>CM061463.1:10000000-11250000 GCA_030770085.1 Oryza coarctata | reverse complement strand
GAAGAGAAATGGTTAGGGTTAAGGTTTCAAGCTGTGGGAGGTGGTTTTATTTTGGCCACGCGCAATCCAAGCCATCTAATCAGATCTGAACGGCCAGATCATGCTTGCACCACACTCAATTTCTTCCCTCGATCACAGTCATCAGTCTTGGTCGATGTTAATATGCCTACAGTTGAGTTGGGCCACACGTGCAAGCCAAGTGCGAGTTGAGCTATGCACACATTGTTTACAATAACGGACAAGGATTTTGGGCTACCAGGCTGAAATATTTTATGTGACGTCTAAAATTCATTTATTGATTTACAGAATTAATTTTTAAGCACTTTAAGTCGCTTATTAATATCATTAAATTATATATATATTTGGCTAAATGAAACCAACGGGATGTTTAGCTTGAATATTTTAAGTTTTTTAAAATCATTTCAACCTAAGGATTTATGATTAATAATAACTCTTAGGCCTAACGGTATTATGCATGATTAATCAGACCTAATTACACGTATTTATTATTATTTACTAATGAGTTTGTAATTAATTTGAACCTTGAATGATGTGGTTACTTAAATTAACTGTATTGAGTAGCTAAATATCATCAAATTTCAAGGATGAAAGGAGAGGATAATGATCACCTTAGGTTGCTTGATCATGACATTGCCATTTGCAAGGACGCACTTGCTTTACCTCATACCAATGATACTAACAGTGTGTGTTAGGAATTCATATGAGAAAAAGATAAAAAAAGTGAAAAAATGAGAATCGTATGAGTCTAATAATTATTATAAACTCCATATCTGCTGATATAAGAGGTGATATTAATATGACTAATGTTGAGGAAACTTTAAGAGCACCTAAAAAAACTTATGGTAGTATTTTTATTATGAGTACCGAGTAATTGCCAACACACGAAGCTTGTTGGCCATGTCACTATCGTTTACGGCAACAACCTATGTGGAGATCTATCTTTATTTTGTTTGAGGGCGTATCACTTTAGGTGACAGTTCGCGTTCTTCATATGCCAGATATTTCTTACGCCGACATAGCGACTGCTGACGTCCATCTGTTGAGGGCTAGCCGGAATGTCGGTCGTGCCACCGCTCTGCGGGGGCGTCTTGCGCTATGAGCGCTTCTGCCGTTCGGCTTCACGCATGCATGCAGCCGTCACTTCAGGACCTGCCCTGCATGCACGTACGGCGCTAATCGCGCTCACGCCTAATCCGGTCAATCTCATCTGATCCTTGTTTCTATAAATCAACGCTAGCGATTGACTTGGATATGGCAATAATATATGTAATCTGTGCTCCTATCTATTGCATCATTGCGTGATAACTTTCGCCATCATTGACGACGGCCGCGGGCGGCGGAGACGAGCGGCGACGGCTGCGACCGGTGGCGACGGCCGCAACCGGCGGTGACGGGCAGATCGGTGATTGACGATGAGGACGACGAGATGGCGACGAGCGACGGATGGCCGGCGCTGCCACGACAGGCGACGACGAGGCTGGCGATGACGAATCTGTCCGAGCGCAACGCGGCCGGCTTCTACCAGCGACCAAAAAGATGCTTTCTGCTACTTGTTGAAACCACAATTATTCTTGTTGACCTACAGAGTATACAAGCGTTTCGGCTGGTTAAGCATTCCCGTTTCTATCAAGTGCCGGCCAATGCAGGTTACCTGGAATTATTTTGTAAAAATTCTGCAAATTTCCAATGATAAGTTTTGTAAACATTTTACATTACATATCCTGTACTGTCTGCACAATCAGTTCATCAATGATTTGTCTCGCACGAGCCATCCTTTTCGAGAGTTTATTCGTGCAAGTGCTGATATCCCAAATCTGATCATTTTCATAATTAATAATTTTATAGAGTTCAAATTGACAAATTATAATAACATTTGCTATATTTTAGGTCCTAAACTGCTGGAACCAAAATCCTGTAAATATGCCATCCGTCGAAACCAAGAACAGTGAGCCAACACCACTGAAGCTATGAAGAGGCCTTTTTAATAGAGGTTTGCCAGATTAATTATTACTCAACAAGACATACATACATACATACATACATACATATATATACATATATATATATATAAGATTGCAGGATAGCACCCAAAAAGAAAATCAGAAACAACGAATTGGAGACGTGGGAATGAATACCTGGGCAATCCACCTTGTAGGTTCAGTATTTTTTTATGGTCTAGTTTATGGCTGAAGCAACTAGAAACCTCATTTTGGCAAAAACAACTTTTTGTACCAATGTCGGACTTAGCAGCAGTATATATTCTCACCGATTACGCGTAGTATGCACGTATTTCAGTGAGCACATTCGCACGACTGCACAGCACCACTGCTGCTAGTATCCTACTCTCTACCACACGTCGTGGCACTGGCAAGGACAGAGGCCACCAAGCAATGCCAATGGGGGAAAAAAAGAGGAAGTGGAAGGGCATATAGAGTGACATACACCGTAGAAAAAAGGTTTTTAGGGTGCGTGTTTGGCATTTTATGATTCTAGTAGCTGCCATATATCCAAAGGGAACTTCAGAATGTAATGTATCAAGCTTCTATTATTTTTAGGAAAGGCAATCAACAGAGAGTGTTTGTAATTCATCCGTTCATTTGATTTTGGACAAGCGAGCTGACCATTAATTAAGACATGAACTACAAAAATCGATATTGAGATTTCAGCGTGCAGAAATAATTCATACCCCATGCTACATTTTTTTTTCTGTTGGGGTAATACACTAGTATAATACTTTAGTAGGAGTACCTTTTATCACTAACTGAAAACTTACCTGTTGCAAACCAAGCAACGATCCTCCCAAAGCAGAGGAAAAAAAGAGAGAGACTTCGCATCCTCCAAGAATTGCCCAAGGCATGAGCCACCTGATCAGAAGGAGACAATATCACGCCCAAACTTCTGCAATCTTCATAGCCGAGATCGCCAGCAACCACGGATGCATCTAACTGCAAAACCACCATGAGTCTCCACTCCGCAAACAGCCATGCATGTGTAAGTGCGATCTCTCCAGTGGAGAAGGCCGGCGAACAGGGATGGATGTGGCGGCTGGCTGACGGCCACCACGCTGGCGACGCGTCGTCTTTCCCGTCCCCGTAGCATGTTGCGGGAGCGCCGGCTGTCTCCACATCTGGGTGGAGGGACACGAACGTGCGGCACGCCGACAACATGCTCGACGGAATGCCCACGCATTTCTAGCCTGACTACCACACCATTCCATGGAATGAATATGCAGCTTATGGGCTTCCAATTCGTCGGAGAGGCTCAACCTGAGCAAGGTCAGTTTACTTTTCCTCGGTACATATATGCATAAAGGGCGCTCGCTATTCGCGATGTTGTTTATTTATTTGTTAGTAAACTGTGATTGGATTGGGCGACACCAGATACCATTTAGCTGGGCAGAATTCAATTTGGCACAGGTTTGTCTACAATGCTTAGGATTCGGTGGGATTGAACTGTACTTATTAATTTGCACTGCGGGCAGAGCATATTATTTGATTTCTTATACCTATGGCCATTACAAAAAGATTCTTTTCGCGCCTAAGCTATACGCGCTCGTTCGGCACTATATATACATGAGACTGTCCATGCATTCCACATACACGTGTGTCGGTTCATCGTTACTACTAGCATATATATGTAGCTCTCTTTTGAGCTAGTTTTTAAACTGTCATCTCTCTGTTGATAAAAAAAAGTTTGACTAAATTTATAGAAAAATATAATAATATTTTTAACACAAAATAAATATATAGTATTCAAACATATTTAATGTTAGATTTAATGAAACTAATTTAGCATTTTAAATGTTAGTATATTCCTTATAAACGTAGTTAAATATAAAAGAGTTTGATTTTAAGAAAAATCAAAATATAAATAATATGGAACGGAGGGAGTATATATATATATATATATGCACGTGAGCTGGTACATATGAGACTGAGACTGTCCATGCATTTCTAGTATTATATGTGTCATTTCGTGTTACAACTAGCATGCATGTAGCTCTCTTTTGAGCTAGTTTTTAAACTGGCATACTCTCTCCATTCTACATTATAATATGTTTTGATTTTTAAAAAAAGAAATTTGACTAAATTTATAAAAAAAATATAGCAATATTTTTAACACAAAATAAATATACTACAATTTTGTGTTATATATGGTTTTACTTTAGCTTTGAATTTTGTTCATGTAATTTTGTATTTGTTTATGAGTTATAGGTTTATTTGTGTAATTTTATAAATTTTTATATGTTGGAATAATTTATTGTTTAGCCATTGGGTTGTGATAAGTAATATGGGATAGTGAGTATGGGTCTTGGATAACTTCATAAAGGATAGGAGGTGGGTCGGATCTAAGAGATAAGAGATAGAAGATTGATCTAAACTCGAATAGTATGTAGGGTATGAAATTCAATCTGAATAACTCTGTGTAATTGATAAGAAAACCGAAGCCTTATCCAACTAGCTTTTTAACCTTGTAATCATATATAAGGTCACAAAGAGCCTCTCAAGGATAGAAACAGATCTTCAAGATTCAATATCTACAATATAATCAACAAAGTACAATCAAATAAGGTATTAAAGTCTCGTACGTAGCCATATTTTATTATTATCAATATAAAATATCGATAAAACTATTATATTGTCATCCAACAAACGAGAAAGTCGACGTGAAGTCAAAATCAAGGCACTCTCCATTAATGAGTGAAGTTTTACTGTTAGAGCAGAAATTCTGTCTTTCAAGTGGATGTTTCAGTGTTTCAACAAAATTTTTATTGCCAAACAGAAAGTTTACCGTATAGGTGCAGAACATGACGTACTGACGGTACGAGTCGACGCGAGTGCGATTTGCGCTAATCGCGCTTGCTTGCAGACTAGCATCTCCCCATGTTGAAGGCTCAATCCCGTGAAAATTCTTTGTTGGATCTCCCCATATAGGCAATCTTTGATGCCGTGCAATTGGAAGTGCCCATTCTCTCGTCATTCTTCTCTCTGTGTGTGTGTCCCTCTGCCTACGTGCGTGCAACAATGGCGGAGGTGGTGGCCAGCATGGTGATCGGACCACTGGTGTCCATGGTGAAGGAGAAGGCTTCCAGCTACCTCCTGGAGAAATACAAGGTGATGGAAGGCATGGAAGAGCAGCACAAGATACTCAAGCGCAAGCTGCCGGCCATCCTGGGAGTCATCTCTGATGCTGAGAAGCAAGCGTCGGAACAGAGGGAAGGAGCGAAAGCCTGGCTTGAGGAGCTCAAGGCAGTGGCCTACGAGGCGAATGAAGTCTTCGACGAGTTCAAGTACGAGGCGCTTCGCCGTGAGGCAAAGAAGAAGGGGCACTATACCAACCTCGGCTTCAATGCAGTAAAACTCTTTCCTACTCATAACCGTATCGTGTTCCGTTATAGGATGGGCAAGAAGCTCTGCCGGATTGTGCAGAATATTGAAGTCCTTGTCACAAAGATGAATGCCTTTGGGTTCAGATTGCATCCTCAGCCTCTGGTTTCCAAGCAATGGAGGCTAACTGATTCTGATATCTTTGACCCAATGAACGTTGCTAGTAGATCGAGAGGTCAAGACAAACAGAAAATTGTTAATATTCTCCTTGACCAAGCTAGCAACACAGGTCTCCTAGTTCTTCCCATCGTTGGAATAGGAGGCCTAGGCAAAACCACCTTAGCACAGCTGGTTTACAACGACAGTATAATTCAGAAGCATTTCCAGTTGTTGCTATGGGTATGCGTATCTGACCCTTTTGTTGATTCTATTGCTAAAAATATAGTTAAAGTAGCTGATAGGGGCAAGGGTGATCAAGTAAAAAAGGATGGCAAACTCCAAATAGATTATCAACAAACCAGCAAATTCCAAATAGATGATCAAGAAACCAAGGACAAGCCACTGCAGAAGCTTAAAAATTAGTGAGCGGGCAGAGGTACCTTCTTGTATTGGACGACGTTTGGAATAAAGGTGCTGATAAGTGGGAAAAATTAAAGGCTTCCCTTCAACATGGTAGCATCGGTAGTGCAGTATTGACAACAACTCGTGATGAACGAGTTGCTCGACTAATGCAGACAATCGATGCCTACAGCCTTACTGCTCTGGAGAATAGCTTTATCAAAGAAATTATTGACACGAGAGCATTTAGTTTGAGAAAGGACGAAAAGCCTAATGAAAAACTAGTTGAAATGATTGATAAGTTTGTCAAGAGATGTGCTGGCTCTCCATTGGCTGCAGAAGCACTAGGCTCTGTTCTTCGTACCAGGACAAGTGTGTATGAATGGAGGGATATATTGAGTAGAAGCAGCATATGTGACGGGGAGACTGGAATTTTACCAATACTCAAGCTCAGCTATGACGACCTGCCATCACATATGAAGCAGTGCTTTGCTTTCTGTGCTATATTTCCCAAGGATTATGAGATTGATGTAGACAATCTGATCAAACTATGGATGGCCAATGGCTTTATCCCAGAGGAAAATCATGCCCTTCTAGAAACCATTGGAAACCATATTTTCCACGAGCTGGCCTCGAGGTCATTCTTCCAAGACATGAAGCAAGTCCCATTTCAGAAATATGGAAGCAAGCATGGGAATTGTTCTAGAAGGTTATGTAAGATGCATGATCTGATGCACGATGTTGCCCTGTCTGTTATGGGAAACGAATGTGTTACTGTAACTGAAAATCCTAGTCAAAGGGGTTTTTTTCCAAGTACTGCCCGCCATCTACTTTTGTCATCTGATGGACCAGAAACTATGTTGAATAATTATTTGAAGAGTTGTCCAGCTATCCAAACACTTCTATGTGATGCACCTGTTTATCGATCATTGCATCATTTGGCAAAACATAGCTCTGTGCGAGCATTGAAACTGAATCAAGAGATGAGGTCATTCCTACTGAAACCAAAGCATCTGCATCATCTGAGGTACTTGGATCTGTCAGAAAGTCATATCAAAGAACTTCCTGAAGAAATAAGCATTCTATATAATTTACAAACGTTGAAACTTTCTGGCTGCTGGCGCCTACGTCAACTTCCTAAACAAATGAAGTATATGGCTGCCCTCCGTCACCTCTACACTCATGGGTGTACAAGGTTGAAGCACATGCCTCCAGATTTCAGAAGACTCACTTCCCTACAAACATTCACATGTTTTGTAGCAGGTACTGGCTCTAGTTGCAGTAATGTTGGAGAGCTACAGCATTTAGACATCGGTGGTCAACTAGAGCTACGCCAGCTACAAAATGTAAGAGAACCAGGTGCGATAAAGAGCAAGCTTGAAAAGAAAACAAAAATCACAGAATTATCTTTAGTCTGGAAGGAAGACCAATCTTGCAACGAGACACCAGATTGTCATAACAAGGTGATGGAAGCTCTACAACCTCATGATAAGCTGCTGGTTCTGAAGGTGAAATCCTACAAAAGCACAACCTTTCCAGCATGGACGGGTATGCTGAAATTTCTTGTAGAGATTGATCTAGATAATTGCACAATGTGCCAAAATATTCCTCAGTTTTGGCAGCTACAAGATCTTCAAGTTCTTCGGCTGGCTGGATTCCTTGGACTGCAATATTTGTGCAGCATTGGTCAAAACAGTGTGATATCCTCGACATTCCCAAAACTGAAAGAGCTTGAACTGAGAAACTTGAAGAGTTTCAAGCGATGGTGGGAAATAAATGAAAGCCAAGAAAAGCTTGGCTTTCCTCAGCTTGAGAAGCTGGTTATTGAGGGATGTGCACATCTAACAGCATTGCCTACCTGTGACAGTGATATGTCAGAATCTGCTTTGCCAGCTTTAAAGGAACTCGAACTCTATTTTTTAAATAAATTTGAGAGATGGCATGCAGCCAAAGGAACACACGGAAAACCAACGACCTTCCCTAACCTTGAGAGCATTCGTATTTTGGATTGTCCAGAGTTGGCAAGTCTACCAGCAGCACCAAAGCTCAGGGTGTTAGTGTAGAATGTATACAGTGACTATAAATCCCTCCGAACATATATAAGGGGTCGGGTCTATATATATATAGCTTAGGCCAGTGGTCTGTCTAACACCCTCGTAGTCGCAGCGAGAGGAAAACGGACACAGAGACTGGACCGAAAACTGGTGAACAAAGGCGTGGGCAGGCCTTTGGTCATTATATCAGCAAACTGATCTGTTGATGGTACATGAAGCACCCGAATCTGTCCTAATGTAACCTTGTCACGGATAAAATGGATATCGATCTCGATGTGCTTGGTGCGTCGGTGATGGACCGGGTTGGCGGTCATGTAGACGACACTGACATTGTCGCAGTAGACGACGGTCGCGGTGGAGAGGGGTGCACGGAGTTCTTGGAGAAGCTGGCGAAGCCAGCAGCACTCGGCGATGGCGTGGGCAACGGCGCGGTACTCGACTTCAGCGCTGGAGCGGGACACTGTAGTCTGGCGTTTTGAGAACTAGGATACGAGAGTGTTATCGAGGTAAACGCAGTAGCCGGACGTACAGCGTCGAGAGTTGGGGCAGCCTGCCCAGTCCACGTCGGAGTACGCGGTGAGGGAGTCGATGGGGCTGGAGCTGAGATGCAGCCCGTTGGAGAGGGTGCCCTTCACGAAGCGTAGGATGTGCTTGAGCAGCGCGAGGTGAGGTTCGCGCGGAGCGTGCATGAAGAGGCACACTTGCTGGACAGCGTACGTGAGGTCGGGTCAGGTGAGTGTAAGGTATTGGAGAGCCCGGCAAGACTTCGATAGTGAGAGGGATCGGCAACGAGGGCGCCATCGGCAGCGGAGAGTTTGGCTCGAGTGTCGACTGGGGTGGTCGTGGGGTGACAGTCGGCCATGCCCGCACGCTGGAGGAGGTCGATGGCGTACTGGCGTTGGGAAAGGAAGAGCCCATGGATGGAACGGGTTACGGAGATGCCAAGGAAATGGTAGAGAGGACCAAGATCGGTCATGGCGAACTTAGAGTGGAGTCGGATCATGATCTGATCGAGAAGAGATATCGAAGACGCTGTGAGGACAATGTCATCGACATAGAGAAGTAGATAGGCAGTGGCGGAGCCGATATAGAAAGTGAACAGGGAACTATCGGACGCAGAGGCCACGAAGCCGATGTGCCAAAGATAGGCAGCAAAGCGCTGGTACCAGGTACGAGGGGCTTGTTTGAGGCCGTAGAGAGAGCGTTGAAGGAGACAGATGTCGTCGGGACGAGAAGGGTCGACGAAGCCTAGGGGCTGCTGGCAGTAGACTGTTTCCATCAGGTGGCCGTGAAGAAAGGCGTTCTTCACGTCTAGTTGATGGATCGGCCAGGAGCGAGAGGCAGCCAAGGTGAGGATGACTCGGATGATGGCGGGTTTGATAATGGGACTGAAGGTCTCGTCGTAGTCGACACCGGGTCATTGGGAGAAACCCTGGAATATCCAGTGAGCCTTGTGACGGGCAAGAGAGCCATCGGCGTGGAATTTGTGTTTGAAAATCCACTTACCGGTCACAATGTTGGCGCCGGGAGGTCGGAGAACGAGGCGCCAGGTCTCGTTGTCCATTAGGGCCTTATACTCGTCGGCCATGGCCGCGCGCCACTGAGGGTCGGCCAGGGCTGAGCAAGAAGTCGTCGGGATGGGCGAGATAGAGCTGTGGACGGCGGAGAGACCGTAGTGCGGAGTGGGGCGGAGAGACCGTAGCGCGGAGTGGGGCGGAGAGACCCGGTCTGAGAGCGGGTGAGCATGTGAGAGGTGGAGGAAACTGGAGCCGATGGGGGTGTAGGAGTAATGGGAAGAACTGGTCGGGTGGGGGCGTCATCGGCTCCGAGTCGGCGATTGTAGACAAGAGGAAAAGGAGGAATTAGATCGGCCTGAGCCGATGAGGTCGGGTGGGCCGAGTATTCCGATCAGTTCGATAGAGATGGATTAGTCGATAGGGTGGGGGGAGCCGATAGAAAGTGAGGAGCCGATGGAAGTGGGGTATCCGATGGAGAGGGAACGGTATCGGCTGAAGGATAAATAGGATCGGTATCGACCGATGGAGGTGGGTCCGATGGGGGTCCGATGGTAGGGACATCGGACCGAGTAGTGGTGGGATATGTGATGGGTAAATCCTCAGCAGCGGCCGATGAGGGGGCCGATGGAGAGGGCAGTGGAGGAGAACTGATCGGCATGGTGTTGGTGAGGATGAAGTCGAGATCACTAGAGGAGGATCTCGGATGGCAGAGACCGAAGGGAAAACATGTCTCGTCAAAAATGACGTTACGAGGAACGAGGACCCATCGGGTGGAAAGGTCGAGGCATCGGTATCCCTTGTGAGAGGTGGAATAGCCGTGGAGAATACATGTGGTGGAGTGGGGCGCGAGTTTGTGGAAAGCTGTGGCGGTGAGATTTGGGTAGCAGAGGCACCCGAAAACGCGAAGGTGGGAGTAGTCAGGCGCCGTGCGGTAGAGAAGGGCATAGGGAACGTTGTTACGAACGGAGGAACATGGGCGCCGATTGAGAACATACGTCGTAGTAGCCAGAGCTTCGGCCCAATAAGTGGTGGGTAAGTGGGCATGAAGTAGCATGGTGCGACTGATGTTGTTGAGGGTGCGAAGGAGGCGCTCGGCTTTGCCGTTCTGAGGAGAGGTGTAGGGGCAGAAGAGCCAGAGATAGATGCCCTGCGAGGTGAGGAGGTTTGTAACGGTATGGTTAACGAATTCCGTACCGTTATTAGCTTGTAAAGCCTTGATGGGGATGTTAAACTGAGTGGATACGTACGTGACGAGTGAGTGAGGTGAGAGGCGACCTCGGATTTGTGAATGAGCGGGAAGGTCCTAATCGTCAAGTATAGCGAGATAATACTGATTACCGGAGACAATTTTAACTAGGGACGTTTATACATCACAATGTATAAGTTCAAATGGACGCGAGATACAGGAGAAAGAACTAGAAAAGGGCAGACGCACATGTTTGCCAAGTTGACATAAGTGGCAAATTGTGGAGCTGCTGTGAGTACATCGGATGGAGGCGCTGCGACGGAGGGTGGCGACAGCGTCGGGGCTGGGGTGGCCGAGGCGAAGGTGCTAAAGGTTGGTGGAGAGGACGACGCTAACGTGTGGGGTGGACGGTGCAGTGGGAATGGTGTAGAGGTCTCCGCCACTATTGCAGCGAAGGATCTGTCGCCGGGTTGGGATATCCTTCACAGAGAAACCAGACGCGTCAAATTCAATGGAGCAGTGGTTGTCTCGTGTGAATTGACAAACAGATATAAGATTGTGAATAAGAGAAGGGACGATAAGAACATTATGTAGGGGGAGGTTAGTGGTGGATGTAGACAGAGAGGAGTCACCGTGGCATTGGATAGGAAGAGAGTGACCATTGCCGATGGTGACAAAAGGGGAGGAAGAGGGGTGATAGGAGCGAAGTATACCGGCCGATGACGCCATGTGTGAAGACGCCCCAGAGTCTAGCACCCAAGGGTACTGTGGTTGGAGCATCATCTGGTTGAGGGCAGCGACGAGGCCAGCCTGGTTCCAAGACGAAACCGATTGGGTGGTTGGGGTCGGTAGCATCGGCTGAGGCGGCAGAACGGGAGCCGATGCCAGGTGAGCCTGCGGATGGGCGCCAAAAACTCTGGGTTACCAGCCGATGGGGCTGCGTGGCTATGGCTAGGACGCCCAGGGGTTGTAGCAGAGCCACGGACCCGTGGGACCGGCAGGGTGGGTAGGGACCGAGGTAGGTCGTGGTGGCGTCGGACCCTGCCAGGTCCTGCCTTTGCCTTTGCCCTTGCCTTTCCCGGTGCGGGCTGTGTTGCTGTGGCCAGAGCCATGGCCACCAGGACCGCGGGAGGAAGGGGCAGCGTAAGAAGCTTGGCAGCCATTATCAGCTACGGCAAGAAGAGCGGTGTGGGCCACTGTCTTCTCATCATTGGCCAGACGGAGTTCTTTAAGAACTAGCATGTCATGAGCCCGGACGAACGATGGAAGAGGTGTGGCGTTGGCGATGTCATCGGCGGTGTTGGAGAAGCGGGGATTGAGGCCTCGCAGAAGGGCGAGGATGAGTTGAGAGTCGGCCACAGGGTGGCCGACGTCCCGGAGAGCAGCAGCCTTGACTTTGAGGCGCTGACAGTACGAGGAGACAGAGGAGTCGCCTTGTACCATAGAGTGGAACTCGTTGAGGAGGAAGATGGCGCGAGGCTGCTTGTTGGCCAGGAAGATCCGCTCGATGGCCACCCAGAGGTCCCGGGCGGTGGGGTCGGTATCGTCCATGGCGAGGTCGAGGATAGAGTCATCGACCGAGCCGAGTAGCCAACTGCGCACGCAGCACTCGGCGATGTCCCACTGAGGATCATCGGGGCGAGGTGGAGCGGAGCCATCAATATGGGACCAGAGGCTGAATTTTCCACAGAGGGATTTGAAGAAGAAAACCTACTTGGAATAATTGGCGTTAAGATCAAGGGAGATAGGAACGTGAGATTTCATGTTCACAGCAGCGTAGGGAGAGGAGAAGATCGGCGAGGTGGTGCCCGAGGTGTGGTCTGAGGCACCGAGGGCCGGAGCAGATTCGGCAACTGGGAGAGTGCCAGAGCTGAGAGCGGACTCGGTGGCCATAACGAGAGAACGGGAGCAAAGAGCCGATGGGAGAAAGAAGCCGATGGGAGGGGGGAGCCGATGAGAGGACGGATCGGGCGATCAAGGATGTGAGAAGCCGATGGGAAGTGGGCCGGCCAGCCGATGAGGAGTGGTTGGCCGATGGGGAGTAGGCAGCGGAGTAGGTGAGGACAGAGTAGGTGGGTCAGAGAGTGGTTGGGTCCCGGACGTGCGAGGATTCACGTCCGTAGACTCATGGAGGCCAAAGAGTGGGGCGGACGCGAAAAAGGCAGGGAGTGGCCGAACACGAAGAGAATATGTTCGCGTCCTAGAGGCAGGGATTCGTGTCCGTGGACATGTGGACACGTTGGACTGGCTCGGACGTGAGGGGAGAAGGTTCGCGTCCGAGAGCCGTTGAGCGTGTCGGAAAGGGCGAGAACCGAGGGAGGGCTGGACAAGTCCAGCCGATGGAGACGACGAGCGCGGAGGTGCGTCGGTCAGAGAAGGAGAGATGCACGAAACAAGAGGAAGAGCGGAGACGGGTGTGAGGCGGGACGAGGAGGCGGATCGAGACCGTCGCCTGGTCGCGCGGAGGTGGGACGAAGAAAAGAAGGTGACTGCGGGAGAGACGGGGAGAAGAAGAAAAGAAGACGAGAGAGCGAGGAGAGTACCGAGAAGAGAGTCGGCGACGGGAAGAAGACGTCGACGAGGAGGAGGAAGGGGTCGGCTCGCTGGAGAAAGAAGTTAGCACGTCGAAATGTCTAGACTTGCTCTGATACCATGTAGAATGTGTACAGTAACTATGAATCTTTCGAGCGTATACAAGGGGTCGGGTCTATATATATACATACAGCTCAGGTCAGTAATAGTTAGACATAAAAAATGTCATCGAACAGATGCCCATTTGCATACCGAGATGCACGACTTCATCGTCCACTCTGAGATTGCGGCACGAAGGTGCAGAAACGACATCTCCATTTGAAGACGGTTGGATTGAGCGGGTGGATGACAAGGATAGTTGGAATCGTGAATCCCCTCTAACATTTATGGCCCTAGATGGCGTCAACGTTTTCTTCCAATCAAGTGAACAAGCGCTATGGGCATGTTTTGGACAGCTTAAAGAATTGGCAATTAGTAGATGCGATGTGCTCATCCACTGGCCGGAGAAAGAATTTCAAAGCTTGGTATCCTTGCGGACATTACGGATACAACAGTGCAACAAATTGAAAGGCTACGCACAAGCTACTGAGCAGTCCACATCAGGAAGGGGCCAACTCCTACCTTGTCTAGAGTCACTAGTTATAAGGTATTGCGAAAGTGTGGTAGAGGTGTTCGACATCTCACCATCTCTGAAGAAATTGGTCATACAGTGTTGCCCTAAGCTTGAGTCCATATTTGGCGAGCAGAGACACGGGTCGGCATTAATTGGAGGGCCTTGCAGTGACAATACCATTCTTGTGTCAGATCCGTCAGCTGAGGATCACTTGTCTCCATGTGAAACACAGGAATCTCATCTCCCATCGTTGGAACAACTCGTGCTTGATGACTGCAAAACGCTGGCATCGCTACCCAACGTGCCGCAAGCATACGCATCCCTCCAATCGCTTACAATTAGGGGATGTCCTGCTATAAAAGCGCTCCCTACATGCCTGCAGCAAAGGCTGGGCAGCCTCGAGCGCAAATATCTAGACGCCCATCACGAAGGTACAGCACAATTTCTGTGTCTCCCACAATGAAGCAACAAGTTCGATCATTCATCCACGTGTCTTGTCAATTTTTCCCCCTACCATTCTGTTGTTTCAACTTGTCTGGACATCCTATATGCTGGACTACTTTAGGCATCTATATGTGATTGGATCAACGATATGTAAGTGATAGTAAAAGCTTTAACTTTTAAGCTCATGAGAATTGGATGCATGTAGACAAAGTGGTGAGCAGTAAAAGGAGTAATCAGATAGAATATAATGAAAAGTACTGGTGAAAAATGTGAAGTAATTAATTTTCTTTTTACCTAAATACTCATTTTTGTTTGATAGGGTTCTCTTCGAATAGTCTGGATCTTTAAGCAAAATTTCGTTATCAATGACTAGGGGAAATCTCGTTCACAAGATTGTTCTTGGTTTGAGATTGACTTTTGCAAGATTGCAACAAGATTGAAATTAAACTCATTCTCATTTTTACCAGTGTATGATGCTCTTCCATTATATATGTCACTGAAAGGGGATTAAAGAAAATTAATGTTAAGGGACTGAAAGTCCAATATACTGGATCAACAACCTGACTCTTGCAATGTTCCACAGCACATAATTCGGCTTCAACCACTGCCTATGTATGTATACTTTATCTTGACATTACGTTAGACAAGGATTTCTTCAACAGCCGGTCGGTTTACATGAATTGGTACATGTTTGCTCCTAGTTAACGCTATTTTTTGTGTAATGCCTCTCTAAATATATTTTCGATGATACATTAACTTTTACATACATGTGTTCTGACATCATTGTCTGTGATCAGGGCCAAAGCTACTGAAACCAAAGACGTGGAAATATGCAATCCACAAATAGTAGTATTCTGTTCATAGCAACATACCAAGGAAAGTTAGCAAGCAGATTTATAATATCAACACGGCCTTATAAGCTATTGAAGTTAATCTACTATCTGGAGCCGCTATATTCTTAATTTGGTGAGCGTACAGTAAAAACTGCAGCTTGTTCTTTGACCTCTGGTTTCATTTTGTACCCTTTTTTTAATGTTTTGATCGTGTATTTCTTATTTTCAGAACGTTCCCCTGCAGTCCACAGATGGAAAAGAGCTAACATGGAGTAGAACTATTTATCCCCTTGGCAAAAAAATCCTAAATGGAATTTCCACATTAAGTTTTATTAGTCGTGAGGTGCAATATCTAACAATAAAAAGTATTCAAAAGTCTTCAATTAGAATAATCTCTTTTCCCTAGCTAATAATTTGAATGGTATATTTGAAAAGACCAAAACTTTCATTATGTTGTGTTCCAGGATGCTAATCCAATGAAGATTGTCTTGTTGAATAGAGTATGTGTACAGTAGAAGGTAATACTCATGCCTTGGGATTTATTCAATACTTTTGGAAGACTGGCAGTATATATTCAAGTATTGTGGACACATTTTACCTTTCATCCCTCTTACAAAATTTTCATTACAACAGCAGCAGACTACGTTTTCATATGTAAATTTCGTAAAGATTATGTTTCGCATGTTAGTAAAGCAACAGTGGCCTAAAAGCAAATATCTTCCCCACAAAAAGATGATGGCTAATGGCTACCACTCATTATAATGGCTAAAATCCCAAAAACAATTAAATGGCATACTATGTTTGACATGTAACTTTAGTAAAGACTGATTCACATGTAGCTTTAATAGAGCAACAGTAGCCTGAAAACAAATATTCCCCCCCAAAAAAATAATGCCTACTGGCTACCGCTAATTATTGTTAAGAAATTTGGGCTTAGACTCCCAGTCCAATGCCATGACTCTCACCTTTTATATATGAGAATCGGCTATATAAAGAAAGTACACAAGAGGTTTTGTGTATAGTGAAATGCCTATGGAATGAGAATGCTCTGTTCCTTCTAATATGTTGTGTATCCATTTTGTTCTTAGTTCGACATTCCTTTCGGATTACTCCGTGTTAGAGAGGAGTTGTCTAAAACTTTATCAGCCAACGTTCTACCAGTGACCAAGGAAGAAAAAGGTAGAGTAACTCTTGAATCCCTTTTAATCTCTTGGAACGAATTACAAAAATAAATTCCTTGCATCTTCCTCGTTCCGTTTTTGCCGTGCCCGACGAAATCTGCCACAGCCGACTTGGAGTCGCCGGCGAAAGCCGATTGGCAGGATTTCCAGGCAACCACCGCGCCACCACGTCGCACAGGCCGGCCACGAAGACCGCGCCGCGCCGTGCCACGCCGGCTGCTGCGCCGCCGCACCTCCCCCGGCGGCATCCGCGGAAAAAAAAAGAAAAAAAAAGGGGCAGCGAGAACAGCACCACATCTGCGCCACTGCCTGCCCGCGCCCCGCCGCGTCCGTGTCGCGATCGCCAACCGCGCTGGGGCCCTACGACTGCGCCCGCTCCGTGCCGCACCGCCGTGCCAGAGCCAGCGCCGGGCCGCCGCACCCGCACCTGCTCCGTGCCGCGCCGCCATGCCCAAGCCCGGCCCGGCTACCGCGCCCGCGCCAGCCTGGCCGCCTCTGCCGCAGCCGCGCCGCGCCGCACCGGGCTGCCGCGCTGTCACCACCGGCAGCGCACGTAGTGGCGCGCCCCAGCGCGTTGACCGACCACGCGTGCCGCGCCATTGCCGCACGTGTCGCACCGTGGCGTGCCACGGGGTGGCAGCCGGGCATGCAGGAAGGATGGAAACAAGAGAAGGAAGGAAAGAGGAAGAAAGAAACGAAAGAGAAAATTAAAAGAAAGGAAAGGAAAGGAAAAGAAAGAATGGAAAATGATTTGGTGATTTTGTATAGACGACTTCGGAATTTCTGAAAATTGCGCATCAAACTCCCCGCATGGAGCCCTTTGCGCATTGAACCTTGGATTTTGGGAAAACCCAACCGCATGGAAACTTAGGAAATGGCCCCCTGTACTTTGCAATTTTCACTGAATTTTCGAATGTTAGCGTAGAATTAATTAAGTATTTCGAATTTGAATTCTGTTTTAGCATTTGAGGCATTATATTACTGTTGTATGATATTGGAAATCTCATTTTCAGTATTTCTAAGAATTTAAGTATTTTATGCCTCTTTTGTACCTCTTTTACATGTATTCTAGTATTTGAATTATGAATTAGCATTTTTATGCATAAAAAATATTGGAAAAACCATGCAATATTTGTATTCCTTGTTGCAACCATGTTACCAGCTGTAGCACTTATGAATATTGTATTCTATGCAACAGAATGTCAAGAATTACAAATAAAGAGTTCATTGAGCAAGCCCAGCATGGCCAGAACTACATAACCTAGTCATCCAACGTCTATATCGTCATCGATGCCAAAAAACTCTACCAAAGGATCAGTATGATTATGTCATAGGACCGCATGCCTACCTCTGATGAGAATGATTGAGCATTGTACTTCCTACAACGTCACCTAAGCCATGCTCAAGAACAAATACATGGCCTTGAAGAACCCACTCGCTCTATGGATCGTACTCAAGAAGCAGTTTGAGAAGCTAAAGTACAACATCTTGCCCTAAGCAGAGCAAGAGTGGGTTCGCTTAAGGTTTGCCAACTTCAAGTGTGTTGTTAAGTACAACTCCGTCTTACATCAGATTTGTACTAACCTCTCCCTTTATAGCAAAATAATCACAAACGAGGAGAAGATTGAGAAGACACTATCTACCTTTTACCCTAACGCCATGCAGAGTGTTCGTAATTAGAGGTAAGTGACATACAAGGAGTATGACGAGATGATCGACATCATGTAGGTGTTTGAGTCTCATGACAAGATTCTTCGTAAGAACTTCGTCTCCTAGCCGCCTAGCAAGAGAATTGGCATTGAAGTCAATGCTAGCAGTTACAAAATCCACAAGCCCATCCAGAGAAAGAAGGGCAAGTGAGGTAGGAGGAAGACAACTAGAAAGACGCTAATAGATACTCCATATGTCTAGGGAATACATAGAAGCAAGGGCAAGCAGGACCGGCCAATAGGACCATACATGCTACAAGTGTAGCATATGAGGCCGCTAGAGTCATATCTGCGAGGGGCCATAGTATGTCATTGATGCATGCTAGACTAAGAGGAAGACCAAGGTAGCTACAGAGGTGCATCTAGTTGTGTTTGATAGCATTGTAGAGGTAGAGGCCATGGCACACCTCCCTCCTCGACCACTTCTCTACTTGACATGCCTATAGCTACCGCACACATAGCCATCATGCAGGCGCAAATCTTCATAGGGATAGAAACTCTTTTGGATTATGTTTAAGTGCACGATGCACTTATTTATTTGGCTTGGCTTTGTATTATGAACAATTTGAATAATTGTTTTGTAAGCTCTATAAAAGCATCACATTTATTTTGTGATTTTCCATGAATGGCTAGACTTTATTTTCAATATTATTGCATTTTGCTTTTACTGTAAAACATTCTGACAACAAGCTCCCATGAAGGAACTAAATATGAGAAAAGCAAATTCATCACAAATGCATGCAAAAATAAAAAGTGTTTTCCCTACTAAGAACTATAGGCTAAACTCGGTTATTTCTTTGATAGCCATTCTCTTTGGTCTTAGAATCATAAAAAAATGCAATGAACATAGCATAAATAATCTTCTATTGTATGCTCAAATGAAATAATGAGAAATTAATCATGAATGCCATGTAGCGTGCGCTGCACACTGGTCGCTGCTCTCACCATGCACTGAGCACCATGCGCACACACTGCACGCTAGCAGTTGCTCTCGCCGCGTGTCAAGCAACATGTGCCGTACGTGTACATCACGCACTATGCATTGGCCGCTTCTCTCATGTGCCATAATACAGCCATGCCACGCGCCGTGCACCGCACCATGCGCCATGCACGTGTGTGACACGCTAAGCGCGAGCCGCCACTCCCACCATGTCGTATGACGGTTGCACCACATATTATGCACCGTGCAATACACACCATGCGCTAGCTAGTGTCAACTGCACCATGCCATTTTCAATATATAGTATGGTGAAGGAATTAATCCATACATTATATGTGCTAGAGGTATAACCCTTGAAATGAATGCATAAGACGAATTTGTAAACCAAGAATTATTTGGTATTATAGCACCATTATGAAATATGCTGCACATGTGTTTACTTGCGATATTTGTTCTGGTGAAGGCAAACAAACCGACATAGTGCATTAGCATTTAAGAAAAGATATAGTATCAAATATCTGCATGAATGAGCATACATGATATGGATTAACGACATTAAAAATATCACCATAAGAAGGGACAAGCACTCCCATGTTACCAGCGGATTCTGAATATTTGAGCCATTCTTAAATACGAAAACTATGTAATGGGCTCTCTTCAAAAGTCACAAACTTTGAGCCGAGATATGCATGTAGCCTAAATTTTTTGACTAAATAAATAATTTTTTCAGTCATTTAGGAGAAGATAATGAACCCTAGGTGATAAATGTCAAGAAAAATAGAAAAAATAAGGGATTAATGCATATAAACATGCACTAGTGAATGCAAGCACTATAAGCATGCATAGAAATTTTGAAACTGCCAATGAATACTCTGTGATATTAAAGATTATGAATAAGTTGCATTTATCCGAATATAATGCATCGGAGCAGAGAAAATATCGAAGAATGCAAAGGTATACCTCACCTTGTCCAAAGGCCTCAAATAAAAATAATAAGGGCAATACTCTGGCTACTTAAACCTAAGACGTCTGATAAAAACATGACACAAATGAACTATCTTGCGCAAAAATCACTAAAGTACCCCACTAAACAGAGAGGGCAGTTGAGGCCTGGCAAATGGTATGGGACCTATTGGCATATCACATCTTCCCACAAAGGAAGAAAACCAACGATTGAAGCGTGTGCCATAATAATTGCTGGTACGCTAAAGGATCATGCACATATAGAGAAGCATTAAGCAAAATGAAGAAGCATGTGAAAATTTACATATCTTAGTGTATCCATAGATACTTGCATAAGGACTTATCCAACCATAGAAGTGGATTATGAGGCCTATTTTGAGCAATGTTTTTCCTTTAAACATTAAGTGTTGTTGGCAGTTAACCGGGAGTAGAAAGATCAATCGAAATCAACATGCATGTTGATTCATGGTTGAAAATATAAACGATGGGATTGGCATAGTACTTAAGTCCTATTCAAAATGTTTTTGTTAGAAATGAAATATGACATTATTCGAATGGATTAAGAATAATGGTTTGAAATCATCAAATAAAGCAAACTCAAAATGATGTTTTGAATATTATCAAAAAGATAAATCTGTGAAATGAGTTTGAGATAAAGTTGAGTGAAACCAATATTATACTAAAACACATTATAGCACATAAAGCATCATATGAAGCTGGAAGTTAACCTAGATTAAAGATCACCACATTTAATATGCAATGTGGTTCGAGCTTTATCCAACCTCTATTATTATTAAGAAGATACTAAGATGTGTATCTCACTAAAAATAAATCTCGAGTATCCATTAAGTCATGGGAAATCCTGCAATATAAGACCAAAAGATTGTCACTCGTATCCCCTTCTTTGAACAACATGATCAAAGAATTTGAGGTGACCTAAGCTTAACGGATGCAAAATTTAGGGGAAGAATTTTACTAGTCTATCTACAAAATCTTAACTAGAAGGATCAAGTACCCAAAGTTTTAATTTAAAATTTGAACCATGTGAATTGAGTTGATTGTACTCTTTTTTCCTTAAATAATTTTTACCGTAGTTTCTTATCAAGGTTTTTAATGAGACAATCTGTGCAACATACATTCATATGCCATGTACTCTTTCTTTAATTTTTCCCATTGAGTTTTCTAGAGTTTTGACAAGACATATACATCACATAATCAGTGCCAAGAGGGAGTGTTAAGAAACTTGGGCTTAGGCCTATGAAAATACAGCCCAATACACTAATTGGGCCCTCACTCCCACCTTCTATATATGAGAATTGACTATATAAAGAAAGGAGAGGAGATAGTTTGTGTATGGTGAAATGGCAATGGAATAAGAATACTTTGTCCCTCCTCATATCTTGTATCTTCACTTTGTTCTTTAGTTACACATCCCCTTAGGACTACTTCGCATAGTAAAGGGGTTGGTAAAAATTATAATAACTACTTGATGGCAAATGTCTCATAGGCATTTTTTTTCAAGGCTAAAATTCCAAACAATTAACTAGCTTGATGATAACAAGTCTAGAAAGAGTGAATGTCAGTGACACGACAACCGTGGGTTTAGGGCAACATGGCACCATGTCATCATGTCCCTGAGCTCCAGGGATTGCCACGGATCAGCCCCAAACAGGGCATATAACCCCTAGGCTTGGGGAGGTAGTGGATCCGCAACAAAAGCAAGGGCCCGAGCTGATTACCCTCATGAGCTCGAGGGCTCCCCACTAACACTAGCTTGGTCCCCTACCATGAAACCCTCACATGAGGGGGTCCTGGGTTTGCCACACTTGAGCTCGAGAGGCCACACTAGAGCTCGGAAGGTCAATACATGACTGCTATGGCTGCCCTCGTATTTAATGCAACAAAACAAGGCATACCACTATGTCTCATCTATCAAGTGCTTTTTTCATTAAGGGAAATTTTATGTTTATCTACCCATTGAAATATGTGGCAGAAGGGGCAAGATGGTGACCAGTTCATCTATCGTCCATCGTGTCGATGCATAGTGCAACCATGCCTCATGCTAGGCACTGTGGGATGGTAGGCGGTGTGCTGTCGACCACGCTGCCCACCTAGGACCACTATTCTCTATCTACTTCTTCCGCTCACCAACAGGTAGGCCCAAGGTTGTCACACGTGAGAGGAAATCGGTTTTAGCGTGCCTTTTCTGCATCTATAGGCAGAGAAGGCAAGGAAGAAAACCACCAATTAGACATCCCATACCAACCTCCTATACGTGGGGGCCCGCTAGGTCTCTCATTCCTCATGCTCGCCCATGTGGTGCCCGCCGTCGTATATAAGGAGAGGATCAAGGTCATGAGAGGGTATCGAACCCTAGACAACTAGAAAATCCACAAAGTATTGTAATCTCTTTGTCCACTAGGGAACTAACCAAGAACACATAGGAGTAGGGTTTTACTCCTCCACATGACCTGAACCTATATAATCACTCCGTGTCAATCTCCGCTTGGCAATTCCCATGAGCTTGTGCGTGACCAACCCCTAGCCAAACTCACAAAGGGGGTCCACTCGTCTCCCAGCAAGCGGCATCTATCCGCTAATAGCTGGCATATCAAGTAGGGGGTTTTCTTTCTTGTTCAAGTTCATTGTGTTCCTCGCCTAGGGAGATCTTAATCAAACCAACACATCCAATGTTCCTCCCTCTTGTTGGTCTCAAGATCAATTTTGATTGTGTGGTAGCCTTAATCAAAGGATGTGGATTACGGATGGTGCACTGATCATAAGTATCCAAATTGCATAGAACAAATTGTACAAATTAAAGCTTGGGTTATAGATAAAAGAAATTAGGCATTTGAATGTAATGGTTAGACCCATGAAACATGAAAATTTTGTCTGCATCACATCGACCATGGTTGCAAGCTCGAGAGAGGGCATGGGAGTATCAAATTACATGTGGTACCATGTTGCAACATCCATAGCGCCTCTTTGGCAGGGGCTGATATTTAACGTTTTAAACTCCTTCTCATAGTTATAATTTTTTTAAAAAAGATAGATTAATATATAATGTATCACTTTTATAAATATATGTATACTACTTGTAGTTTAATTTATTATTTTTTATAATTTTTAGAAATTTAATTTAAAGCGATATATCATATATTAATCTATCTTATTAATTTTTATTATTTTTTATAATTATTTAGTTGGGAGATGATTGTCGAGCCCACGAAAATCACAGCCTTGCGGCATTCGCCTAGCTACGTTGTGCCGTGTCCCCGCCTCCTATTATGGCACAAGCACATAGCTAACAGCTCTATGCCCGCTTGTGGCAAAGGGAACAAGCGACAATAGCTGGTAATAGTAGTAAGCAGCATAGTAGCGCCCTAGCGGATAACAGCAGCCTAGCGGGTAACATCATTGAGTGGAGGGATCCTACACAGTGGATGCATAGATGGGGCTTCTTCATGCATGCGATGGGCAATCATGATCTAATGGTGTTCGACTAAATGGTAGTGGTGCTCTATCCTGACTAGAAATTCATGCCCGTGCGTCCCGTTTGAGAAGGTATGGGCACACAGCGAGATGTGGACATCTCGAGGACTGCCTGGACAATATCAAGGACCGCTTGAATGGTGTTTGGCGGAATGGGTGAACGGCAGTGTACACATCACGAGTGGATGGGAGATGTGAGACAGGAGCAATGTTGTTGAAAGGTCGATCTAGAATGATGACGAGGATGAGGGATGCATTGGCAACTGCTTATTGACAAGTTGATGTTGTCATGAGTGAGGATCCTATAGAGAGGAGCTTCTTGGATGGGATGTGTTGACTCCCAAGCCACAGGCGGTACATTGTTTCATTCGTTTTATAGCTTGCTTGTCTATATTAGTACTACACAGTTAGTTCTTTTTGAATCCTTTTGCCATCTCTTAGAATTCTCCTCCCTTCCCTTTGAATATGTGGTAAGTATTACTAAAGATGCTAGTTGTGTTGACATGCAGATATCGTAGCACATAATGATGCGGCCATACTCATTGCTTCATAATCGATCTTGCAAATACCTATTTGATGGATTTGCAAGAATATTTAACTGGACATTGCTCACCCTTCATGTTTGTGGTGTCGTATAAATTCTACATTTAGTTTTGGTATGCTCTCGTGGACATTGGCAACGTAAGGGGTATATTGTTTCGTTCATTTTATGGCTTGAGTGTCTATATTAGTATTACAAAGTTAGTTATTTCTAAATCCTTTTGCCATCTCTTGGAATTCCCCTCCCTTCCCTTTGAATACGTGGTAAGTACTACTTAAGATGCTAGTTGTGTTGACATACAGATATCATAGCGCATAATGATGCGGCCATACTCATTGCTTCATAATTGATCTTGTAGATACCTATTTGATGGATTTGTAAGAATATTCAACTGGATATTTGCTCATCCTTCATGTTTGTGGTGTCATATAAATTCTACATTTAGTTTTGGTAAGCTCTCATGGGCATTGGCAACGTAAGGGGTATATTGTTTCGTTTGTTTTATAGCTTGCTAATTCTTTCTGAATTCTTTCGCCATCTCGGAATTCTCCTCCCTTTCCTTTGAATACATGGTAAGTACTACTGAAGATGCTAGTTGTGTTGACATGCAGATATGGTAGTGCATAGTGATGCGGCCCTACTCATTGCTTCATAATTGATCTTGCAGATACCAAGTCAATTGACCTGCAAGAATATGCAAGCTCACCCTTCATGTTTGTTGTGTCTGTATAAATTGTATATTTAGTTTTTTAATCTTGTAGACATTGGCAACATAAGGAAAGTGTCAAAGGAAATAGAAAAAAATCCTCAAACTAAAATTGGTGTAACTTCTTATAATTCTGATGATAATTCCAGAAACCATGTTTGTGCTAACTGCGGAATTGGCCTTTTTCAGTTTATTAGGATCGATTGGACAGTCCACGGATTACCATCTGTCAGAGTTGCATTAGCCTTGTTGACCCTGAAATAAAATGGATCAGCCTGTTCTGTTCAATAGCACATACCTGCAAGTTAATCCAGTGGTACTGCGTTGACCTAATCAATTTAACCAAAAGTTTAAGCCGATGAGAAAAAGTAGGCAATTCAATACTTCAACCCTCAGCCTCACACTAGGCCTCTCTTTTGTCACGCGTACGCGTTCAGTGGTGGAAGGTTGAGCCCTCCTAGTCTCTAAAGGTAAAGCGTATGTTAGACGCGCATATGTAGGTGTGCGTGTGGTATTATGTATATGATGTGAGCTTATGTGTGTTTTTAATTATACTCTCTTAAAAAAATGTGGCCCATATACGTATGTTGATTTGGTTGGACGAACATGGTACATATGCCTAAAGCCCACATGTATGCTTGTCTTTTTCTTCCATTTTTCCTTTTTGGAAAAAAAATCCTTTTTTTCGATTTTTTTTTCCTCTGGTGGCACAGACCTAACCTTCAACCATAGGCATCTTGTCTTTTTCTTCCATTTTTCTTTTATAAAAAAAATTCCATTCAAAAAATTTTCAAATTTTTTCCTCTTGTATGACCGACTCAATAACTTGTGATTTCGGTTCAAAAATTTTAAACTGGTTCCAACTTCTTGCAATATTCCAAAACTATCAGTATTTTATACCAATCTAAAAACCCGTGATGCAACCCTTGATTTCAACCATAGTTTCTCTATAAGAAAACAAATCCTTATCATCTGGAGTAGCTATGGCAAAGACCAAAATATCTTATTATTAGAAAAATAATATTGGTTGGTGAGCACACAGAATAATTTTTTTCAATTTATAAATTGAGAGTAGATAAGAATTAGGAGTTGGTTTATTTTAAGATAAAGTTTGTTTTTGGACGGAGGAAATAGGTTTTATGTCTTGTTGTTATGAATGAAAAATTACCAAATGCTTCCGGGTTTCCTTCTTTTACCCAGTAATGCACTTTATGAATATTTTTGTTGCCTCGTATATTAAACAATAAATATGTTTACCGCCTTTCTAATAGAAAAATTTTGTTCTCTCGCTAACTTTTGACTTGATTTATAGAGAATGTATTCACCTTGTTTTTTTAAATGGCTCATATCACAAAAATTGAACCCTAATTATGTAATGCTTATTGCTCATTGTAATTTTAATTTTTCCCGTTGCAACACGCGGACACGTAAATATATATAGCGCTACGTTATTCGTTTAATTACCATGCATATGCATGCATATATTATATACATGGATATGCATGCTACGGGAGTACGGCGGTGCATGGAATGCAATCAGCGAGACGAAACCGCATAAGATTAGCGCGGGCTGGCGTTGCGCCAGATACAGCTCTTCCACGGATGAAAGGAGTTGAGCTGAGTTGCGGACAAAGCCCATCGGATGGCGAGTACAAAAACACTTTGTATTTTTTAAATGTTATTATTATGTGATAATTGGTGATATACATTTTAAGATTATTGTCATTAGTTATTATTCCATCCTCTTGTTCGAACCAGAAAATCATCACCACCGCTATAATTATTCAGCGAATAAAAGTAAATTAAATTGCATTTTAAAGTAGTACTAATTAAAAGGTAATTTTTGTCACAGCATTGTAACAAATACAATGCCTAATTCAGGAGCTGCATGCGGAAGAGAGGAACAATTATATTTGTTAGGTATAGTAAAAATCAGGCTGCAGGCCGGCTAGCGCACAGAGCTAGAACGATCGACCGAACGCAAGCAGGTGGCCTGGGTGAGCCGAATGATAGATGGATGCATCTCTCGGATCGGTCGATCAGCATTTGACCCCGCCGGGGCTATCGGGGCATTCATAGAGGAAGATTGTGGTGTCTGGCACTCCGGCCTTGGTCCGGATGGCGTTGAACATCTCCTCCGCGCATGTGTTGTCCTCGCGGTTGATCAGATCCATGTTGGGGCACGCCAGCTTCTTGAACGCCGAGCAGCACTCCTTCATCGTCGCCGGGTTGCCGCACTTCTTCCCCATCTCGGCGTGCCCCTTCATCTTCCCGAAATTCACCGGGCACGGCCGTGCACCTGGTGCCGCCTGCAGCCTGCGTGAAGGCGACGACGGCAACGTCCCAGCCGCCGTTGCGGCGGAGGTCGCCATTGCGGCCTCTGAAATGTAATGGCCACAAGATCAGTGCACCAAATTAAACGATCGACCAAGGAAATTAATGGAGTTATCACATGCATATATATATACTTTCTGCAGTGTCAAGTGGTAGCTACCTGATATCACGTCTGATTCGTTGGGGGGCAGATGGGTCGCGGCGGCGGCGACTACGGACAGAGCGACGACGCAGTAGAAAAGGATGGTGGAAGAACCCATCTCGGTCTGTTCTGTCTTTACGAGCGAGCAAACGAGAGGAGGGAAGAATGGTTGATTGATTACCGAAACTGACCATGAAATGTCGTTCTTGTAGGCTGTGAATACAGCGAGAAAAGTGGTTGACGTGCTTTGATTAGCTAGCGTCTACTCTAATATAATATGTGGACCTCATTGTTTTGAGGGCAAGCAGATTAATTTTGTGGCAAATACAAAGTACCTATATTCAGTCCTTAATTTTAGAGTACCCTGGCCCTGGCCCATTTTAGAGAGAAATTTAATCCAGTCCATTGATTAATTGTTTTGTGGTTTATTATATCCTAAAAGGACACAAGAGCATTTGGTTTGAGAAAACACAAAAAGCCTGATGAGCTAACTGAAATGGCTGATAAGTTTGCCAAGAATGTGTTGGGTCGATCCATTGGCAGCAAAAGCACTAGCTAGGCCCTGTTCTTCATACCAACAATGGCAGGATACATCAAGTCCAAGCAGCATATGCAATGAGGAGACTGAAATTTTACCCAACTATGGTTGGCCAATGGCTTTATCCCAGAGGAAAGGGTTGCCTCAGAAATGGATGGAAACTAAACCATATTTTCAATGAGCTGGCCTCGAGGTCATTCTTCCAAGACTCGAGGTCATTCTTCCAAGACATGAAGTAAGTCCCATATCAGGAATATAGAAGCAAGCATGGGCATTGTTCTGAAAGGTCATTCCTACTAAAACAAAAGCACTTGCATCATCTGAGGTGCCTGGATCTCTCGAAAGGTTATATCAAAGCACTTCCGGAAGAAACAAGCATTCTGTACGATTTACAAACCATGAGTTTTCCAACTGCATGCTGGCATCTATGTCGACTTCCTAAACAAATGAAGTACAATACATTGAAGTATAATGTTAAAGCACATACCTTCAGAATCATCAGATGATAAAAGCTACAATCTTACCGTTTTTCTTGTTTTTTTACATTTTTTTTGGCTCCCTGAAATATCAACACGTATTTTTTTTACTGCCCCTTCCTCCTCGCATGGGTGATCAAAACTGGCAATACGCGGTGCTCCGGTAAACACGTGCTCAGAGGTTGGAATAGCATGACCTCGTGTCCGGTGTGTCTCCCATGTTGTTTTCGATTCAGACGTGCATGCAAGGCGCGTATAGCCCTTCGTGTTTTTTCAGAAATATACTGATTTTCTAGAAAATATTGAATCAGTCCTCCCACCAGCAGTTCTAGTTTGAAGAGAACCTCTCCTCCTATCCACACATCTCGCCGTCATCGCCATCACCGCTCCTCTCCCGTCCTCCTCCACCTCCTCCCGTTTGCACCTCCCACTCGTCCTGAGTGACAGTGCCCACTAGCATCTCTCCTCATCCTTTGCAAACTGAAGGCACCACCCCACGTCGCTCCTCCTCTGAGTCAACAGTTCTGTCCTTCCTCCAAGCAAACTCTCATTCTTTGTTGGAGAGCATCAGATTTGCCCTCCTTGCTAGGTCTATAAGGATTCAGCCACCCTGGTTCACACCTCCTGCCGCCATCCTCCTTCCTTGCCTCTCTCTGTTATCCCATGCATCCTCCTTCTGTCGAAGGGCCTAGTCGTGGTTGTCATCTTGACCTACTCTAGCCCCTAATGTTAGGTCTAGAAGGAGTGGCTAGATTAGATTGTCGGCCATCAACGGTATATGTTCATGTGGCGACGATGGCGGCCTAACCCTTAACTCCTCCCATGCATGTCAGCGTAGCCGCCGGTTGATGCCATAGCTTCACTCTCAATGGCATGTCTGTCTCGACCAGGACCTACAGGGGTTCTACCACTAGTTCGTACATGATTTGCCCTCATGGAGTGGATCGAATGCTAAACAAGCACCCGCAACAATTTTCCACATGCCATGATTAAGTGTTAGTTATGCAGTTGCGATTTTCACGTATACGTGTTCTTTTCTTAGGATAAGCAGGACTTGGGGAGTTGTGATTCATTAAGATATCTTGGTGTTTTCTTATGTGCCCTCGCTATCCTCTATAGCGAATTATTGTTAAATTAAAAGTAATAAAATTTAGTTTATATTAAAATTAGTAAAAATATTCTATATTAAAATTAGAAAAATTAATTTATATTAAAATTGGTATTGCATAATTAGTTTACATTAAAATTATTTATGAAAAAAATATGGTAAGCGTGTTTGTACACTAGTCAGTGGTGAAAATCCATATGTAAAAAATATTTTTTATATATGTACATGTATTAAATGCTAAAATAGATATAAAATCGCTGAAAAATATGGATAAATTTTAGATAAGAATTGATAAATTAAATTTCATATATTGCTACAGTAACATAGACAAGCCGAATGCACAGTATGTACGTGGCCTAGCTAAAAGTGAGCTAGTGATGGCGAGCGAGTAGGCCGACGTGGACTAGAGTAGGCTGAAAGCTAGTAGGCCAATGGGTTAGGCTGACTTGACATGTAGACCGAGAGTTAGCAGGTTGGCTTAATAGGCTAACGGCGTGGAACTAGCCTAGCAGTAGCGGCATGGTAGCACATAGGAGATGTAAGGCTGACTGGTAGGCCCGGCATGGCAGTGAGCATGGACATGTTAGCGCACGGTGACGTAGTGGCTAATAGGTAAGCTTGATGTGGTAAAGACGTGGCACGAGCGAGCATGCGTGTGTGAGGGTGCAAGAAATCCGAAGGGATAGGTGTTACCACCAGATTGGCGTAGCAGCATGGAAACAGTGGACAAATGGGATTCTCTGTGGAAATACGTAGGACTCTGTGATTTTATGTGTGTCGGGTTACGTGGCGTAATATGAAGTGTCAATTTCGAATCTAATGGCTAAGAATGGTTACGAAATATGTTTCCTTTAGAATTTATTGATTAGTTTTTTTAATAAAAAGAGGATAATATGTTAGAGATTTTAATAGAGAGTTGAGAGAAATTTTGGTAGAATTATGTAAAGTGTACGTAAGATTTGTATAGTAATTAATATTTTTTCTTGTTTATGTTTGTGCAATATTAGATACCTAAACTGATATTTTGGAAGAGTGTACGATCATACTAAGCAGAGATAAGTTGTTTTTTGGTACTCGAATTGCAGCATTTTTCATAGGAAGTTCACGGCTTGTCAGGTCCAATGATTGACATGTTTATGGTAGGTCTCAACATGGTTTTGCAGAACTTAGCATGAAGAAAAGATGTTGACAAATTTACCTGTTAGTGTGGATCTGTAATATGCTGTAATACAGCTATATGTTGAAGTTTCTCAATACTCACCCGATGTACAGGCGAGGCTAGAAGTAATGGGGAAGAAAGCCAAGAATGCAACATACATATCCGGAAATGAAGCCGGGAAGATATCAAGGGAAGCTGCCAAAGTGGAGAAATTGATCATTGTCAAGAGCGTGCTTAGTGACGAGAGTTCACGAAGGCACTGCATGGTTGGTTCCACACTCGCATTTGACCTGTTAGCTCCAGGAATATTCATTTTTAAAAAAAAATGAATACATTGTTAATAAGCTTTAGTTTAATTCTCTAAATAATCTTAGCGTACGTGTTCCAGGAGGCTTATGCTTGTGCATATGGCTGGTTTTGAGCAGTCGGCCAAACTGGATTTGAAGCCAAAATGCAAGTAGGTATGTCACTAATGCTTGTATAATCGTTATTTTCAGCTGGATCTATGTTTTCAGGTTACCCCTTTAGCAATGATTTGCATGCTTTAGTTGAACCATTTCTCATGTATATTCTTCCGTTTCATATTATACGACGTTTTAATTTTTTTTAAAGTCAGATTTTTTTGTTTGGCCTTATTTATAAAAAAAACGTAGCAATATTTCTAACATAAAATAAATATACTATCAAAATATATTTAATTTTAGATTTAATAAAACTAATTTGTTGTAAATATTGATATATTTTCTTATAAACTCGATCAAAATTAAAAAAATTAACTTAAAAAATCAAAACTTATTATAATATGAAAGAGGGTGAGTACATAAGAATAATTAACATTGTTGTGTAATCACAGGTCTAAACATGTTTTAACAAGTTAATGTTCTTTGGCACAGTAACTATGTTATATTGTTTCTGCATGATAAAGATCTGTTACTACAGTCAAGCTGTCATTTACATCTAAATTTCATTATTGATAATCCAACACTAAATCACAGATTGTTTGATTACGTACTTCAGCTACTGTAACATTTTTCACTTACTGTACATGAAATCTCTCTTCTCCTATATAAGAGAAATCTTAGACCAGATAAGTAATGAAGCAATAAGCCAATTCTCCTTTTCACTATCCTATAAAACTCAGTCAAGCTGTGGCCGCTCACCAGAATCCTATTGCCACCAAACTCCTAGACCAGGTAGCTACCATCGCACCAGATCAAGAGAACCCATGCATAGGCCTCTTCCTTGTAACCACCACGAGGACGGCCTCTCTAGTGTGAGGCTGGTTTCCTACCACCTACACCGCTCTGACCACCCTCGAAGTGTTGTTGCTGTCTTCATCTTGCCACGTTGAGCAATGCAAAGAAGAGGAGAGAATGACAAGAAAGAATGAGAAAGAAGAAAAGAAGAGAGAGAAAATAAGAAAATAAAAAAAGGAAAAAAGTAAGGATCCACATAGGACACTCTTCTAGTTGGTCCGTGCACTCGGTCTATATAGGCCATACAGCTCGGCATCGAGCCCCATGCATCAATCTATGGACCACTCAACCATCCCACCACAAGTTCGGTAAAACCAGTCTATCATGAGTCAGCCTCTTATGTGTCAGAGCCCCATAGAAAAATATTCCTTAGAATATTGTTTTTTATTAAAAAATTTTATTTAAACTTTTAAAATTGGTATCTCTTAAATCGTACGGCTTCTAGAATTTTTCTAAAATTGATGTCTATCCAATAACACTATTATGTATTATTAATAATAATATTTTTTTTTGGATTTTATTTGGATTTCTCTCATTTTGCGCGTAGTTCGTAGACAAAAATTTCTTGGACACGGAATCTGAAGAGTTTCATGTAGAACAAGGCAAGTTACTTCTTTGATCATATTAATGATAGTTTATAAAATTAAATATTTACAAAGCATATAATTAGCCACATGTAAAAAGTCATTGATCGCAGCCGATTTGTTTGACTGACCTATTTGCTGCAATATATTATTTACTTTGAAAATTGATTGCCTTGATCTTTGTGAGCCATGTTTTATTACTAAGACTTATATCATTGGTATTGAGACGTCCATTAATTATTTCTGATAATTAAAGAACATGTTATTCTGAAATTATGAGGTGTTTGGTTGGGATAAATTGATCGTGATGGAAAAATGGGTTTGAATTATTTTGAAAATCTAACATTTTATATCAGTGGTTTGCGAAATAAAAAGTGATTGTTTTTAAAGTAAACGGTGGTGCAAAGTCGTCACCTGTGTGGTAAGACTTTGTATTTACATATATCAATCGATTCCTTAGTGAACTGCACTGAACATAGTACAGTGTAACCACGTAGGTGGTATGACACACCCCTAACTAAGTAACTAATGAGGCTAGGATCGCTTGTTTATCGGGAATTATGAAATCACCAGACTAGCCGTGAGAAGTGGTGCTCATGGGATTCTGAATACAAAAAGTCATGGACTTATCCAAGACTTAGTCTGGGACACTTCTAGCTAGCAAATGGTTATTCTAATTTTGCTTGGGAAATGTCTTATAGTAAGTTTTCACTATCAACGGGTAGCAAAAATATCTTATGGTATATAGGTAAAGCATACACCTTCTGTAAAAGTTTAAACAGCCATGTCCATAGTCATGAGCGAAATGTAAAATGGTTTCTCTCATATAGATTTATTTATAAATGGTTGTTAAGTAAAGTTGTGGGATGAAAACTATTTCTAAAGTTAGCTTATATGGCTAATAGCTGACCTGTGTGGTTAGGAAAAAGCTTGTGTAGTCTATGAAGTCAAATGGATTCATAGTGACAGATTAGGCAGATAACCCTAGGTTTAAGAGAAAAACTAGTGATGGTAATGTAAAGAAAGTAAATTAAATTTTGATGGGTTTACGGACTTTGGAAGCTATGATTGATGAGGTTGTTGTGGCTTATAAATGTTATTGGATAATGGTTTGGGTAGTGACATATAGTTTTAAAAAATGAAAAGAAATTAATAAATGAGTAACAAGGTGACAACTACCGATAAGCTATAGGCTCTAGCAACTTGCTAATGCTGATATCATTGCAAAGTGATCGTGAGATACGTCTGAGTCTCTTATAAATAATAAATCATATTAAATAGGGTTGCTGCTAAGCTACTCTCATATAGGATTGAGACTGAGACCTCAATCCAAATAAATATATCCATAGGAGTTTCGAATATATAAAATAAAAATAGAAGCTGTGAAATAAATCCAACTGTGTTTTCAAGCCTTGCATGCTTACATTTCCGTGTCTGTTGAATATATATGTACTTGGACTTCTTTTTCTTCATAGGTTTTAGAAAAACGAAGATAAAGGATAGAGTTTTATCCTAGACCCAAAATATACTTGTGGCTTAGATGCTAACATTGCTGTATTTTTTATTATAGTCTCTAATATGTCCGTTATCTTTTTAATCATTCTAAAGATGTAATTAGATAAGATATATATTTATTATTTATTATTATTATTATTATTTACGACGATATAATTTGGATACAGCATCGTGTCTTAAGACTTACGAGAGGTAGTTTGTCCTCCGTTTGCACTGTCTTATTAGTTATTACTGTTGGTGATATCAGGGCATGATAAGTAGCTTTTCCTGAATCTACAGGTTCCTAAGAAAATAAACTTTTAAGTTAGAAAATAAAAAACTTAACTTTTCTATATTCCGAGAAGATAGAAAACTCAGCAACTTCTTACGCTCTCTCAAACAGTACCTAAGTGTCTGATGTAATAAAGAGCATGCTTGAAAGAAAAAAAGAAAAATCACGGAATTGTATTTTATTATATATGGAGGGAAGATCAATCTAATCTTGCAAAAGCATTGACTTCTGGATCATCATGAGAAGGTCATGTAAGCTCTAAGCTACTGGTTCAGTGGTTCTATGATTGATACCTACAAAAGCATTGGCTATGGGAGCCTGGGTTGGCATGAAGCGCCGAGGGAGAGAAGACTAGCAGATTGACGAGTGAGAGGTTGAGGAAAGGTGGATGACTGTTGGATCTCAATCCAACAGCTAAGATCAATCGACTGACCCTTCGAAGAATATCAGTTAAACTGATAGCAAAGATGTTTAAGGATTCCCGGTACATTTTACCTATCTCTTAACAAAACTTACCTTACAATAAACTGAAGGCTATTTTTGACATGTAGATTCTGTAAAGCACTAGTCTGGAAACAACTCTCTCTAAAAAAATGATAGCTAATGGCTACTGGTCATTATAATGACTGCTTGATGGCATAGTCCCATGCCTTTTGGTATCTTCAAGGCCAAAAGCACAAACAATAAAATGACTTGATGACGACATAAAGCAAGTCTGGAAATGGATGTATCTCTGCAGCACTTCTTAACAGTATTACTGTAAACAGCTACATTTCAAGATGGAAAATGCTGTCAACCCAAACAAAATGCAAAAAAATCAAAACAGAAAGGATCATTAATTCCTCTATGTTCTCACTGAGATTTTGGTACAGAATAACTCGCATATTTTGTATTTAAGCATTTGCAGCAGCCTGAGCAGCAGCATCTCGCTTCCTCTGCTCCTCAATGATGCTGAGCTTGATACCCTTGCCTTTAGGAAGAGAAACCCATGGCTTGTTGCCCTTGCCAATGGTGAACACATTACCCAGACGGGTGGCGAAGGCATGGCCCAAAGCGTCCTCCACATGGATGGTCTCAAAACTGCCCTTATGCTTCTCCCTGTTCTTAATCACACCAACACGACCAGTGTTCCTCCCTCCAGTGACCATAACGACATTGCCAACATCAAACTTGATGAAGTCAACAATCTTGTTGGTCTCAAGATCAATCTTGATTGTGTCATTAGCCTTAATCAAAGGGTCTGGGTAGCGGATGGTACGTCCATCATAAGTGTTCAGATAGGGAATGCCCTTCTGTCCAAACTGGACAGACCGAACTTTGCTAAGCTTGAACTACATACAAAAGATAACAGGCAACAAACATTTAGACTAAAAAACTAAAAAGAAGATATAAATTTAACTTGCAAAAGAAAAATCATTTCACGTACATGTGTGTATGAATGAACTAAAGACAATTCTAACCTTGGCATCCTCATCCTTGATGGACTGAAGGCGGAAGCGACCCTTGGTGTCATAGAGAAGCCTGTAGTTCTCACCAGTCTTAGGAATGGAAATGACATCTGCCAAATAGAGAACTAACCATTATGCTATGTTTTAGAAGTGCACCACTGGCATACCACAGGCCATACAAGATACCGATTGGTAAGAAACAAAACAGATGTGCGTAGCGTACCCATAAAACCAGCAGGGTAGGTCTTGTCAGTCCTGACCTTCCCATCGACCAAGACATGGCGCTGCATCAGGATTGAGATCACCTCACGGTATGTCAGCGCATACTTCAACCTGTTCCTGATAATGAGGATCAGAGGCAGGCACTCCCTGGACTTGTGAGGCCCAGATGATGGCTTAGGAGCCTGAAAGTCACAAAAAGCAGAGGATTACAATACTGAACAACAGAAAATACTCGCAATCAGCCGAGACCATTTCAAGAACATCGTAGCAAATTGCATAAACTCACAAAAGCTCCGCCAAGCTTGTCAAGCATCCAGTGCTTCGGGGCATTGAGCCTCTTGAGATGCTTCTTCAATCCCCTTGCCTGTTCAGAAAACACAGGTTAACAACGTTAAGTATATTCTTCATCACAATCTCACAGAATTGTGGCGTAAAAACCAGTACAACAATATAATTCTAGATATCAACAGGATACATACTATTTATCTATATAGCTTGGAAACTAATTCCTATGAAATTAGTTAGAAACATAGCAGCCAGATCACTGCACACAAGATGTCAAAAGATTGCATAGCCCTCGTATCTGCCCAACAATCTACGACGCACACCGCATCAATTCACAGGAACCAAACCATTCCTCCCCAATCTCCCAATTCTCTCTTAACATTACCACACAAGATAAAAACGACCTAAACACAAGCCATCCTGCTACCATTCGATCCGAAACTAAGAACAGAAAACACAGTGCTACAGAAGTACAGGTTATGAGGCGACAATAGGGAGCCGAGGGGTAAGGTAACGAGGAGAAACGGGGGCAATGCTCACCATGGTTGCGTACTCGAGCTAGCGGCGCGGGAGACCACGCCGTCTGCTTCCTTGGGCGCTTCCTGCTTCGTGCCGCCGCCAAGGAAAGGTGGAGGGCGAGAGGCGGGAGAGGTTATATGCTGCGGGGCGCAGGTAGGGTTTCGGCTATGGTGGGCCGTTTTAGGCTTGAGGAAATGGGTCGATAGCAGAGCTCTGAAGGTGCCAAGGCCCTTATATCTCTCAACATAGCTCTGCGTAGGAAAAAGTCTATTTTACTTTCCTCAAATTATGGCCCCGACTACAATTTTTATCTCTCAACTACAAATCAGACATAGGTTGGGTTCGTTTCTCCCATTTTCTATATTAAAAACATCTAAAAAAGTTGCATAATAAATTATAATAATCTATTTTTTAAGTTTTTAAGTTAATACTTAATTAATTATATGCTAACGGTTTCAAAAGTACGTGCTCCCCCAAAGTATCAAAATTGGATTGTTTTGACTCTTTCGAGTAGTTTAGACGTTAGTTTATCTTACACCGTATCTATGGGACACATTTAAACTTATATTTGCCTTATATTTGAAAAAATAAAAAATATATATTGGGCTCATATATGTCAGTAACATATGGCAAAAATAAAAAATACGGTGCGCCCTACCTATCAGCGTGTGCCATTGAGTTCCTTCGCACCAAGCCCTGATCCGGTCGCTCTACCACGCCGCCGAGTACTTCAGCTCCGGGTTGTACATCGTCGTGGCCAACGTCGTCGTGGTCGATGAGAAGGACACCGGCAGGATCAGCGGAGGGGAGGCGGGAGTGGACGACGGTGGGGAGGCGGCACGTGCAGTTCGGTGCGGCCATTCCAACCGCTATCCCGGTTCAGCTGCTGCTGCTGCGACATTGCTTGGGGATTGGCTCCGCACAGCCATGGGTCCGGATCCAACTGGGGTGGAAGTAGAGAACCGATCAGAAAGGCGGCTAGGGAGGGGTCGTCGGATGACCGGGGCAGTGGCGGGTGGTGGCGGAGCAGAGGCGCTCGCGCAGGGGCCAATCGGTCGATGCGTCAGTGGCTCTCGTCGGGTGAAGTCTCCCTGCGGCCGCCACCTACCTGATGTGCACAGATCCGCGGCGACAGCGCAGTGGCTCGAGCTCGGGAGCTCATCGGCGCCGCCGAGTCCCTCTTCCGCAGCCGCAATGTGCGACGAGAGCACCCAGCCTCCCCGACCTCCGGCTTCACCCTACAGCGAGGCGGCGCGCAGCGGTCACCCTCGACCTCGGCTTCCTCCCCCTCTCCCCGATTTCGCCGAGCTCCTCCATGGTCACGGTGGAGCCGATTGTGCCGCCGACTGCCGACGACGAGCGAGGAACCGAGGAGGAGTACCTTGTCGAAGAGGAGCTCGAGTTCATCATCAAGCAGCCCCCAAGCCTTGTCACCACCTGTCCCCAACCTCGAGGTTGAGGAGGAACTCAGAGTATCTTGTCGAGCTCGAGCTCCGCGCATCTCTAAGCCCTATCGCCTTCATCTCGCCGCCGCCCTCCGCTGACAGGAGAAGCGGCGGGCGCCACCGCTGTCTCCCTTCCCCCCGTGGACGAGCGGGCGGGCTCGAGCACGCACGGGGCTCGCCGACCGCCACCGCCGTTACTTCCATTCGCACACGGAGCTCGAAGTCGACGAGGCTAACCGACCGCCGCTCCTTCCCTTCCCATAAACGGGCTCGCCTTCGCTTTAATATAAAAATAATTCGCCTTCCCATAAACGGGCTCGCCTACTGTATTTGCTATATATAGTATTAAAATAATTAGCGCTTTAAATTTTAATTTAATCTAAAAATAATATATTATAATATTATAATTGCTAATGGATTAATCTATTAAATAAAATCTAACAGAATACTTATTTTGGTTGTCAACAACTAGTGTTTATCATGTTATTATTCATCGTGACGCTTATTGTATGACTTGTTTTTATTGATGTCAAAAAAGAACTGTTGTTGATGTAACTGTATAACTTTGTGTCAAGAGGCCACCCTCAAAATACATATTCAAAGGAATATTACAATATAGTGAAAGAAACGAGTAGTCGTGATGGGCACTTTTTATAATCTTATTCATCCTCTTTCGGTGTAGGATTTCGAAGGATGACAGTTCTAAAGATCTGCTCTTCCCGGTGCTAGTACATACCAATGAACGGGATGAGAAACATTAGAAGTAGTATGACGCTGAAAAATCTAGGCTCGAGAGTAGATTGATCTTATCACGAGAAATGATGGTAGGATCAATATATATAGCCCAAATACGCATGGTTAGGGTAGAGCCTAAAATTAATATAATTCATATATAGAAACTAACTCGATTATAATATCAAAACGATAAAATAAAAACCATAAAAAGTGACGTAGCCTAGTCATAACCTGTGTGGCTTTGCGTTATAGACTTAGACCGGTAAGATGAAGAATCTCACTCATACCTTGCAATTTAGAATGTTTTCATTTAATTTTTTGGGCCATATTCCATCACATAGAATAAATTCATGGTTAGAATCATTAAATAAGTAAAATAAGTTAATTTTAATAGATGAGGGATGAGTTATTTCCGATTTGCGAAATAGTTGAGATGACGAAATAGATCTTTTTTTTATCTACTTATGATAAATAGTATGGGTTGGACCAAAATTATGTTTCGTTTTTATCCTTAGTGGTGTGTACACGTAGCTAGTGATTAGTCTTAACAAATTTATACGAAGAGTGAATAAATTGCACGTACCGTATAAGTGACTAACGTATACCATTTATTTTTCTTCTCGGTTTTGCATTTTCTTGAGGAGACAATTCCTTCCTCCTTCACAAACCACAGGCCAAAAAAGCCTAAAAAGAAGGGGACAAGTACTACTTGTGTGAGGATAACGAGAAAAAAACGATTAAACGAAAACACCTCACCCTTCGAGACCGCTGCAGCAGCGGCTCTCCGCCCATACCTCTCCCTTCGTTCCGGCGGCGGCGCAACTTCTAGCTCCGCCTTTCAAGCCCTATCCTTCGTCTCGCCCCTCCTCCCTCATTACCGCCGCTGCGTCTTCCGCTCCAAGGCCTCTTCATCTCCGTCTCCCCCGCCCTCGCCGGAGAAGGAGGCGGAGGCCGTGCCGACGGCCGAGTCGTGCGTCAACCTGGGCCTCGAGCTCTTCTCCAAGGGCATGGGTAAGCGAAGGCGATTCCGTTCTGCCAGTTTCAGAGTTCAGAGTGACATGACATGGGGTTCTTATCGGGAGACAATTATGCTGCTTTTCAATCACGAGGAAGCAGATCAACTAAGTATTGTATCAGTAGGACTTAAGACGTTGATAGGGATGCTCCAATTCTGTGCAGAAGAAGATCTAGTGAAGAAGCTTCAGTATTCAGTAGCATTTTGCCATAATTTAACCAGGGAATATCATGATTGTTTAATCTCTATATGTTTTACATAGCATTTGTGCCCATTTGCATGGCATTTCCTCCATGAGTTTGTGGTAATCATTTAATTGAAAAGCCATCTATAATAAAAATTAACCGCATTCTATTGTGATATTATTTGCACATGCCAAAGGTGAAGGATGCTCTTGAACAATTTGAGAATGCCCTAAAGCTGGATCCAAATCCTGTACAGGCCCAAGCAGCCCTCTACAACAAGGCATGCTGCCATTCATTTAGGTGAGGCAACACTTTTAAAACTGTTGATTAATCTGTTCCTTTTGAGCTTTATTTCTCCTCTTCTATTAATTGATGGGCCTGTTTAACCAGGGAAGAAAACAACAAAGCTGCAGATTGTTTAAGGACAGCCCTGCGAGATTATAATCTCAAGTTTGGTACTATACTGAATGATCCTGACCTGGCACCGTTCAGGGCATCACTGGAATTTAAGGAACTTCAAGAAGTGGTTTGTGGATTTGTACTTTACTGCTTTGCTACCTTGTGTGCAAGAAAGTAATATACTGACCATAGCTAAAATTTGACCAATGCCCATCTTTGATATGATCCTATAAATACTGTAAATTCATTTCAGGCATTGCAGGGTGGTGAGGATATTGGTTCTGGATTTTGAAGAGACTTGAAACTCATTAGTGAAGTACGAGCACCATTTTGTGGTGTCCGAAGGTTCTTTTATGTGGCGTTAACTGCAGCAGCTGGAATTTCAACATTCTTTACCATTCCTAGACTTATATTTGCGGTTCAAGGTGGCTATGGTGCCCCTTATCTGCTGGAAACTGCTGGGAATGCTGCCATCAATATTGGAGGTAAATTGATAGGAGTATGTCCTAAAAGATAGTTGTTGCAAAGAGCTAACCTTTTGATCACATGGGATTTCTGTTCTACCTGTTACATGGCAATAATGCATTCTGATGTATGACCACGACATGAGAAAAAAACTGTCATTTTCAATTTTTTTGCGGATAGACATTTCATATTTTGTAGTTATAGTTCAGTTATATATCTTGTGTACTATTTTTTTACCAAACAATTGCAATAATATGCATGCACTTATTTATTTGACTCAGTAATACATTGGAACATTTTTGTCATGGTTATGTTTAGCCTTACAATATCTACAACAATGGTTTATTCATTCAGAGAGAGAGAGTGCGGGAGAGAGAGAAGTGAAAGAACCTTAAGTCGTATAGAGGGGAGGGGGTGAATGTGCACACTTTTAATTTTGAAATAAACTAGCAGTGGAAATTAAACGTTCCTCTGATGTCTTCGATTCTAATATCCGGAGTATCTATTGAGTAACTCTAAAGAGCTGGATTGCGTTCGATCCCTTGTCTCACTAAGTTTAACCCAAAATACTAGTTTGGTCTTAAAGTTCTCACTAACGTGTAGCACTTAATCCAAGACAATGACCAAGGTCTCCATAAGGACATTGTCCTCTCACTTTTTATAGAGCTTGCTCTACCAAACCAAGATCTAAATAAGAACTTATAAATTTACTAATATACCTCCTTTCTTGCGAAGGTGAGTAAGATCTTTACAAATGTTTCGAGTGATTCACATGTTAAATCATTGTGGGCAACACCTAGCCGTCTAGGAGGTGGTCCTCTAAGAGTAACAAACTTAAGCCTTCACTGGCGTTGATTCATAAGTGTTCACTCAAATCTCAAAATCCAATATGTCACAAATTATCCAAAATGCACACTTAAAGAGTAAATTAAACTCAAGATCCAAGAGAATAGAATGAGAAACCTCTAGAAAGCTCTTGGAAGTAGTATAGAAATGAATGAGCAGTCACTCACTCAAAAGGGGTTAGCAGGGTTAAATACCCATCACTCTTAAAACTAGCCGTTATTTATAAAATTTTAAATTCCAAAGTATCCGGATAGAATGTCCGGAGACTTCGAATAGGTCTTTCAGCCTAGACAGAGAGCTCAGACCGAAGACTCCAGACATCACTTGGCTTCAAGATAGAAAGGAAGTTCGGCGTATCCGATCTAAACTTTCGAAGACTCCTAACAGGCCTTTCTGCTAGATGGAGAGATCAATCCGGAGACTGCAAGTTGATTTCTCTATTTGACTGAGAAACTTGTCTACAAGTTTTCATGAAGCCTAAATACAAACATCCGAAACATTGTGAGAGAAAAACAAAACCTTAAGGTGTACATGATACGAGTGTTCATTCATCTAGATTTAAAAATTTATTGAATACTTGTTTTTTGGACCGGTTAAACTTGAGACTTTTTTAATAGTTCGACTTATTCTAAGAACTAAAGAAATAATAAATTACATTTTCATCGATTTAAGTACTTTTTTCATTTCCAACCTTCATGGGGTCTTATTTAACCAAAACAATTTCTCACTAGAAGAATTACTTGTGAGATTCTTAATTATAACATATTAGATTTCTAATTTTTTATCATCTATCACTTAAAATCCACTAGATAGTCTAGATGTACTTTTAAGAGGCAGTATCTTACATAACTATTATGAGATGGTTAGATGCTTTAATGTATTTAATTTACTTCTCAATAATTTATTAGTATTTTACCTATTTTATCAATCCTTATCCTACTGCCACAAAATGCTTAAAATACAATGATAGCAACCACATTTTCAGTTATAGCTCCTATAGGATCACATCTTAAGCTAATGGACTTCCTCTGTTTTCTTTGTATAATTTAATCATTTGATGAAACTTGTATACATTGCTTTCCACGGTTAATTAAACTAAAAGATAATCAAACTTTTGAATCAGCACACTGCAGGTATTGTTGTGCTTGTGGCTTTGTATTTCTGGGAAAACAAGAAAGAGGAGCAGCAGATCACACAAATTTCTCGTAATGAAACCCTTTCAAGGCTACCTGTGCGCTAGACAACCAATCGCATTATTGAGCTTGTGCAACTCCAAGACATTACTAAGCCTGTTAGTATAGCTCTCTTTACATCTTCAATTCTCAATAGATAGCTTGATATTTCCTGAGCTGTATACATCTTTTTGTTGTTTTTTCCTGCCCCTATATTGACAAGTATTTTAATATTGGCAGGTTCAAAAGTATCCGTTACTCAAGCAATGCAAAGAGCCGAGAGGTATCGGACTGAACTGCTCAAACGAGGTGTTCTTCTAATTCCTGTGATATTTAGTGCTTCTCAGAAAGCCCAAAGCCAAGGGGCTTTGGAAGTTAAAGATCTGCTGCATCAGTTCCTTCAGTTGAGGTTAGGCCAGTCTCACATATATTTGCTAAATACCAAAGAATCCACCTGATTTTTATTTTTTATAATGTACACCATTTATATTTATGACAATTTAATTCAATTTTGTCCTCTCAGGATGACCTTGAGAAGCATTCTGAATCTATTGCAGCAAAATCACGGTTGAAAGCTGAAGTCCGATTTAAAGCTGATATTGTCTCCTGAACAATGGGAAAGGTGTTTTTTCTTTTACCTTTTAGATTGTTTCACTCTCTCTATGTAGCACAAGAAAATAAATGAGTATTTAGATGGCATGGAAGAATAAAGAACTGACATATTATGAAAAACTAGTGCACAGTGAGTAAGCTTATGATCACCTCTACAATGTTCAAAATGTCCTGTCTGCTCCGAAAAAATGTACTTGTCATTATTGGTAAAAACTGTGTCATCCATTTCTGCTAATGAATTTTGCTGTTGTTTGATCATTTAGCATTACAATGGGCAAAGTTTGCAGATAAACAAGAAAACAACTCCCTGTTCCACAATGCTTGTCTCCTTTACCTTCTTAAATAAGTATGGTCCACCCTTGTAAATCATATGTTTTTGATGGCCTTCAAAGTATCACCCTCCGACCACTGATGTAAGGCTTATGTCTTGATTAGCCTTGTCTGCTAATGTACACATTTAATATCCCTAGTATTTTGTTCCTTTATACCTCTAATAAGTACACAATTTTACTATATACATGCGTTGAATATATTAGCTTGAGAGAATAATTAGTAAAACTTAGTCCTTTTCAATCTCGCTTTGAACAAAATATGCCATTCATCTTTGAATGGTGGGAGTACCAGTACTACATATGGGAAAAGATATCCCGTTGACTCATTTGAAGAATTTATACCCCTTATATTTTTCTTTTCGGCTGGCACCAAAAACACTCCTGCTATTAGGTCTCAATGTACAGGTAAACATTAAATGTTAGGAATAACTTCACCTCTCTTTCTCTTTCTATATGTTTAGAATATCTCCTTCCTCTTCTGTTTTTTCCCCCTTCCCTTTACTTTCTCCAATGTCTCTGGCTGTACTTCCTCCCCTGTCTCTCTGTTTCATACAATGACAGCTATTGCAAGAAGCCACACTGTTGTACTACCACAGCTGCTGATGGACCTTTTGCTTCACATGGTATTGGAATGATCGTGTCATGGTGACAGTCCCTGCCTCTTCTTCTCCCATAGGCCATAGGTGCCACTGTACCAATACAAGCCTCACCCTATATTACATAACGACTTCAAGTTTGCAGAGTCTGATGCTGTCAAAAGATACATTTGTTTTTTAAATTTGTACGTTTCTACTAGCTTCACTGCCTTCTTACCTTTACATTATGTAATATCTAGGGATGACTATTCCAGGATTTCAAGTTTTGCCCTAATTCCTCTTTCAAAAAAGTATCTGTCCTAGTTCTTTTCTACTATTGGTAGCACCGTTATAAAAGGAACTCAACAAGTCAATATCCACGAATTTTAATGTCATCGATTTGTTGTACCTAGGGGTTTGTTGGCATCTACTTTGTCGTGGTTCAGTTGGATACGTGACCAGCTAGAGTCTGAAGGTGTCACTCCCGAATGAAGATGTCTTTATAATCCTCCGTCTGGATGGTCGTGTCAGAAGATCTGGCAGAGTAATTCTTTTCCTCTGGATTTTGTTTGGTTACAAGAAAATCTATACTTAATGATGTAATAGGTATAGGAGCATGAAGTTTCATAAGTTATAGACTTCAATCACACAGAATCTAAGTTTACACTAAAATTAATATGTCTGTTAGACAGATCATTGGTCTGGATTGTATATATATAGACTTGGCCTCCCTTATATACGCTTTGAGGTCTTATTCACTGTACATATTCTATATGGTATCAGAGCGAGTCTAGACATCCCCGACGCTAACTTCTTCCTCTGGCGAATCGACTCTTTCCTCCTTGTCGTCGACGTCTTCTTTCTATCGTCGACCCTCTTTTCGGTACTCTTCTCGCTCTTTCGCCCCTGTTTTCCTCTTCCGCAGTCACCTTCTCTTCTCCGTTCCACCTCTAAGCGACCAGGCGATGGTCTCGATCCGCTTTCTCGTCTCGCCTCGCATCCGTCTCCGCTCTTCTTCTTGCTCCGTGCATCTCTTCTTCTCTGATGCCGGCGCACCTCCACGCTCGTCGTTTCCATTGGCTGAACTCGTCCGCCCTCCTATCGGCTGGACCTATCCAGCCTTCTATCGGCTGGAACCCTCCCTCGGTTATCGCCTTTTTCGACACGCTCAACGGCTCTCGGACACGAACCTTCTCCCCTCACGTCCGAGCCACTCAAACGTGTCCACGTGTCCACGGACACGAATCCCTGCCTCCCGGACGAGAACATATTCTCTTCGCGTCCAGCCACTCCCCGCCTTTTTCGCGTCCGCCCCACTCCTTGGCCTCCATGAGTCCACGGACGTGAATCTTCTATTCACGGACGTGAATCTTCGCACGTCCGTGACCCACCTACTCTCTGACCCACCCACTCTGTCACCACCTTTTTTCCTAACCTACTCCGCTGCCTACTCCCCATCGGCCAACCACTCCTCATCGGCTGGCCGGCCCACTTCTCATCGGCTTCTCACATCTTTGATCAGCCGATCCGTCCTCTCATCGGCTTCTCCCTCCCATCGGCTTCTTTCTCCCATTGGCTCTTCGCTCCCATTCTTCCGTCATGGCCACCGAGTCCGCTCTCAGCTCTGGCACTCTCCCAGTCGCCGAGTCTGTTCCGGCCCTCAGTGCCTCAGACCACACCTCGGGCATCACCTCGCCGATCTTCTTCCCTCCTTACGCTGCTGTGAACGTGAAATCTCACGTTCCTATCTCACTTGACCTCAACGCCAATTATTCTAAGTGGGTTTTCTTCTTCAAATCCCTCTGTGAAAAATTTGGCCTCCGGTCCCATATTGATGGCTCCGCTCCACCTCGCCCCGATGATCCTCAGTGGGACATCGCCAAGTGCTGCGTGCGTAGCTGGCTGCTCGGCTCGGTCGACGACTCTGTCCTCGACCTCGCCTTGAACGATACCGATCCCACCGCCCAGGATCTCTGGTTGGCCATCGAGCGGATCTTCTTGGCCAACAAGCAGCCTCGCGCCATCTTCCTCCTCAACGAGTTCCACTCTAGGGTACAAGGCGACTCCTCTGTCTCCTTGTACTGTTAGCGCCTTAAAGGCAAGGCTGCTGCTCTTCGGGACGTCGGTCACCTTGTGGCCGATTCTCAACTCGTCCTCGCCCTTCTGCGAGGCCTCAATCCCCGCTTCTCCAACATCGCCGATGACATTGCCAACGCCACACCTCTTCCATTGTTCGCCTGGGCTCATGACATGCTAGTTCTTAAAGAACTCTGTCTAGCCAACGATGAGAAGATAGTGACCCACACCGCTCTTCTTACCACGCCGATAATGGCTACCGAGCTTCTTGCGCTGCCCCTTCCTCCCGCGGTTCTGGTGGCTATGGCTCCGACCACAGCACCACAGCCTGCCCCGGGAAAGGCAAGGGCAAAGGCAAAGGCAGGACCTAGGAGGGTCCGACGCCCTCATGACCTACCTAGGTCCCTGCCCACCCTGCCGGTCCCAAGGGTCCGTGGCTCTGCTACAACCCCTGGGTGCCCCAGCCCTAGCCACGCAGCCCCATCGGCTGGCAACCCGGGGTACTCGGCGCCCATCCTCAGGCTCACTTGGCATTGGCTCCCGTTCTGCTGCCTTAGCCGATGCTACCGACCCCACCTACCCAGTCGGTTCCCTCTTGGAACCAGGCTGGCCTTGTCGCTGCCCTTAACCAGATGATGCTCTAACCACAGCACCCTTGGGTGCTAGACTCTGGGGCGTCTTCACACATGGCATCATCGGCCGGTATACTTCGCTCCTGTCACCCCTCTTTCTCCCCTTTTGTCACCATCGGCAATGATCACTCTCTTCCTATCCAATGCCGAGGTGACTCTTCTCTGTCTACATCCAACACTAACCTTTCTTTACGCAATGTTCTTATCGTCCCTTCCCTTATTCACAATCTTATATATGTTCGCCAATTAACAAGAGACAACAACTGCTCCATTGAATTTGACGCGTCTGGTTTCTCTGTGAAGGATATCCCAACCCGGCGACAGATCCTTCGCTCCAATAGTGGCGGAGATCTCTACACCATTTCCGCTGCGCCGTCCACTCCACACGCCAGCGTCGCCCTCTCCACCAACCTTTGGCACCTTCGCCTCGGCCACCCGGCCCCGACGCTGTCGCCACCCTTCGCCGCAGCGCCTCCATCCGATGCACTTACAACAGCTCCACAATTTGCCACTCATGTCAACTTGGCAAACATGTGCGTCTGCCCTTTTCTAGCTCTCTCTCCTATATCTCGTGTCCATTTGAACTTATACATTGTGATGTATGGACATCTCCATTTAAAAGTGTCTCCGGTAATCAGTATTATCTCGCTATACTTGACGATTACACACACTATTGCTGGACCTTCCCGCTCATCCACAAATCTAAGGTCGCCTCTCACCTCACTCATTTCGTCACGTACGTGTCCACTCAGTTCAACCTCCCCATCAAGGCTTTACAAGCCGATAACGGTACGGAATTCGTCAACCATACCGTTACAAACCTCCTCACCTCGCAGGGCATCTATCTCCGGCTCTCCTGCCCCTACACTTCTCCTCAGAACGGCAAAGCCGAGTGCCTCCTTCGCACCCTCAACAACATCAGTCGCACCATGCTACTTCACGCCCACTTACCCACCACTTATTGGGCCAAAGCTCTGGCTATTGCGACGTACCTTCTCAATCGGCGCTCATGCTCCTCCATTCAAAACAACGTTCTCTATGCCCTTCTTTACCGCACGGCGCCTGACTACTCCCACCTTCGCGTTTTCGGGTGCCTCTGCTATCCAAATCTCACCACCACAGCTTCCCACAAACTCGCTCCCTGCTCCACCGCCTGTATTCTCCTCGGCTATCCCACCTCTCACAAGGGATACCAATGTCTCGACCTTTCAACCCGACGGGTCATCGTCTCTCGTCACGTCATTTTTGACGAGACATGTTTTCCCTTCGGTCTACTTCATCCGAGATCCTCCTCTAGTGATCTCGACTTTCTCCTCACCAACACCGTGCCGACCAGGTCTCCTCCACTGTCCTCTCCATCAGCCCCCTCATCGGCTACTGCTGAGGATTTACCCTTCCTATCTCCCACCACTACTCGGTCCGATGTTCCCACCATCGGACCCCCATCGGACCCACCTCCATCGGTCGATACCGATCCTATTTATCCTTCAGCCGATACCGTTCCCTCTCCATCGGACACCCCACTTTCATTGGCTCCTCCGTTTCCATCGGCTCCTCCCACCCTATCGGCTGATCCATCTCTATCGGACCGATCAGAATACTCGGCGTACGCCAGTACGCCATCGACCTCCTCCAGCGTGCGGACATGGCCGATTGTCACCCTACGGCCACCCCGGTCGACACTCGAGCCAAACTCTCCACTGCCGATGGCGCCCTCGTTGCCGATCCCTCTCACTATCGGAGTCTTGCCGGGGCTCTCCAATACCTCACACTCACCCGACCCGACCTCACGTACGCTGTCCAGCAAATGTGCCTCTTCATGCACGCTCCACGCGAACCTCACCTCGCGTTGCTCAAGCGCATCCTACGCTACGTGAAGGGCATCCTCTCCAGCGGGCTGCATCTCAGCTCCAGCCCCATTGACTCCCTCACCGCGTACTCCGACACGGACTGGGCAGGCTGCCCCGACTCTCGTCGCTCTACGTCCGGCTACTGCGTTTACCTCGGTGACACTCTCGTATCCTGGTCCTCAAAACGCCAGACTACAGTGTCCCGGTCCAGCGCTAAAGCCGAGTACCGCGCCGTTGCCCACGCCATCGTCGAGTGCTGTTGGCTTCGCCAGCTTCTCCAAGAGCTCTGTGCACCCCTCTCCACCGCGACTGTCGTCTACTACGATAATGTCAGTGCCGTCTACATGACCGTCAATCCTGTCCATCATCGAAGCACCAAGCACATCGAGATCGATATCCATTTTATTCGTGACAAGATCGCATTAGGATAGGTTTGGATGCTTTATGTACCATCGGCACATCAGTTTATCGATATAATGACCAAAGGCCTGCCCATGCCTTTGTTCACTAGTTTTCGGTCCAGTCTCTACGTCCGTTCTCCTCCCGCTACGACTGTGGGGTGTGTTAGACAGACCACTGGCCTAGGTTATATATATATATATACCCGACCTTTCTTATATACGATTTGGGTATTAGTCACTGTACATATATTTGCTTTGTTTGTAGGGTATGCCGAATTGGAACGACATATTGCAGGAACTGCCACGACTTGAAAATCTGTTGAGCAAACTGGAACGTTGAGGAAGGTGTGTATTTAACTGCAGTTTGATCACCCACATGCTTCTCCATTGTATCATTAAATCCCTTATCTATGTATAGACCATGCCAATGTAATTTTGAGGGAAAATTTTGCTTGTGCCACTAATAAATGCTCAACTTTTCGCGAATGCCACTAGTTACTGTGACTTATCGTATCAAACCAGATACCATTTTTGCTGTTTTGCTCCCATTCTGCCAATTGGGGATGTAATGCAAAATTGCCTGATTTATCTTCCCTGTGTCATCTCCCTCTTTGTTCTTCCGCTGCTCAACTGCTCTACTCTACCCAGCTTTGCTGAACACTACCATGGAGGTTGGCGTCATTCCCCTTTGTTGGTGCCATCGGCATCGATCCCCTCACCACTGCCCCTAGTTCCTGTCCGAATCATCACTGCCCTGCCGCCCTCCTCCAGCGCCGTATATAAAAGAACTTAATTAGCTTTGTACTGCCTGCGTTCCAAAATACCGAATAACAGAGTTAAAACACAATAAAATCTTAAATTAAATTACGGTTAAAACAATCAACAGCTGTTTTTTCAAATATTTTTATTTATATATATATCCAAATTCTTATTATCTTTTCTTATGTTAATTTTGGTTTTGAATTTTTTATTTCTTTTTATATTATTATCTAGACGTAGTATTTTGCAATGTACTGATGTCTCTAGGGTCTTCTTTAAATATAGTCAAATCTGGATAAACTTTTCTTCAATTGGTGCTACTTTAGTTGATCATATATATTATCATTTCAAAATTAATCTATTCTTATATGTATTTTTATAACACTTAATTGTTAAACATGATTTTTAGCTATTAAACATGACGTCTTTTTTATAATAACATTCTGTCATATAAGCATAGTAGTTCTAATTATCCTATAAAACGTTTCTACAGTAACCTCTTATCACAAAAAAATGCTAGATATTTGGCGTCACTTCAACCAGTTCGCTTTAATTTCATAATGAACGTCTGCATCAATATCCCTATCCATCTATAGTATCGATATCAGATATCAAAAGATGTCTTTCGTAGACACTACTTGGTCTCTTAAATTCATATCTTTTTTCTCATGTACGATGGTGTCAAAGTCTTATTTTAAAAATTTAGTCTTAGTTCTACTTACTCTAAAACCTTTAAAGTCAAAAGTTACCGTCACAACGGGTTAAAAACTGCATATTTTAATAAAATGTAATATTTTAAACATTAGTCTTATAATTATTGTAGAGATATGCTTTATTAGGACTTTATATTTATCAAAAACTTACAATATAATATTTCTTGATAACTTCTCTAAGTCAATAAATCCATATATAGGTTATTCTTCTGCTCTCTAAACCGCTCTATAATTCGTCTTATTAAGAAAATTGTTTCTATGATTGATTTTTTGAAGATTCGTATTGTTTCTCTCAAATAATGCTCGACAACTTTTTCCCATAGCTTAATGTAACTCATTAATTTAAATCGTAAAATACCTATACATTATTTAGCAAATACTAAGGTTGGGTTAAAAAAAATCTCATTTAGTCAGTGAATAATTTTTAAATTTTGAATGGCTTAGATTTGCTTTTCAAACACCTTATTAGTTTTAGAATCATTAAAATAATAAGAATCACATATAAATATTTATATTTTAAAATAGAAGGAGTATATTTTTTTTAAGACGGTCAGAGCATATTTGCCGCAGCTTATAAGCCAACGTTTGAACAGCTTCAGTATTCTTGGTGTCATGGTATATAACTTCTTTGGAAAGGTAAAGAACTAAAAAAATTGTCATTGTTATATATCTCCCTATTCTTCTGTGTACATAATGTTTTTCTCCACAACTTTGCATATGCTAAAGATATTGGTATATTGGTTATGCAGATCAAGAGTCGTTGCCAGATCAATCATATGCAGCAATGCAGCTTCCTTCCATCTGTTGAAAACTTGAGTGCTCCAGTAGTTGTTCGCTCTCCAAATTGCAACGCTCTTTGAGCTGTAAGATGCACATCACCGCATTTACCAGGACATGGCTGTGTCATTCTGTTTAGAGGATTAGCACATCCCCGACTAAATTTGAATAAATTAGTCATAGGTGAACACAAGACACAAGCGGATTAAGCAAACAGTAAAATAAAGTGCAGCAGGCGCTGTATAGATGCAGACAGTTGACTTAATGGCGTTGCAACCAAGAAAGGATTTGTCTCCCACCTTGGATCAGCCAGAGCTGCTGGCTAGTACTACTACTAGTACTACGCAGCTTCCGGAAAAGGATTCTGTTCGTTTCAAATAATTGTCAGATAGAGCTTTCAAGGGAGAATGGAAGCAACCTAGAAGTGAGCTGTTAATCTCCATCAAATCTGTCTCTTTACAGTTTGCCTGACACTTTGGTGCAGTGCAGGATAGTTGGGCTGATATAATCGGCTTCTTTGGTTTTTTCGGCAAAAATTACGCACGAAAGCCATACAAAGGCCAAATTGGTAATCCTGACTTTGATAGAACTCCTCAAGAAAAAAAAAAAGAGCTTGAGGCCTTGAGTTCAATCCCCGGTCCGTATCCTGCTAATGTAAATTGGTTTAAAATCACATGGAGTGCAAATTATGTTAACTCTACAAGTTCAGCTTCTCAAATTTTCACTGCCTTAACTGAAATTCTAAGGGCTTGTCGGAACATAGGAAATAAAAAACACAGAAATAGGAAAGGAACTAGGGATGCAATTGGACCGGATACAGACAAGTTGCACATCATAGCCCAGCACGGAAGCACAGCATGATAACACCATAGCCAAAGGCGCAAACAAGTTGTTTTTTTCGAGGGAAAGCGCAAACAAGTTCCCAAACAACAACAACAAAAAGGAGGCGCAAACAACCCCCATAGCCTGCTGAGCATATGGAGGGTGCAAATATACACCTAACTACAAGAGGAGGCGATGCATCCACAATTTTGACTCAGGCAATGCCAACTAACTCAAGCAGATCCCTTCTAATTAGAAAACTAACCAACGATCGATTCGATTAACCCTACTTACGAGGCAAGAAAGAGATATATACCTGCCCTTCCCGGCGGCTGCTGCAGCAGGTGCAGGTCAGTTGGCAGCTGCTACTAGCTGGTGATTAGCTGTATCCAAATGAACTCTTCCAAAGGGAAAAAACCTAGAATAAGAATGCGACGTCACACGCTAAATAGCAGCAGTCTTCATCGATCGACAGCAGTTGGCAAAAAGAGAACGAAGAGAATACAGCTGGCTAGCCATTCAGAAACAAAAATGCTGAGCGTTTCCTTCCTTCAGATTGAGAAACGAGGAGAAGTAAGCTGATGCAGGCAGGGCGTGTACGCTGTATATTTTTACTTCGATCGGTAAATACTATCCGGCAATGTTCTGCCCTGTCCATGATTCGACGTATGTATAATGTATTCTCTCTCGTCTCACCAAATCTCAACATGTTAGTAAATTAAACATCTCTGCCGCTGTTTAGTCATCCATAATTTAATCGGAGTACCGTACGTGATCATTACTATTCAAAAGAAATCTGAGAACGCAACCATGAACAATAAAGAAATAAGAGAGATGGAGAGAAGAAAGACCAAACCTTAACCGCGTAATGCGTTTGCATCTCAAACAAAAGAGGAAGAGTATAAAGCTTAGCTTCTTGCCGTATGCAGAGGTTCGCTTTTCTTCAACGGCAGTTGGATCGGATTCTGTTTGTTGCGCGCTAATCTGGGTTATGATATAATGGGCCCTCGCTAATTAGTCAGCTAGGAGAGCGATAAGTGACCGATAATCATTATTGGTATCGATCGATCGATCGATCGGCGATCTAGAAGATGGTTTAGTAACTGGAAGTTGCATAATTATTTTCCCGGTCATTAGCCCAAGCTACACCCTCCTCGCTATAAAGATTTTTTTTAAAGTGGACAGGTAGAAAATAAATGTATTGGAGTTTATAAAAGTAAAGATAATTATATTAGAATTTGATAAAGTAATTTTTTTAGTTTTGTGTTGATATGTGTGAGATAAAAAAATTTTAGTGTGTATCTACAAACGCATAACTTCAACCAATGACTGAATAATTACGTGAAACCTTTTATTGTTGTCTAACAAACCAATTACTACTATCAGGGAATAATGGAAATGGAGCAGTGGGTACATTGGTCGTAAGAAACCGTTTAGTTAAATTTACTAGTAGATGAAAAATATGAAAAAAATACTTCAATTATGTGTAGAGTCTGATTCAACCAAATGCTTTTTCTTCTTATCAAATTATTATTTTTTAAATACATATGTATGCACAATTAGTTTTACTAAAAATATGAACTTATCCTAATAATTTTATTAATTTTATATTTATTTCAATATGAGTGTGCAATTACTCACATCTACCATGCCCCTCGAGTATAAATTTTACTCATAGGTATACTCATTACACAAATATATGAACTCTTGATGATCCAAATTTAGATTTACTGTTTATGTATTAATAATTCTAAATTATTACCAAATTGTATTATTTTAGTGTGAATTTATTGAGTTCTTACATATACAAAACCAATTTCTTATACAAATCCAATTTATTTTTTCTTCTATTTTGCCCTGAGATTCAGTTATTCCATATTTAGCATGGACTTTAATTTTATTCTAAATTGTTATAACTTGGTCTCGCTGGAGAGTCTTTGTAATTTTCCTAAAAAAAACATGGATATTTCTATGGGTTGCACAATTATTATAGATGTGAAAATGAGTTCCAATAGAAATTAATTTGTTTTTAGATTCTTTTGTCTTTTACTTTATATGGATTTTCAGTTTTTTATATCATACTAGCATGTAAGCCATTATAATTTGGTATATGCACGATTGAGGAGGGGGGTTTTTTTTCATAATTATGCTTGTAATATTCAGGTATATTTTTTTAAAAAAATAATGGTAATGGTTTACACCTACAACTGACAGGCACACATCCACTAAGTTTTGTTGTTGAAAAAATATATATCGAGTGATGGGTATGTAGATAAATTAAATATGGATTGGGTATAATGTGAGGTTATGCAACTATCACCACCTATGCATGTTTATATAGGTCGCCTTCATTTTAATTAGGTGACTGTTTATTCTTAATCAAGTCCATATTTTATATTGATAGCATGCAGCATCCTCTCCTCACCCCACACATTTTGCACGCATTCATAGTTAGTAGCCATACATATGGTTTTTCTTTGAAATCATGCATGGACGGTCGCAATATATATATATATATACCGGTAGCTCTTGCATCAGCGAGTATGTTGCTCCAGAAAAGAAAAAAAAGGGAGAGATTTGCCGAGATCACTGCTCAGTGCTCACTATTTGCAGTAGCCTCGTGCACAATGATCGATTGAGAGCTAAGCTCAACTGTCGCTTGATTTGAGAATCAGAACAAACCTTGTGGGACGCAGATGTGTGACCCATCGTCCATTGCAAACCAAACATATGCATGCATATATATGTATTTTTTTTACAATATTAATTGCAGGATACGAAGCAATGAAAGAGACCGAGTCAATGGTAGCAACGTGATCAACTTGGAGGAGGACTTGTACATAGGGCTTGCATTTGTCTCTTTCTTGATCTTGTTTTATAAAAGATGAGGACTAGGACTCCATTGTTAGATAGGTTTCACACACTCACACCTATACTTGACTTCCGCTCTCAGGTCGACGGGGCACATGGTATTGTGGAGTACCAGCCTTTAATTTGTCCTCCAATCAGAAATTGCCTTCTTCATTAAACCAAAGATAGATAAGAAATAAAATGAAAAAACAATCGACTAAAAATTCTAGAGACCTAGTTGGTGCCAACGAGGGAAGTACATGGTAAAATATATGCTAACCATATCAATAAATTTGTAGTGTTTGATCTCATGACTTGAATTTAGTTAAATTACTTAAGTTAGTTGTTATATCAAATTTGTAATACCACAGCAGACCAACTGTGGACTGCTCCCTTGATTTGAGAATCTGGGTTGTAGAGAATAGAACATACGTTGCGGGACAGAGATATGTCCGGTAAGCAGCTAGCACAAATCTTGTTGCACAGACAAAAGGGAACAGAAGAGACCAATTAAATAGCTTTGGGTAGCGTGTGACAGAATTGCAGAGCATTTACATTGAGGGTTTCATTAAAAATCGATTGAGGACTAGCTAGCCTTCCATTTCCACATAGATTATCACACACAGCACACGCCTACACTTTGCCTCTCAAGTTTCAAATGCACATGCCATCGGTCAGCAGTCATTTGTGAGTTGTGACCGTAGACAGATTCCTCCAATCTAAACAACTCCCCCACTCCTACCCTAAGGTAGGAATAACCTCTATTATAAAAAAGAAGAAATTTAGTGAAACAATATATATATATATACATTCTTAGTAATTTAAAAACGTTAGAAAATAAGCTACAAGAAAAAAAATCCTAAAATTAACTCTAAAATTCAGTTTTAAAATTTAGTTATTCCAACAGCTTATAACCTAAAAAGCAAATGATGGACCACCATGCCCTCCAACGGATCATACTACACCTTTATGCGCAATTTGAATTTAATGTTTGATTTCAAATTTATATTCAAGTTCATATTTACTCCATCTGTTTTCTTCAAAAATAAAAAATTTTAAATGGTATAGTAGAATCTGAATTTTCCATTCTTTACTGATTTCGATAATCTAAGGAGAACAAGACAAGCCATCGATAGGGCAATTGAATTTAACATGATGAAATTTTAAAAGAGTTTTGATGGCTTGCATTTTCAGTTCCTACCTCCCTATATTTTAATTATTTATATATCATTGAATTTTTCAGCCGCACCAAGAACGCTCCAAACAACCCCCGCCAACTCCCTCTCTGTCTCTCTCTCTCTCCTATAATAAACGTCGCCGCCCGGTGATCACCACCATTACGCGGCGAACTACAAGCAGGCAAGCAACCAAAACCAGAGCATCCCTGCCCCCTCTTCCGCCTCCGCGTCGAGCGCCATGGCGAGAGCCGCCGCCGTTCCGTCCCTCGTGGCGGCGTCCGCGCTGCTGCTGGCGGCGCTGCTCCTAGCGCTCGACGCCCCAGGAGCCAACGCGGCGGTAGCTGGGGAGATGCCGCTGAGCTGGGAGCTCGGGGTGGTCGGCGGCGCCGCGGGCGACGAAGAGGCTATGGCGTCGGCGGCGGACAGCGCCGCGGTGGTGCGGCGTGTGCTGCAGGGGCAGAGCTACATCAGCTACGGCGCGCTGCGGCGCGACACGACGCCGTGCTCCGTCCGCGGCGCCTCCTACTACAACTGCCAGCCCGGCGCGCAGGCCAACCCTTACTCCCGCGGCTGCTCCGCCATCACCCAGTGCCGCGGGTGATCGTTGATCGATCGGCGATCGCCGCCGTCGTTGATCCGCTTCCGCCACCGTACTGCTCAAACGGGACGGATTCAAAGTTCGTCTACCCGTTCTATACATATATATTTTTGGTTTTAGTTGTGTCCTCTCTGTTTTGTTGTTTCAAATGTGAACGAACTGGTCGGGGTGATCGGTAACCACGAATGCGTCCGGTCCTCTATATTAATACTTTAAATAAATCGTGTATAAACTGATAGATTGATTCATCATTCATGGATGATTGCCTGTCCATTATGAATTGTTTCTTCAATTCTTGTGCTAATTAGTCCATTTCTCCCGCTTTCTCGTTACTTATAGGCCTATAACTAGTGCCACATTGATAAGAGGAAATTAAGAGTACATGCAAACATGTCCGAAACCGCGAATTGAAAATTACCATCCCTAGTTTATTAGAATTGAATGACCTGTAGGCTCTGACCATACATGTAATCTTTGCAATGATATTGAGCAAAATGGGCATATTTTTTAACGATTATTTCATTGCGTTTGCTTCGGTTCTTTGCAAATTGGCAGTTAGTCAGCTACTAGCCATAGGTTGAATTGTTGAGAGAAAATCAAATGGAACCATGGTGGACTAAATATTATAGAGAGAACAATTCAAATTTGCTTGAAATAAAGCCACACCAGAAAGACTGATCAGAGCAATTGTTCAGTTTTTTTTTTTTTTTTGGAAACAAGCAAGAGTTCAGATTAGCATGCCAATCTATAGGGTTTTCAATAGTGCTCATATCACAACAATTTTGTATTGCAGTTTTTTTTTTTGCGAAAGTAAAGCTAACAAATAGGCTTTCCTGAAGTGCTTTGGCCAATATTGCAACAAATATGTACATGCTCTCGATTAAAATGAAAAAACACGTTGCCGAAAGCATGGCTTCTTGCATTTATTGCTTAGTGAGGTTGAGATTACATACACATGGAATTTACTTATGAAAATGTCCATTATTGCTTTGGTGCAAGCATAAGAACAATATTTACTAGCATTAGCTAGCTGCATGTCACCAAGAAAGCTTAATAACATAATTTTTCAGTACAAATCAATTGATGCCATTGCAAACTGAATACAAGCAACAGCTACAGAAGCAAACAGATACAACACAATGAAACCGTCAAAATTCAAAAAACAGTTTTCAGAACAAAAATTCTCTTGAAAGAAATTAAGGTGCACGCAATACTAGACCTCACTATAAATTGCTCATTGCCTACCTTTGTCATGCTCCCATTGAGGGCCACCTTGCCGTGCATCTTTAGCTGCACAAAATTTGTGCTAAACTTGCACAAATTAGTTATATTCAAGAATTAAAGATACCAGAGTGCAACTCAGATAAAAAGAAATCCAAGAATAAATGTAACGCATGTATTTTCATCCATTATCCATGCTACCTCACTTACCTTCAGATTTAACTTCTCCAAAATACTAGCTCCTACTGTGCCCAGGGTGCAGAGATGTACTAGCATTTAGCCACCTCCAAAAGTGCCCATACCAACATGATAACATAAAATGCAATCGAGCTAATCGAAAATGTACCCTTATCAAGATCATAATCCATTTGATCTACCCAAAAGTAAGTCAAACCAACATAAACATTCATAATTCATCAGACTAACAGTGCTCCACAAAGTAATAATGCTATAAAAAAAACTAATGCTCTCCCTATGCATCTGATAAGGAGGGAAGGGACAGCACTGAATCCACACATAGATGCTTACATGTAACGACGATGCAGCATGCTACCCCAAAATAAATGTGAAATGCGAACTCATGTCTTGCAAGCATTCCATTCTATCAAACACGTCGTGTGCAGGCTTCCAAAACTTCCACGAGAAACGTCGAACAAGGAAGCATTACGCTAGCTGCAGCGACGAGCGAGGAGCAGGAGCAGGGCAGCCAGGAGGACGCAGGAGCAGAGGCGCCATGGCGCGAGAAGCGACCGTAGCGGCGGCGTGCGCGCTGCTGCTGGCGCTGGCCGCGGGGGCGGGGGAGGTGCCGGTCATGAGCTGGGAGTGGGAACTGGGGATCGGCGGCAACGACGAGGACGGGTTCGGGTTCTCCGAAGAGGCGGTGGTGCTGCAGGGGGAGACCAAAGTCATCAGCTACGGCGCGAAACGACGCCGTGCTCCGTGCGCGGCGCCTCCTACTACAACTGCCGCCCCGGCGCGCAGGCCAACCCCAACTCCCGCGGCTGCTCCACCATCACCCGCTGCCGCGCCTGATTCAAGGGCATGACAAGGGCTCATTTGAAAAAGGAGGATTAGAAGCGCTACATCGACCTGTGCAGTTGCACGGGCAAGCAGCCATCGTTGTTATTATTCTGTCCTTATGGAACGTTTCAATCCATATATATGGCACAGGAGAGTTTTTTTTTATAACTCATATTGATTAATGTGTGTGTGTATATATATATATAGCTTCACCATCTATTTTACGTTTTTTTTCCATTTTAAAAACTTTTTTCCAATTCTTTCGTAGTGTTTAGCACACCATTTTTCTTATGCATGGACAGGAGTTCATTGTATCGTGTACTGCACACCATTTTTCAAATGAGTTCCCCTTCCTTGTCCTGATTACTCCATTTCTTTGTGTTTTACTCACACGCATTAGTTTCGTTTACTTTGACGAGGGGAGGAGATCGTTCGGCCCGGCCCTCCACTAACTCCGTCGGGGTCGCTGGATGTCAGTGCAATGATAAGCACTGCAGTCGTACGTCTCCTGCTACTCGAGGGCGAGAGATGTGATGGCCTGAGAGAGCGAGAGAGCCTACTGGAAGGAAGGAAGGAAACCTGCACACCTCCACTAGTCTCTGTCGGGGCAGGCGGGGACCCGGTTCGGCGAATGTGCGAAGCTGACCTCGAGCGGCTGGTAAAATTAACCGCCCTCCTCAACGCTCTCCGTGCCGCCAGCTAATCATCCAGTCCAACAGATGTGGCCACGGTACGCGGTAGATAGATCACACAGTTTGACGGCGAGATCGTCGGCGAAACCACCGTGCGCACGACGAGACGAGACGGCTATGGTCATCCTTCCACGGCGAACCACCGGCCGGCGCGGCTGGCTCCCGGCATTAGTCAGTCAGCCACCTAGGTACTACTACTACTCATCGGATCAGGGTCGGGCAGCCTCACCGTGACGCCAGCCGGATCCGCCGTCGGCGCCCTCCCACTCCAAAGTCCACGGTGCGTGCAACTCGTGCTCATGCCGCGCGGTGGTGGTTGGCCCCACCCCGCAACGTAGCGTGGCTAAAGCTCACGCTCATCCGTTACTATAGTAACTATATTTAATTATTTATCACTCTTGTTAATAGTCTTTTCACAAATATTATTGTATCAATTATTATTAACAATTTACTTTTAAGTTTTTATCACTTTTATCTATTTGATATTACATATTGATATCCACGTATGGACATCTCATATCTCTTTGTTTTTTCTCGTTCCTCTTTATCTCTCTTAAGTTGGTGTCCTTCTCTCTATGACAACCGTTGCGCTACTACAAGTCCACAAGAGGCTCTAGCTAAGATGGACACAACTAAGGAAAAGGGACGAACCACCCCAAATATACCCCATCAAAAAGGTGGTTGGCACAACAACCATGGTGAAAAATACAGAACACCCTATGTTCTTGACCATCAGCATTAGGCTCTCACATACTAACATTGGCACAGGCGTAGCGATCGTGAGGCTATGGCGTAGCAAGCTTGTGGGTGAGCTATGCTTTTGTTGTGTTCGTAAACTCAACGTCGATGTTGTCCTTGCCCAAATACGCTTAGGCACGCAATGGCTCTTCTTGGTACTTTCATGTTCAATGAGGCTATTAGGTGGCTTCGACACTAGCAACCTTGTCGCTTTAAGGCCTAGTGAGAGCCGCCACTCCTAAGTCTTGACGAAGATCTAAGAGACGATAAGGTGATAAACAAGTTGGGGTAGTTAGGAGGAGGAGCTTGGCCATCATTGTAAGATCGTGGTGGTGTGTTGAACAATTACAAAGACAGCGATGATTAAAGTTATGCGAGTGGCTAGTGAGGGAACTGTTGGATGGAAAGATCAAAGGGGAAGATAATATAGACGAAAAGGGAAGGGAGGTCTATGTATCAGGTCATATAGGTAGAGGTGATGAAAAATTAGAAGATATTTTCATCGATGATAAAAATAAATAAAAATTAAAGACAACCGGTGGTATTTGAAAAGCGAGCGAAAAACAGTTAAATATCCCCCTGTAATAAAGCCACCCCGCGCGCTGGCCGGTGACCGCCCCCAATACCATTACGCGAGCGAGCGAGGCATTCAAGAGGGCGATCAAATACCCATCACCACCACCACCACCGGAAGGCAGAAGAAGCTGAAGGCGGCCATGGCGAGGGGGGTGTTCACCGTGCCGGTGCTAGCGGCGCTGCTGCTGTCGCTGGTCCTCGCGCTGGCCGGGGGAGCAGTGGCGGGGGCCGGGGAGGTGCCGCTCAGCTGGGAGCTCGGGGTCGGCGGCGAAGAGGACAGCTTCGGGCTCTCCTCCGGTGAGGAGGCGGCAGCGGTGGTGAGGCGGGTGCTGCAGGGGCAGGGGTACATCAGCTACGGCGCGCTGCGGCGCGACACGACGCCGTGCTCCGTCCGCGGCGCCTCCTACTACAACTGCCGCCCCGGCGGCCAGGCCAACCCCTACTCCCGCGGCTGCTCCGCCATCACCCGCTGCCGCGGCTAGCTGACCCACCATTCCCGCCTCCACCACCACCACCAACACCCGCTGTTCAAAGTTGGATTCAAGTTCGTTGCTTCCGACTCCTCGTCTTCTACCTTTTTTCCCCTCCCCTTTCTTTCGTTTTCTTCTTGTTGCTGTTTTAACTGTGATGAAAGAATTGGTCTGGGTCGTTGCCCACGAATCGAATCGAGTGAATAACATGTGTGTCCCGTCCTGTATATTTCCGGTTGGATTTCTTATATCGCTATTAATTTAAGTCGTGTATAAACTGAAATTCTTCTTCTTGTGCTAATTAATTACTCCTTTTTCTCTCTTGTTCCTTTCTTGTAAGTCTAGCTAGGATGATATTGGCCACGATTCTTTTTTTTCTTTTGCTTGGGTTCGTGGCCAATCTGTAGCTAGTGCAGGTCACTAGCCATGAACAACGGAATAGTAGAGAGAAAAGGTTAAGTCAACCGGAGCTTTGTTCTCGAGGAATTTAGAAATGCTACTCCTTTTTTTTCTCTCGAAAATCTTTGTTTATAAGGTGCAGTTAACGAGGAGATTCAAGTGGTTTGAGATGACTTCATATCCACTCCTCGTATCACTTCCCCGATCCTTTTCTTTCAACTCTCCTCTAATGCTGTAGTAATACCCTATTCTGGCTAGGATTGCTTGGCTTTAGCTTCTCTGATTCTCACAACCGTTCCCTTCCCCCAAGAAAGCATGCAGATATATTTGTACACAAATCTTACAATCTAGTTCAAATTTAGAGCAATTCTTATACCGGATGGCTATGCTGAACCGGTAACCCAGTAAAATTTCTACCATGTGTATGTACTGAAACTACTGCAGGATATTAGATTTGCATGATTTTTCTTGACCAAATACGCAATCAATTCATAACAATCGTACCACCAGTACAAGATTAATCGTGATAGTAACTCTGTTCATTCTTTGATTTCTCCTATCGTAGTAGTGTATTTCGTGTAGTACTGGTACTGTTAGTACCAGGCCATCCTCTTCCTCCGGCAAGCCACATGGGGGGCATTAAATAGGATGAAAAACCGGGTGAGCAAATTCTGTGTCTGTTACGCACTTCACGTCTAATCATCAATACCAACCTCCCTTCCATTTCTCTTCTCCAAACACGGATTTCCTTAACATAATGCTAGTACAGCAGAAAGTATTAAAATGCCACTAAATGAAACGAATTATGGGAAGCAGCGGCTAGCTAGCCAACCCAATGGCCATTGCTAAGAAGGTGTTTTAAAATAATAAATAAACCAATTTTTTTAAATTTAAAATAACTAATACGCATGAATCATACGTTAATGTTTTATATTGGCAAATTTATTTTTGACCAAATAGACGGCGCCCAACTCGCGCTACATCCACACCAGCTGTCCAGCATGATTAGTGCGAAAATGGGCAGCAGCTGATGGTGCCGTTGGGGTTTGAGAATTCAAGAACCTGCTTTTCCGCAGGCCCAAATGGGCGAGCCTGAGTCAGAGGTGAGAAAGGAATAGAATGGTACTACAGTATAATGCTTGATTGGTTGGGCTTGGTGGCCAATTAGGGGAATCTCGTCGATTAAAGGCTCAAATCACCGACACTGCGTTCCATCTCATGCTCATGCTCATTGGTCTCTTGCTTGATGATGATTAGCACCACCAGTATAATGCTGCTGCTACTATGCAGAGGATGGAAAGCAAAAGTAGCAGCATACACATTCAGGAACGGCAGGTGCAGGGGCTCGTGGGGTCCTAGGAAAAGTACCTGTCACTGGACAAAGGCTGTCAGCAAATTAGCATGCCCATACAGCTCTCGGCGCTCGGTTCGGTTTCTTCTTGTTATTACAACGACAGCTTGGATATCTGCATATTTCATATAGTACTACAACCATGCATAAACATATGTACTACATATATTTGTATAGATCGTCATGATGATGCATGAAGCCATTGTCGTTAGGTCAGAGTGAGTGTCACAGTGGCGTATGTAGGTTTGATCCATGAGAACGGAGACTCTCTTGGTTGAGTCTTTTTGTGCCTTGGCAGCAAACGGGGTTCGGTTTTGCTGTGTTGGTGCGACGTCGCTTTCTTGCTCGCAGTTGGAATATGTAAGATCCTTTGTCTTGCTCACCTTGGAACATGCTGCATGGGGCATTTCTTCTTCCCGTGGTTGGTTGTGTGGACTTCGTCTGTGGCTGTCCGTCTGGTCCTCTTGTCCTAACGATGGATCGATCAATCGCCTTCTGCGACAGTGACACAAATTCAGTTTGGTTCCGTTATCTGCAAGTAGCCAACTTGTGAGCATCATCTTGGTGATTGAGACGGTTCGAGGAATTAATGTGTGTCCACGAGAGGTTTTTAACAAACAGGATGAAGCATTGCTACGCGTTTAGGATTTATGTGTTCATTTATTTTAGAGCCGTAGCGTGTTTAGGAGAATTCGGATTGGCTGGATAGCATCGACCGGTGGAAGACGGGAAGCTAGCTAGGATAGCAGGTAGTGTTTTCATAAACCGAATGAAAGTTTCTATTATTAATGCAGTTGAACCTTGAAGGTTTGATTATGCTGAAACTTCTCTTTCAATCTTGTTATAAACAAACCGGGGACCAGCATGATTATGAGAAAAGGTCAGCACCTTACTGTACGTTTTAGAATCAGTTTCTCTTCCCTATAAACTGAACAAAGAGTAGATGAGCAGACAGACATCGTTACGCTTGTGTTGACAACTTGCATACAAGAACAGCAATCCCCATTCTTCCCTTTAAATTGGGTTCAAGTTTGTAGATTTTTTAAAGTTTTGAAATTTCGGTGATTCGGGTAATGGCCTCCAAAATATTTTTCCTGTAATGAAATAATTTTCGATAGGTAACATTTTGACTGGAGTGCATACTCAGCATACACCACCACGCACAGGCATGTCCTCTGTACATGCTTAAAATGTTGCCATGCAGCTCCCATTCATTTGTGAATAGCTCAATATGGATGGTTTTATCCCTAAAAGCATGGATGGTCATGTCCCATCCAACTTTGCCTTTGAACCAAATGGACCCTTAGCCGTGAATATGGCCACGCCTGCTTTCCATGCCCAGAGCAAGCGTACAGACTAGGCGGTGTAAAAATGTATGCTAGTAACTTGTAAATACCATTTTTTTTCTAAGGGAGTACATTTAGACAGACACTCACATACACCACCACATGCATACACACAAGTAAATATGCATGCCCTCCATATGCAATGCTTGCATTTTATCGGAGACACTGAACGCCCCTAGAGTAGAGTGTGGGTGCACGCCTACGCGGCAATGAAATGGATGCCCACTGAAAGCACATAACAGTACATACATGTGTGTAAAGCTGATAGATACTACTACCAAATCTGAATTTAAATCCAGATGAGCCAAATACATGATCACACAAACACCAAGTCATCTGATCACGTACCAGCTTACTGCTTCTGCACGGATAGGATTAGTTGGATTACTTTTGCAGGTAACTTTGCCTTCGCTAGAAAATGTGCAGTGGGCCTGCCAACTCCACGATTTATTATTTGGACTACTTTCCTCAACGACATTTCAACTATTGTATAGAATTTTACCATGTTCGACCCTGCAATGCACATTACATTACATCGTTCTAATTGTAAGACGGAAAAACAACCGGACTATCACGAATAGAATGAAATGCGCAGGGAGAAATAGCTTTTGTGAAAGGCAGAAAACGAGTATACTTTCCAAACAGATCTCAGACAATGACCATTGGTCAAAGTAAAGATTGGGTTCAAGACTAACAGATTGATTTCATGGTTTGGCAGCTGATCTAGAGAATATATACTTTGTCTGTCACAAAACCCATAATATACAAAAATAAATAAATAAATTCCACACTAAAGAACACATACCATCAACCTAAACTAATCAAATGTATTCATACATACATTTTTGATAGTAGAGGAAAATATTCTCCTTCATCAGCATCAAGCAATGCATACGACCATAGGTACTATATATGTTTTTTTAGATAATATTGTAAGTACTAGATGATTAGAGCAATTCTTCTCCTTGGATGCTTAAGTTGGGGAATGAGAATATACTGATGACACTCGAGGTTGCTGACTACGTCACTGTCATCAAGTGCCTCAGTATCAAACATGTTCTGTCCAGTCTCAGAAACCCAGTCTCCAACTTGATGAGTTCTTGATCTCCATCATGGCAACATCAGTATCACCACCCTCCTCAAAATTATCTTTATGATTGAAGGAAGTATTTTTGAATTTTGTGTATGAGGTATGTTAACAAAACGAGAATGGACTAACTTTGGGCTGAACAGTAATAGATAAGTGATACATACGGCAAATGTCCTTCTTAAAAGCAATCCTTGCCGCCTGTTGAGAATTGACCATAGTGAGGCAATCATTGTGGAATCCTCTCCCCATTCTTGAACCATTGCCATTTGCTTTCGGCTAAGTAACCTAATAGCAATGTGATGGTAGATGGCCTAAATGCTAAGTATTCAAGAGCAATACAAAACAATAGAATACACTTCCTGAAATTGGTGAGGAAGAAACATCAAACAGGTAACTTTCAGAGTTGAAGAAATCTATTGAGAAAAACGAAATAAGAGCTTGAATAAACTGTTGATGCAAATACCTATCCAGCTAAAAAGCTACTATGGACCATGCACCCACTACCTGAATAATCTTCAACGATTTTGCTACTTGCATGCAAAAGCATTAGTTCTCGATTCCAGTCAGACATCTAAGTTGAAATTTTAGTATTTCAAGTGTGCGCTCTGGGAGAGCTAAAATATAGATGGGAATGGGCACCCTATATAGGATGAAGCAATGTTGGATTACTTGTTCTCTTCCCTCCAATGCAAGGATTCTGAAATTTATGATGCAAATCATTTATTTTACAGCTGAGTGAACCGGTTTTTGTGCCTATCATTGCATGAAATTCAACTAAAACAAAAAGTTCATACAAACTAATCTTCCTGAAATACTCAACCACAAATTGACAAAATGAGTTTAATCAATAAGATAAAACAAATCTACTCGAGTATTCACTGTAGTCTGCACAAATGAATCCAAATCAATACTACCGTTTCACCCCAATTTGCTCAAATCAACCACAGAAATAACAGAATGAGGGCAATCAAGAGAACAGTACCTTCCTACATGATCTTCACATGAAGTCCCATGGAAAAATCTTCGATTCATGTCGATTTGAGAGGAATTTGAGAGGAGAGAGATGCGAGGCAGGTGGTTGTGCACTTATGTTCTTCCTGCAAGGGAGGAGGGCAGGCTGAGAGTGGGATAGCCCACTACAGCTTCCGCCAGTGATTTGATGTTCCGCGGATCAGCACCACTGAGATTGGTGCTGACCCCTCAACCATGTAAGCCTCGGGCCATGTCATCCTGGCATTCTGCCAACTGGTTTGGCCACCAGAGCCTTGTACTGAGACATTAACTTTCAGTGCCACTATGCTCGGCACCTAACTCAGGAGCGCATTCGTGCAATTAGTTTACCATCAGTTCTCTCATGGGCCCATTCGTCAATTAAGAATTTTAAAAGGGCCATAACATAAAATTTCGACACCATAAAGAGCAACATGCCATCCTCAGGCTGTTCGCTACCACATGCCTTACTCCATCGATTCAATCAAACTAGAACCAGGATGTTTCTTTAACCCACTTAAACTAGCTCTGGCCCTTGTATTAGTAAATTCATTCCACTGCCCTTCCTGAGCATACACTTCTGAAATAAGAGCATAAATACCTGGATTCTGAGTTCCATGCTCAAGGAGCTCTTTGCTAATAGCATGTGCAAGTCGTGTATTTCCATGAGTTCTGCAAGCAGAGAGCAAAGCGCAAAATATAGTGGGTTTATCGTTTAAGGTAGATAGCTTTATAAATTTGTATCCATCTTCTAGATGCCCTGCACGACCCAATAAGTCAACCATGCAACCATAATGCTCTTCCTGTGGAAGAACTGAATATACTGAGGTCATGGAATTGAAAATACGCCAACCCTCCTTGACAAGACCAGCATGGCTGCAAGCAGTAAGCACAGTAGAGAATGTTAACTCATCAGGCTGAATGTTTTCTTCTTCCATCTGCATGAACATTTCAAGCACATAAATATGGAATCCATGCATCGCATAAGCATGGATCATTGCATTCCAAGTATCCAAGTTTCTGTATTCCAAACTAAAGAACAAACCTACTGACAAGTCCAGCCTTCCACATTTGGCATATGCACTTATCAATGAATTTGCAGTAATCTTATCTTTCTCCAACAAGGAACGGTAAACAAAACAGTGAATTTGTTTTAGACCATTTAGATGTCCAAGATCAGAAACAGCCTGAACAGCATTTATAAGAGAAATTGAATCAGGTTTCTCCCCATGTTTCTGCATCACTTGAAATAATTGAATCACCTCATCTCCATGCCCATTGGATAAGCAACCCTTCATCATAGCTGTCCATGAAACCAAGTTTTTCTTTTCCAATGAGTCAAATACAGCCCTTGCTGCTGCAATTTTTCCACAAATTGAATACATATATAGAATTTGATTTTCAACATCCACATCTAAATAAAATCCATGCCTAATTGCAAATCCATGGATGCACCTCCCTCTAACTAAATCTCTTTGATCAGCAAAAGCAGCAAGCAGACAAAAAACAGTTGCAAAATCTGGAGCAACACCTTCTGCCATCATGTAATTGAGTAATGAGGTGGTCTCATTGGCCATGCCATTTTGTAGGTAACCATACATCATCGCGTTATAGGAGACTGCATCTTTAATAATCAGTTGATCAAAGAGATGCCTTGATCTCATGACTCTTGAGCATTTGGAATACACCTCAATCAGAGCAGTGGACAAAACAACATCCAGAGGTATAAATCTTCTTATGAAGTAGGCATGAATACTAGCAGCATAACCAAAATAACATAGCTCAGCACAAGCTGAAAGCACGTTTGCAAAAGTGACCAAATCTGGAGTTACTTTATGCTCATGCAGCATCACAGATAAATACTGGATTGCATTAAAGCTCTGTCCAGCTCTAGTAAGAGCAGAAAGCAAAGCATTCCATGCAGCTACAGTTCCCTTTGAATTTAGTAGAACAGCACCTGCTGACTGATAAGCTCCACATTGAGCATACATGTTCACAATGCTGGTCTCTAGAATATCATCTGAGACACCAATTGCTCTCCTTATGGAATAGCAATGGAGTGATTTACCCTCCTTAAGTGCTCCCAAATTCCCAGCTATTTGCAGTAAGCTTACCAGAGTCACACGGTTTACTTCCAAGTTGTTCTGCAGCATATCGGTGCAAATGTCAAATGCATTCCATGCAATTGAATCCACAATTTCTGAATAACCAGTGACCATCGAAGTGTAAGCAACAGTGTCCTTGTAAATGATCTCTTTAAACACTCCCTGTGAATCGTTCACCCTGCCAAGCTTGGAGTATAGCCCAATTAGGGAGGAACCAACGAATTTATCTCCAGACAGACCAAGCTTAAGTGAATCCACATGTATTCCTTTACCCAAGTACAGATTCTTAAGCTCAGTGCAGCTTTTCAAAACAAAAGTAATAGTTTTCCCATCGAAACCAATCTGGTGCGATTTCAAGCTCTTATACAAAATAATAACTTCCTCTGGATAACCAGCTCTAAAATAATCAACCATAGCTGAATTCCACAGGGAAATATCATCATTTACAATTTTCTGAAAAACAAACCTTGACTCAGGCAGGGCCCCTAAATTAGCATAACAACTCAGAATCTTAGAGCCAAGAATCACATCCCAGCAAAGTCCATGCGTGAAAACATGACCATGGATCTTCTTTAGACACCTAACATCTGCACAGCCTTGGAACAGTGGAGCAAATTTATCAAAATTACGTATCTTGCTAGAGCATGAATTTGTATTGGCGGTGGATCCTGATAGCCGCCTCCACAGCTTTGGCACTGCAATTTTATCGAACTTTGAACTAGTGTTTCCAGCTAAATTCCTCAAAAGAATTGGTAGTATCATCATGGTTGTAGACGCAAGAAAAACAAAAAAGAGTAACAAATTGGCTTCGAATTCACAAACATGTTTGCTTTTCTTGCACCTCCAAGGATCTCTATTTACCTAAACCCAGTCAACAGCAAAACACATACAATCAGCAAACTGTAGTACAACAACACTATTTTTTTTTTCAATACACGAGGATGAGTACCATTTCATTAAGAAGGAAGAAAAGATAAGGGAGTGGCTAAAATGCCTTCCACCCCCAAAGAACACTTACAACAAATTGCTATACAAACACAACCCACTTGACCCGACCTTACCCAACCGGGATAAGTGACCTTCTAAGGAACTAGCCAAGCTTAGAAGCCCTGGCCATACACCTAAGACCACATTCATTTGCTACCATTTGAATGACATTCATAACATTAGGACTAGCCCCATTAAACACACAATAATTCCTATGCTTCCATATCTCCCAAGCCACAAGGATAATAAAAAATAAAATCACATTAAAATTAAGCCCAAATCTAGTTAAGCCAGATTTCTAGTTAAGACATACACAGCAGAGAAGTGAAGAATCTCTCCAGGACATTGCCACATACACAGCAGAAAAGTGAAGAATTTCTCCAGGACATTGCCACAGGTAATAAGTATGAAATACTACCACAATAATAAAGATAGTTACAATACAAAAGGCAGCTTATACTAGAAAAAAAAAAGATTTTTTTTTATAAGCATGTAGATATGCAGAATGATTAATTTTGTGTAGGCTAGTGCTATCATATAAGCCACCACCAAGTTTTTCTTTTGATCGGAATATATCTAAGCACCAGCACTAGAGACGGCCTATACATTGCTAATGTTTTCCTTTCACTCGAGTCGAAGGGCTTGAAAAATAATTTCTTACACTACATTTTATCTTACGATCCTTCCCTATTAGAAAGCATAAAATCGTTGAATAAGCAAATCCCTGATTTTTCGTGCAACTGTTAATACAATGAGGACATAAATACAAATTTGAGCAAATAAGGAAAATATAAATTTGAGCAAATAAGACAACATGGAGAATGTTCAGGCTTATAAGCTACACCGCCGAGAACCTTACTGAACTAATAATGGCAACAACAGAAGTAGCACAGCGAATGACACAGAAACGGCACGAATCATGGCTATATACATATCCATATGTTCAAGATGACGAAAAATTACCTCTCAGTCCGACCACAAGGCGGGATCTTCTTCACAGGTTTAGTCCGTTGGATAACCGGATCAGGAGAAGGGGGTTGCCGGCGAGGCTGGAAGAGGTGATGCCCCGAAACGGGGAGGAGAGAGAGACTACTGCGAGACAGCGAGAGACCTCGGTCTCGGCCTCGGCCGGCGCCACGAAGCGGGGAGGAGGGGCGCGGGAGGCGCAGGTGTGCGACCGGAACCGGACGAGGGGGCGGCGCGGGCACTGGCGACTGGACATTGGAGCGAGGAGGGGCGTGGCGCACGGCTCTAGGGTTGGGCAAAAAGATCGGGCTCGTGAAACTCGGCTCGGCTCGGATTCCAAACGAACCGAGCCAGCGTTGTAGTGGTGGCCCATTCGAATAGTAGCCTAACCTAGCCCACTCGGTAAATCAAGTAAAAACCTAGCCTCCCAATTTCAATCTCCAGTCCGTCCACAACTCTTCATGCGAGTCGAGCGCGGCGCTATGGCGGCCATTTGTCCGTGTGGGTGCCGAGCGCGGTGTGCGCCTCCGTCGTGTTTGATACAGCCACCGTGGTGAGAAACTAAAGATGAAAAGCTTAGTTTTGTACTGATAAATAATAACGACGTGAATAAGATGTACATGTTGTTCTTAACTAGAATTCTCGCTTCTTTTTTTTCATGTATCATATCCTATCTTTTTAGCCTCTCTAGTAGAGTTATGTATTTTCTTCGGTTGGTAACATTCTGTCTAGCAGTAGCTCTATTGAACTGAGTAGTATAGAAATGCACATATGCATGTTAGCATGTACCTTTGTATTACAAAGAATGATCCATGGACAGATTGAGCAAAATCAATCTACATGGATGACTAGATGGAAGACAGCAACAACACATAATTGTTAGATAATCATGATGAAAAATTAGTTTTAATTAAAATGGGTAAAATAGTTTACGTTGAAATTGGTAAAAATAGTTTATATTAAAATTAACATTATTTAATTGATTTTTATTTAAATTTATTTATAGAAAATATATGGTAAACTTGTGTATGATTAATATGGGTTAGTTTACGATATCTGTGCTTAGAAACGGTTGTTCTGTCTATTTATGTGTATACGACTTGAGGTTAATCTTGGTTAATGGTGAGTATTGGGACTACGCTAAAGGATGAGTGGAGATAGGATGCTATGTGATAAGGTGTGACTAGAGTTAGGAGGTTTTAAACCCAACATTGATCAATGTTGGGATCAAGACTAGTTTAGGGGAGCTAAGGTTCAGAATGTTTAAGGATGCCTGGTGATGAGATTGAATACAAGTTGGCATACGGTGGATGGACACTGTGGGGATAATTTCGTAACAAGCTTCACAAGTTATACGTGCAAGTGCCAAAAATATTTTGGAGAAATTTGGAAAGAAAAATAGAAGTAAAATTGGAGAAGGATGGTTGCTATAGTACATCAAGATACTGTAGCATGCCGGACTACAACTCATGGTATTGTAGCTGGATCTGCTGGCAGTCCGATCTGAAGTCTAGTTTGGAGAGAAAGAAATTAATTCAGAGAATTGTAATAGGTTTAGAAATTGATTAGTTGAGTTATAGTAGGACTAGGAGTCTAGAGATATTTTTTTAAGTATAAATAGAGGTTAAGATGTTAGGGATCGAGACATAGAAAATTGAAAGAGTTTTTGAGTAATTTTTGTAAGCACAATTTTAAAAATAAAGTTAAAGTTTATCAAAAATTTGTGCGGAATTTATTCTCTATTTTTTACATACATAGTGTTTGATTTTAGATTAAATTATTTCCTTTGGGTTTTAATTTGATTTCTTTGATTAGCTAAGGTGTTTTTCTAGTTTTATCAAAAGCAATTAATTATTTTCAAATATCGTGTTATTAATTAATTAGTGTTTAATTAATTTTGATCAACTTTCTATTCAATAATTTTGTTTTGTTAATACTTTGAGATTCAGAAGTCCGATTAAGTTGGGTATGTTTATAAATTTTGTCTAATTTATTCTACAAATTTTCTAGGTCAATTATAGTTATGGATCTTCGGCTATAATTTGTTTAGTAATAAAATAATTTTCTATCCAAATTTGAAAAACACGGTTTTTCAGGTTTTGTTATACATGTTGTGGAGTCTAGAGTAGTATACAAATACAAATGTACATATGCATGTTAGCATGTACCTTTGTATTATGAAGAATGATCCATGGACAGATTGAGCAAAATCAATCTACATGGATGCTGGATGGAAGATAGGAACAACACATAATTTTTGCCCATACTTTGGTTGTTGTTTAGAATTTTGACTCTGATTTATATGTTTTCAAAGATATATGGCTGTGGAGGACCAAAGTTTACAAGAGAAATCTCGATCCAATACACAAGATGCTTTCGGTGCTAAGGTCACTGGTGGTACTTCTGGATGCTCTTCGGCTTATGTCTCCACATAAGCAGTGGCAGCAACTATTTCAATGAATATGATGGTCATAGGAAAAAATCCAATGCTAGCGATGTGATAGTCTCTCTAGTAGTGCCCTTGGTAAGCTCCTTGACCATAACCTTAGTTGTCTAATGAATGATATGTCGTATTGGCTGAACTTTTGTTTTATTTTTGGAATGTAGTTGTATACTAATGAGAATTCAGATGATTACTCTTTTGACCACAATGATGAGATGTCAATGTCACAACCAAGTGACAATGAGACATTAGTTGATGATTCTTATGATGCTAATGGAGAGAATTCTTCGAGAAAACACCGGAGAGGAAAGAAGTTGAAGGTATCAGCCATAGGTGTAGCTTTAAAGGGGAGGAAGCAATAAGGTTGTTAGAATAACTTTAAAGATGTTAAAATTCCTTCCTTGATGAAGCAAGGGGAAATAGAGACAAAGGCTAAGTGCAAGTTTTGCTTTTCACTATATGCTTACAAGTCCTAGGAAGTTATTTCACATCTTCTGAGGCATATACAGAAGTGTGCACTTTACTTAAACAAGTTTGCTAAGAAGAGGTCTCAAACTCTTCTTAACTATTTAGCAAACAAAGGTGACTCAAATGCCCCTCTTATTGTCACTCCTAGTAAGTATAATCATGAAGCAACTAGTAAACTTATAGTTAAGACGGTAATTGTTCATGAGGAACCATTTAGAATGGTAGAGCACACTTGGTTTAACATTGTGCTAAGGTATTGAAATCTTGTATATTGGTTTATTGATAGAAAGACAATAAGAGATGAGTCTTGAAGGTTTTTCAAGGTGAGAAAGAAAACCTTATGAAGAGTCTTAGGAGTGTGGAAATGATTAGCTTAACTTGTGATATATGGACATCCAACCAAAACCTTTACTATATGGTTGTGGTTGCACATTACATAAACAAAACATTGGATAGTGCAATGCCAAGTGTTGAACTTTGTTGAGTTGGATCCACCACACACTGAAAATGTGATAGGTCAAGCCATCTTTGAATGTCTAGCTGAATAGAAAATTAAAGATAAGGTTATAACAATTACTCTTGATAATGCTTCTAACAATGATGTTGATGTTTGGAGTTTAAAAGTTAAGCTTTTAGCTAGAAGATCAAGAGTTTTCACTGCTATATACTTTCATGTTCATTTGTTGTGCTCACATTATCAATTTTATAATGAATGATGGTTTAGAACCCTTAGCACCTTTGACAAAGAATATAAGAGAGACTGTAAAGTACATCAAGAAATCTCCATCTCGCTTGCACATGTTTATAAAAATCTGTAGATCTCTTGCAATGGAAATGGGAACGGATTGAAACTTAATGTATCTACAAGGTGGAGTTCAACTTGTAACATGTTAAAAATTTGCATTGTGTATCGGCAACTAATGGTGCCTTATGCGGTATAGATTTAAATTATGCATGGAAGCCAAACAATGAAGAGTTAGCTCTGTATGAATCAATTAAGCCAATACTTGGGGCTTTGGCTGAGGTTACTATCACATTTTCAGGTTCGACATATCCCACTTGAAATACTTTTTACCCACATATTATAAATGTGAAGATTGAATTGGATGCTACTTCAGCTTTAGATGACACTAAGATGAAGAAAATGGGATATGCAATGTTGCAAAAGTTTGATAAATATTGGGATAAAAAGAACAATATAATGATACTTGCTACTATTCTAGACTCGAAGTACAAGATAAGATTTTTTGAGTAGTGTTATCTACTTGAACAAGTTGAAAAGGAGCTAGCTACAGTTTGAGACAAATGGGACAAATTACATGAGAAGTTTGAGAAGCAGCATAAGGACAAGATGTCAACTATCAAAGGTAAGGATGCTATAGCTACATCGTTGGTTTCAAGTGTGGGTTCGAACAAGTCATTGTCCTTAGTTTTGAGTAATTTCCGGTCATATTTGTGAACTTATTAGGATGCATTAAAATCAGAGTTGATTATATATCTTGATAAACATGATGAGGACTTAGCAAACAAAAGGTTTTGATTTGCTTCAGTGGTGGAAGTTCACATAAATACCCAGTGGTGTCAAAATTGGCTAAGAACTTCCAAACTATATCAGCTAGCTAAGTTTTGTTTGAATCTATTTTTAGTGTTGGTGGTATTGTTTTAAGTGATTATCGTAGTTCTCTAAAACCATCAATGATTGAGGCATTGATTTTGTGCTTCTACCTGGATTAGAGGCGCTCCTATGATAATGATATGTCATGTTTATAAATTATACATTTTCTCTTTTTTTAATAGTAACTTTTAATTGATATTTAATTGCTATATTTTCTCTCTTTTTAATAGTAACTCTCAACTGATATTTGATCACTACATTTTCTCTCGAATTGCTAAGTACTAACTGCTACATGTTGAATTGCTCACTACAAAAACGTAACTTTCATCGCTACACATTGAATTGCTAACTGCTAGCTGGTTGTTTGTTACCTCAAGTTGACCACTCCTAGAGTCAACGAGCCAAGCTGAGCCTAGGGATTAGCTCGTTTGCCGAACCAAGCCTCCTTTGTGCTGAGCTTTCACGAGCCAAGCCGAGCTTGACTTGGCTCAGCTAGTTTCCACCCCTACACGGCACGAGCAAAGGGGATCGAGAGACATCATCACATGGCCCATCCACATGTGGCCGTGCGTGTTCAGAGGACGCGGATTAAAAGTCCATCCCAAAATGGCTGTACGTTATTACAGAATAAAAAAAATCACATTGGCACATTACAGAGAAAATCTATTTTGAATTTTACACCTTAATTTTAGAGTTAATCAGAGTTTTTTGGTTACAAGAAATGGATAGTGGTCCCATATGTTAGAACTTTGTGGAGTTAGTGGCCACTGCTACTTTTTAAATTAATATAGATAACATTTTCATGCATCGTATTTAAGTATGCAGTTAGACACATCTTGGGCTCTTAATTTAGTGTTTTATTAATCTAATTCCAATTTCCTACTTGAAAACCCAATCACTAATTTATGCAGAAAAAAATATGATTTAATACATGGAAATGATACTAATAGAGTCATGAAATATGTTTTCACATATTTATATTTTTAATAATTCTTACAATTCTATTGTTAGAAACAGTAATTACAGAACGTGTCCATATGAGATTGTCAGGCCAAGTAAAAAGAGAACAGAGACATTTGGAAGTTGTGAGTGACATGTACTCTTTTTTAATCTACTTTGCTTGCATTAAAAAATAGCCACCATATTCAAGGAATAATTAAAATTTTAAATATTTTGATTGTATTTATTGTAAAATGCCACTACATACTTATAATTATCTCTTTTTTCTGTTGTTATCTTTACTTAGGGAGCTCCTTGGATGCTTAAGGGGATATGAAGAAGCCACTTGAGATGGCGTCTAGAGACCATAGAGGTGGTGCAATAGGACGATGGCTTGAACAAAGGATCGACGACATTTGAGGATTCGATGTGGAGACATTGATTAACAGTGCTAGTGACGGTGGCAGTCGTAGAAGAAAGTTTTGGTGAAGCCGATCCTTATACGGCGGACGGTGACAAATCCACATATTCCAGCCTCACGTGACGATGCAGCAGTGTGAGGTCGGAGACGGGGAAGATGCAGTGTAGTGATCTCTGCCATGGAATTGGTGATTTTGCGGGGGGACACCATGGTTGCTATCTGACACAAGGGATGGCGGAGATCGGGGAAGGAGTGGAGGTAGAGGTGGAGGATCGGTGAGGAAGGTGCTATAGTGATCGGCATATTAGGCGGCGATTGAATAGCATGTAGGGAGAGAGATATTAATGCGCTTGCACACGGAAGAGAGGGCGGTGTGATGCGTTGGATTTGACGTAGATGGCATTTGGTTGTTGTATTTGTTCATTAGTAAATAAGTAAAATCAGTTAGTTTTATAACATAGATGATATATCATCTAAATCCAACCTTTTCACATTAGTACAAATTGTCATGCTATTTATTTTTTGGCATTTGCTAGATTTAGGTGCCTAAAATTTCGCCAACTAAAATTATAGATTGCTAAGACTAAAATTACAGTGATATGTAACATGCAATTTTAGTTTATTTAACTATAATTTTATTATTATATATAATTTTATTTTATTGTTACTAGCTAAATGCCCGTGCGTTGCAACAGTATTTTAAAAAAGAATCACAACATACTTTCTAAAACCATTCCCCATTATCTAATCATGATTCAATAATCATGATTATAATCTGAAACTGATTTTGAATTTGGGAATTTAATTTTAGGAGTTCTCTTTGTCAATTGTTTGGCTCTATTTGCATATAGTAAGAAGATAAATAAAACTAAATTATTCTTAAAAATGAAACTTTATAAAATTCAAAACTCTAGCTATTTTTAGAGAACTTATAAAATTGTCTGGGCCACTTGAAAACTCTATTTTCATTCCCAATGCACGGAAAAAAAAATCTTTCGCCATCCCATGCCCTGTAGCATATATGGCACCCCTTCTCAGATTTTTGACACCTTGCTGCACGAATCTTAGGGCAAAGGGACCTTCCAAACCTCCCCACAGCCCCCACCTTCCCCGTTTCCAATTTTATGAGTGCAAAAAAAAAAAAAAAAGGACCGATCAACGGCAATCGCCAATCGCGCGCGAGATCTAGGCCGTGGCAGCCACATCGGACAAGGACATGTAACTTATCGTCAGCCACATCAGACACTTCGCGGCTAACGGCACTTCTTGCTACCGGCCAGTTCCGACGAAGCAAGAGGACCTCCGACTTGCCACCGGCCGCATCAGACACTCCGCCATCTGCGCCAGCTTTTGCCTCCGGCCAATTCCCCTGAAGCAAAAATTTAGGCCCCTTTTTTTCATACCATTCTATTTCTATGGTTTAATTTCATAGCACAATAAGCAAGAGATTTGAGTTTTTTTGAAAAATTTTGTTTGTCTTATTAGTTTACTACGATGCTATCAAAGAGTTTCTCTACTTTTTTTTATGTCTTATTAGTTAACATAGCACTTTCATTTTCTATATTTTTTCTATTTTTATATTTTTTATCCTGCATTTTAAAGGGTCTTAGTTATTAGTTATTGGTTTGTTGTTATAGAATGGCAATGAATTGACGAAGTTAGCCTAGTGCAGTCCCAGGAAATATCGATCGGTCCAGGTTAATTTAGTTGTTGGTTTGTTATTCTTTACCTCAAGATTTGTACTTGCAAGATCTAAGAAGCGGTAGCATCAGCAAGGTTGTTAAGATTGGAATTCAGGTAGCATTGTTTTTCTCAAAATAGTATTGCCTTGTAGCATCATATTGTAGTATCGAAATGGTAAGAGATTTTTTTAAAGTTTAATTTAATATTTATATTAGTTACATACAGTAATAAAATATATAACATACAAATTAATTCATTAAGAGAAAACCGTCCACTAGAGCTAACGCTAATAGTTCTATTTAACATTGATTTTGAATATTCATGAACTCAATGTTTTGCAACATCTACTATCCTGCGATATAATAAAAAAAATTGGGACCGACTCATATCATTTCACCCCGATAGTATTTTAGTATATCCCGATTCTAACAACCTTAAGAATGAGGTGCCGTATAATTTTTTTTCACCAATCACATATTGATCCACAGATCAATCGAGAGTTTGAGACCCCAGCGACTGCTGTTCTTCCTCTTCTCTCCACATATCAATCGGGAGTTTGAGGCCCCAGCGGCTGCTGTTCTTCCTCCTCTCTCTCCAGTCCTCACTCCCTACTCGGTCACTCCGCTTGCCTGTTTGCACAAGCCACTCGCCCCTTCCGGTTCCAGCCTTCCTTCCTTCTTCCTATGCAGCGTGTAAAACCACCGCCGAGGCAGCCACCAGGCTCGGTGGGCGAGGCGGCCGGCACCCAGCCGCTATCCACTGAGCTGGATGGTCCCCTTGCTGTGCTCCCTTATGTTCTCTCCTATCCCAGTCCTAGATCTATGGTGGATAGGTAGTGCGGCCGAAGCCATACTCCCCAAGCAGTCTTCTTGCCACGAGGTGGGCCAATCGACGAGCCCGTGCAGAACATTTTTGGAGCTAGCAGCCGCATGCTCCCATCTATTATTCCTTTGTTTTTTTCGTGCATTTCATTTTTGGAATGGAACCGAGCGGCAGAAAGACCTTCACGAATTTGTTCGTTTAATAACGATAGATCTGTGTGCATGTTCTCTTTTTTTTTCTCAAGTTCGTTTTTTTTAAGTGTTGCATTCTTTTATTTGAAAATAAGTGGAGGAAGGTTCTAGTTCTTCGGTAGATTTGTCTTGTACGTTGTCTGCCGGGCCTTCATCTCCAAGCTTTTGAAGCATTTTCCCTCTCTGTTGATGTCGTCACCTCCCTCTTGTTATACTTGGTGTTGCCGTGTGAAGGATGCGTGAAGGATTGGGGGAGCAGGTCGGAGACACCTCGTCTCGTGAGTCGGTAGCTCTTGGATGGGTCTCACATGACAGAGGTAGATGGTGGCGAGGTGGTGTCAGATTCATAGCTCACCACCATCATTACTGTATAGATATAAATTTATTTTTTAATGAATTTTATAATTTTTAGTGAGTTATAAGTTTGTTTCTTACAATTTTGTTTTTTTATGTTAGTGATATAGTAGTTTATTGTTTAATTATTGGGAGTGACCATAAGAAGTAAATGATAAAGAAGGATGAGAGCTATTGGATTATAATAGGGATGAGAGTGACTGATATGAAATTCTATCTTTAATGCCGGCCGGTCTCTAACTATGAACACTAACGCTTTTATCATATTTGGGAGACAACAGCATTGTCATTCCACTGCGACCACGATGATGGTTGCTGTCACCATTGCCGATGTGTTGGTTGCCATCGGAGGAACCACCATCGCTAGGAACATGGCTTGGGGCGTGGGTGGAAGGCATAGGTGCCGCGATGAAGATAGGAGATAGCGTATCATCTGTATCGATCATGCCGTCTTCAATATTGATTTCCTTGAGGAGGAGCATGATGCGGGTGACCTCAAATGTAGGGAATGGGCGCTACATCTTCAAATTTAACACCATGTGGCGAAATTTCCCTTTAAGACCGTGGAGAAGGGTGAGCAAGAGCATGCGGTCGCCGATAGGGTTGCCGAACTCAACCAAGGAAACCGTCATTGTCTCAAGACGGCGGTAAAAATCAGTGATGGTTTGCCCTCCTTGCTTGGCGGTGCGAAACTCGGTTGAGACGAGAAGGGCACACGACTTGCTTTGCCCGAGAAACTAGTTCTCTAGGAAGCACCAGGCAGCGCGAGCATGGGGATTGCTGCAAATTATTGGAGATGGTGCTGTAGATCCAGGTGAGGACGGTACAATCCATTTGAACCCACGCAGGTTGATCAACATTGGTGACATCGGAGAGGACATGGTCAGTGAAGGAGTATTTGCCGAGGATGATTAGGAATAGGTTGCGCCAGCGGTCGTAATTGTTGGCCGCTCGATCTAGCACTATGGGCACTAAGACTCTAATGTTGAGGACGGGGATCGCCTGTGCATGAACGGTGGCATAAGCAGCCTCATAGGTGTCGAGGGCAGCAACATGATTGGCCGTGGCATTCTTGCAGGTCTCCTCGTCGACGCGGATATCGTCATCGGTGGCCATGGTAGTGGCAATGATAGCGAGATCTAGGGGATTCAATGGCCGATGAGGAGGACTTCAGGAACAGCGCAAGAGAGGGGGAAGCCGTTGAGTGAAACTCGGTGACAGTGCAAAGTGAACGGCCGACGAGCAGAGATTGGGCGGCTGGCGAGGAAGGCTCAGCGACAGTGCGAAGGAGGGTGGCCGATGATGAAGGCTTAGCGACAATGCGAAGGAGGGCGGCTAGCGAGGAAGGCTTAGCAACAGCACTTGGCAATGGCACACGGTTGATGACCGGTGAGTAGGGGTTCGTTGGTCGGCTAAGGAGGCCTAGTGACAACGCAAGAAAGAGGAGGCGGTGACGATGCGAGGAGAGGACGGCTAGTGACGCGAAGTGAACGATCGACAAAAGGGTTTTAGCGATGGCAGGTTTGTAGAAATGTTTATAGGAGTTTAGCTCTGATACCATAAAAGCTATGATTACTGTGATTTTTTAAGTAATATTAGGGTACATAAAGGATAGATGGAGAGCCAAATTGATAGGCCCGTAAACTATACAAGTATATCCAGTCATACCATATAAGGAGGATTACGAGCCAATCATATCATATAACTAGTATCACTATCAGACCATATAGGAAGATTACATTACTAAATCTATCAAAAAAAAACCAATCCACTCTTCTAAACCCTCTTAACCATCCAAACCTATTTTGTTATTAACCATTTCATTATATACATTTCCTCTTCTCCAAACGTCACGCTACGATCTCTCGCCCCGGCCCTCCTCTCCTCTCTTTAGCCAAACTCCACCAGCCATTGGCTTCGGACAAGGTTGATGAGACATTCCTAACCACACCATGGGCACCCTCCCAGCATTCCCTCCCCTCGTCTTCGTCGTCATTGTCTTCTCCCTCCTCTCGTCGTGCTGCTTCGTGCTGACCAGCCATGAAGCGGCGGCCATCGCTCGCCGTCAGCTCCTCAGTTTCGAGCAGCACGACGACCACGTCCACATCGACATTGAGATCAAGATCAGGGTCAGCAACCCGCGCCTCCTCGCGGCGCACAGGGCGCAGCACGCCCTCAGGGAGGAGCGCTACTCCGACCCGGGCAACTTCACCGGGAACTGGGTCGGCCCCGACGTGTGCTCCTACAACGGCGTGCTGTGCGTCGCGTCGCTGGACAACCGGTCGGCGAGCGCCGTCGCGTTGCTCGACATGAACGGCGCCGACGTCGCGGGGTACCTGCCCAGGGAGATCGGCCTCCTGGCCGACCTCGCCGTGCTCCACCTCAACTCCAACCGCTTCTGCAGCGTCATCCCGGAGGAGGTCAAGAACATGATGCAGCTGTACGAGCTCGACGTCAGCAACAACCGCCTCGTCGGCCGGTTCCCCGACTCGGTGCTCCGCGTGCCGAAGCTCAACTACCTCGACATCCGGTTCAACGACTTCGAGGGCCCGATCCCGCCGGAGCTCTTCCTCAACCGTACGACGCCATATTCCTCAAAAACAACAGGTTCACGTCCGGCATCCCGGACACCATCGGCCAGGCCGCCGCGACGCTCAACCAGTTCGTCTTCATCAACAACAGCCTCACCGGCTGCTTTCCGGTGGAGTCAGGGCTCCTCGCCAACGCGACGGTGTTCGACGTCAGCCACAATAAGCTCACCGTCTCCATCCCTCCGACGCTGGATGGCCTGACCAAGGTCGAGCAGCTTGACCTGTCGCATAACACCTTCACCGGGCTTGTACCAGGGGACGTCTGCGAGCTGCCGGCATTGACGAACCTGTCGGTCTCGTACAACTTCTTCGTCAGTGAAGACGCCGAGTGCAGCAGCATGCTAGATGCCAAACTTGACTAGTCATTGGAGGACGAAGCTAACTGCATGGGCAACGCGAGGCCTATGCAGAGGAGTGCTGGTGAATGTGGCCCGGTCGTGAGCCATCCAGTGGATTGCAGCAAGACCAAAACTTGTGGATTTTCGGCACCGGCGCCGAAGCTTGCAAAGCATTCACCACCGCCGCCGCCAGTGCACTCACCGCCAGCACTGACAATGGTGGTATCCTCCCCACCACCACCGGCACCGGGGGTATCCCCTCCATCGCCGGTGTTCTCTCCACCGCCGCCCACAACATCTCCGCCGCCTGCCTTCTCGCCGCCGCCAATTCATGAAGCTGTTATACTCCCGCCCATACGTGGATCAAAATACCAATCGCCACCGCCACCGCAATTCGCAGGATACTGATCATTAATTTGAGGCAAGTGTGATGTGTACAGCGGTTGTTATTGTCCAACATTAGCACGCGACAAGTTGCATGTAATATAAGCTCATACTTTAAACACATTGAGGGTGCCCATTTATACCATCCCAATTTTCCATAGTTTTTGACATGGTTACATGCTTAATTACCGGTTTGAAGAAATTAAAATGGGTGCAAGTAGGTGAAAGTTGGGATGCAACAACTTCCCCTCTGCCCGGTAATTAATCCTGCTCAAATCACCTCCCCTCTTGCCTTCCCACCTCTCCTTTCCTCTACCCTGCCTGATGCTGTCTCCACTAACTATTTCCCCTTCCTCTCCCTGAACCTATGTCACTGCCATCTACTCTCCCAAGATACATGACCGCCTTGAGCTTAGGATTACTTAGATCTAGTGTGGAGCTTGGGGTGGGGGAGGGTGTGAGAAGCTTGGTGACAAGCTGTGGCGATGTCAATACCTGTTATCTATAATAATGAAACTAGATCCAAAGCTTGATGGCGGTGAAAGATAGAAGGATTTATAAAGTTTTAGGCCGAGATAATACCCTACTCTTATTTTAGTGGATTATATTTGCCCATGAATTGTGTTGATCTCTTGATCTTGTATGTTCTGGCACCCTCTTGGGGGCTCCCTACCCATCTTATAGTTGAGGGGCATGTTTACATGGTAGATAGCTTAGCCGAATACGACTTAGGTTTTCTAGTCTATACAAGTATCCGGTTATAATTCTATCTCTTTCCATGTGGCAAAAGGAAATACAATAACCGAGTCATATTCTATCTCTAATTACATAGTTTGGCTCACCTCCTTAGATGACCACACAGTACGGTTGGCTACTATGATATGATCGTTTATGACAGTTCTATGTGACAGTGGTTTGGCGTGATAGCTTTGATATCTATTGTGACAGCCTCAAGCAATCTGAGGCTCTAACACCCAGCCTCACTTAGGAATGCTTCCCCTGGGCTTCATCTTTGGCATGGCATCATCAAGTGCACGACATCTTCCCCCTAGTGAGACTAAATTTTTGTCACATGGTTGATTGTTGTGTATTGTATTGTGCATGTCTATTGTGGATATATGGCTCATTGATTTGATTTTTCTCTGATTGTCATTGAATATTTGTATACATAATACTATCAATTAGCATTAGATATTGGCATAAACATCATTTTTTGGGCTAGGGGTTGGGCTTGAAATGAGTAGCACCACTGGTACTAGCTAGGGAGTATCACTGTTGACTTGAAATTACATAGGACTTATGTCCTTCCTTTATCAAAAAGACTTTGCTTCTTGGCTCGACACATATTCAACACGAATCTCATAGCACTCATCTTCTTTCTTGGTCAAGTGCCTAACTTTTCTTTCCTTCTCTCCCCTCACTACTCACCAGTCACCTACCTTTGTTCCTCTCTTCTTCTCCTCAGCTGGAGGCTAAATCTCTGTTATAGTTGCGTGGAAATGTGCTTGCTTGTGCATCTCCTCGTCCTCCTTAGCCACAAAGTGCTAGAATACCTTGTGGCATGGGTGCAGCAGAAGGATACAAGACCATAGGCACTCAGGCAGCATGGCCAGCCAATGCCTAGAACATGCACTCCTGGCTAGGGAGAGTGGTAAAGACAGCCAGAGCCCCTATGGCTGTACGAGTTTGCCGCCACTACTGCTATGCAGTGGCCTCCGGCCAACAATTGGGCCTTCAGTCGAGAAGAAAAAGGGATGAGGGAAGGTGGTAGGAATGGATAGGAGAGAAGTTGGAAGGTTGGAGGGGCTCGCTGCCACCTTACATAGGAATCTCTAACCAAAGAATGGGCCTTCGATGAGGAGGAGAAGGGAGGTGGGAGTAACAAACGTGGGGAATGGAGAGGAGAGAGAAGAAAAATACTTGGGCACTTGAGCTAATGTAGGAGATGAGTGCTCTGAGATAGTGCAAACATGTGGCAATCAAGAATCGAAGTCTTTCTTTATGAGCGAAAGACATAAGTCCTATGTAATTTTCTTCCCTTCATCTTTGGCATTGCATCAAGTGCACGGCATCTTCCCCTTATTGAGATCGAATTGTTGTCACATGGTTGATTTGTTGTGCATTGTATTGTACGTGTCAATTGTGCATGTATGGCTCAGGTTTGATTTTTCTTTGATTGTCATTCAATATTTGTAGACAGTACTATCAGTTAGCAATAGATATTGGCATACAAATCATATATTTTTTTGGGGTGGGGGCTAGGCTTGAAATGAGTAGCACCGCAAGTCCTACCTAGGGAGTATTACTATTGGAAAACCACTTAATACTAGAGTGATGCTAATTATGAACTGATAGTAATTAATGTTTCTACGCTAGTAAATGACCTGTACATTGTGTGTGACAATTTATCTACTCCATCTAAACCTAGGCCACCAAAATGGCTCATGCAATAAAAATGTTCTAAAATAATGCTAACATTAACACCGGCTATAAACAACGACATACATGTTTCAACCCAAGTTAGTAACTGTTTATTTATTTATTTTTTTTCCAAGAACCTAAAACTAACCCAAGATCTGAGGGGTACCAGAATAAAGGGCTAGAGCGCCACCGTTGCCATACTCTAGCCTTTCCTATAGCACGCTACTACGAGTTGTTTTGTAACACCCTACTCTTTAGAAAAGTGCTTTGGCAATGGTTAAGGTGATGTTAATTCGCTCTGCCAGCCTAAGGCATTAGTCATCGTGTTGCTATCTTTGACACTACGTACCATCAATGAAAGTGTAAGAGTAAACGATGAGATGGTGATGGGGTGGACGATTGTAAGAAGGTGGAGATGGGTGAGCAAGAGCAAGGCAATTCATGCTCGCCTCCATTGTTAGGTTTTCATATTTTTTTTATTTTTCAACTGTTAAAACATGATATTGTATGTGTGAGATGAAATGTTGAACTGAGATTTGATGGTGTTTAGGCTGAAACCAATTTCAGAGTTGGTATTAATCCATAGGGATTCAAATGAAGTGGTACAACAAAAGTTGCAGGAATCATTGCTATATTTCTAAGGACACTAGTTTCATTCAATTATGATAAACAGTTTAGGAGAAATTCTAACAACAGTCATGTTTACTGGGTCTGACATTGATACAACATTTTGTTTTTCTAGAAAACATTGGGCATGATAGGTAAATAATTAGATTTTTTCCCAACATGAAAGTTATATACAATTTTATGTAGTTCTCTAGATGTACTTAATTGCTATGTTTGATTTGGCGATTCAAAAGTAAACTCTACAAATATAACCATGAATGATTTCAGCTAGTTTTTGATAATTTCTAGATTTCGGGGTTTGAAAATTAGTATCATGCAATTAGTGGTGGTGTTTATTTAGTGTCATTACATTTTTTAGATTTTGAGTTATTTTTTTTATTTAGGTTTAGAAGATTCAGGTGCCGCTATAGTAATGTTAAAGTTTAAGTGTGTTACAAACTATTTGTGGATGATAAATGAACTAGTTTGCCTCATTTACTTCACTTTTTGTTATGTCATAATAATTCACATGATTCCACATGATTTTGGTTTCATGATATAGTTCATGTCTCATTTTCATGTTTCGTGACTCTAGGCTTTATTATGGTTAAATAATTAAAATACCATAAAGTGTAATTTGGTTTTCTATCCTCAAGTAGCACTTGCTCTGCTGTTCATGAATGTGGTGCTTCTTTCCAAACAAAGAAAAAAATATGCATTCCTATTTATTGCTAATTGTTGTGTCTATTTTTTTTTTCTAATTCCATATGTACTTGCTCAGTGTTTTATATACACTTTTGTGTCTAATTTGGTTCATAGGTATCATGTATGGGTGAATTGTAGCATTGCTTTACCTTCATACTTATACATTTACTAACAACAATAGAAGTTTACATCATGTTAGCTCTATTGTGGCTATTTGGTTTATTTCCTAAAAGCTATTCATGTATCATGGCTATAGATAATATGTGGATAGTATTCTTATTTATAGTGTCATTGTTGTTTTTAAATATACAAGACTGCTAAAATTTTTAACATATTTTGGACTTAACATTTTTTACTTGTGTAGTGGTAGCATTCTAAGTACTAGGAAACTTGGAGTGTTATAATCATCCTCCTCATCCCCTGTTGCTGGCCCTAGTTACAGTTCCCAATCACTATCCTCCACCCTCACCTCTTTCCTCCAACAGCAGCAGCGACTTCTACCTTCCCCTCGGCTGCTAAGAGCCATCATTGTGCTCTTGGCATTGCTTCCATTGTTGGAAGCCTATTGATGCACTTAAAATATGCCATTCTCTATTCCAAAATACGGGTAAATAAATGAGCTAATGATCAAATTTGTCTAGGAAATTATGATTTTTTTCTAAATTTCAAAAACCAAAAATAGGAAACAAATATGTACCATATTCACAAAACAGATGTCATATCATATTTCTTGTTTTAAACATTGTATCTAAAGAACGATCAAACTACGATAGTGTCAACGTGTGATATTCAATTATGATATTTATAGGCGTAGGGTTCAATTGATGCTAAAATATTCACGAGATGTAATGAGAAGATGACATAGAGGGGTTTTTATGTAGATTAGGGCACTCGATGTGAGTAATAGTCTTATTTATGTTTATATGTATTCGACAAATCAAACCATACAAAGTACAAGACAAAAAAAATCTATCTATCTAGCTTATTAAACTAGTATGCAACTAACATATAGGGCAATATATAGTTAGTGACTAGCAATGAGACAACAACATGTATCTTGTCTAATCGGCTTGTATTTGGCTCGAGATTGGATGTACTACTCTCCTAGAAAACCATTGTATTTATACCAGTAAATGATCATTTCTCTAAGTAGAACTAAGATAACTTCTTAGATAATACGGTCGAATAGATTGATTCATTCTTAGGCTAAGACTCTGTTTTGTCTTATCTAGAATCAGTTTTCTTCCTTAGTTATATATATATCTATCTATCTTTAGAGATATCTCTCTATGTATATAAATATATGGTATTATCAAAGACGTTTAATTTAGATATAGGAGACATGCCGTATCTGATAGACAGTGTTGAGGATTAGCTAATTAAGATTGTACCATCAAACATAAATATAGCAAACCAGGATAAAAACTTGTCTCCAATAGACTAGCCATCCCATCACGCTGACCAAACCAGGCACCGCACTAGCCAAAATTGGCTAGCCTCGGTCCTTGTCCATCCCACCCCGACCGTCTTTCTCTTTCTACTCTCTCCTCTGCTCATAGTGAGGCAACGCCTGAGCACCGCTGCCTCCCTAGGGCTGAAAGTGGGATGGGTTGTAAGCCATCCTGGCCTGCCCCACATCATCTGCGAATGCTATGAATGGGCTAGCGGGTAGCCCATCCCACCCTGTTCGGTGGGACACTTCTGCAATGAGGGCACCACTAGCCTTCAGTAGTTCAATTAGCCAGTCCTAGCTTCTAATGCTGATAATGTAGGATCTGAATATCTGATTGTACACGATTGTAAACTACTACTACCTGGCAAGCTATCTATACAGCACACCAAGTACTGCATTCATTGTTCTGATTAAGCTTTACACCCGCAGTGTGAAAGCCTTAATTAAAAGAAAGTTCATCAAGAACAGGAACTGACTAATCCTGCCTGAAAAATATTCACGTAATCACAAGGAAATAAAACAAACTAGACTAATCATACTTCCGCTACCAAGGGAAGGAATAGAAGTACAAAATTTCTGCAAACAAGAGAGCAGAGAGAAGGAAACAGAATCAGAGATAACAGCGCAAGGACATGCAACTCCTTGTGCCTGACTACCTGTAGCTTCCTCGTCCAACTCAATCCCAATCAACGGCATACAAAAACAATACACCAAGTTCTTTGGCTGGTGATCCAAGCACATACAGCAAACTATGCTATCCTACGTGAAGCACGTTCACCAGGGCAGCGAGACCAGGGTAGCGCACGCTGGGCGATTGGAGAGGGTGGCGCCAGTGGTAGAAACGGCAGAGGTACATCGGTGGATGGATGATGGGGAGGTGGCGCCGGTGAGGACTGACGGCGCTAGTGGAGTTAAGCAGTGCCGCGGAGAGAGCGACGGAGAAAGAGCAGACGCACACAAGTGGTGCACCTGCCGCCGCCTCCCCCCTGTCCGTTGACTGCATACATGTTTGCGGGCTATCATGCAAAGCTATCGGCGATGCTCTAAGCTATACAATTCTGTAGCAAGATTTCTAGAAAAATATTGTCCTCGTAAAGCGACGCAGTTTTTTTAGAAATTATGGTAAGACACACCTGTACTATGACACATTTCATAAAATAGTTGACAATTTTCTCCTAAGATATAGGTAGTGGTCCATCAACTATAAATCTGAGAAAAGAGAAATATTGGCTTCAAATGATAATTAAACGCATGACAAGCTATTAAGTCAGTCCTTCTACTATGCAAATGAGCATAAATACATATTCTTTACAGTCTGGCTAATTGTGCAATTAGAGTAATTAATTTGAGGGTATGAAAAACATCTCAAACAGTTCAATAGTGACATGCAACTTTTAGTGAAATTTAATACAATGGCAGAAGAGTGGAAGCACCTCTTAAAGAAAACTTTATTACAACAAAAGTACTACTCTATTACATTGGCAGCACAATATAAACTGCACAGCTCCATATACACTGATCGAAGCAGAAAGCTAACTGTACAAGAGAAAAAAAAATAAAATTAGGGTTGAGAAAACAGGAAAAATATGCTAAGATGGAAGGAAAGAGTAATAAAGAAAGTAATATATTTTTCCTTTTGGCAATCTAATAAGCTAATTATGCTTAGTAAAATGGAGGGAGATCTTATACACGAAGGTTGCCAATGGAACCGGTCTCACAGTGATATCAGAACTTTCTTTGAGGTGCTCATCTTTAGATTAATTTGTCTAGACAACATATTGTTTAGGCCAATGTGAAGTGCCATCTTAGGATCCTTTCCAATTGAGCATTGTGACTGCAAGTTAATGCCCAAAGCAATTTCTCCATGCATCTTAATCAGCGATAAACCCAAGAACAACATTAACTGAGTAATTGGATAAGATTTGATTTTCACGCATATGTTGTGATTCCTTTAGCTCGCATTGCATCTGTGCTCCCAAGTAATGCTAGATTTTCTCCAATAGAAATCTAGTCCTCAATCTTCAGACTAGTAAGCATAATGTTCCCCAAGATTGTTACTAAGAGTCTACCAATAGTTTGTGCTTTGTATTCTTCGTTGTGGTCTCAACCCAAAGACAATATGCAAGTTGCTTCCAAGCATTTTGTATGTTATATCCCAGACAATTTGATGTATTATCCACATGTTTAATGTGAATGTAGTCCACATGTTTTATGTGAATGTAGAGCTAAAATGGATTCTACATTCTGTCATGTCCTTAGTAATTTCAACTAACTTAGCCTCAAAGAACTTTTTAGGCTCATGAAGGACAAGAGCTTCTTCAAGGTTAGCTCCATCAAAATTGTACTCGTGATCCCATCCATAAACACCTAACACATGCTTTCCAGTAATAATTTATGTTGGCTCTAGGAAATAGTACTGATGTGTTGGAGGATCATCATAATCAAGTGAAGGTTCCATTACCATATCAAGTAATGGAGCCATTATATTTTTTGGAAGAGTATCTAGATCGTTCTCACAAGCCGTAATACATTGGGTTCCACTGGTAAATTGCATAACTTGGACAAGCTTGACATTGTAGTCACACTTTTCATTTTTCTTACCCTTCATGAGCTTATCAAATTGTGATTTCATCAAAGGCAACAATGTAGATAGCTGACCATATTCATATTCATCGTCACATATCTCTGGATAGTCATTGGCATCAATATAAGAATCTTGTTTCACGCCTTTATGATTAATTGAAACCTTTGATTGAACTTTGGCTGCAAGAAAGGTGATAGCATGAATGGTCATTTCAAATAATGAAAACAGAAAATGGTGTGCTGTTTGTGACGAAAATATTAGAGTTTGACAAAGGTGTTCGCTTGAATTAATATCTTTGTAGAGTAGCAAAAGATCAGCAAATGATTCCTCCAATCTTGGCTATGGATGGTTTTCAACAAAAGAAATTGCATTGACTAGGCACATATCGCCCGTTGCTTGTTGGATGGATTGCTGGAAAATGTGAGATCTTTGTGCTATAAATGTTTAATAAGTCATATGATCACCGTTTGAGTTGTCAGGAGGCATAGAAGCAGCATGAGTAAAAGTAACAATGGTGTTGACCCATATCGATGTATAGTTGTAATTGTCCTTAGAAGAGGAATATCATCAAGATGATTGCTCTAACTATCCAATTGGTTGACATATAAAATAATATCTGGCAGGCATTTTTTGGTATAACTCTTGATAGTAGAAATAACCTTCTAATTCCATCCTTGGTTCATCACATTGGTCTTAAGTTCAGGAGTATATATGATGTTTACCTTAATACCATCCACTACACTAGAAGCGGGTCTCACATTAGTAGTGGCACCATCAAAAGCATCAATTTTGGTTCTTTCTTCTCCTATGATTGAATTTATAGTTGAGCTTTTACCGACCCCAATCTTCCCTAGGACAAGTATATTGCATGAGAAGGTCAAGTCCTTCTGACTCTCATGTTCTTATTGACAGTTCTTATGATGGTGACAGTCAAGATTAAAACTCATAGTATTTGCTCTCATTCTAGACAAAAGGTATAGAAACTCAAGTCTAATCAACTCAAGCTTATGATGAAATTTCTTCTCTTTCTCTGTCACAACTATATTAGTTATATGCCACCTTGGTATCATTATAACTAGAGATGCATGCACAAGATGAAGGGATAAATGTGTAACTCCTTTGAATACTGGGGTGGGACATATTTTCTCCATGAGATCCGCTGGTACAGGTTTTAGATATGAAACCAATATAGAAGAATCTACACTCTTTTCATCATCATTTGTTGTATTAATAATAATATATATCAAAGTATTTGAAGTATCCATAACATGTGTTGGACTATTGTGGAAGCTTCCAATTGTATCATCTTTCTTTGTTTTGGCACAATTGTCACATATTTCACAATTATGGGTGATCATTTCTATATCATCACTAACTATATTTCCTTCTATATAGGCCATTAGAACTATTTGCTTATCTTGTCCGTGCTTGTTCACTTGACAACATCACCTCTTCATTAGTTGGTTTTGGGAATTTCCAAGAGTGAACTTCAAATCTTTTTCAAGTATTTTTGGAATTAAGCTCATCGTTTGAGTATCCTCTTGCTCATGCATATAACCTTCCTTTTTCACATCGCTTTAACATTTAAGTCAGACCTAGTTAAATCTCAAGATATCATCATGGTGTCATTCTTCACAAATTTACTTTTAAGTTTAGTCTGCATTTCGTTTGATGTTCTGTTTTCTTCAAAAATCATTCCCTTGCTACATTTTTTTGATCACATCATTATTGTTCCCCCCTTGGTCCAGTGATATATCTCCTTTGATTGCATAAATCCACTAAGATTTTATCTACTTCATCTTTGCTAAATTCCCTTTTAGTTGTAGAGCTACTCAACTCATACAATGTAGCATCACTATTCTCAAATTGAATCGATTTAGAATCAACTACATATGCATGCTCATTATCCTTTGCCTTAAGGTAGTTTGTAACTCAACCTCCTCTTTGACATCTGAGCTAATCTCCTCTCGAGAAAAATGAGCTAGATTCAAAATCTTCATTTCACACCTGCCTTTTGATAATGATTGTAGATTTGTGGAAAATTCTTCTAAATAATCTATAACTACAACTTTTGCAATTTTTCACTATCTAATTATGTTCATCCTCCTCTAAATCCAACATGATTGAATATTTGTATTCCATAACATCAGATGTGTCAAACTTTCTAGGGATTCTCATTTTTTGTTTTCAAAGTGATTTCTTCGAATCCATCTTGACTTTCATCAGCAGCAACATTGTTATCTTTGATACTCTATATAGAGGACATCTCAACCATGATGTCAACACCCTCCTTATCAGCTGGTTCTTCTATGGAGAGAGTCCCTCCTAAAATATCAATATGATATTGCAACGTGATTGTCATGGTCTTTTGGACCAATAGTGGTTTATGATCCTCATCATAATTTAAAATTTTACATTATCCATCCACCACATCTAGCCAGGTTGTCTATAACATCACACTTATCCAGTAGACATTCCACCAACAACATATAATTTTTTCATTCTCTAGTCTTGAATCTTCCAACATCAACTCATGTTCATTTGTGCTTTCTAGCCTAATGAAATCAACTTTCCAATCTGATGATGAAAGTGCATCTAGCCTTCTAGTGGGTTTTGGGTGATAGATGATAAGAAAATTAGGGGACTAATTTGTTAAGTGAAGAAAAGTAAAGGAGTTAGTGTCACACCTGAAAAATATTATTTTCCCAAACGCTAGTGTATTAATCCCTGCCTAGAAAAGATAGGGTACACCACAACAACTTGATACAAAATACACAAATTTAATACATCGATAATACTTATATCATTACAAAGGCTCATAAGGCCTGACAATAAAAGAAAAAACAACAGCGGACTAGCGGGCTTACGGCTCCATCTTCACAGGCACTCAACTAGGATAGAAGCCAAAACTCCACCTAGAACTTCTTCTTTAAGACTTTTCTTTGAGAAAGAACAGATTAAGCAAGACTGAGTACCACCCATAGTACTTAATTTAATACATAGAGATAAAAGGAATTAATTTATAGGGCTACTTTATAGCAAACAACAATTTATAGAAATTTAATCAATTAAAGGCAGTTTAATTAAAAGCATGAATCTAATCTCTAATTCATTATTATTATGCAAGTTCCACCTCAGTGCAACTTGCACTATCAAAATCCACTTCACCGTGGCTTGATCCAAGAACATACCAAGCTCCGGTATATCGCGCAGCTAGTCTCAGATATCACCCACCATTCCAGTATGACTAAAGTAAATAATTAACTTGGGTATATTGCTTGGCTTGCCCATAACTAAGGGTGTGTCTATTCAAATATGTTTACTTTGATCAGAGGTGTACACTGTACCCACCAGACACTCTTCCCTCATGCTACAGCGTGCCACGTACCACCATGGTACATGGGCAAAGTTCATGACATAATCATTCACTTAATCTAATCGTAACCAAAGGAACCGACATAGACCTCTTGGGCTAGTAACATTTGGGACAGAAGAGACAGTGTATGCCCCTAGGCATCTCGGCTAAATCCACCTTCATCTACCAAGCATGTTTGTCCAAACCCAAACTTCATCTGCTCTATCCGTGTCACTTTGATTAGAATTAGTCTAAGCTTAAGGCTAAGCCTTATCCATTAGACATGTGGTTGTATGGATATTCTTTGCATTTGAGACACCAAATACCGGTCCTTGTAGTGGTCGAGGTGCTATTAATAGAACCACACAGCTCACACCCCACCAAAAACAGGTTTTGGGAATTTTAAAGGGAGAATCCACCATTTCATGGCTAAATAGCCTACCTTTTAGAATTATCAAAGATTAGAGTTATTCCCAAAGTCTAACTATTAGAAAAACATTTAATTAAAGTAAGGCTAAGCATATTTCTAAATTTTCTAGTAAGCATCACATATAAAGTTTTCATTAGATGGTTTTTGTTACCTAGGGTTGTCAAGGATAAACGATACACAAATAATAAGGCCATAATAAGGAATAAAGGAAAGGCTAAGTAAAACAATTATATTCATGGTAAATTTTGCAAACTAGGATTGAATATGCTCAAGGAAAGTGTGACTTGCTTTGCTCAAAGGGAAAAAATGTCTTCCGATGACTTGATCTTCACTTTACCAACCTCCAAAACAACAACTACACGATAAAAGAGAAACAAAGCTAAAGAACTAATAAAGAAGCAATAACAGCACATAAAAATCAACCAAATAGATTCTTGCGATTTTAATGAAAAATTAGAGCCTTGAACTGGTCAATTTGGAGTTCTTATGGCCAAGGTATGGCCATCTGAAGTTTAAATAGCTGAACTAGTCAATTTGGAGTTCTTATGGCCAAGGTATGGCCATCTGAAGTTTAAATGCTATTTAAATGGTAATTTCTAAATTAGTTGAATTGTTTTTTTCTTATGAAAAAGTATTTATTGTGCAAGCGCTAACGTGATTGCATGTAGGCGTGCAGGCCAGGTCCACTATGAACCGGACGCACATGTGCAGCTCATGGGGCCAGTGACACCGACATTAGGGCCTCTTTGGTTAGCCTCTCGAGGCGGCTAACAAGTAGGCCCCATGTGAGGCGTGCGTGGCTGCACACATGGCACCCACATTGGCATGAGCACGCGAACATGGTAGCCACGCTGGCACCACATGGACTCGGTCGGGTAGTGGTGGTGGAACTGTGGTAGTGGCAATGCTTGCGCCCCTATGGGGCACAACCGTGGAATTGCAACATGGCAGAGAGTGGTGGCAAAGCCTCACGCTTACTTGGGCGATGCAGCGATAAGGAACCAAGGAAGGATGACAGTCGGAGTGAGGAAAGAACTACGACTATGAGCTTGGTGAATGGCGCAACGTCAAGGGAGGCAACAAGAGGCTCGAGAAGGGGCTAGAGAGGAAGACGAGAGTGCGGTGAGCTTGGTGAACACAAAAAGAAAAGGAGAAAAGATGCCAAAAGGAGGAGATTTGGGTTTTAAAGGGGTGGCTTGTCGGACACAACAAGCGTCGTCATTAAGGAGGAAATAAGGGGGCCATAACGCCTGGGGTTCAGGGGAAATGACTGAGGTGATTGAGGGGATTAATTCCCCTAACTCAATTTGGTGATTCTGGTTGGGTATCACATGGATTTGGTGAGACAAACAGGTAGCATTCACACTGGCGAAGGCGTGCAGCCGGTGGGAGAAGGAAGATAGCCCTGACATGCGGGCCCCGTCTATCAGTGGCTACAGTACGGGAGAATAGTCTGGGCCGTACAAGTGTGCACACGAGGGAAGTGCGCCATAGAGCTAGGCCAAGCGATGGCAACGGTGGCTGGGCCGCTCATCGTGGAGGCGGCTGGTGTGGGTCGCGCACTAGCAGGCTGAAAGGAAGAAGGAGGAAAGGGATGGGCCGACTTTTGGCCCAAGGAAGGAGAGGGATTATTTTTAGATTTTTTTTAAAACTCAGAGAATTATTTTTATTACTTAATAATTAGTTTATGTACTCTAAAAATAAAATTTGATTAAATATTTTGAGGCATGAGAAATTTAAGAAAATACTCCAAGCCACATTCGATTTTTTTCTTAGACATATTTTAGTGTTTGATATTTTCTTTTGGCTTTTAATAAATTCTACTATTCCTTTTTCTCGTTGATTTTTAATTGAGATAAATTTATCATGACGTAACAAATCCACCCCTTATAGGAATCTCGCCTCGAGATTCAAAAGGGCTAGAAAGAATATGGGATGGGGAGATCTTCAACTTAACTTCTCACGTTTTCTTCGTCTTCCTCTTTTATCGGTCGAATCTGACAAAAATCTTCAGACATCAAACCACTTGATTTTTTTTTGATCTTGTTGTTCTTGGTTTCTCCAGCACTCGAGTCAACTTCTTGATGTAGGTAAAAACCTGACATCTTGTTCTGCTTCTTGGTTGGTATCAATCTAGGTTGTGAACACTTGGTGATGCTATTTCAATTTTGAATCTTGTCATAATCCATTGATACGAGCTTCTTCAAAGAAAGGCAATATCTGATGGTGTGAACTTTGTTCTTCGCTTTCTGTTGACTTCTTCAATTGTTAATGCTACCTAGTTTGGAACATTGCACACTCTTGAGCAGATCAATGTTGTGGACAAAAGATCCGTCTTCAAAACTCATGCTCCCAAAAGATATATCCATTTCTTCTTACTTAGGGTGGCACAATAGAAATGTCTCTTGGAGTCATCACGATCTAGCCTGTGCTTGAGGTAATTGTTTACCTGGCAAACCCAAGTTTTCATTGTTGGATTTGTATAGAGTGGTGCTTCCCTACTATCATCCGTTGATTGGTCCAAAACCAAACACATGGCTGATAATTGGATAGAGCTCTCATGCTTTCTACACCTCCAGACTGTCATTGTGTCGATCGTTGCCAAAGTTCTTCCAAATCATGCTGCGATCTTTGAACTAGGTTCCCTCAACGAGAATGTTTTCCAACGTTGTGACCTTGGGTTGATTCTCATCACTTTTCTACCTCTAGGTCCTCTCGTTTGTTGGTACACTTTAAATTATTCTTTATCAGCCACCCATCTATTTACACCTTTCCTGGCTTGCCACTTCAGATTCACATAGTAATGATGAAACAATTCATTCGCTATCTTTAGAGGTACTTTAAAGTGGCTTGTTAAGAGCTATAAAACTATCTCAAGGGAATGGCATCACTCGCAACATGTGTTTACACTGCTAGGGTTGAGTTGCTAATGATTATCTTTAGTGAATCTTCTAGGGTGAGAGGGCCTTGTTGTTTCTTCTGCTTCTTAAAAATGAAATATTCAAATATCTGCCAATACTCATTCTTTATTTCTTTGTTCCATCTTATTACATAAACTACCATAAAACACTAACTTTTTGTTGCAAAGGAAAGCATTGAACTAGAATACAAGATATAGCTAAGGCTATTATTGCTCTAGTAACCATAGTGTGATTGTCTGGCAACGCTAATGACATATCATTATGGATGATGCTTAGACTGCCAATAATCCCTTAGTGGACTTCTACATAACATCGATGAACTGGTAATGATTTAGGAGTACCTTACCCCTAGTGTCATCCCTTCAAAGTGGATGGCTTGGTGCATTAATTGGATCCAGGAGAGTAGGTTTTCTACTAATGCCATCCTTATTGTTGGGCTTCAGAATTTGGCGTCTTTGTAACAAATACTCCTTTACATGGTGTCCTACCATCCCTTAGTTAAAACATACTTGAAACTTTTTACTAGAGGCATTCTTCGGGTTCCAATGACTTCGCGTTGGGATTAGGCTATGTTTGGTGAAATGTTCGGTCTCGAGGCAATTAAAACAAATCAGGTTTGAATTGCCATGAGTTGCACTTCTCTTGGTCTGTAGGTCCACAATTGGACCTGAAGAGGCCACAAACTTCTATCCATGCTTGCTGATGTTGTCAATTCCTAGGTTCATCTTCCATGGAGCAAGCTCAAGCAGAGGGTGAGAGATGTTGTTGCTGCTGTGGTTGACTACTAACAAATGACAAGCAAGTTGAAAAGATGCACGTTGATCTTCTATGGTCTTGTCGAGTACAAAGTTCAACTGGCAGTACTTTGGCACATGATTTGATGCTTCGCACAGAAAACAAGTGATCTTGCCTGTCGGACTTTCACCTGGTGGATGGTCTTCATCATAATGAGGGCAATTAGTTGTACATAGGCTAGCAACATGTCCCACTTCTCCACAGCGGGTGCATGCCTTGAATTCCTTCTCTCATGGATTGTAATCTTCAACACTTTATTCATCTTCATCCTCCGAGGATAGTCTTCCTGACACTTCACTATCTGATATACTGGAGCTTAGTTAGAGTGGAGTGCATGAAAATCTTCCTCTTTGATGCCTTGGTATATCTCTAGGAGATATTTTTACGACAGTGAACACCATATTGCTGAAATCTTCGTTAATGGCTACATGTGCTTTTTTTATCTAAAGCTTTGAATCATGGTGCATTGGAATTCTTGTCGTTAGCTATTACTTTTGCAACAAGTTCTTTGGGATTGTGGAATGTCGTTAGTCCTAGCATACACTTTTCCAAGGGCAATTTCTTGCATAGTATCCGAGTTCTCCACAATTGTTGGATGTAGAACATGCTTCCTTCAGGCCTAATGGTGCCTTAATTATGCATGTCCTCTGGAGGAGTGGTAGTACAAAGGCTTGATCCACTGTTGCTTATACCGAAACAAACTGGTGATGACTTGTTTCTATTGTTGCTGACAAACTTGCTGTAGTAGTGCCATGAGAAAGAATATGATTGGTTGAGAAGAGAGTATGCAGAGGATTTAAATGAAGACTAGTTATAATTGGTTGAAATAAAAGGGTATATGAAGAAATAGTTTCATTTTAGAGCGGTAGAAATATATGAAAAAAATTAACGGTGAGAGAAAAAGATGATAAAAGATAATTATTAATTGACTTATTAGTAAATTATTAAATATGGGATGACGATCATTAATGTATTATTAATTAAGCATTAGTTTGTAACTTAAAAAATAAATTAATATAATTTGTAAAAGCAACTTTTAGATAATTTATTAAAAAAAAATTAGTTTGAGAAAAATGCCTCAGTGTAGGACGAGGCTCTTGCGTCTTCGGTCGTCGGAGCTCGTGGTGGGGCCATATGTTATAGCGTTGGGCAATGAAGTAGCACCGCACATCATCAGGTCAGATGCCTCGCAATTAAGAAAAGCCAAAGCTGCGGGTAGCGACAGCGACGGTACACACGGGCTTTGCATCTTCCTTGTTCATTTATTAATCCTACTTTTTGTTACGTATTATTTCTTTCCTATTTCTGGGCTTGTTCTTTTCCCTTCCCTTCCTACGGAGACGGACGAGCGGCCTCGCGACGCGCTGCTGGAAAGGAGAGCGTCGAGCTAGGCTGGCTTTGGCCTTTCCCTTCCTGCCTGCCACCGCACGCATCCTCCCCCACTTACTCGACGCGCGGCGCGGTCTGAGGTGAGCTCGCTGCGCCTGCCTCCTTGGCGAGTTAGGGTTCAAGCCTTTGCGGGTTAGCGGCCGGTGTTGTTTCTCCTCCATTCCGCGTCTCTTGTGGGGAGGCTGGGTTTTGCGGTGATCGATTTGAGGAGAGGTTCCTACAGTCCTTGGGAATGGCTCGACTCTTTTCGTGGTGATCGGTCTATGCAGTATTGCGAATCGATGAGATTTGTGGGTTTAGGGGGGAAATGGTGTAGAATTCGATTCGAGATGGGACGGGATTTCGTAGGATTCGTTCTCTCGGTGTTCGAAAGAAAATGTTTTGGTTTTGGGTTGGCTGCGTGCTCACTGTTGGTTCCCCAAAAGGGGGAGAATCGATTAATGTGATTTTAAGTTAAATTTCTCTTATTCTTTAATCTCTCTTTTCGCCTCTTAATGCAAGCAAGATTGTTCTGTTTAAAAGTAGATAAGCATAATTTATGGAATCCTAGCTGTGGCAGAATCCAGTTTATTCGAGCTTGGAGTGGAATTTCACTGAACATTTTGGTTCATCATGTTTGGCCTTACTGGCTGAACCGTTGGTTCCATGTTGTTCGTCATCGCCAAAGTAGTAGGATGAGAAATAATGTATCGTTTTCTCTTCCATTCATTTCCCCTATTATGCTAGTATGCTACAATAAATAACCTCCACAGTTCTGTAGGAAAGAAAATAATATTCTTCTTCCATACAAGTAAACATCAAATTCATAATTACTTTCGGCATCAAGAACAGAACCGGTTAAATTATGCTGCAGCCTGAAAATGCAACAGAACAGGTTATTGTTTGCTGACCTGTTGACGAAACAACTAGTAGTTAGAGCTGAACATATGGATGACTAGTAGTTCGAACTGAACATATGAACAATGGATTTCTCTTTGCCTGTGTACTGAACATATGAATGCTTTGTGTAGTTTGATATTCTCGCTATAAATAGATTTCTTATTCTTAAAATATTTTTTTGTTTTTGCAGTAGCTCGGCATATCACCTTCTTGAGGTTAAGATGTTGGGGCGTGCAATACGCAGAATGGAGGTTATGGTGCATTCTTCTACTTTCCTTCTTCCAAAGTTGTATCAGCCTGCCAACGCTCCACCAAAGAACTATGCTCTAGTTGTCCTTAATCAGAACCTTCCACGATTCATGCCTCGCCTATGGACTCATGGTAGCTATCCCCTGCTCAGTTCTCCTTTTGACATTCTGTACATTCGATGTATCTTTAAACATCTGTTTGTTTGATTTTGATATAGAGCAGCAAAGCTAAGAATCTGTGCTGATGGAGGAGCCAATCGTATTTTTGATGAGATTTTTCAGATGACTAATGAGCAAGACTATGAGAGCACCCGAAATAGGTAACTACTTTCTGGTCCTTTTGGATTATCATTTTTTATTATTCAACTCAATACAGTCTTTCGGTTCTAAACAAGTTGGATAGGCTAGAGTTGAAACCCAATAAAAATTTTTAAATCACAGTTTAGGCATGTCAATAACTGTTTTTTAAGCATTATAATTTAAGTATAATTTTTAACTATATCTCACTCTTTTAAATCTTTTAAATCTATTCTTATTGTCTCTCTCCATGTTAGTTTTAGTCTTGCTCTATCTCTCTTTACGTTATTATCTTGGTTTAGAATTCTACAATATACTGACGGCTCTTGGGGTTTATTTTAGACATGGCCAAACCATCTCAACCAACGTTGGACAACCTTTTCTTCAATTGGTGCTACCCTTAATCGATCACGTATTTTCTCGTTCCGGACTTAATTTATTTTTGTATGACTACAAATTCAACGTAGCATACGTATTTCTGCAACATTCTTGAACATGTCGTCTTTTTATAGACTAATATTCTGCTTCATATAGTATATCAGCTCTAATCGTCGTTCTATATAACTTGCATTTTAACTTCTGAGATATCCTCTTATCACAAAGGATGTCAAATGGTTGGTGCCATTTCAATCATCCCACTTTAATTCTATGGTTAACATCCATATCAATATCCTTATCCATCTATAACATTGATTTCAGATATTGAAAAATGTTTTTCTTAAGCACTACTTGCCTCTTAAATCTATATCTCTCTTCTCATGTGTGATAGCATCAAAGTCACACCTTAAGTATTCGGTCTTAGTTCTATTATCATTCTTTATTAAACTTAAATTATTCCTTGCAGATCTTGATTAATGATAACTGATAGCTGTTACTACCTCTTGTCACAAAAATATGCTGCCCTATTATGCTTGAAGTTAAGCTTTATTAGTTTTGACCAAATATGGTATCTATCTATGATATGTAATTGGTTATATCAAATTGATACCAGTAATTTTTTATTGAAAATTGATAAACTTTAGAAGTAAAAGTGGCATTTTGTTGACTTCAAAAAGGCAAATTATTTACTTGTTTTTATGAACAGAGGTAGTAACAATTAACAGAAAGTGCTGAAATTAAGAATTTCTTGACAAAATTATTTGTAATGTACACCTCATGAGGTTCTTTTATGAGGCTTTAGGCACCTAGTAGATAAATAGTTAGTATTTGGTGTGTTGTACAGAAAAAAATTAGTCTGGATTATTTTTCTTAATTTATTGGATTGTGTTAGGATAGCTTAAGTACTAAGCCAACATTGTAATGCCAGTTGAGCTCATTGAGTAACTGTGCATTGCAGAACTGAAAACAACCAGACATAGAAAATGTAGATTAAAAAATAAATGGCACCGTGGATGAAATTTAATACACTAATATGTTGAAGGCCCAAAGGGCTCACCTGTTCTCACATGGTTTTGGATTGAAGTACTAGACCTTATTTTCCCAATTTCTAACTTCGAGACTCTATTTCTTGTTAGACATATCAATCATACAGGATGTTCCATGTGGCATTCTCTATATCCAAAGTCTCAATTTATTCCTAAAAGGTTACAAAATTTTACAGCACCTACAGGTTTTTACAGGCCAAGGTTCAAATGACCTTATCATATATGTGATTTTTGAGTAAAGAAAATTGAGATTTTAATAGTGAATTCAGACTACTTCAGTGATTGCAGAATCGTTCCACCTCTTAATAGCTCAGTTGAGTTGGGAGTTGGGACCAGTTGCGGTTCTATAGAGTGACTTAGGTTGGATTAAAGTGGTTCCTTGGGATTCAATCAGGAAGGATGATGGGATAACCGCCAGCAGGATAGCTGGGCAGCGCCGGCTGCTAGAGATGGAATGTAGAATTAGGTGGCCATGACAGAATAACCCCCACCAGATGAATAGTCTAAGATAGGATATAGAATTAGGTTGAGGAGAAGAACTGAGGGAGAAGACTAGATTAATCTTTTCATCACTTAACTCAATATCGATACAATCCCATCCTTATATACATGGTGAGACTTAACCCCTAAGTAGTTAACCTGATGTAATCCTATCTTATCTCCTAATCTGGTGCTACAGTATCGACTTACTGTTCACCCATTGGAGTTGGCTCCATAGACCACCTCAGTCTTTTGGTCCAATGCCCATGACATGGCCATGTTCAGAGTGGACAATGGAACAGGGACCACAAATATTTACCTAAGTATATACTTTGGTTATATAACAAAAACAATATATTTTCGTTATTGGCATTTCTAAATCTTGTGTCTTATTTTGTGTTTAGCAACAAGGCCACAAATTCTGGCTATGGAACTGAGCACAGTGAATTTTGTACCTTCCCTTGGCTCTTGCGCACATGGTTTTTCTTGAAGAACGTTTCTATGGTAGCACATATATTATGGTTACCTGATTATTCTCACTGGGATTAACCCTTTATCTGTTCTATTTACACATCTTCAATTTTGTAGATAAAAAATAAAATGGATGCATGTTTTGATTTTGCTTCATATTTTGTTGAAAGTGTTAGCGTTTCTTCTGGTCATTGATAAATCATGTCTGTTCATTACTGTTAACGCCCTTCTAATTGAGTAAAATTTTTCTGTCTCTTACAATTGGCTGCTGATATCCAGCTATATTCCAGAAATAATCGAGGGAGATATGGATTCTATAAGGCCAGAAGTGAAAAAGTTCTACTCTAGCCAGGTATTTTGTCATTGCTTTCTCTTTTTTTTGGGACAATGTTTCACACTCTCTGGACATCCTAGAAGAATTCTCCAATGCAGTTAATATGCAAAATAAAATCCAGTTAATTAAAGACATAAGTAATTCTAGTCATAAGGCAATAGCATTGAGAACATTTTTGTGTTGGAAAGTGAGAGTATAACAACAAAAGATGAACTCTTGCAATTGGCAGTAGACTTGCAATGAACTTCAGGTAATAAGAATGGATGCTGAGATCTTGAACAAAGTTGCAACTATTTTTATGATTATATGTACAAATGGGCTGATTTTAATCAGCATTGTTTCACGTTGTTAAACATAGAAGTATGTAATCTATGTTTAGTAAGAGATCATCTATATTTGGAGCTGTGTCTTCTGATTGTCGTTGGTCATATTTGTAACCTTTTATGTATGCAACCTTTCATATATGCGAATATATGAGTGGTCATGTGATTTATAGAGATCATTCAGCGTCAATTATATTAATATGGTATCAGAGCCAGCATTTTTTCTCTAAATCAATATCGACATCATCTTCTACCTCCTCTATCACCTCCGTCTCCACTTCCAGCCTCTCCTCTACTACTACCTTTACCCCTATACCAATTTATCATACTGTCACCATTCGACTCAATAAAACAAACTATACATTATGGCGTGCTCAGCTTCTCCTATATCTGTGGAGTGCAAAGCTTATGTTTCCTGCTAATCCTGTGAACAATTACGATATGCATACCAATTACATTAGCACACGTTATCTCAGCAAGTCAAAACTTAGGTATAATATACATGACCAAAATGCACAACGTGCGAGCAAACATGTCCACTTTGCACCCCCATCCCTAGAAACCTGGCTCTTCTACTGCCATGTGCCTTTCACTCTCTCTCACACACAGTGGAATATACAGGTGAACTCGTGTTGCAAACATGATCAGGTATTCAGGATATCATTGTTTTGCTGAATTGTGCTCTATGCAGGGATCTAAAATTTCTGATAAATCTCATAACCAAGAGACAACAGATCTACAGAAGTGTATTTCTCGGATCCATCGTTGTACCCCTGATCATGAAAAAACAAATGTGAGTAGCAGTTCTCCTTTTAAATTTGATACTTTTGTTCTAGCATCCAGCCTGTTTATGCCTTCTTGCAATGGCAAAACTCAAAATCTGCACAAACTTCAGAGATACCAATTACTATTATGAAAATTAAACTCCTCAACCACTGCAGCTTTGTGTTCTTGTGACTGGAGCACTTGGTGGAAGGTTTGATCATGAGGCTGCTAATATCAATATTCTGTATTTGTTCTCGGACGTGAGGATTGTTCTTCTATCAGATGATTGTTTGATTCGACTTCTTCCCAAGACACACAAACATGAGATCTATATTGAGTCATCTGTTGAAGGGTCACATTGTGGACTTTTTCCTGTTGGAGCACCATCTGGAAGCACTACAACTACTGGCCTGAAGTGGAACCTGAGTACATTTCTTTCCCATGTTGCTTTGAGTTGCATATTCATGCAGTTTGCATGTTTAACTATGTCCATATTAACTTTCCAACAAAAGGATATCAGAACACATTTTAATTGAATTTTTCATCATATTTTTTCCATGAGGAACACCTGCAAAGTTAACTACATTTTGTTTAGTATTTTACAGAATATTGTAACATCTTCTTCCTTTTCTGGAAATCAATCCTAAATATTTTAATAGTTTGAGGTTGTAAATGCATTTTGTAGTTGAGGTTTGTTTCCTGATTATTGCACAAGTTCACAATTTTCAACCTAACACAATGAAATCTGAGAAGGCAATGATTTGGACCAGTCCAATAACACTTGCTCAATCATACATCAACAGTTGATGGAAAATGCTTAAACCAGTCTCATGTTGTTTCTCTGCTTGATGAAGCTAATATTAACATGCGATGGGCTGGACATCTGACAAGGTAATTTCCTTAGGCTCACCTGATGTAGGTTATGAGGACAGTTCAGTTGAAATGTCATCAGGCTGGGTGAACCTGACCTATCAATTGAAACATCAGACATTTAATCAGGCTAAATCCCACTGCCAGTGTCTAGTTGGCTACCTACTACCGAGGTTCAGCAGCTACGGTTATGTTGACAGGGCTAGCCACAAGTACTGTGGATATTTCTACCACATTAATTTGGGCCCAATTCACCCCAATCAAGCTACATGCCTCCATGTACACATGAAAGATAATCTCTCCTAACAATCACTGTTCAGTATAGTGCCGTCAAGCACATTATCTATCCTGACAGATACATCTTGTACAGAAGTACCACTGTTCAGTGTAGCAGTGTATTATATAGGACATGTCACCTCGTATGTACATGATTAACATTTAGTTTCAAATGTTATCAAAAATGAACTGTTGATGGCTCTGTGCTTTTCCTAAAATTAAATTGCACAAGGTACAGATTAGAAGTTTCAATGTTTTTCATTGTCCTATTGACTATATGAAAGCACTGAATCAACTCTTACTGAATTGGCGGACAAAGCAAACAGACCTTGTCAACTTATCTATCAGAAAAAATGAAAGTTGAATATAACCGAAGTCAAAGTGAAATCCTTTCTGCCTATCACTGACATAAAAATTAAATGTCACATGAATCGTTCATATGTTTCTTGCGAGTTTCCATAGGAAAGTATAAGAACATTATAATAAAGGTGTTTCTCCATTTCTGTTGGGAAGATTTGCTCTCACTTCGCTAAGGCGTTGTTTGCTTCTTATATTTTCCAGGTGAAGCAAAGATGAGATTTGGGAGTATGATAAGCACATCCAACATTGTGCATGCAGAAAAGGTAACTGTACAATCTGACGCAGATCTTCTCTGGACAATTTCCCTCCGAAATCTCACCTGAAGAGCCATCTCCACTTTGCGCCCTTTGCCATTTTTCCCCTTCTCTGGCATGTCGTGTTGGTGTTGTATGTAATCAGTTCACATCCTGTACAGTTGTTTCTGTGTTCAAAAGAAGTAATGCATCGGCCAAATAATTTCTCTGCTTCATGATAAATCAGAATCATAATACTCTTGAGGTTAGAACTTTCTTGAAAAGGACGAGCTGCCAGTGGATTGGATGAATAACACAGGCAGACATGATGTAATTCCATTACTGGTTTTTCTGGGATTTGGATGAGCAAACGATCCTTGGAATGCAGAGTCCTATTCTCAGCTTGTTGCCCGATTGGCAATGTATACTCTGCACATGTTTAACATACCTAAGAGAAGGCTTGAGTTTGCATTTATGCCCACCCTAGGACAGAGGGGGAAAAGGAATGTGTTTGCCTTATATCTTTTTTTCCCCTTGTTTTGAAGACTTATTATGTTTTGCTCTCTTGTCTATGCATATTACAGTTTACATCTCAGGTTCATCAAGAGTGTAAGACAGATCAGAGATCCAGCATCCGTCTGATCTGGACAACATGCACACCACTCCACTATGTTACACCTACCAAAAAGAACCATGTCCTATACGACCAACCCGGATGAAATGGTGGTAAATTGATTTGAATTTATCGGAAAGAGTTAACCTGATAGGGACAAAATTTTGATGAGTATCTCCGACGCAGGTGAACTGCTTAGGGAGATGTTTACAATAGGATAATTGTTTTGTCCTGCCACGTACTTGCTCAGTCACAAAATAAGTTAATTTCTAGCTACTAATCTAGACAGATTTTTTTAGTATTTTAAATCTAGACAGATTTTTAGCTAAGAACTTGAACACAAATTCTAACTTATTTTGGGATGGTGGGCGTAGGACTTGGAGTAGTCAGTGAACTATGAAAGAGAAGACTCTTAGATGTTTGATTAACTAAAGATACTAGGCGCTCTATATCTGGCACTCAGCATTGAAAATGCCTGTCCCTTCTCTGAACCGGCCAAGTCAGCTAAGCCGTGCTGCTAGCGACCTTAATTATGGTGTCATGTAGTCTCTACACGCATGTTCTGTCAATTGGATCAATCATGAGCATATGCGAATGTGAGTTGATTTGCTTTGCTTCTAGAAGAAACACACGCTCAAGTTACCACCGTGGCTTTGCTGCAAATGGTCATGCCTTTCGTCACCTGAGGCTGAAGGCATATGACAAGCAACGGGAGAATAAGGCTGTATTAATGGGGCTACTAATCATCCTCTAATGATCCAGGAAACTAGCTCATTGAGAATATGACCTGTGACGAGCGAGGATGTCGATGATTTCTTTGGAGTGGAAGAAAAACTGAAAGCCACAATATTCATTGATCCGAGAAGCAGTATTTAGGGGGTTTCGGTTCTCCGAACAAATCATAAAGTAGACGACTAAGACCGATTTTGCTAGACATGTGTCGACAGATTTTTGGCCTAAAAATTGTCGAATCTACTTCCATCGGATTACATGCGGCAGGATTTAGTTGACGGTCGTGATGCGTCTCCCTGCCACGCACCACCTAATCCACTATGCCCCTTCCTCAGACACGCAGCAAAACAGATGAGTATAGGGTGGACCGCTGCATCATGAACGCACAGGTGAAGGATGATGTATGTTGACGGAGCCATAGATCGAGCAATCTAGTTTGGTTTAATGATTTAATTTTCTATTTTCCATCCTCTCCCATTCAGCTATGAGCGTTTTTATGTATTTATATAAGACTTATATATAATAAAGAGAAAATCTAACAAATATTTTAAAAAATACTATTGATAAACACAACTTTTAAAAAATGACAATGTACAAGAACGAAATACCATCGTCATTACAACCCTTTAGCAGTACTCCATTAGACGGTGTATAAATATTATTTTATCTTTGTTAAATCTGTATAATGTATATATAAACTGAGACTTTGTATGATAATGTTGTAATAATTATATTTGAAATAGTACAATAGATTGGTAATTCTAATATTTTTACACAAGTAAAATTTTCCTAAAATTAAAAATGAGACTTATTGTGGTATTTTCAAATTTATGACACTAGTAATATTAAAACAATTTATTTCCAATTCTTCTAGCAAATATTAACTAAGCAAAAATATAGCTTAAAACATGCAAATGATTTTCAATTGTGTTAATATTACTTACGTGTGAAATTTAAAAATATCACAATAATCTTATTTTCAATTTTAGGAAAAATTTTAATTGTTTGGAAATATCAAAATTACCAAGCTATTTTACTGTCTCAAATATAATTCTTGCAACATTACCAAACTAAGTCTCATTTTATCTATACATTATACATACTTAACAAGGTTAAAATGGTCTTTACATACTATCTAACAAATACTAGGAGTTGTGATGGCGAAGTCATTTCTTAAAAAACTAACCTTGTACGGTGGCATTTTCTAAAAGTTGCATTTATCAATAGCATTTCAAGATGTTTGTTGAAGGTATTTTTTTATTTTCTAACTAGATTTTTTATAATTATACCATAGTTATTTTTGTGTGGTTTTTTAAAAGTTATATACAAGTTATTTTATTTACATGCAAATTACAATATAATTATAATATAATTATAGTTTTTCTAGAGATAAATTTGTCAATAGATATATTAATAGTCCCTACAATGCGTGACTATGTGTCAAGTGACTAATAAATAACCAAAATATTGATCATATTTTTTGCCTATTCGTCCTGATAGAAAATCCCACCACATAACTATTGTTTCTTCCTATTCACACCACTAGCACGGGTTGTCAACATCAATCCTCTTCCTCCTCTACCAATCCCCACTGCCACCACCTCATCGGGCTGCGTACCCAGCCTCCTGCCCCTTCCCTTTCCTCCTCCGTCCTCTTCCCTCTCCTCCTCTTGAAGGCAACAGCAGCAGGTGCCCCTACCCCGTCCTCATCCTCCATCTCCGATGGCTCACGTTGCCCTCCTCCTCCAAACCACTCATTCCCCTCTCCTCTGCCATTGGCGTCGATCCATCATCCTCCTCCATCTATGCGGCTCTAGCGGTGCCACTGTCACCTTACTGCCCATCGTTGGTCCAACCGTCGTCTACAGTTATCCTTTTAAGCTCAAAGAAACCTCCTCTTCCCCCTCCTCCAAGCCCCTCCTACTCCTCTCCTAACCCTAAAACCTAATCCATAGGTCTTATGCTAGAGTTTAGAGGTGTCACTGGTGCTAGAGAAAAGGAGAAGCTTGTCGGAGCTAGGGGAGAAAGGCGTTGAGCACGAATAATGAAGCCAAACAATTTGTCCAAAATCTACAATATTTTGATATGGATTTTCTGTTGAAAGAAGATAGCAATTCCTATTTTTTAACCGTTATATTCAAAATCATAGATGAAGACAAAGAATCTCAAAGACAATTGGTTCATAGCATTGACTGAGAACTAAAAAAAAATCAATCGCTTGAGAAATAACAATCCCGGATGGTAAATAAATTATTGTTTCTGTTAGTTGTGGACTATATTTGGATGTTTACATATGGTTTGTTTCCACTACTGCTCAATCATATTATCCTTTTCTTCTTGCAAAAATATTCTTCTTTTCTATTTGTACTTAACTATCTGATGAAGCTAATAAAAAACAAAATGCTGTTATAATTTAACTATGCCCTTATTATATGTTGGGTATCTGATCCTCATGATTTTTTTAATAATATTCACCAGTGATATGGATGGCACATGGCAGAAAATAGGAAGGTATTCCAATGGTCGTGGAGAATAATAATGCCTTATTGCTATCCCCATCTAGGGCTGCAAAACTGTGCAAGGTCAGTTGGGTTTCACTGGAAACGATCGAGCTATGCAGAATGTATGGTGTTCTCTTGTTCTCTAGTTTCTGAAGAATAGAAATGATCTGCCCTCTATTTGGTGTAAAGTACTATGATAGTACGAAAAATTGGCATGTGCACACTTTTCCTAAGCTCCTTCATAATCCCACAAACTTGAAATTAAAATTATGATTAAAGTTGCAACTTAAAAGAGTCATATATGCATATCGTCATAAGAGGCTTTTGTCCTTTAATTTTATCTTAAAATATAAAGGATTTTATCATTCAAGATATTACTTTATTTTAAATCTATCAATTTTTGTGCTAGTTTATTTCTCACTTACCCACTTTTATACTATTTTATTATCTACTAACTAACTTTTTTTACAACTTTATTCCCCTTACTGTCACCTTGTCACCTTTTATGATATAAATTGTGATGTTACCTTTTTTATATGACTTGTGATTTTCTACGTTCTTGATTTTTTTTAAAAAATGGCATAATTCCATATACAGATAGAGAGTTTTTTTTTTACCAAAATGAGTAGCAGGCGGATATAAATCCTCTGAATTGCTACAGAGGTGCGCTGTTCCACTAGCATTATGAGTCTGCTATACTGAATAATGCATGGTACTTTAACACATTTCCTATAGCGACAGTGAATGAATGTGCCGTAGAGATTTCTTTACAACATAGCACATTTGTTGTAGCGTATGATCTGAATTGCTAGATTTTAATCGTGCGGATATGAGCTATAGCTATACCATCCCGTGCATTATTGATCCCTGCATTAGAACCTCGAATGCAAAGATCCCAATTCGTAGCAGACAGTTTGGAAATGGTGAGAGATTACTAAGAGCAAATACAAAGCACATAGTCAGCGGGTTATAATATAATACTGGATAAGAGGGAAGAGGAGAAAAATGGGAATCGGTGCTTGTATAGTCGTCTAGCTACAACGAATCATAGCCACTGGCAGCCTTCTACACTGTTCCCAGTGCCATGAAGAGGCCAAGTCGGGAAGCGGGCCAATGGGGAAAGAAGTTTGATAGAAGTAAGATTTTGTATGAAGTTATAAGCATTAGTCTAGTAACTACTTAAATAATTTTAGACAGCAGCTAACTCTATTATTGATCTTGCTCTCGTAGTCTATGACGAGGCAGTCCTCTAACCTAGCTGACCAGCCGGCCAGCCACTTCAACCAGTCACCTGTCGTGACAGATTATTAATATTCAAAGATCGATACGATCGATCGATGGCTACCCGCATTTCCCCGAAATAAATTGCTGTTGGAATTCTGTGAAGACGGCGACTCTCATCCAGATACCGTCGTTGTTGCCCAAACTCTACAAATAATATGCGATGCAATGTGTGTATTCCTAATTAAAAATTTGGTATAAAGTGGTTATTATTATAGGTGTGTATAATTAATATGGGTATATATTTTTTATTAGATCTGTGTAAATTTTTAAAGGTTAATTTTAAAGATTAATTTTAAGACTCAGGGATCCAAAGTAATCGAGAATAAGTAGAGAAAGTCTTATAACAGATTTTATAAGTGTGTAAGCACCAAAAATCTAATAAAAAATTGAAAAAAGAAAGAAGAAGAGAATAGGCGGCCTAAGCCAATCTCTGCTTCCTGTCCTACGGACCGGTATCCCAAAACAGCAGCTTAGCATCACGTCGGCGGGTGCAGGCTAGCATGTGCATGGGAGCAGCAGCAGGCATGGCCTGGCATTGCGTCGGTGGACCAGCAGCACCAGTCGCGGTGGCGTGACGACGCAGCTTGATGCGCGCAGAAGCGGGAGCAGAGGCGCGGGTGATGCGCGGGAGACGTACGGCGACGTGGCGGCTCAGGGTTCATCGCGCGAAGGGAGAGTGGATCGACGACGACCGTTCACGCTCTCCCGATGATGGAGGCCGCGGATCGCGGGGCCCAGGACGGCCGACCGGTTTAGCGCGCGCGAGCTCGATGCTCAATCGCTGGCGGGTGGGTTTACCCACGATGGCGTGCGGTCGATGTAGATTCACCCGACGCGATTTTCTCGGATTCCCACGATGAAGATAGGATCCTCTGCTGCTTGCCTTCGTTGATTGAAGAAGAAAATAGATACAGAAGATCCCATGAGCGTTTGGACGGCCTCTGTAGGAGTGTGTGGCTTGGCCAAATCTGGCGTGGCCCACGATGTGGCAAGTTCTGCTGCGCGGATTTCAGATTAGGGTTTTGTCTGAGTAGTTTTTCAGTCACCAAAAAGATATATATAGGTAGTGGGGCTTTACAACTTTAAAGAGAATTAGAGAGAGATTCAGATGGAGTTATGTGAAAAAATAAGAAGAGTTTAGGAGAGTTTGGAAAGCACTTAAAATCCGAGTATTACTTCTTGTGGTGTCATTTTCTCTTCTTTCTCTAACTTTTTTGGGTATTGATTTGTCATGTGATGAAAAGATAGTCAACTTCTATAATGTTTTAGAACAAAAACCTAAGAAGTTGAAGTCCCTTCAAAAGCAAAATCATTTGCATCTCTAGTTGTTTATTTAAATCTTATGAGAGGCTTTGGTTCTTGTGATACGTATTTATGACTTATGATACGGTTAAAGAAACCCTCAACCGAATAATGTTCAATATTCATAAGAACACACTTGAAGATTTAGCTTCCTTATAACTATATCTTTTAAATTGATTATTGGTTGTTATCTTAATCTTTCAATAGCTGGGGTTTTGATAACTTAACTGGTTTAAATTTTTACAGGTATTTTAAGGGTAAAGTGAATCACTCTATATTCACCCCTATTCTATAGTGTGTTCTGGTCTTTCAATTGGTATCAGAGTTCAGTTAAGTTTGTTATAACCTAACCATAGCAACAAACCACACTTTTGAGAGATACTCTGCAAAATCCCCTATTGTCGATGGAGCATATTTTGTTTATTAGAAGGCTTGAATGGAAGCATACCTCTAGTTGTTAGGATACAAAGTGTGAAAAAGAGTGACAACACCTTACACTATATCCGATGATGTGGTTATCACTTATGCAAATCTTGATAAGGTCAATGATAACTTCAGTGCGCGAAATGCATTGATTTCTAGATTGGAATAAGGTGAGTTCAACTGTCTACAACACCTAACATCCGCCCATGAGATTTGGATAACCTTGTGTAACTTCCATGAATATACTAATGAAATTAAATTGGTTCGCAATAACCAATTTCAAAAAAAGTACCAGAAGTTTGTGATGCGTATTGGAGAGTTCATTGATTATTACTTCAAGCGTTTTGATAAGATTGTTGCCAATTTGAGATCAGTTGGCAAGATACTCATAGACAATGAGAATGCCTGTCATCTCTTGAATTGACTTAATTGTGGTGTTTGAAAAATAAAAGCTACATCTATTACGGAGAGTGCTCTTTTGAGTGACCTTACTGTGGACAAGCTTTACTCAAAGTTAAAAACCCAAGAGATGAACATTCTTTAAAGTAAAGGCTTCAAGTACTCAATGGATTTGGTAGTTGATTTCTCTTCTAATACTTCTGCTCCCTCATTAGCTCTTGTGTGTTCTGGTCTTTGACTAGTCGCTCTACACGATTTCTAAAGAGCAGCTAGAGAAGATCTTTGAATATGATCTTGCTCTATTTGCTCAAAAATTTTATAAGGCTTATAAAAATATAAGAGATAGGAAGACAGGTAGAACTAGCCATTCTATCACTTACTTTGAGTGTGGAGAGCTAAGCCACATTCGGACACATTGCCTTAGCTAAATAAGAAAGGATAAAGACATCAAGAAGGCCTGAGGTACAAGGAAGAACAAATAAGGATGTGATAAAGAAGACAATTCACAAGATCCTAGCTGTACTTGATGAGATCTAGCCGAGCGATAGTGACACCGATGAAGATGATCATCTAGTGGCAAAGGACAAGAAGATCACCCCTGACATCTGCTGTCTCACCAATGATGACTTCACCAACACATGCCTAATGGCGCTTGAGAATGTGGATGACTTAATGGAGTATCTAAGGCATGCCTTGATGATTTCCTCTCCTTGATAGAACCCAACTAGTGCTAGCGCTGCTTGCTATGTAATAAAACTGGACCTTGGCTTACTTGAGATTGAACTAAATGAATGGAAACAAAAGTTTGATAACATCAATAGACTTTATAAACATGATAGGATAAAATATTGTAAAAATTGTCCTAGACTTATAAGTGAAACTGATGAGATAAAGTAATAGCATGGTATGTTTAAAATTAAGAACAACTTGCTTGAAAAGTATGCTTCTAAAGCGTCTATTCAATATATCTGTTATAATTGTGCTTTCTTAGAATATAAATAAAAGATGCTAAAGTTACTATTGCTTCTCCCAAAGCTATTGATTCATATGCCTCATGCATGTCTCTTAGACTAGATCTTGCTAGTATAAAAAGAGAGTGTGCCTTGAGTTATGAATCCTAAGCTACCCTAGACTAAGAGAACATGTATCTTCAGCAATCTTTAAAGAGATTTACCCAAGAAAAGAAAAAGCTTAACATGATTCTTAATCAATCCAAAGTGTGCAAAAACAACCAAAGAATAGGGTATGACTTTGCTAACTCACTAAGGGTAGGTACCCATGAGGTTATAGGTACCACAGATGGTATCATAGAGTTAGCCAAAAAATAATAGTCTTTAAGTCAACCGGTTACATAGGAGATTCTAACTCTAGCTTACCTAGAATAATATAACCTAAATTGGTACCTATAACTAACAAATTGAAGCCTATAGACACTAAGAAGACTCCAAAACCACAAGAGTCAAAATAAGTTGAGCCAATGAAAAACTTAACCAAGTTTAAGTGCACCTTTTTGTGGAAAGCCTGGTCACTTGGTAGGGTTCTCCTTTAGAAAGACTAGGAAGGAGTGTCAATAACGCCTTAGAACCTTGAGAACCATTCGTAGTATACCTACGAGAGTTCCTGAGAGGTTCAAGTGCTCTTCTCATTGTAGTTCAAATGTTGTCTCACTTTTCTCACTGAGTGTACACCTTCGATATGACTTGGCAGGGTCAGGAGGTGAATTATTCTTTTATTTATGCTAAACCTGTTTCCACACCTCGCTTGACATAGCACTTAATTCATAAATATTTGCCTACTAACCCTAGTACTGGATTGATGATGATTATTGATTCTCACACATGAGGCTTTTTAGGGATGTAGGAGGGCACTCGACTTTAATCATATTATAGAAGTTTTATGCCAAGTGATCCCCCTACCTCATAATAGCACTTAGACCAGGCTTGTATGACTTCGTGCACCTGTTTGCCACATCTAGACTAGGCATTAGTAGCTCCATGTGCCTGTTTAGAGCTTGTAGACTAGACTTTTGCATGTCTGTGTATCTTTGTGTTAGGTTAGTTGATATTTGTTGCTTATGCACCCTTTACTTCTTTTTGATTATTTTGTTTCACCAGGTCAGCATGGATTTAGGGGAGGGTGTTCTCTTTTGCTTGTTTGACTTTTGCTAGCTTTTGTGAGCTTCTTGTTGGGTTACATTTTTTGTTGAATGAGGTATTTGATTTCTTCATGATCTTGCTTGTATCTACTCTTGGAATGTCTTGGTGCTCCATAAGCTATCTACAGTGACATGGGTCAATATTCAAAGATTTATTTCTTAGAGCTTTTGTGATAGTCTTCTTAAAAAATACTCTACACACTTTATCTTTTGAGCTCCATTTCATTTGCAATTGGTTTGCTCTCAAATTTGATAAATTAGAATCTCACTATCCTGATGGTTTTTCCTTAAAATTGTTTTCAACCTTGCGTCTACAGAGACTATGATTCTTCATTCACTCATATGACATGGTTGAGGGGGAGCTTCTCTATTTTTTAGTTACATGTGTACCATAGTACATCATGTTTTTTTTCTATACTGTAAGATACTCTACAATAAAATAAGAGCTTTACTTATTATCTCTTGTTCATCATTATGTTAGACATGTGTTACTTTTATCTTAACTTAATTTACTATCTAGCTTTCATGTTTTTGATTAGTTTGTATGATCTTGTCATGTTTATCAAACACATTGAAACTTGCTTAAATCAAAATCAATTTAAATTTAATCAATGTGCAAGTACTTAATTTAGTAGCTAGCTCTTTTTGAATTATCTTTTTTATATGCATACCTTGTTTACTTTTTCTTTGCAGCAACTATGGTATATGCATTCGAAACACTCATATTTTTCAAGCTTTGTATCAATCCTACTATTTTTGCTTATATGTTTCATAAATATCTTCATTAACATTTGACCGGGCTACGGAATGCGTTTATGTATGAGTGGTTCCAAAGGTAGCACGGAGACTACCTATAATGGGAACTCCAAATGCATATCTTGATTGAGGCTCAAATGATAATGTATGATGAGGATAGCAATGTTGGTTGAAGATAAGATTAAGAGTATCATCGCTATTATGCTACATGTGTTAAAAACTTAAAAAAGAAATGAAAAGTAAAAATGAGGTTAAAATTGTTATGCATTGATGCTTTTTTATCTTAACATTAGCACAAATTACATGGAGGCAAAGCATATTTATCTGTTTGATTGCTTCTTTTTTATCTACTTCTAGTGATGGCAATTGCAATTTAAATTGCTAATAAAGTTGAAAGATTTTTGCTTGCTTGTGATACAAAATTTCTTTACATGTCATGAATCATACTTCTTTTAAGTATGTTTTAGCTAGGTTCTAACACCTACTTTTACATGAGCGAGCTATGTTGACATATCGATGCCTTCAGATAACTCTCAAAGCTCTAATGAACTAAAAATGTGCAAGTTGCATCTCATTTTTTATATTTTTTTTCTTTTTACTCTTGATGTCTCTATTGTCAAAGAGGAGAGAAATAAAAATTAAAACAAACTTATTTTAGATCTTGGTGAAAGGTGGAGTTTGGCATATAGGAGGAATCTTATTGAAAGGTAGAGTTTGGCATATAGGAGGAGCATATTGTATTTGGTTGCATTTGTATCCCTTGTCACTTGATCTTGATTTTCTCTCCTTTAAGGTTGACTAAGTTGACTCTTGCAAAGTTATTTGATTTTAATTTTTCAAAAATCAAATTTCAAGACTTTGATTTGGTTTGCTAGGTTTTTCCATTAAGGGGGAGATTGTAAAATCATGTGTTGTTTTATTTATTTGTGATGGAAAATTGGCAAATGATTTATGATCCTAGTTGAAAATTTGGTTTGAAGACTTGGCGTTTACCGACATGAGTGTGTATAACTAATATAGGTCAAGTTCTCATATTTGTTCTCTACGGTTTGTTATGTTTGTATTTGTATAGATCCTTAGAGGTTAATCTTGGTCAACAGTGGATCGGGACTATCCTCATGGAGGAGTTAAGATCCAGAGTGATTAAGGATGCCAGGTAATAAGGTTAAATATAAGGTAACACATGGTGAATGTACACTAGCTAGAGAGGTCTTTGCAACTGGCTTCACAAGATCAAATGCGCAAGCATAAAAAATTCACAAAAAAAATCAAAGAGAAAAAGAAAAGAAGAAGAAGAGAGAAGGAGACTACTGAAGCTAGGGTGGCCTAGCAAGCCTCTACTTCCTCTCCTCCAGCCTGGTGACCCAATATGATAGTTCAGCCTGGCATCGACGGCTAAGCTCTATGGGTGCGGGCTAGCACATGCTTGGGAGCAATAGCAGGCATGGCCTAGCATTCCATCGGTGGCCTAGCAACAATAATCGCGATGGCACGACAAAAACAGGACCTACCTTGATGCGTGCATAAGCGGAGCAAAGGCGCAGGTAATGCTTGGGGGATGTATAGCGACATGGCAGCTCAGGGTTCATCACATGGAAGGAGAGCAGATCGACAGTGATCGTTCTCGCTCTCTGATTGGTGTGCAAGGATGGAGGCACAAATCATGAGGCTCATGACTACCGAGTTTGCACTCGCGATTTTGACGCTTAGTCGCTGGCGAGTAGGTCCACCTAGGGGGATAGCATGTGGTCGATGTAGACTCATTTGACATGTTTTTCCTAGATTCCCATGATGAAGATGGGATCCTCTACAACTCATCTTTGTTGATTGAAGAAGAAAATAGATGCAGAAGATCATAGAAGTGTTTCAGTGGATTCCGAGGGTGGTCTTCGAGGGAGTGTGTGGCTCGACCGAACTTGCTGTGGCCGATGACATGGTAAGTTTTGGTGCGTAGATTTTAGATTTGACAGCTAGAATTTTGCGTGAGTTAGGGTCATCCTAAGGACATTTTGATTTTGTCGTAGCGGTTTTGTAGTCACCTTTGCCTATAAAAGAAAAGATATATATAAGAGAAACCTTTGCACCTTTGAAGAGTATTGGGGAGAGACTTAGAGAGAGTTGTATGACAAAAATAAGAGGTTATGAGAGTTTTCGAGAGCTTGTTTAGAATTGCTAAGAGAATTTTGTAAACTTTATGAGAACCTTGTAAACAAATTTCAGTTAATAAAATAGTGTTTATTTTGGAATCAAATTTATCATTCTAATTAAAATTCCACAATTTAAATTCTGTATTTTAAATTTTCACGTCGCAATTTAAATTCCGTATATTACGCCCCTCCTTTTATATACTTGCAGTGTAAGTTTCTCTTCTTCCTCTAACTCTTTTATATGTTGATTTGACATATAATGAAAAGGAAGCCAATCTCTATATTGCCCTAAGCAAAAACCTGAAAGGTTGAAGTCCTATAAGTTTTTTTTTAATATTTTTAGTTGTTTATTTGAATCTTCTGAGAGGCTTTGATTTATGTGATAAGATTCAAAACGTTTAATCAAGTGATGTTCAATATTCATAAGCCATCTAAAAATTAATTTTATTTATAGCTATATTTTGGTGGATGTTATTTTATCTATTTTTTAATAGCTGACATTTTAATAACTTAATTAGATTAAATTTTTACAGGTATTTTAGAATTAAAGTAAATCGTTATAGGGCTATGTGGTTTTTCAAATTATATTTTTGAGTTGTCTATTCATTGCCTAACTATCGGCATGCTGATTGCTCAAAACCAAGTGTGCTGCAAACGTATATAGTACGTCCTGGCGAAAAAAAAAACACTTGTGCAGACATAAATTGTGTAGACCAGCACAGCCCAATGTATGATGTTAGAGGAAGTACAATAATATTGTCTCAGCTCCAGACATGCATGCCACGTCGGATTTTGGGATCAGCTGGAGGAGAGAACGAGGAAGGGTCGGGGACTTAAATACGCGTTGATTTCATGCGTGCTCCGACACATTGTGGACGCTAGCTTGACACATGCATCTTCATGGTCACACATGACACCTTGCCTCAACTCGCCATACCTACCTCAAGCCTAGCTATGCCAGAATCTAGAAGATCTCAGGAAGGGTGGGAAGCATGTGACGCAAGCGATGATGGCATGCTCGAGGCGGCCGCACAAGTAGGGCAAGGTGGTATCTGGCTCTAGGGCTTGATCTTGTATTAGGGCTTCTCCACGGTGCTCCTGGCTGATCTTCACTGTGACACAATCTATCCTTCTTGGTTACCTTCCTCCTCTGCAGCTTCATCACTTAGCCACTCGGCATGAAGTTATGTCAATAACTTGCTCTTATCGTATGAACAGTGTATGATGCATGTTTTCATGTAACAGATGATTTACATACAACTTGTATAATAGTTTGCACTACTACAGAAAGGGCATTTGGAACCGGATTATACTCAATATAACTGTTGGTTCAAGCCGAAAACCAACTGTTATACTCCGCCAATCAGTGCATGTTTGGCAACCGGCAATAATATCTTTGATTATATGTAATAGATTTACACCATTAGTGATTTGGTTCTATAAAACAATATACATAATGTTATAATATGATATTAAGATATCTATTATACCTTTTGATAATTAGCTCCCTTTTCTCTCTTGTCTCTACATCACAAAATAATCATACAATAATATTCTACTGATATATCACTTCATTATTGATATGTAAGTAGATAGTTAAATAGGTCAGTTCAAATGTCGGCCTAGCATGGTCTACCAAGTCGTGACTGGCTCGCCCAGTTTAGTAATTTTAGAAATTATTTTATAATTTTTTTCACTTATTCTATATTTTTTTTCTTATTTTCCTTGTTTTTTTAAAAAAATAATATATTTTTTAAATTTTTTTTACGGGACGCATCTAAGCTTTACTTAGACCATGTCACCCCGATATATCGGTGGTTCGCCCTCGCTGGTTTAATATCTGAACCTAACTAGATCAGGTCTAAACACGCCATGCCTAATTAAGATCATACCAAGCCGTATCTGGCTGGGCCCGTGCTAGGTCGGGCGAGGCCCCCGTTTGATCATCTATACCCTTACGTGCTTCCTAACCTGTCCCGGGGTTGTCGGAGAAATCACAGTTATTTCATCGGTCAGTACCCCAATACCTTAATTAAGTGCGGCTGAATTATTGGCCCCTGCTATCCATGATAAGTGGAGCAACGTGTCAGAAACATTAGGAAAGGAAAATGGGCCGATCTAGTACGTTGCCATCGTCTTCTTCCGTCAGAGCTGACGTCATCGCCGGGCACCCGTCGCCATTGTCCCGGACGGGAAGCTACCACGCGATGCATGTGCACATGCATCTCCATATAATATATTGTAATTATCGCCATTAAGATAAAGATTTCACCGAGAGCACTATATTGCGTATCCATCAACCCATCATGGCTTGCTAGCGTCCGCTAATATATATATATATCTGTACGTAACTGGATTCTCTTTACTTAGGATCATCGGCCTGTCCCATGATTAGATAACGGAACAGTAACTGCTCATCCTGAACGTACTTGTGTTGTGCCCTTTTTGTCCTCTCCATGATCTTTTGCTTCTGTACATTGAGCTTGATCTTTGATCCGGCTTGGAATCGAAACATACTCTTTCTTCACGTCTGGCAACATCATGCATGCGTCGAAGTTGATTTTTATTGCACCGGGTAACTTCTGTCGAGTTTAACCGCTGACCACAGTCGGTACTGAAGTTTCAGCAATGCTGAGTATCTTTTCTGCAACCATGTCTATGTAATATCTATTTTGTGCCTATACTATTTAGAATCAGAAAAACAAAATAAAATCAAACCTTCTGAATCCCTTAGTATCCATAAGGAAAATATCAAGGAGAGTCCAAGTTGGATCAACATGCTGAATTTAGTTTGGATGACATAATTGTATCACCACCATTCTGAATTTAGTTTGGACGACATAAACCAATAGCTCATAATTGCTTTTCAAAAATCAGATTTCTGAAACAATATGGACACGATGCTCCGCTGCAGCCTGCTGGCAGGCTACTAGTGTCAGATATCTTCGTAACGGACTGGATCGCCTATACTACGTTGACACTGAAGATATTAAAATGATAGTCTGCCCCTCTCGTGTGTCCGCTGCGACTAAAATATTAAATTCATGTGTCTGCAGGATTATTGGCAACGCTGGTTGTTTGGATATGTTTCTTTTAGCTACGCGCTTTAGATTATACTCTATCCATTTTATATTATGATATATTTTAATTCTTTTAAGTCAAACTTTCTAAATTTAACCAAGTTTAAAAACATACTAACATTTGTAACATAAAACAAATATACTTTTAAAATATATGTATTATCAGATTTAATAAAACTAATTTGGTTCATGATCAAATTTAAAGAAAATTAATTTAGACAAAAAGCAATATGAAACATATGAAAGAGAGAGAATAGAGAAAAACAATTATGGTTCATGAGCTCGGTTGGTCGATCACACGTACGGTTCACCTGCTCTGCTGCAAATATAAAGAAATGTCTGGTTGCAACTAAGATTTTGTCTCTTGTTTAGTGTGGTGGTCGATCTTCTCTGCCGTCCTCTTAAAAAATCAAATACGGCATATACTCTCCTAACACTGAGATGGAGTGAATTAGTAACAAAATATATTATTACAAGCTAGATTTGGATAAACAAGAACTGCACTATCCCTAGCTTCTCTCTCACGTGCATACGTTATACGTACCAGACATCAACACCATCACTTTAATAGCTACGATAAGAATCGACAGAGAGCCAAACAACCATAGTACGTTATTAGCTACGAGAAGAAAACCAAGATCCTCTACTATGCTCAACTAATCAGTGTGCACTTAACCTTCAGCAATCTTTTACAGCCACCAGTTCCGCTGTCCATGTCATCGTATAATTGTTTTTTTCTCTCATCATTTACTCGCTAGCCTTATCAGTTACGATTATATTTTATATTTTAATGCATAATTCTAGAGTTTATTTTAAGATTTTTCTAATCGAAGTCTATATTCAGTATTTGCATTCACATCGTTAAAAATTAATAGAGATATAATAATTTTCAGCTGTTTTATTTATTTTTTTATAATTTATTAGCTGTAAGTTAACTATAGATAACATAAATAGATACTGAAGATACTAGGCCGTTTCGCGACCACGTGCGCGCGTACGACTCCAGCTGCTAGCTGCTCTTGTTAAAAGCGACGATCTGTCGCCTAGCCATCCTCGATTAATTTTTCTAGCCATCTGTGGGGAAATAATATATAGCTCAGTACAACAATTAAAATAAATGTATAAACCCATAAATACAATGGTTAACATTAGTACCATAACAAATTTTGCACCACCATTTCAATAGAACAACAAATCATAACACTAATATGAACAAACCGAGTACACTGAGCAAAAATGTATTTAACTTAAAACATTTAATATTTCATGATATACAATGTTTTTGTCCAAGCACTCCAATGTCTATCCTCATTTTCAATCCACTGTGAAAAGTCACATGGATCATGCAAAATATTTTTCAAGTATAGACCAACCGAAAATAAAATTTGACCCTGGCTTTTATAGTTATATCATAACAGAGACGTACAGACGCTACTCCAATGTAAATGGCTTTTTTTTTATTCAAAGTTATCCTCAGTATATATAAACAGTATCACCAACATTACCACCAATTATAATACAAGCTTCAAGCATTCGCTTATCTAGGTTGGTAACAATCATTCTCATACCATCACACAAGCCAACACTTTGATCCAAAAATTTTTAAAAGCATTATAGGAACATATTCTTTAACCAACAAATGATGATCAGGAAAATTGTTTAATTTAATTGTATTTAAAAATTCAATGGGATAAATCCCATGTAAATCATCAAGCGTTTTAGAACTCTTTGCAATTCATTCAAAACTCAGGTACTCTTTACATTCAACAGGAATAAGATGTAACATACGAATAGCTTCGCAAACATCATTAGTGGAGGAAATTATAGCACGATCTCATAAATATGGTGGGTGTTTTGCCATTCTTTAAAGTTTGTATAAACAACATCTGCAATTGCACGAATCTTATCATCATTATCTATAACTAACAAATTATGGGAAATTTCAATCCATGTCGATTCACATTCATTCTCACACGATGAAGCTACGATGAAGCTGCAATAGTACCATCACCAATAGCAAGTATTCGATCACTAAATTCAGCAAGCTGCTATTGCGCATTAGAAAATAACGACAAGCACTGTAATCGCATATTAATTGTTAAGCTCAATACATGCACGTGTGACCATAAAGGAGAATAAGATATTATTGCATTTACAATTGTTGTCCTTACACCTCCCTTTATCTATTTGAAATCACCACCTAAGACAACCACCTTCCCATCAAAAGTCGTAGATGCTAAAGAAGGATCATGTTCAGCTAGGATATCACGCAGTGTCCTATCTAAAGACTCAAAGCAGCATCTATGTGCCATCAAAGCTTTATCCCATATTATCAAAGAGGTGGATTTGAGAAGGTTTGTTAAAATTGTCCCACGTTTTATGTTACAAATTGTAGTTTCATTAATATCTATCGAAATTTTAAATCATGAATCAGTGGTTCTACCATCTGGCAAAGAAAAGAACCAAGCTAGCAAGTTCATCAGAAGTAGGTAACTCATACCGAATGGGATTATCTCTACCGACATCAACAATTCTGATAGTGATCTGTTCATCACTGTGATCAGCTAATCTATCTCCTGCTATTCTAAACTGCATCAAACCATCGTCTATCTCAGGAACTAAATCATCATTGCCATGACCTTCACCAAAAATAGCAATGCCTCCTATTACGAATTTTATTTTGAGTATCATAAATATACAACTGTGCAAACTTCAGTATGCTTTCGGCATTGGAAGCATTAAACCAATATGGTGATGAACTTGACCGTTTATTTTAAAAATGTATAGACCACCACTATGGTTTATATTTTTATCTATATTAGCGCCCATCAAAGTGAAAGCAAACAATGAGTTGTACTGTCTAATCTTTTGTAAAAAAAATGCATTCTACGAGAATTGCCATTAAACCTAAGCAGCAAAGGCTAGAAAAGGTGGCACTTTAAAAGGACTAACAAAAATCTTTTCACCTCTACAACACAGATTATATGGCATACGACGCTGAGTTACAATTGAATCTTTCATGCAAAGTTCCTAATACCAAAACTGAGCACCACAATACTGACACTGATATTCAGAGCACCAAAATAGGTTCTATCCTTTGAGGTCTCTATAAAAAAAGCATCAAGTACATATAAATATAACAATTTCAATTTATAACAGAATGTAATGAGAATACAGAACCACCTTTTAAAAACTCGGCATATTCACGATCAAATCTATTCCATGATGTAGATATCAAGCGAGAAGGTTCTGTCCTACACACATCAATAATATAAAAAAACTAACACCTAACATAACACATCAAACAGGACAACCAACCAGCACAATATATGATGATACCAGCCTCTTCAAGGCCAATTTCCTCAAATGTGCACGGCGATGCTTTGCACATTATCATGATGTATATGCAGGATAAAAGTCATCACCTATATAAATAACACACCCAAACTATGAATGTCAGCAAGCACATGCAACTAATACACTATATAGTTGTCACGTTCCGAATTTCCATCCAAAATTTTAAACGCTTACACGTGTAATTAATTCTTGTTTAGAAATCAGCTAAGATACACAATAACAATATTGATAACAAAGTATAAGTCTTTAAAATAATATTTAAAAAATATATAATTATTACAAAGACAGATAGAATCTCTCAAACAATTGAAGATATAAGCAACGGAAAAAACTAGAGACAATGACAACTCTAGCCACATAGACAGCTTGACTAGGACTTAGCCTAATCCTCTCGATCACATTTTCACTGTAGAACTTTTCATCTGATGATTGATTATTGTAAAATGAGTATATAGAATACTCAACAAGCCTCACAACAAATATATAAGTGCATAGAATATAACAAAGATGGCATAATAGGGCTATTTTGCATAATAATATTTAATAAATATTTAAGAACAGTAAAATATTTGGATAATTAAGCAATATTAACTTATCATGATACAACATATCCCAGTTGTATAGGCCAACCACTCCATACCTAGAGTTACCAAAAATCTCTCAATTAGCTCAATATTTAACATTAATAAAAAATGAAACTTATTAAAAATATATTATTAGGCTTACCTATAACCATTGGTATGGCTATTCGAATAGTTTTACTTTGCCTAGAGGTATACAAATTTATCCACAAGACAACCCACAACATGTTATCGTGTGCCTCAATTTCACCATGGTATCTCAGAAAGAAATTATGATAGAACTCTTTGCATAACAAGTCTAACAAAATGGTCACTGGCCAAGTCTCTAGTAGAGACGGCCCAACCTCTAAGGTAGAAAAATTCTTAGCTCTCTAATGGACTAAATACTAGTATGTAGGACTAATGTCTACCATTGTGAATTTATTAACATTACCACCTATTAAACACGTCATGTTACTTCCTGTTGAGACATGCTAAACTATAAGTCCAACCATTGCCTATGTTGTCTTGTGTTTAGTATGGTAAATGCTTCACAACAGGTCCTCAATTGTCATGAGCACGACCATCATAACTAAATTCTCACAACCCTCCATTAGTCAAGTTTTAGTTGGTAAATTATTACTTAACCAAATACAACTAATTATTGTGAGCTATCATTAATTAATTATAATTAAGTATAAGTGATGCATTAGTTATCCCGTAAGTGAATCTATAATTATAATTAAGTATAAGTGATGCATTAGTTATCCCGTAAGTGAATCTATAATTATAATTAAGTATAAGTGATGCATTAGTTATCGCGTAAGTGAATCTATAGTTTCTAAGAATAGATAAACAACTACACTAAATATCTAATTAAACCATTATATAAAATTTAGACTAGTCAAATTATATGACAAGGTGTTAAAGGTATAAGGTAATTAATGCAAATTGACCACAATAGGGGATATAGTTTTACACCACCTATTGACATTCAAAAATAACTACATATTTGAATGAAAACTATAGTTTAAAGCATTGAATCAATATGCTCAAATGGTGTCAGATCTATGTGCTCTGCAAAAACTTCTTAACTTTCCTCAATGAAGACAGGCCCTCCGAAAACATCGAAAACTAAAAGCAAAAAACAAAACCAACAAAAACCGTACATATGAAAGAATAGAGAAACAATATATTTTGATATTTTTTATTGGATAGTTCTTGATTTTTAGAGAATTTAGCTACTTGAACTGACTAATTTAGACATATGATGAATTAGTTATGATTTTTCTAAGATTAAACCAATTTAAAGCATATACAAAAAATAATTAAGGAATTATGACATAATAAAAATTATTTTTGAATGAAAAAACAAAATATTGCATCGTATAGACTCGGTTCACCGTAGACCGGGTGCACAGAAGCGGTTTACAAGAATCGACAGCTAAGATCGATTTGACTAAGTTTGACAAAAATCGATAGTTGAGATTGATTGCGATCTAGGGCTCAGGATGGATGCCACCTGGGCATCTAGCTAGCTATCACGGAAGATGGAAAGGGCGACATGGCACTGATATGGCCACGCCGGCAATGAGCGACACAAGAATGTATGGACACTAGTGCTCCACAACACAGTGGCGCAAACCGAGAGCATCAGGATGACGAGTGCGACATGGAAAACTCACTGGATGGCAGGGTGATGAAGAACGATGACAAACAGTGGCCGATGATGATGATGAAATGATGGTAGCTTCGAGTCATTGACAAGGGTGACGCTTTGGTGACAGATGGCGACCACGAATGAATGGACGATATGTGGATCCTACTTGTGAACCCGGTGATAGCAATGATGGGCTCTAGTTCTGACTACAACAACGATGCAACTCAACTAGTGTTGACGAGCGGCGGCGATACTCAAACTCACAACATGACTAGGGCTAGGCAGCATAGCTAGATAAAGCGAGGGTGGTAGTGAAAAGAGGAGCAAGCAGTGCTCTATTTATAGCGGGGGAGAGGAGAAACCGAGCATATTACGGCGGCTAGAGGCGACAGAAAACTAGGGATCGCTGGTTATAGGGTTAATTCATGTGCGAGCTCAATACGACGCCCAACAAACGTGGTTTTGCTCCAATTCTTAGGAAAAGAGATAAAGGAATTTAAGGGGATAAAAACCCCTCAACTAATTTACACGAAAACGAATGGGGTGGCTTGATTTGACATGGAAGAGGTGGTACCGTCGGAGTCTGGCTCTGATCCGAGCTAGGGGATGACTCGATAGGTGGACCCTAAGTGTTGGCTGGTCGACGTAGGATAGAGATGATGCAGGCCATGACTATATGTGCTTGCAGGAGAGGGGAAAGGTGCATGGCCGAAATTGGCTCAGTGGTCTAAGGAAAAAATATTTTTATTTAAATTATTCACTAAAATGTTATTTCATTTATTGAAAATAATTCTCTTAAATCAGGAGTTAAAGAAACAAGTTAATAAAATTTCATCTAGCTTAAAATTTATTAAGGATTTTATTAAGTTCTCTTTTAGACTTTTAAATAATTTCTAAAAATATATTAACAAGTATATTTTAGATTAAACAATTTTTATGACGGGCGTGAAAATAGTATACCACATACCCTTGCGCTTCAACACGGCTGGCTCCCAACGATACTTACCAGTACTCGATGCTGCTGATGCAAAGAGCAGCCAATCAAATTCATAAGAGCACACCAACAAAAACTCGTCGCACAAAAACAGCAAACAAAACGTACATCCAAAGGAAGCGCCGCTCTGCTCAAGCAAACGGCGTAACCACACGACCACCATCCATGTAAAAACAACCACAACAATCTCCGCTACAAAACATTTCCGCAAAGCACGTCATGCCATATTATTACACACATGTAACAACCGTTTCACTACAAGTAAATATACAGATGTAGTATGCTAAGCAAGGCAAAAACCACATGCCTTTTCCGTTAACAATAATAACGGAGCACGCCTGTGTACCGAACAACAACAAAACTACCACAAATGCCAACCCACAGCTGCGCACATCTTTTGGAAAGCGTAACGGTGCTCCATTTGGAAAGCCACATCTTTTTGGGGTATCGATTTGAATGGAGTTGAAAAAATCGTGTAAAAATCATGCAAGATTCCCGTGGAATTTGGTCTGGCAAGGCTGGCACGGTGGCGCATATCCCAGGGGGTCGGAGACAAAAAAGAGATTGTGTGTTGGCCGTCCACCGCCCGCTGTTGCACGGCGGAAACAAGAAGCGGCGCAGATAAGCTGCGCCTCCGCCTCAAACCCACTCGCCGCAACCCAACAAAAAATTCACAAACCCTCTCGCGATTCAAACACTACCTCTTCTTCTTGGAGAGCAGGGAGGACCAAACTCCCGCACGGAACCCAACCCAGACCAGCCGCACGACAGAGCGAGAGAACCACGCGCCTCCGCCCGTCCCGCTGCATGTGCCGCCTCGGCTGATTGATCGATCGATCGGTTCGGCGGCATGGATCTCGCGTCCGCGCCGCCGCCCCCGTGGTGGCTCACGGCGCGGACGTGCGACGTGGTCCCCTCCTCCTCCTCCCACGGTGGCGCGGCGGCGGGGTTCGCGGAGTGGACCGCCTTCCTCTTCTTCTCCGCGTGCTCCCAGCGGGTTCTCCTCTCCGCGGTCGCCGCCGTGTTCCTCCTCGTTCTCCTCTGTTTTTCTCTGTACAGGACCGTGTCGCGGCGGCGGGGTGATGGAATCGACGAAGGCAAGCAGCCGCTGCTCCGCCGGCCGGCACCCATGGTGCGGGTCGGGGCGGGGTACCTCGTGGCGCTCGCGGCGTCGGTCGCTCTCGCCGGGTTCTACGCCGTGCTGCTGGTGCTCTCGCTTGTGACGAGGGGCGGCGCTGGGGGAGACGTGCTGGAGCCGGTGTTCCTGGCGCTGCAGTGCGCGGCGCACCTCGCCGCGGCGGCGGCGGTCGCCCACGAGAAGCGGTTCCGCGCGGCGGCGCACCGTCTCACGCTCCGCCTCTTCTGGCTCGCGGAGTCCGCCCTCGCGGTGCTACTCACCGGTTCTGCCGTCGCTCGCCTCGCCTCCAGTGCCGCCGCCCTCCCCGATGACCCGCTCGCGATCGTCGTGCTCGTCCTCTCCCTGCCCCTCCCCCTCCTCGCGATCGCCGGCGCCACCGGCATCACCGTCGTCCCCGAGGCGGAGAGTAGCCACGAGGGCGCCGAGGGGAACGGCGACGTCGAGGACAAGAAGAACGTGACGCTGTACGCGACGGCGTCGTGGCCGTCGCTGCTGACGTTGGCGTGGATGAACCCGCTGATCAAGCGCGGCTACCGCGCGGCGCTGGACCTGTCGGACGTGCCGCTCCTGGCGCCGGAGCACCGGCCGGAGCGCATGTACGAGCTGTTCCTGTCCAACTGGCCGGCGGCGTGGGCGACCATGGACAACAACCCCGTACGCCACGCGCTGCTCCGGTGCTTCTGGCCGCTCTTCCTCCTCAACGCCTCGCTGGCCGTGCTCCGGCTGACGGTGATGTACATCGGGCCGACGTTGATCCAGAGCTTCGTAGACTTCACGTCGTCCGCGTCGCATCAGCCGCTGTGGAACGGCGTGCGCCTGGTGGTGGCGCTGCTGGCGGCGAAGACGGTGGAGGCGTTCTGCAGCCACCAGTACAACTTCCACTGCCAGAAGCTCGGGATGCAGATCCGCGGCGCGCTCATCACCGCGCTCTACCGCAAGGGGCTCCGCCTGTCGTGCTCGGCGCGGCAGAAGCACGGCCTCGGCATGATCGTCAACTACATGGCCGTCGACGCGCAGCAGCTCTCCGACATGATGCTCCAGATTCACTACCTCTGGCTCATGCCGCTCCAGGTACACACGCCACATCCTGGCCCCCACGTTTTTTTTCCCGAAATTTTCCATTTCGCCATAATTGTAACTAAAAATTGAACTGTTTTTTGTGAAATTTCTATCCTCCAAAATTTACGCGCATTTGTCCTGACCTTACATAGTGACGTGTTACGATTCCCTAATTCCCGTCAAATTTCTGTACCTTCTGAGAAGCTTGGGTGCACTTGACCAGTCCTTGCACGATGATGCATAGGAATAATAGTATATAGGATTTCTTTGTCCCATGTCAAAAAGTACTAGGCACCGATTTGGATAGCATGCATTGGAAGGGGCCATACATGCTTGAAAGGGATCCAAAACAAAACCTTCTTTACGTGACAAAATCCATTGGTGTGAACGTGCATTGCTGGGAAACTTTGCATCTCGTCGTCTACGAGGATGGAGCCGAAAATAGCGATCATTACATTGTACATATGTTACATATGGTACCCTGAAATTCCGTAACGATGGGTTCTACCGTAACCGTAAAGAGCAGCTCCAGTGTATCGCTAAAATCGAACCGTGGGGGGAAAAAGCCGAACACATCACATTGTGGAGGTGGGTTGTTGTGTGTTTGACAAAAAATCGACATCCAAATTAGAGTCGAACTAACCAATTAAATATCCGTTGCGAGAAAGGGCAAAGCAGATGATTAAGAGATTGTTTTTTACTACGTGGGTCTCACAAATCTATGCTAAACACTGCAACTATCGAACCGATCTTTTATTTGCTTCCGTGGAATGCAGCCGTCGAACTAGGACTGGAGCTGTCCTTAGCTCAGAGACAGAATAGATAGAACCTTGGGTGAGGTCTCTGGCCCCAGTGGCAGTGACACGTAGTTAATATGTGGCGGGCCTGATTCTGTATTGCAGTAGTGTTTTTGGGAGCAATTCCTTAGTGATTCAGCTGGTATGTTATCCAATCGACTATTATACCCGTACGACATTGTGAACAAGAACAGATGCTTGTGTTTTTCATAGAATTTCTCTTTTTTTAAGCATATAAAGAACGTATTGATTTGTAGAGTTTGTAGCCCACCTCTGTTGTATTTATGTACGCCTGCGCATATAATACTTCAACTCCCTATTATTTGTCCGTACGAGATCACGACAACATAGAAAGATCCTTTCGTAAATTGAGTAATCCTCTGTTCAAGAGTAATGATACTCTACAGTTCTGCTGCACACGTGCACACGTCAGGAGATTAGAAAACCAGTTTTAGTTACAGTACTTTTAGAACATTAATTTACGGCACATGTTAGTACAGCCGGATCCAGACATCTAGTCGCCGTAAGACAAATGTCTTCAAATTCCAATCGAGTTTCTAGTCATTAATAAGATGCCGTTTTAAGATCCTTGCACCTGGAGGCGACTCACGTAGTAAGTACGTGAGCATGCCGGCCACTAACTCCGTCCTCTGCGTCAGATAGGTTTTGCTCTTTGTTTTACTTGCATTCCGTGTGTTGTCCGAGGATGAGGCTCCTTAGTGATAATCACTCCAGGAGGTTGGGACTACATTGACGTGGTACCATGGGAAAAAACAGTTATGTATTTTTTTATGAAAAATACTCCAATAGATTAGATACACGAGCCCAAGTTCTTTAATAAACTTTTCTTGTCTCATTTCTTTAAGAAAAACTTAAATACTCCCTCTGTCTCATATTAAATGCAATCCAGAAATTGATTAAAAATGACTCAGATGCCGCATATTTAATAAGCGTGAGTTAGAGGTGGGAGAGTGATTAAGGGTAAGACGAGAAAAAATTTAAATAAAAGATGTTTGGACGAAAAAATAATACATAAGAATATACCTATTTTAGGAGAAAATTTGATGCCTATTAATTTGTTAGTCTGATTTGGTCCTTTCTGGTCTGGGCATTAATTGGTGGTACAGCACATTTTTGCCGGTGCCTAATTCCTTCGCCTAAAGCCGTCGACCGAACATGTGTTTGCTTTGCTTATTTGTAAGAAGTTTTCGTTTTGTTTTGGGAGAATAGCTATTATGGTCACTGAAGTTTCACTTCAGGGTCAATTTAGTCCCTTGCCTTTTAAATTGTCTAAAAAAGTTCTTAAACTTTATCATATGGCAATATATATTGTCTTTGAGCCCACCAAAAATTACCATGTGAGCATACCATGTCATCCTCCCATGTAAATATATGATAAAATGCCTAATTTACCCTTAAATATACCGTAGAAAAAAAGAAAGAGAAAAATAAAAGAAATAGAAATAAAACAAGTGATGTTGCATATTAAATATATGTTAGAATTTCAATATTCAAATGCAACTATGTACATGGAATTTACTATTTGGCATGCTATTTTTTTCGAAAGCTATTTGGCATTGCTAATTATATGTTTGATGTTCATAGCTAATTTAACTTCATATTAGCATAATGCAGTGTAAAAAGGTGGGTCATATGTCCATAATCATATTTCAATGTTAAAATTATAACAAATATTCAATATGCAAAATCACCTGTTTTTTAATATTTTAAATTATTTTTATTTCTTTTCATATAGTATATGTAAGGGTAAATTGAGCATTTCATGTAGATTTTGCATGATAGAATAACATGGCATACTCATGTGGTAATTTGAGTGGGCGAAGAACTATATTAGACTACATGATAAAGTATAAGAATTTATTTGAACAATATAAAAAGGTTAGAGACTAAATTGGTCCCAGAGCAATACCTGGTGGTTGTTGCCTGGTAGAGTGGTTGGTGCATTCGTGGCTCGTATTGCTGCTACCGTTGGTAGTAAGCAGAGCAGTTTATCATGACGCAACCTGACCCCACTTTTTTGCTCTTAGTGAAGATTTTTAAAACAATATACATTATACACTAAAAAGTACCTGTGTTTTGATCTTGCACTTGAACTGTTCAGACAGACCCTCACTTTTGAAGCATGCATGAAAAACCTAGAACTTGCGGCATGGTAAAAAAATGTTCGATACTACTCAATTGGATAATAATATTTTTGTTGACATGCATTCACAACTTAATATCAAAATTTATTTTTCATTTGTTCTGGGATTTTCGGAGTGGAGCAAAAACATGATAGTCATATTTATAGTTTTTTTCTTCTAAAAAGAGCTTTCATAACATTATGACTTTAATGGTTTTTACGAATTTGTTACAATAAAATATTAGCGGTCATCAAAGTTGCCTTTGGGAGGAGGCGGACCACGTTTGAAGTGTTAAAAACACCATGTATATGTGATCGGAGGAAGTACACTACTTTCTTTACATGCTTACACTGCTATTGTGCATATGAATTTCACAACAGTAATACATGTTATGATGTACTTCAAGATTCAATGAGGCTAAAGAGGAAGGCCAGCAAGTGAGTAGACCAAAGGAAAGGGAAATAATTAACTTTGGGGGCGTGCCATGAGAGGAATTAAACGGATCTGTCAAAGAGTAGAAAATACTAGTTAAATACCCCAAGGAAAGGGGAAGGATAGTGTCTAGTATGCGGGGATGGCATCAACATCGACCCAATACATATGGAGGCTGCATCCATAAAAAATTGGAGTTACATAATTATTGGATCGGAATCTATCGGCTGAGTTCAACTCAATTTTTTTGTGAATAATGTATGGTCTATCCGGCATATATATAGTAGTTGGATTGGATTGGATTGGATCATCGGCACTGGGATCTGCTCCGAATAGTAGTATATTTGTGCACGTGATCCCCGCCCGAATACTACCACTGTGCCACTAGTCAAACGTAGCCCACCATCCCTAACTCAGGCGATGTAACAGTACAACGGATTTTCTATCGCGAATCGTTCACTTCAGAAGAGTAAACTTTTTTTTTTACTTGGTCACGAGCTGATGAGTAAACCTTCTTTTTACTGCGTGCTTGCAGGTCGGGGTGGCGCTGGGTTTGCTGTACCTGTACCTGGGCCCGCCGGTGACGGCGGCGCTGGCTGGTGTGGTGGCGGTGATGATGTTCGTGCTGGCGGGGGCGCGACGGAACAACCGGTACCAGTTCCGGCTGATGACGGAGCGGGACAAGCGGATGAAGGCGACGAACGAGATGCTCAACTACATGCGGGTGATCAAGTTCCAGGCGTGGGAGGAGCACTTCAGGGCTCGAATCGAGAGGTTCCGGAGCGGCGAGTTCGGGTGGCTCACCCGCTTCATGTACTCCATCTCCGGCAACATCATCGCGCTCTGGAGCGCACCCATCGTCATCTCCGCGCTCGTCTTCGCTACCTCCGTCGTCTGCGGCGTCCACCTCGACGCCGGCCTCGTCTTCACCGCCACCTCCTTCTTCAAGATCCTCCAGGAGCCCATGCGCAACTTCCCCCAGTCCATCATCCAGGTCTCCCAGGCCATGGTCTCCCTCGGCCGCCTCGACTCGTAAGCCACGCATCACACTCTCGTCGTCGTCAGCTACTGTTCTATAGCAATAATGGCCGTTCATACGTGTTTGATGATGGTCACTCCATGCGTTTGTGCATTGCAGGTACATGACGAGCGCCGAGCTGGACGACGGCGCGGTGGAGCGGGGGCCGGCGGCGATGCCGGGGACGACGGCCGTGCGGGTGAGTGGCGGCGAGTTCGCGTGGGAGGAGGAGGAGGAGACGGTGGCCAGACAGCAGGCGGTGCTTCGCGGGATCGACCTTGACATCCGGGCTGGCGCGCTGGCGGCCGTCGTCGGCATGGTCGGCTCCGGCAAGTCGTCACTGCTGGGCTGCATCCTCGGTGAGATGCGCAAGATCTCCGGCGAGGTACGTAACCAACTACTCCTATGGTCCTATTTAGTATTAGTTAGTAGAGTAGTACGTACTACAGTACGATCGAATGCATGTCTACTTAACCTAACACGTGTGGGGGAGTAGACGGAGACGAGAAAGCTGCTTGGAGGACGCGCGCATATATTGCGTGGTGAATACGTGCCAGATGGCACGCATGCAATGCATGCAAGCGACGTGGAATGCTCCGGGTCACAGTAGCGGACGGACGGACGTGGCTTGCTCGTGGGCACGGGCCGGCTTTAACTCCAATCCGATGGACCGTGTAGTACACGCAGACAGCGTACGTGTGCCTAATTGCCAATGGACCTGAGACCAGCTGCAGTCACAACTGGACCAATCCTATATGTCGCTTGTTATTAGACGGAGTACTACCTCCGTCCCATCCCAATATATTATATTTTTATATATGAGAGATAGGTTAGGAAGGAGATAAAATGATCAATTTACTCTCTATTAAATAATCCTCTATTAAATAATAGATGAATGGTTAGGAGGAGGAAAAAATGATCTATTTACACTCCATTAAATAATATGGTTACAAGTAGAATAGTTGTTAAATGGTATAGTGAGAAAAAAATTGAATGAGAAGTGATTCACAAGATAAATACTTACTATAAGATTATACTTCTTTTAGAATAAAATTTAAATATAGAAATACACTTATTTTAGTGATGAAGAGAGTAATAAATTATACTAGTCAACATTTGCACCGTGATTACGGGCTACTAGATCAGAACAAAAAATACATGTCGAAGCTACTGAACACCTGAGAAAACTACTGAGCCGGCCGCGTCCGACAATGTCTAATGTGTGAGTCTTACACATTAATATCTATCTCGTGCGTACCAAATGCTCGATCGATCTTCTCATGGGAACGGGACACGGTAGACCTGGACACGAACCCGTTGCATCAAACGCCCTGCAGATAAATTATGTACAGTTGTAGTATATATGACTAGTCGTGGTACTTAATATGCGTAGGGCCAAGCAGCGGTCGGTGATCATGCCCATCATCAGTATAAGACGATGTGGACTGCAAGAGATCTATCACGTTCCGATTTTCCGAAAAGAATTAATCCCCAGTCCAGTCCAGAATTAAGCACAGGGTTCGAACAGAGGGACTTAACCATGATTTAGTACTACTGCCGTTATCCTCTCTCTCTCTATATATACACACATATATATACGCACACACATATATACATATATATAGTTCATTCTCACTAAATGTAGTTAATGTATTACCTTAGTTGTTTATAGTCTTAGATCATTTATCTACTGTGCAAATTGTTTCTATTATCTAACTATGCATATTATCTCATTTAATTTATTTCTAGCATTTTTAATATGTCATCTTAAATATTAATACTCTTTGATATCTTATGAAAATAAATTATCTTAATATTTTTAAGTGTTGGATGATATTTGGATGGTTTAAATTGTCAAATCGTTTAATAACGAAGCAAATTTAATTTGTATCTCATGTTTACTCATATCATATAAATTCGTGTGGCAACGCGCAGGTTTCCTCTACTTAATTAGATGATTTTGTGCAAGGTTTCAAAAACACAGACTACGCCATGATTTAGTACTGCCGTTTTTAGATGGCTGTTAGAAATAATTGGTTCACTAAGACATTATCCGTCAGAAAAGATAAACAGCCGATATATCAACCAGCAATGGAATTGGTGCAAGTTTATACTTTCTTGGTTGTTCATATAGTGAACATTTTACTTAGGTCTTACTAGCCGGCTCAGTAGTTTTCTCCACACCTATATAGTATTATGCTAGCTTATGAAAATTCCAGTTCTCTTGCATGCTGAACACACCTCTGAAACGAGAGCGACATTGTTTTAAAGCGTTTTTTTCTTTGGGGCGATTATTGCAAGTGGTTATGCTCCACACATCTAGTTGATATAGACACGACATATATGTCGTAGTCACTCCTAGGAATATGATGTAGCAAATCTTCAATCAATATCGGATCTTCCATCAACCGTACGTCAATAATACCATCAGTCGGTATTCTATGTCGAACGTTTGTCCACAATATGATATAGATATTCATATGTTTGATTTTCCTCCTATTGTGAGCGTTCGACTGACGGCTTGATGCCAATGGAGCTGTAGGCTCTAGCAAGGTTCATGAATCAAAAGCCTAGGGTATTGGAATTTAATGCATACACAAAAGAACGAGAAAGTGTATATGTATATGCCATAGCTCTGCATTGCACCGGAATCTACAAGTCTTGTTCTTTTCGGCTTATCGATTATAAATTATTACGGATACAATTTTAAATTACTAAATAGTACCAGTTTTTAATAACTTTCTCCAATACCATTTATTAGAAGACTTCTTTTAAATAAACCTATTAACTTAATTTATTCATCTGTATCTTCAAATAGTTGTCATATACCAAGTTCAAGCATCATCATCCATCATCCATATCAAATGGGGCATTTTTCCTTCCTCAAGTATCAGTTGTACATTTGTATATATATCAAAAATGTTTTAGCAAAACTGTATATAAAATTGTAATGTAGGATCACGTAGAAGAAAATATATAAAAGCCATGTATATATCAACATATATACTTTTTTTCAAAATATAAGAACATATTATTGAGTTAGATACATCCGAATGTGTCTAATTCTAATATAAGGAAGTATACTTTAATATTAATACTAATCATCTGCTCGTCATTTTGATGGCCGTCCTTTGAAGAGCACTAGACTAGCATTAGTGAAAAAAAAAGAGCAGCAACTACTGTGAGCCTATTCCCTTTGTTTGCCCCCATGAGACAGCAAAAAGCAGAGACTGGCTGCGCGCTTTCTCGTCTAGTCACACCGGCGATACTAAGCTGCCAGAGACAACCCGTACGAGCTTTGCTTGTCTCAGTGCCACAAACTTTCTGCAGCTATAGGTACACAGCCCTGTCCAGCTGTCCTTGGTCGCTAGTGCAGCACCTGAAAAAAAAAACTGAAAAAACGCACGTTCTGAAACAATCTATCTGAATTCTGATCTTGTTACAGAGGCGGCAGATGCCTGAAAACACTAGTGATCCATTTCTGAGACCTCTATTCGCATCCCCCAATGGTTCTTTTTGCATGATGAAGTTTTGCTTTATTGGTATAGGCGTCTCAGCGCGTGTGAGCAGAGTTCAGTATGTGAATGTCGTCTGGTGGCTGGACTGTTGCATCTTTGCAATTGACATGAGCCCAAAACGGGATTAGGCAAAAGCCTAACACCCAATGGTCCAATTAGGCAGTCGTCTGAGGAGGTTGGTGACTTGGTTCCAAGACTCGGGCTTGTTTGTTGCTTTCTTCTTGTTTGAAGGCAGGAGAGAAGTAGTAGTTTGATTGATTGTAGTAGTAAGATTGATTGCTCCAGGTTCATTTTCTAGCTAGGATGGAGCATCTTACTGTAGTTCTATCCCCTTGTCGTCCACATTGCTGCGGTTGTTTCTGTTCCTCTGGTAGCCCACAGTCCACAGCCGAGCGTGTGTGTGCTGAAACTCTGCAGCCTTTTAGTTCATCCAATCACAACATTGATCTCCATGTGTACAACGAGTTTTAGCTTTTAAGTTGAAGGGTCAAACTTTTACGTGATGGAATGTGCCATGTTACACTGCTCCAAAAGTATTGTCATATTTTCTCAATGCACATTTGCGTGCATTTTGGTGCAACATTTTGGTAGCTTAATTAGATGCTCGTGTGGGGTTATGCTGCCATGATTCGTTTGTTTCTTCTGCACTCATAGATGTGAGTCGTCTCACCATGATTTCTAGAGGACAAAGGTATCCTCTCTATAGCAGCTAATGATTGAACTGGGGTAATTATCAAAGCAAGCATTAAACGTCATTATTTAGAAAGCATGAATTTCAAAACATAGGAAATAGTTTTGTGCCAGTAGAAATAGGTAAATTTTGTTCCCTTTGTCTAGATCAATGAAGAAACCAAAAATGTTGAGCTGAAGTGGGGTTATCGGTAGGTAGAGCACCACAATCAGAGAGAAGCAAAAGGCAAAAGCTGATACTTATAGATCCTTGTTTTCCGTGACAGACAAAGTTCATCTTTTGCATATGAATTAGCTTTTGATGTAGAAAGGGAAACATAGCATACTCTTGTGCTACATCTTTTAGAATTGACTTCTGAATTTTGTGAAAGAAATAACAGATAAAGACTTCAGAACTCCTAATTGATATCAACTCCAGTTCGACAAAATGGGGAGAAAAATTCGTTGTTTCACTTACTTACCATCACCGCAAGAACATTCATTCCACATGTTTTCAGATGGAAAAAAAAAACCTCTTCTAATGTTGGTGCACTGCCATTAGATTGGATCTGTTTTAATGTTTCATCACCAAATGGTACGTTGACTGACATTGGGGTGGACTGTCATCTCTGAATTAACTGAAACTTCATGTTTTCTGTTAATCTTGTGATATACTTGTCTGTGGCTGGCTCCTGAATTTATGCCAGACACAAGATATAATAAGGACTTGTTTCTGAATTTCGAAGTGATCTTGACCCTGGTCTGACAAAATGCAAAAAGTGCATTATTTTACTGCTGACGCTTCAATGGTTGGAAGCTGGCAACTGAATATGATGTGCTGCATTAGCATTGGATTTGATCATCTCTGAGACTGAAACTTGAGCATCGATATATATATATATATAGTTTCTGAATCTGAGATGAACTGAAACATTGAATAATTGTTGCAGGTGACAGTGCGCGGCAGCATGGCGTACGTGCCGCAGACGGCGTGGATTCAGAACGGGACGATCGAGGAGAACATCCTGTTTGGGTGCGCCATGCACCGGGAGCGCTACAGGGAGGTGATCCGGGTGTGCTCCCTGGAGAAGGACCTGGAGATGATGGAGTTCGGCGACCAGACGGAGATTGGCGAGCGCGGCATCAACCTCAGCGGCGGCCAGAAGCAGCGCATTCAGCTCGCCCGCGCCGTCTACCAGGACTGCGATGTCTACCTGCTCGACGACGTCTTCAGTGCCGTCGATGCCCACACCGGCTCCGACATCTTCAGGGAGTGCGTCCGCGGCGCACTCAAGGACAAGACCGTCGTCCTCGTCACCCACCAAGTCGACTTCCTGCACAACGCCGACATCATCTACGTGCGTGATGCTGCTCACCCAATGGTGAAATGGTTTTCTTCTTGGTTTGGTTTGCGTTCTTGTCTCTGACAGATTGTCCATCGACGTATGCATGCAGGTAATGAAGGATGGCATGATCGCGCAGTACGGAAAGTACGACGAGCTGCTCCGAGCGGGCACGGACTTCGCGGCTCTGGTGGCGGCGCACGAAAGCTCCATGGAGCTCGTGGAGAGCGCGGCGCCGGGGCCGGGGGCTACGCCCGCGCCGGCCGGCGAGCTGCCGCTCTCCCGGCAGCCTTCCGCGCCCAAGGAGGGCACGTCGAACGGCGACAGCGGCATCAAGACGGCAAAGGCGTCGTCGAGGCTGATCAAGGAGGAGGAGCGCGCGAGCGGGCACGTCAGCTTCACCGTGTACAAGCAGTACATGACGGAGGCGTGGGGGTGGTGGGGTTTGCTGCTGGTGCTCGCCATCTCCGTGTTGTGGCAGGCGTCCACCATGGCCAGCGACTACTGGCTCGCCTACCAGACCTCCGGGGACGTGTTCGAGTCCAACCTCTTCATCAAGGTGTACTCCATCATCGCCGCCGTGTCGGTGGTGATCGTCACGGTGAGGGCCCTGCTCGTCGCTACCATCGGCCTTGACACTGCCAACATGTTCTTCAGGCAGGTCCTCAGAACCATCCTCCACGCGCCCATGTCTTTCTTCGACACCACGCCCTCCGGCAGGATCCTCACCAGGGTAAGTACGACCATCTATATCATCGCTAAATATTTGATGTTTAGAACAATATTTAGTCCATCAATATTTCTTATATGTTTAGTTCAAAAATAATAATAAAATTGGTATATACATATTTGCCTTAGAAAGTAATATCATAGTAACCTAAACTTATTTCATTTTATAAACTTATATGAATATAAATTGATGGTAAAAAAATCGAGAGTTTGAAGGAATCTTGTACTAAACATCAAATATTTTTGTTCATAGAGAATAATTTAATGTCCGTGGTTTGTCACATATAAAAAAGAGTTTCACATTGAGGAATTCGTTGGATATGTATTATGAGTTACGTGAGTAACAGATGGTCTTGTGATCTGCAGGCGTCATCGGACCAGACAAACGTCGATCTGTTGCTGCCGTTCTTCGTCTGGATGAGTGTGTCCATGTACATCACGGTGATCGGCGTAGTGATCATGACGTGTCAGGTGGCCTGGCCTTCGGTCATTCTCGTCGTCCCTCTGCTCATGCTCAACCTGTGGTTCCGGGTAACTGCCTACTGCTGCTGCATGTTACATCAAATCCCATGGCTATTTTGGTTCACATTTGCCGATTTGGTTTGCAGTCATACTACCTCTCGACGTCGAGGGAGCTGACCCGGCTCGAGTCGATCACCAAGGCTCCGGTGATCCACCACTTCTCGGAGACGGTGCAGGGTGTCATGGTCATCAGATGCTTCGAGAAGCAGGAGAGCTTCTTCCACGAGAACCTCAGCCGGCTGAACGCCAGCTTGAAGATGGACTTCCACAACAATGGCGCGAATGAGTGGCTCGGCCTACGGCTGGAGCTGATCGGAAGCCTAGTCCTCTGCGTCACTGCCTTGCTCATGGTCACATTGCCTTCCAATATCGTCCTTCCAGGTATGGGAAAATGAAACACTCATATATATATATATATATATATATATATTGTGCTGAACAGCTGAGATGCCATTGCTGCAGAGTATGTCGGTTTATCGCTATCTTATGGCCTGTCACTCAACTCGGTGATGTTTTGGGCCATTTGGTTGAGTTGCAACATCGAAAACAAAATGGTTTCAGTCGAGAGGATAAAGCAGTTCACAACCATTCCATCTGAGGCAGAATGGAGAATAAAGGACACTGCTCCCTCTGCAAACTGGCCAACGAAAGGCGACATCGATATCATTGATCTCAAGGTAACTCTTGGCTCCAAAGATTGTACTTACTTTAGTATAGAACAGTAAAAAAGATCTTTGCCAGAGATCAAGATTTGGTAGCATCAGAAATTTAGAATTAGCTAAACCTGAAGTGATCTGTCTGCCCATGCAGTTTAGGTATCGGCCCAACACTCCTCTAGTGCTGAAGGGCATCACACTATGCATACACGGGGGAGAGAAGATTGGGGTGGTTGGGAGAACTGGCAGTGGGAAATCAACGCTGATCCAGGCGTTGTTCAGAGTAGTTGAGCCTTCTAATGGGAAGATAATCATCGACGGCATTGACATCTGCACGTTGGGGCTCCATGATCTGAGGTCTCGGTTCGGTATCATCCCTCAGGAGCCTGTGCTCTTTGAAGGGACGATTCGGAGCAACATCGACCCACTTCAGTTGTACTCTGATGACGAAATTTGGCAGGTATTTAACAAGCAAGTTTATATTTATGTGTTCCTGCACAGATTTTGCTATTTTCTAAAGTTACGTATGTTTCCTTTCAGGCCTTGGAACGTTGTCAGCTGAAAGATGCAGTGACTTCAAAACCTGAAAAGCTTGATGCGTTAGGTACTTCATTTACAATTCACTGTTATTCACTTATTTGCCTACAGTTGTAACTAAGATGCTGAGCAAGTGCATAGATTTAAGCTGACATAAACAAGTAGTGATTCTGCGATGCCTTTTTTTTGCGTGTACAATTGAACTGAAAATGGCCAACCTTTCTTTCATAACAAAAAAGCCCCTTTCACAGGTTCTAGATACTTTACGACTACGTACTAATCTGAGTATGCCTTGCCTTGTCTATCTAGTTGTCGACAATGGTGAGAACTGGAGTGTTGGGCAGAGGCAGTTGCTGTGCCTTGGCCGAGTGATGCTGAAGCACAGCAGGATATTGTTCATGGACGAGGCCACTGCTTCAGTGGACTCTCAAACTGACGCTGTTATTCAGAAGATTATCCGGGAGGAGTTCTCAGCCTGCACCATCATCAGCATTGCACACAGAATACCGACGGTTATGGACTGCGACCGAGTCCTGGTCATCGATGCTGGTAACCAACTTAATCACTACTCAGTGCACAGTAATATTTCATTTAGGTTCACTGAAACTTCAAATAGGAAGTAATATCTTGTACTTCCAAGTACGAAAACTTTAGCTCATGATCGTACTGCTATCTTAGCAATCTGAAAAATCTGAAGCATTTTTTTCTTCGTACCAGGTCTAGCAAAGGAATTTGACAGTCCTGCAAACCTGATCGAAAGGCCATCACTCTTTGGTGCATTGGTTCAAGAGTACGCAAATCGATCATCCGACATCTAGTCAATGATGAGATGAACTGATTTTTTGACTCGGAACTTGGGAGGAAATAAGGGCTACGAATGACCACACAAGCTGCGCTAGTGCTCTCCACACTCTGATTCTTTTCAAATTTTGCGAGCAGTGAGCCAGTGAGTAGTAAGTAACGTGAAGGCACCAGGAAAACAGAGATGAAGAACACAGGTTTGGGTGTATTGTTCAGCACGTGCATTGTACAAGCTGATATTGTGTGTAACAATGATGAGATAAAGTCGAAAATTCAACTAAAATATTGTTACCGTGGAAGATTTTCAGTCAGGGAAAGCGGTAGGAATCGTTACTTCATAAACATCTAGACCGATGCATAAATAATCACATGATTTAGGTTTGTAACTTGTCATCAGGGCTTGCTCTTTATAAATAATGGATTAAATTGAGTTTATGATAATTATCTAAGGGTACAAATAAATATATTAAATATTAGAAAGTTAATTTAAAATTTTTTATAAAAAAATGTTGATGAATTTTTTTAAAAAAACAATATTGCTTAGTATCTTAACGTGTCCGTAATAATTCATAGTCCATAAGCGAAAAAAAAAACAGTACCCGACTATTGAATATGTCCAAAGTCCAAACCATTGTAATTACTAGCTATTGGAGGCGAGCTATGTGGAAGGTTTCTCCATGAAAAAAAAAGTTTCATGCTCTGTTTTGTTCAATCCTTTTCGTGGACACGACATGTGTTTCATCCCTACGTGCCATACAGTTTTCATATTTACCTCTAATGTACTCGCTCTGTTAGTTAACTGTGAGTTTTCCTGATTATCTCTGATGTATTCATTCCATTAGTTTCACTTTGAGTTCATCGTTAGATTTTTCATAATGAAACTACAATTGATAAGCCTCTCCAATAAAAATAAAACCCTAAAAACAAGAATTCTTTTATTATATGTTTTTTAAGGAGACTAAACTACCTTAACACTGAAAATTCATATTTCTTCTACTAAATTTGAACACCACCAGCGAGAAAACATACGCACTTTACCAACAAAGTGTTAATCCCTTGCTGATTATAGTTTGAAGCGCAGTTAAAAAGAAAAAAAAACAGTTTCTATTTTGAAATTTTGCGTGCAAACACTAGATTTTTAGTTTGGTAATTTCACCACCCTCCTCTGAAATATCATAAAATTTGGTTAAATTTGATTTAAAAATTCTAATTTTGGACTCAAATTTGGGGAAAAATACAAAAAATTGCAGATTGTGTAACTTTGTCCATTTGAAATATATTCAAATATGACTGAAACTCATTTGAGAATTTAAAATTTTGGTTTTCAAATTTCATTTGAAATAATTCCGCCCCTTAATTTCTTCATAATTAAAAATGTTTCCCATGGGAGGATTATGCTTTTAAAGGATAGGTTGGCACTTATGGTTACAAATAAGAGGGCAATATGGCAAGTCCGCACTACATCCCTTTGCAATAGAATTTGTTAAAAAAACTATCATCAATTACAAAACTACATTTAATACCCCTTAACTTAAAAAAAAAGAAGATGCACCCTAAGTGCAATACAACCTGGCTGGTTTTAATAGTGGTTTTCATGTTTTTAATATCCAAACACATTTCTTTACTTAATTTTAATTTCTTTTTACATCTCTCTCACTAACTACGCGCTAATTGTAATTTCAAAATCAATAAAATCACTAAGTAAAACCTGATTATATTGCCTTTGGTGTTATTTTGCTCGGTTTTGATTGTTGAATAGTGTAAACTATCCCATGTGTTTTTTTGACAATCCCAATAATTGAGGGTGCAATATAAACTTACCACATCGAAAAAAAAGGCAATAAGGCAATTCTTCAAAAATATGATGGACAACTTAAAGTCCACCAACTGGACGTATATAGAGATCAAAATGAGAAATTAGTGCCATTATATGGAATAAGATAAAACCTAGGGACATAAAAATGATTGCGGAAAATTAGGGGCACATATAGAAATTACTTTTTTTCCCCAAGACATTGAAAATGGGACATGGCTTTGCCTTCTCCCGTGTGATTCACCGATCCATGCTCCACAGTAAATCGGATGACTTACGTTCTTCAATGGCCGGTCCCACAACATCTCTTCCCTTTACTATCATCCTTCTTCCAGCGAGTAGTATCGGAGGAATTCTATAGCGATCTATAAGTTGCGGTCCCAATTTGTATTAAGATTTAACAAGGATTAACCGGGCTTTGTTTTAGTCCCTCTTTCCTCTTTCTTTTATCATGAAAACCAAGTGTTTCCGTTGGCTTAGTATAAGAGAAAAAGGTCCTCCTAAACTCGAACTTGAGCAGCCTCCAAAAAGTGGTGAAGTGTCATCCACTACAACTGATCGACCCTACTCCAGCACAGCAAAATGAACGTCAGAAGCCGATGCCAAACGCAGATGCACTAGTGACAGATCGACCAGAGTTTCGAAAAAAGATTCACAACCTTAGAAGTTTTAATAGGTACCAAGTTCGATCCTTTGAGTTCAATTCTCTCAATTTCTGATTCATCTTTAATTTCTAATATTTCTAAGTTAAGGGTTTCCCTTGATCTAATATTTCTATGTTAGGGGTTTTCCTTGGAAAGAATCCTTTAGAAATAGATGAATTTACTAACCATACAAAAATTCTAGAGGTAGATAGAACTACTCCTTTTCGTGCTACTTCTACTGTCACTTCTTATACGTTAACCACTAATATACATAGAAAAATAATACAATTATCTTCTCTCCAACACTTATGTAGTGAGGAGACAAAGGATAGTGGCTATGAGTTGTTTGACTCTCAAGCCACACCTCGACGCAAAAATTTTGTTGCCATTCTTAAAACTAGAAATTGTTATTTACTCCATCAAATCTTATAAGTAAAAGATTTTTTGTGGCATGAGAAGCCTCCGATTGGGTGATCAGGTGGCATTCTCCTAGGGGTAAATTTAGGTGTTTTTGATATTGGCTTGATCTCGGAAGAAGACTTTGATGTAAATCTTACCAAAAATAAAGTTGACGGTTTTGTTGTGTGTTAATGGTAGCATATAGAGCTGCCTAACCTGACCTAAAAGAATAAAGAATAGTTCTTAACGGAACGAGTTTAGAGGTGTGGTACTAAAACATACCTCTAATGGTAGGAGGTGATTTTAATATTGTCAGATCGCAAGATGAAAAGAACAATAGTTCTTTCAATCCTCGATGGCCCTTTTTCTTTTTAATGTGGTTCTTCATAGTCTCAATTTGGGAGAGATTGAATTATCATGGAGACAGTTTACATGGGCAAACAATCTCAAAAATCCAACTTACAATAAGTTGGATAGAGTGTTAATAACGGAATGGGAACAAAAGTACCTATTATTATAAACGTATCAAGCCATACCTCATGCTATTTTAGACTACTCTCTCATTATAATCAGATTTGGCTCACATGATCATTTGGACAATGAACCGCCTTTTTGCTTTGAATTGGAATGGCTGGAGCGGGATGGATTTTATAGGAGATCTGCTAACGTATAGAAGAACCCAAATAAAGAGAAAAACCGTATGGAATGCTAGAAATATAGGATTATTCACCTTAGATAATTTTTAAGAGGATTGGCAAGAAACACCAACGGGACATATAGAAAAGAAAAACAAGGGCAACTTTTAAACTTAATTGAGTTGCTTGATTTCAAGGGCAAAACATCTACTCTAAGGGATAGTAATACAAAATACTACCACCTAATTGCTAATGGTAAATATCGCAAGAAGATGAATTTCCAATTAAAACAGGAGGGTGTTATAATAAGTGATGATAAGAATTTAAAAGAGTATAATTAATTACTATAAATGTTTATTTAGACCTTTGGGAAAATAATGTTTCGATGATGGAGGATTGGATTGAGTATAGGTTTCGGAGCCTAAAAATGATATCCTTACTGCTGATTTTTTAGAAAAAGAAGTAAAAACAAAGCAAATTTTCAAATGCAGTACAACTTAGTAGTAGGTTCATCTATTTATTAGTTTTTTTAGGTCATTAAGGATGACCTCATGGCTCTGTTTAGAGAATTCTCTGAAAGAAATTTGCCCTGTTTAGCTTAAACTTTGGGATCATTGTGTTAGCCTCAAAAAAGACTTAAATATTATAGAAAGGTTAGTGATTTTATATGAAACTATTCATAAATTAAAGAAGAAAATGATGGATGGAATCATATTTAAGATTAACTTGCTTCGATAAAGTAAAATGGCAGTTTCTTTAACAACCACTACAAATAACAAATAAAGGGGTTTTTCCAAATATGGTGTAACTGAATTTCTAATTGGGTTGACGGGACAGTGTTAGTGTTAAGGTGTGGGCAAGATATTTTAAAGGCACAACGCATCAAGGTTACCCAATGTCTCCAATCCTTTTTAATATAGTGGCTGATATGTTAGTCATTTTTATTGAGCGGGCTAAAGCAAATGATTAAATTTGAGGTATAGTTCCATATTTAGTGGAAGATGGTTTGTCCATTCTACAATGTGCTAATGACATAATTATCTTTCTAGACCATGACTGAACATCAAAAAAATCTTATGCATTTTTGAACAATTGTTAGGGTTAAATTCATAAAAGTGAGATTTTTTGCTTTGGAAAAGCTAAGGAAATATAGTGTCAATATAAGCAATTGTTTAGTTGTAATTCTAGATCTCTTTTAGATATCTTAGCATTCCTATTTATTATCAGAAGCTCTGAAATGTTGATTGTAAAGGAGTGAAAGATAGATTTAAGAGAAAGCTCGACACATGGAAGGGCAAAAATATCTCTTATGGTGGGAGATTGGTCCTTCTTAACTCTATTCTTTTGATCATCCCATTGCTTGTTAACCTTCTTTGAAATTATAAGAGAGGTATATGGTTCACGGTTTTTTTAGGTAGTGGTGATCAGAAATAAAAGCAAGGGAAATTATATGTCAACCAAAAGATTAAGGTGGACTTGGAGTCCAAAATTTTGATGTAAAGAATAGATGTTTGCTAAGCAAATGGCTATTCCAACCAGTCAATGGAGAATGACTTTGGCAAAAGATCTTGCAAAATAAATACTTAAAAGGTAAACCTGTCATGTCAATTTCTTACAAGCAAAGAACATCCTAATTTTGGGCTGGTCTAATGAGAGTGAAGGATTAATTTTTTCGATATGGATTTTTTTATGTGGCAATGGGATGTAAATACCCTTCACTATATAATGCGGCTCACTCAATAAAAATGGCTAACATATGGATTAATTTTTTTGATATGGATTAATTTTTCAATAGGAATTTTAGAAAGATACATGTTTAGGATCACGTCTTCTGAAAGATCAATACGCTTTTCAATATAATGTGGTTCGGAAGGAACAATCCACTTTAGTGGAGGTTACGAGTACAACACCGCTTATTATCTCATTTAGGTGAGGGATTGTTGGACATAAACTACTTAATTGGAATAATTTAGTTTAGCAATTTGGCATGGTTACACTATCAAATGAAAATGATTGCTTTGTATGGATGTTACATAAAAGTAGTAGATTTTCGGTTTACTCTATATGCACGGTGGTAAGGAACTCTAATGTTAGGATTCCTAAGAATCCTATGGGAGTTAAAGATTTCCACTTAAAATTAAAGTTCTCATGTAGTTTTTTCATAGAAAAATAATAACCTTGCTACAAGGAACTAGAGGGGAGACAAGCAGTTGTTTTTACTGCACAAGAGATAATTCAACACCTATTTTTTTATTATCTTTACTATCAATATATCCTCTCCCAAAATGAAAAAAAATGCTAACTAGCTTAGGAGAGTACTGTTATGACTGGAATTTCTATCTAAAATTACAAACGCTTACATGTATATTTAAATCTCGTTTAGGAATTAACTGACGTACACAATAATAATAATATTTTTAAAAAATACAAATCTTTAAAGTAATATTTAAATAAGGAGATAGAATCTAAACAATTAAAGATATCTGCAATGGAAAAAATAGTGAATGATGACCCCAACTCCGTAGCTTGATCAGAACTCAGCCTAATGCTTCAAATCACTTTGTTCAGTGTAAAACTCATCCTTTGATTATTGTAAGCACAGTAAATATACAAGTGCGTATAATATAACAAATTATGACATAATATGGCTATTTTGCATAACATCATTTAATAGATATTTAGACAATTAAGCAATATTAATTCATCACTGCACAACCTATCCCGGTTGCATAGGCCTAATCGCTTCACACTTGGAGTTACCACAAATCCTCCGATTAGCTCAATATTTAACAAGTTCATAACAATAACTCACAAATCGGTTCTTAATTGTTGTGAGCATGAACATCACAACCATGTGCTTATAACACTCTATTAGTCAAATTTTAGTTGGCAAATTATTAATTAACCCAACATGACCAAACATCATAAACTAACATTAATTAATCATAATTATGCATACGTGAGACATTAGTTATTCTATAAGTAATCTAGAGTTTCTAAGTATAGCTAAGCAACTGTACTAAATATTGATCTAAACCATTATATAAAGTCTAAACTAGTCAAATCTCAAGGTGTTAAGGTATAAGATAATCAATGTAAATTGGTCAAAACAAGAGATATAGGTTTACACCTAATGATATTCAAAAATAAATACATATTTAAACAAAAAAGCATTGGATCAATATGCTCAAAAGGTGTTAGATATGTGTAACTTGTTGTGAGCCTTCCTCAACAAGGACAGGCAGTTCGGAAATGTCAAAAACTGAAGGCAAAAAAATAAAGAAAACAATACACAAGGATAGAAAAATAACACATGGTGATATTTTTAATGGATAGATCTTTATTTTTATTTTTAGATAACTTAGCAACTTGAAGTGACTGGAATTAAAATGAATTAGTTCTGATTTTTCTATAATTAAACCAATTAAAATCTTGTAAAAAATTAATTAAGGAATTATGACACAATAAAGACTTGTTTTTAATAGGAAAAAGAATTATTACGTCACGTAGATTCGGTTCACCATGGATGGGGTGAACAGAGACGGTTTACAGATATCAATGACCGGGATTAATTTAACTAAAGTTAAATTTGACTGAGATTGACAGTTGAGATCGATTCCAATCTAGGGCTCAATGGATGCCATGTGGGCATCTAACTGACTGCCATGAAGGATGGGGAAGCAACATGGCGTGAACATAGACACATCGGTAGCGAGTGGCCACGAGAACTTACGATCACCGGTGCTCCATGGCACGGGGGCACAAAACAAGAGCACCGGGACGACGAGAGCGACATGGGGAATTAAGTGGATGGCAATGTGATGAAAAACAACGACAAATGGTGGCCGTCGCAGTTGACGAAACATCGGTGGCTTCAGGTTGTTGACGAGGGCGGCACTTAAGTGGTGGATGGTGACCATGAACTGGTGGACGAGATGCAGATCCTCCTTGTGAACCTAGTGGCAGTGAGGATAGGCTCAGGCTCCGACTATAATGGAAGCGTGGCTCGGCTAGTGTTGACGGGTGGTGACGGTGCTCAAACCTGCGGTGCAACAAGGGCTAGATGGCATGGATGGCTAAAGCAAGGGCAAAGGCAAAAAGATAAGCGAATATGGGAAACCAAGTCTACTATGCCGCTAGAGGCGATGGAAAGTTTGGGCTCGCCGATTTAGAAATAACTTGAGTTCTAGCTCCATATGACACCCAACAGACATGGTTTTGCTTCGATTCTTAAGGAAAAAAATATAAAATTGGGTAAGGTAAATAAAACACCTCAAAGGTGGAAACAAACCAATTTGATGCAGAAAGGTGGCAACGTTGGACTCTAGCTCTAACACAAGCTATAATACGAAGCCCACCTTTCAGTGAAAGGAAGAGGGAGTGTGGGAGCAAGTTGGCTAGGCCGTCTTGAGGAAAAGAAATATTTTTGATTTAAATTATTCACCAAAACTCTATTTTATTTAGTAAAAATACTTCTATTGCTTAAATAATTCAGTTAAAGCAAAAAGTATTTAATAAAATTTTAATTTTATCTAGGCTAATTTTATGTTCAAATTTATTAAGGATTTTATTAAGATTCCTCTTTTAGCATTTTAAATAATTTCTAAAAATATAGCATAATCAAAATAATAATAAAGTATATTTGATAAAAAAAATTTCTAACTGATTATCTTTGTATCTTTTTGCGGGTTCCAATATTAGTATGATGTTATAATAAAACAAACAAGATATTATACTTATGTGCTACCTTAGTGAGAAAAATACAGTTCACAATGTGAAAAAACATTCATTTGTAAAAATACATAGGGGATAGAAGAATTTTACCTCAAATTTAAAACTAAAATTTAAAATTTTAAAATAAATTTCAAATCACATTTGATGAAATTTGTACAACGTTTTCACCAAATTCTGAACCTAAGTAAAAAAATATAATTTTGGTTTTTAATTTCTTGGTAAAAGTCTGGTATGGGTTTGATCAATTTGTTTAAAATCTATTGGAAAATTTAAATTTTGTTTTCAAATTTGACATCAAATAATTCTACCATTTTTTATTTTATTATAGAATAAATTTTTTTTGTATTGATATTTATGTTTTTGAAGTGAGTAACATAAAGTTTGAAATAGGGGCTATATAGTTGTTTTAGAAAAAAAAGATAACGGATAGAATAGTTAAAATAAAAACTCGTTAGAATAGAGGATGAGGCAAAAACAAGAGAAATTGAAAAAAAAAACTCAAGGGTAAGTAAGTAATTTTCTCTTCTTTGTATAATAGAATAATGGTAGAGAAGTCATGGGATCCATCTGTGAAGAACATGAGTCATCAAGGGCTCCCTTAGAACAACGAAATTTGGACGAATTTAGAACAAAGGAATTTTAGAGGAATTTTAAAGGATTGGACTCTTATGGAAAAAAATCATATATGGTCCTTTGCAACAAAGGAATGGTTATTCTAAATTCCTTAAGATTGACTGAAATCATAAGAATTTCAGATGATCTGCTACATGAGGTTCAACGTCTTGGAAAAATTCATTTGTTTATATCTCTGCTTTCATTCCTATGTTTTTCTAGCTCTCCATCTATGTTTTTCTCGCACTCCATCTAAATGCTTTCCAGTGTTTTTCCATCCAGAGGATTTGAGGTGGCAAGACATTCAAATACGAAGTTTTCCTATTTATGTATTTTAAAAATTCTGCATTCCAAAGAAACCATGACGTGTTGGGGAGCATTGGTTAGAACACTCAAGTGGGAGCTAGCAGCCTGCGTCCAGGATTCGTTTTCTAGAGCATGAGTTTGCGTTGTGTCTTTACAAAAAGTTCCATTTTGCATTCCAAACAAGGCATTAGTTTGCATTGCGTCTTTACTTTAAAATTAACGAGATATCATGCATCGGCCTAGATTTATGTTATTCGATTAATATTATAAAATCATATATGGGATAATTGTGCTTTTAACCCATTTTAAAGGCTAACTACCATTTAATATTGCTCATTTGACACACTTTTTAAAAAACGAAGAGACCCTATTCTATAAAGCCAACTTATTGGTGTTAACTTAGGAGCAAAACGTCATTTATACCTTTGCTCATTTGGCCCTACTCTCTTGAAGTTTTTTTTTCATTCGGGCAGTGTTTTTACACTTACATAATTTGTGATGGAAATTTTTGACAGAGACATTGCAAATTTGACTTAGATTTAAATTTAAATTAACAACCTTGTGACAAATTTGACTTAGATTTAACAAAATTATGACCAGACTTTAACAATTCACAGCAAATTAGATTTACCAAAGCAAAAACACAATGTAGCCTCCCTTTCCTCGTTTCATTTCTCCTCTCTATGTTTCCTGCTCATCCACCGAACTCTAGTGAGGGCCTAACAAGGTGGTGGCGGCAGAGCTCATGTTCAATGAAGCAACAACGGTGGAGGAGCTTGGGCTAGATGAGATAGTGATGCTCGAGAACTCACACTTAGTGGCGATGGCATTGGTGAGCTCCAAATTGGTAACACCTAGCCCCTAAATCCGAATAGCTCATTCTACACGTTGAGTGGGCCCATGTTCACATAGCACCGTACTTACACTTTCGTCCTCATTTCATGTAAAAGGGTTAATCTAGAGGTATTATGGTTAAAGTCAACTGGGTATATAAACTGGCCCAAACCTATCTATACTTTCCATGTGGAATTATTCTCACCAAATGATTTTTTGGGCCTAATGGATCGAAACTGAAACTAGAACACACACTTGGCCCAAGGTATTATACTCTCCCCCCTTCATGGGCTGATGCCCTTGACAGACGAATACCCAAGATCTCCCCTCGATGCTATGACACTATGACATATCCCTTCAACAGGCCAACATGTATGCACACCCGTGCGGTGTGGGTTGAGGCTTTAATACCACCTGTAACACCCTAGCCCCAAATTCGCATAGCCTACTCTATACGTTGAGTAGCCCACATTCACATAGCACCTCTGGGTTAACCATTTTACACAAAGTGAGAACGAAAGTATAAGTAAAGTGCTATGTGAATGTAGGCACACTCAGTGTAGAGTGGGCTATGCAGATTTGGAGGCTATGGTGTTACATAGGCTTAGTTAGGAAGTGAGATCCTAAAAGAGTGGGAGTGGCTACAGTAGCGAGAGGGTGTGGAAGATAGAGACCACCGACACCAGCATAGGGTAGTGGAGGTGGAGGTGGAGGCATAGAGAGTCGATGAGACGGGCATGACGAAGACCAAATCTGGCCACTAGGTGATCAGGGGTCACTAGATGTGGCCGACCCTAATCTCTGGGATGCTAGATCCAGCTAACTGGTAGGGAAAGTGAGGTAGTGTCTTCAAGATGGCGGTCGGCCGATGCTCATTGGCCGAGAGGGAGTGGTGGCACCATCGTCTAAGATGGTAGTTGGCCGATGCTCACCTCCTTGTCATCGTAACCCCCTCCTATCCCATTGCCACCACGCCGAGGGAGAGCCACATAAAAGGTTTTAGAGGTAGCCTAGAGGGAGGTGACTATTTATTTACCTAAAATTATAAAAACTTTATGCGGAATTAGATCTAGTAGCACTGTTTGGTATCGCTGTAGATAGTCCGACTATAGAGTAGTCGGACTGTCTAGCAGTTATCAGAAAATCCAATCAGTGCAACGAAATAAAGGATTCAGTTTGTCTGGGTTTGATAGGACAATCTAGCCAACAAAGAGATAAATGACTTATGCAAATGACAAGATATAAACTAGAGGGGCTCCTCAAGCATACTTTCAACAAGAGAAAGAGATGATAGAGATAGATAACAAGCTAGCAAAAGAATACTACAAGCTTAAGATAGAAAGCGCTAAATACAAGATAAAGAGAGTAGAGGAGGCACTGATTTATTTACCGAAGTTTAGAACCAACTGTTCCTATTCTCCATTGAGGAAGCTTCTATTGGTGTGGGGTCTCTTTTAACCTTTTTCCTCTCTAAGTTACCACCAAGTGTAAGTTTGTTCTCCAAGCAATCACCAAGACCTAATCTTAGATGCCCGTGACTCCTCTTAATCGGTGAACCTTGCTCCACTAAGCAACCACCAAGGTAAAGCTTAGAATTCTCTCAATTTGTTTGTTCCCTTCTAGAGATAAGGCTGAACCTTCACAAAAATTCTTGGACAACCACACCCTTTGGTTTCTCCGAGATTAAAATTTTTATCTTCCACATACTCAACTCAACACACTAATCATTACATAAGCTTTAGATAACAGAGAGAGAGAGAGTTAGGAGAGAGTTTAGCCTTCTAAACAACAATACAAGAACACTCAAGGTTGAATCTTATCACAAATGATGTTTAGTTTGCTCTTTAAGACTCTTGTATACTTGCTTAGCTTCTTAGAGTGAAAGGGGATCTAAAAGTCTCTCAACAACTCTACGGTGATGCCCATATATAGTCTCAAATCCTTCAACCAACTATTTGTAACCATCGCAAAAGTCTACAAAAAATGTATTAGGTCAAACAGTTACCACATCGGATTGTTTAACCCTATATAACTTTTATAACGGTCACTGATAACTAGCTGTTGGGTCATAAAGAACTTGACAAACTAGCACCGCTATTGGACTATCCGATTATGCCTCCATCGTTAGTCTAACCTCTACCCAATTGTCTAGTCAGTTCTTCTCCATTGTTCAGTTATGCAATTGTCCAGCTTGTGTCTAGAGCGTGTCAAACAGTTTGGTACCGTACCAGATTATCCGACAAGGTTATGTTCGATGCCTCTCGAATAAATCCATCCACTTGAGCTTCTCGCATCCATCTTCTTTTGGATTGCCCGACACCTCTTAGACTATTTGGTCTTCTATAGACTTGGATTGTCTAGTACAACACATGACAATCTGACTCCTTACAATTTGAAGGCAACTTGACCTTTCTATCTTTCAAACTTCGCCCAATTTGCTTCCAATTTAACTCTTTTGCTTTGAGAGTTGTCTTTACCTACTTTGCAACTTCAAAGGACTTATTGCCTGCTCATCACTCATCACATGCATTAGTTGATTAATCATTTGTTATCAATTAGCCAAAACACACTTAGGATCTAAATACACTTTCACAACATGCCTTAGCTTCCTCTAGGTTGAACTGATTGATGTCAATACAAGGAGGGGATAGTGTAGGTGAGATGTATCTCTTCCTAAGGTGTTTCGGCCTTGAGGATTTTCTAAATGCATTTATTACATAGTTGTTGGTAGATAGTCATCGAGAGTGGGGATCTACATAGGCCCCTCTTGAGTTTGGACCAAGGGGTATAGCTCAATCGTATAGATAGATCGCTAAGTCAATGTAGCTCAAACCGCTAGGAGAAAGATGAACGCAGATTCATTTAGATAGGTTTAGGTCGTTTAGTGGCATACACCCTATTCTTACGTTCTTGCTTTTTTATGTGGATTATAGTTGCTAAGTGTATCAAAGTTGATCTCTTTCTCCCCCTCTTTGTCTACAATCCTCTCCTTATATATTCTCGAGGGGTACCATAGCAGGCAGAGAGAAATTCTTATGACCTGAGACTTATGCGTCATATACATAGATTTTAGGTATGATCGGTCTAATTCTATCAGAAGCACACTCTATGGCCTCCTCCAGTGCATGGTGGTGCATGTCGTACTTGCTCGGTGGGGCTCATGGTGCAACAAGTTGGCCAGACACATGGAGGGTGGAAAATGTGGCATGGTTCAACAAGACTCCCTTGCTACAACAGCGGTGGAGGCAACATCTACATTGTCACATGTGACTTGTCTATCATAGTAGATATTCGTCTTATTGTCTATCATGAGCTAAGACCACGAGAGGAGCATACGAGTTTAATTAGTTTACATGGGTTGGCCCTTATGGAGACCAGCTTGGAGGGGCCTAAGTTGGCCAGCTTTAGAGTGAATGGTCTGAGCAGACTAATCCGGGCTAGATAGCTCGGACTGATTAGCTTGGGCACTTTGGCCCGAGCCATTTTGCTTAGTACTCGAGATGGATATAACCCTGGGCTCCGTAGCGAGGACCTTAAGGATGAGATCCTAGATAATTTATAGTCGTCATGATTGTTCCTAGGTCTCTAGATGAGACCTTTGGTCTTCACTTTACTCTATTTTACTGACAAGGTGCTTAGAATGAGATCAAATGAGTGAAGTTGAAAAAATTCAAATATTAGTAGTTATGCAATTGCCCAAAATATAAATAGTTACCTATTGGATAATATAGGATACTCCACTGATCAATGAACCGTTTCTTTCTATTTGATTATTCCCCATATTCTATATACAAAATAATATGTTATTATCCTGTCCTTAGCATCAAACTATAACTTTCAAGTAAAGCAGAAAAAATCAACATTTGAAATTTCAAAGATACGAGTGTGTATACCTGTAGACTGCAGTGCAGCCTTGCGTATGGCTAGCTCGCTCATGAAACTGCTGCGCACCTACAATTGGAAACCTCTCTCGAAAAAAAAAATTCCGGCCGCGACGCACACAAGTCGCAAGTCACAACTGCATTCGAGGAAGGTGGAAAAAAAAACGAAACCGATAAAAAGACGGAGCGGGACCATATACCTCCATTTCCCCGAGACGGCGGTCCGCTCGATCTGGGCCTGTGCCAGTCTGCGAGGCTAGGGTTTCCGCCGCCGGCGATGGGCGCTCTCACCGACAGCCGCAAGCGCCTCTCCGCCGACCACCGCCTCCTCCCCTCCTTCCCGCCCTCTCCCCCGCCTCCCTCCAAGAAGCCCAAGCTCGCGCCCCTCCCCTCCTCCTCCTCTTCCCTCGCCGCCTCCCCTTCCCCCTCTCCCTCGTCGGTCCCTCATCTCTCCGCCACCTCCGCCGCGCCGGGCCCCTCCTCCGGCGCCGCAGCAGCATCCACCTCCTACTCTTACGGCCCCTCCTTTCCCCACCGCCGTCGCCGCCTGCCTCCGCCGCCGCCGCTCCCGCGCCCAATCCACGGGCCCCACCGCGTCGTCCGCGCATTCCGCCTCGGTTCCGCCCGCTCCCACTTCAATCCCCCCTCCCCTTCGTCGCCGCGGCCGCCGCCGCGGCCTCTCGGCCTCGAGCAGTATGTTGAGCTCGTCAGCAGCGTCGCCCACCCGCCGCCGCCTACTCCTTCCACCGATGCACCGACGAGTATGGAGGTGATCGCCGTCGACGATGCGGACGAGAGGAAAGACGAGGAGGAGAAGCAAAAGGAGGAGGAGGTGGAGGTGAAGGGTAGGGTTGTGGTGAGGAAGGTGCCTCTCTACAAGGAGCTGTACGAGGCATCCAGCCGTCTACGGGACGCCAAGCTCAGAACACTCGAATTCGAGGTGCGCCTCGCTGAGAAGGGTCGCCTCGGCCTCGAGCAGCTCGCCGATGTCCTCCCACGATTCACTCCCAAGGAGGTACCTCTTTTTTGTATATTCTATTGCTTTATTTTCTGATATATAGTATGTGAATTATTAAGCACCCTACAGAAAAAAAGTGTTTGTTGCTGTATATTTGTGTCCAACTTTCTCGCTTCAATCCAAGAAGAACCAGAACTTTATGGAAATGTATAGGTTGTCTATGCCCAATAGCTGTAACTCAGACATGATATGCACCCTAGCATTCTCATAAAGCACGGAACACAGTTTATATAGTCTACGAACTTGTTATGTACTTATTGCAACAATGAAATGAAAGGAGAGGCGAGGCGTTTTTGAAAACAATGATGAGGATAAAACGAAACTTTATTTCTGCTTCCCTCAATGACATAGGTCATCAATAACAACAACAACAAAGACTTTTAGTTACAAACAAATTGGAATAGGCTAGACTGACATAGATACAACAATAACAAAGCCTTTTGGCCACAAGCAAGTTAAAGAAAACTAGAGGTAAAACCCAACAAGTGTCTCAAATCATGGTTCAGGCACGTTAATAGCTGTTTTTTAAGTATTCCTATTCTCAAGTACAGATCTTTAGGTTATCCCAATTTTTCAAATCTCTTTTTATTATCTCTTCTCATATTAATTTCGATCTTTCTCTATCTGTCCTCACATTATTATCTTGACTTTGTATTTCAAAATGTATTGGTGCCTTTGGGACATGACCAAACCACCTTAACTGAGGTTAGACAAGCTTTTTTTCAATTGGTGCTACCCCTAGCTGATCACTTATATCTTCAATTGGTGCTACCCCCAGCCAATCACGTATTTCCTTGTTCTGGACTCGATCCATTCTTATATGACCACAAATCCAGCGTAACATACGCATTTCTGCAACACTTAACTGTTGAACATGTCGTCCTTTTGTAGCCCAACATTCTGTCCCATATAGCATAGCAGGCCTAATCGCTATTCTATAAAACTTGTCTTTTAGCTTTTGCGATACCCTCTTATCACAGAGGATGCTAGATGCTTAACGCCACTTCATCCAGCCCATTTTGATTCTATGGCCAACGTCTGCATCAACATCCTCATCCATCTGTAGCATCGATCCCGTATATCAAAAGATGTCCTTTTTAAGCACCACATAGCCTCCTAAACTCACATCTCCCTTTTCGTGTGCGATAGTGCCAAAGTTGCATCTCAAATATTCAATCTTAGTTTTGCTTACTCTAAAACCTTTGGACTCAAGAGTCTGTCGTCAGAACTTTAGTTTCCTATTTAATCCCGTTTGACTCTCATCAACTAACACTACATCGTTTGCAAAGAATACATCAAGTGATATCTACTTATATATTTCTTGTAACCTTATACATTACTAAGGCACAGAGGTACGGGCTCAAAACTAATTCCTGATATAGTCCTATTTTAATCGGGAAGGAACCTGTGTTGTTATTATTTGTTCGAACACTAGTCATAGCATTGTTATACATGAGACATACTTTGTTACGATTTTATGTTTGTTCAAAACCCACAACATAATATTTCTTGGTATTTTGTTATAAGCCTTCTCCAAGTTAATAAAAACCATATGTAGATCGTTCTTCTGTTCTTTAAACCGTTCCATAACTTGTCTTATTAAAAACATTGCTTTTATGGTTGACCTTCTGGGTATAAAACCAAATTGGTTTATAGAGATCCACGCCGTTCCTTTCAAACGGTGCTTAATAACTCTCATAGCTTCATAGTATAGCTCATCAACTTAATTTCCTAGTAATTAGTACAACATTGGATATCTCTCTTATTTTTGTTGATTGATATCAGTAAACTTCTCCTCCACTCCTCAGATATCGTGTTCGATTGAAAAATATTGTTGAACAATTTGTTTGGTCATATTATCGCTATATCTTCAAGACATCTTCACAGCTTGATTAGAATACCATCAGGTCCATCGTCTTACCTTCTTTCATCCTTTTCAAAGCTTATCTAACCTCAGATTTTTGGATTCTCCGCACAAAGCTCCTATTGGTAACTGGATGGTGGTGTCTTCGTTCCCACCATTGAATAAATTGTCAAAATACTCTTACCATCTATATCTAATCTTATCCTCCTTCACTAAGAGTTGCTCTCATCTTCAATACACTTAACTTGGTTGAAGTCTATTGTCTTCCTATCACGAGCCCCAGCCATTCTATAGATGCCATTCTCTCCTTATTTTGTACTCAAACATTGATACGGATCCTCGAAAGCCCGCCCTTTTGTCTCATTCACAATTTGTTTTGTGGTCTTCTTTGCTAGCTTGTACTTCTCCATGTTGTCTCCACTCCTGTCATGGTATAGGCTTTTATAGCATTATTTCTTCTCCTTAATATATCTTTGCACGTCTTCGTTCCACCACCAAGTGTCTTTAGTTTCGCATCTACTTCCTTTGGTCACTTCAGATACATCTGAAGCAATCTTTCAAATGCATATTGCCATCTTCTCCCATAAGTTATTTGCATTGTTTTCTTTCTTCCAAGAGCCCTCTTCGATAACCCTTTCCTCGAAGACATTTGATGTCTTCCTTTCAACTTCCACCACTTGTTTCTTGCAATTTTGGTTTGTTTATCCCTACGAGCGTGCACCAGAAAACGGAAGTTGGCTACCATCAGACTATGTTCAGAAATCACACATTCTTTAGGTATCACCATACAATCTATACATGCTCGTTTATCTCTTCTTGTGAGGACAAAGTCAATCTGTCTAGAGTGTTGGTTGCTATTAAAAGTCACTAAATGAGATTGTCTCTTACTAAATAAAGTGTTGGTTATCATCAGATCAAAAGCTATAGTAAAGTCCAAGATTTCCTCTCCCTCTTGATTCCTACCACTATACTTAAAACCTCCATGTGCTGTCTTAAAACTTATAGTTGTTGCACTTACATGGTTATTAAGATCCCCTCCTATAAAAAGTTTATCGCTACTAGGTAGAGCTCTAATCAAGCCATCTAAGTCTTTTCAAAAATGTTTCATAACACTTTTATTCTGGCCTATTTGAGGGGCATGCGCACTGATTACGTTTAAGACTATATTAGTAACGACAAGTTTAACTAAGATAATTATATTCTCTTGCCTTCTTAGCTCTATCACACCACACCATTCTTGAGCCTCTTATTAATTATAATTGCTACTCTATTTCTATTTAAAGTTGTCCTTGTGTATTAGAGCTTCAAACTAGTACTGTCCACATCCTTCATCCGCTAACCCTTTCATTTAGTCTCTTGAACGTATAAGATATTTACACGACTCCTAACAGTTGTCTCAACTAGCTCTTTTAACTAACTACTAAATGAATCTTAGTTGGTTCAACTTGCTTCCTTACCCTTCGCACCCGCCGAGTATTTAATTTTTTGTAAGTCTAGACTGCTAGTACACTTTAGAGATAGTGTGATGCATACTATCAACCTACTTGTTGCCCCGGCTTGTGGCTGTTTCATTTGTTTAATGCTACAATAAAGATCGTGAAGAAAGAAAATTGAAGTGAGAATTTCCAAGTGTTCTATTTGGTTGAGAGAGAGGAGAAATTATGAGTTCGTTCCTGGATATGTCAATTGATACTTCTACTAAAGGGGAGCCGATAATTTGGTCTGTTATTACTTCCCTGTGTTTATGGCCTTCCAAAAAAAAATGATGATACAAGCATTTTTTCGATTTATGAACGTGTAAGCTAGCAATTGCATTAATACTGAAAAATGAGAGAAATACTGAAAAAGCTATGTTTATCTATTGAAATTGTAGTTTCAGTTAAACAAAGATATTCTTGTAATGGAAATAGCAGATCTTACTGAAGAGTATGTTATTTCATTTTTCATTTTTAAAACATCTGGTCCCCTTTCTTGCTTGCGTTTCAGGAGGTGGCTGAACCTTTTGTTCCTCTTATGGATGAGGATGATGATAGTGTTGATCATGCCCTCGGTGGTCGTAACAGGTTTTGTTTCCATTCTGTTCCTCTTTAGACTCAGTAGACAGGAGAACATTTCTTGCACAAATATATAGATTATTATGCAGCATCTAATATTATATATTCTTCAGGCGTGAAAGGCTAGTGGTACATGAATCTTCAAATATTGTCATAACTAGAGAGATCTTGCAGTGCTTGAATGAAAAGGAGTGGCTGAATGATGAGGTATTTTATTTCTTCTGCTACTTTCCTCTGTGTTGATTCCAAAAGTAAGCATATAGGCTTTGACATCAGTTCCTTGACTTTTTTAGGTCATAAATCTGTATCTTCAGCTGCTGAAAGAGAGGGAACTGAGAGAACCTAGCAAGTTTTTGAAATGCCACTTCTTCAACACCTTTTTTTACAAAAAGGTTAGCTTCTGTTTCCTTGATCCAGATTCACAATATCATTTTTATATTGCTTTAAACTTGATTAGTGTAGTGAGAGTCACGAAGCTTTTGCTTGTGCCATGTTTCCTAACACTAGACCAAATGCTTCTTTTGTTCTCAGTTTATATTTGCTTGTTTATTCATTGTATTTCTTTCTATCTTTGCAAGAAGTTTGCACTTGGGCATTCTATTCAACTTGTATGGTTCTATTTTCATGGTATCAACTCTTGCTGTGCATTTATCGGTAGATTTAGCTATGAACTTATGATGCTGATCAATATTGTATTTGAGTTGCGTATTACTTTAGTCATAATTCATATTATATATGTTCTAGAAAACTAACAGATACAAACTAACTAACCATGTATTATCCTCCCGTTATCAGCTCATTACTGGTGGGTATGATTACAAGTCCATTAGAAGATGGACAACTAAAAGGAAGTTAGGTTACAGCCTAATTGATTGTGATAAGGTAAATGCTATTTTGTTTCTCTTTTCTAGCCTTAATTCTCCTGGGATTTTACTATTATCTGACTGAACTAGTTATTTCTATTCAGATCTTCGTTCCAATACACAAGGAAGTGCATTGGTGTTTAGCAGTCATAAACATAAGGGACAAAAAGTTTCAATATCTGGATTCACTTGGAAGCATGGACATGAAGGCTTTGAGAATTCTAGTAAGTAGTATAATCTAATTACCTGATCAACAGCTTGCTTTTATGTGTCTATTCATTAGAAAATCTGATGGCTTTTGAAATTCCTTTCTCAATTCTACTGAAGTGATGGTATGAATCACAGAAAGATCATGTAAACATAGAACTATAGAAGGTTTAAAATTGCATTTTGAGGAAATCTTCACAAAATCCAATTCCAATTGTTTTTCTTCAATCAGGAATCCAGGATCTATCCAGTTCACATTTACTTCCATTTGCTGGTGATTCCTAACATTGTAGTGCCAAGTGATTCTAATTTATTTTCCACTTAACCAGGCAAGGTATCTTGTGGATGAGGTGAAAGACAAGAGTGGCCAACATATTGATGCCCTTTCATGGGAGCAGGAGGGTGTAAAAAACCTTCCTCTGCAAGAGAATGGGTATTTTTCTCAATTTTCTTTTCTACTATGGGTATCATTCTCTAGCTGTCCAACATTTTACAATAGTAGAACTGTTGTATTTTCCTTAACAAGGAGGTGAATCTAAGTAAAGAACATTTATAGTTATCCACAGCATCGCATTACCATGCATTCTAAAATTTGCGTGTTGTACTTATTTCTTGGTTGCCTTCCATTTAGGTGGGATTGTGGCATGTTCATGCTCAAATACATAGACTTCTACAGCAGAGATATGGACCTTATTTTTGGACAGGTACCAATTTGGATCTTGCGCTTCCTACCAATTTATATGCTCTACTTGGAAGAAGTTTGAATGAAATTTAGAAGCAATTAACTGGTTTTGAAATTGGTTGTCTTTAATAGAAACACATGCGTTACTTCCGGAGGAGAACTACCAGGGAAATTTTGAATTTGAGGGCTGAATAAACTGGGAAGGAAAATATAAGGTCACTTAGAATGTTCACCATTGGTTGCATATGTATTTTAGAAATGGTGGCATTGTCTTTCACGAAGTGCTAAATGCAGGGTTTCCACAATTGCTCCAATAAGCCCACTTGTAACGCTATATGCTGAAGTGCTGCTGAAGATGGCATCAGAACTGATTACTTGGCTCTGTCCAAGGCGATTTTCATCATGGTGATTTATTGATGGAGAATGACATATGGTTTTATGGCTAGCTGTAGACTAAGACAACAGTGGGCCAGAGAAAGGTATGGTTGAACTTGAATTTAAGGCCAAGGGTGACTTAAGATGTGAACATTTTAGCATGGTGAGTTCCCCTAGCAGGCATCCAGAGACAAGCAGGTTTGATGTTTTTACATGACCTGCTTTGGTGCAGCGAGAGTTTTGTGTACTTCTCTTTACTTTTTGTTCAACATGTATAGTGCTCCTACCCTGAGAAACATGTTTGTGGAATGCCTGCTTAGCCCTGTTCTGCACTTCAAAATTTCTCATGATATATGTAATCGGTTGAGCATGAGTTTACTCCAACTGTCTGGTGGTACTGAATGTCTTACGGTAACGTTCACACATTTAGAATATAAATCAAATGGTCCTTTTTTTGTGTTAATGTAATCAAGCAATTTAGGGCCAAGGTTGTAACTCTCAAGTAGTGAATGTTGTTTGATATTCCTTGGCTGTCCTAAACCATACGTAAAAATTTGAACACATTTGCTTTGTGGCACTATTATGGTAGATAGGCAGTGATCTGCAGAAGTTGTTTTCGTATTCACGTTGACGTATATAGTCTCTGCTCTTATAACATTAGTTGGGAATTGGAAGTGATTTGTGATATGTATACATGCATTTATTACACGCAGGATATTTTAAAAGTAACTGCACTATCAGTGCATTTATGTATGTATATGTAGCTACGGATCTTACGTGATCACCAGCTTGCCTCTTGAGCGGAAAAAAGCGTAGTCTGGACATTTCCAGAGCCCTAACGGCCAAAACAAACGGAAAATAACAGAAATGGCATTTGCAAATTCTGTGTAGGCGTTAAGGGTTGCACAACTGAGAGGTTCAAAACAAGAGGCATGCATGAGAAGTGATTTTCACTAGTGTGGCGTGAAGAACGAAAACGACCGAGGCAAGGGCTGCTGCTAACGCCAACCAGAAAAAAAAATAAAAAAGAATATAGGTGCCTGTGTAGAAATGAAATATACACTAAAAAAGTGTAAGACCCCGTTTACTGTAAGGGGGGCAGGCAAGTCTAACGATCTAACACTCCCCATAGTCGTAGCAGGAGGGTCACTGACGCATAGACTAGAACAAAAACTATGGAACAAAGCCACATGCAATCCTTTAGTCATAATGTCGATGAATTAATGTGCCGATGGTATGTGGAGCACCCGAGCGAGTTCGAGAGCGATCTTGTCACGAACGAAATGGATGTCGATCTCGATGTGCTTCGTGCGATGATAATGAACCGGGTTAGTGGTCATGTAGACGACACTCAAATTGTCGCAGTAGACAACTGTCGTGGAGATGATGGGTGTGTGAAGTTCTTGTGGAAGCTGACGAATTCAACAGCACTCGGCGACGGCATGAGCAATAACGTGGTACTCGTCTTCTGCGCTCGACCAGGACACCGTGGTTTGGCTCTTAGAGGACCAAGAAGATACCAAGGTGTCACCGAGAAAAACGCAGTAACCAAATGTGGAGCGTCAGGAGTCGGGACAACCCGTCCAGTCTGCATCAGAGTATGCGATGAGAGAGCCGATGGGGTTGGAGTTGAGGTGGAGGCTAGTGGTAAGTGTGTCCTTCACGTAGAGAAGGATATGCTTGAGTAGCGCAAGATAAGGTTCACGGGGAGGATGCATGAAGAGACACACTGAAGTCAGGTCGTGTAAGAGTCAAGTACTATAGAGCGCCAACAAGGCTCCAGTACTGGGAGGGGTCAGCGACGAGAGAGCCGTCGGTGGCGGAGAGCTTAGCATGAGTGTCGACGGGAGTTGTGGTGGGGTGACACTCGGCTATGCTCGCACGCTGGAGATCGATGGCATACTAGCGCTGACATAGGAATAATCCTTGGGGAGAGCACGTGACGGAGATGCTAAGGAAATGATGCAGGGGACCGAGATCGGTCATGGCAAACTCCGAGTAGAGTCGTGCCATGATGCGCTATAGGATGACGGACGAGGAGGCCGTGAGAATGATGTCGTCGATATAAAGAAGGAGGTAGGTGGTGGCATCCCTAGTATAAAGAACGAAAAGGGATATATCGGAAGTGAAGGCCACAAAGACGAGTTACCGAAAATAGGCGGCAAAACGTTGGTACCAGGCCTGAGGGGCCTGTTTGAGGCCATAGAGAGAGAGTTGGAGGCGGCAGACATCATCGAGGCGAACTAGGTCGACGAAGCCTAGAGGCTGCTGGCAATAGACGGTCTCAGCTAGATACTCGTGAAGAAAGACGTTCTTCACATCAAGCTGGTGGATCGGCCAGGAGCGTGATACAGCGAGGATAAGGATGACCCGGATAGTAGCAGGCTTAACAACGGGACTGAAAGTCTCGTCATAGTCTATGCCGGGGCATTGGGAGAAGGCTCGAACGACCCAGCGTGCCTTGTGACGAGCAAGAGATCCACTTGTCGATGACAATGTTGGCATCAGGAGGACGAGGGACGAGACGCCAGGTCTCGTTATCCATGAGTGCTTTATACTCATTAGCCATGGCCACGCGCCACTGAGGGTCGGCCAGAGCAGAACGGGGATTCGTCGGAATGGGCGAGACAACACAATGGACTACGGAGAACCCATAGCGCTGAGTGGGGCGAAGGGACCCGGTCTCAGAATGGGTGACAATGTGAGAATTGGTTGGGACAAGAGTAGTCGCGTGGTCCGATGGCAACATCGGCTGTGTGGTAGAGTGGACAGGGGAGGAGGGGAGAGCGGGACGAGGTTGACAGCTATAGGTTCGGAGGGGGGCTGTACTTGGTCAGGTGGGGTGACGACCGGTGCTAGGGTGTTGGAAGGTGATGGAGCCGATGGAGGTCCGATCGGCACTGTAGGAGCACGTAAAGGAGTGGTGGAAGGTGAGTGAGCCGATGGGGGTCTGATTGGCATGGCAGGGACACATAAAGGAATGGTGGAAGGTGAATGAGCCGATGGAGGTCCGATTGGCACAACAGGGGCACATAAAAGGATGGAGTCGTTGAGTGGATCCTTGGGAACCACTAGAGTGGGCTGCGAAGATGTGGTGGATGGGAAGAAGCGAGAGGATACAATGTTGGTAAGAAGAAAGTTGAGCTCACCAGAAGAGGGTCCAGGGTTGATTAACACGAAGGGAATACAAGACTCATCAAAGACAACATGTCGAGAAATGATGATGTGACGAGTAGAGAGATCAAGATAGCGATATCCCTTATGGGAGGAGGGATAGCCAAGAAAAATGCAGGCGGTGAAGCATAGGACGAGTTTGTGGGGGGTAGTTGCTGTCAGATTGGGGTAGCAAAGGCATCCGAAAACACGTAAGTAAAAGTAGTCGGTAGTTGTGTGATACAGAAGAGTGTAGGGAATGTTGTGGCGGATGGAAGAGCATAGGCGCCGATTGAGTAGGTAGGTTGTGGTGTTGAGTGCTTTGGCCTAGTAGGTTGTGGGTAGGTGGGCATGGAGAAGCATGGTTCGACTGATATTATTGAGAGTGCGGAGGTGGCGTTTAGCCTTGCCATTTTGAGGAGAGGTGTATGGACAGGTAAGGCGAAGGTGGATGCCATGAGAGGTGAGGAAGGCTTGGATGGTACTGTTAACAAACTCCGTGCCATTATCAGCCTGTATAGCTTGGATAGTGAGGTTAAACTGAGTGGAAACGTAGTTGGAGAAGTTGATTAGATGAGTAGTGACCTCGGACCTATGAGAGAGAGGGAAGATCCAACAGTAATATGTGTAATCGTCAAGTAAAGCAAGGTAATATTGGTAACCCAAAATGCTTTTAATTGGAGATGTCCACACATCATAATGAATAATTTCAAAAGGTCTAGAGGTATAAGAGATAGAGGGGAGAATGGCAGCCATACATATTTGCTAAGGTGACAGGGATGATATACAATGAGGCTGGTGCTGGTACAAGGGATGGAGGCGTGACAACAAAGAGTAGAGAAAAAGTCAGGACTGGGATGGCCGAGGCGAAGATGCCAGATGTTGGTGAAGGTGGCGATATTGGCGTGAGGAGTGGATGGTGCAGTAGGAATGGTGTATAGATCGCCACCACTATTGCATCAAAGCATCTCGCGTCGGGTCTGGATATCCTTCATAGAGAAACCGAATGCATCAAATTCAATGGAGCAATTGTTATCTCTGGTGAATTGACGAACAGAGAGGAGGTTGTGGACGAGGGAGGGAACAATTAAGATGTTGTGTAGTGGAAAATTTGATGTGGGTGTGGACAGAATGGAGTCACTGCAATATATGATTGGGAGAGATTGCCTATTGCCGACAGTGACGAAAGGAGAGAAGAAAGGGTGGCGGGAAAGGAGTATACCATCTGATGAGGCCATGTGTGAGGACGCACCAGAGTCCGGCACCCAGAGGTGCTGAGGCTGGAGCATCATCTAGTTGAGAGCGGTGATAAGGCTAGCCTGGTTCCACAAAGGAGCCAGCTGGGAGACTTGCGAGGGTGTAGGCGGAAGGAGTGGTTGTATGGGGGCGGACGCCAGGTGCGCCTAGGGATGAGTGCCGAGGACCCCGGGCTGCCAGCCAAGTGTGCGGCTGGGGTTGAGGCACCCAGGGGTTGTAGCAGAGCCACAGACCCATGGGGCCAGCTAGTGTGGTAGTGGCGGCAGCGGGACGCTGCTGCATAGGGCCGCTCCAGCTTTTGCCCTTATCCTTTCCTTTGCCTTTGCCGCTGTCGCTGGCTTGGGCCCTGTTACCATGGCCAAACCCATGTCCACTGGAGGAAGTGCCGGGGGCATGGGAGGAGGCAGCAGCACACGGGGGGTGGCACCTGCTATGGTTGGTGCAGCCAGAACCGGCTGTGGCGATGAGAGCGGTGTGGACAATGGTCTTTTCATCATTCGCCAGACGAAGTTTCTTAAGAACCAACATGTCATGAGCCCGAGCGAATGTGGGAAGAGGGGTGGAGTTGGCAATGTCATCGGCAGTGTTGGAGAATCGGAGATTAAGTCCACACAAGAGAGCGAGGACGAGTTGGGAGTCGGCCACAGGATAGTCAACATCACGGAGGGCGGCGGCCTTGACCTTGAGACGTTGGCAGTACGAGGAGACTGAGTTGTTCTCTTGTACCATAGAGTGAAACTCGTTTAGGAGGAAGATGGCACGAGGCTGCTTGTTTGCTTGGAAGAGCCACTCAATAGCCACCCATAGTCGCGGGCGGTAGGATTGGTGTCTTCCATGGCAAGGTCAAGAACGGAGTCGTCGACCGAACCGAGCAGCCAGCTGCGGACGTAGCACTTGGTGATGTCCCACTGGGGGTCATCGAGGCGAGGGGAAGTGGAGCTATTGATGTGGGAACGAAGGCCAAACTTGTCGTACAAAGATTTGAAAAGAAAGACCCACTTTGAGTAGTTGGCATTCAAGTCAAGTGAAATTGGGACGTGAGCTTTCACGTTAACTGTGGTGTAAGGTGGTGAGAACATTGGCGTGGTCGAGACAGTGTCGAGGGTGCCGATGGTCGGAAGAGAATCGAACCCGGCGATTGGGAGAGTACCTGAACCAAGAGCCGACTCGATGATCATGGTGAGGGTAGACGTAGCGTGAGAGAATCACGTGCGGGTAGGCCGATAGGAGAACAGCCGATGGAATGGGTAAAAGCCGATGAGGATAGGAGAGAGGGAGAAGCCGATGAGAAAGTGGATGAGAAGTCGATGCGCGACTAGGAGATAGGATGTTGCTGTGGTAGATACGCGTACACGTCCGATGAAGTGGCAAGCCGATGAGGAGACGCGAGGCCGATGAGGGGAGGGCAAAGCCGATGGACGCGTGTGTAGAGCCGATGAAGCAACGATGGGGTCACGAGCGTGAGAAGGAAAAGTTCGCGTCTAGGAGACAGAGTTTCGCGTCCGTGGACACGTGGACGCGTCAAGTTCGCGCGGACTCGAAAGCGAGAAAAGCTTTGGACATGAAAAGGAAAAGTTGGCGTCCGGGAAACAAGGGTTCACGTCCGTGGATACACGGACGTGGCGAAGTGGCGCGGACTTGGAGACGAGATAGGCTGCGGACGCGAAAGGACAAGGTTTTCGTCCGAGAAGCAGGTTTCACATCCGTGGACAGTTGAGTGTGTCGAAAAAGGGGAAGCTGAAAGAGTGTTCCAGCCGATGGAGAGCACGAGCACAAAGGAGCGCCGACGCAACTTCGAAGAGAGGATGAGGTGAGAATGCAGGGGTAGGTGAAGGTGGACGAGACCAGAAGGCGGATGAAGACCATCTCCTCATCACGCGATAGAGGTGGGGAGGAGTAAACCGCTTGCGGAGGAGACGATGGGGATGAAAGCTAAGACGAAAAGGAAGCAAAGGGGAGAAAACACCAGAGAAGAGCTGAAAGGGAAAACATGTGGAGGATATGATGGAGGTCTCGGAGACGTTAGCTCATTTGTCGGAGGAGAAGGAGACGCTTGCGATAGAGAAGAGGCGTTAGCTCACCAACGAGAAAGTTGCTAGCGTGTGAGGATGTCTTGACCTCATTCTGATATCATGTAGAAATAAAGTGTAGTGTGAGACATCACTTATTGTACATAGGAGTCAGGCCTATATATACAAGTTTAATATTGTAATAGCCTGATTAAGATCAACTAAGTGACCAACAGCCAGGGGTAGGCAAGGTTCTGCCTGGTGGGCCCGTGGAAACAGTGTGACTAAGACTATGGAAACAGTCAGCATTATTCAGCTATAGCCATGTTTGAATTGTTGCTTAATGCAACAATGTGGCAGCCTTGAGTTTGACATGGACCACGTTTGTGTGCTCTGCTCCTTCTCCCCTCCCGTGGTGTCAACGTTGATGCATTAAAATATGTTTCCTCTGATTTAATATTTATTTTTTATAAATATAAAAAATATAACACATGTTTAAAGTTTATATAATGATAAAATAAATAATTATTAAATAAGACAATTGATCAAATATAAATTTAAAAATTATCAGTGTCAAATTGGACCAGGTGCCCAATTTGAGTAATCATATTCCAAATTCCACCAATTCAGTCAAACAATCCACGCTCCACTCAACTCCACTTTTATATAAAGCGAGAGCAGTTGAGTTGCACTCCAAGCATCGATCGTTTCACGAACACACCACATACAACTCATCAAATTTACTCTTCTTTACACATACATTGCACGGACGATCACAAATGGCGTCGAACCAGTCCATCGAGAGCCACCGCGCTGGCGCCGAGGTCTTCCACGGCGACGGCGCGTGCCGGAAGAAGTCCGTCGAGCTGCTGGAGGAGCTCGGCCTCCCCAGGGGCCTCCTGCCATTGGAGGGCATCGAGAAGTTCGGCTACAACCGTGACACGGGCTTCATGTGGCTGACGCAGAGGAAGAAGAAGACCGAGCACACCTTCAAGAAGATCAAGCAGACGGTCTTCTACGCCGCCGAGGCCACGGCGTTCGTCCAGAAGGGGAAGCTCAGGAAGATCACCGGTGTCAAGACCAAGGAGCTGCTGCTCTGGCTCAGCGTCATCGAGGTCTACGTCGTCGATGCCCTGCCGGAGAAGGTCACCTTCAAGACCGGGACCGGCCTCTCCGACAGCTTCGACGCCACTGCATTTGCCCTTGGGGAGTAGATGCGGACGCGTGATATGTAATGTTGGGGTGGCAGGATGTTCCTGCCTTCCTGGTTAATCTATTAATAAAAGTTGTTGAAACTACTGTAAGTTTGTAATACTTCTCTATCCATCTATATATTGTCAGCAATATAAGAATACGAGCAAGAGTTTCTTTATACAATCCATTATCTAAAAAAAGGGTTTCTTTATACAATGGTGATGATAAAGTTCATCTTAATATCAAGCAAACTAATTGATCTTTTCATATTAAACACTTTGACAGTTTGAAAATTATAAATCTTAACACCAAATTGAAGACCTGGCAAAGTGTTCTTCTCAGGTCTTCGACGAGCATGACCCAGGGTTAACAATTTTAGAAGGCAAAGAAATTTGGGGGATCAGAAAATCTGAAATTGAGGAAATTTCGGTCTGAAATTTGAATTTTGAAAAAAAAATTGACCAAATTTGATAAAGTTTGCTAAATTTACAAAAAAATGAAGAAGTTTGAAAATTTTAGACAAATTTTTTTCGTAACGGGGTGGGGGGGACCAAAATTCCTAAATTTTTGACAATTTTGAAACAAAATTGCAAACCCTGGCATGACCTCGTAGCCGCCAGAGCCTGGGACGTGCGTGAAGACGGTGGAAACTGGTTCGTCGATGTGCACCTCAATATTGTCCCTCACCGCGTACAGCAAGAGTCTTTGCGCCGGCTGCTAGAGCTCGCCGCTGCCGTCGCCGCCTCATCCTCCCACTCCACGATCGATCAATCACTAGCTAGGCATGGTCGAGGATTTCAAATTTGAACCCAAAAAAAAAAAGACTAGCTACTTACTTATGCTCCATTCGAATTAAATATTATCATGTGCCATGCAGTAACCTTATACTCCCACTGATCACAAATAGTACTATTATTTATCGTTAAAACTTTCTTTGCAGTGGATGAGAATTCCTGTCGTTGGAGTGTTTTAGTGCTGGTTTAGGACGAGATTACCCTTGTGTAATTAATGGTGTTCTTGTTTCAAAGGCGCCACTCTGCAAAACAAACACCACTAGCAGTGCATCCGGGAATCAAACCTAGGCCTTCCAATTCAAGAGCAACGCTCCAAGAAGAATATATTAGCGTATAATTAATTATATATTAATTATTTTGAACTTATTTTTATTTTCTTAAAACAACTTTTTATATAAACTTTTATAAAAATATAATTAATCATAATCTAATAATTTACCTCGTTTTACTATTTTTACATAAATAACTTATTTCAGATTAAACTAGAAGGACAGAAATCGCCCTAAAAGCAGATACAACAGAAGATTTAGGCCGGCTATAACATGTCCGTTCTGGGTTTAAAAAAAAACGAGCTGGAGGAGAGAAGCATGGAGAGAGAGCATGGGTGGACGACTAAACTAGCACCGGTTGCACGAGTGCTCCAGGACGTACTGAAGCAGCTGCAATTGGTCTACCAATGCATGCAGACTGTGACTGGACTGCTAGCTCTCCAAGATAAACTATGACAGGACAAGCTGTCATGAATGCAGCTTTTGCACTACCCAAGCAAGCAAAAAGTAAGCTACGTCATATACGACAAAATAATAAGTGATGTGACAAATTTTAGAGCTAAGTGCTAGCTACATTATTAATTTTGTTCTAAGCCAACTGAGAATAGAAATTTTCTGTCTAGTTGCAGCATTTTAGAAAAAAAAAGTCATCCTAATTAATGACTTCTTGATAAGCGAGATTATGCTTAAAACGATAGGAAATATATAACTAGTGTAAGCGTTGTTTTAAATCCATGCCGTCAAAGTTAACTCCAACCATAATTATTGTTCAAAATGTAGATTTTGAGCGTATAAAAATGGCATAGCCAAATTTATCACAATGAGACCTTTGGTAACATTCTATTTATGTAACTATTTTTGGATTTATGCAATAGAATTAAGTGGTGAAAGTTATGTCTTTTTTATTTTAAAAAAAAATCTAAAACGACATTTATTTGTGATTGGAGAGAATACTTCCGGCACACCAAGAATTATTTGAAAATTTTACAAAATAAGGAAATGACTCTCATAGTACTACAAACATAGCACAAGATTATACAATCCCCTTAGTTCAAGCATGGCGATCATCTGCCGTTGGTAGGCCTCCACAATGGCCTGGTCCTGGCCGCAGACCACGTACACCTTGCGCACCGCGCCGTACCGGGCCTCGCTGAACGGCGGCTGACGGCGGCGCGGCGCATGTCGGCCAGGTAGTAGGAGAACACCAGGGCCAGGCTCTGCGCCAGCGTGAAGTCCTCCTCCGGTCTCAGGTGGTAGAGCTTCCGCCGCATGAGCTCCGGTCCGATCAGCACCGACGGCGGAGCGTAGTCTTCATCCATGATCCATCACGCTGTCCATCCAGTCTGGCCATGGAAGCTTTCACCGAAGAAGAACATGGCGGAGTCAGCTCGAGCAGGGCACATAGTGAGAAGCTGATGTGCATACCTTCTCGATGACGCTGGGGCGCAGGTTGGCACAGTCGGGCATGAACGTAGTGCCGGTGACGAACACGGCGGCGGAGACCTTCTCTGGGATCTCCTCCACGGCGAGAGCGACGCTCATGCCGCCGAAGCTGTATCCCACCAGCACGGCGCGCTCGCCGTCCGTTAGGAGAATTTAGGAGAAGTTGATACTAAATCTAGATAACAATATAAGAGAAGTTTAAAAAGATTGAGTTTGAATATATGTATGGATAAGTTCTATATCAGAGGATTTTTCAAGTGATTATGAGTTTTTTTTTCTGTAGGATTCATAGCTTTTGTTAAGTCATACATAGAGAGCTAGTCTAGACTCTAGAGTATCAATTTTAGTGTTACTTTATGAAGAGAAAAGTTAGGATTTATATTTGAGAGTTTGAAAGTTGAGAGAGAAATGTTGTTGTTGCAATTTGAATATACATCTTGATATAATAAATTTAATCTATTTTTAAGATATTCTTCTTTATTTTCTAACAGTTACACCGGCGGTGTATAGGTGGTTGGACCAATGACAATAATGTGGTCAGATCGAAAACAACAAGGTAGTTGGACTGACAGGAGCACGACGGTTAGACCAACGGAAGGAGACAGTCAAACTAGCGAGATCAAAGAGCTCGCTGCAACTTCATTAATGTCAAATGTATCTTTTATTTTAAAAAATTGTTTTTAATAATTCTACCATTTACCTTTTTCTCTTATATATTTGATTTTTATATACGATCTTATAAAAACTAGGTATATATATTGGAATATAAAGTGAATTGTCCTCATTTCTCTATTAGCTTAAGCTTTTGGATATGTAATTCTATCAGAGTTAGAGGTCTTAGTTAGCTGATGTGCAATTAAATAAAAAATATGAAAATCAGAGTTAGAGGTCTTAAGTTTGAATTCTACCTGATGTATAATTAAATAAAAAAATTACTTTTCAGTGCATTCAACTCAATAATATATCTATGTGTTGCAACTAAATCACGAGATGAAAACATGATCCAGTTTTTTACATAAGCTGGTTTTTTTTGGGAGGAAGTTCAAGTGGATTTTTGTGGAGGGAGAGCGGTTTTTTTAAGAGAGAGGGAGGAAAAAGATTTCGTTTTTAAGTAGTTAAGATAAGACATACAATCCCACCAATTTGCTCCTGGTTAAAATTCACTAGTATATGCGGTAGTTAATACGGTGACTTTCGTTTCTCTCCTTGTATAGAAATTGTTGGACGCAAGAAGGCCATAAGACGTGATACAGCATACGGGGCAGTCTAATCTTACGATGACGACGAACGGCAATTGCTAGAAGGTAGCAGCCAGATCTGTCCTCATAACTACTTTGTACACCTCAAAGATAATAATCACACAATGACCTTTTAAAGTCCAATCCACTCGACCAACACCATAACCTTTTGATGTAAATTAACTCGTCAGTTAATCCAAACAACTTCAAAAGAAATAGTAATGACAGTAGTAGATGGCAGGAAGGCAAGAGCTACGATAGCTTTTGGACAAAGCAGGAGACAGGTGGTACAGAAGAACGAGGACAGTGGATGAGCTCGGTTCACCCTTTCAGCGTGAATGTGAGGCATTGAGCGGGGACAGCGCCCCACTTCGGCACCCTAGACCGGGAGTGCAGAGGAGACATGAGAAAATCGTTGGTTCAATGGCATGGGCATCGTCCTCTCACATTATGGCTCTAGGGTAGAGCAGTGCAGCAAGGGTGAGATGTCTAGCGAGGACAGAGTTGAGTGGGCTGGCTTGATTGAGAGAGCAGAGGAAGGAGGCAGCAGAAGGGAAATGGGGTTAGGCTAGTCGGGTGGGGTGTTGGGCCTAGATAATAATATGAGAGAAGAATGGCCTAAATGAATAGCATCATTTTCTAAATAGCTAAGGATTTACATATTTGAATTTTGAGGGAGGTTAGTTGAGTTAAAAATAAAATTTTGAAATTGTAATGATTCTAAGATTTTTGTAGGAGTACTTTGGATGAATGATTTGAGATTTTTTTTAGGGCACAAGGCACAAGAAGTTCGAAAAAGAATCAAATTTTAAAAATAGTTTTATAATTAAAATAGGTTTTACAAATAAATGAAAATTAGGATGTTAAGGAAGAGGAAGGAGAAAGTAGTGTCCTGCATTGCAAAACATGCCAATAAGCTAGTAGACATTTACTAAAACATGCATTGCAAAAGTTTAGGACGCAAAATCAAAGATGATGACTAATTGTGAGAAGAGAGAGAAGGTAGAGAAAATTTAGTTTTGGAGTCCTGCTATACATACGACTTTGTCGTACGACTCACGTCCGACCGTGCCTCATCTACCGATCATCGTGCTCGGCTTCTCTCCATGTGGTCCCAAGCAAGCAGCAGCTGTGCATTAGTTGGACGCTAGTCATACACACGGGTCGGACGTATGGCTATTTCCTTAGTTTTGGACCCACTAATAGACACTATATATTGTGAATATTGTTTCAACGGTTGTGTCTATATGCAAATTAGAGGATCATTGATATGGACATAATGCATTAGGAGTGCTCAGAATTCATGAGACCTCGACGCAAACACTTCAGTGAATTGAGGCCCTAATGCCACTTGCTAGCGTAGACCCCACGGACGCTAGAACAATATCCAAGCCCCATAGTCCATTTAGTGTTGCCATGCACACAGGAGCTACAACCAACATCTTAAATTGTGTGAAATAGCCTCTGACCCACATTTTAAATTGTGCACTCTACAATCAGTATCCAATGCAGAATTAAACTTCAAAAATCAGGCAGCAACCATCTGGTCCAGGAGATGTTCCAGGTTTCCAGGCCTAGAGCTCTGGTACCATGCATGGAGAATAGAATAGGGGAACATAGATTATTGTGAACACATTGTATTGATCCTTGTGGACATCAATGTTGAGCACACGATGGTTTACAGATTAAACCAAATCAACAAAGGTAAGAAAGGAATCATCTGAATTATCATAATCTATCTCTAGCAATAATATTCTATACACTCTTTAACACACATTTCCTAAGATTTTATTTTGTGTGAGAGGGGTCTCTTGGCTATAAATATATGACCTGCACTACAACAGTGCCGCCCCATCCTTGCCGACACTGATATAGTATCTTTCACCCTCTGAACCCATGTGCATCCTGAGAGTGAAAAACCTGACATTGATATGGGGTCATCAGTGTCATTTAGTACCGGATGTTTAGATGAACTGGTATAGAAAAATAAGTATCAATGATGGTTCTTTAGGTAAACAAATATAAAAAAGCCGGTTGAGCTGAGCTGGTTTTAGGGCGAGACGAGTCGAACCGACGGAAATAAAAATCTCACATCAGTTCCCATGACCGACAATGCTAGACTCCACCATCCTGCAGTCCTTCGTCTCCTCCTCTAGCCCTTGCCCCTCCGATCCATTCTAGTCCTTCGTCCCATCCTCCTTTGGGCGCCACGCTGCCATCACTGCATTGGCTAGTAAGGAGGCCAGGAATGCTAGATTTGGTGACCCAGTCCCCCTATTAGTGGATTCGGCTAGCTAGAGTGAGGGCGTAGGCGCTCATCTAGCCAAGAAGGCCAGGGAATGTTGGATCTAGCAACCCTAGTCTCCCTACCAGTGCATTTGACTAGATGGACTCGTTGCAGCTCAAAAGCTGGTTGCTCTCATCACTAGACCGCCTCTCGTCAAGTCCTGGCTTCACCTCATCGTTGTTCCGCCTGGTGCCATGTCTCTCCTTCTTCACTCTCCCATATTCTCAGTGCCCGGAGGTGAGGGACAACAGATCTAGCGGGCGAGCAGCGGCAAGAGCAAGGGTGGTGGCCTTCTCTCCCCCACTCTAACTATGGATGACGAGAACTATGCTAGAGGAGGTGGATCCAACAACCCTACATCCAGCAACCTCAAATCGACAATGGTCGTGGTTCGGTGATAATGGCAACCACTGCAGTGAGTTTTTTGTGGTTAGTTGATTTTAATTTGTAAGTTGTTGATTTGTTAACCGACTAAATGAGTTATTGATCTGTGTACTGTGATATTTATTGGTTGATCGAGTTAAATCCAATTGGTTCTAGTGTTTTCTATTTTTAGAATGGGGATTTTTTATGGGGTAGGATTTTTCTTTAGGGATTACGATGAAGATTAATTAGCGGTATGGATCTCCGAAGGCCAACTCGAAGAATCGGCTCAGGAACTGATTCTTCGAGCCAGCCTTTATTTTTTTTACTCATGTAGGTACATCCGTGCTGGTTTCTAAACCGATATTATTGATCCTAGTTCCAAAAGATTAGTACCGGTTCGATGATCGACCATGAAGAATGTTAGGAAACGACACTGATGGCATATTCTGGTGTAGTGTTGGTTACTGTTGTATTTTAGTACCATCTAAGTAGAACCATATCTTTCCTTATCGACAACCAATATGGATATGATTGTTTCTGCTATTATGGGTGAACTTGCCAGCAGAACCATATCTTTCCTTATCGACAGATACTCAGAAAGGGTGACAACAACAACAGAAGAGGAGAGATTGGACATCCTGAAACGACTACTGCTACGAGCCCGTATCATTGTTGAGGATGCAGAAGAGTGGCACGTCACGAACCAAGCCATGCTGCATCAGCTCAACATACTGAGAAAGGAAATGTACAGAGGATACTACACGTTAGACGCCTTCAGGTTCCGAGCCCATGGTGTTAACGACGCGAGAGACCATGGAATGAGCTACTCTTTTGTCTTGTCTAAACTCAAATCATTCCAAATGTGTTTGCTTCTGCAATGACAGTGGTGAGAAGGTGAAGGAGCTGGAGAAAGTTGTAGTGACTCTAGAAACTATCATTGTAGATGCCAATGAGTTCATCAAATTCCTGAGGACATACCCTCGTCTTTCCCGTCAACCGTACAGCATGTACTTGCTTCTGGACAAGTGCATGTTTGGCCAGCAGATGGAGATAAATGTGTCATCAACTTTCTATTGCAGGAAGAGAAAACTTAAGGTGGGCAAGAGCACCCTTGTCGAGCATGCCTGCATGGACGAGATACTGCGCAACCACTTCTCGCAAATTGTGTTCTTCAGTAAAGATGGTCTTACTGATGGAAACCATTCAGCTATAATTCTTTAATTTTAAAAATGACAACACTCTCAGAATATTTTCACCAAACTCGCCAAACGACCAGTAATCATAGATGAGGTGTAATAATACAGTTTAGAAAAGTTCTAGTATCAATATAATAGAAGAAAATGGTTATATGATATTAATATTAAATAGCCCTGCTGAATATTTTTTATCTAATAAATAAATTAATGCCAACAACAAAAGACCATATGCTCAAATATGGTGTTCGATGGAAAGCTCCTGAAGTCTAAATATACTTTGAAGAAATAATAGCTAAAAATAAATATAAAATTAACGGGCAGCCTACCATGGAAAAAATATAAAGAAAGAAGGATCTTCTTTAAAAAAAACTATAAAGAATGCTTATTGGAAGGTAATAGAAAAGATAATAGAAAATTTTGAAGAGGTTTCTTCCCAATGAAAAAAGAAAATAAAGGAAAAAATAATTAAAGAATCAAAGCAAGAAATAAACGAAAATTTTAAAGAAATAAAAAAGAATACGATAAAAATAGCTAAAATAAAATATATAAAAGAAGTTAAATTGATAAGATATAATCAATCTTTTGAGCATGGCGAGCCTAATAATTTATCCCCAATCACATGCCTAACGAAAAAATAATGAAGCTAAGTGCACCAAATATATGCCTTAAAAATAATTTCAAAAGGAGATCTTTAGAGTAATAATACATATTCCTGCAGAAAGCTGATTGACAAGCTTTTAACGAAAGAGTAAAACATACATACAATATGTCTTAATTTTAGTTAAATCAAGGGCATCATGTACAAGAAAAGAGCTCTATTGGGCTTATGAAACAATAGGACGGTAGAGATAAGAATGAAGCGGCAAGACCTCTCCACTGGCTTCTATATAAAAGGAGTTCCCAAAGCCAAGGAGACACATCAAAAAAGCAAAAGCTACTCCAATCAAAGTTTATAACTACTCTCTTGCTTTAGTAGAGGTAACCAATAGAAATACCTCTTGCTAGTTAGTATATTGGAGTAATAATTGTAACATAACGATGAGCAAACCTTGCTTGTATCTTCTTTTATATTTCTGAAAGAGAAAACTATATATAATTTTGTTTGTTCATTATGAAGTAATTTTCTTTTAAAAATCGTTATCTATTTGTCCCAGACGAGTGTTTATACTAGGGACTTATATAGGAGAAATTTATTTGGTAGTTTTCGTTTATAGCATGTATCTCGAATAGACATTAGAACATATATTCTATTAAGGTAGAATGAGAAGATAAACTCTCAACTGAATAATTTGTGACTACGGATAATTAAAGAATTTTTCTGAGTATTAAGTAGGTTAAATCTTTGGAAGTAAATATCAGCTATCTCATAGATTTCGCCAACCAGCAAAAAACTTGAAGATTAAAAAAATTGATTTTCTCTTTAGAAAATTCTTTTTTTCTCTAAGATCAAATTAACCTATTTTGTTGTACCTTTCTAAAAAAATATTTCCAAATAAGCAATATACTCATTGTTTTTTAAGAAGACTAGCAAGTAATACTAATACAAATTTTTGATTTTTGTTAAATATATATTATATTTTTCTCTTAAATAAGGCATGTATATTTTTTAATCCAAGTATGATAACAAGCCATTCATATGGGGTCGTATAAATGCAGTCTATTCTATAGATTTTTCTACTAAGTCATATTTTAAGAAATATTAACTATGATCCATTCTTGCTTATTAGGGGTATTATAAACATCTTTTTGTGTATTATCATTTAACCGATGGTCATCATCGATTTTACTCTAACTTCTTTAGCATTATTTTTTACTATAAATACTGTAGATCTATATGGCCTCCTAATTTTTCTTACTGCTTCTAATTTTAATAATTCTTCTATATGCATTTTAAATTCTTCTATATTCTTTGGTGTAGCTTCTATTGAGCATGTTTTTAATTATATAGTCTAGGTTTATTATATTTATTTTATAGATAATCAAAATTTTCTTCTAATATTTTATTGGGATTGTTTATATTATTTGAATTTCCTTTAATCTTTGGACAATTCTTTCAATGTCCTTTTTATAATTAATATCTTTATACCAATTTAGCACAAATGAATGTATTCCTATATACTCTATATTGGAATGCCATATATTGTAGTGTCTATATTCTCACGAAGCTTATATTCTATAATTTTTTTTTAGAGTCGAAACTATCAAGATTATTAAGGTTGATGTTGGTTCTATATCCACCACGCTCTCATATCTCTTAAATATATAAAATATTGTCCCGATATAGAAAAATTTAATTACTTGCCCATGTATTATGTTGTAATAAACTTAGTTCAATTATCATGTTATCATTTATTATTGATAAGTCTCTTATTGCAATATTATATATTTTGTTCAGTTAATGTACACTTCAATATTATACGCTAAAAGGTTGTGGATTTGATTTACTCTAGACATATCTATATAAAACTCTCACTTATTATCATCGATTAAATAAACTATTTTAGGATATTTAATAAAGTATTTATCACAAATAATATTTTTTACATCATGTGTTTACTAGCACTAATATTTTGTATGATGTCTTTGGTGACAATTTTATTTTTACTAAATCCTTATTATTAATTTTTTTAAAATGTAACTTTACTATATATTTATATCTAAAATTAGTTACGGCATCTTTTAGTTAAATTATTTTAAAAATAATGCTATCTTTTTAATGTTAGCAATTATTATTTAAATTTAGTATAGCCGCATTAATATGATAACTATTTTTAAAAAATTCTTAAACTCCGCTTCTAATTTATTTATTCTATTTTCTTAAACAATGCTTGATAATATTTTCTCATTTGATTCTAACTCTATCTCCTTTCTTCATTATTGTTTATTTTCTCTTATATATTCAAGCATATACTATAGGTAACTCTATTGGCTCAGGTATTAAATTCAAAATGCATATTTAATATTCTAATCATATTTTCCTCTAACCCAATCATCATTTTAATTTTTATTCCTGCTATTTTATCGATTAAGTCTAACTCTTCCTTGACTCATATTATGTGTTAATATTTTCTACTTCATTCTTTACTATAATTGAGTATAATGATTTATGATCATTTATTTCATCATCCCATACTAATATATTTTTATTTACACTATCAATAATTAAAACTCTCTCTTGTTCTACATATTTAATAGAATATCTTTTCTTATCTTCATTTGGGCATGTTCCACTCAAACTTTCAAATGAATTGCATGCAAAATATCTTCATCTTCTATCAAGGATTGTAATGTCTTCATTTCTTTTATACAAGAAAGGGGCATTATTATCTGATGTTCTTAGGAGATACCTTATCTTTGTTCTAATATTATTGTTATTTCCGTTTTTATGTCTATAGCTTCTTTTACTTCTATGCTTATATTCTCTATATGATAAATGTATTTAAACTATTTTATTATAAAATTTATAATCAGAATATTTCATAGACCTTTGGGCTTGTATACATGTATATGATTTTTTAATTGTTTAAATGCAAAGTTTATTACTTAAGAGATACTAATTTTCACTCCTTCAGTTTCTTTTTTATATTCTTTAAAAATCATGCTTAGGTAATTTATTAAAATAACACTAAAATATTCCCTTATTATATTCATGTTTAGGAGTTTTAGTGTTGAGAAAAAAATTTATGTACTTCTAGCTAGTCAATATTAATTTTTTTTAATCTTTCATTTTGCAAAGTTGTATAAGATAATTATAGATCTTCAGCTATAATAATATAATAATATTTGATAGTATATTTTCAAAATTATGTGAATTGCTATCTTTGTAATTATTACAATTCATTTCAACCTATTGTTTCCATAGGACTTTAACAGATTTACCTAACTCTAAATAAGTTATCATGTCTTCATTTTTTTTGCTATATTGTGTTGGTTTTGTGTATATTTTTCAACTGTTAATCTCTTCCAAATGCTAATAATATTTCATCAGTCAATGGGATCATGCGCGGCTAAGTTTATTGTAGCACAATCACTTTTTTATTTTAAAATTTTATAGGTCTCTTAAAATCTCCTCTTAGTGTCTATGTCTATGTGCTTATATTGTATTGGGACATAATTATATGAATATTCTTCTTTGTCTAAAAACATTTTCATGTTACCATAGCTCGTCTTTCTCTTTCTCCTTTATTTTTTATTAAACCTTCATAGTACTTTTTTCTCTATTTCTACTTCTATAGCTTCTATTGCATTATCAAAATTATACATACCTATATATCTAAAAAGTTTATAAAATCATTGTATTGTGTAAAGTTATCTTCTTTCTCTTCTATATTCCCCATTTCTTTTATTGAACTAATTTCTTTTTCATAACTTTATAATAATGATTTCTCATTTTCTTCCAATTATTTCGGTTAATTTTTACTAACCTTTTACTCTTCTTTGTTATCTTCGGTCCTTTAAGTTTTATTCATTCTATTTTACTTTCATGGATTTTGAAGTTTTCATAGTCATGTCTTTATTCTTTTTTTAGTTTCATTATCCTAGACAATTCCCTATAGAAATAAAGTTCTTTATCTCTCATTTTAGGCCACTCACTCTTCATTGACCTATTGGATTCTACGGCTATATCTTTTAATTGGTCCTGATAATATTTTATTTCACTTTATTGATCTAATTTTTTCATAAATTTAGAAACACTATGTTTTCAGTTTTCTATATTATCTTTATAAGATGTTTGTGCTTCAAAATCATCTATGCTTCTAAATTTGTAATGTGTAAATCTAATGTTGGTATTTTCTTTACTATTATGGTAACTCACTGTTAACTTAAAGTTTTACTTTCTATTAATTCACTATTTTTTAATTTTTCCCCTGTTATTTCCTCATAACTTTTTTAGATGGCTCATCGATATTATTCCATTAGAATACACATTTTCAACTACATCATATATATTTTTCTATATAGAAACACTTTTATTTAATGTTTCTACAAATTCTATACTTACTAATGTATCCTTTAAAAATCTTCATAACCCTTTATTTAGAATCCAAAACTTATTATATCTATGAATTCTTTTACATGTATCATTAAATCTAGGGTTACATATATGTCATCAACATATTTTCATTCATATTACCTTGCAGAAAGACTAATGCTGCTTTATCTATTATGTTCCATCTTTTATCTAACAAGTTTATTAGCACTTTCGCTTCTAATTTCTTTATTGTCATACCTTTGATTTCCTTATGTAAATACCTTGGTGAATATATTTATATCTAACATTCTCTTGACTGTTATATAACCAAAATACTACTTTATTAGACATATTTATTAATAGAAAAATAGAGTTAAACTAAAGTAAGAAATTAATCATCAGATCTAGTAACATACATTCAATATTTCAACACCGATATATGTTTAAACATTACAAACAAAACTAACAAACCACGGATCTAATAACAAAACTATTTATAAATATAAAATAATCATTCACATACTATTTTATTTCATCACTAAAAGTAAATATTGTAAAGGATATAAATCTTTTATCTACGTATAAATCCACAAGCCAACAGGTTTCGCCGCTTCCCTTCACTATCTATCAACCCTATCTTCTTTTTTCTATTTTTTTTGATTAAAATGGATTTTGTGGGGGCTGAAAAAGGAGTTTTATTAAAAAAAACGTAGGGCCGACTATAAATTGCTAATCCTCTTGAGTTTAGCAATTTTATAGGCAGCCTCCGAAGAAAAATATCCTAGCATAGGGTAAAAGGGTACCTGCAAAAATGGTAGGCTTCCTCTCTCATACGTACTGTCGTGTCATTTTATAGATAGTCTCTTAGCATAAAAAAAACACTCTTGGCCTGTAAATTTTCTAGCCCTATTTGGCTCGGTGGTTTCCTGATTTGAAAATGGATCTAGTGTTCTTATTTTCCCCTGTTTCTTCAAATTTTCTTTTGTTGTCTCACATAAAAATGTTCTGTACATTTATTTGCAATTTATCAAATCGAGGTGCTTTAGCCGCCCGTCCTCCGCCACTGCCTGCTGCTGGATTAGATTGCAAACTGAGCCCGAATTTGGACATTGGTTTGTGATTCTAGCAAAGCAAGATCACGTATTGCAAATGAGATGTGCTTCAATGTCAGAAAATGGCTATCAGGTTTCAAGCCTACACCAGCACAACTTATTCTTTGAATACTTGATCTACAGCATGTTCATTATACTTTTTGTACAGACCCTGTACTAGCACCACCCGAAGTGACTAGTGCCGTGTACAAAGTATGATGCAGCCTCACTGTCACCTGTCATCGCTGTTAGGATGCTCGACTAAATCTACCTAGGTAAGAGTACCTGCACATGCTAGGGGAAGGGATTCTTGGATGTAACTGCTGATATGTTCATTAACATGTAGGGCTTATTGTCTAGGTCAACGTCCATGTCCTCTAACTTTTCATTAGAGGACTACGAGCCTATGGCAAGGTGTGATTTAGAGCATTCACTGTACTCCACGGTGGCGAGTGACCTCACTACTTCACGTAAGACATAAGTTGCTATGAAGGAGATAGGGGTGCCTTACAAAGATATAAGCATCTCTTTGAAGAGGCAAAGGTGGTTTTGCAAAGGCATAGCATTTTGGAGGCAAAGCGGTGATCTAGCAAGTAAGTAATGGGGATTTCATCCTACATCGCTAGATTGAACCACGCAGCCTCCAAAGCCACCACTTTAGGCTACTCTAACTGCTCTGGCTGCACCATCGCCAAAGCCACTACAGGAGGCTGATTCGGTTGTTTCCTATGCTCCTTTCACTTCGGCTATGGCCACCAAAGCCACTACCTTGGGCAAGTCCACCAATATCGAGGGTTGTTAGCTCGACCTATTCTACCAGGAGACCAAAGATGGGGCTCAAGGATGAAAGGGATGACAACCAGCAAATGGGGAAGAAGAGATATGCTATTTCTGAAGATGAGAAAGGTAATGACGGAGACGCTAGAAACAACAGGTGACCAACACTATAAATTGGACGCCGATGATAATGGAGAGGGAGAGGAGGCGAGTGATGGGTAGAGATTGGAAATTTGTACGAGGGGAGGAGGAAAGTGATTTTGGGGTATTATATATATTTTTTAAATTTGAGGGTGCTAGCTGTATAATTTTGAACAAAGGTGTAAACTGAATTAATTTAAGGGCTGAGTCACCAATAAGCGGGGGCCAAAACGCAAAATTATTTGTTAGTGTGCTGCATTGTAGCGGTGGATCCTTACGGTGGCCTCTTCCTATGTGGTGCTCTCTCTTCGTAAGGCCACTACTAGGAGCGGCTTCTATCGTGAATGCCATTACGTAGCTACCGAGGAAATCCGACATGATATGTCTCGTGTGTACTGTGCATATGAGTTAATTCCACAAGTGCATCACGGATAATGTGATGTGGGGCAGAGCATCATAGTGCATGTCGCCAGGGTGGTGCCCCCAAGTTGCCAGTTAGGCTCGGAGGTTTTGGAGTGGCCTCTTGGGTGTTAAATGGCCTCGACAAGCCACGATAGCCCCCAAGAAAAGGAGATGGTATCTATGAGAATGGTAGAGTGCAACGCCTCGAGAAGTATATGTATAGAACCATTCTGATAATGAAAATTTTATTAATCTTACATAATTATAATAAGGTGATATAATTATTGTAAGACAATTTTTATCTCTGTATAACTATTAAAAAATAAAAAGCGACATAGCAATAAATATTATGCCACATTAAATTATAACATTTATATCCTCAAACTCCACCAATAAAAACTGCCCTTCTAAAACATCTTCAAAAATAAAACAATTTTAGGAGAGATCTACAAGATGTTCTGCCATCACCTATATATATGCTTTATTTTACTCTGAGCAGACAAAGTAACAATTTGAAATATACTGATGAATTGAATATGCTGATGAATTGATATAGCTATTAGAAATTATAAATAATTAATAATAAAAGGACCACCTCCTTATAAATTATATGACGTATATGAAATAATAATTTATGAAAGTATATGATATTAAAGAGGAAGCGTGACTCACAGGGTCCAAAGACTGACGGAGTGACAGGAGGTCGAGTCCCAAATCCCCGTTTGAAACATAGATTATTGTGCCACTTATCTCTCTATAAACATGGTAAGGTAAACAAAAATAACATATCCATATATAAGTAACCTAGCTATACTTTTTTATCTTACACTTTCATAAAATTTTAAATGGGCATTTGAACCATATTCAAAACAAACATTAAAATAGTTTTCACACACCTATGTACTTTATGATCCGCACAAATTTGTATTTGTACTGCCTTTAGAAAAAAACATTCATACATGCATGTATGCAGAGAAACTATTTCATGTCTCCCTCGTTTTGTGCGTATTATGTGAATATTTATTTAAAAAATAAAAATAATTAATAAGATAGATTAATCACTTTATAATTATATAAGTTTAAATTTGACAAGACTATAAATATAGGCATACTAGTTAATATGTTTTTTATAACTTAGATGTAGAATTTAAAGTTACATTATTTTTATAGGATGATATATTATATACTAATCTATTTTATTATTTTTTAATAAATATTTGGATGCGCTTCTCCGATCAGGATGAGTCCAAAGTTTGCATAGATAATGATCATTGTTTAATTGTACATCCAAAGTTTGCATGGATGCACAGCAACTCACATTTGTTCTTGGAAGTTGGAGAAGTAGATAATATCATGATAAGACCAAACATCAACTTGCACGTACTATACTAGGGTTTAGTACGTGTTCAGGCTGCATAATCTTTCTGGGAGTCTTCCTAATGGCAATGCAGTGATCCTTCCATCTCCATTGCAGCTAACTAGCGAAGCAGCTAACGTAGGAGAGCAGGATGGAGATAAAGGAGCTCATTGTTGCAGCCATCATGGCTGGGCTCGCCAACAGATTCATCTCCTTCATCGTCGACAAATGCTGGCAGCGGATGGCTCCGTCTCCGACTACTCCGACCGAAGAGGAGGATCAGGAGGAGAGGTTGCGCCGGCTACTGCTACGGCTGCGCGCCGTCGTGGAGGATGCAGAAGGGCGGCACGTCACGAGCCAGGCCATGGTGCTTCAGCTCGACGTGCTCAAGGAGGAGATGTACCGAGGCTACTACACGCTGGACACCGTCAGGTGCTAGGCTCATCAGCGTGGCCGAGAGAATTTTGATCACTCGTCCTTCGCTCTCATCTCCACGTTCAACTCGGCCAAGCGTCTCTGCATCGGTGGCGGGGGCAACGAGATCGAGGACGGGAGAGTGCGGCGGCGAGTCCTTGCAAGCATCGAGGCTGCCGTTAAGGACGCGCCGGAGTTTGTCGTGCTCTGCGGCAGGTGTCCTCCCTGGCTGTTCCGGCAGCCGTACAGCATGTACCTGCTTCTCGACAACTACATGCTCGGGCGCCAGATGGAGATGGAGCACGTCGTCAACTTCCTGCTGCAGCCGGAGACGGCGGCGCCTCTCGCCGGGGACCAACGCCGCCGCCTCGGCGTACTCCCCATCGTCGGCCCGGGAAAGTCGGCAAGAGCACCCTCGTGGGGCACGTCTGCATGGACGAATGGGTGCGTGCCCACTTCTCCAAGATCGTTTGCCTCGGCAGGGGTGACCTCAAACAATAGGAGACAGCCAAGCTCGGAGACGGATCACAGAGAATTCTCATCGTCGTCGAGCTCGACGGTCACGTCGACGAGGTGTCATGGCAAGCTCTCCACTCAGCCGCCGAACCCCGCGCCGCGTCAGGCAGCAAGATCATCGTCACCAGCCGGTCGGACAAGGTCACCGGCTTCGGGACGGCGCCGCCGCTGCGGCTCCAGTTCCTGACCGAAGAGGCCTTCTGGTACCTGTTCAAGGTGCGGACGTTCGGGAGCAAGCACACGCGGGAGCACCAGGAGCTCACGTCGATGGCTATGGCGATGGCGGCGGAGATGAACCGGTGCTTCATGAGCGCCAACATCTTCGGCGCGATAGTCAAGACCAGCCTCACCGCCGCCTTCCGGAGGCTGGCGCTGGCGACCTACAGGGACTTCAAGGTGAAGAACCGGTTCTTGTACGGGACCCAGCCGGTGGATCCATGGGAGGTGCCGGGGCCAATCCACATCCCGACACCGAGCAAGGCGTCGTCGTCGTCGTCACCGTCTCCGGAGTACAACTTGGTCGTCATCGACAACTACGAGACGACGTCGTCGCCGGCTAAGGGCCTCATCGCGGCGGCTGCCATGCCGACGAGGCTGAGGCTCCCGAGATGACGGTGCAGGACGTCATGTTAGGGAGCGCGGCGCCTCAGGGGAAGTTCCGTGCCCTGGCGTGGAGGTCGCACATACCGCCTAACTACAACTACGTCTTCAACTGCGATGTAGTGCAGTCGCCGCAGCTTCCGTCTCGACGGCGATGAAGTCCAAGGAGAAGTGAAACTGCGAGTCTGCGACGCTGGCAAGGGCAGCAGCGCTTTTTTTAAAAAGAAAAGAAACATAATGGTAGCAGCTGATGATTAATCGATCATCTTCAAGCTCTGTCAACTCTAAAGTCTGCCTGTTTCCGGATGTGACTGTGTTTTGTAAGCTGGCGGCTCTTTATAAATGATTGGACGAATTATGGATAATTGCTTACAGGATGTTATTAAGCATTATAAAGCTAAAAACATAATTTAAAACAGGTAATCTAAGCATTGGTAATATGCAAAGTTTTTGGAGAAAACATATTTTTAATAGTGTGGCACGAATAATCTAGACATAATCCATCCACCATAATTTAAAAAGAACGGCCCCTAAGATTTGTCGCGTGCATGCACGGAAACAGAATATTTAGCCCCTAGGCCCAGCACAAAATACACTCCATTAATTAAACAACACAGCCTGCCTAAATATACTGGGCTGATCAACATGTTTCGCACGGCCCATTCGGCTATTTCGAATGCATGTGAAATTTTACAAAATGTTTGTAAGAATATCAAAACAAACCGTTCAACATTGAGCAATTCTAAGACTATTAACTAAGACCCAATTCTATAAATTCCATCGACGAAGAAGAGTTGCATGGTCTGCTATTGTATAAGCAGTTTTCTTACCTTTTGCCATCACTGTCAGTTAACAACATCCATTACCCATTTAGAATTATCCCATATTTTCCAAAATACCTTTGATTCCTCGATACCCAACCTGACTAGAGAAGATAATGGAGTGATGCATGATGGCAACACCATGCGGATGGGGTGGATGCAGAGGGAGGGAGCATTCAATGGAGGAGGCTACCCTCTTGGCATGCTAGTTGCCATTAGGAGTAGAGGGCAGATGGGACAGAGAGAGGACTAATTGCCATAGCCGCCAAATCAACATCCTCATCCGTCCAATTAACCATGGTGTCATAGCTGTGCTAACCGCTACCTACTAAAAACCACATCCGGTCTATGAGGATGTCGGTTGATGACAGGCTAGCTCTTAGGGTTTCCATTTTTATTTTTGATAGGGTATGGATGCGGGTAGTTTGGATATTTAGAAAAAAAATTACTAGTAGAAACATAACAGTGGCAAAATAGTTAATGGCATTTTATATAACCCAATTTTATCGATAGCAATTTATAGAATTGGTCGTATGTTCTATGGCGAAACTTAAGACTTCAATTTTTACAACATGGAAGACTCCCCCGCGTTCCAAAAAACTCTAGTGTTAATGCTTCTGCAAATTGTGAAAAAAAAGGATGACAAAGGTCGTCGTGGTATAGAGGTACAACATCGTTCCATTCTCTTCCTAGAGTCCCAAGGATGTGAATAACAGAAAACTAATTAGAGCCACCTAAAGGAATGGACCAGCCAATCTTATCATCCAAACATATAATCCAAATACCTAAAACTCATTAGCTCATTCGCAATATACCTTACCAGCCATCTAACACGGAAACAGGAGAGCACTAAAATAGTTTAGCATGATCAATAATTAAGGTTATCACAATGCATGACAACATGGTGGAAAGGTCACTACTATAAAACGGCCAACTGGCCAAGACTTGCTTGAAGCCATATGCCACTAGCGATTTATGCTAATTTATGATGGTTTATTACTACAAACTGTTGTTAGATATATGCTCTAATGGGTCTCAATCGAGAACGCTTAGAGATGGTAAAATATATGTACTGTAATTATCATTATTAAATCTTCCAAACTTATGTTAGAAATAAAACCCAAAAGATATATATCAAGATTCAATAAAAAATAATTATTTTTCATGTACATTTAAGATCAAATATTTGAACAATTTAAGTCTCTGTATTCTCTGATGTTAATTTTAATATTTTTTTGTCTCTTCTTATATTATTATCGTGGCTTATATCTTCATTAGATATGTTCAAACTATTTTAATCAATATTAGATAATTTTTTTAATTGATACTCCCCTAACCTACCATATCTACCATATATATTATCGTTCTAAATTTGATTTATTTTTATACCTACAGATACAATATAACATACTTATCTCTATAAAACTTAACATGTCATCTTTTTATATGTCAACATTCTCTAATATACAATATGACTTAACATTTTTATTAATATTTTTATCACTCTAACATTAATTGTAATAGTGCCAAAGTCAAATATCATATATTTGTTTTAAATCAATAGTTTACCACCGTAACTCTAGCTTCATATTTCCTACCCCTCGATTTTCACCAACTAAGTACTGCACTACACCGTCAGCAAACAAGCATACACCAACGATATATATATATATATATGTGTGTTAACGTTAAAATCTGGACGATCCGATGGTGCTAAAGCCGATCAGCTGAGAGATCCGATGGAGAGTTTAATACAATCATCGGCCGATGGAGATGCTGAGACAAAGCCAATCGAAACTGTAGAAAAGCCGATCAGATTAATAGGAGATTGGATCGGCTTGAAGACAGGAGATTGTCTAATCGGGATCAGGTCCAAGAAGCCCGAGGAAAGGAAAGAAAAGGATCGGCTTGAGTAAAAACAGGTCCGATAGCTACAGTGGACAAGCCGATCAAGTCGTAGTAAAGAAAGACTCGGTTACAAATTGGAAGATTATTCAGATGAAATCGGGTTTGCGGAAGAGCCGTGGACTCCACGGCAGGGTGCTTATTTTTGTAGATTGTAACCTTACTTAATTAGGGATGTTTAGCTGGTTAGTTAACTTCTTTAGAAATATTTTCCTTTGTTCTTACTAGGAAATAATGTCCAATGGTCGTAGACGCGTCGAACTCTATCTGTAAATCCAAAGTATAAATATAGACCCCCTGGAAACATGTAAGATCTCTCTCAATCATATACAAATTTGGCGCATCGCCACCCTAGTTCATCTAGGTGTTTACCGGTGGGTTCTGGCTCTCGACGCGAGGTTGCATCGGTTAAGTCCGATCTCCAACGAAGGGGTAAGTTCCGCCACTATCCTGGTATGCTCTGTACTGTCTAAGGCTACATCGTTTAGGTTCGAACACTTAGTCAGATCAGGTGTACCGTATCACATCCATGTAGGACTTATCGGCCTGTTAAGCTCCCTCTGCCGTCGTCAACCGCGTGCTGCATCGGTTAGGTCCGACCTACGGGGTTGCCGATGGTAGATCGAGCTTCAGGCCTATAGTCTTCTGCACGGCGTCTCATCGGAGTGAGTAGCCGATGAGTTATCCATGCTCTGAGCTTCACGCCCAGTGCATCGGCTCCTCGGTCGATGCGCATCAGCCTTTAGAGGTGTCCCTCGACGCGTAACGTCGAACGTATCAGTCCCCCAGCCGATACGCACCCGCATTCAGAGAGGCGTCCCCTCATCGGCTCAGCTAGCCGATGGGTTCGCTCCTATCCTTGCTACGGCATAGCCAATCTGGCATCCTCCGTATCATCGCCACTGGCCCCAGCCTCATACTGTCTCGGTTAGGTCCGATCTTCGAGGTTCGGTGTTAATGGCGTTGTCACGACGGGCAATGGGTCACTTGCTGTCATATCCGGAGCGGCATCGGCTTTGTAGCTCGTGCCTTCTTATACCATTCCTTGCCTAGTCTGCATGTGTCTTCATTGGTTTTTCCAGCCGATGAATCACTGTTCGGCTGTCCGGAGGGATCCCGTGCGCCTCGATATCCTCTGAGCACACCCTGGTTCCTCCATCGGCTCTGCGGTCGACCCCTCATTGACACCCGTCCACATCGGCTCCCTAGCCAATCGAACACCTGTATCGGACTCCCTCGTCTCACTTCCTTGTCAATTGCAGGGTCAAATTGACTGGCATGCTCACGAACCTCGAGACTTAAGGACCTGCACTGAAGATAAGCAGACCTCCCAGGCCTTCGCGTGACCGAGCCGTCGTCCCTCCCCGGTCGCGGGATTTTTGGCGGTAAGCACGCCTTTTGGCACGCCCGGTAGGACAAGAAGACCTTTTTTTTAATCAGTTGAAAGTCCTGCATCAACTGTGATCAAATGGCGGGTAAAGAAATCAACACAGACAACATAATCCCAGTAACGATGAAGGATTTAAATGAGGAGCAGAGATACCAGGTGGAGCAGAACACAGCTCATTTTCAGAAGCTCTGTCTGGAGTCCTTCAGCATGACCAGACAAGGACCGATTCAAAAGTCCAAAATGCCAAAGCAAATTTTGGAAGGAGAATCGAGCCGATCGCCGCCCATTAGTCCTCAGAAGCCGCTACAAGAGATAGTTGACGAAGCTATTCACCATGCGCTCATTAACCAATCGGGTGTACTGGTGAATACTTTGCACAACTTAATCAAAAAAATTGTGGATGAATCTATTGTTAAAGAACCTAATCAAGGGTCAGTGTATTTGCTGATGAGAATAGGACAACCACAAGTTACTTACGGATCCAGAAGGGATATTTCGGTAAATATGTTTTCGCCAGTACAAGAGCGGATTGGGGGGCAACATGAAGACGTGATGCCAGGATATCATCGGACAGCCTATTACGAGAGATATAAGCAAGAATATCCTGGTAATAATTATCAAAGAGATCATTATGGATCATGTCAGATATCAACTTCGATCCCACAGTACCAAAAGGAGAATCCAATGGAAGAAGATTGGACTGCCAGAATTGCGGAAGTTGTAAAGGAGCAATTCGGCATTAAGCCTAAAGAACAAACTTTCATGTATCGGCACCCTTACCCAAAGTGGTTCGACAGAATTCCGCTGCCGCACCGATTCAAAATTCCAGATTTCTACAGGTTCTCAGGGCAAGATAACGTATCTACGATGAAACATATTAGCCGATTCCTGGTTCAATGTGGGGAGGCATCGGCTGATGAAGCTCTGAGGGTCCGATTATTTTCATTGTCTTCATCTGGACCATTCTTCTCTTGGTTTTCTTCGTTACCTCTAAATTCAATCAGGGGATGGGCTGATTTGGAGAAACAGTTCTATAAATATTTCTTTGCCGGAATTCAAGAGTTGAGGTTGTCAGACTTAACATCGGTTAGACAAAGGCACGATGAATCAGTCCTGGAATTCATCCAGCATTTTTGAGATGTCAGAAGCCGATGCTACAGTCTCATTTTAAGTGACGGACAACTAGCCGACTTGGCTTTTTAAGGATTGTTGGCTCTGATTTGGGAATGTTTCTCTTCACAAGAGTTCAAAAGTTTGTCTCATCTACTCAGAGAGTATTGGCTCATGAAAGCCGATTTGCAGGTGCCAAGAAAGAAAGGTTTCATCGGAAAGCCGATCAGCTACAGGTGTACGCATCAGACTCGGATAATGAGGGATCTGATGTGGAGGTGAGTCTGGCAGAATGGACCAGGAATAAGAAACCCGTATCATGTCTATGGATCAAAAAAGCAAATAAAGAAGAAAGATATGATTTTGATATTAATAAAGCTGACAAGATATTTGATCTTCTCCTCCAAGAGAAGCAGATTCAGTTGCCACCAAACCATGTAATCCCATCTGTCGAAGAACTCAGAAAGAAGAAGTATTGCAAGTGGCACAATTCAATATCTCATCATACCAATGAATGCAAGGTCTTCCGGTAACAGTTACAATCTGCTGTCGAATAGGGGAGAATCAAGTTCGAGGACAAAAAGCCAATGAAGGCTGACGGGCATCCTTTCCCGGTGAATATGGTGATTACAGGAACCTCAGGAGATCGGTCCGATGAAAAAAGATGCTGGAAGAAGTCGAATGTTACCTCATCGAACTTAATCAAAAATATTCCAAACTACAAGACGAAGAAACACGAGCCACAACACAACAAGAAAGGTATAATCCACACTGGGGTTGTCCCTTTTTTCAGTACTGTTGGAATCAAAATATGAGGCTGCTGTCAATCGAGAACTGTCCTGAATGCAACAAACCAGGACCTCGGTACTGTGACCAGAGCCGAACGTTGTATGATCAGCCTTCCATCACTAGGGCATCGGCACATAGTCGATTAGGGCCGATCAGCGAAGAGCATGGTCAAAGGACAGTTAAGGACCAGGAGTTAAACAAAGGATCATACCCCATGAAAGATCAGTGGTGTTCGTCCGGGATTTTTACGAAGAATCAGAAAAGGAGGGCACAAAGGTTGCGACATAGAGAGCAGCATAAAAGACAACGGCAGGACCATGAAGAAGCCGATCGGAGCCAGAAAATTAAAAAAGTATAGAAAGTAAAGCAAAAAGAGGATGAGGCTAGTACATCGGCTCAGACTAACATGGTATTCTTCTTACCGATGGAATATAAAGCATGTATATCCAATGAAGAAGGTCAAAAAGAAGATTTTGCCCAATTAATATTGGAACCGGGTCAAGTCATATTTGACAAACCAGAAGAATCCAAGCATCAGCACCTAAAGCCATTGTATATCAACGGACATATCGATGAGAAGCCGATGGCAAAGATGCTAGTTGACGGAGGTGCAGCCATCAATTTGATGCCGTATTCTACATACCGCAAATTGGGTAAGATGGCTGAAGACTTAGTTAAAATAAATATGGTTTTGAAAGACTTCGGAGGCAATCCATCAGAAACTAAGGGAGTATTGAATGTTGAGCTAACAGTTGGAAGCAAGACATTGCCTACCATATTTTTTGTCATCGATAGTAAGGGGTCGGTAGGGATTGGATTCACGCCAACTGTTGTATTCCTTCAACAATACATCAAAGCCTCATACAGTGGCAAGGAGACAGAGTTGAAGTGATCGCGGCCGATCAATCGACTAGTGTGGCAACAACTAATATGCCATTCTGGGAAGCTGATGGATTCAACTGCCTGTCCAAACAAACATGAGTGGAAAATTTCCTGGAGGTGACTGATAAAGGAATAAAGCCGATTCAGCAAGTCGGCTCGGATCCATTGTTTCCATGGGAACTATAGAAGACTCCGAAGGAAAGTTAGGACAAGGTTTTACGTCGGCCGATGAGTTAGAACAAATAGATATAGGATCAGTAGACAAGCCAAGGCCGACGTACATTAGTAGAAATCTATGTGCTGAATTTCGAGAAAAGCTGATAAAATTATTAAAGGAATTTTGGGAATGCTTTACTTGGGATTACAATGAGATGTCGGGATTAAGCCGATCAATTGTGGAACATCGGCTTCCTATCAGATCAAGATATCAGCCATTTAGGCAGCCATAGAGGAGATTCAAAACAGAGTGGCATGATGAAATCAAGGTGGAGATCACAAAGTTATACGATGCAAATTTTATCAGACCATGCCGATATGCTAAATGGGTGTTCAATATTGTCCTAGTGAAGAAGAAAAATAGAAAGTTAAGAATATGCATCGACTTCCGGGATTTGAATAGGGCAACCCCTAAAGACGAGTATCCGATGCCGATGCAGGTTACAATCAAATTTTTATGGCAGAAGAAGATATCCACAAGAATGCATTTAGGTGTCCTAGGGCTATTGGTTTATACGAGTAGGTAGTTATGACTTTTGGATTTAAGAATGCCAGTGCTACCTATCAGAGAGCCATGAATTATATGTTCCATGATCTTATCAGATAGCTGGTGGAGATATATATTGATGACGTGGTGGTGAAATCTAAAGTTATTGAAGAACATATAGCCAATCTACGAAAAGTGCTTGAGAGGATGAAAAAATACGGATTCAAAATAAATCCTCACAAGTGTGCTTTTGGCATATCGGCTAGACAATTTTTGGGTTTCATGGTGCATGAGAGAGGAATTGAAGTCAGTCAATGAAGCATCAGGGACATCCAGACCATCGAGCCACCCAGCAACAAACTACAGCTACAGTTCTTGATCGGCAAACTCAATTTTATAAGGAGATTTATCTCAAACTTATCAGGAAGAATTGAGTCGTTCACTCCTTTATTAAGGTTATGAGCCGATCAAGAGTTTGTGTGGCGTGATGAGTAGCAAAAAGCCTTTGATCATATCAAGAAATACTTGAATTCTCCACCAGTGATGATTCCGCCGCAAAAAGGAATACCGTTCAAATTATATTTGTCAGCCGATGTGAAGTCAATCGGATCGGTGCTTGTACAAGAGTTTGAATCAAAAGAACGAGTAGTATTCTACTTGAGCCGACGACTTCTGGATGCTGAGACTAGGTATCCTGCTGTGAAAAAGTTATGCCTATGTTTGTATTTCTCATGTACAAAGTTAAGTCATTATCCTCTATCGACTGAGTGTACAGTGCTTTGCAAAGCCAATGTAATTAAATACATGCTATCAGCTCCAGTCTTGAGGGGGCGGGTTTGTAAATGGATATTCGCTCTGATGGAGTTCGATCTGAGGTATGAGTCGGCTAAGGCAATCAAGGGACAAGCGGTAGCCAATTTTATTGTATAGCATAGAGGAGTCCAAGAAAATTATGTGGAGCCGATCGCATGGACGTTATTTTTTGATGGATCGGTTTGTAAGCATGGATCTGGTATCGACTTGGTGATCATTTCGCATCGGGGGGCAAGTTTTGAGTTTGCCTTCATGATCAAGACGTATATTACAAATAATCAAGCAGAATATGAAGCGGTACACAAGGGACTTCAGCTGTTGAGAGAAATTAGAGCCGATACGATAAAGGTCATTGAGGATTCTTTATTGGTAATTAAACAACTATCTAGGGAATATAAATGCAAGGATAAAATTTTGAAGTCATACTATGAAAAATATCAACGGTTGTTAAAGGCTTTCAAGATAGTGACATTGGATCATATTCTTAAAGAGCAAAACGCGGAGGCCAATGATCTTGCTCAAATTGCTTCAAGGTATCGGCTGAACAGTACAGTAGAAATCGAGATAACCGATATTGAGAGCCATATGGAAAACGATGATTGGAGATGGGAAATTGTTCAGTGTTTGCAAAATCCATCAAGATCGGTTTCCAAGAAGCTTCGGTACAAGGCTATTAAGTACATTATACTTGATGAAGAATTGTATTATCGATCCATCGATGGGGTACTCTTAAGATGTTTGGGTGCCGAAGAAGCTAAGTTGGTGATGAGCGAGGTGCATGGAGCCATTTGTGGAGACCATCAATCGGCTCATAACATAAGATGGATGAGGAGGAGGGCTGGATACTTTTGGCCGAGTATATTGGAGGATTGTTTTAAATACTACAAGGGCTGCCAAGATTGTCAGAAGTTTAGGAATGCGCAGTGAGTTTCAGCGTCGGTTATGAATCCGATAGTCAAGTCATGGCCGTTTAGAGGTAGGGGAATCGACATGATCGGCCAGATTTATCCTTCATCCAGTAAAGGGCATAAGTTCATATTGGCGGCAATAAACTATTTTACAAAGTGGGTAGAAGCTATTCCTTTGAAGAAAGTTACTTCTAAGAATGCGATTGAGTTCATCAAGGAACATATCATACATCGATTTGGAATTCCACAGACAATTACCACCGATCAAGATTCTATCTTTACGTCAGAGGAGTTTCAAAGGTTTGCTGCCAGTATGGAGATTAAGTTGCTAAATTCGTCACCATGTTATGCTCAAGCTAATGGACAGGTGGAAGCTTCTAACAAGAGTTTAATAAAGTTGATCAAGCGTAAAATCGACGAACAACCACGGAGGTGGCATGTCACTTTGAACGATGCGTTGTGGGTCTATCGGATGACATGTCATGGATCTACCCAGGTACCACCATATCAGTTGGTATACGGTCATGAAGCAGTTCTTCCGTGGAAAGTTAACATCGGCTCCAGGAGGGTGTCTTTATAGAATCAGTTGGCAGCCGATGATTATTACACATTGATGACCGATGAGCTTGATGATTTGACTCAGAGTCGGTTAGAAGCGTTTGAGAGGATCAAGAAAAATAAGGCTAAGGTCGCTAGGCATTATAACAAAAAAGTAATGACCAAATCCTTTTCTGAAGGAGATCTCGTTTGGAAGTTAATTTTACCGATTGGATCTAGTGATAATAAGTTTGAAAAATGGTCATCTAATTGGGAAGGACCCTATCGGATCAATCGGTGTGTGCCTGGCAATGCTTACATGTTGGAAAGTCTTAAAGGGGAGAAGTTTACCAAAGCGTTTAATGGAAAATATTTAAAAAAATATTATCCTAGCGTGTGAGTAGGCGCCTAAATCGGCTGAGTATAGCCAATTCAAGACAGATAAGGTTTTAAGGGTAGTATCACTGACGGTACCATTCGTATGATCGGTTAAGACATAGTCGATTGACAATGTACGGAAGCCGATATAGTTTGTATCGGTTACATACAGTCAATATCGTGGAAATATCGCCTTTAGAAAATTTATATACACAACTTTTGTTGATCAAGCTGATGGAAGTTTATTACAAAAGTTAATGTTTAAGATGACATCTGGATTTCTCCGAGGCTAAAGTTTTACAAGAATTTCTTAATGGCCTCAAGCGCGCGCAGACGGATTTGATCTATATCATTGATGGCGCGAATGTCATCCTCGTCTGATCCGGGGATAGTTTTCAGGTTCTTGTGTTGGCGAACTACGTGCCGCACTTTGTTTGCTGGGTAGTCAGTCGGGAATGTCATGGAAGAGAACGGGGGCTTGGCAATGACTTTGGAGGTATAGACGTTCAACCAAAATTGTATAAACCACCAGAGTCCGCCGATATGTCCGATTAGTTGGCCTGCCGATAGCTTGGTCGCGACTTGATGGACCAGATGATAAGTTGCTCCGAGAAGATATTGCCCCAGGGGAATTTGATGATGATCGGCCAGGAGCTCTACCAGACATTGCATGTTCGTTGTTGGACCGAGAGTCAAACCACCAAAGAAGAATTATTCCAGTCAAAGATTCAAGAACGCTACATGTTCACGTCCATCGACTGGGCCGGAGGATTTTTTATGCAAGGAAATGTACTTAGTCCAACCTCCGACATTCTTGGTGTTTAGTCGATGCGTAGGTTTAAATCTGAGGCTGAATAGATTTATGTAGTGGGTGCTGTTGAGGCAGGTCAATATAGTAACATCCATCAAGATAGGGGTCATTGGCCCATGCCCAAACATGAAGGCATTTAAGATGTCCGACCAGAAGTAAGAAGCCGATGCAAGCAGAGGGTCGTTCCTTTCCATATCGGCTAAGAAAAGGTTGATGCAATGATCTATTTCCAAATCCTCCTATGAAAACTTTTTGAGGCAGAAACCCTAAGGTACCAGTTCCTCCATTCTGGGAGTTTTCTAGGTCAGGATCTAAAGCTATTAGCCCAATTGGTGATGGCCATGGATGAATGCTTGAATGGGATCCTCTCTGTTTCGGAGTTGATGAAATCAGTCAGATCCTCGCTACCCATAGGGCCAAGAAAGAAGTGACCGGGGCGGTCAGAGATTGGAATAGCAATCTGGCTCTTGAGATCCTATAGAAAACAGAACCCGACTACTGATGAGAAATCGGGGTGGGGAAGAATCGTGCAAAACATAGGATGAAAGAGCAGATAATGGTTATCTCAGGGATTACATGTGTAGAAGCCATTGCACAAATGAAGGAGTAGCAGCCGATGAAGAAATATATGAGAGCTCGCCTTCAGTCTTCTGAGCCCATCGAGATTCGTGAAAATTTACGGATACCTGTGGAGCTCGTCGAGGTTTGGGGGTTTTTGATAAGAAGTGTGTGGAAGAAGGCTGAAGCGGAGATATATTTTATAGAGGCGGAGCGACCTAGGCAGAGATCTGAGTCGATTAATGCGGGTTTAACGGGTCATCCTGGTTTGCGGAGGTTTCGAACGGCTCGAAATTTCGTAGTCTGTTGGCAAACTCTGAAATTGGGGGGCATGTGTTAACGCCAAATTCTGTACGAACCGATGGTGCTAAAGCCGATCGGCCGAGAAATCCGATGGTGCTAAACCCGATCGGTTGAGAGGTCCGATGGAGAGTTTAATGCAGTCATCGGCCGATGGAGATGCTGAGACAAAGTCAATCGGAACTGTAGAAAAGCTTATCAGATTGGTAAGAGATTGGATCGCCTTGAAGAAAGGGGATTGTCCAATCGGGATCAGGTCCGAGAAGCCCGAGAAAAGGAAAGAAAAGGATCGGCATTAGTAAAAGAAGGTCTGATAGCTACAGTGAAGAAGCCAATCAGGTCGCAGCAAAGGAAGACTCGGTTACAAATTGAAAGATTATTCAGATAAAACCGGATTTGCGGAAGAGCCGTGAACTCCACGGCAGGGTGCTTGTTTTTATAAATTATAACCTTACTTAATTAGGGAGGTTTAGCTGGTTAGTTAACTTATTTAGGAATATTTTCCTTTGTTCTTACTAGGAAATAATGTCCGATGGTCGTAGACGCATCGGACTCTATCTGTAAATCCAGAGTATAAATATAGACCCCCTGAAAACATGTAAGATCTCTCTCGATCATATACAAATTCGACGCATCGCCACCCTAGTTCATCTAGGTGTTTACCGGCGGGTTCTGGCTCTTGACGTGGGCTACATCGGTTAAGTCCAATCTCCGGCAAAGGGGTAAGTCCCGCCACTATCCTGATATGCTCTGTACTGTCTAAGGCTGCATCGTTTAGGTTCAAACTCTTAGTCAGATCAGATATACCGCATCACGTCCGTGCAGGACCTATCGTCCTGTTAAGCTCCCTCTGCCGTCGTCAACCGCATGCTGCATCGGTTAGGTCCGACCTACGGGGCTGCCAACGGTAGATCGAGCTTCAGACCTATAGTCTTCTGCACGGCGTCTCATCGGAGTGAGTAGCCGATGAGTTATCCATGCTCTGATCTTCACGCCTAGTGCATCGGCTCCTCGGTCGATGCGCATCAGCCTTTAGAGACGTCCCTCGACGCGTAACATCAAACGTATCGGTCCCCCAGTCGATACGCATCCGCCTTCAGAGAGGCGTCCCCTCATCGGCTCAGCTAGCTGATGGGTTCGCTCCTATCCTTGCTACAGCATAGCTGATCCGGCGTCCTTCGTATCATCGCCGCTGGTCCTAGCCTCGTACTGTCTCGGTTAGGTTCGATCTTCGAGGTTCAGTGTTAATGGCACTGTCACGACAGACGACAGGTATCTTGCTGTCATATCCGGAGCGGCATCGGCTTTGCAACTCGTGCCTTCTTATACCATTCCTTGCCTAGTCTGCATGCGTCTTCATCGGTTTTTCCAGCCGATGAATCACTATTCGGCTGTCCGGAGAGATCCCGTGCGCCTCGATATTCTCTGAGCACACCCTGATTCCTCTATCGGCTCTTCAGCCGATCAAAGAGCATCCCGATCCTATCGGCAGCCAGCCGATAGCGAGCGCCTGTATCGGACTCGCTCGTGAACCTCGAGGCTTAAGGACCTGCATTGGAGATAAGCAAACCTTCCAAGGTTTCGTGTGACCGAGCTGCCGTCCCTTCACGGTCGCGGGATTTTTGACAATGAGCAATATGTTGTGACTTTATTTATAATCAAGTCAAAAAATAAAGGATTAAAATTGATTTTTAATATAGTCGTAAAGTCACTTATGTTTTATCACTTGTTCAAACCTATATACTAAGGTAAAATATACTCAATCCGTTTAAAAAAACTTCATTTTTCTTTTATCTCACATATATTAATACAAAACTAAAAAACAATAATACCCTCATTTTCTCAAACTTCAATATATTTACACCTATTTTTTCAAACTCCAATATATTTATGCCTTACTTTTTAAAACTTCAATACATTGATTTGTTCAAATTGATTTAACTTTTTTAAACTTCGGTGAATGACAAAAATAATCTGACGGAAGGAGTAAAGCTCAACCCGTTTGCACAATTGCACCATAGATGCCATCATGGACCAAATTTAACGCATCAAATCACATTCACGTGAAATGGGTTGCTAAAATCAACCCAATGTGAACAACATTTTCAGTGTGGAGTTATTAGTGCTATAGCTGGTCTAGTAATTTCGTAATACTCGGTGCCCAAAATATTTACCAACAAAAGAACTTATACAAATTCAGTTGCTAAACCTGTACAGGCATAACGGAATTCATACATGTATTACAAGTGTAACTTGCAACACTGAAAACCACAATCAATCTCCCATCAAAGAGAACGACAATAAGTTGAATTTCTAGACATTCTATACAAAAAATTTGAATTTCTAGAAATTCGGCAAATGCCCAGATTCCTTGAATTTGATCACTGGAAGATCAAAGTAGAAAACAACGAACATCATCAGGAAAGCAACTGTATATTTCTTTGCAGCTTCACGGCCGCTGTCAGCCTGTCACCACTGCCCGCTGCATCACCAGTTCACCGCGTGTCCGAATAGAACAAATAGTTTACAACAACACCAATCTGACTTCCACCAAGTATGATCAGTCCAACATTCCATCATGGTAGATACATCCTATTATAAGGGAAAGCAAAGAAAGCAGTAAGACCATAATGCACGTTCATACGTGCAGTGTTGTTTGGATAGTGCATTTTGCAAAGATAGGATATTTTTAAAATTTATCTTTGAACCTACCTAGTAAATACATCCTGTTTTTATTGCAACTCTGAAGTTGTATTTTACTATAAATGAGGACTGGCCCCTTTCCATAAAAGATAAACAATAAGATAATCCAATTTTGGTGAAAAAACAGTGCTGTCTCTCATTCCACAGTTCATTTATATGAGACGATTAGCCTGGGTTTTTGACACCATAAACTTCACAGTAGCATATCCTATATACCTATATTAGTTGCTCCAAACTAAGTGTAGTTAATGTTATTTCTCTTTTCTCTCATGAAACCACATCATCTCAATTGTTTTTAGTCCTTGGATGATTGCTCTATGATTACTCTACGCTCCAAATTGCCTCCCTTCCTTCTTTCTCTCTTTTCTCACAAAGACACATCACCTTAAGTATTTCTAGTCTTTGGATCAATAGTTCAAATTGCCTCCTTTTTCTCATAAACTATGTCATCTCAATTGTTCTAGCCTTTTTGTATCACTGATCAAATGTGTGTATACAAAGAAAATCACATCGTTCAGCTACAAAGCAATCCATATTACACCTAATTTCTACCATTGCCGTACAATATTCCTACAGTACCAGCAGGGTTTCATCTAGTTAATTATTTCAGAATCTCATAGAGTAAATCAGGCGGCTGCATTCAGTTACCAACAAAATAGCATTAAACTAACAACAGAAGAAAAATCCTACAATTTAGCATGTCCTGGCCAGCTTACTTCAGCAAATTAGAAGATTTGTTAAATAACTTTAATGCAAACTACCATAGGAAAAACTAGTATTCTGAAATGACATTAAAAAATTGCTCATTAGAATATACTGCAAATCAACCTCTGAGTAAAATGCCACGGGCTCACCAAATTTCAACTCCCATATGATGTACATGGGCACTTTTAATTAACCAAAATATCATAGCGCCATTTTACTTCTATAAAGACAAATTACCCCTGCAAACAAAGAGAATGCAACCTAATGCAACCTAGAAAGTCATGGATCATTACCTCATATATCATACTGCTGAGAGACTTCCAATCTTTCCCATTTCATATGTATCAGCATAGTAATACAACTTGATCTTATTTGACAAAGACAGTCCAGTAGCCAAAGGAAGATTTCGCAAGTTTGAGCCATCGATCTCAGCAATGTCATCAACAAAGGAAGTGACATCCCCAAGTAATCTAAAGAGAACACAACGGACATCTTGTTGTAAATCTTGAAAATCATAATAGAGTGGTGTATTCACTTTTACTTCTGGTAAACGGTATTCCTCGACCACCGTCTTTCCAGAGTCCTGTAGAAAGCCACAAGCACATGAAAAAAAAGGTTAAAAAATTACAAATGACAAAAAAATCTATGGTAACCTAAAATATTTGGTTATAGGCTTATTAAACCCTTAAAAAATAATATCATGTAGCAAAAGAATGATTGCTTTTAGAAGCCAGCATCATAGAGATGAACAGTTATGGTATTATTTTCGAATCAGTTGTTGCATATGATCCCATAGCTTCTCTAACATGAGAATTTACTGTAAAGACGTGATTTGATGTTTCAGTAGCAAACACATTTGAACTAGTAAAAAGCAGTCTAACAAAGATCACAAGAAGCACAAAATGAATAATTGTAATAATCAAAACAAGTGAAATTTGACTACACAGGCAGCTGCGTCTTACCTTAACAATTGTGACTTGTAAATAAAGAATTGCTGGATTTACAACTCTATCTTCCATACGTATCAATGAAAATTCCTTCATATCCAACTCCGACGAGGAAGGTGAATGGGTCACACGTGGTTTAACAGCATTGAAGAAATCAAGACGAAATCCAGCTATTCCAGGTGTATTAGGCAAGAGATATTGCTCCAGAACAAGATCATTATCTCTCAACCTTTCAGCTTCAACTGGAATCTGGGAAATAGGAAGACAAAGGTTCAGCCATAGTTCAAATATAGAGCTCAAAATGTGCTTAGAGACAATATAGTGTTTACCCTAAATCTGCCCAGTGGTTGTGATCTATCTAAGTAAGTCTTCATCCTCATTATTCCTGCAGATGTGTCAGGATTTATCTCCTTTCTCAGAGTGTTGCCAAAAATAACAATCCTTTTTGCATGGATAAATGAATTCTGCGGAGTGGTTGGCTTGGATTCAGAAAATGTGCCTTCACTTAATGATAAAAGATCAAATTCCTCACTAAACTTGGTCAAATGAGAAGCAATATGGTTGAGTGTCATCTTTATTGAAACAATGCGACAGCGGATAGGATTTGGGAAGTGAAATTTAATGTGCCTTGTCTCTTCACTCATGCTACTTGTTTTTTCGGGTCCACAAAGATGTGGAGATGACAATATTATGTCATGTACATCCCACTTTCCTATAAATGTGCGATCTTCACGATGTATTTTATTACCAGCCCATATCTCCACCTGCACAAGAAGCACAATTGTTATTTTTTAGCATGTGAAATATAAAAATAACTGAATGGTTAAATCAAATTATCTTCTAGTTTAACTCTGCCTGTCTACCAGTATATAAACAAGGTGTCAGACAGCACTTGTCCATTGCGTATAAATCCAGATCAGGAGTACGAGAACAAACTAGGTGTATTTGCACCAATATCTCTGCCTCCATGCTCCACCCTTTCAATAGGAGGAATATTGAAGAATTCTAAGGGGTAAGTAGATGGAATTTGCCCCTAATGTGTGCTGTAACATTTGAGCTACCATGCTACTGCATGCCAACGATTCCAAGTTTCCAAGCCCTATGCGGCTTTGTCAACTCAGGTCACTCCACTGCCAGCAAACCTATATTCAGGACTTCAAGTCTGTCACATGGATGAAGGTCTTGTGAAATTTTAGTAAATCATGCACAATTCCTATTGATTTTATTTTACATCCAAGAGTTTGCACTTTCATGTCAAAGAAAACGCTTTTGAGTTAGCAGTACTTATAACAACATTTCCTAATTTATGGCAGACTCTTTAAAATCTGCCATCACAAAGATGCCTGCCTTCCCACCCAAGAAGAATGTGTGTTCTCTCCATTTTCTAAATCCAATAGTAATTCACCCTCAAAATATAATCTACTGACGAAAACATCTATCTGGCATTGCACCTGATCCCAACCTCTGTCGAGTCACGCGACTAGTCACAGCAAGAAGTATGCCAGACTTACCAGAGAGCATGACTTGCAAGCCATGACTCAACTTGGGCGGCATGAGAGCGAATTGGGCCTTGCTTGGGAGGCCTGGCCAGTCAGAAAGGGAGATATGAGATCTGTAAGGTTTATTCCCCCATACATAACCAACCACTAGATCCAGAGCCAGATTAGAGGGAGAAACAGGAGCTGCACCTCTTTTCCTCATATGCTCCCTCGTTTTCCAGATCCTCCCCCTTCTAATAGACTAGTCAACTCTAACTACTAATCCTTCACTAATCATTTCTTCACACGACTAGTCCAAAAGCCAGTGGAGGGACAAGTCAACTCGACTTTATGACTTAACAAACTTGATCCTAACCTACCTGTGTATTAATTTGAGCCCCTGCAAAATGTTAGAATCCAAACGGCGGTGAGCGCCGACGGCCAAGGCAATGAGCCGGAGAAGGAAACGCTATGTGAAAACGAAGGAACGAGTGAACGCCGAGAATTTTGGTGCCGCCTGAAGAAGCGCACTTTTCTGTTGTTCTTCTTCTCCATTTATTCAATTGGAAACATGCAGAGCATCGCAACCACAGCGCGCACGACGCGGGTATTGCACGTCCATCCCCACGCTCCGCGAACGCCGCCCGTGGCTGCATGCTTGAGTTCATGGCGAGCTATTCTCGGCCACCTTCTCCTACGCGCACGGCGCAAAATTAAGCAGAAACTAAATATAGCATTAGGCTTATCAAACACAAAAATCATGATTCTTTATGTTTCATACCAATTAGAACCTTTTCCGTGATGCATAAAAGTTACCCATACGATTTTTGGCATGTCATGTTAGATCTTTTTTTTTTTTTGCCGTATTTTGTTTTTAACATTTAAATCAAATTCAACAGTTAAAAACCCTATATATTATATTCTTGTACAAAGGTTAACCTAAAAACAAAAAACCTGTAATTCTGTAATAATGAATTAATTTTGTAAGCTGCTAATGAAAAGAAGCTAATTTAATGCTTTAAACATGGTGATTGGTGAAGTTGTTAGTATTTTTCACAAGATTTATGCCATGCACTCAACATGCAATGATTAGGTAATCAGATGACTTTAATTTACTAAAGTTGATTTTAATGCGCGAACACAAGGTTAATATGTGCCCTTATGCTTCGTTGTAGTGATGAGTGATTGTCAACGTGCTGACATTTCGGATTGTGTTTGTGCAACATGTCTTGTGGCTTGTGGTGCACAGGTGTGGAGCTTGCAGGCAGTGGTCGATGGTGAGGTGAAGGTCAAGTAAAAACGGTCGTGCTGATAGACCGAGAGCGGTGAAGGACGAACGTGAGGCTTGGACTGAGGGACAGGAGCGCCGGAGGACCAGCCGTGATGGCTGACACCTAGGGACATCGACAAGTGCAAGTGTACATAGGTGATAAAGACAACATCGATCAAGTCAAGAAGGAAGGCGAAGGCGTTGAGCTTGCCAAAGGTCAGACATGCGTCGACATCAATGGGGTTTGGTGGATTGAGGCTCAAAACCACCGGGTGACGGTTTCGCAGGTTTTGGCCTCAAAACCTAGGTTTCGAGGAGAAACGGGGCGGCATGTGGCGAAATCACAAAGGTTGCTTCAAGGCGAAGCAAATCTATGCAAGAAGTGTGGCCGTCCGATCGACTAAAAAAGAGTTGAACCATTATGCCCTCAAATCACTGTTTCAGCTTACTATACTGTAAAGGCAAAATCAGAATTTTAAAAAAGTTCTGATATATATAGGCTGAGGGCACCGCGTCAAAGGGGTCGGGAAGGTTCGAGCGTCTGTTAGTGCGTGCGTGTTTCCGTTTTATTTGTTTTCGTTTTATCTCTCTCGCTCGAGTCCGTCGTCTATCCCCATTCTAGGGTTCTTGCTCGGATTCTCTGCAGCGCCAAATCCACCGTATCTATGTAAAAGAACTGAAGATCGTGTGCGAGAATGTAGCCCCTAACCTCCTGGTGTTCTCTGGGATTCAGATTCGATTTGTGACTTGTCTGTCTAAATCCCGTCTGTGTTCTTCGCGATCTGGTTTTTCCCCTTTTCACGTTTTGGGTTAAATCTTGAGTATCGGGGGTTTTGGTTCAAATCAGTTTATTTGAGATGAACTGGACGTGAGTTGATCCTTGCACCAAAGAAAATCGTCTAATTTCTTACGAGTTCATAGATCGGGGCAAATTAGATTTTTGGAAAGAAATACTGATGTTTTTCTCTCATCCGTGTTCTCTCTTTGACTAGCTTTAGATTGGGCGATGATCTCCTTGAGATAGCTCATCTATTGGCTAAAAATTATCTCGTTTTGCTTGCGACTGTGTTTTAGGGTTGATTTTAGAACAGCGGCCAAATACATCGTGTGAAAGTTAAAATTCCTATTCACCCCCCTCTGGTCGCTATTTTTAGTCCTTCATAATGACTTCAATTTAAATTCATTGTAGGTAAGAACCAGAAGCACCTACAAAGGTAGGTTCCAGAACATGATTATCAAGAAAATTAACATATGGAATTCACATATAGCTAGGATTCCCATATATGATAGTGAATATTTCTGGCAGGGCATCATTTCTACTCCTTTTCTAGATAAACTAAGAAAGGCACGATGAAGAAAAAAGAAGTCAAAGTAAGCCATCTTACAATTGGGCAGTCCGATGTTGAGTAACCACAGGATCCAACAATTATTGCAACTCCTGAAACATCAGATAAACCAGCAAGAACAATCGAGAACTCCACAGATGTGTTATCCAGTGGAGCTTTCCAATAAGACTTGTACTCTCCAATACCAAATGGTGCCAGTAATGACAACAGTGGTTCTGAGTCATCAGCCGTTTCTACCTGAAAAAAGAAACTATGAAAGCAAGCTCCAAGCATATTCAGCAGTTCAATGAGCAAGCAAAACGGGGCAGGAGTTACAGTACATCTTCAAACAAAGAAAAGGTTAAAAAAGAAGTTACAAGAAAAAGTTTTAAAAGTGCTCTTTTTAGGTGGTACATTTAATTGACAGCAGGGTAATCTATACTCTTTTAAAAGAAGACAGTGGTGGTGGCAAAAAATCTGCCACCCCACCTACTCCCATTTATATTTTGCAAATTACCCCTATAAACTTCTTAATATTAAAAAACAATTGAATCTAAATGGATAGCTACACATAAAATCAAAGTGAATATTCTCAATAGAAAAAAGAAATGTAACACATTTAATAGAAAATATATGTTTATTTAATTTAGACAGTATTATAACGTATTTTCTTTTATCCGTGGCAAAGCATGGGCATTCAGCTAGTACTGATAAAAGAAACAGAAGATAAAAGAAAAATGACTATAATTATCATAAATAAGGAAGAGGAATACCGTTTGTAAAAAGCTTGCATATGGAAATTCTGCAATGGATTCTTCACCATCAAGCAGCTGCTTCAATTGCCTTTGACCATATTGAACACTTCGTGTGAAATCCAATATTCTACTGAATTCAAGTCGGCAGACCTGATTCACAGCTTTCAGTGCAGCTTGCTCCGTACGACCTTTTCTTCGCAGGCTACGAAGAACCCTCACATAATCCACATATAATGCATGTTTGATCACCTCACTGCAGCATGATTTGCACACAATATTATCTGCAAGAGCTGAGTAGCCACCACCTTGACTCCTGCCATATATCTTCAGATCTCTGTAAGTGTTATTAAGCAAAAGAAAGGCTCCTTTGCCAGCACAACATGCTTTGCATGCCATCCTTCCACACTGGGAACACTCTACAAATACTGATGAGTTCTCACTAGTGGCAGAAGCTTGTGATGAAGACAAAGCACGGACTTCACATACTCCGCCAGTGCATGGCTCATCATTTTCACAAATATTCCAAAAGTCTATAGCATGGTCATTGATCTGCTCCAGCCCTGTTGAAGCATTTACACGATCCTCATGGACAGTATGGCCCAGCAATGCCAGATAATCAGCAAGGCTAGACAACTTCAACAGGTAAGAATAATCAACCAAGCGGTTTGGGTCTACTGTGGCAGGAATAACACCAATTGATAACAATGCACGGTCTCTTTCGGCAGCAGAAAGATCAAGACAAAGACGTTTTATTTCAAGCTTCATCATTTGCTCAAAGTTAAGACCCTTCCCCTGGAACAGTGAATAAAGTTAACAACCCTGATTGAAACTAACACATCAGTTCAAAGTAAGACATATTTCCCTTCATTAAGAAAATATTAAGCAAGTATATACACAGAAAGATGAAAGTAATAGCATATCAAAAATAGTTTATATTTATTCAACTTGTTTTCAAAACAGCAGATTAACACCAGAATGCACAACTATATCTACATTTCAGCAGGCAGAATAGAACTAACGAGTAACAATGCAGCACAGAACATAAGTAGGTGAGTTTTTAAACATATTTAGTTACCCTTCTTATAGGAATTTGAATATTCTCGTCCATTCATTGTATGAGATGAGGGCAGCAATTTAAGATATTAAGGATACGTTCAACACCGGTTCAATGAGAAAATACAGCAAGGAGATTATATAATATAAATGGACTTGATATGAAGAGAACGAAAATGAATTGTACGTAAAATACCTTGATATTTCCAGAAAGTGATTCGAAAAACTTCAGATAAAGGTGTGCACTGCCAAATTCTTCAACCTGGCTATTCACTTTAGCAGAAGGCATTTCTGATGCAGCAGCAAAAGGGTTAACATCAAATTCATCATCAAATGAATTTGTTTGTTCCACATTAACAAAAGATGTATCGGTTACAGCTGATTGATTTGGCATGTCAAAATCACCAGTGAGAAAGTCCACGAAATTTCCTGAACTGCCTTGTATAATTGATGAAGAGCTTCTAGTAGAAAAGGCTTTTTCACTACCAACAATGCCATTCCTAGGCAGGTTTGAATTTGAAGAATTTGCAAATTCCTTTGAACCAACATTACCAGAAATACTAGACAACTTTTCATGTAGAAGCTCTACATATTCAGGGCCATGTCTGCTATCTGTTAACATATCCACCCATGGAAGAGAAACTCCGAGCACTTCGATCTGTTACAGAGGTTTGCTCAACAAGTCAAGAAAAGAAGTTAATCATGGAGGAATAGTTCCAGTGCTACAAGTGATGTTTTCTAAACATCTACGTCGAGGAGAATCAATCAAATTTTTACCTCACCAAGAGTAATGGGTGTACTTGCCCTGGCAGATGGATGAAAAGATAATGCAACAACACGATTTAAAAAGTTTAATTCTCCTTCCAGCTCTTCAAAGTCATACAGCAAAGGAAGGTAAGTGCTCTCTTGAATATTTGGACGAGCACTTTTACCTGTCACAGCTAAGTCCTCTGGATCAATTCTTCCAGTAAGCGGGATCAACAAATTTGTCCCATTGGAGCATTGTGGAATGCAAGCACCCTGAACAAGTAATCTTCCAGTTAACTACACAATTACCAGCCAAATAAGGAGTTTAAAAGAACAAAGGCAAACAGAGCACAAGCAAAATCATCTGATTCAAGAGACAAAAATAGCAAAGAGCTAGCATACTACAATTAAGCAGTTACTACTTCCGTTTCCAAATGTTTCACGTTGGTTAGTTCAATTGTGAACTAACCAACATCAAACAAAAAAAAAGTGTGGAGGGGGTACCATACATTGCCAGGCCATGGATCAGAGAATCAGATAGAAAAGAACGAAAATCAGAAACACAGACATAAAACAGGATATAAACCATTCAATATAGTTTTGATGCATCTTAAATTGGATTCATAAAGAATCGCTTTTAATCAGCTGGGTATGTGAAAAAAAAGGTGTCAAGAGAAATGAATACATAAACCGTTGTAAATATAATAATATGCATAGACCTACCATTCAATATGGGTGCACATACATGATGTATCACATGGAACCTACACTCGGTAAAGTAAAAAAGGACAGATGACAAAAGTACAGTATTGAAATAATATATAATAGGGCAAAACCTAGCCAAAATCAAGGCCAAACCAACAAGGGTTGTGCTTGGATTCAAGCCTACCACAACAAACTTAAGGAGCATGCAATTCGGCTTTGGCTTTCAACCATGATAAAGTCATGTGCTCATAGCAGCAACATAGCATTTTGGCCTGATACCAAACTTACAGGACACATTTGAAGAGACTCACAATAAAAAAGTGCTACCATTTTATGTGTTTCCAGTTTGACCTTTTGGCACTGAGTGAACCAACTTAATATGTCAAAGGCACTTGATGAAACAAATGAGTAAAAACTACAGCAAATAAGAAGACTAAACAATAACCAGAGATAAGATAAGGAAAAAGACCTCAAGAACAAGCTTAAGGGTATCTATGCTGGAGCCAACTCTAACATCAATAGTTGCTGGATATGAAGAATCATCAACACCATGAGAGACAGTAAGAAGAAGCTGACAGACTTGACAAGGTTCTCCAAGGTATATAAAAAGTTCAACATAGTCAGCACCTTGCTGACATACCTGCAGGAGTAAAAGTCGTTTGTGAGACACAGGTAGAACAATAACACAATAGTTATATATCAAGAAATATTACTGCACAATAGTTATCCAAAGAAGCAGCATACCCAAGTCAGATCCTTCTTTTTGAAGCTAAGAAGACTGGAACCACCATCAGCCATTGGGGTGATACTAGGAACTGGTTTTAACATGCATCCAGATGGCCTCGAAAGTACCTGAATTGTGAACGTCAAGCATGTTTCAACAAGAAAAATGTTTAAACCAAAATTAGCTACAGCGAAAATATCAGTGTTACACTTGTAATTTGTTTAAGCAGATGCATTGACAGTTGATTATAGAAGTTTGAAGGATTGGAATGTAGCTACATGCAAACTCAACATTAGCTAAAACTCAGGAAATTTTACATATTTACAATCAAAACTGTTTAGCATCAGGTGGGTGCTAATGCATTCTGATTAAATTAGGATAATGTGTTCAGAAAATTCATACAGACATCAAAACTTACACCATACATATCAACAAAACAAAACTTGAGGAGAAGTTCTTATACTACAATATTGAAAATTCAATCAAGTTTTTTTTTTTTTTTGCGGGGAGAAAATTAACTCAAGTTTACTATGTAAACTTTGCAAGAAAGATATTGAAAGGGAGCAAGTTTACCAACTTTGAGAGGAGAAATAGGGATGGATGGGAGATGCTTAAACAGCCTCAATCCAAGGAACATCTCGAACTGTTTTTGACGAGAACTGTCATTAATATAATTCTGGAACCTTCTTTGCAGTGTAATCTTGACATTCTGAGCAGCTGAGAATTTACTAAATTTTCCAGTCTCTTCCTTGAATATGTTCAGAATTTCACTGTGCATAGCTTTTGAGCCAGTGTATAACGTAGCATGGATATCACCAGCCAGAAGAAAAAGTTCTGCAAGGTGGTTCACTGGAGCAAGCATAGTTGAGCCTTTGAACTGATCAAATGTCATATCAAATCTCTTCCAGGGCTTTTGGGGAGCCTCCTGACATGGATGCTCCCACGTTGTAGTGCGTGTATTATGATCAATATAGAATGACTTCCCTGTTACAGAATCAAAGCGCTCCTCCCATCCAGGGGGCAAAGTGCGAGGATTTCTACCATTATATTCAGGGTATCTGCTTGATGATAGCACAAACATTGCATCAACATCAACAGATATACTCAATCGACTACACTGTTCGACGAAAACTTGAAGCGCCCCAAAGTAGCTTGCAGCATTGGTTCGATCAAGAGAGTCTGCACAATTGAAACGCACCACCCCGTTTTGTATAGATTCCATACAAAACCCACCATTAATGTCATCATTGAATATAACTGATCCTTTACATTCCTTAAGCTGCTGCTTTACATTATAGTAATTCCCTTCACTGAAGCCAATTGCCATTGTAGGTGCTTTAAGGTGTCTCCAAAGGCCCTCAACTGTCTGCTGTTGCCCTTTTAACTTCACAGTGGCATGCCAGTCATAATTTATCAACTGAATCCAGGTTTTCCCAAGCTTTTTAGTAGACCTCAGGTACTCTAGAGAACTTTTGAAAGAATCAACAAGAACTGTCTCAGGTTTTCCATCACCATATCTCAGCAAGTTAACGCACACAATGGGAACCATCCCAGGTTTCTTTTGATTCATTGCATTGACTTCTGATGATTTATTTCCATGTCTTCTACCCAACCGTTGGTAGTATTGTAAGCTCCCATTGAAAGGATCATCAGCAACATAAATTTCAGCCTCTACTGAAACAGCATTTTTTATTTCTGCACCCCACCATATTGGTATAGTTCCACGGCGCCAGATATAAGAGCTGAAGGGGATACGTTGCCCCTGCCCATCCTTCCGAGGGGCCCAAACAAGCTGCTCACACTCCACCTCATTACCCGTGCCCGAACAAGCATTTATCCCACGAGCCAAATAGCGGGTCCCAGGATGCAACCGACTACGACGTGCAATGAGGGCAACTATCCCGCCTTGCTGTCCTGTACCTCCAAAACTCCGGCACTCGGCAAAACCCTGCAATAGAACAACACAGTGCCCTGGCAACCCAATATCCATAAAAGGCTTTGCTAACCATCCATTCCACACAAATTCTTCATCCGGTTCTCGAAGAGTCCTACGGCTTGGAAACGGCCTGGTAATATCCCTTGTTTCACAAAAGTAGTACTTCCCATCAATGTCAAGTTCAGCCAATTCCTTGATATTCTTCACCTCTCCATGTCCTTGTGATTGATGGTTTTGCAGTTGAATCTTTATCCATTGACTCTCTGCCACCGTATATATACACCCACCTCCAGGTAGGTTTGGTACTGTTGCACTCAATTGTGTTGCAACCAGAAGCAAAGCATAACTCCTCAATACCACATAACCTAGTATCGCTTTAGAGTATGTAGTACTCTTGCATAAAATTCTTGATCCATCAGTAATGTAGTTTAATGCTGCAGCCTCGGAATCAAAAAGGTCCTCACCGTGCTTCCCCAGGTACTGCAGGTAACCCGTGGTTGGGTCGACATAGATTACCTGAGTATCCTTTGTTGTTGACAAACTAATCACAATGTACACCTCGCTCGTCTCCAACACAACAACGACAACTGAAGTATCCCTGGGCCGACCACCTGAAATGGGGGCAAGGCAATCATCCAAGATGGTTTGCAAACAAATATACGAGGATGTGATTTTTGTCAAGGAAGTAGAACAGCAGCAAAATTCTATGTCTGCCAAATCTGCACAAAATAACATCACGCAGCTAGCAGCCAGCGATGATTGATTCATTAACAACAGCACTAATTGCATCGCGTGAACAGGAAGCAACCTGTACGAGGCATGGTATTACAGTTTGATCCAATTAGGTGCAGCAAACTAGAAGACCGACTAATCAACTAACCGCGCGCGCGATGTTGGATCCAGCCGAGTCGCCGATCCGCTACGCGACATGAAGCGCGGAGGGGGGGGGGGGCAGCGAGAGGCAGGGCACAGATCTAGGGTAGGAGGAAGGGAGGGGAGGCGTACGGGGGTTGGCCGGCGGCGAGAGATCCGAGGGGTACGAGCCGGAGTAGGAGCGCGACGCCATCGGCGCTGGATCCGGCCGGCAGGGCGGGAGCGGGATCTGACCTCGAGGGCGCTGGTCGCGGTCGTTAGTAGTGGGCGCCTGCGCCGTGGGCGTGGGCGTGGCCGCGGCCGCTGGAGGAGGAGGGAGGAGGGAGGAGGGACACCGCCTCGCTCGCTCGACAACCGGAGGAGGATCGATCGTCGGTCGTAGAAAAGGGGCGGCTGGGTCACGCACGAATCGTGCAGCACCCGCAAAGAGGCAAAGGTCCGAAAGTAATCCGCACCACAATTCGGTTTTTCCAGTAAGTGCTTTGTGAAGATATAAACACCGGGGAACAAATATAGTACTCCTTCATTTTTTTTCCTGATGTTAAACTCCGATATCAACTCATCTATATATCCAATCTACGTAAAATAAATTAAAAACACGTACGTATCTTACCGTGTATTTAATAGGCCCACAGTGAAATCAAAATCAAATTCAAAAAGTTAGGTGAGAGAAAATCAAACCAAACAGTATTATTAATTATAAACAGAATGATACAATGAAGAGGAAGAAAGGAGGAGAGTAAATTTATTGGTAGTTGATGTTGATTGCATAAATAGATAAGAAAAATGTTAGAATTTAAATTTGGGACACAATAAGGCTTAAGCAAGGAGGAAAATAGAGTGCTTTATTTTTAGATAGATACCAAACACCTAAATGTTAGGGTGGCTGATAAAAGAAAGAACAAAAACCCTAGCCATAAATAATTGTGGCTCACTTCCTCCTATTATTTATGAAAAGTGCTATATAGAGAAAGTATGATTTACAATTACATCAACGCCTTAAAAAAGTAACTTTAAAAAAAGTTTATAAAATAAAATTTCCAATTAGATTAAATTATAACCATGATATATTCGATAAAAGAATATTCTTTTTCTTTATAGTATTATTTTTTACTATCTAAAAATTTAGCTGGTCAAACAATACCACAAAATCAGCAGCCAAAACGTGAGCCTGATCGCCCCTCCGCCCAGCAGCCACCTCCCACAAGAAAAAACCGCGTAAAAGACAAACAAATTTATTCTTAAAAAAATACTCAAAATCCGTGAACGCACGCTCTCCCCACCGGAGAAGCCGTCACGCCTTAAAAAAGTAACTTTAAAAAAAGTTTATAAAATAAAATTTCTAATTAGATTAAATTATAACCATGACATATTCGATAAAAGAATATTCTTTTTCTATATAGTATTATCAAACAATAGCCAAAACGCGAGCCTGATCGCCCCTCCGCCCAGCAGCCAACTCCCACAAGAAAAAACCGCGTAAAAGACAAACAAATTTCTTCTTCAAGAAAATACCCAAACCCCGTGTGCAGGGATCCCTCACCCTTCGCATACCACCCTCCCAATTCCGGCGACGTCCTCCGCCTCCCACTACGACCCAGCCTCCGCCGACGCTGCCGTCGATCTCGACCCGGCGGCCATGGACGACTTCGTCCTCGTCGATGACTTCGGCCCGTTCAAGCCCCCGGCCGCCTCCGCCTCCGCCTCCACATCCGTCTCCGCCTCCCACTACGACGACATGTTCGACTCCTACTTCAACCGCTCGGCGGAGCCCACCGAGCCGTCCCCCTCGTCGTCCGCGCCGTCGCCGCCGCGGCCGCCCGTGTTCGACAAGCCAGTCTTCGACGGCGACGACCCCGACGCCGCCGATCCCTTCGACGCGATTCCCTTGTTTGGAGATGGGGTCGGCGGCGGCGGCAGTGAAGGGGAGGACTTCCTCGATAGCCTCGGGGAGGGCACGAAGCCAGATTTGAGCGAGCCGGAGGTGGTGGGCCTTGATGATGATTTACTCTCAGGGCTTGGGAACACCAAGTCGAAGACGCCGGTGGGGGAGATGGAGCAGGGGGAGGGAGCTGCGGGGTTGGTCGACGATTTTATCCCCGAGTGGTTCGGTGGAAGCACGATGACGATGAAGCCGGCACCACAGGCGGAGCCTAAGGTAACGGGGTTTGAAGACGATGTGATCCCCGGATTTGGTGAGAGCACGAGCCATCAGGATTCACCATGGTATGCGGAGGCCTTGATTCTGAAATTTCCAATTTTGCTTCTGTTACTTTATTTACAGAGTTTCTACGTAGCTTAATTTATCATTCTGAAGTACTGAAGTGTGTTTGAACAAGTAAAATTTTGAATTATTTCTTTATAAGGATCAAATTAGAGCCCATTGCTTGGTTTCAAAAAAAAATTCTGGAAGTTGAAGCCTGAATCATACATTTTTAGGTTTAGATGGTTGGGTACTGCCTTTTGTGATGTGTTGCAATAGCATTTTATAGATTTCAGGACCAGTTGGAGCTGGCATTGCTGACAATTTTGTACTATGGGAGAAAATGGGGAAAGTAGTGCAATGTGATATGGACTGGGTTTCTCATCTTAATAGTCAATACTGCTGCCATCAGAACGTCTTCACTGAATTAAGGTGTGCAAGACAGATGCTACTTATCAAATAATTGCCTCTGATTCTCCGAAGGATTAAATCCTTGTAGTTATTAACACTGATTGTATTAGATAGCATGTTTTGAATTCCATGTTTTGAAACATTGTGTGTTGACATGTTTGAGGGTGGATTTCTTCAAGAAAGCATATGTTTTCCCTGCATGGTTTTCTTGATACCAACTATCTCCTACTATGATCTGCAGGCATCTTGTGGGCACATATTTTATGGCCTAGGACTTTTATGTTGATGTTTTCTTTTGTTTTTGAAACTCCTTTTAGGAGTCATTCCTTTAAATGCTCATCTTTTTAGAAGCACCAGGTGTTGTTATGTCTGATCCAAAGGATCACCTTGAACTTGGGATACTCAACCAAAATCAACATGTGTTCTTAACTTATGTTAACCAACTTCTGCATTTCTGTCATTATAGTCTAAAATCTCTTTTGGCCTATTGGTGGCTTCTGTTTTTCCACCAAAGAGGCAAGGAAACTGATAAAACAGACAATTTAATTTGTTATTATGATGTCAGATCTTCAAAATTCCTATGCCTTCTAGCCTTCTAGGTTCTATTCTATTGGAAGATATTCCAATGCTTGCGATTTAGTGCACAGTTGATTTATGTGTTGTTCTGGTAGTTGTTCTTAATAGATGGTGCTAGCGCAAAATATTTCAGTACTAATTTTCTATTATCAGAGCAAAGAATCATTCTACCGTTCTTAAATGTCTCTTTTCTTTCCAATTGGTTTCAATGTGGATGATTCATCAGAACTTTACAGTTGTGCTAGTGCAAGTTTGCCTTGAATTAGCTTTCTTCCTGCCATTTCCTTTTTGGTGGTGCATGAGATCTAAATTGATGTTAACGATCTGTTCAATTGACATGTATACCGTTAGTTACTTCAATGTTTAATTATGGACAGTATATGGTTATTTCTTGGAAATTAGAATTTTAAGAATTTTGATTCAAACTATTTGTTTATCTAATAATTAGATAAGTTATTCTTCTCTCTGTTGTTCATTTGTGAACAAACCTGTACAGGGAGGAGCCTAGAACTAGACAAGAAAAGCAATCGATTTCATCCAATAAAAGGAGTGTGCTCATGCCAGAAAATCCTTTTGTCACTCTTGATGCTACATCCAATTTGGGATATTCATCTTTTGGGTTGTTTACAGATCAATTGGATAACATGGGAATGCCCACAAAGTTGGATAGCACAAAATTGGAGTCCCCTTCTACTGCCAGCAGGATGTTTGATAGTTCTGATATTTTTTCTAGGGTTACAAAACCAATGCCATCTTTTTCATTTGCATCTGACAAAGAAAGTATTTTTTGTGAAAATAGATCTTTAGATGACATTCACAGCACGAGCCATTCCATTAAAATATCTCAGGAAAAACCAGTCCAACAAGCTTCAGCTGAAAAAGTTGGCAGTATGTTGCCAGAGATGCATATCCATGAAGCTCCTGGTACCAGCGGTTTCAATAATTTGGATCCACTTTCTCGAATTATGCGGGACCAGTTGCTAGAGGAGAATCGATGTTCCAAAATGTCCGATGACGTGTGGTTAACTGTTTCAGATGTTGTTCTAGTAACACAACCTACAAGTGCTCCACCTCCTTCGCGGCCTCCCCCTCCGCTTGCCACCAAGCAAGCACCTACTGAATCCAACACTAATAATGCATATCCGTATAATCATAATCAAGGTTACAATCCTTTTATAGGTTCAACAAATACTTCTAAAACATCCAAAATTGATGAATTAGAAGAATTTGTCAAGGTAAAGCCTTCTAACTTTGCCAATGGTCGCCCACAAGATCTAAATCATAAAGTAATTGGGCTTGGACAAGATTCATCTACATCTGCTGCAGGTTTCAAGGATTGGGCTGAGCTGAAACACTCTAAAGGGGTGAACCAAGGGAACATTGACTCGATGTTCACTAGCAGTCAGTACCAAGAAAAAGAAATTGATGAGAAAGCAGAGTTCTATGCTTATGAAATGGAAAATAGAGATGAAGAAGAGATATTAGAGCATGAGAAAAAACAAAGAGAAAGGGAAGAGGAACATAGAAAAATAGAAAGGGAGCGGGAAGAAGAGCTTGGGATGGCAAGAGAAATGATGAGAAGGGAACAAGAGGAACGAAAGAGGCATGAAAAAGAGAAAAAGGCAAGGCACGCTGTGGAGAAGGCCATACGAGAGGCACGTGAAAGGGCAGCTGCAGAGGCACGCATGCGAGCTGATAGGGAGGCTCATCAAAGAGCAGAGCGAGCTGCCGTACAGAAAGCAGCAGCAGAAGCACGGGAGAGAGCAGCAGCAGAAGCAAGGGAGAGAGCTGCAAAGGCGGCTGCAGAAGCGAAGGAAAGGACTGCTGAGGAGGCTAGGGAAAGGGCTGCTAAAGAAGCCAGGGAAAGGGCTACAGCAGAAGCAAGGAAAAGAGTAGCCAAAGCTGCTGCAGAAGCCAGGGAAAGGGCAGCTGCAGAAGCTAGAGAAAAGGCAGCAGCAGAAGCTCGGGCTAAAGCTGAGCGAGCTGCTGTTGAGAAAGCTGCAGCAGAAGCACGAAGGAGGGCTGAAAGAGTAGCTGTTGAGAGGGCTGCTTCAGAAGCTCGACAAAGAGCTGCTAATGAAGCAAGAAAAAGGGCTGAAGCTGAAGCACGTGCAAGAGAAAATCAGCAGAAAACAGCTCAACCTGATCTTGACTCATTCTTTGGTGTGCCTTCTAGATCAAGCAGTGTACCAAGGTCACAGACTGCAACAATGGTAAGCAGCTATGCAGATTGTTTTGGCAAAAAAAAGAAGATATCCTGATTTAAGTTTGCTTTCTCACCATTTCAACTTTTCAGAATCCTTTTGATGTTCATCCTCAAGGCAGTGCTAACTTTGGTGCCGTAAGGACTTCTTCTGGTTCAGCTTCTCCCTTCGCACATCCTCCATCAACTAATCTTATGGATGATCTCTCTTCTATATTTGGAGGTACGATTTAATACTAGATTTTGAATCGTAGTTACCAGCCCTTGTTTCTAATATCTGCAGTTATCACTGACCATTTGTTGAATGTTCTTCATAAATAGCACCTTCATCATCCACTGTATTTCAAGAAGTGGATGGAGAGAGTGAAGAAAGAAGGAAGGCAAGATTGGAGCGTCACCAGAGGACCATGGAGCGTGCAGTATGCTGACATATAACTAATCTAAAACTTTCTGTTTATTTTATCACCTTGTAATTTCTGAAAGCAGTATTTATTGAACATTGTTCTGCTGCATCCTATTGCTGCCATTTGATATTTGCAGGCAAAAGCTCTTGCTGAGAAAAATGAGCGTGATTTGCAAGTTCAGCAGGAGCAGGAAGAAAGACATGTAAGTCTATGTGATTTTGGCTGTACTTTTAGATCCCGGTGTGATTTGACAATATTATTACGCTTCTGTCAACCACTATTAATTTTAATTTATCACTGAACATAGCAATTTCTTTTGTGTTCTTTCCTTTCTTCATTTTGTCTAGTGATATGGTCTGTATTTTCAGAGAATTAGCGAAACACTTGATTTTGAGATAAAGAGGTGGGCTGCTGGGAAGGAAGGCAATTTGCGGGCCTTGTTGTCAACATTGCAATATGTAAGTATTCTGTTTCCAGTATTGGTATGTCTTTATCTGGTTCTTTTAGGGAAAGTAATAATTTGTTGATAATCTAGATCGAGTCCGAAATGAAGATACACGTAATTGATTAGGGTAGCACCAACTGAAGAAAAACTTGTCCAATATCGGTTGAGATGGATTGACCATGTCTAAAAGAGATCATCAGATGCGACAGTATATTATAGAATTCTAATTTAACATAATAATATAAAGAGAGATAGAGAAAGACAAAATTAATATGGAGATAGAACAAAAAGGGACTTGCAAGATTGGAATATATCTGAAGATATATAATTAAATAATAATGTTTAGAAAATAGCTATTATGTGACTTAACCGTGATTCGGAGGCTATTGTTAGGTTTCAACTTTAACTTACCCCATCTTACTTGGTAGTAAAAAGTATGTTTGAGTTGTGTTGACTTGAATGATTTGCTGATACCTTAGCTGAATGTTGGGGTGCTGAAAAATGTGGTAGTCACTGTTGTTAACATGCTACTTGTGTGCAATGAAGGTTCTTTCTTAAATAAATTAGGGAGCGGGACTTGAAATATTGTCAGCTTACTGTTTGGGAGCTTGAAATGGATATTTTTTAGGTACACAAGCAATGCATAAATTAATTCATAATTCTGAGAAGATTCATAATAATTAATTAATACAAGTTGTTATTTATAGTATTCTCATTGTAGCATGTGGTTTCCTCTTTGTCCTTGTACAATATATACACCCTTTGGGCTATTGCAATATAACTAATATAAATTTTGTCATTCATCTCCCCAATTGACATAAGGTGCATGGATCAAGGAGGTAAGAGGGAAGGAAAATGTAGTCCATTCTACATGAATATTAGAGGCATTTGCTTGCTCTTATTTTTGTCTCCCCTTTATGCCAAGCTAAGAGTTGAGATGGTTTTGGTTTTGTCCTTACAACGACTTGCCATTTATTTATTTAGTTGCTAGATTCTGAACCATGCTACTAAATCTTTTAATCATGCATCGTGCGTTCATATCTTTGAAGCGAAACCTTTGATATGTCTTAATTTATGTTTCTCTATTCATAGATCTGTGTGAATTTACACCAGATAGAATTGTCTAAGGTATGAGAAATGGTGCAAAAATAAAGAAAATGGGTACAATTTAATAATAGTTTATGCCGATGTGCTATGGGGTGATAGTGAACACAATTTGAATTTAAATTCCCTAGTCATTGTTATTATCTATTTGTTGGAGTGGATAGCGAGCCAGCTTGGCTTTGTTGGATTGAATCACTCAATCCTCTACTTAGAACTACTCAATAGTTCCACTCACAAGTCTTCTTCACGAACACACATATATTTCTATTGCCAAGCATTACATGTTGCGATTGAATCACACAATCCCCTTTGGAACTACTCGCTAGTTCCACTTAACACATGTATTTCACATCTCTAAAGCTTACATTACATATAGAGAGGACACATGTCTATTTATAGACTTGACAAAACCGTCATAAAAGTGACAACTCATTTCTAGCCAAGTGCTAGCTAGATTCACAAGCCAATTTGCTCTTGACTCTTTTTTTTATAGCTATGTAACTTCATGTTGCTTCTGGACAGCTCCTAGTCAAAACCAAATTTACTTCTACCTATCTATTGCACTAACTAGAGCCTTCAAGTATCATCTATATCTTACTAGGAGAGCATTCTATATATGCAAACTCAATTTTCCTTCTCATTTCTTTGCTACCAATGTACACATGGTAACATTAAATATCATATAACAAGTTTATCTCCAACATTCTCCCCCTTAATCTTGTCATATGATCATGCTCATTGTGATGCTAGATCACACACCATCATTCGCCAATGTCTTTTGGTAGCCTCGTACCACCGTTCATGCATGTTTGACAGCTTCACACTATTGTCACCTAGTGGCATTACACAAGAATTTAGAGCGGCATCGCACCACCCTTGTCTTAAGCTAATTCACACCATGTCAATGTTGGCCTCATACCAACATACCTTGTAGCAACTCCACGCCACCCTTGTCATCGGCCTCACACTAACTTGCCTTCTATCAGCTTTACATTGCTGTAGTTGTAGGACTTACACTGACAATTTGTAGCAGCCTCACTACCACCTTATCGTGATCTTGCACCATGAGCACTTCTTCTATATGGCGTCATACTACAGTCGTTATCGGTCTCGCACCGATATTCCTAGTGGCTTCTCACCATCATCGGGTTTGCACCAACTCTTGTTATTAGCAGCATCACACTGCTAAATTTTTTTTGCAGCATCACTATCACACTTGCTGCGGGCTCTCACCGCAATCTCCATACTCCTAAGCTCTTGATAAGAGGGTTAGCTCATCATCATTGTGAGCCTTAGTGATCAAAGTTTTCTCCTCGTTTCTTGATGTGACGATGGTCTCTGCCATTGCCATCGCCACTGGTCTTACTTTGAATTATCTCAAGGCATAAGCACCACCATTACCAACGGCTTCACACCGTAGGTCTTTGGCATGCATTTGCGATAGCTCCTCCATTATCACCTTCATGGCCACGCCCTTGTCCTCCCAATGAGTCACGTTGTTGTCCACCACCTCACATGGTGCTTTGACATCATCACGGCCTCTCACTGTAGCATCTCTCCATGACCATGACTACATCGGTGTAGTCCCTCCTTGACTTAGCACCAAATGGTAACATCAACTCATCTCCCATGTCGACTTGGCTTTGATACCAAATGTTGGATTGAATCACTCAATCCTCTGCTTGGAACTACTCACTAGTTCCACTCATAAGTATTCTTCACAAACACACATATATTGATACTGCCAAGCATTACATGTTGGGATTGAATCACACAATCCCCTTTGGAACTACTCGCTAGTTCCACTTAACACATGTATTTCACATCTCTAAAGCTTACATTACATATAGAGAGGACACATGTCTATTTATAGACTTGACAAAACCGTCATAAAAGTGACAACTCATTTCTAGCCAAGTGCTAGCTAGATTCACAAGCCAATTTGCTCTTGACTCTTTTTTTTATAGCTATGTAACTTCATGTTGCTTTTGGACAGCTCCTAGTCAAAACCAAATTTACTTCTACCTATCTATTGCACTAACTAGAGCCTTCAATTATCATCTATATCTTACTAGGAGAGCATGATATATATGCAAATTCAATTTTCCTTCTCATTTGTTTGCTACCAATGTGCACATGGTAACATTAAATATTATATAACAAGATTATCTCCAGCAGGCTTGGTTCGGCTCAGGTCATTAATCTTAACAAGCTAAAATCCTAGCTTGGCTTGACTTGTAAGCTGGCTCGTTAAGCTCATTATGCTCATTAATGAGTGCTATCTTATTTATATCACAATTAAGTTTGATGATGTGGGGCTGGTCGTAGTCAGCTAAGTTTTTTAAGTATGGCAAGTCTGTAAGTGTGTGCTGGACTGTTGGATGTGTTTGGGTGAGGTTTCTTTGACTTCTCCTTTGTACTTTCTTACCTCTTAATAGACACTAACTAGTAAAGAACTCGTTAAATACAAATAGTTTGGAAGTAAATAAAAGATTAAGTACTAAGTTAAGAAGCCCTAAGTATAAAAAATCTGATGACCTGTACTAGCAAGCTAAACGAATAGCTTGTGAGTTGGCTCGGTAAGTTAATGAGCTAAAATCCCTGCTTGGCTCGGCTCATTATGACTATGAGTTCAAGCTGATCATAGCTAGGAGCTTTGAGCTTTTTCCCACCTTGATCTGTTTGCAGTACTTACATTCTTTTGTTAATTTAATCCAGGTTCTTTGGCCTGAATGTGGGTGGCGATCTGTATCATTGACTGATTTGATTACAGCTGCATCTGTCAAGAAAGAATACAGGAAAGCAACATTATGCATCCATCCTGACAAGGTGCAGCAAAAGGGTGCAAATCTTCAACAGAAATACATTGCAGAAAAGGTGTTCGACCTTCTAAAGGTATGATTAGTTTGTGAAATGCTATTCCAGTCTTCTGACAAGGCTATTTGATCCCTGCACTTTAGCTGTTATTTTAGCAGACTTCCGTGACAGTGCCTTAAATGCATCCATAGTATTTACAACACAAAAAATTCGGTATCAACTGAAATTGAAAAGTGTGATTTACAGTTTCTGTTGAATAGTAGTAAATTTCATGAATATCCTTCTGAGTTTATTCATTTCTGTCACATGCTGGTCTATTGTATATGTTCTATCCAAACTTCACTTACAATCTGTTGAAAATGGAAATGCCATCATTTCATGTCAACTGTCATTCAGACATTAACTAATTGTATTCCTATTCTCTTGTTTGTGTCATACTTGGGAGCTTGTTTGGAGTCCCATAGTATTTTATTGTGCAACTTAAATTGCCCTCCCCCCATCCTATATTCACTTTTGTGATGCCTCAAAATAATAAGCATCATTAGTGTGGTAGGTCCTGGACTAACAATCTGAAACTCCTTTGTATACCTTCAGTCATTTACTAGTCCAGGAATAACCAATGTGTAAATAAATATCAACGAATATCAACCACTTCTCATACATTTGAGTAAAAGAAGTATTCGACCATTGAGCCAACATGCCAATGCAATGCTTTCAGCCAATTAATACATACTTGGTCGGACAAGCCAACAGAGATGTATTTAATTAACAGTGTAAGAACCCCATCTACGAGATATCTCAAGCCTTTGCAGATATGGGTGGTCGTGTAGCCCACTAGAGTCTAGAGTTTCTTGATATGTGATGTCATAGCATTAGTCAGCTACACTTGATGGACCACTATGGCACTACCATGTCTTCCTTTAGGTTGGTGTGGTAATAGTTGTTGTAGTTGATAGTGAGACAACATGAAAGAAAGATTGAAAGAATTTGTACAATGACTCCACCAAATCAGCCTCATATATGTCTAAAAGCATAGGATAGCCTCTCGTGCAGCACTTGACATCCCACATGGAATATATCCCTCATGGATTTTGTCTTGAAGGTCCGTGATACTGTTTCATTCTCTGTGCTGCCCAGTGCTACGTCATTGATCTTGAGGTCAACCCATCGTAATGTGGAGTCAGACATCACTTACAATGCCTCTGGAGATGTACCAACACCTGCCAGAGTCTGCATGAGCTTAGGGAGCAAATGGTGCTTTTGCCATCACTAGTATAAAATTCTTTTCATTTGTGATGCTGAGCACGTAAACTCAGGCATCATTAATGAGATTTATTACTCTTCGTTCACTCTCATGTATGGACGATATTCATCAAGGTTGTGTAGAGTTGTAGACTTGTGTTCTGTGTTCCACACGTATTTTGTGTCCTGCATTGGCTAGTTGATTAGTGACGACTTATGAGCCACAATGCTGTTCTATTACACTTCTCTTATGTTCTATCAAATTTGTAGGAAGCATGGAACAAATTCAACTCGGAAGAACTCCTCTAACATCTCATCATCTGTCAATCGCGGTGGTACTGGAAAGGAAACAAATGACATACTGGTAGAGCTTGTATTATTTTCTATCATTGTAATAGCCCATCCTTTTTGCTTATTATTCTTTGGCCTGATTCTTTCCATTCATTCTGATGTAACTATAGTTTGCTTCCTGGAGCTTGTGTGTTGTATCTGCCAATTTTGGTCTCCATGGCTGTTGTGTAAGTAAAGTTATAGAGAAACAACCCTGTAAATCCCGTGATGTTGAACGTTCCATTTTGTGGAACGTAGTATATAATATGTTTATGTTATATGGATGAATGGTAAATAGCTATCAAATTTTTATCAGGAGAGCAGTCCATGCCAGAACTAATCCTGTAACCCAATTTTGCATTACTTGTGGTGTCCTGCTTCACAAGTTCTTTCACCTGTACACAGGATTATCATATCGTTCCCAAATCGAAAGTCTTACTGTTGAACGGTGAGTCCACACAGGGAATATGTATTTGTTTGCTCATTTTTATCAGTAGTGCTCTGTTCATAACAAAAGGTATATTTGTAAAGCACGTGCTCTGCCTACAGAGTTGGGGCATTGATGCGATGAATGCGTTACATACGGGCTTAAGCCTTAATGGTCAGTCACCACACAGTAACGCTGGGTATGGGACTCCTCTTTTCTTACTGCCGCACTGTCCGTTTCCAGCCAAAAAAAAAAAAAACCGCAACTTGGATATCAATTATCTCATTGTGAAATGTGGATCTATGGATGTTAAAAAGGGCGGTTTTACTATTTTTGAGAAATTATCTTTAAGTTTTAAAATTTACACTTAAAATTTTAATATCTCAAGAATTTGAAAGTATTAAATTTATATTAAATTTCATATCAGAAAATATGATACCTTCTTAATGATGATAAAATTGTTTATATTAAAACCTGGAGCTTATCCAAATTCTTGCATGATATTTAGAACAATACTTCCTTCGTTCCAGACTGATCGACATATAAGCAAAACTCAAACATTTGAAATTGATCAGCATATAACGTTGGGGGGCCGTTTTTTCTGTGCGTAGGATTCAATGCGTCATTGTTTGTAGCGCCCACGTCCGTCCGTATCTGCATGCACAATCTTGGATACCAGGGGTGATTAAGTCCTGACCAATAAAATCGGCATGCATGCACAGTTACCGTTCGTAGCCATGCGGATTCGATGCACGTGTCTACATGTACAATCTTGGATGTCGGGGGTGATTAAATCCCCATCCATGAAATCAGCATGCATACAGAATCACAGGGGTGATTAGGTTCCCCTTGGTCTCGGCGCCCTGACGTAATGCGCTGATCAATCTGGAATGGAGGGAGTAATACATAGTTATTGGTCTCCCTTAGGGTTCCTATTTTCTGTTATTTTTTATCACTTTCGTGCACCTCTATTGCTTCACCCCGTGGCCCTTTTCTATTTTGTTGTATGGGATTGCGAGGACTGCTCACCGGCCAAGCAGGCCACTTAATGAGCTTGCTGCATATTTTTTTTGTCTCTCTGGTTTCGAGGCTCGCTGCCTGCATGCACCTGCCGGTTGTTTCCTTCGTCGAGACTTCTTTTTGCCGGCTAGATTTTGTGTCTCGGCTCTCCCCGCTGGACCTGGGGGCTGTGTGCTGTCCGTCGCGCTTGCACTCGTGGCCTAGCTCTGCCGGACCTCCTCTTTTCTCTAATCGGTGCCTTCCTCTCTCTCAACCCTAGCACCAACTTCGCCCTAAAATTTGCTAAATTCACAAGTCTTATCCTTGTATTGATTGAGAGGAATCAATGCCCTCATTCCCCTCTTAATTAACCCAATGTATTCTTCTTGAATCGATCTTTTAATAATCCGTATTTGCTTCCTGTCCTTTTGAATGCCATCAATGGCAGTTGTCGGAATCTTCGACGTCGATCTCTCTCTCATGCCTCCTCTTCTCCCTGTAGTTTTTAAAAGGACGCCCTCACCCTTCTCTCTCTTCCTTTGCCACCATCCCGAGTTTACCAGCGTGAAAACCACATCCTCACGCCGCTCTCTCCCTCCACCCGCACTGCTCAAGCTTCGGCCATCCTTTGCGCAACGTTGAAGCACTGTAGAGCCCTAGGGATGTCATTGTTGGCATCGCTATCTCCTCCTATACCTTAGCGTCGACGTCCCCAAGTTCGACGGCCACCAGAACACCGCCCACGCTAGACACCCGAAGCACTGCTGCCACAGCTACTAGGAGCTTGATGCCCTTAAAACCTCGTCGCCATGCCACCATGGTGAGGACTATTGTGGTTCCCTCTTTTCCCCTAGCCTCTCCCACCTATGTGGCTGGGCCGATGGTCGCTGGCGGTGACCATCGGGGTCCGCGCCATGCCTGCGTCGACCATGCCAACATGGCCACCCGCGTTGCAGCTGCGTCAATGTGTTCACAGCTACGTGGCTGCCAACGTGGCACCCTGTTGCTCGCCGCTAAAAAATCCCGCGACCGGAGAGGGACGACGGCTCGGTCATGCGAAGGCCTGAGAGGTCTGCTTGTCTCCAATGCAGGTCCTTAGGTCTCGAGGTTCGTGGGCGTGCCAATCAATTTGACCCTACAATTGATAAGGAGGTGAGACGAACAGGTCCGATACAGACGCTCGCTATCGGCTGGCTGCCGATAGGTTCGGGATGCTGTTTGATCGGCTGGGGAGCCGATGTGGACAGGTATCGACGAGCGGTCGACCGTAGAGCCGATGGAGGAACCAGGGTGTGCTCAGAGGATATCGAGGCGCACGGCATCCCTCCGGACAGCCGAACAGTGATTCATCGGCTGGAAAAACCGATGAAAGCGGATGCAGCCTAGGCGATGATTAGCGCAAGAAGACATGGGCTACAAAGCCGATGCCGCTCCGGATATGACAGCAAGAGACCCGTCGCCCGCCGTGGCAGCGCCATCAACATTAAATCTCGAAGATCGAACCTAACCGAGACAGTACGAGGTCGGGGCCAGCGGCGATGATACGGAGGACGCCGAATCGGCTATGCCATAGCAAGGATAGGAACGAACCCATCGGCTAGCTGAGCCGATGAGGGGACACCTCTCTGAAGACGAGTGCGTATTGGCTGGAGGTCCGATACGTTTGGCGTTATGCGTCGTGGGACACCTCTAAAGGCTGATGCGTATCGGCCGAGGCTGGGCGTGAAGCACAGAGCATGGATAACTCATCGGCTAGCACTCCGATGATACGTCGTGCAGAAGCCTATAGGCCTAAAGCTCGATCTACTCTCGGTAGCCCTGTAGGTCAAACCTAATCAATGCAGCACGAGACTGACGACGGCAGAGGGAGCTTAACGGGCTGATAGGTCTAGCACGGATGTGATGCGATACATCCGATCGGCCTAAGAGGTCGGACCTAACCGATACAGCCTTAGACAGAGCAAGACATAACGGGATGGTGGCGGGACTTACCCCTTCGCCGGAGATCGGACTTAACCGATGCAGCCCCGCGTCGGGAGCCAGAACCCGCCAGTAGAACCTAGATGAACTAGGGTGGCGATGCGCCGAATTTGAATATGATCGAGAGATATATTACATGTTTCCAGGGGGTCTATATTTATGCCCTGGATTTACAGATAGAGTCCGACGCGTCTATGACCATCGGACATTATTTCCTAGTAAGAACAAAGAAAAATATTCCTAAAGAAGTTAACTAACCAACTAGACCTTTCTAATTGAGTAAGGTTATAATTTACAAAAATAAACACCCTGCCGTAGAGTTCACGGCTCCTCCGCAAACCCGGTTTCATCTGAATAATCTTTTAATTTGTAACCGAGTCTTCCTTTGCTGCAACCTGATCGACTTCTCCACTGTAGCTATCGGATCTTGTTTAGTCAAGCCGATTCTTCTCCTTCCTTTCCTCGGGCTTCTTGAACCTGATCCCGATTAGACAATCCCCTGTCTTCAAGCCGATCCAACCTTCTACTAATTTGATCGGCTTTTCTACAGTTCTCCATCGGCTTTATCTTAGTATCTCCATCGGCCGATGGCTGCATCAAACCCTCCAACGAACCTCTCAGCCGATCGGCTTTAGCCCCATCGGATCTCCCAGCCGATCGGCTTTAGCGCGATCGGATCCGCCAGATTTTGGCGTTAACACCTGTGGAGCCTGCCTGTTGGACGCACATGCCCATTTAAATGGTGTTCTCTCTTCTCGCTGACACAGTAAATAAATTTTTAAATTAAAAATAGTTTTAGAAAAATATAAATATGAATTTAAGCAACATATATCACTCCGAACTGAAGTTCCTAATTTTTTTCTAAAATGTAAAAAAAACCTATTTATGTGTTTTATAGCCCCATTTATATGGTTTTCTTATTTATTTAGTCTGTTTTGTTATTTTTTATCATGTAGATGCTGTAGATATGAAAGATACTTTGATTGTCGTAGTTGATCTGAAATAATGCAAGTTATATTAATGCTTTGAGCATATTGAATCCTATTATTATAAAAATTCTATTATTTTACTACTACTTTATAAATCATACTGTACTCCCATGTTTTTATTATGATCCTATTGCTATCCACAAATACATGTGAACCCTAGGATAATAAAATAATTGTTTATATATCTTATATGATGGAATAATTAGTTTATTTAGGCTCGTGCTTATCTTTGCTTAGAACCAGCTTAGCTTGTGCTATGGGATAAATTAGTGATAAGTAAAACTTAACTGGATATTGGATGGGAGGAAGTGTGTTTTCTTTGTGAAGATCAAATCCTGTTCTAGGGCTGTCAGATATCCATTTAAAAACGCATTTTGGTGCAACTAACTTAATAGACAACCAACACAAGTCACTAAGGAGCAAGAGAAGTCCAGTTACTATCAAATGCTCTAAGGGAAAGGCGATATGCCACTTGATCCGAGTCACCTATCGAGTGGCGAAATGTCTTACGGTGAGTCATTTAGGGTTAGGTTATGTGAAAGGTGTTATCATAATTTCTCTCTTTGTAATAATATGGTGGTATTTCAGAGACATATGATGTTGTTTTATAGATAAAGTGATAATTTTGATCGTAAAACTATTTAAATATTCACGCTCTCATTTATATGTATAATGAGCAATGTTCTCACTTTCTAAATAGAAATGTGTTTATAAATGTGCTTTATTAATAAAGTATTATGAGTATAGCTTTATGCAAAATTTATGTCACTTCCTTTCTCCCCCTATGTATTAATGTGTATTTCTGCTATAACTTGTATCATAAGATAGTACTTGCTCATATCAAAGTTTAGAAGTTGGATGCTCAAGAGAATAAGTAGACTACTAGCTTGTGCCACTGTTAAGTGCTTATCTGCTTATGGATACTTCTTTCGTAATCTTCTGCTATCTTTTTTTTAACTTTGAATGTAAAGAACTATTACTGTCCATATAATAAATTTATATATTTACGTTTATATAAGTATATTTTATAATAACAACTTTATAGTGTGTATGATGTCGTTTAGGATAAGGATTTATAGTGAGCATATGAAAATATCGTATATTTCCGGTCGCGACAAACATGGTCACCCAGCGGCGGACGGCCGAGCGGGGACGAGGTCGGAGGAGGCGTCACGCGTTGATGGCTTGGCGTGCCGCGGCTGCCAGTGGACGTTCGGGAATGCGGCTACGAAGTTCGGCGGCTGCGCGAGCTACACGGGGAGGTGTCGGGCAGCGTCTTTCCTGCCGGCGCGTGGAAGTCGTGGCCGACGAGCTAGGATGTGTGTAAAAGCCAGTCAAGCAGGTAGGCGACGGGTGGCAGCTGCGTATTTCTTGCGCGCTCGCTTCAGCTTTCGTCATCGCCTTTCTTTGGTTCCTGTTCTTCACTCTTGCAGCCCCCCTCCGCTTCCGTTTCCCAGCCTGGTTCGCTCTGTTTCGATTTTACTTTCATTGCATTAGTGCTCCTTCCATGCCGTCCTGTCTCCGTTTAGTTCCCTCCATTCAGCCGAAGCGTCAGTGAAATGTGCTCCTGCTGCTACGTGCTCATGCTGATTCAATAAAGATTCCATTTTTTTGCTGATAGATCATAGTTTTTCCTTTAAGTTCCCTAATTTTGGCGTGTGCCTGTATACGACACAATTTAATTTTACCTATTCTATTCTATGCTCCTCTTTGTTTTTTTACAAAAGAACTGACACACGATTATACGATTTTTATTGAATATAGCAGAGGAAATACAAGACTACAGCTGTAGGAGGCTATAATCAGGCAGGAAAATAAAATACACCACCACACACCAACGGTGCCAATACACACCAAATAACTATGTTGGCTGCCAGACTTATAATGGAACTATTGTCGAAAATGCCCACCAACAACTCTAAACAGCTGACAACATTTGTGACTTTTCGGACATCTCCAACGAGAAGGGTTGTCAAGAGAGGGTGAGAGAGAAGACCCACACGTCTCTTAAAACAGCTGACACCCATCTAGAAACGTCACTCCAACTAAGTAAAAGTGAAAAACAGCCAAAAACGAAACCCAATAAAAAGGAAAACCGGAACCTCTAGAACGATGCTCGACACGATGCCACAAGCATTGCCACCGTCTGCTTGGTTTTCAGTATCCAGCCAGGGGAGAGCAAGAGGCCTTGACAAACGCCCTCAAGAAGGCAAACAACATTTAAAAGTGTCGTCGTTGGTAATCTAGCAGCTGCTAGGGAAGGCATTCTCCTGCTACTTGTCTATCCTCTTGTAGCCATAGCTCTAACCCTCACCAAACCAAACTTATCGTCAGTATGCAAACACCATTGCACCAGCTAGTCTCCTCCGTTCAGCGACATAACCAACACGACCCTAGCATGTTGGCTTGCCTCCTTCACCTTACTATTTGGTCGAAAAGGCCTCGATCCGGCCGACGCCTCCTCGGCACCCTAGCCGATGTGCGTCTTTGAGGAGAGGAATAAGAGCCCTGCCGCTCTCCGGATTGTTGGTGGGCTGCTCGGGTAGCGGCAAGGCCAAGAAGGGAAGGAAGGAAGGTTGCGGTAATCACCGGTTTGTTGTGTTCGTGTCGTCTCTCGGGTGGGGAGTGATGCAAACGCCCTTATGGATTACCTATGCTCCTCTGTTACAAGATATGGGCTTTTGATCTTTTGTTCTACTAAACTATCTTGAATTGATGTAGTGTAGTAATTACTTTGATCATATACTAATTTCAGTATATCTTTACGTGTATAAGGATATATAACCGGTATTAAAAAGGGGATGATATATATACTGTTTTCTCACTTTCTTTGATCTAAGTCTCCAGATTACGTTTTTTTATTACCACTTCACACCACTATCCTCCACACCGACTCCATCCGTACTGATGCTGCCACGCACCGCCTTCCCAACGATGATGATGAGCACCCACCTTTCCACCGATGGTGCTACCCTCCACACCGTTGCCGTCCTCATCTCCATCGTCGACGCTGCCGCACGCCCGTCCACTGATGCTACCACCCTCCACACCGTGCGCCTATCTTTCTACCAATGACACCATTCTCCACACCGCTATCATCCTCATCTCCACCGTCGACACCACTATGCACTTGCCCATCGATGCCGCCGCTGTTTCAAAGCAAGAACTTCTCCTGATAAATTATATAAGTGCTATTTAAAAATAACCTATTAAATTTATTATGGATGAGATCGTTCATTATATATATACATGTATGTGTATTATATATATGTATGTATATATAAAGCGGTATAGTAATAAAAAAATAACAAATAAGTACTTAAAAAAACAGTAAGTTTGACTGACTAACTGGTATTAAAGACATGTTTTTAATACTGGTCAATTGACCTGATATTTTTAGTCTCGAATTAAGCGTATCGATTGTACAACTAGAGCTAAAAATGGTTGTGAACCGATACTTAAACTAGAAGTGTTTATCACTATTTCTCAACGCCTTTATATGGTTTACATCACTTTCTCCTAATTCTATCTTTACATGGGCTTAGCTAGAAGTATTTTTATAGTGGTGAAACTGAGATTCGGCTTTCAGATTTAGCTTTGGTTTAACAGAAATATAATGAGTCTGTTGCTGAGTATATTAGGAGGTTTAGAGAAATAAAAAATATGCGCTTTAGCTTGACCATAGCCGAAAAAGACTTGGCTGATCTTGCCTTTTCAGGCTTGCTTCTCATATTAGAGATAGGTTAGAGAGTCATGAGTTTTGAAATGTTAACTAGGTTTTGCAAAAAGCCCTTGTGCAGGAAAACCGTGCTAGGGAAGCTAAACAGTCTAGCCGGTTTAGAGACAATAAGAATAGGGATAAGGAAAAGCGTGCGGTTAATGCTGTAAATTATAGTGATTGCGCATGTTTTGTCGACAGGTATAGTAGGTAATCAATGATGGCTGATCGACATTCAAAGAGGGGACAACGATGAAGCTTGACAGTGACCCGTTTCCTGTCAATATGGTTGAGTTTGGTGACAAAAAGATGCTTATTCGGTCCCATCAGGCCGAATGTGACAAATGAAGGAATGCCGTGGTCGACGATAGTACTCCAAGGATGACAAAGGCAAAGAATCCGGAAGTAGGGGTTTGGAAGGTTAATGAGGGCAAGAGACGCACTCCAGAGCCTAAGCCGGCGTTTCGGCGATTGCTAGACAGATATACTTCTTAGAAGACCGGTAATGTGTTCAGCCGGCTTGGAGTTAAACGGCCGAGGTCCCCTCCTAGACGTGGGCAATTGCATGCGGAGTGAGATGGGCAGAGGCGAGTTTCAGGAGGATGGTGAGCGACGCATTGGTGGCAATATTCTTCCACCTGGGACACAGCCGAAACCACAATGGTGTCCATTAAATCCTCCGCATACGCAGAAGAGACGGGTGCAGAAGTTGTGAACACGGGAACTCAGACAAAGAGCAAGGAGAGAAGGCACGTGACGAGTGGTTCAACCGGATTAGGCCAATGGTACCCGTAGAGAAGACATGGAAGGATAAGCGCATCGAGAGAGAAGGAGATGCTGATGCTGATGCTGAGGAAAGGCAGGATAGACCTGCTCATATGGATGTAAACATGGTGTTTGAATTACCGGCTGATTTTAGAGCACCAGAAGTGGCGGTAGCGAACCTCGTTCTTGGCCCAAAGAACGCGGTATTTGAGAAGCCAGAGAAACGAGGTGAGCATCTAAAACTTTTGTTTATTAAGGGGCATATTGATGGTAAGCCTGTTGATCTTATATTAGTTGGTGGGGGTGCTGGTGTTAACATTTTGCCGCTTTCGGTCTTTTCTTAACTAGGCCGAAAGGAGAGTGAGTTAATGAAAACTAATATGGGGCTGATTGATTGGCAACACGGCGAAATGCGGTGTTTGACTGGTAGAGATTCGTTAGACTATTATTACGTTAGTATCTGTAAAGATGGTTTTGTATCGATATAGGCTCAACTGGGCTAGTGTATCCCGGCTTAATGATTTGTCTTTACAAACGATGAATAAAAAAGATAGCATTGATTGGTTACACTGCAGTGTATCGTTCACAAAAGAACGATATGCATGAAACTATTGAAGAATTTGATGATACGGAGAAGCTTCGTCAGGGGTTTTCATCAGCTGATCTTCTTAAGTGTTTCCCGTCCTACGTTCAACAACACCAACATGCGAGCCGATCAGAAAAACAAGTTACGTGAGTTATTAGGCCTTGTAGTTATGCAGAATGGATCTCTAATATTGTTCCTACAGAAAAGAAAAACACTGGTAAAATTAGAGTATGTATAGATTCTAGAGATCTGAATAAAAATAAATATCCTATGCCTATAACTGATTTGTTAATTAATGATATATTAGAGCATAGAATTAATAGTTTTTTTTTGGAAATGCTGGGTATAATCAAATTTTTAATGCCAAAAAGGATATGTCTAATACTGCTTTTTGTTGCTCAGGTTTTGTTGGTTTATTTGAGTGGGTGGTTATGATTTTAGATTAAGAAATGCTGACGCAACGTACTAGCGTGCTATAAATTTAATTTTTTATGCTCTGTTAGAAATATATATTGATAATGTTGTCGTTAAATCGGACGGGTTTGATAGCCATTTGGCCATTTTACGACTAACTTTTGAACGGATGTGCCGGTATGATTAAAAATAAACCCTCTTAAGTGTACTTTTGGCATGTATAGAAATTGGTCTTAAGAGTATAGGGTCTATTAAAAAGTTAGAGTTGACAATGTACAGAAACTGTTGGGGAAAATTAATTATTTGTGATGATTCATATATATACCCTTGCAGGGAAGATTGAATCGTTCCTTCCCTTACTTAGGCTGAAGCATGAAGCTAAGTTTACTTGGGGGGCAGAGCAGAGGGAGGCTTTTAATAATATTAAACGATATTTGTCTAGCCCTCCAGTGTTGCGGACGCCCTAGTCTGGTTTGGCTTTCAGGTTGTATGTTGCTGCACAGAAGAGGGTGATCGGTGCAGTCCTAATGCAGGAAGATGGTTAGAAGGAGAACATTGTGGCTTATTTGAGTCGCCGTCTACTCGACACCGATAGCAGGTGCGTGTTTATTGAAAAATTGTGCTTGTCTTTGTATTATGTATGTACCAAATTATGTCATTATTTGCTCTCTAATACTTGCACAACAGCTTGCCAAGTTGATGTTTTGAAACTTATGTTGCAACAACAGTGGTAGAATTGGGAAGTGGGTTTATGTAGTAATAGAGTTTGATTTACTGTATGAACCATTGAGTGCAATGAAAGGTCAAGTAGTTGAAGATTTTATTGTTTACCACATGGTTAAAGACAATTCAAATGCTATTTTTTTTAGTGTGTCTCCATGGAAATTATATTTTGATGGATCCGTTTGTGGGAGTGGGCAAGGTGTTGGTATTTTTTTAATTTCACCAAATAATATTGTTTATGAGACATCGGTTAAAATATCCTTACACTAATAATCAGATTGAATATAATGCTTTATTATTTGGTTTGCAAAATTTGGTCGATATGGATGTGAGGGATATAGCTGTTTTTGGTGATTCACTTTTAGTAGTTCAGCAAATTAGTGGAGAGTTTCAATGTTTTGACGGCTGCTAAATAGTTATTTGAACGATGTTTGGATTTAATTAAATTGCTTGATACTTTTACTATTAAGCATATTCAAGGGAAGAAAATAATGGAGAATTATTTGGCGCAACAGGCTTCTAGGTATCAAGTCAGTAAGGGTGTATTTTTGTAATAGATAAAGCGGTTGTGATTTTTTATGGAAGCAGAACTAGTGTGCGTGATGTTTGTGCATATAATGAATTAATGGGGGCCGGTTAATCTAGTGGTGAAACTGTAGTGTTCAGGACATGTGGTAGTGTTGCTGATGGGAGTAACGCGGTGTATAGAGTGTGTAACAGTACTAGTAGTATGGATGCATCAGTACGAGGTTCTGCTGTGATGAGGGTGGTAGATGCAGAGGATGATTTTGTCAGTATGGCAACTTAAAGCAAAATATATGGTAGAGTGTTTAGTAAGTACACTAACAATGTTAAGAATAAGTTAATGGTGTGGTAGAGAAGCAGGCACAAAGAACTTATGAAATCATTTAAATCGTGTTCACTCATTGAAACAAAGCAGCAGGAACTTGAGTTGAAGGGTGAAGTTCAGACTTTCAGGTATGGTCTTGAAGTAAGCTTGAAAAAGTTATATATAGCTATTATTATGCATGAACATCCATTGGATGGTTGAACATGAGTTTTTTTGTTGAATTTATTAATTCTCTTTGCCCTAGTTTTGCATTCAAGTCTTGCATTACCACTAGAAAAGATATTACAATTGTTTGAAGCTAAAAAAAAGTTATATGATGAACTAAAATCTATTTCTAATCAAATTTCTATAATCATGGATATGTGGACATCAAATCATAATAAAGCTTATATGTGCATCACTACTCATTAGATTGATGATAATTGGGTGATGCAAAAGAAAATACTCAAGTTTATTCACATTGATGGGAAGGACGCAGGAACTTGGCTAGCAAATGTATTTATAAAGGGAGTAATGTCTATGAATATTGAGAAAAAATTATTTGCTCTCACACTAGTAGCAGCTCATCATGTATAACTATGTAGGCAAGAAAAATGGGACTTCTCAAGTTTGTGATTAGTATCTGCATTGTAATTAGCTAAAATGATTATAGTTATTGTTATTAGAAAATGGTATAATTTATAGGCTCTGAAGAGTTGATTTTTCTGACATGGTTTATCCATTTGACTTTTGATGTTTGGTTGTAGGATAAATATGGCTATTGGTATACAAGGATGAGTGTTTATGCTAGCACAGGTGCATATCCTGCTGGTACCATAACTGTTGGTACTGATCACTCGACATCGGCACTAAAAGGTTGGCATCAAATGTATTGGTACCACATGAGACAACCATGACCACTCGAGGTGAAGGTGGAGGTGTGAAACCTGTTGCTATTCCTCATGAAAATGATGAGACGTTAACATGATAAGTTGATCCTAGAGTAAAGAAATAGAACAAGTGTACCTCAATGGTTGAGAATATTTTAGTAAGTACACTAACAATATTAAGAATAAAGTTAATGGTGTGGTAGAGAAGCAACTTAAAGCAAAATGCCAAAAAGTGTTTAGTGAAGAGACAGTAAATAGTACAAAAAACTTATGAAATCACTTGAACCGAGTTCACTTATTGAAAAAGATCAGTAGGAACTTGAGTTAAAAGGGTGAAGTTCAGACTTTCAGGTATGATCTTAAACTAAGCTTGGGAAAGTTATATATAGCTGTTATTATGCATGAATATCTATTTTATATGGTTGATCATGAGTTTTTTTATTGAATTTATTAATTCTCTTTGCCCTAATTTTTCATTCAACTCTCACATTACCACTAGAAAAGATACTACAATTGTTTGAAGCTAAAAAGAGAGTGTTATATGATGAACTAAAATCTATTCCTAATCAAATTTCTACAATCATTGATATATGTACATCAAATCAGAATAAAGTTTATATGTGCATCACTCGTCATTGGATTGATGATAATTGGCTGATGCAAAAGAGAATAGTAAAAATTCATTTATATTGATGGGAAGCATGCAGGAACTATATTAGCAAATGCATTTATAAAGGAAATAATGTCTGAATATTGAAAAAAGATTATTTACTCTCACACTAGAAAATGTTTTATCAAATGATAAATATGCTAGGGAAGTTGTGATAGAGCTTAATAAGCTTTATAACATTAGTAAGATCTCCCATTGATATGTGATGGTGCTTTCTTTCATGTGAGATGTTTATGTTACGTATTAAATCTTGTTGCTCAAGATAGATTGAAAATAGTTGCATATATAGTTGAGAATATTGTGAAGAATTCTACATTGCAATAGAAGGAATTTCAAAAATGTGTAGTAAAATATGACTTGGATAACAAATGTGCCTATAAGGTGGTACTCCACGTATGGCATGTTAAAACATGCTATTTACTATATGAAAGCTTTTGAAAGGTTTTTGTTATTAGATGAAGGAAGATATGAAAGGTGTGCTTCAAGTAATGATGAATGGGATATAGCTGAATCACTATGAAGAGAAATTCAATGATGCTATCATGTTATTTTCTAATTGTCTATATCCAACAATAAATTTGTTTTGATGGAAGTTTCGTGAGATTAAGTTAGCACTTCAAGAATAGTGTGCAAGTGCTAATGTCTCTATTGCTTCTATGGCCATGGCCATGCAAACTAAATATGATAAATATTGGGACAAGTTCAATCTAGCTTTTGTTGTGGTTTGCTTTTTTATTCGAGATATAAGCAAAAGCTAGTGAAATATTTTCTAAATAAGATCAAACTTAAGAAGTGTGAAGATGATCTTAAGCGCGTTTTGGATGCTATCAACAAATTGTTCTAGACTTACAAGAGTTGTATTGCAACTAAAACTTTGAATCCTACTATTATAGGAGCAAGTGGAAATTCTTAGCCACGTAGTAAAAATAATTTGGGTCTTGATGATATTGAGGAATTCTTGTATAATGATGTAGCCGGGATTAAGAAAGAGGATATAAATGAATTAGAGGTCTATATGAAAAAAATACCAATTTCTAATGTTGATTCAATAGGTGTAGGTGCACAATTTGATATACTGTCATGGTGTAAGAGCAATCAAGTGATTTTTCCTATCTTATCAACACTTGGCGGTGATGTAATGAATGTTTAAGTATCTACAATTGCTTTAGAGTTGTCTTTTAATGTTGATGGTTATATTGTTGGTTCTTTTTGCAGTTCTTTAGATTCTAAGATCATTAAGGCTCTAGATTATACTAAGGACCAGATAAGATCATCTTAGAAAAGGTAAGTGAGATCATTAATGTTTTGAGTAAAAAACTATTATCTTTGAGACATGTAATATTTAAATGAATAATCAGTTGGTTCATTTTAGATTTTGAGAGAGCTAAAGAGCAACTAGTGTCGTAATTATAAATATTATATCAATCTGAATTTTCTTTTGTTTTTAGGATCAGGCAACGAAGGTGATGCTTAGAGTTGATAATATACTGATATGAGAACTGTTATGGTGATATACAATCATATATGGCTACTGGTGCTACTACTTTGGTACGGTTTCTAAGTTGATGTGTTACACCTAGAAGTGAAAAATGATCCATTCAAACCAAGTTTTACTTCTTAAAACAGACCTATTACTCTGGCTCTGCTTGTGTCTGCGCAAGTGAATGTGAAATATATATCAGGAACTTTTTAGTATTTCGGAGAGTAAACACAACAACCTATCTTCTTAGTGCAATACATTTTAACAAAGGCAGTATTGTGCTTGCTGGAAGATTATATGAAAATATAGCATGGTTGAATATATGGTTGTTACTTTTACTTTGATATCTATATAGGTATTTATAACTGACAGTGTTCTTATCCATCTTGGTAACTTGTTTCATATTTATATCTGATATTATTCATACATGTATTCGTATTTGACATTATTTATCTGATTGTAAAATGTGGGGTAGGATATGGAAAGAACAGGATCCAACCGAACCCGACAGATTTTCACCCCTATCCCTTGGGATGTTGAAAATACAGGTGCATGATAAAATGATACCACGTTATATATTTCCAAAAACATGGTGACGGAGTAGCTGTCCAGCTTCGGCTGTGACGCTCATGATGTGCACACAATGCTGGTTGGCCCCGCCATAGCGCATAGCGTAGATGTGTTTTAGAAGTCTCATGGGTTGTTTATGTACATCATGGGGTGGTTTAAATTTCAAGTAATAACATAGATATTTATCCTACTGTGTAGTATATGTTGCATCTCGCCACACACATACTCTGACAATCCCTACAATAGCAATAACTCGATGGGGTAAACTATGGAGTAAGAAGTTGATGAATTTGGTAAAAAGGCAATAGACCATTGTTGTCGATGTAGAGGCACGTGGAAACCATATCGTTGTAGCCAATCTTAAAGTTGTTCTAATCGGACAAGCCACATAAGAATTTGATAGCTCAAGGAGTGCCAGGAAGAACCGAAGAAGATAATGATACGGTTGGTATAACATCGAAGAAGAAGATGATGATATGGTTGGTATAACATCGAAGAAGAGGTGGTCGATCGATGCAGAGTCAAATAGTTTTAGGCAAAACTTGGTTATACCAGGAGAAGGCCATATGTACTCTAGGACGAAAGGAAACGATAGTTGGGCCATATCCGTTGCACCCAGTGGGTATTAAAAAGAAGGGAACCATCGGAATTGAACCTAGCACCTCTTTGGGTGAATTAACTATTAACCAACCAAGTAGCCAGAGTTTTATGTTATGATGAACAACTTTCTAAAAATATGGGTGTTCAAGTGAATATCCATGATCCCCTCTGGGCCCGCCCCTAATTGCACCAATAGAAGAGACTAAGAGACCAACACATACCATCAATGGTAGTTCCTAGAGAGTTATGTTCAGTGCTAGCAATAGCAGGACAAGGAGAATAGATGTGACACGCGAATGCTCGTGCGCCCCAGCCCCACGCAAACGCTCGTGGTTTCCTTTGTGGACATGTATGTTTTCTTTTTTAAAAGCTTATACACCTAAAGTTTATACCACCACGGTTTATACACCCAAAATTTATATATCCAATTTCCATTTAGACTCGGATTATTTGATTTCCGATTTTGAATCCAAATGTTTATGAATTTATATTAAAACTTTACATGGGTAAGTTTATAGGTGTAAAGTTTTATACACATAAAGTTTATATGTTCAATTGGGATTAGGATTTAAATATTTTTTATATAAGATATTTCTTACATATATTAGAGAGCAACTCTATGTATAAAAATTTATGTGTATAAATTTTTTGGCTATATAAACTTACTCGAAAAGGAAACCGCGTGGGTGCCAAAAAAGGAGAGCAGGGTATTCACACGAACACCCTGCCTCCAATAACCGCATTACTTCGCTCTATATGCTAAGCGAACTCACGTTCGTATACTACCCTGTTTATACTTTTATCCTCGTTGTGTAAAAGGGTTATACCGGGGATACTATAGTTAAAGTAACAAGGCTTATATGTTACTCTCACTTACCTAAATTTCCAAAATGATTTTAAACCACCACTACTACGACCACTTCTGGGTCACTTGGTTCTAAACCACAACACTGCTAGTCTTTAAATAGATTGTGATGTTACAATCACCCTCCCTTAAGGGTCATTTACACAGTAGAGCCACAGAACTCTCCTTCAATGCAGATCATACCCCAATACACATGCATTATATAACGGGGGCTCATGCTCTGATACTATCTTAACACCCTATCTCCAATAACCACATTAGTTTGCTCTACACACTAAGCAGACCTACGCTCATATAATACTCTGCTTACATTTTCGTCCTCACTTTGTGTAAAAAGGTTGACTTGGGGATATTATGGTTGAAGAACCAAAACTTATAAGGTCTCACCAATTTAAACTTTCAAAGTGATACTAAACCACCACTAATACAATCACTTTTGGGCCACTTGGGCCTAAACCATACTAGTATTAGGCTTCAAATGGCTAGGGTGTTACATCATTGCACCTATCCAAATCGATGGGGGTGTTGGTTCATAGGCAACATGATGGCCATATTCATCTTGATGTAGGGATTAGATTGATATCCAATTCCATTATAAAAAAAGACTATCTATATGTACTTTAACAGAAAAACTCCTCAAGAATAATGTGAATTCTAGGCCGACTGATTACTTTGAGATTCGTGCAACACACCCAAACCCTAATAACCCTTCTTCTTCCCTCATTCACGTAGCCACTAGTCCCAATCTCGATCGATCTGCCACCTCCTTCACCACCACCAATTGGCCTCACAGGCACCGGCCCTTCCTATCCCTCTCCCTATCTCTCCTCGTCATCCTCAAGCCGGGTGAGGCGAGGTCCTCGCCTCACCGTCTTTCTCGTCTTTGGTGGCTTCCCATCCCTCGCTTTCTAACCACTCACTTTGTTTTGCCTCTGCCATCGACTCGAACCCACTGTTCGCTATTGATCCTATGGCTTTGGCAGCAGTAGTGCCACCTCATCACCCACCCATTCTACTGCCCATTGTCGGGCTGCTGTCTCCCACTACCATCTCTTTAAGGCTGGGGAATTCCCCCAACCCCTCCTCTTCCTCTTAACTTTAAACTTTAATCCGTCTGTCCTCTGCTAGAGTTGGGACTGCTGCTGCCATCGCCAAAAGTTTGTCGAGGTCACTAGAGCAAGAGAAGGTCACAGAGCACAAATCTTAGAGTGGATCAAGGTCCAAAATATGTAAGATGAGGGCTTTAGTTTTTGACTAATAAAGATTAGCAATTCCGTATAAAAATAGAAGTAAAGGAGTATAGCGGTGCAAGTGTACCACTTAACTAAGAGCCATCAACCAAGTTAAAAATGTTAGTAATATCAAGTCAATATCTTGTAATATCTGCTACAATTAATCTACAGCTCGGCACTTTATGTTCGCAACAGTTACACGCTATAATAAACTGCCAGCTGCATGCACGATAGCATATATGTGTACGTATTCTTATGCTTTTGTGTCCTTATAATAGACTGCTTACATATGAGAAGTAGAGTAGTATATAGATATGCATATGCAGTTTTGTAGTGAACAATATGCATAAGCCTAGTTCGGTAGTTGGTAGTGAATTAGGTATGTAGGAAAGACACCCTAGCCAAGATGGTTAAGGAAGTGAGGTTCTTCATGGACATAGACGAGTTCTACGCTCGGAAGGTTGCTGTGGATTTCGGTAGAGACGAGACAGTGGTGAAAATCACATTGGTCAATGTCTTCCACCGTCAGGTTGGATCAAATTGAACATGGACTGCTCCCTTCAGCGCAGAAACCGGAGGTATCGGTATGATCTTCAGAAACTTAAGATGCGTTTCAACAGGTTGTTCGGCTGAGCTTAACCACGGCACGTAAACGAGATAGCTTATTCGCACAAATTTAATTAATCATTATCTATTACAAACTTGAAAATGTATCTATTTGATTTTTTAGAAAGACTTTTATATAAAAAATATTTATAAAAACATACCATTTAACGGTTCGAGAACTAAGTAGAAATTAGCTCAGTCAAACAGACAGATCCAAACAGAAGAAATGCCATTTTTAAAGTTCAGAGGGCTGAATGAAATCTTACTAGCGTCCTAGAGTATGAATTAGTCTATGCTACTTTCTTATACAAAGACTAAAATAACTATAGTTCTTTTAAATCCTAATGCGTTTGTCTTCTATTTTCTTAAAATCTAATATGCTTGTCTGTTTGTCCCACGCTTTTTCACACTTCTTCAAACTTCGATGTATTAATTACTTAAAAAAAATAAAATTGAATGTATAAATATAAAGGACAAAACTAAGGGAGTACCAATCATCCTAACAGCAGTGGTCTGAGACAGCGTTGAATGGAGATGCAGTGTACAAATCAAGTCTTGTATACTGCGTCGTGAGAAAAAGGAAACGAAGGAAAGCAAAAGTTTAAGGTGCGTTGTTATGAAAATAAGATTAGCCATGGACTTGTCAGTAGTGTTGACATAGCCAATATGTTGGATTTTTGGTTTGGCTACAAGAGCAATTTTATTTCTGAACTCCTCTACGAATGTAATCGTTGTTACATTGGTTTAATGTTGCCTTAATGGATTCTCTTTTCACATGAAAATTTCACCATTTCCGTTAAGCGAACACTGTCTGGTCATTACAAAATCAAATGAAATGCAAAACAACCTAAAATTCATAGGAAATTCAGAAAAAAATATTTAAACATGACACAAAATCCATAAACATGCATGTAGGTATAATTTCTGAACCGAATTGTCAAGTCCGATTTCCTGAAATGCTTGTTCCGTGTACTGTTAGCCTCCTGGACAAGGTGCGATCTGCAGATCTGAGCGATCGATGTTCTTTACCACACAAATAGTCTGGAGTAGTGAAGAGCTTTTCAGGCTTTCGGCCTGCCTCTGAAGGGGGAATCTAAGCTAGCCCTGAATCAATAGGAGGACAACACAGCATGGTTTATCAACGTGCATATCACGACGTCCCTTCCACTCACAATACATGCATGCAGAGCTGACCTGATCTACTGGTTCAGGCTCGCTGAACCTGAGTATTAAAGTTTAGCAATATTTCCAATTTTTGCGCCCCGATCGATCGAATTGCTCGGCACTGTTGAACTGTGCATGTTTTGGCATGAAGAATGAATCATTTGAACTGGAGATCACATCACAACGAATGCCAATAATACATCACTAAATTTTTGGTAACAAATTAAACTTATGAAGGCCAAATCTTGGCTGTCAAGTTTATCTTTCACTTTTGTGATGATATAAGCTAATTAGTTTTGGTAAAAAAAAACATTGGCCTGAATATAGGCTTAAATGAAACACCTCCTTAATTATCTTCTGAATTAACCGGCGGCAGTAATGGAGCTACCATACTACTCTTGAAAATAAAAACATCATGCTATCCATGCGGAGAGTATAGTTGTCATACTATGAAACTAAAAAAATAAATACATGCAGGGTGCACAACTGGAGTACGTGCTAGTCACAGCCAGGGTGCACAACTGCACATCCACACATGCAAGCCACACCTCAGCAGCTCACCGCAGCAGGGAGACTACATGACTGTACTTCGACGGAGACATCAGACATGGCGACGGCGGCCAGACCTGTCCAGCAGCGTGCACGCGAACGTCGTCGCGCAGAGGGTGGCATCGTCCCGCCGCCGCCGCTTTGCTCGGGGCCGGGGCGCGGGGATCGAGGACGGACACACGTACATGACCTGTAGCGCGCCGTTGGGGTAGTACAGATATGGCCCAAGGCCGGTCTCCAACTGGTACAAGTCGGCGGCGCCGGTGACATGCGTGGCGAGGGAGTAGCCGTCGAACCGGAAGTGGTAGCTACAAGCTACGACGCGGCGGCGACGCTGGTGGGTGCAGCTGATTGGCCCCGCCATTGCGCGTGACAGCGGAATATACTAGCGTAGATGAGTTTGCAAGCCTCGTGGGCTGCTTATGTACATCATACGTGGTTTGAGATCTCAGCTAATCATAGAGGTCAGTAATCATTGGTATGGTGTCTCGATAATTCCATGGGTGGTCACAGTGGTGGAGCAGGATTTAGATATAGAAGGGTCTAAGAGTTGAAGAAGACCTAATACACTATTATTTAAATTAATTATATAATTTTAATTAGATGATTATATGTAAAAAAATTGTTAGAGAGGGTCAGGCCACTAGCCGTCCCTCCTGTCTCCGCCACTGGGTGGTCATCGAGTTTTGCATATATACTATAAGATACTAACTTTTACTTTGAGAATGTAGGAAGTGTTCATGGTGCGACCGTACGTGCTGTCGAGCAGAGGAACCATTAGCAAGGTCGAGACAATTTTGACTGCACACAAATACATCCTCTTATATATATATATATATATATATATATATATATATGTATGTATGGTGTGTCACGGTTCTTTATTCAATGATAAACACTTGGTGAATGTTAACAAGACAAGCAGACCTTTAGGGATCAGGTGAACACAAATGATCCCCAACTTATTGCAACATACACGACATACATCACATGTGGAACTATATATTACAACAATGGGTAGTTTCTTTTTACCAAATACATATATATAATCAACCGTCATCGTCACAAACTACTATTGTAGCAGTAACGACACCGTGTCACAGGTACGTAGCAGGTAGGCAATATCAGAATCATCATGGGCGGACATAGATGCCAACTGCATCGATGAGCAATCCAGAGCGTCCAAAGAAACCGACGACAGTGGCGTTGCCCTGCAGCGGGACGTTGAAGGGTGTTCCACTCTTCACACCCAACTCATACGTAGTAACATTGGTGACAATCTTAAGGTACGTCACAATGTCGGCCAGGGTTCCGAACGGGCCATGGGTTCCAGAAAATTCCTTCACGCGCTCCGTAGGGCCAATCTTGAACTGGATGATATGCAAGAACATGATTAGTTACTGGTATACTATATTAGCTGTCAAGTTTTGGCTACTCCCTCTGTGCTTCAAATACTTATCACTAAATATTATTCATCTTTAAATTTTTGATCACTTATTTTTTTACATGTATAAATACTTAAAAATATTCTAGGTTTTTCACTCTAGATATAGTCGTGAAATTTTCGGATATAATTTTTTCCTATAGTATTACACCTGAAGCTAGAAAATTACTGTACGCTAGAACGTAGTCATAAAGCACCAGCTAAGCACTTCTAAGATCTAGCCTGGCAAGAGGTTCAATAAACTTTCGAACACCAGAAAGTCGTTATTATCACTAGTAAAAAAAAAGGATTTTTAGAGGCCCTATCTTTATTTTCAGTTTTATAGATGGTCTAAAAAAAAATCCGCCTGTAGAAATACGTCGGAGACCTCCACCCCGTGGGTCGTAGTACAGAACTACAGGCAGCAATACGCACAGTAGTAGGGGTTCCGCCGCCGCCGCCCCATGGGCCGACCACATGCTCCAGCCCGTCCATCCCCACGTAGGTGAAGCCGATAGCGTCAATCGCCCGCCCACTGCGAATGGTCACGCTGGTGAGTTTGCAGGGCATCACAGGGATGTCCTGAGCGGACCCTCCATTTCCACCCCACTGCCCGATCTTCACCAGCGCCATATATACTCTGCATGCACGAGACAATTTTACTTCAGAATGACACCCAAAACTGACTGAGAGGATTTGAAAACGCCCAGCGTTTACTGGATTTGTATGCTTCGCAAATACATATAACGCGACAAGAGCAACGAGGACGTTATTGAAGCACACAGCATAACTACATTCTTTACTAATAATACCGTTCCGTAGTACTCCTATTTGACACTTGAATGCGACTAGCTTATACAATCGCTAGGAATGTGTTTGTGATTCCATTGGGAACAGGAGACCCCTATTTATAGTGGTCTACATGTAGGTGGTACTACTTCTACATTTGGTTTTCAGCGGGTTCAAAAACCCATTGGATGTACGCGGGACGACAGAAAGTTGACGAGGTTCATGGTGTACAAAATCCGGATGCTTTTATTCCCTTAATAAAATCTCTATTATATAAAAATTTCAATTGGGCTTAGTTTTAACCAGGTCAACTTTGCCTTTTTAGCAATATCTATCTATCCACCTATGCCAATTGGATACTTAAAAAAGCTCTCGATTATTCCATTGATTAGATTGATCGGATTATCACTATCGTTCATGTTTCTGGAGTTCGTGCTAAATAAAACTTTCAACTGTAAATCTTAAGGACCCTTTATTTTTTCGTCTCCAATGCATGGCCTAACATGTTTGTAAACGGTTCTAACACTATTTTTGTTGCTATACGTTTGGCCGAGTAAATCTGTATCATCAAAAGAATCACTCCATGCCCGATTACCGAAGAAATCTGTCCTGAGAAATACATGCTCGTTTTGTATACTTTTTATTTTTTGCGGCGAGAGTAAATCTGCATATACGATCAGGCATTCACGTTTGCATCGTCCTAACAGATCCATATCCAAATACTGTTCAGCGAAAAAAAATTAATGGCCCCACAGCTTTCAGAACACATTTACAATGGAAGAGCATTCAGGCATACAGACCATGGTTAATTCTAAATTTCGGAATTGTTAAAACATGGAAAAGACTATAATTAAGACCAAAGTTAGTAAATCTTAATATTTACTCTATCCATCCTAAAATATAACAACTCATAGAATTCAAAATTTATCCAAAAATATATTAATTTCTTTCATTTCTTGTCTTAACTAATCACAGCTATTCTATATTTAATTTCTTTCTCTACTTTCTCATCTTAACCTATCACAATCATCATTCATATAATTTCACATGTGCCATCCTCGATAAGTATTAATTATTAATTTTGAATTATTAAAAATATGTATTTTTAAAAGATATAATTAACAATTAGGAAGTTATAGCTGATGTAGTCTCTTATTTTTAATCTTAGAATATAATTAAAAATGAGAAAGGTATTTAGCAGATGAGATTAATTATTTTTTTCTCCTATTTATAATATTAGTAAGAATGGCCCGTGCGTTCACAGGTTGATGATATTGACTGCTTTCGTTTTCATGTCTCCAATTAATATCCTTACTTAACATGTTTCATGTTTCGTATCTATGGTACCGCATACCAACTACTTCGATTGCTATAGGACCGACTAAATCAGCAAATTCAAGAATCACATTGGCTGGCATTTGCTTAAGAAAGAAATCATCCTGACAAATCCATGTTTAATTCTTCTACATAAAAGCACAAATACCACTTTAACTGTCACGATGAGTAATCCATTTTTTTGAGAAGAGAGTAAATCTATATATAAAATCGGTTTTCATGTTTGCATACTCCTAACTAACGAACTCATATCCAACTAGTGTTCAGAAAAAAAATAATTTTGTCCCACGGCTTTTGGAACAAATTTGCAGTTGAAGAACATTTAGGCAAACAAATATCTACCTACCATTGATCGAACACAAGAAAGGAATCAGTAGTGATTAATTTTGAATTTCATAATTATTAAATCACGGGTAAGCTAAAATTGAGATTTCAAATAAAGTATAAAATAATATTTATCAATTGAAAATTTTGTAATCATTAAAACATAGAAAATTTATAATTCAGACTCCAAACCAAGCACACCTTGATATTTCATAATTATGAATTTTAGAATAATTAAAAATATTAAGATAATAAAACTCAAAATTTAAGTAATTTATGTTGACTCTTGTTTAAGAGTTTAATACTACTTATATAAACCGTAATAATAACCCTTGCGTTGCAGGGTTTATCATGACCGTAATTCTTGTTGAGTCTATGTTAAATAAATCACACAAGTGGATATGAGAAATTGTACATTTTATCGTTAACAACCGTTTGATTATAAGACATAAATTCTATGAGTATAAAATGCTATCATACAAATGCTTTTCTTGCCATCGCCGTTAGCTCACCACAGAGTGCCGTCCGTTATTCCCTCTGAATTTTGTCATAATGCCCAAACTACCCTCGTAGAGGTGCACCAGAGCAGAGCAGAAAATTAGAAAAATCCTCTTCACTCGATCTAAGCGGTGGCGTGTCCGATCCAAATGGAAGGGCTTGTCGTACTCGAGCTCGCTGTTGAGGAAGGTCGGGAGCCTGGGCAAGCCAGCACGTAACAACAAACAGAGATTGCAAAGCGCATCCGCAGAGCAGTATTGCGTCGCCAGCTCTCTCAATAGCTTATCCATTTGATCATTTCTCATATGTTGATTTCTTAGCAGAAAATTCTTCCTTTTTTAATTAAGGTTGGCAGAGAAGTATTCAAAACAGGGGTGGTTAGTGTCCATGAATTGTGTTGTTGTATGAAAATCACTCTTTGAGAAAACTGTGTCAAAATTGCATGATAGAAGTAAATGTTAGCTGGGAGAACTACTTTGAGAGTGCTTTTCAATGGTTTGGGGTAAAACTGATCTTTTGCAGTGGTAAACGGAGGGCACTAGACGGCAAGCTAACTGTAAAAACGGAAGAAAAACGTTTGTACGATGGTAGAACTTGTGTTTCTCTACATCAATTCGAGTCCATGGCTTATTAACGGTAAAACGTGGAAATTTTCAATAGATATAGTATGGACTCTAATATAACAATTTTGATATTCATAATCAATAAATATAATATTGTATAGACACAATTTAGTTTTTTAATAATTTAATTCTAAAATAAAAAATAAAAAATTAGCAAGTTATAACTAACATGAACTCTTCTTTGATATAAGCACTATAATTTCAAAGGTAACCAATATATTTAACATAATTATATAATTTAAATATTTATAGTATTAGTAATAATATGTTGTGTAACACACGGTGTGGATGTTAATGCATAATATTAAAATATGTGTTGAACATTTTTATATGGGAGTTATAATAGTAGCAGGGAGAAGAATTAGCGTTACATTCTATAGCTAGATAACTATTTAAATATGGATAGAGGAGCATCATAATATGTAATGATGACAACAACGTAGCAAGGCATACACAGAGAGTAGCAGTGTGGCCATAGACCTGTAGCCCATTATTTGTTACGTTGATTAGAGAGGATCACCCATAAATACGACTTTTGGGAACTAGTTTTGACTAAATCTTGTTAATCATTGTTGTGGTTGAGAAGAATTGAAAGGCTAATCATTGTTATCCTTTAATTTGACTAACGTTTATAACAAACCATGGCTCGTCCGGGTTGTCACTTTTGATATCAACCGCACAGAGATCCAGTAGCATGCACCTCAGCCTGCCAATATTTTGATCGACATGCTACTAGATCAAAATACTGGCTCCTCCATAGTGCAAGGGGTTGCTGTTTCTCTAGTCTCCACTAGCTCTGGCTAGTGACTTGACAATAATCTTTAGATGGACAAGCGTGCACGCCTAAGCCGTAGCGAATCAGCAGCCATGACGACGTACGCCGCGTCTTTGTTACTATAGGAATACACTGTTTTGTCGAAAATCAGTTCTACTTCTTACTGTAAACTAAAATCAGTTCACGAAAACTGTCACATGTGAGAAAGGTCGATTCCAAAGCCATATTTGTGATAGCAAGCTATCATTAGTTACTACTCCCTCTATCCAAAAATATTAAGAAATGTAGAGTTTAAAATTTGTTTAACAATATAAGAACATCTTCACCTATCTACTTATGTAAACTAATCATAATCATCCTCTATTTCAGCCATCTTCTCGTCTTAACATATCAAAATCCGCTTCCTCAGCCTTAATCACTCGAAAAAGCCCAAACATCCATGTATTATTGGACGGAGGGAGTACATGTAGTGACACCTGAACTAACACTAACCGTTGGCAATATTGTGAGCAAAAATTTCATCACTACACGTTCACATATGCGATGGTATTCTAGTCACTAGTATCTCTTACAATTGCGGCCACATTACCATCTTTAATGTACTGTTTTTATTTGCAATAATATTGTCATAAATGACACCAGTATCTACGATGAAAAAAAATATCACTGTGCTACTTGTGACGCCAGCGCTAGCGAGGACTTAATAATTCGTCACAACCGTAGTACTTGTGATGAAAAACAGCCTTTTTGTGATGAATCATTTTATCACAAAAAGGCTGATCCCTTGTGGTGTATACAATGCAGAGTATATATGTAGATGAATCAGGATGAGGACTAGAAATTCATCGAAATTTTGGGACTACGTTTTTCTTCATTTCTTCAATGATATATATCTTTAGTATTAGTAGAAACATATACTCCTACATACTTATTAGCACTATGAAATTCTTTTTTAAAAAAAGATAATGAGCGCTATGAGGTATATGATCCTCTCAAGAAGAAAAATCCACAATGTCGATTCTTTATTTGTCTTTTAATCATTTCGGCTGATAATCTAAATCTTTCGCCTGCCTCCCAAGTAATAGGAAATATAATAATATAATATATCCTAGTGATGAAAGAAAACGGCAAAATACTTTTTCTTCTCGGCTAATTTGTAAATTAAGTTCAGCATTGGGGCCGTCAATAATACAACAGCACCAACCTATTCTAATATATTGCCTGAGCGTAAATTAAAAATTGTTATCGATGTACTCCGTATGTACGAAGATGTAATAAAGCAAACAACTGCCGCTAGTTTTTATTTTTCTGTGGGGAACCACAGTTAGATAAGCACACATTAAGATATGTTGACTTGAGTACGCCTACGAGTGCACAAGGTGAATCAACGTATGCACGCAAGCAGTAGAACATTTCTGCAGTGCTGTGTGTAAGCAGAGCAAGATGCATGCGTCCACACGAACCGGTGAGCGCTCGTGGTTTAAGGGAAAGTACTATATACTAGTACATAAAACTAAAAGAGGTTTCACATGTCAACCGTTCGGGTCCAATTCAGCGTACAGTTTAATACTAATGTTATATGCAGTTGCTTCTTTTTTAGACAACTGCTTGACCCGTCAAATTCAGCATGGTAGTGGTAATTATCCGTAGTAATAAATTACTATGGTAACTATAGATGAGATGGTTTGAGTTCATAATATGGCTAACACAGTTTTTTAAAAAAATTCTGACACTGTTTCTTTCAATAGAAATGACATACTTTAACTTGGCGAGGACATTATTGAGTAACTTGTACATTCCAATATTGTACTAACTTTTGACAATATTTCAATATTGGTGAAAACCTTTCTTTATGTATCAACTTAACTTTTGGCAATATTTTACGAACGACAAATTGGCAGACTGTCCATTTCAATGAAATCAAACTAAAAAAATTCCCCACATGGTAGATGATTTTTTTTAACATTCCACTAGCCCACTTGTTAGGACCTTGTTCACAAGGATTCAAATTGACAAACTGTCCAATTCAATAAAATTTATTTTGTGAAAAGCATGCATATAGTGGAAAATGTCATGCCGTAGTGTTGCCTATAAATAGGGCGTGCTGGAATGCTCATGAACCGCAATCTCGCAGTTAATCTTTACCAACACACACAAACCGAGTACAGAACCAACGTACTTGTGTTTACATACGAAATGGTAAGTTGTAAACACCCAAGACTCTTACTTCAGATAATATTTTCAGTTGAATTAATTGTAAAACTTTTATCTCTTGCATTCCTTCGAACCAATTTTAATATTTCTTTGATCTTCCTACTTAATGGTATCTTAGTTATTGCAATATATACTAGTTATTTGTACTGTACTAAAAAGGAAATACTAGTTATATCTTAAATTTGATGTTTAATTTCTGTTGGCTTAGTGACAGTGCTGACCTGTGTCGTGGATAAATTTTCTTTAACAAACAAAACACAGAGGCATGGACATGATACGAATGCACACTCCACGCAATATATATGTGTCAACGTGTGTGTGAGTGTGCATCCTTAACACAATTTTAAACTGTCAGAAGCTGCCGATAGCTTTTTTTTTTTTACTGAAGCATACTCCCATATGGACTGGATGAATCCACCCGAAGTAAGTGGTTGCTTAGCAGCAATAACTTCCAAACGGATGGAACATATACCGCATTTCTTCTTACCGGTGGTCCAAAATGAGATCTGCCTGTACAATAAGTCAAGGTCCTTGGATCACGGACCATCACTTAACTCAATTTCCTCTGAAACTGACCTCAATTCTAGAGGCGATAGACCTAAACTCCATTAGTAGAAATCAATTTTTAGGCACATAATCCGTCTGTCACTAAAAATCAATTTTAGAAAAAAAATGTAGACATATATACATAACATTTTCATACAAAATCGGATTAAGACAAACTTTATATCAAAATTATAGAGCTTGATGAGATACAACTCTGCATCTGATGAGTTTTTCATTCAAAATCATTTAGAGTGTCATATAAGCATTATAAGTTTAAAAGATTTGAAGTTCTAAGAATAACATTTTAATCTAGTCAACAAGTGTTTGATGGTGAGATGGTAAGTGGACAACTCTTGGAGAGAGGTCTTGGATTTGAATTGTATATACCATAGGTGTGCGTATTTCACACGAGTACGTTTGGAAGGCTTCTAAAATTTAGAATATATTTTCATGCTTTCTTGGCATCTAGAAATTCAAAAGTTAGAAATATTATCATAAGATAATCATATGTGAAAATTATTTTTTATTGACATTTCTTTAACCAACAATGAAAATTATTTTCAAAGGTGGCTATTTACTAGCCTATGCAAATGACCCATTTTCATAAGGCTGCTCGTCCGCTTGTGTAAACCCCTTATAACCCTATGGGAAAATAGTTTTCAGCTACTTTAATAAAATATGTTAACACTGGTGTAGCGATATACAAGGCTTTTGTATGATACCCGACGACAAAGCTATCTGGATAAACTATAACAATGTGAAGATAATAAGCTCTGGTAGGATTCGTATAGTCAAGGTTTCTAAACATTGACCACTGATCTATATATTTGTGAACCCCCAACAGATCCATGTCAGCTAGAAACCATTCGACCAAACCAACAAACCATCTGAGCCATCAGAGGTAACATACAAGATCTAAAATGCAGGGTATTTGGATCTAATGGAAAATAATCCTACTTGTTTCTGTAAAACTCCCCATCTCCATGCACCTCTTCCAGCTGTTTGGATCAGGTGGAATAGAACTCCTTGATATCTCCACATCTTCCTCTTTCCTCAACCCACTAATGCACCAAACCTGTGCTTGTGTCACCCATCAGTCATCTCCTCTCTCTGTCCTCACCCATCACCGCTCCTTCCCGCTATGGCATCACCACCGCAACCCACATCCCCCCAATGCACCTCCTCCATTCACATCGGTATTTATGCCACCCCCGATCCCCTCTTCCCATAGTTTCCATTCATCTTTCCCATCCTCTGTGCCAAGCCTCTCCTTATTGCCATGCCATCGACAAGGTGAAATCCTTCCACTTAGCATTGACCTCCATTCTAGATTATGAGCCAATTTACAATGCTTTTATGTAGTTCTTAGAAAACATTGTGTTCAAATTAGCTTCTATTTATTTTTCAAAATATAGTGGTGAAGAGTGGAGATAAAGATAATCTGTTCTTTGGGAGTAGTTAGTAGGAAAAATCTGAAGTTTAGAGACAACGATTAATTCTGTTCGTAGTTGGTGTTTTGATGACCAATATTTTAGGTAGAAACATCGATGATGCGGAAGCATTGGACAAAAATAAGTTATTGTATCTGCAATGCTTTTGATGCAGAAGCAAAGTATTACTGGAGCAATAGCTTACTCCCTCCATCAAAAAATAATTCATTTAGAAGGGAGTGGTGAAATTAATAATGGTGTTAAATGATTTATATGCCACTGGTTGGAAGCCTCAAGGAGGGGGTGGCTAGGGTAAGATGGAATTTTTTTAATTAGAGTTGATTGGAGGGAAAAGTAGTACTTTAGTTTTTTTTTTCATTTGAATACTTTTTCAACACTTTCCCTACTCTCCAATACTTTGCTGTGTTTTGGTTTGCACCTCAAAGTTTTCGAATAGCACATCAAATTTACAAAAGGAAAATGTGCATTGTTTGAACTTGAAGATATCCCTGCCTAATGCATCTCTGTTGAAGATTTTATTTGGTGCCATGATATAATCTTATTGTTATGTTGGATTTGTAGGTTCAAGGTCTCAAAGGGATATGGAGATTGGCACTGCTTTGCTGTACCGTAAGTCTCTGCTCCAGGTGCATCAATGGTGCTTCAGTTGTGAGTTCGTATCTTGGTCGAATTATTGTTCATTTTATTCAATTGTTTATGAATTTGATCGGTGGAACAGAGATAATGCCACAATACAAAATGCTCCCACCATTTTAAAGTATAAATATTTTTAGCTATTGATATGGATAAGTTGCTATATTTTAAAATGAAAGTAGCAGGACTGGGAAAAAGTACTTTACCTTATTCATGCTTCTACTCTTATATAGGAATTTCATTGAGAAGATCATACGCATTTCACGTTTTTGTTTAATGCTACTATTTGTTACAAATCTTTGTTGTTGGCAGCCTGCAATAACCTAAACCTAGAACCTGCCATCGGTTTCGGTATCAAGCCTAATTGCATGCGGTTGCAAAATTAGAGCTTTTCCCTCCATTTCAAATGACTGGATCAATTATTTGAAACATGGAGTGGTTTCCTATTACACTGGTTCCTGTTTCGTTCTGAGAACTAACTATTGACAGAAAGATTAGTTAAAATTACCATGCTATCTGAAGCTACATTAAAACTGGGATAGTAGTTTTTTTTAATACAAGGAGAGAATAGTTAATGAGATGTGCTTTACGAGAGACCAAGAACTAATGAAGGAAGCATATATTTTGGAAGCACAATAGTGTTAATGGATTTGTCTTTCCCAAATGTTGCTAATGTAATAAATTATTTAGCACCATCTTTAAGTGTAACGCTATATATACTACTAGGAAATTCTCACAAGCATTTTGGACAGATAACGGGAAAACAACAAAAGAATATATACAAAACTAGTTTGATAAAAAATAAAATGTACATTAATTAGAAAAGCTAGTAATGGCAGTATTTTGTGGACTGTATGTAGCATGGGGTTGTTAAAATCGGAATGTTTGGTGCAACCACTGGAACCATGCATGACATTGATGTGGCACCGAAGCACCTCAAGGCCGTGACTATTCGGAGCATAAATACCATTGACCGCCTCACGTTCCATTTTGATGACGAGAAAGGGAACCAGCACATGGGTGGCAAATGGGGTGGCAACCTCGGAAACGATCACACGGTACCTATCGACACTATCTGTGCTAGAGTTTATAATTAATTAGCCCCTACAAATCGATGTTAATTGGTTCATACATTTGTTATGTACTACTCCCTACAACTAACAGCTTAATTAATTTTGTCATTGGGGTATATATGATATGCAGTTTTACTTGGACCACGACGAGTATTTGAACCAAGTTTCAGGGACGTTTGGGCCATTCGACACCCAAAAATTGCCATGCACCGTAAACTCACTCACCTTCTTCAGCAACAAAGGTAAAAAGTACGGGCCATTTGGAACTCCTGGTGCCAAGGACACTGCTTTCAATATCCCGGTGGAGAATGGCAGCATTGTCGGCTTCTACGCACGCGCGGATAGATTTGTCTCTGCTATTGGTTTCTACGTTCACCCGTAACAATGGATTGTACGTGACTAAGTGTGTTGGTACAGTATAATATGTATGTCACATGGAATAAGAAGGAAGCCATCGATGCCCTCAACTGTCTCTTTCGGCTGAGGAACAAATAAATTTACTGTTCCATTTCCTGTGTAGGTACTGATTGATCCATCGAGTATACTTTTTTTTATAAGGAAAATATAACTTCTAGCCTCTGTCAAAAATAAGGACATATGCAACTGAATTTATAGACACCGAGATTTAAATGGTAGAGTCCACCTAGCTATCTACCACTCTCTCCATTCTTATTATAGGTAAGAGATTCTAAATTTTAAAATTTATCCAATAATATAAGGATTTTATACCAATACTTATCCCATTAATCAACTTGTATTTAAACTTCTCTTAATTTTACCCCTAACCATCCTCCACTCCCTATATTATATTAATAAGGGTACCATAATTTTCTTCTCTATCCTTAATTTCTCTAAAATAAGCCACCTTCTCTATTCTAAAATATTAGTATTTCTAAGATGTACCACAATAAAAGCATTTTTAGGGTACATATTCTAATGCACAGAAATCCATATATTTTTAGCCAATGAGATGGCTGAGAAGGGAATATAAGTAATTCAAAATCAAAATTTGAACATTGAAGTAATTAAAAGAAAATATTTTCCCAAGAACGTAGATATCCTAATTTTGGAATGGAGTTAGTAGAATCGTTAGTATAAAAGGACAGAGACAATATCTTGTTAAACAAATAAACAAATCCATTTATTGTGTTCTTTCATAAGTGAGTATGATACATATCTACATCAATCCGACTATCCTGTAAATTTGAACTAAAGCTTTCGACATATCCACTCTAACACCGCTACTCAAATAATGATGCTTAGGCTAACCTACGATAACACCAAGTTGAACACCGCAAAAGCATACAAAAAAAAGTTAAAGCACGGGAACCAAAGTCTAGCGTCAAAATACTCCATGAAGACAATGGTTTCGTCATCATGCATTAAAGGGACTTCATCATCATACGCCACCCTCACCTGCTACGAAATGAGAATCCCCGCTTTAACCATCTTGACGAGGTCGACATCTTCAATAGCTGACTACCCTAGAAAACTAGAGAAGTCTTTGACCACGTGCCCTAGGTCTAAACCGGAAGGTGCAATCGAAGAAGGTTTATGCAGAACCATGGTAACAAAGGGGGCGAAGAGTTGGAAGGGATGAAGTGCATAAAGTGGATGAGCACGAGCGTGCCGAGCATAAGAATCAGAGCAAACCCTAGAAAACTTGAGGGCGGGTGCAAATGAATGCGTGGTGGTTTTACACCCCCTTCCTGAGGGTACATATAGGGGGTGAAAAACAATTGACCATCAATCACAACACATCGTGTTTCCTGGCAGAAAGCGAAGTGATAGCCAATTGTGAGCTACCATGTATGCCGTAAAAATCGAATCCCAGTAAAATTAGAAAGGGCAAATGACACGACCGTTAGGAAACACAAATAGAAAGTGAGATTAATGCTAAAAAAAACAAGGAATGAAAGACAGAAAATGGCAAAGGGTTGAAGCGAGCGAATTATGAAGATTCTATTCTTTTGTCTTTTTTCTCAATAGCGCAAGATTGTCCAAAGGGGGCGAAGGAGGCAACCAGGCAAAGAAAACCTAGACCACAGAAAAGCACCAAAAGGAATTACCCAGGCAACAAATACAAGAAAGAAAAGAGGCCAAAAAAAAGGTGAAGATATAGCCAAGGAAGTACGTCTTCAACCAAATTTGCAATGCTCTCAGCTAGCTAACGCCTGTTGAATGTCTTGTCACATTGAATTTAATTTAAGTGTGTTTGTATTGACCTTACCACTGAGTTGTTGAATTTTATCCTTCGAATCATAATTTATGCTTTGTTGCAATCATGTTATTATTAGTACAATAAAAAACACAATATAAGAGTGATATCCTAGTAGGTAGTAGAAGATAAAATCATATACTCCGTCTCTGACGCCGACGATGGCGCAGTCATCCAGGCCGACATCAAGGCCTGCATTGCGCTACGAACCTAGCTCTTCTGTTGTCACCGCTAAAAACATCATTGGTAGGCTGCCTGATTTCTTCTGTTTCTCTGCAATTTCAGCCCCTGTCTGAGCGTCTGGGTTTTGCAGGGTTCTTCCGCTCCTGAACGCCCACAACCTCGAAGTAATTGCCACCGGCAGATACAGGCAGGACTTCATCGAGCTGAAGCACGCTAGCAGGTATTTCTTAGTTTGGTTATTTTAATTTTTTGTGTAGATGTGAAGGAGCCTATGGATGAATCTAGTACTATAGCCTGAATATTTGACAATCTGTGTGGATTTATATATTAAAAAACAGAGAAACGCACATGTAGGCATTCATATATATGGTGACCATAACTTAAGCTATATGCGTATAATTTCCTGAAGGAAGATCATAGCTCAAGTTATTTTCTTCCCCGAAGGAGATTTACAAAAACAATGTTTAATTTGCATTTTCTGCTAGAGCAATGTTAGTTACAATGTATATGAGTATTAGTACAATATCCTGAAGAATGTTTGTAGCTGAATGTGACGCCCCGGAATAATTTACGAAAAAGAAGAAAAAGAGAGAGAAAAGGGAGGGTTGCTTGGGATGCTTTGTTCCTTGGGCTTGAGCTAGTGTGCACGCCGTTGGGCCTTAGGCCTTTGCCTTCTAGCGAGCAGCAGCAGATCGGCAGCAGCAGCGCAGGTTTAGTCCCACCTCACCTATTTGAGGAGAAACGGAGTAGCTTAGAAAGATGAATGTCCGAACACCGGCAACACAAGTTTAAGGCTTTTGAACGAAGCAAGAACGGAAGTAAACCTTCCTAAAATTAGTGGTTTGTACAAAGTACTATTGTCTTTTTTTTTGAGCATGGTAGGGTAGCTTTGTAAATTTCTGCAACTTTTCCTGATTGAATATCCTTTGTATAATTTTGCAGAAAAATCCGTAAGCAATTGTAACGGGAGGGTAAAACTTTTTGTATCACATTTATTTTGAAGAAAATGATTGCAGTTTGAATTAACGGGGATAAGAACTGGAAGCAGTTGATTTAACAAGTCGCATGATCCCACCACCACCACTTCAATCATCAGTTTCAACTCAAAGTGCATAGCTAGGCAAGATTGCATATATTTCTGAATTCAGATGTATATTTGTGATGCTGAGTCCAAGCCAAAGTTGAGCAATCAGTTTCACTCGAACAGAAAGTTGATTATGAAATGCATGTTACGATGGACTGTGCTTCTCAACCCTCCCCTCCCAACGGCCCGCCGGTACAGGCTCGCTGCGTCAGCGCAGGAGATGCCGTGCATGCACGTTCTGGTGGTGCCAGCTGCGAATCCGGCGGCGGGTGCATCCAGGCCCACGTAAAAGGGCAACGCCGTGCTGGTAGCGTAGTGCTCCTCTGTCGCCACCGTCAAGAACTCTGCCGACATCCAGGTAGGCTGCTTAATTTCTTCTTTTTCTCTTTAATTTGCTCTCGTTGGCTGATCGGCACCAGTGTGAGCGTCTGGGGTAAGGAAAAGAAGAAATGATTAGGGTGACGGTGGTGAAATGTCTCTCTTTAAAAGATGCCCTCTAGGTGCTCAGTAAAACTCCTAGCAGTAAATCTAAGTTTTTTTCCTCAAAATACATCTGTTCCTGCAACTTACTCTGTTCATTATAATGTCATATAATCCTTTTTTGTTGCCCCAACATTGTTTCCCTTTTTTGTTCCTGTGTTGTTCTTGATTTCAGAGGTATTAACACTTGATCAAGCTTGCATTCAATGTCTACAAATTATTAACAGTTATGGAGCTTGAGATATCGATCCATATTTTTTTTTCAAACTATGCTCATGTATGTATGCAGATGGTTACAGATTTCCACTTCCCAGCCTACTGCAATGTACAACGCCGTTGGAATCTCCACACCCGATTTTTCTGCAAGAACAAGTAATGACACACCAGATTGCTCTTTTCAACTCCAATGCTGTTCTTTAGCTGACGCAATCACGTTTCTGAGAAATAAAACTTGCTTAAAATATGCATATATCTAAAAATATACTTGATGCGAATAGATACCTAATATTCTGCTAGATTCGATTTGTCAACATGTGGATATTGATGTTTTGAGCCTTCGGATCAGCGGATTGTCTTCTCGCAATCGCTATACCCACGCGCCTTGTCGTTATCAACCACGCTCTCACATAGCTGACCTAACCACGAAGGTTATTTCTACAGCAAACAATTGAAGAAATTCACAAAAATAAGGAAGAACACAATCTAAATTATAGATGAATGTTTAGCACGGGATGTTAGGGTTCTACAAACCAATCTAGTGGCAAAAACTGTAAAATGGTAGATTAATCAAAATAAAACTCTAACCCTAGAGGTGACGGCTACTGAGTATTAATAAGTTAAGGGGTGTAAAAGTCGGCCAAAACATGAGCCGGCCGAACATGACTCATTTACAAAGCACAAAGGCTCACTCTAACTCAGACAGAAAAAATAATACAACTTGTTTTGGCGATAGCAAATAGCTTACGAGAAATTTAGATAAGAACCCAAAACCATCTGAAAGTATACTTTATAAGCTTTTTAACAAGTACTCGTAGGCTCTGAGATTTCTTCTGGATCAAAAGTTATGTTCATTTAAAGTTGACATTGTCTTCCGATCTGAAACTGAAACAGACTCGTGAATTGGAATTTTCTTGCGCTTGTCACATTCACTTCTATAATTGGATTCTTGTGCTATTCTCTATGTTCTTGTCCAAGATTTCTAATGAAAATCAAATCATCACAGGGATTAAATAACATTTCATTCTTAGAAATATTTATATGCAAGTTTAAGAACATATTCATTAAATGGTAAATGTGATGTGCATATGCACGAGTCATTGGTCCTTATAGCCTTGTCACATCTTATTGAACATGCGATATGGCTTGTATGTATGTATCTAAGAAAGGGAGTGTCATCATCATCCTTCCTTTATTTGGAGTCTTACGTGACTTAAGTTCATCCTCCTCACCCAAGTATAACTTTAAATCGATGACATTAAAAACATCGCTCACACCATAACCTAGAGAAAAATCAATCTTATATGTATTATCATTTATATTTGCAAGAACTTTAAAAGGATCGGTAGTGCGTGACATTAATTTAGACCTGCACAACTCAGAAACCTATCTTTTCTCAAGTGTAACAAAACAAGATCACCTGGTTAAAAAAAAGTTCCTTTCTACCTTGACTACCAGCAAATTTATACCTTGCATTTCTATGCTCAATGTTTTCTTTAGTGATCTTATATAACTTAAACACAAATTCAGCACATGTCTTAGCATCAAAATTCATTTTTTTCAGGAGATGGTAGAGACAATAAATCAATTGGAGCATGAGGATTAAAGCAATATACCACTTAAAATGGGCTCATCTTTGTAGTAGAGTGCAACGAATGATTCGAGGTGAACTCAACATGAGATAGTTACTCTTTCCATATTTTCAAACTATTCTTCAAAATAGTCTGCAACATGGTTAACAACGTACAATTCACCATTTTAGTTTGTCCATCAGTTTGGGGATAGCTAGTTTGTAGAAAATAATAGCTTCATACCTAATTTTCTCTATAATGTCATCCAACAATAACTCAAGAACTTGTTATCACAATATGAAATAATTGTATTTAGCACACATGTAGGCAAACAATGTTCCTAAAAAACAAATTAGCAACTATTGTAGCATTGTTGCTCTTGTGACAAGACATAAAATATGCCATCTTTGAAAATCTATCAACAACAACAAAAATACCATCACTCTCCCTCTTTGTCCGAGACAATCCTAGAATAAAATCCATAGAAATGTCCTCTTAGGATACACTAGGAACAAGTAGAGGCATATAAAGACCATTTGGATTAAGACAGGACTTAGCTTTATTACAAATGATGCACCAAGTAACATATGGTTCAATATCTTGCCACATCTTGGTCCAAAAGAAGTGAGTGACTGGTACATATTTCATCTTCTTAACTCCAAAATGACCCCATTAAGCCCCCTTCATACTCCTACAAAAATAGAAGATGAATAGAACTTGTCAGAATACAAAGTTTGTTAACACTATACAACAATCCATCATTCAACACATATTATTCCATGTTTTCCCCTCTCGACATTAATCATAAGCTTTTTTTAAAGTTCAAATAAGTAGCACATAATTTTTTTATTGTCTCCAAACCAAAAATTTTATGATCAAATTGAGATAACATAGTATAGCGTCTAGATAAAGTATTAGCAATCACATTGTCTTTACCCTTCTTATGCTTAATGATATAAGGAAACGACTCAATAAATTTTACCCATTTAGCATGTCATTTATTCAATTTAGCCTGACCTATAATATGTTTCAGAGACTCATGATCAAAATGTATAATAAATTCCTTCGACCATAAATAATGTTGCCAAGTCTTTAATATTCGAACCAAAACATACAATTTTTTTTATCATAAGTTGAATAGTTCAAACTAGGTTCAAATAACTTTTCACTAAAGTATGCAACTAGGTTACCTTCTTGAATAAAAACACCCCAATCTCAATTTCACCTGCTTCACATTCAAGTTTGAAAACTTTACTAAAATCAGAGAGTTGGAGTAGGGGTGCATGAGTCAACTTCTCTTTGAGCAAACTAAAGGCATCTTCTTGTGCTTCTCCCTATCAAAAAGGAACACCTTTCTTTTTTATGCTTATTTATGGGTGTAGCAATGGTGCTGAAATCCCTCACAAAGCGATCGTAGAATCTAGCTAGATCTAGAAAGCTCCACACCTATGTAACTGATTTAGGAGTTAGCAAACTCTTGATCGCTTCAATATTAACCTCATCAACATCAATTCCTTATGGAGTCACAACATAACCAGGAAAAGAAATGTGTTATGTGCAAAAAACGCACTTCTTGAGGTTACCAAACAAATGTGCATCTCTCAAAGCAATAAAGACAGCACATAAATATTCCTTATGTTCATCTAAAAACTTATTGTAAATTAGTATATCATCAAAATAAACCACCATAAATCAAATAATGAAAGTGCATAAAAATTAATTCATGAGTTGCATAAATGTACTAGGTACATTAGTCAAACCAAAAGGCCTAAATAACCACTCATGCAAACCAAATTTAGATTTAAATGTTGTTTTCCATTCATCACCCAATATCATTATAATTTGGTGGTATCCACTATGCAAGTCTATTTTAGAGAATAGGATGACAATATCTAATAGTTATATTGTTAATGGCTCTACAATCGACACACATATGTCATGATCTATCTTTCTTAGGTACCAAAGTAATATGAACAATACAAGGACTAAGATTGCACTTGACACTAAATTTCCTTAGTCTCTTCGAGATTGGTCCTATAAGGTGCACGGTTTGGCAAAGCAGCTCCTGGGATCAAACCAATTTGATGCTCAATTCCTCTCATAGGTGGTAGCTCCAGGGGTATTTCACTAGAAAATACATTAGCAAACTCCTAGAAAATATTAGCAACCGCATGTTGCAAAGATGGAGGCAAATCCTCAAGTGTAAAGAAAGCCTCTTTGCAAATCAAAACATAGCAAATAGATTCATGTACAATTAACTCAGAAATTTTAGATTTAGTAGCTAATATGGAAGCACCTTTCAACTTGAGTGTGTCTTTCCTAGCGTGTGGGTCCTTTTTTTCCTTTTTTGGTAGAAAAACATCTTTAGCTACTTGCTAATTATTAAACTTAAATTCATTTAATTTCCTCTCATAGCACATGCTACATCATCTTTCAAAATTTCAATAAGAGTTATTGATAGCAACTCTATCTTACGATTGTGTGAAAATGTACGTGTTAGTTCTACCACAGAGTAAAAAATCTCTATCATATTCCTAAGACCTACCCAATAGTAAAGAACATGCTTGCAGAGACACAACATCAAACTTTCACTATCATGATAATTTTCAACAGAAAATTGCACTCTCACAACTTTGATTACCTTCTACTTATCACAAGAGTTGAATCATTGGATGTAGTAAGACCATGGATATGGTTGTGTAGGCAAACGAAGCTTCTCAACTAAATCTAAACTAGCAAGATTGCTACAACTTCTACTATCAACAACAACATGGCATGCTCTATTATTGATCACAAATCTTGATTGGAACAAATTATGGAGCTGATTTTGCTCCGCTTTCTCTATTTGGGCACGTAGCACCCATTGTGCTATAATGCTTAAGTACTTTCTAATATCTACAATGCCTATTTGGTCCACATCGTCATCATTATGGTCTTCATCTCCTGCATCATTAGTGGCAAGTACAAATTCATCTTTAACATCACTGGTACTAGTGTAGTCACCATCATCTATAGCAATGAGAACTCTTTGGTTCAGGCAAGAACATTGCACATGCCCCATCCCTTTGTACTTGAAGCATTGGATATCTCTAGTTCATCCCATGGAAGTAACCGATGATGCACTTTCTGCGAGTGTATTTGAATGAACATATTTACTCACCTCATTAGCACGGAATGATAGCGTCGATGCCTCTGATCACGCCCGAAGGAAGGCCTCGGTGTAGATGTGTTGCCCCAATTGTTAATTTTCATTAGTTGCCTTCCCTACAATTCTTGTCCAGCTAACATAGCTAGATAGAACAATCGTTTAATAGAATTATATTCTTTATAGACAATTATATCCTAAATTTCACATTTTAATCCCTCATAAAATCGAGCCATCTTATCCTCCTCATCCTCCTATATCTTACAATGTAACATACCTATTTGTAGCTACTGATAGTATTCTTGTACAAACTTATCACCTTAGTTCAAGTGTTTCAACTTTTTTTCACAAATCATGTTTGAAGGATGAAGGAATAAATCTATCCCGCAACCTTTAGTCTATCCCATGTGTCAGGTTCTAGACCAGATTTAACTTGTTCATTCCACCAAATAATAGCAAAGTCCTTAAATTCACTAACCCTATGAACTTTAGGAACTAGATGCGAATTAAATTTCTGCTCTATTGTTATCTCCTAATCTAAATAAACCTCAGCATCATATTTACCTAAAAAGGAAGGCAAGATAAATTTGACTTTAGCAAAATGGTCATCATTACCTTGCCATTGGTGATGGTTACCTCCCATACCTTGCTAGTTAAATCACAACTATTGTCGTAGGGGCTCATCATGATGTACAGCTCGTGCATCACTATTATTGGTTTTCTCTTATTCATTATCTCCCTCATCATCAAAAAGTAGTGGTGGTGGGTGTCAGTTTACTATCAATTGCTCGATGTGGTTAGTGAGGGTGGCAATACTTCCAACTATAGTATGGATGTCTTCCCACATCGCATTCAGGGCTACTACATTTGCCCCAATCTTCTCATCCAGCTTAGTTATATTATCTTTTGAAGCACAATCAGAGAAATCATTCACCTCACCCGCCATCTTTAGTGAAAAACAGGAACAACACAAAAGTATGATCCTTATCAACAAGTAGGCGATAGAAGGTGGAATTACACACTCTCAAGTGTCTTATCTTGCTCTTACAAAAATCTTACCAATTAAAGCAGATGGTACAACCAGAGAGTTGGGATTTTTGACGCTAGCAGGGTGTAGTAAGGATCCAACCTATACTAATCAGAAGTATGTATGTGGAGCTTGGGAGAACAAATATGTCAGTGGCACACAATTCAATAACAGATAGTAATGCTCAATAAATATCAAAGGCACTTGTCCTAGTTGCTAGCCTAAACGTGTTCTAAACCAGATGTAATAAACAAGAGAGATAAACAAGTGAAATAGGATAGGAAGGAATTGTGGAAAAGGCAAAACACAACATAACACAACTAGCTCCCTGGTGCATCCTATGTGCTCCTCTTCTTTTTATTTTTTTTCTTTCACACCTTTTTCTTAATTTTTCTTTTGTTTTTCTATTATTTTTTTCAACTAGGAGCATAAGAACACAAAGTGGTAGCTCAAACTGATATAAGATGTGGCTTATAGAAAACCACGAGCATGCTTTAAAAATCATGCTAAGACTTTGGAGCCTAGATACTCAACCTTCCTAGCAGAATTTCACAAAAAAAAGGCCAACCCAATGAAGTTGGTGCTGAAACAGATTGGAAATTTTATCTAGATGCCCGCAAACTATCTATTTGCCTGATTACAAGTCCATATGCGAAAGTTATGGCTATTTCAAGGATGAACCTCCAAGTTAGTGTTTTGGTATCAATCGACTAGAAAGTGTTTTGGTAGCAGCCGATTAGAAAACAAGTGGTGAAACCGGATATGATATGGTGGCAGTGACTGATAGGTGTGTGTATGGAGGTGCAAGGCGACCAAAGGACATGGTATATGAATAAAGCAGAATACACATTGGTCAATACTAGCACAAGATGGATAGTAAATAGAAAAACAAAGACAGTGGTGACAGTGGCTAGGGTTTGTGTGGGGGTAGTAGATGGATCATGAACTAGACTCAAACACAATCTAAGCAAGCAACTAAACTCAACCTAAGACACAAACTCAACACTATAGACTCTGAAACCGAATTATGTGAAAGTCTAAACGTGGTTTTAGAACAGGAAAAACCTACGACTATAATTTTTTATGACTTTTTCGTAGACTATGGGATAGAGAAAAAACAAAGATTGAACAGAACGGATTAGATGATACCTAACAAACAACCTTAGCTTTGATACCACTTGATATGAATAGGTGCCCAATCTTCCGATAGGTTTGATTTGTTAACGTGTAGGCATTGATGTTTTGAGACTTCCAATCAGCAAATCATCTCCTCTCAATCGCTATATCCACGTGTCTTATTATTATCAACCATGCTCTCACGTAGCCAACCTAACCACAATGGTTATTGCTCCTGCAAAACAATTAAAGAAATTCACAAAAACAAGGAAGAACACAATCTAAATTACATATGAATGTTTAGCACATGATGTTGGAGTTCTATAAACCGATCTAGTAGTGAAACTATAAAGTGACATATTAATTTAAGCAAAACCCAAACTCTAGAAGTGATGGATACTAAGTATTAATGATTTAGCAGAGTGTGGAAGTTGGCTAAAACATGAGCTGGCCAAACATGACTAATTACAAAGCCTAAAGGCCCACTCTGACTCGGATTGAAAAGGTGATATAATTTGTTTTGGTGATTGCGGATATCTCACAAGAAATTTGGCTATTAAACTAAAACCATTTAAAAGTAGATTTCATAGGCTTTTCCAACAAGTACTTGTAGGCTACAAGATTTCTTCTAGATCAAAAGTTATGTTCATTTGAAATTGACACTATCTCATGAATTGAAATTTTCTTGCGCTTTTCACCTCCACTTCTATACTTGAATTCTTATGCTATTCTTCATGTTTTTTTCTAAGGTTTCTAATAACAATTAAATCATTAGAAGAATTAAATATCATTTCATTCTTTTAAATATTTCTATACAAGTTAGAATGTATTCACCTGATGTTTAAAATAATGTGCACATGTGTGAGTTATTGGTCCTTATAGCCTTGACTCATCTTATTAATAAGAGGGACGGTTTATATGTGTGTATAAAAAAGGGAGTGTCGTCCTGCTGATTGCTTCAAATATGTGAAACTTTGCTAAAATTTAATATACTTCTACATACTATTTAAGATGACAGTACAACATCTATGTCAATTACCAATAGAGGTACAGGTTAACGATTCATACATGGCCCTTGATAATGGAATATTGACAAATTTGGTCGAGAAGAATATATGGTTTTCGTAAGCTTTAGACTAATTATGCAACTTGACGATTCCTGTAATCAAGGTGCAATCAGCTTTATGAAGTTTCAAGCTATATTAAAAATTCAAAGATGCATTATTTACTAATTCCATTCATGTTAGGTATCGGAGTGATATATATGTGGTTTAGAGTTGGCTAGATGTCATTTTTATATGTTATGTTGTCAGATTTTAACCAATGGTTTGTATTCTTTGCTTCCTAATCCTGTGGATGCACACATTAATTATGAATTTAGGAAACAAATGTTCCACAATTGAATGATTCTTTTTAGAGAAATCAGATGTTTTATAATGATTCATAATGTGAATAATTATGGAAAGGTTTGGTCGCTTCAGAAACCAACACCAGCTTTTAGTGTTCTCGTTCTCAACGAAAGCAAAAGCCATGTATAACACCTAATTGTTCTCATTAACTTCAATTGCTATCAATATCTGCCATCTTTACTTTTTAGTCAGAAATGTTTCGTTGATACAGAGTGTGGGGTGACAATTCACAAATGCGATAATGCACACAATTAATGCAAAGAAAGCTCGTTGAAGCACATTCTACTAAGGATAGTCAACTGATAGAAGTGATTTAAGGTCGTAGTAGTTTTCCAGATTCCTTTGAAGAATGTAAGCTAGAAGACAAGCCACATTATCGTATGAAGCTTTAAATATGTCAAATCTTGTCTCCACAATCTTCTATTTTGTCCTTTATGTCTTCACATAGCTGATTGTTTACTTAAATTTGTTCTTAATGTGCCTCATAATTGACCTTAGTTCGTACTCTAAATCATGCATAATATCAAAGTATATCTCTGTTGTATCAAATAGTATATCTCTGTTGTATCAAATATAAATATCATATTTCTATAGTATTTCTCGCACCCATGTAAATGACAATATACTCGGTAACGATTGACACTTTCTAGTAATCATTCTATTTACCCTTGAATACATGCACCCTCTATCGACACTCATAAATTAAGTTCACATACTTCACTTCATACACCGATTTACTTGATTCACGACCCAAAACTCTCGCCAAAGTGATATCACCTAATGCTTAAATGTCTCTGTCAATTCTTCTTTATATGCATATTTAGTTGCTTGAATGACCTCATTCTTCTTATACTCCCATAGCACGTAATACCCCTTAGAGATAACAAGTCCAAACAAGTCCTCGTTGGACCATTGTGATGTATTTATATTACTGTCCCTCTTTTTTAACGATTGATCATCCTCTACATGCTCGTTATCGAAATATTCTTTATCCATTACCTCAACAATAGTATTATTTCTCTCTCTCGACTACCAATACTCTTGGTCTCTGTCTTCTCGTCCTCGTCCTCATCCTCTTTATTATTCTTCCTCTTCATACTCTGACTTTCTTCTACTGTTTCAACATCACATCCCATCATACTGAAATCCTCTTTGTCTTGTACAACTATTAAAACAGTATTGTCTTTTTTTACACTGATATAAGAATGTTAGGTAATTTCAATATATTATCCATGTACCTATTTTCAAGTGGTAATAGAATCCACTGACATCATTTCTAAAAAAACCTTCAATTGTCTGGCTTATAACGACATACACGGTTATTGCATTAACCTAAGACTTGATTTAGAAGACTCACATTAACCAGTTGTACACTTGTAGAAAATTTCTCTTAATCGGTCTTTCAATACTAGTATTAAGCTGAGCTCTAACAGATCTACATTATATGAAATATTTCTAATATTTTTCTTAACCATGCTATAACCAAAATACTACTTTATTTAATATATCTATTGACAAAAAAATAGAGTTAATCTAAATAAGAAATTAATCGTCATATGTACATTTGATATTTCAACACTAACATGTCTTTAGACATTAAGAAAGAAACTATCTATGGATTTACGAATGAAACTAATAAACCACAAATCTAGAAATAAAACTATTTGTATATCTAGAACAATAATACATATACCATTTCGTTTTATCACTAACAATAAATATTATAAAGTGTATAAATCTTTTACCTACGTATAAATCCACAAGTCAATAGGGATTGGTGGCTTCCCTTCGTCTTCCCTTAAACATCTCTTATCTTTTTTTCTATTTTTTTAATAAAATAGACTTTTTGATTGCTACGAGGGGGCTTTAGAAGCAGTCACAAAAAAACATCATAACAAAAAGCATCAAAGGAGCCGTCTTTAAAATTGTGAGACCCTCTCTCCTCCTATGGATAGGCTTAGTAATTTTACACGTGACCTCCTGAGAGGAAACAAACGTTCAACTAGAGGCTGTAAGGAGTCGTTTATAAAAATAACAGGAACTCGCTCGCACGTCTGTCATGAAAAAAAGACATTGGCTAAAATGGCAAGGGATCATCTAGCCAGTCGTTTCTATCATTAGCATATGCCAATAAATATTTATAGGTTAAATTTCTTGTCTTCTAGTAAAGCATTGTTTTTTTAAAGTCATCTTAAAAAGTGGTGAGTATAGATCTATAAGTTTTTAAAAAATATATTTTATATAAATATTTTAATTAAAAATATAAATAAATAACTCCCCTACCGACCCCAACGCCGCGCGCGACCTCGTCCTCTCTATCGCCCGGAGTCAAACCTAGGCAAAAGCGGCAGCCGCCCACGTCATCACGCGTCCCAGCACTCCACTCCACTGGAGACTGGACCCGCAAGTCATACGCCTGCAGCAGCAGCGGTGCGGCGGCAACCTCTCCGTCCCCCACACCACACCTGCGTGCGTGCGCCGGGCAGCCCATGGTATGGCAGCTGGCACCTGCCAGGTGTTCTCCGATCCCCGTTCCACCGCCCCACGTAATCACGTTTGCTCTAGCAGAGGCCTGGTCTGGTCATCCCGTCCGTGCTGGCCCTGCTACCTTGATGCGATCAACAAAAAACGGGACGTTTCAGTTTCATCTCTTTTAGAAAGTTAAGATACTCCTCGCCTGACACCAACGAGCCCCCATGCCACGCCAGGGGCCATCCAGGCAAAAACGTAAAACTTCGTTCCGTCGCGTCATCACTGGGAAAGAGAGATTGTCCACCCGGTTTTCGAGTTTCGATACGGAAAAAAGGACTTTAAAAAAACCCCAAAAAGAAACCGAGACGAAGCGAGAACCACCGACGAGGACGAGCACGAGACTCTCCCCTCCCGTCGGGTGGTCAAAAGGGCAAACCGTTCGCACCGCACCAGGGGGCGGGGACCCGGGTCGACGCGCCTGGCCCACATGGCAAGCTGGCCGCGCGGGTGGGCTCCGCATGCCATGCACCCGGCGCGGCTGCCTCCTTCGCGGGCGGCGCGGGACGCGTGGGCGCTGAACCGGGAGCGGATGCGGATGGGCCCCGCGTTTGCCTGCCACGGCATCCCCGGGAGCTTACTGTGGAATGCGGATGGTTTTACGCGTACGCAGGAGGAAGGTATTAAAGGCGTCGTCGGGTTTGGACCCTGGACGGTTCAGATTTACCCTGGTGGTTGGCGCGGGGGTCCTTCACCTCGTGACTCCAAAAAAAAAAAACCAAAAATAAAAGGGAACTACTCCGTTTTGAAATGTCGCCCTGCACTTTCTGTTAATTTAGAACTGGCCCACTTTTTCAACGAGTTATATTGTTGTAATTTCTGTGATGGTTTGGAATTCACATAAGAAACATAATTTAAAACATCACTGGAGTTGATTTTGTTAATTCAGATGAAGCATTATCTTTTCTATAACTAGTCTAACTCTTATTCTAATTTTAACAATTGTAAAAATATGTTCCAGTAATGCAGATATCCCTATAAATTAGTGGCAGCATTAATATGTTAAATTTAGATACCATATGTGTGCTAAGTTGTATGGCAATTGATTATCGAACAATTTTTTGATAAATGGTTTCTACATTTTACTATAAAACAAGAATATTATCAAATATATATGTGTTTCGATGGTGATGATTATTTGATATTTTTGCACTTCTCCGAACTCTTGTTTCAATGGTAGACACACTTCTTTTTAACGCCAATATAAATAAAACTTTTACAATATAGCATGCATGAGCGGACTAGTATTCGTATTGTTTCTCTAACCCTATTCTATCTCTACTAAGTGCTTTTCTTGATCTTCAGTGCTTCAATTAATAATTCAATATCCACATCACTTTTGGGTTATTAGTGTCCTTCGTCAATGCCTACTAGCTCACATAGGTAAGCAAACCCCCGTACCTTGCCGCTATTGTTAACCCTCACATAGCATTACTTCCACATATAACTCAACTCTTAGGCCATCATCGGCTATCTGTCATCATCGACTATTAGCATCAGCAACATTCAACAAAAAAAGAAAAACCTTTAGGTAGCGATGCCTATAACAACATTGAATCCCTCCTCATCATACTGCCAGTAGATCTTTATTGGTTATAATCAACTCATTAATATGTGTAAGTTTTTTCTTGATCTATTTTTTTCTTTATGGCCTAATATACTTCTACAAGAGTTTTTCTTCTCATTTCACCCTAGATCTCTACAAGAGCTTCCTACAAATTATCAGTCTTGAAGAATTACATGCACAAATAGCTACTAGACAATTATCAAGTATATGAATATGAATTAACATATTTTTTTAACAGGTTTGGCTTGCCAATGTAACTTCTACGCTGCAAGGGACTGAGGGAAAACGGACGCGGCATGGTGTTGCAAATAATGATTCGTCCAGGTACTCCTATGAAAAAAACCTCAATTTCCTGCCAAATTTTTTATTCCCCTCTAGTATTTGCTTTGCTTTCATCTTCCCCTCTTCCTTAATATTTCTGGTGGACGGACGGAACATAGAGCCAGGCACAGCAGGAGTCCGTTGCCGTCGGTTGGAACGAGACGACACCCGCGCGAGAGATCGGAGCTACGGCGAGCGTTCCTCTCCGGCGACGCGGCCGCGTCTACTTCGCCGGGGGCGCCGCGTTCGTGCGTTCTCGGGAGGGATCCGCCCGCCGGGGAGTGGTGGGGAACGCGGCGAGCGCCGCTGGGATGGGCGCCGAGGAGGAGGAGGAGCCGGCCGCGGCCGTCGGGAGAGAGGGGGGAGGAGGAGGAGACGGCGGGAGGGCTGCGGAGGCGGGGACGGATGGCGGCGACGTCGATGCCGCCGACAGCGGGGAGAACGCCGCGGCGGTGGTCCCGTGCTCGATCTGCCTCGACGCAGTGGTCGCCGGTGGAGGGGACAGGTCTACGGCGAGGCTGCAGTGCGGACACGAGTTCCACCTCGGTGAGTGGCTTTCTACCTCGAGATATCCCAGCTTATTCCCGATAGAGTAATAAAGCGACGTTTATTTGTTTGTTGGGGACGAAAATTTAGTGGATGAAACAATGGCTGTGAATTCTTGGAAACGGATGATTAGGAACTATATTAGTGGCGTTAGAATTTGAAAATTTGGAATTTTTGGAATGGATTACGTTTGGGGGGGGGATGATCAGCCTGTACGCTTGTTTTAAATTTGGCCACGTATTTCTAACATGGTAACTTCATAAGAGTTAGTCTTTAGAAAAGACATGAATTGCTGGGTTTAAGTTTTGATTTCGTGGTATACTTGTGATTTATGGAAGTTATATGGACAGTATATATTTCAATTTTGTAATCATGGTATGTAATTTGGAAAGATGTGAGAATTTCGGACGGGATTTAGTGCAATGTTCACCAGATTGTGCAATCTTTGTGTAAGACTTTGTTATATGTGCTTTACTACAAGAATTGTATGTGTCCTAAGGAGAAACATTGCACCTTGCGTTGTTGAATTGAATAATATATGAATGCTGTGGACCTCTTTGGCACAGCTTCACAGTGCAATATCAGCTTTTGCTTACTCATAAGCTGCTATAGAATCCTGCTATTTGGCAGCACTGCAGTATATTTTTTCTTTTCAGTGGAGAAGCTGTTCCAAAGGGCTCCTATGTTGCAAGAAAAGCATAAGTTGCCACTTTTGTCGTATCTTCAGCATTTCTGTATGGCGATGAGCTTGGTATAGCTATATGTTGAGTTGAGAGTTTTCATTGGGCTTCGGTATTGTGCTGTAACTTGGGATCTCCATTTTTCTTTTGTGTTTGCATAGGATCAGACTTGTTGGGGGCAAATCGGTATCTTTATGATAGAAACCGGAAATTATGAAGTTCGGTGCACTTATATGAATATGTTTTTGTTTTTCAATGTACTTGTGTGATAGCTAGGGTACTTGATGTTCATTTACTATGTGCATGCTTTGGTGCCAAGGGTAACCTTTTATTAAGTTATATGTATACGAGAGAGCTTTGCATGTGTCAGTTTGCTGGTAGTTTCTTGTGGTTTGGTATGTTCTTGATAGATCTTTTTTACAATTGGACCAAGGGATTTGGTAGGTACTTCCTCCGGGTTTTTTATATTTGACGTTATTGACTTTTAGACATACGTTTGACCATTCGTCTTATTCAAATTTTTTGTTCAAATACGTAAAAATATAAGTCATGCTTAAAATTTTTTTGATAATAAAACAAATCACAACAAAATAAATGATAGTTACGTAATTTTTTTGAATAAGACAAATGGTCAAACATATATTCCAAAATTAACGGCATCAAATATAAAATACCGGAGGGAGTACAAAACAACTTTCTTCCAATGTTAAATTTTCTTTTAAATGAATCTGTACCAATCTAATAGGTAGAAGTTTGAAGTTTTGTCTTGAGAGCTGGACCAAACATGTTTAATTTTGCAAGATTGTAGGAATATATGATATATAATCAAGGAAAAATGTATGATAATCTATCAACTAGATGTGATTTTAATGTGTTGAGAAAAATGACAACTATTTGATGGTGATTAGTCATTGATCAGTACTATGCATTTTTCCTGGATGCACTGAACTCTGGTGCTTGATATCATGATGAGCCTGATTCTAGTTGGGCATATTGCTTCTATATTTGGTTTACACTTTTGTACCATTCTGCGCGTTTTAAAAGTTTTTCATCAGCTGCATCAAACTATGTGTTTCAAAAAAAAAATCATGAACTAGATAGTAGGAGGGGAATTGAGGATTTTCCATTCCCAGAATTGGCAATTGATTATTTGCCATCCTATGTCTAATTGATATTTCACATTTGTGTGTTCTCCCTTTAGAAGTTCTTTTGTTCATCTTTTTTCTATGGTCCTTTCCTGAAGTACTTTGTTCCACTTCCAAAAATGGTTTCCTTTCTGATTGTAGCCTAGCAATTGGTGTCCAGTATATTGATAATTTTGTTGTTAGGAAGTGTACTAGCTTGTTCACAATTAACAAAATGGTACTGTTCACCTAGACAGATCAACTGGGGCACTGTTGTGCCTCCCCTTGTCGTAATGCACCAACGGCTTGTCCTAGTACACCATGACATATTGTGTATGTCTATTATGTGATTGATTGCTTAGAACTCTGAGCTGTTGGCTGTGAATTTGACTCTAATGTGTAATGTGAGCTGATTTTGTTTTGTAAATACCTCATAACTTTGCTTTTCTAGGAAACATTTTCAATCAATGTCCCTATTAAATGCTTGTTGGTTGAGTATTATAGATATGACAATACAGTTAATAGGAGCAAACTATATAAATCTAAGTCTTTCAATCTTTTTTGCTTTTGAATGTGTGTATGTGTGGAGCTAAAAACACAGCTATTTTGGATGAGGGGCATTAATTCATTAATACTAGTATTAATTCTCTACTTGTTTCACTTTTTTCAATTTCCCTTTACTTCATATCTTGTTGGTAATATTCCCTAGCGACCTAGTCCAATCTCCCAAATTTCCTGACACTAATTACAGACCTCTAGAGAGGAAATTAGTAACCACTAATTAATATATACTGCTAGTACTACATCAAAATTGTTTAAGAATGTTTCTTGTTGATTTGGTAGCAAATGTTTCAGGGTTCAGCTGAGTGCACACTAGTTCGGTTGAGTATGATATGTTCCCATCCATTTTGTTATTGTAATTAATGTGCCTGCAATATAATAATAGATTCAGTTTATAGCTTTACACCAAGGAGTTTTGTGGTCTATCAAAATTACACTGCTACAGAAGATGTATGAAAGTCTAAATATATGTTGATAGCTACTGTAAAACTACATCCTTGCATGTGAGGCTGAAAACGCTGTTGTATGCTTTATAATATCCTTCTGTATCTGTTATGTTTGTCATAGGTGAGCTTTCTTGTTCTGTAGAATAAAATTATGCATTTGTATTGCTCTTTATTGGTTTTAATGCTGCCTATTCATTTCATCAGATTGCATTGGTTCAGCATTTAATGCCAAAGGAGTTATGCAATGCCCCAACTGTCGCCAAATTGAGAGGGGGAATTGGCTCTATGCAAACGGTTCCCGTCCATCACATGATGTAAGCAATGATGATTGGGGTCATGATGAAGACTTTTATGATGCTAGTCAACCAGAGACATCAAGGAGTGTCTTTTTGGTAAGGGAGATATGCTTTCTCAGTTTGCTTCCCTTCCTATATTTACCTCATGTGCTTTTTTTTGGCTTTGTTTCTTTTACCTTCTTTTCAATATGGTTTATCCTGTATTTTGGATTGTAAAGTAATAATTGCTTGATCTGTCTTCAGTAGTTCACTCCCTTTTGTTTTTGGAGATAGTTGGCGTGTTCTTTGCATCTCTTTTATAAGCTTTGTTTTATTGAGGTTTGAAGACTATCTTAGATATGAAAAGCCATTGATTTAATCAAAATTATTGCACTGTGTGCATTATGTTTTTAATTGAAATTATAGCAGATATCATGGATTTACTTCCTAGCGAATGTTATGTTTCCAATCCTCATTTTGTATCACACTATTTTTACACAGTACATCCTAATTAATGATGATGTATTTTGACTATTTGTGCAGCCATTCCGCTTCCAATGGTGCCCCATCGGCCGCTTAGCTCAACTTCCATCTGTTTTTGAGTATGCTCTACCCTCCAAACTTTTGATTTATTGTTATTTCCGTTTTTTCCAGAAAATGAATAATTGATCGCAATCTTAGAAACCTTCGTTGGATAGTTATAACTAAAAATGTTACCATTATCTTACGTTCATTTCCTGCTTTTGGAAACTTACTGCAGTCCTAGAAACGTCCATGTAATACCACCTGTTTTGACTCTTTCCCTTCCTTCCTCCTTTTAATGAAAGTGGATTATGTCATTTGTGTAAAGCTTGATTATCTAAGCATGCCACTGCTTCCAATTATATTACTAATATGCCCACAAGTTATGGCTTAGAGATGATGATAATGTGTGCTCCTCACTACCTCATTACAATGATGTCTCCTGTTTTAGATTCACCTTTATATTTTTGAGGTCTTTGTATGATAGAGTTGATATATCAGTTATTCTGTTGTTTACTCATGTTGCTTCTACTCTTTGCCAGTGAAGGAGAGTCAGCACCACCTGTTATCTGTAAGTTCTTATTTAAATTAGAACTATTGCTATACTTCCATATGCCTTACTAGATTTGTCAACTGAACATGCTTGTATTTTACAAATGCAGTTCATGATTTCATGGGACAAAACTTTTCCTCTGAGCATTTGCCTGTATCAGCACCTGGGGCAACTCCTCCAGGCCCAAATCTCGCTTACTTTCAGCCTCTTCAGTCATCGGCATCATCATCAAGTTCCCATGTCACCGATAGAACTATGGATGGCACCACATATCATGATCATTGGAACCCCCTAGCTGGGCCATCTGATGGTCGACCATTGGCTACTGTACATCCCATAGATTTCCATCATAACCACTGGACGCACCTGCCCAACTCCTATTCTCAGCCCAACAGCAATAATGGTGTAGCTGAGCAGATGGCAATCCCTGTGGTACCAACGAGGGTTGGGGGGCTTGATAGTGATAGCCAACAGCGAGGGCCTCTCCCGTCAGTTTATGGAAATGGGTAAGTTTTATTTCTTTCAGAGTTATGAGTTGACTGCTTCCTTAAGTAAGAATAGCATGCTGCCTCTGTCCAGAGAAAATGCCTACTGGTCTAATAACCTTTGGTAACCTGTGAAATTTTAGCTAAATTAGATATTTCAGGTTTTATGAACAGAAGATGTTTTATATTCTTTAGTAAATATTGTATGCAAACATAATTAAGTTCCCTTGGACTAAATATTGATTATTTTTTAACTTATTAGAAAGATGTGTTGTGCTCTGTCCCAAGTATTTTTTTTTATCTTTATCTGCATCATCATTCCATGGTAGTTACATTGCCAAAGCTCTGTGACAATTGGAAAGTAGTTACAACTATTGCATGGTTCAGTACCTGCCATTTTTGTTTATTGTTGTACGAGATATCTTAAGGGCTATGACTTGTGTGTTATTGGTCTTGCAGATCTGGATCAAGATCTAGAATTCCAAGTGTTCCTCCTATGGCACCACAATTCATGAGGCCGCATGGTAATATCAATGAACAATATCAGCAGAGTTCTTCCAGCCTGTATGCTGCACCACAGCGTCCAGGAGGTGCGAGGACTGCCGTGCAGGCTATTCAAGACAGCATGAACTTTACCCTGTTCCCACCGGCTCCATCTGTCCCTAATTCAATGGACACGGAGGATGGTGGAGGTAACCAGTTCTATGCCTGGGAGAGGGACCGTTTCGCCCCTTATCCGCTAATGCGTGTAGATTCTGAAGCAAACTGGTGGGGCACCTCGCCACAATCCCATGGCGCGACGGATCCTTCAGCTGCCCCCTCGAGGAGGCTATTCGGGCAATGGATCGGCGCCGGGATGTCGCTGCCGCCACCGCCACCACCAGCAGCGGAGAACAGATCATCGGACAACTCGTCGTACCGACAAATGCACATCCCTCGGATGTAGCTAGTAGCCGAGCGTCGCCTGAAGCAAAGTTAATGTAAAACCTGGAACCCCCCCCCCCCCCCTGTTGGCTGTAAGAAAATAGTGTGAGACACCGTTGTATGTCGTCCCATGTTTGCATGGTAATTAGACTCCCGCGACGATACAACCAGAACGCAAACAAAACCCCACCAAAGGAGGAAAAACGTTTCAGCTTTGGGTATTTATGTGGAATTCGGTTCGGCGGAGCGTAGTAGTACATATTCCAAATCCACGTCGGGGCATCTTAAAGCTGCCGCATGTGTTTTTTTTTTAATCGTTAGCTTGCTTGCTGCACGGTGCATTTTATGTCTCGATGCGGTGAATTGTATTGCTTGCTGGGTGTAGCGATCGGTGTTGTGTCGAAGCAATCGACTTGGATGGCGGAAGGCTGCCGGATCAGCTGCGAAGCCGGTGGCGGCGCATGAGACGGGGAAGTGGAACGAACGGCCGGTCTGCGCCACCGGCTTTGCCGCCACGCGCGCGGCAGCCGGCAGGCCCTGACCTGCCTGCTCCTCACGGGAGTTGTGGGACAAAGGTCCCTCTCACCGTTGATTGCTGTAGTAACTGGCCTTACTGTTGAGATGTGTTAGCCGCATACCGTCGTGAACTCATGATGGGATGGGTTAACGGTAAGGTCCTGGTAACCCAACTAAATTCAAACAACATAAATAATAGTAGTACAGCTTTTTTGGGTTTAGCTCTTTGGCAATCGCCTGACTTGTGTGCTACCTGTCAGTCGATTTTTCTAGTCGTTGATTTCTGCTTCGAGATTTGTGCTCGCGTCGGGCACGAATCCTGGGCTTCTTCTCCCCTGGGGGCCCGCTATGGCGTTCACCTTGAGATGATTCGCAGCCGCAGCAGCCAGTAGATAGGGGGGGGCGTGGAATACCGATCGACTCGCGAAGCCTAGAAGAACGCGGAAGTGGGGCAGTGCGATTTGAATCCCCTCGAGATTTTTTTTTTCGGGGGAGGCGGCGCAATTCGGGTATCGCCGGCCGCCGCCGACGTTTGCGAGTTTGTTCGCCGATAACCTCAGGTACGAGCCGCCGTCTGTGTTCATCCGCTGTTTTTGTGATTGGATGCGTGAAGGAGAGGAGGCGAGCAGCGTCGATTCCAGCGAATCGAGAAAGTTCGAGGGGAAGCGAGTGTTTGTTGCCTTGTTGGGGAGGGAAGGGGTAGATGGGGTCGGGGCCGGATTGGGGGGAGCTGTGTGTTTCCATTTTGTAAGAAATGTGTAATGCATGCTTCTGCTTTTGTGTTCATTCGATGAGAGTTTGGGAGGGATTGCCCGGAGGAGGAGATGCATAATCAAGCATATGCATTTTCTTGTTTTGTGGGATCTGGGATTAGCGCACTGAGCGAATCGATGACTTCCCCATAGCAGTGGTTTTCCGTCTTTGTTGGTGAGCTTGGATCTGCGGCCGGTCGGTAGTTTTTGTGTGTGATTGTTTGACCACTTTTTTCCGATTATCCTGAACATGCGTATCAGCCGCTTTGCTTGCAGGGGTTAAGTAATAAGTTGGTTCAGGCTGTGCGTGCAGCTTCCAGTATGTGTTAGGATGCAATTGGTTTTTTCTCCTCTTCGTTGAAATTTCTGCGCCTTGCAGTTTGGTCTAACCTGTGAGATATTTTTTACGAGATTGAAATCGTTGGTAATGCATTTTGTGAATTAGTGTTAAAGCTTAAGTCAATCCCTCTCATTATCAGTGTTAGTTCATGTTCAGTTCTAGGTAACTCCGGTCCTGATGCTGATGACAACGGCAATTTTGTCTCAGTACTCTCTTTGGATTTCTTTTTGGTTTTTCTTTTACGATTCAATTGCCACATTTTATATTTCATTGAAGGAAATCGTTGCATGCATCGATCCATTCATCCATCTGCTTGCATTGCACAAGCAGGCAAGCAGCTCGCAGAAAAGAAAGAAAGAAAAAAAGGTGAAAAAAGAAAGAATTTAAGGCAGACTACTAGCTTGCAGTGAAGGCAAAATATTAACACTGTTAGGTGAAACAGAAGCATCACTGTTGACAGCAGAGGGGAAAAAAGCATTTGTCCTCATCAGAAGTAGTATTTGTAGTTCTGCTGCTTCCAAAGGGAAACGTTTCCTAGCAAAACATTGTTTTTGCATGTCAGAGAGATTTTGTTACACGTGAATGCATGCATATGATTCAGTCATTCAGTTGAATGATTGAATATCTATGACTCAAGGATATTCAGTCATGTGGATGCTAATATGTTTTCCACTTTTAAATGGTTCCTTTTACTGGTTTTGGTTACTTTTCTGTGGTTTTGATCTAAATATCTAACTTGTAACCAAGGAGCTAATTTTTTGTTTAGCATTTTGAGAATCAGGTGGGTAATCGGGTTTGGGTATGTTATTTTCACATTTTGGTGTTACATCAATTGACCAGTGGAGAAATAGAATTATCTTAACATCATTACTTTGTTTTTTGTGTACTTACATTATGTTTTTCTTCCTTTTCAGCATGGCAAGTGAAGAAATAAATTCAAACGACAAATGCAAATCACATAATGAGTCTAACAACAGGAAGTCAAATCCGGATTCTGTGAATTCGACCTAGACTATCAAGAGTCTGAAGAATCTAAAAAACACACCAACAATGATGCTCTCTGACAACTATGGTACAATCTCTATGTCTGTTTGTTTTTGGGCATAAGCTAGCTGTTTTGTTTCTGAAAGGGCATATAAACCAGTTTTGCATGTTTTTGTTTCTTAGTGTTCTTCATCATTAAAAAGAAAGAGGGACGACGAAGATCTGCATACAGAGAGGCATAAACATAAGATATCCTTTTCCTTCCAATTTTATATACCAGAACTAGATCTAGAACAGATAAAATCTTATGAACATTTTGATCTGTTTTGTGTTATTTTGAAACTTGCACATTACTTGTCCATAAATTGCATATCATTAACTTGTGCAAGTCTAGTATAATTTTTGTGCCCTTTCTAAAAATATATATTTGGGGTCTTGTGCAAGTCTAGTATAATTTTTGTACTTTTTTTTGCCTGAAATTTTTCTTGAATGCACAACAGATCTGCATATCATTTCGTTAAGATATAAGTCTTCATAAAACAACACACACCTTCAAGTCTAGTATAATTTTGTTGCTGCCAATTTTGGAAGGTTTTCACAAAAGAATATCACGTTAGAGATAAAAAGTGTTGACAACATTAAATCACTTCCTTCAAGAGCAAATAAGGTTAGTATTCAATAATCCAAATACCTTCACTGGGTCTTCACACAATGCTTGAAATCCACTGGCATTTGTTCTAGTTTCCATCTTTTATTCGTGTGCAATTTATTTATAAAGTTGTGCAAGTTTAGTTCGGTAACCAGAGCACACATCAAACTCCAATGCACCCTAAATTTTGTAGAGCAAATTTATGTTTTGTGTTTTCAAACTCAGAGAAATAATAATTGTCTCCTATTCAAATTGCACTCCCCATTTGTTCTAGTTGCTTTATAAAGTTGTGCAAGTTCAGTTATAAATTTATGCAAGTATTGATATTTTGCATATCATATAGCTTAAATTGCATTGTTAAATATTGGAGGCATCAGCATTACCTTTTGTTTTGTTCTACTAGAAAAGTTTTTGCCTATAGGATTTCAGTTTTCAGTATAGGTACAGTTTTTGCCTCAAAATAAACAGCCTTTTGTATATATGCTAGTACTACATAATTTCAGCTTTCATTATAAATGCAGGTTTTGCCTCAAAATAAACAGCCTTTTAGTAGATCAAGGTTGCTCAATTGCAATAAATGTACAGTACAATTATACAATATGTATTTATGCATGTGCTGTGTCAAACGAGTGCAATTTGTTTTACACAGATAACCACGGACGAACTCACTGAGGATATGGAAATCAAAACAAGTTTAATTGAAAAAACCATCACAGAGAAGAGAAGGATGAAATAGGGAGGATGCATCTATAAAGCAAAAGGCTACAACTACACGTTTGAGAAGAAACAATAGTGGATGATAACGTATCACATTAGGAAACAACGGGTTCCATGTTTTTTTTTTTTTGTGGATTTCTGCTCATGAGACCTGTTCTTCCCTTTTGATTGATCTTGCTCTCTCGTTTCTTCTCTCTCTGTTATTTGGTCCTTTTTTTCTTTGCTTTTTACATGTTTTTTTTTGGTCTTTTGGTGCAAGTGAACAAGTCAGGTGCATTTTGGTTCCATGGGAATTACACCCAAAAAGTGCGATGGGAGCAACTCTCAGATCAAAAGTAAAACTGAAAGAAACGCCCCCCAAAAGACAGAAAAATGTGAGGCCCAAGGAGCAGCGGAACAAACCTAGCCCGGCCCAAACTAAAAAACAAGAAAAAGCCTAGCCCAAAAGACAGTAAAAAAACAAGGCCCAAAAGTATCACGGAACGACATGGAAGTCTAGCAGCCCAATAAAGAACTTCGTGCCGCGCACGTTAAGACTCGTTTGGGCTGTTGAATTTTTTTTGGACCGTTACGGTTTTGCTCATCTTATGGCCACTTTCCGTATTTGTTTCTTTCTGCATCATCTTGATTTGCATCGGACGGTTTGGAGATTCGACTGATACTAGCGAAAAAAAATCAGTCGACTGCCAAATAGACGTCCCCAAAATTTTTTTTGTCAAGTTTTGTTTGGTTTTTCTTGGTTTGCTCTGGTAATCAGTATTACCCTCCTCCGCAGCAAGCGAAACCCTTGATTGCACCTGGTAGTAGTTTCCTTGGGACAAATCCCCTTTGCCATCGCCTTTGGCACGTACGCAGTACGATTATTACAGAAGTGCGCGGTCGTGGTAGCAGAGACTCTGCCCGCTCGATTTGCTAGAACAAGGTTAGATACTACAAAACCTAAATGATACCGATTTCATCTATTATCGTAATTTTAATTTTTATTATATTTTGATCTTATTATTTATTTTTCATATAATCCTAATATAATCATAGATTTTAGGTAGCATTCCGATTCTACGTACAAAAATATTATTTAAAATAAGATAGATTAACAATAATGTGAATAAATATCCTCGAAGTCAATTAAATTTATCAAAATTAATATTATATACTTTAATTTATACAACATATTATAGATTTTATATAAAAATATGTCATTTCTAAAATTTGATAGTATTCCGATAGTATATGCTGCCAAGCAAAATGAATCGTACATGGAGAAAAAAGAAATTCTAATTTGATGGAAAGCCTATTGTGATCATTGGGATGCGCATAAACCTTCGGTTCACACAGATTGAATGCTTATATGTATCCATCCAATCGGCTTTTGCATAATTTGTAAATTTTTGTTTTAGATATATATATATATATGCATACAGGTTAGGATGTATGGCAGTCCAGCTCTTTAAATGCAGATTAAATAAATTATAGGGAAGTTTTTGTTCTTCTTGGTCTTGGTGCCTAGATCTTATATGATGATTAAAATGGGATGAAGCGTACTTTGCAAGCAACTAGCCAGCTACCTTGGGCCGGTGTTTAGAAGCCGCGCTACGTACCACAGGCCTATTTGGTTGGTCACCTGAGTACCGTGGCTGAGAAAAATTCGTGCCAGAGTGGCACTTGAGACTATGACGATTTGTGCCTGACGCGGCATGCCTGAGAAAACTTTGTGTTGGTTGGCGACCTGTGCTTGAGAGTACTTAAAACAATCATTACCTAGATTATTCTCTTTTAAACACGTTTACTTAGGTTTATGGATGTGCTTAAATGATTAAGTATCGCCTACTGCTTATACTCCTTCTAATTTATCTTTACCATTCAAAATTTCAAAGCAAACCGAGTAAATGAAGCGGAAAGAATGTAAGCAAAGAAAGGCCAGCGTCATGTACTGTAGCAGTGTAGTTAATTAATGTTGTAATTATTGAAGAGCTCAGGCTAACCAAGCAGCACGCAGCTCTGGAGCTCAGGCGACCAAAACTGAGCACCGGACTCAGGCTAATCAAGCTGCCAGGGTGCTGAGGTCAGGCGAGGGATAGATGAGCTGAGGGCACCAACCAAACAAGGTGTATGCTACTTTCAGGGACGTCTTCGGTCAGGCAACTTTGGCTCAGGATAGCAACCAACACAGCCCCTACTACTCCAGCGGTTCAGCCGCGCGGCAGTTGCACCTCCTTTAGCCACGGTAATTTCTACGTACTCGTACGTCCCACCTTTCTTTCCAAATACTGCCTCATAGGAATCCAAGATGCAAGTACAAAAATATATTTCTTTGCGAAAAAGTACAAAAGATTTTGATCGGTGAAGACATTTTTTAGCTTTGTCCATCAAAATACGTAAAGACTTGGAAACATAACATTAACGTTGCTATATTTATCACAAACTTATTTGCAATGGAATTTATTATTTTTGTTTGTCTATTTGTAGGTTAAATTTGACTCATATGCATTTCATAGTTGGATATGGGTTATCATACTATACTTCGTCTTTTTTAGAATTTTATATAGTTTTTTTAGACTTCATGTAGCAAACAAATGAGATCATGTATGAGAGCTTCGAACACTTTTCATGTAGGAACCATTCAAATATGCATATGAAATTACCAACATGGGAACACTAAAAACTGTCGAAAGAAAATAAGTAAGGGCCTTTGATTTTTTGACCATCGAATATGCTTCGAGATTTATGCAGAATGAGAAGAAAATTTTTTTAACACCGTGCAAGACAGGGAATCAAACTAATGATGCCAGTTTTTCAACCTTAGTGCACGGCGTTTGCAGTTTTGACTTACACGGATAAATTATTACATTATACAATGTAATTATTACATTATATTTGTAAAATTTTTTAAGAGATTTTCTTTCCAAAGTTATAGATAGTCTCTTACCAAAAATGTTATGTTCAGATTTCAAGTTTGAGTTTAAACTGAGACCTCAGAACAAGTTTCACCTATATTCAGCATCTACTCCTATTTCATCTCTATCATTCCCTATATATAACATCGAAATTCAAAGCTTTCACCAAAATTTTAATTTGAAACCCGTTTAAAGAAATTTGACCTGAAGGAACAAAATTTCAGCTTCTATTGAGGCGGGGAGAAATAAATTCAAAACGAATTTCAAAATCCTGCATGACTTGTAATATTTGTAGAGTCGATCGAAGCAAAACCTATTTTTGATTGTGACGTTTGCACAATTGTGCAATCGCCACCACCCATGAGAATTGACTAATCAGTGTTTGTTTTTCACCACCACCATGCCACCGGGCACTTTTGTATCACGTTAATCGTTCCCATTTGCCGTGCTTATTAGAATGGCTGAGTTGGCGCTCAATGTCGAGGAATGCGGCGGCGCGGGCGCAGCACTGCCAGGTCATCAGCTCGCCACGGTGGCGCCTGAGATCGAGGGCCGGCGGCGCCGGGTGGTGGTGGAACGGCTAGCTGCTCGGCGCCATCGGCTTCGCCGCGGCGTGCATGGCGGCTGCGACGGCTTTCTACCGGGATCTTCGACGGCCACAGGCACGCCTACTACGCGTCCGTCCGTCCCTCCGTCGTCGACGCCAGCGTCGCTGGCCTAGGGGAGATGCTAGCCACGATCATCTGGCTGTTTTTCACCGCCGGCGGCGACGGGCGAGCTGCACACCGCTGCGGTTTGTTGCTTCCTTGGTGCCGCTGGTGTTCGTGGTCGGAGTTGATCGTGTTCGCGTGCTCGTCAAGGAGCGCGCGCGCCGTTCATGTTTTCTCCCGGATTTGGGCAACATAGTTATGGTATGGGTGTTTATGTGCGTGCGCAGTGCACACTGTGCGACAACTTGGTAAATGCTAGTTTTTATGTTTGTGCATTTACAACGGCTCATTAGACATATGTTATATGGCTCATATAATAAGATTATTTTAACGAGCAGCTTGTTTTTTTTGATTTTTTTTAAGTCAGTGGTTGCATGCTACAAGTGCAATGAAAAAGATGGGACGGAGGATGACGACTCCGTGTTTTTTAATAGTAGAGATATGGTTTGCAATAAACTCAATCATTTGGTTTGCAGCCAAGATTTACATTAGTAACTTTACTTCTGGGCAAATCTCCTTTGGCACTAGAGATCTCATCAGGCATCATGCAGTAACATTTCTTTTGGGCAAATCCCCTTTGGCACTAGAAACTCATCAGCGTGCAGTGACTTACTGGTGTACTTTTTCGAGCAAATATCATCCATTTCATCATGTATCATCTGCTTAATTTGGCATACCTACCTATAATCCGTTCTTTTTGGGTAAATCTCCTTTGGCATTAGCTTTACCTTCATATTGTACCATTGAATTGGTGTGCTATCTTCAGCTTCAGATCACTCGATGCACAGATTAACCTCCTTTATCGTACAACAACCCTTCAAAATATTTCGAATTTTCAGAAAAAAATATATTGGAAATATCACGCCAGGTATGTACGACAACTATGTAAAAGTACTTGATTTTGCCCTTTGGCTGCATGGCAGTCATGCAGCCGTAAGGACTGAAAGCCATTCCATGCAAACACCAAGTACTCAAACATTGGCAGAGAAGGAGCAGTTTTCTTCCAAAAGAGATACGGACTCTCTTGTGCACAAAAAAAGGTTGGCAAAATCAAGTTATTTGGCTATCCCCGTATTGACAGATAGTTATCAGCCGTAAGAATCTTCTTGGTGTAGTAGAACGCAAGATAAAAAAATCGCAGGTCAGCATGAAAACAACAGATTCACCTGTTTAGAGATTAATCCCTGAATTGACGCTGAATTCATTAGACACACTCCTAGCCGAATACTCCCCTTTGGCTGTCCATGGCCAAATTATTTTGTCCAACCTGAATTCTTCAATAATCGTAGTCTTCTTTTGTTTTGACTTTGCAAAAAATAATTATATCGGATCGATGTCCTCGGGTGACTGCTGGTTTACTTTCTCGGGCAAATTTAATCAATCACTATTGATTGTCTAGTTTGGTGAGGGAGTATCTTAATTTGGCAAATGGCCGGCAAATAGCGGATAGCAGTGTGATAGCGGATTCCTGTTGCCGTAGTAGATAGCGAATAGAATATTGCGGATGCTGCATTCCAGTAACAGAATAAGAAAAATCACAAATTATATATATATCATTGGTTTTTATAAGACTAATTTACTTGTTGAAAAAACTATGACAACATGGAATTTGTCTAAAAATAATAAATATATTTATTTATTTATTTATTTATTTATAACATGTACCACATAGCATTCGCTATTGTGCACATAGTGGCCGCAATGTTCCCTTGCAACATCGTCACAATAGCAAGATACCCCACTGTCATTATTACGCCTGCTATGACCACTATTTAGCACCATTTGAAGAGCTTAATATTCTGATAAGTAAATATTGAGAAGCTCAGCTTCTCATAATTAAAATAACAAGTTTTTCAACTTTAATTCATTTTCTAGATTCTATAACTATAGATTTTTAAAATCTATATAAAAATCACTGTTTGGAAAGCTAAAGATTCCGAGAGAAGTTGTAGCTACAACAAGCTCTACTAAATAGTCCCTTACAACATCTCCAGCGGTGCCCAAAAAGTTATAAAATATTGATTTTTTAGATCTAAGTCAAAAACAAGCTTCCAATGGATATCCAAACTTATCCAAAATTATCCGCTTGTCCAATACTAATCCAAAAGTGAGTCATATCTGGATAAGCAATTGGCGTCCCCAATAGTTGCTCTCGCATAAAAACTGCTCGCGCACTTGGAATTCTCTGTCTAGTGCCTTCTGCCCATGCCATTTATTTATGCCACTAGCCATCGCCCTCATTGGATTTGCTGGCCACCACAAGCCATCGTCTATCTACCGCCCTTACTAGCTGCACTGCTCTCTCCCTTAGCCACGTTGCTCTCTCCACCATTTCCACACCCTCTCCTTTAGGGCACGGTGTTCGCTCTCTACCAATGCCACCCTAGCTCGGGTTGCACCCTTGTTGCTGGCTTCCTCATTGATTGGTCTACTACACCCTCTTGGTTGATCAGACTACGCTGTCAAACCCACCAATTGAAGTTGTTGCCCTGGTGTGATCGCGCTGGTAAAAACGAAGCCACAATCTTGCCCCCACCTCCGCACTAATGCACGATCGCCCTGGAAGACAGGATGTAGTAAAAAAATCAGTTGAGGAGGCCCACCAAAGATGATGTGGCATATTTTGAAGTTTTTGAAACCAAATATAGGGGAATTCTTGAAGATGGGGTGATTTTTGGGCTCAATTTTTTTTTTATGGCTCAAATCCAAGATTTTTGGATACAAATAGTAGCGTTCTCTTGAAGATGCTCTCAATACGTTATTTGGGTTATGTGTTTCTACAGCTACCGTTGTTATTTTTCGGCAAGTGAATCGACCAGAACAATTTGATTAAGAATTGACCGAGATCCCAATCTTAAAGTAAACCTAATCCGTACCCAAATCTAAAATCCATCTTACCATACGTCCACCATATCTCATCGTTTGCTACTAGATTTATCTCCGTAATAATGTGAGAGTATCGATCTCCGTAACGAGACAGCTGACGGCAATCGATCGTGAGAACACAAGCAACCGGGACTCGGGAGCTAGTTTTTTTTTGACAATAAAGGGAATTGTTTTATAATTAGGTTGTCCCTTGTCATCTGAAACAGCACCGATCATGACTCACCTTCCTTCATCTGGCTATAATTTCAGGTTTTGAGACGTTGATCCATAAATTGAAAACTTTGCTTGCACCTAAGAAGATCCATGATGGTCGATGTATCTACAAGGTATTTTATTGAACTCGTACTTTATTTCTATATATTGACCTTATTTAAGATATTCTTAATATTTTGAAATATCAAATTGTGCTACTGATCTTTTTCACTATTAAATGATAAAGTTCACCAAAAAATTGTGTAATAATAATTTTTAAGTACAGAAGAGAACGTCTATTGTCCGTATGTATTGTATGTAGTCTGCATTACATATATAATAATTGATGGCCATAGCGTTGGATTTTGATTCTTATGTCAATTTTTCATGATAAGTAACACCTATATATCACTAATTCATCCAAATACATTTGTTTAAGTGAATACATGCATGATTCCATTGACAAATATAATTTAGTACGCTAATAAGCTTTTTTTTTACTTTCAATAAAGTTGAAATCAAATTTGCTTTTAACATTGTGGGTCACTTTTAAAGCCCATTTAATGTGCAATATGTCTATTGTAATTATGTGGTATACTTATGCAGTACATCTATTTTTCGTGATAAATAAAAGATTCCCTACAGTCAAGAGGACAGTAGTTTTTTTTTAGTTTGTAATAAAAGTGAAACTCCAAACCGACTACAATGATATATTTTAATTCCAAATTTTAGAATTATTAAATTATCAAAAGCTATTATTGAGACTAGTTTGAATACAACTCAATATTTAGTAATTCCAAAATTTGACATTATTAAATCATGACAAAATTATAACATATCAATATTTATTAGTATTTTTTTATAAATATTGAATTATGAAAATGTTTTAATTGAGGCTACACACATATACTGCTCGATACTTATCAATGCTAAAGTACAAGTTATTAAATTACGAAGAGAACTCCAAACCAAATATCACGTCAATTCCATTGTAATAAATACTAACTTGAGAGTCCAAGACGATATAAATCAATATACTTCTCAATTGAAATTATTAAATTTAGAACATGCAAAGAAACATAAGAAATATTAGAATAGATTACAATAATTTGTTATTTCTGATATCACAATAACTTGTTATTACAATCTTCATTTTCCTTGACTGCTGACCTCTGATTCGTGGTTATTTTGATTATTCATAAAGATTGTACGCATTGTTTCTTTGTTAATGAAACCCAGTTCATTAACCCACCACATATCACATTATCGATATTAACGGTGTTTCCGATCATGAATGTGCAGAAGCAGTGATGAACGATTGGAGCAGCGATGATGATTCTGAAGGTGATACGAAATGCCAGATTGAAGAATATATTGAAGCATTCATTGCTGCTAGGCTTGTTCGTCCGAAAAGGTCGTGATCCACTTGTTACGGGGCAGCGGTGGATGATGCACACGCTAGTACGTAGCTGGAGTAGGTGTGGTTACTGCATGACTACCTCCAGGGTAGATATTATTTGATTGCATCAAATGAGGTTAGCACGTTGGAAACGGCTGGAATTTTGTTGTGGACCACGTCCGGGGGTGAGGCTAATCAGCGGACCAACAATAGGTTCAAACGGTCTGGATCAACTACTTCAAAATATTTTAACCAAGTGCTACATACAGTTGTCTGGATGGCACGTGATGTGATCCGGCCGATGGACCCAACATTCAGTGAAATATATGGAAGGGTAGCGGCTACTGATCACGGGTACATCTATTTCTACGCCACTACATGAGCCATTGATGGAACACACGTGTCCTAGACGTGACGCAAAATGTGTTGGTAATTTTGGACTAGAGTGACCATGCCATTTTCACCGTTGCCGGATGGGCTCGATCAGTGCATGATCACCGATGAGGGCTATGCAGAAGTTCCCGAGGCCACTCCTAGGTAACCATGTGCGCCGTACATCATGATTAAAGCACGTCTATTTAATGATTGCTAATTGTATTTTTCATACTTGAATAATGAAAGTCATGGCCTTCTGTTCTGTAGTAAAATATTTTCTTGTTAATAAGGGTATTAGGATGGGATTTCTCGTACAGTACCCTGATGTCTGGTAGTTTGACACCGGACCACCGCTTGAAAGGAAGGAGAATTTTAATTTTTACCACTCGTCTCTGTGAGGATCATTTCAACGCCTATTTGGTCGTATAGAGGCTAGGTGGTAAATACTAGATAGAATTCCTGCGTACAGAATAGATTTGCACATTATGATTATTTATGTGGCTATGAGGTTGTTCAGGTTGACAGTGATGCAACTAACTATCTCAGTGATAACTATTTGTACTATGCTTATGTGTCCTATGTATCTGATGTCACTTCAGCAAACGAGACATACCATGCACCTAATTTCTAGCTTGTAATGGTACGGTCTATGAACATATTGCTAATAGTATGTACCGTGTCTACTAGACTTCTAGTTAATTTGAGCTTTGCGTTGTATTTTTATCTTTTGTACTATTCTGTGGGCTGTGTCACTTGTACCATGCAATAAATAAATTATGCTATTCCCTAAGTATTGCAACACCAAACTTCTATCTATAATCTTTCATCCAACATAACTTCATCTTGAATCCACTCATTGTTCAAATTCCATCAAAAAAAACTTTCATCTTCATCCAAATTTCTTTAATCCGTCATCTTTATTTTTATCATAAGTACTAAAGAACGGGCATAAGTGGTGACTTGATGGTTGGTGTGGAGCCAAATTGTCAGTCGGTTAAAAAAACAGAGATAAGGTAAGAAAATAGAGATGGTGGGGAACGAAAATTTTCAGTGACAATTAGCACTTTTTTTAATTTCTTATGGCACCTACCATGTAATATCTATGATTTTTTTATGGTCAAAATAACCGTCAAACCTAGAAACTCTTTATGACAATATTTCTAGGATCGTCAGTGATGACAAATTATGCATCACATTTTTAGTTTTTTTACCAAGATTTTCATCATTAAAAACCAAATTTGTTGTAGTGATATATAAGTCCTAACGGATTCGTGGCATTAACTTCTTGTTAGATAATAGAAACCACTACTCTAGCCTCTACACTTGAAGGTGTACACAACCACATTATTTTGTGAAATTAGCTTAAATGGTAAAAAATAAAGACAGACAAGCAAGATCAGGTTAGTTACAAAGCTTGTGAACAAATCACTATCATAAAGGTTGAAAATAAAAGTACACTTACGCTCTATAGTAGATTTTAAGTGATAGATAATAAAAAATTAGAAAGCTAATATGTTATGATTGAGAATCTCATATTAAAAAAGACCCTATAAATATTAGAAAAGAAGAAATTACTTGAATCGATGAAAGTGTAATTTTATTATTCCTTAACTACGTCAAACTATTAAGAAAGGCCTAAGTTTAACCAATTTAAAAAATAAGTAATTAATTAAACTTCCAAGTCTAGATGAGTGAACAATCACACAACGTACACTTTGGGATCTTGGTTTTCCTCTTCTAGTGTTTTAGATGTCTCTATCTAGACTTTGTGATAAATTATGGACAAGTTTCTGTGTCAAACAAACAAATCAGTTCGGAGTCTATGAATCCTTTGGTCGTAATCTTTGGACCGAGCTCTTTGTCTGACGGTGAGGTATGTCCAAAGTGTCCAAAAGTTTAGACCGGATTACTCCAAACCTGTTCTCTTTCTCGAAGCTAAGTGATGTTTGGAGTCTATGGACTAATCTCTCTATCTAGGTCAAAAGGTCTATCCAGAGTCTCTGGACTTTTGGAGTGGATACTTTAAAATTTGAAATTATATAAGTAATGACTAGTTTTGAGAGAGATGTGTATTTAACCCACCAACCTCCTTTTGAGTAGGAGAATGCTTATTTATTTCTACACCATTCATACGAGCTTTTTAGAGGTTCACCACTCCACTCTCTTAGATCTTTACTTTAATCTGCTCTCTAAGTGTACTTTTTGGGTGATTTGTGAGAGAGTGAATTTTAAAATTTGAGTGATTACTCGTGGATCAACGCCATTAAAAACTTAAGCTTGTTACTCTTGAATGACCATATCTTATATGGCTAGGCTTTGCTCGTAAGGATTTAACGTGTAAATCGTCCAGTATGTTTATGAAGATTTTTCTCATCTCTATAAGGAAAGATGTATATTAGTGAATTTCTAAGTTCGTTTTAGATATTAGTTTGCAAGTTCTTCTTTAGAAATTGGTTTTGTAATGCAAAGTCCATAAAAAGCAAGAACACGATGTCCTAGTGAAGATCTTGATGATCACGTCGTACTAGGTGCTATACTTTAGTGAGAGTTTAAAGACCAAACTAGCCTCTAAGGTTGAACATGTTGAGACAAGGGATCGAACGTGATCCGTCTTTTTGAAGCTCCTCAATAGAGATGTAAAATCGGTTAATCTAAACTTCGATAAAAAATTATTTGTCTACTAGCATTCTATTAACTATTTTATTCTCTATTATTTTGTTTCCTTGTACTTCCTAACCCTAAGAGTTTGTCTATTTTGACTATCCTCTAGACATTTTGAATATAGTCTAGAACTCTAGACTAATCTCTCAATCTGATAGATACTTCGAATATTAGAACTGAAACATTGAAACATTTAGAGGGAATTATAAATTTCACTATTAGTTTATTTTAGGATTAAAGTGTGCACATTTATCTCTTCTGTGTGACGCAAGATTATTTTAGTTGGTATCAGAGTCTTATCTTCGGATAATGTATTATCATTCTTAAATTATTAAATTGACCATATAAGGGTATTTTGATGCTGTTTCAAGTAGGTAAACCGATGACAATTGGAACTATGTGTGAATTCAACATTAATCAATATAAGCAATAATAATTCAAATTTTGTCTCATAAACTGCATAAACTGCACTTAGGCTACTACTTTTTACTCCAACCATCTTTCTCATTCAAAATTTTTCATGTTTTACTTTCAACCATCTTTCTCATTTAAAATTCTTCATATTTTACTTTCAACCATCTTTTCACTTTCAACCAACCCTCATTTAAAGAGCAACATTAGGGTAGGGTTGTAAATGGGATGGAAAATCCCAACCGTTTCTGGTGGCGTTTCTATTTTTTCCCCGACTGTTTAAGTTGTTATCGGAAATTCCGGGTAATGGAAATGGAAAGGATAATGTTTCTCGGAAACGGTAACAGAAATAGGAGAGATGTTTTTCTGACCGTTTTGTCGGTAACCGTTTTAAGCTGGTAATTTCCAAAAATTTCCGGCAAATTTCTGAAAGTGCTTTTCCGGACTCCAGTCCAATCTATCAGCTGTCTCTTCCCGTGAGCTCATCGTTACATTTAACTGAAGAAATATTATATATTTTATGCTCTTATATTATCTACTCTTCAATCTTTACCATTTTGATGATTTTCAGCGATCCGATGTTTTTATTGTGACAGTGGTTATACTGTTTAGTAAATTTACAATATTGTCATACTGTGTTGATCGGCAACGTTGATCCATTATGTTGTTCCATACATTACAAACTTTGTGTGATTAGCACACAAATTCGAAGTTTCTTATTTGAAACATCAAATTTTTTAATTGGAAAATTTGATCAATAAGTTGCACTAGCAACTTAAAAAACTTCCAACCCCAGATAAAATCTTTCATTCAAAAGGACAGAGACTTTTTGTTAGTAATTTTTTATCTATACTGTAAAAACATTCAAATAGAAAACTTTCATGCTTAGCTCATTTCAGATTACAGCCACTAAATTATTAAGGGCACGGTGCTAAACATCTGTACCTATCTAACAAAACCAATTCATAACTACGAATCTGTATATAGCCACGGATTGATTCTTTTTAGTACGAAGGTAAATAAATTTATTTTTAAATTTATAACTGCGCTAATTACAAAACATCTCCTATCATCCACTGGCTGAAAAGCCCGAACCTCACTTCGGAACAGGGCTAAAACTTTTTATACAGTAACAATCCTTTGAATAGAAAAAATCATCCAAAGATTAAAACTTTGGATAAAAAAGTAAGATTCTCTTGACTTGCAATTTCAAGTGAAACAACAAATACTTTCTACTCGGTTTATTTTAAATTAAATTGCTATTATTTTCTCCTACTAATAAGGTCAAACTTATAGGGAAGAAAAATAGCAGTACTGTGACTGGAATAAAAAAAATGATCGAAAACAAAAAAAAATACTCGATCGATTGTAGATAGCAAAACCGATTGACATGAAAATAAAACTGTATCTAATAAATGCCATGTTTGAGTGTATAATACGGCCGGATTGGTTCCAATTTATAAACAGCACTAGTAAAATTTGTTGGCAAAGATCGAGTAATGTGTTTCTACAGCTATTGTTATTTTTCTCGTAACTTAATCGATCGGAATAACTTCATCTAGATAAAGAAAATGGTCCAAGGGTCATACGTTAACACATGACAGCGAAGAGTTTATGTTCCGCATCTGTGTTCTTGCCCAAGGACGTGCTTACTTTCATCTAGAGAAAAAAAGAAAGAGACGTGGAATTACCACAATATATATATGCAGTAACTAGTTAGTGCGGTTGCAAGAAAAACACATAATAATTGCATCAACATATAAGAATCGGTAATTCAATAAATGCATCAATTTTTTTGAAAAAACAATTTATTGCAACCCTAGAAATAAAATGAATTACTAAGTTTTATCAAACACATGGAACACCAACATTATATAAAAAAATATGTGTTGTTCTACTTATTTATTTTTCGCACATAATGATATTTTTTTAAAAAAAGAATTATAGGTAAGTTGTTTTAAAAATTATATTAATATATTTTTTAAGTTTTTAAATTAGTACTTAATTAATGTTACACTAATCTACGTACTCGGGGCTGGGTTCCAAACCCGTAGGTTGGATTGCAGCCTAAAACAGCTAATGTAACAGCTCAACATAAAGTACTAGATTATGATAATCTCATTTGATAAATTGCTTTTAGATTGGATAATGCTTCTGTGCGAGCGCCTGATCAAGGAAAAACTGGATGCCCAAACCACTCGTCCTCGTTGTCTGTCTCTCTCTAATTGCTGGCGTGTCACAGTGAGTCGTCGTCGATGATGGGGAAGGGAGGGCCGAGCAAGCTGACGAGTATGATCAGGAGGTGGCACTCGTTGAGCCGCATCACCTAGGTGACATCGGCGGGGGACTTGGCCGGCTCGGCGGCAGTGGGAACGGCAGGGCGGATGGTGTCATTCCGTGGCGTGGACGAGGTGCCCAAGGGCCTGCACCGGGTGTACGTCGGCAAGTCGCGCTTCCAGTCCCTCGTCATAGAGGAGACCCATCGTTCCAGAACCTTGTCGACCGCACCGGCGGGGAGCCGGCACGACTGTCGTCGGCTGTGAGGTCATGCTGCTGTTCGAGCACCTGCTCTGGATGCTTAGAGAATGCCACCGCAGCATGCGCCTCCTTCCACCGGGTCACCACCTTCCTGCGGTTCCTCCGCCGATTCCCGTTGCTCCAAACGCCGTTGCAGCTCGGCGTCCTTTGCCCCAATGATGTCGCCGCCGCCTTCCACCTCGCCCTACCCTCACATCCCTCAGTCCCCGCCACTCATGTGCTCGCCATCGCCGATTGGAATGGAAGAAGCTAGGTCGGACGACTAGCCACTACCTGTTCTTTTATGTTGCCTGACGAAAAAAAAATGTTTCAACTAGTATTTCGCGGTGTTTCATCTTTTCATTTATTTTTATGTTGCACTGTATGAATGGTTAATGGAAATAGTTTGACCGCTTTTTTTTCCCGAATCGGCTAGCCGTTCCCTAAGAAAGTAAGAATTTCTGGTGCTAAATCTCTCTCACTTCCTAATAATTTCAATATATCGAAGAAAAAAAGTGCTCTTATTTTCCCACCCCTACTTTGCTTTCTCACTGAAAGGAGCCGGTCCAAACATGATGGTAATGTACACGGTCCGTGAAAAACGTGGCCCATTTGGTCGTGAGCCATGTTAGCACAACCTATCCTTATGTCATCGAGCCGTGCGATGCTTGCGCTGAGGGTGTAGCATGTTGACACGGCATGGCTTGATTGCTCTTTTTTTTTCTTTCTATTTTTCCTATTTTTTTATTCTAACTTATTTTCTGATAATTTTCCTAATATTTTTCTTTTTTTCCCCCAAAATTTCATTTATTTTTCTTTTTATATATTTTTATCACATATTTTAAATTTATAGACCATTTATATTGATGGTCGTAATTGAAACGTAAACTCTGTGCTACCTATGCCAACCTGACACGATGCCACTTCTGAATCTTAACCATAGTATCAACATACATGAACCAATACGAGACATGTCTTAACAAACCATATCTAGTTAGGCCACGATCCGTTCACGTATACCTCCGCCTCCGCCTCCTTCCCCCGGAAGCCTCCCCTCCCTGGCGGCGCCTGCCCCTCCTCCTTCTCCCGGAAGAAACCCGCATTCAAAACCCCCCAAACCTCTTCCAAACCAAACCCCCCCAAAAAAACCCAATCCCCCCTCCCGCGTCTCGTTTCTCCAATTCCCGCCCGGGTCGCCGTTACACTTCCCCTCCCCTTCCGCTCTCCGTCCGCCCCTCTAACCTTCTAGAAGCACCTCCGAGGAGGAGAGGATTGGGCGGAGCGATGTCGGCGAGGCTGCGGGTGGAGGAGCTCCGCGCCGAGCTGCAGCGCCGCGGCCTCGACGCCTCCGGCAACAAGCCGGCGCTCGTGAGTACCATTCCCATTGATTCCCTCCCCTACAGCGATTTGTGGCGGCGCCGGCAACTCTGCTTGCATCGGCTCCGTGTAACTCGTACCCGGTACCCTAGCCTAGCTGCGCGGATGGATGCGCACACCATGTGCTTGTGCGTATGCCTGTGCGCTGGGCGCGTGCTCTGCGTCTTCGTGTGCTGAGGCGTCGTCTTGACCGGTGATTCTGACTCCCGTGCTGCAATGTCCTTTCCACTAGGTGCGGAGGCTGGACGCTGCCATCCGCAAAGAGGAGAAGGCCGCGGTGGCCGCAGCAGCCATGGAAGCCGATGCTGGCAGCATAGATGGTGTCGTGGTGGATGGTGAAGGGAATGGTGAGGACAAAAGGAAGAGGAAAAGACGTGGTGATGGAGAGGATGAGGATAACAACGAATCGGGTGCGCTGAAGCTGGAGGGCATGGGCTATCGTAAGCTCCAGGCACTGGCCAAATCAAAGGGATTCGCAGCAAATGGGAGCAAAAAGGAGGTTATTGAGAGGTTGCTCTCCGCCCTTTCTATGGGAGTCACAGATGGTGGTGTTCAGGACAAGAAGAAAATCGCACAAGGTTTACTGGTCAATTAATTTCTCACAGATTTGAATTTTGCCTGAGTAACCACTGTTTTGCATGTTTTCTTGTATTCAATTGGTTCAGGTGGTGATGACAATGTTGAGGAGTGTAAAAAGGACAAGATTGTTACAGCCACAAGGAAAGGTGCCGCAGTGTTGGACCAGCACATCCCTGACCATATAAAAATGACCTATCATGTCTTGCAAGTGGTGTGTAAGCTCATTTTGCCTCTTTATTTCCTTTGTATACTGTAAACTGTTGGCTTGTATATGCACTTCAATTGTATGGTTCACTAAATTCCTACTTGCTGCACAATATGCACTAGTTTAATTTCGAGCAGAACACAGTCCCTCTCGGATGAATATCAAAATTTAAAAAATTCTGTTATTCACACCATAAATATTACCATCAGCAATTTAATGCCTGAGACATTGCATTATTTTCAGTTTGGCAGCAAATTGATATTATTTTTAATTGATCTGTCTTTTGTTGTGCTCGAAATGTAACATGTCTAATTCTGTCAGGTATTTAAAGATTTTTCCTAGGAAAACTCATGATTGAATCCCTGATTTTTGTATTCAGTGTTGACTGTAGCTAGAACAATTTTCTCATGGTCCTTTCTTCATATTATAATATAATCGTGCTCTGTGCTGTTTACTAATTATTGGTTTCTGTTGCAGGGTGATGAGATCTATGATGCTACCATGAACCAGACTAATGTAGGAGGCAACAATAATAAGTTCTATATCATCCAAGCCTTAGGTTTGTTCAACAACTCTCTCGCTCTCCCCCTCTATCTCCTGGACTGGTTGAAATTATAAAACATTCCCTCTCTTCCAACCATTGAGTTATATGAATTTGATCCATGAGGCTGTCTTACTTTGATAATTGTCTTCTTATTTCATCGACTTGAGTATGCTTCATTTAGACACACAAATGCACAATGCATAAATCATTAACTGGCATGTTTATTTTAGAATCTGATGCTGGTGGAAGCTTCATGGTTTACAATAGATGGGGGAGGGTAGGGGTACGGGGTCAAGACATGCTACATGGTCCCTTTTCATCACAAGAACAAGCAATATATGAATTTGAGGGAAAATTCCATGACAAAACCAATAACCATTGGTCATATCGCAAAAGCTTTAAAAGTTATGCAAAGAAATACACCTGGCTTGAAATGGACTATGGCGAAGCTGACAAAGAAACTGTAAGATTTACTTTGTGTTCTCCACTTAGTAACTGTGTTATAATTTAGCTCTTGTATTGATTTTAATCCCTGACCCCTTAAAATTTGTCCCAGAACAAGAAAGTCAGTCCCATTACTGATCGGATAAAAGAAACAAAACTTGAAACTCGAATTGCAAGTTTCATATCCCTCATCTGCAACATAAGCATGATGAAGCAGCAAATGGTGGAAATAGGTAAGTTGTTTCATTGTTGTTGATCGTCATGCTTATTTGAGCATCATAAGATTATCCTGTTTAACTACTTACCTATAGTCATATGCTAGTCAAATATAATTGCCAATAAACAAAAAATCAATGATTTATCACCACCTTTGTAGGTTGACTCCTCATGGAACAATTGATTTGCATGGTAGATCCGGTAATGACGAAGCTGTACTATTGAAAAGAAAAACTGAGACCAAAATATGGGACAAACTAATTAAGGGCAGAATACTTGTAATCATCAGCCCAAAGAGTTCAATTAACAGTGAAAAATTCAATCATCAATTTATTATATGTATGTTCCATGGTATCCCACAGGTTTAGATTTGTCTGTTTTGATAAGTTGTCCCTATTGCTCATTTGTCAAGTGTCTGCTTTTCTGATTCATCTAGTGTAACCAATCAGGTTACAATGCCGATAAACTTCCTCTTGGAAAGCTAAGTAAATCTACAATACTTAAGGTGAGTTGTTTCACATTCTTTTTTGCTGGGAATTATCATGTGTGGATATAGGCCTACAAGTTGAAGAACAATGCATGTAAACAGCTTGCACTTGATCTCTAACATGCTAGCCAAAAGTTAACATAACCATGTGCTCTAAAAGTTATGGTTTATGCATATTTCAGTGTTGTATGTACTAACAGTTCAGATTTCATGGTCTTGGTTTTGTATTCCATTCATTCTGGCCTTCTTTTTTTTTTCTGATGATGATGATTTTTCCGCAATCAACAGGGTTATGATGTTTTAAAGAGGATTTCCAATGTTATTTCAAGGGCAGACAGGAGACAGCTTGAACAATTGACTGGGTGGGTCCATGTGTTTCTTTTTATTATTATTATTGGTCACAAGCTTATATCAAATAACATGATGCTTGTGTTGACATCCTGTTTGACATCTTTATTGCTATGCTGACCTTCCATTTTTTTAAAAATGCTGGAATTTTAATAGTTTGTTATATAAATGTTCTAATATGTTTTGTGCTCTGTAATATATGACATCATTGTGATTGTTTAATGGAAATTAGTTGAATTTGAATGCCAAAAGTCAACTCACTTCATTTTTTTAACGGTTTGATCTTCGGATTGTGATGACTGGTTGTGTTTGTTTGCATACTTTCTAGATACTAATTATTTTGTGAATTTGTTTGTTAGATGATTCTAGTTGTGGAATGCATTATTCCTTTGGCTATCAACACTATATTGATCCTTTTATCCTTTAAATGCTTTTTTTATTTAATGAAATGCTCTTATGCTGCTTCTGGTTGCAGGGAATTCTACACCGTGATCCCTCATGACTTTGGTTTTAAGAAAATGCGTGAGCTTCAAACTTTATAACTTTTGACCTTCTAATTATGACTTAAGTATTTAATACATTCAGTGTTTTGGACCTTTATGTAAGAGTGTCTGACCTACTTAATTTATCTGACAGGTGAATTTATTATTGACACTCCTCAGAAGCTAAAAGCTAAGCTGGAAATGGTAATAAGCTACTTTTTTCACATAATTGTACCATTAATAAGGGCCTCTTGTTCCGTATGAATATTTATAGCATTAGTTTATTTCTATTAGGCCCTATGTTACAGTGTCTATCTTGTACAATACTATGTAATGTATAGGTTGTGTGTAATGTATGTTCCCGCACTTAACACACCTTTATCTCTATTATAATTTACAACCCATGTATGTGTGAAAGGTGCTCATGCTATTATCTTTCTTGCTCTTCGAAAGGTTGAAGCCCTTGGTGAGATTGAGATTGCAACCAAGCTTCTGGAGGATGATTCAACTGACCAGGTATGCCATTATGCAAATACTGTGGCATAGTGATGGGTTCTCTTCATTTGTAAAATCTCTGTTTATCTTAGAATCTTCAAGTTTGTGGTTGGTGTGATTATATTAACATTCCACTATGTTATTGATAACCACAACTGTTATATTAATTTATACTTGTTCCGTAGGAATGTTTTTATCATTGTTTAACTAACTAAAATAATTATTGTAATTCTACAACCTCGCACTGTTGGAACATAACTGCAGCGTGTTTCCATATGTAGGATGATCCATTATATGCTCGATACAAGCAACTTTGCTGTGACTTTACACCTTTGGAAGTTGATTCTGAAGAATACTCTATGGTAAAACTTCTACCAAGAATTTTTATGCACAATGATTTATGGACATTATGCGCCAGTGGCAAGGCACATAATTTTTTTTTCATTTGTCTTTTTAAACTTGAATATGGGAACATTCTTCACATTTCTTTCTTGGCTAGGGAATGAAAGGTAATTTCTGTGAGTTTTTTATGAACACAAACTAATTTAACATGGTAGAATGAGTTTTTTGTATTGTATCTATCAACTCTTTATTTATGCTATTGTTCATGTTTATCATGCTTTGTCTGAAATGCTTAGATTTAACCTTGTTCGAAAATTATGCTGTCCAGATAAAAACATATTTGGCGAATACCCATGGAAAAACACACACAGGTTATAGTGTTGACATAGTGCAAATATTTAAGGTGTCAAGGCATGGTGAAATGGAACGGTTTCAGCAGGTGTGTGGATCTTCCTAATATACTAAACCACACAAAAATAGATGTATTCTAGTTGTGAAACAAGTAATTTTCAAAATGTTCTTGCAGTTTGCTAGTGCAGGCAATAGGATGCTTTTATGGCATGGTTCTCGGTTGACTAACTGGACTGGCATTCTTTCTCAAGGTAATTTATCTATCTACAAATTATATTTGTATGTATAGAAGATAACTTCACTCAGCTTTCTCCATGAGTTAGGAATGCGATCTTTTGCTCTTCTGAGAGACTCTTGTAGTTATCAGAAATGAGCATTTAAGTTATTCTTTTTAAGGAAATACAATATCAATGTTATCTTCATCAGCGCTGTTATTGATGCTTTATTTCCATCTATTTGCATCTAATAGGAGCTTCCCTGCATACTTGTAAGTTCCTTTTCTGTTCCTGATACATTTAGTTAGTATGTAAAACTGATAAGGAATTTGCTTATCCCCCTAGAGCTGCCAGGTTATCCTGTGCTATTTGGCACTCCTTGAATGTTGGAACAACTAAATGGATGAATGATATTATAATTAATATTACACTTCGCCCAGGTTTGCGAATTGCTCCTCCTGAAGCACCTGTTACTGGCTACATGTTCGGGAAAGGGGTATACTTTGCTGATATGTTTTCCAAGAGTGCAAACTATTGTTATGCTTCAGAAGGCTGCAGGTCCGGTGTGCTGCTTCTATGCGAGGTATGTGTGCTGTACTTGCCTTCAAGGTATTACAATTTGAAGGCATATTCCTGCATGTTGTGTACTACTAAGTCTCCCCCTCTCCCCCCTTTTTAGTTCATTGATTGTATCATTTACTTTATTACATCTCAGTTTCAAGAGTTTGGACTATTCAGTTCTCCCTGCTTCCATTTTGAGTGAGTTGTCTACTGAGCTTGTTCTTGTGTTGGTGATGTTTGATTTGACTTGCATTTCACAGGTTGCACTCGGTGAGATGAATGAACTACTAAATGCAGATTATGATGCCAATAACCTGCCAAAGGGAAAGCTAAGGTCAGTTTCTAACGCAATTATTTTAGTAGGCTCCTGATGTTCACTTACTGAATTGGAAAGTACACTTTCTGTGAGTGTTCCGACTATGTAATGATTTATACAGACTAATAAAAAGTGTTGTGTTGCTTCTTTATATGACATGAATTTCTGGTTGCATCTATCTTGAAACAGCACGAAAGGAGTTGGCCAAACAGTACCTAACATAGCAGAGTCCAAGATCACTGATGATGGTGTGGTTGTTCCACTTGGAAAACCTAAGGCAGAGCCATCAAAAAGAGTATGCGCACCTACTCGCACCGTTCTGTTTCGTCAAAACCAATCCTATACCAGCAATAGTTACTATGATTTAACTCGATACTCTCTGTCTGACTGCAGGGTAGCTTGCTGTACAACGAGTACATAGTTTACAACGTGGATCAGATAAGGATGCGGTACGTCCTTCATGTCTCCTTCAACTTCAAGAAACGGTAGACTATGTGGTGACAAGTTATAGTCAGTACGGAGGTGAAATCGTACCATCTCAGCACATCTAAGGTTTTATCGTTGGGGTCCCCTTTTTGTGAATAAATGTGTCAGGTTGTCATCCTTCCTAGCACTTTGATGTCGTTCTGCTTGTGGCTGATGCTGTGTGTATGTATATACGGATCATCACAATCTATTTTCTATGTGATTAATCTTTTCCTTTTCTGACATACTTTGTGTGCGCAAATTTTGTAAAAAGAATTATTCATCGGCGCAAGTAATTCTTACGTGTTGCCATGCTGCTGCTAGTGTGAAGTCTGTTAAAAGAAATAAGTTAGTTCACTGACGCAAGTAAATATGCAGACATATTGTTAATATGCATTGTGTGTATTGGTATATCCATACTACCTAAACTGAACATTGTAGGTAGTTGTAATTAAGTATATCTCTATCTCTACTACTATATAAAGTGCAGTCGTTCTCCTCCTCTCTCTTATGTTGTGCGTAACCATCCTATTCTTGAGAAAACAAGAAAAAACTATACAGTTGGCAAAAAGAAAACTAAAAAAACTAATTAGTTGGTTAAAAAGACAATTGGTTGGATTTTTGTCCTAGTCTAGGGGTCCGTGTAATCTGTTCTCGTATGGTGAACTTAAGTTAAACCTGAAGTATATCGGTGTAGCAACTCGTGTAATGAATTTATTTTAGTCAACAAGGATACGTTCCTTAACTCAAATAGATAGAGGATATGTGTGAAGCTGCATGCATAAAATTATAAAATTAGATACTCCTACTAGAATGCTTGGGGGTGCACTTAAACTAGATACTTAGATGCTTCTGGACAACTTCATGGGGATGTATCAATTGTGAAATCTTTCGTACGTGTTGTATGATAACCCTTACAAATAAATAAACATGTCACTCTTCCATGTGAAGTAGGCAAAAATTCTCTCCTTGCAAAGTTGTGTCGGTGTTTTATTGAACAATTGCCTGCGACAATTGTGAATTGAATTTGGACGCTTTAGCATTGTACTTGTATCCATGGAAAATAAACATTAGGCCGTATTTCACGTGTCTTAAATCCTGTGTTGCTTCTGTCATTCAAAGTGTAATTTTTAATCTTCATATGTTTCCAATTACCGAGTTTTTCACATTTGAAGTTTACAACTTCGTAAAAAAGATTTTTTTTTAAAAAATCATAATAAAGGCTATGCCAATTTACTTTCTCAGCCTAATTATTAGTAAGGTCGAAGATGTGAAGCAAACTTAACCTCACTTCAAGTTGGATCAATTGGGTTAGTTACTGCTCGATCCCTAAAATAGGAAGAAGTGAAGAACTTACATCTGTTCTTATAATATAAGAATTTTATTCTTTAAATTTATTTTAAAATATAAGGAATTTTATGATTCCGAGAGATCACTTTATGTATTAACCTTTATACTACTTTATTATCTATCTATCAACTTTGGTTAATATTAATTTCTTACCTACTTTACTCTCTTTGTTTCGAAAAGAAGGGATTCCTAACAATAGAAAGAAAAAAGGAGCTTTCATTAATGTAAAAATAATATTGTTTAGTGGGTAGGTGAGGGGTGTAGAAGAGATAAAATTATAGGTAAGAATATATAAGTTGATTTATTTTGGGTTTATGACAGAGATAATATTTTTCACCTACCAACTTTTATACTATTTTATTACTTCAACTATGTAATTTTTGATATTTTCTTTTTTTTAAATAATATAATAAGATAGAGAGAGTATATCAAAACCTATTAACATCGTCCCCCTCTAATTTGTTGATTTGCTTTTGCAGCTGTAAGTATATATTGATCTCGTAGAGTAAAGAGAAGGCTAACATGAGCAAAACAAAAAATAGAGTGATGGGCGGCAATGTTGATCTGTTGTGCAATTGTATTGTTATTTATAGAAGAGATGTGGTTAGTACGTAATTTTTTTGTGTATAAATATAACCGAAAAGAAAACCAAGTGGTTATCAAAGATGAAAAGCAGTGTGTTTGTGTAGAGGTTAAGCATGCAAACTTTCGTAGGATAGACTTATCCTATGTTACGAGTAGGGTATATTGCTAGATATGGTAACGGTAATATTATGATAAGCGTGTCAAATTCAAACAAATTAGAAAAACTGTTTAATTTTTTTGACACATGTTATCTGATTTTTGTCACGATTACTATACGGTAACCATGAACTTAGGAGTAGCTTGTTCGATGCTAGAAAGGAAGAAGTTCTCGAAGACGGAAACCCGCCAGGTCCAAACTCCAAACGCTCAAACGACTGTCTCCGTCTGATTTCTCGTTTAGTCTATCCGTCCACTCACTCACTGTCAGTTTGGACCCACGATCCATCTGAAAACGTGGACCCACATAGTCAGCGACCTCCTCTCACTACCAACCAACATCCCCTCCTTAGGACCCCACCTGCAGCCACTCACTGCTAATCAAAATAATCCACTCCACGTCAGACGCCGTCGCCGCCGCTTCCTCGGCGCTCAATTCCCCACGCAAGCCATCACCTGATTACCCACCTAACCTTCACAGACATTTGGGCCCTCCTTTCGTGCATTCCGTGCCTGCGCGTGGGCCCCACTTGCAGCCACCCAACGGCACCTTCCCCTCGACCACGTCCCTGCTTCTTCTCTACTACTGCTAGTCCACGAGTTTTTTTTTTCTTACCTTCGCTTCGCTGTGTTCCCAACTCGGCAACTGCTTCCCCCAACCACTTCCTCCTCCAGATCTCGATGCGGCGCCACGGCGACGCGGCGGCGTCGGCGTCGGAGGCGGACCTCGCGCAGCTCTCCACCGCCATCGCGGCGGGGGAGGACCTGGGACCCTTCGTGCGGCGGGCGTTCGCGTGCGGGCGCCCCGAGCCGCTGCTCGCCTCGCTCCGCGCCGCGGCGAGGGACCGGGAGGCCGAGATCGAGGAGCTCTGCCGCGCGCACTTCCACGACTTCATCCGCGCCGTCGACGACCTCCGCTCCCTCCTCGCCGACGCCGACGCGCTCAAGGGCTCCCTCTCCGCCTCCCACGCCGCGCTGCTCTCCTCCGCCGCGCCGCTGCTCGCCTCTCTCGAGTCCTTCCTCGCCGCGCGGGCGCTCTCTGGGAACCTCTCCTCCGCGCTCGCATCCTCCCGCCGCTGCGTCCGCCTGCTCGCGCTCGCCAACCGCGCCAACGCGCACCTACAGGCCGGCAACCACAACCTCTACCTCGCCCTGCGCGCTGTCGATGCCATTGACCGCGACCTCGCCTCCGGCCCCGAGCCGCTGCCCCTTCCCACCCTCCGCCGCATGTTGCTCAGCCTCGTCCCCGCGGTGCGTGCCCACGCCGAGCGCGAGATCTCTAGGGAGTTCTCCGATTGGATGGTAAGCATCCGCGCCGCGTCGCGACACCTTGGCCAGGTAGCCATCGGCCGCTCCGCTGCTGCCAGGCAGCGCCAGGAGGAGCTCCGATCCAAGCACCGCCCGCTAGAGGAGTCCATAACCCTGGACGACGATGGTGTCGGCGACCTTGATGACTTTGCAGAAGCCGCGGCAACAGCGGACGTTGCAGATGGTGCCGCTGCAGCATCATTCGACCTCACTCCACTCTACCGCGCTATGCATGTACACCATACCCTGGCGCTTGGGGAGCGGTTCAAGAAGTATTATTTGGAGAACAGGAAGCTGCAACTAACATCGGACTTTGATGTGATTGCAGCAACACCATTCCTTGAGTCGCACCAGGTGTTCTTCTCACAGATTGCTGGGTTCTTTATTGTCGAGGACCGTGTGTTTAGTACAGGGGGTGGGCTCACGTCCCGGGCTGATGTAGATGCACTATGGGATTCTGCTGTTGCAAAGATGGTCTCTGTAATGGAGGACAACTTCTCTCGGATGCAGACAGCAAATCACCTGCTTCTGATAACTGATTATGCTGCTTTAGTTTCTGCCACGATGAGGCGGTATGGTTATCCAGTAGGGATGCTGCTCGATGTGCTGGCTAGGCATCGGGACAAGTATCATGACTTGCTACTTGCTGATTGCCGTAGGCAGGTGGTGGAGGCACTGGCTGCAGATAAGTTTGATCAGATGCTGATGAGGAAAGAGTATGAGTACTCAATGAATGTGCTTGCATTTGGGATTCAGAGCTCGGATATCACCCCGGCATTCCCGTATGTTGCTCCGTTTTCATGCACCGTGCCAGATATTTGCCGCATTGTTCGGTCATTCATTGAGGATTCTGTAAGCTTCATGGCACATGGGGGTGGTGGGGACGCTTATGCAGCAGTGAAAAAGTACCTTGGTCGGATTCTTTCAGAGGTGGTTGACGTGTCGATACAAAAGCTTGTAGATTCTGGTGGTGGCCTAAGCGTGTCCCAGGCAATGCAGGTTGCTGCAAACATGTCCGTTATGGAGCGTGCATGTGAATTTTTCACAGGCCATGCAGCACAACTGTGTGGTGTGCCACTTCGTGCAGTGGAGCGTGGGCGGCGTGACTTCCCACTTCGCAAGTCCCGTGATGCTGCGGAGGCACTTTTACTACGGCTTCTATGTTCCAAGGTCGATGAGTTCATGGGACAATCTGATGGTGTCAATTGGATGGCTGATGATCCACCACCTGGTGGAAATGAGTATGCAAATGAGGTCATTATCTATCTTGAGACACTCACTTCAACTGCACAGCAGATCCTCCCCCTTCCGGTGCTCCGCCGAGTCCTTGTGGCAGTGCTTGCCCATATCTCTGAGAGGATTGTTGGGCTCTTCTTGAATGAGTCAGTCAAGCGGTTCAATGCTAATGCAGTCACTGGAATTGATACTGATCTCAAAATGTTCGAGGCATTTGGGGAGAGCATGTCCAGCTTGTTTGTGGACTCTGGTCAAGAGTCTGCTGCAAATGAAATGAAGGCTGCACTTGTGGAGGCGAGACAACTAGTGAATCTTCTTATGAGCAGCAGCCCAGAGAATTTCCTTAACCCAGTAATCCACGAGAAGAGTTATAATAAGCTTGATTACAAAAAGGTGGTTGCCATATCCGAGAAGTTTCGGGATTCCTCTGACAGCTATTTCTCAACATTTGGAACTAGGGGTGCTAGGCAAAATCCGAAGAAGAAATCTCTTGATACTCTGATCAAAAGGCTCAGAGAAGCCAGCTAGAGTTGCTAGTCTCTCCTCTGCAGTAAGATAATACATGCACCTTGCCTTTTGCTTTCTCATGTTTTCATGTAAGTTAGCCTGTATTTGGTGTGCATTATGCATATTAAAATCACCATTTTTCAGTACCATATTTTTGCTAATGTTAGAGTGCCTGCTTCATATGTGTGGATATTGCAATATTAATTCTTTTACTCATTTACTGTATGATCAATATATAGTACATTCTTTACCTTACATTTTTCATACTTCTTAGTAACCATGTTGCGTCAATGAGATGAAAATGCTTGCTATGATCGATATGTATATTTTCACTGCAGAAAGTAGGAAACGTTTCTTTTTCGCCCTTCAGTTCTTTGGTAGCTAACATTTCCTCTGCTTGTTATTTATAAACTTAAGACGAAGAGAGCTGAACTTAAACTTTGGTTGTATAAACGGGCAATTGTTTTGTAGTCTAATACTGCCTGGAAGTTAGAATATATTATATGTAGCTATGGCAATATTATTCTATAACTAGTAATTGATTGTCACTTTCTGCTGTGACATGGCAATATTATTATCAGTTAGAAGTTGTATATTGATTATGACATATTACAGAACAGGGTGAATCAACTATGCTCTACGATGCCTTTAACCTCAAGCAATAAATTTCTTTTTATTGTCATATATATGGGTTTTGGCATCCAAATAACTTCTCACTGTTATGATCAACCAATAAAGTGGAGTAGACTTTATCTGCCAATGTTGAAGAAGATAATTTCACACATAGCATTAAATTTCTTTTTGTTGCATTTCATTAGGGGTTTTGGGCCCCAAACAATTTTTTTTTGTTTTTATGGTCAACAAATAATGGATTGTGTCACTACCAACGAATCAACAGTGCTAATTTGAGTTATAATGACTTATGGGCACATGAAGGGAATATTTTAATACTTTACCCTGATATGTTAGTAATTAAAATTTAGCCAACAACTTTGTGTTGATTTTTTAAAATCTGAACAAATCCAAATAGGTGCATATAAAGTCCATGTCTAGACAATGTCTTGCAATGTGTACAAAAATTTCAAGCACCATTAGCCATGTGAGACTATCTGTGACATAGCTTGCAAGCTTAATCCCCATGATAGTTTATAGGAAACATGGATGGATTTAGGGCATGTTTAGTTTATTTAAAACAATAATTATCTGCATTGTCTTTTCTTCCTTGATTCGTTGTTGGGAAACAATAGGTTTAGACAAGTAGATTTGTGATTCATGGTTAACTATGTTGCCATGGGCGACAAGGCGAGCCAAGGGGACCTAGGGGCACCAGGATACCTGGACATCATGGTGTCTGCCTGCGCTACACTTAGACAATGGCACGAATTGGCCAAATCAACACTTATAACACATATATCACAGTGAGGATTAAAAGTGATGAGCGATGGGCCCCTTCTTGTTCAATCATCCCACAGTTTCTACACAGTTCGAAAGCCCATCTAGGATGTGACCATCTTTAATCCTCCTATGACCTAATTCCCTTATCCTGTCATCCCATAGCCAGTTGCTCACACTGTAGAGCAAAGAAGAGGGAAGAAGAGTAGAGAAGAGCACAGGGACTGGAGGAAGAAGAACAAAGCAAAGGAGTAAGATGAAGAGCAGAGCAGAGGGACTGGACAAAGAAGAGAAGAGAAGAGAAGAGCAGAGGAGGAAGAATTGTCAGAGTGGGCAAGAGCAGTGCAAGTGGGGGGAGAAGAGAGGAGAGCAGGGCAGAGGCAGAGGGGATACGGAGATAACTGGAGATTTGTTGCTTTTCCCTCCAGAGCAGTAGGGAGGGTACAGTGGTAGAAGAAATGTTCTGCAGGGGTCCTCCGGTGGTCACATGGTTTGGGGAACTTGGTTTGACTACCCTTGGCCCCCCTGCTTCTTCCTGGACGCCTTCATAACATAGATGGCTACTATATATTGCTTAACTACCCTGGAAGGTCTGTCCACCGATAACTGAATATAGTCATAGTAGCATTGGTAATGTTCTGAAACTTGTCACTTGGGTAGTTGGTTCTGATATGAAACAGATGTTTGCAAGGGGGATATTGGTTAGAAAAGAGAACTTCAAAGAATCACAGGTAACATTACATGATCATCAAATCTCCCTAATTTCTATTTGAACTAAACCAATTTAATTATTTAGGGGCAGCTAGTTTTTTAATCCTTGGTTGTTTGGCTGTATATAGAGGGCAAGTAGGGTGACTCCGAATGAAAGGTCATACATGTACAACTGATACATGCCCCTAAGCATCACATTTTGTTTACATCCCCATGGCCCTGCTACCAATGTGTTTTTTTATTGCGTTCTTTCATATCTTCTCTTATCGTGTAAATTACTCTTCAACTAATATGACATAATACTGTTTTTCTCTCCTTTGGGTGACAATACTGTTTTACTCATTGCAAGGAAGGGTTTTCATTTGGTAGGGGCACAAGACCATGGTACTAACCTGGTTGTTCCTTTGAGGAATGGAGATGTTTACCTTGCCAGTTGCATCAGTGTATTGAGCATCTGCCTTGGAAAATTATATTTGGAATCGACTTTATTGTTGATAATTAGTCTTTGTGCAAAAATGTCTCTGCGCATATTTTTCTCACATTGGGAGCTGCATAGAAATGCTTTACATTCCCACACTAACTCATGTTGGACTATCAAGTAGCTACACAGCTACTTTTTTTGTTTGACAATTCATCACTTACACTTGTTTTTATTCACAATTTTGGCACCTATGCGTTTACATTTGATAATTGTTTGCTAACTGACGTATGTTACCACTACCTCTGGTGCAATCCCTGCTCGCCTGTACTATGTGGTGTTGCATGGTTTTTGTTCACCTAGTGTTCTAAAAATTGCCATTAGGCGGCGACTCGGTTCTAGGCGCCGGCTGGACGCCGCGATTACCACCCTGGCGGCGAGTTCGGCGGCTGCCCCGCCACGGCGGTAAACATCGGTCCACACCGGCGACTAGTCGGTCTAGGCGGGGCGGCGATTAGTCGACGAGGCGGCCGCCCAGGCAGCTAGGCCGGCGCCGAGGTGGGAGGCATACAAGTCCTCAAATTGGAGCGTGCGAAGGGGCGGCTAGGGTTTGGGGCTGGCTCAGGGCCGTGCGTAGGCGCTGAGCGATTCCGGCCGCCGCCGTAGTTTTATCCACCGATGGCTCGGCTGCTTTGCTTCTCTGTGTGGCCAGCCACCATCCTCAGCTCTTCATCTCTCCTCGACTCAACGTCTCGACGACTTCTCTGCTCAGCTGCTTGGCTCTGCTCTGCGCCTTTGCGCCGCCATCCTCCTCGTTGGCCACCCTGCATTGCGTCCACGGCTCCAAGCCGTCAGCACCAGCGCCCACCATGGCGAATCGAGCAAGTAAACCATGCTCTTTGCGTCCACGCGCTCTAAGCGGCCGGCACCAACACCACCATGGCGACTGCTGGAGGTGCAAGTTTCTGATTTCAGCATTTGGCATGTTGGCACCATAAAAAAAGAGGTAGCGTCAAAAAATCAAATCCTAAATACATGTAGTTTTTATAAGTTAACTGTTATCATACTACAATTTACTATATCATATACTTAAAATTGATATATTGGCTTAACCATTGGGTATAATTTTTTTTAACACATCGTTTAGGACCTAGTCACTACTTTCTCCCTAGTTCTACGTAGGCGCTGCCTAGGTCCCGTCTAGTTGGCTCTAGTCACTAGGCAGCACCTTATTGACCGATTAGCATCTAGCACCTTTGGTTTATCTTATGTAGTAATATTTTGTATAAAAGGCTTGATGTGATACATGATCAGTGCACCAATTGCCTGTGCACTAGTTCAAAACTAGACAAGGCTGTGTGTGTTGGCAGAACCTTTTTATTTTTTATTTTTGATGTATATGTTTTCGAACGGTTAAACGATATGTTTTTTAAAATTTCTATAGAAAAGTTGTTTTAAAAACCATATCAATTTAATTTTTAAATTTTTAGCTAATACTTAATTAATCACATGCTAATTTCTGTTTCGTTTTGTGTGCTAGCGAGAAGGTTCCTAACCCTTGTCCGAACGCATCCTAACATGTGTAACAATTGCCTGTAAAATCATTATTGCAGTTTGACAGTTGCTCTGGACTGTTTGTTGCTAGTAAACATATGCTCTTAAAATCTGTCAAATTTGTTCGTTGCTTCCTTTGGATACCTTATAAGCATTTGAAAGTTTTTACTGTGAGAGGGCATTTGAAAGTTGAAACAGAGAAGTTCTTTGTCCCATCTTGACAGTCTAGGCGGTGGGGGCTGAAAATTTCGACATCATGATCGTTAGTCTATTCAGCACTAATCATTGTTATACTAGAAAACACATACTTAATCAACATATAAAGAGTTTGAGAAACAAGATGAGCATCGATTAAAATGACAGACTAATTTGAATGGACAGAATAACAGCAAACCGATAACATGTAGACGACAAGTATACAATCATATCCATAACTGCCTCTAGGGTTTATCACCAGTACAAACATGTTGAGCATGACATGGAACGTAACACAACCACAAAGATGAAGAGCAACACATAATGACATAAATGGTTTGTACAATTGTAGTTCAACAAGCAAATACTTGTTTAAATAGGAAAATAATATCGTGCCAAATGGTGCTAAACTGGACGATCATTTGGCATGACGAGAGATTTCATCTTCATCGCACTTTGCACTAGCGAAGCTGCTCTGAGCTTTCAAGAATTACAACTAATCTGTGTGAGTAAACAAAATATTTTAAATAATAGAAAAGTGTTTTACACCTCTATGGGGCTATTAAAGAAATGTAACAGTTAACTTATTCTCTGGGTTATGGGATGTTGAAATTTATTCCTAATCAAGTCAATAAAGAAAATGACAATTATAAAATGTTTAACTACATATGTATATGTTATTAAAGACAGTAGCTTGATAAAAAAAGGCTTGCAAACAGACAACATGAAAATTAAATCACTTTAAAAACTGTTACATTACAATTATTGATAACATGTTATAAAAAAAGAATACAATAGCCATAACAGGAAATATAAATTTTCCAAAACAGGCCATATTTGTACTTTGGTTGTACATAAGTTTACGATTTTGCCCCTACCAATCTACATGGTCATAAACTATTAAATGATGGAAATAGGGAAAATATCTAATTGAGTCTTTCGAGTGGCCTTAGTACTATTACAATCTTCAGAGTGGAAAATCTTGTAGTGCCATTATTTGGAGTTGAAAGATCTAAATTCCTGAGCAACAAAATACCATGGATTTAACGTAATGTGTACCAGAAACAAAGTGCACCAATACTAAATCACTTGATATATATTCGACTTACCGTTGACGGGTCCATTGGAGTGTAGAATGCATGGACTTTGATTTCGTAAATCCTTCCAGTACTGTATACCTGGACTATCTTATGTTCAACAATTCCCTCCGCGGCAACAAATTCTCCAGTCCCTCCAACAATTGCCCACTGATCATCTTGTGGAATAGTCCCCATCACCTGAAGCATGGACCCATTGAACCTAATGTGAACACATTCATATATGCATCATTAGATTATTGGGAAGGAATATGCCATTCAAAAAAAGAAAAAAAATCTGCATGTTATGCCATGTGTATATGAATTGAAGTAACCATTTAGCAGAAAAAAGGGTAGCTGGAATAAATTTCCAGTAACTAGTTGCATGCAAACATATTTTTGAAAGGAATGTGCATGTAATTATATTGCTGAATTAGGGGAAAAACACATTACATTGTATCCTCAAACACTAAGTTCATGGTTATATACCGCTTCTCCTTTGTTTTACCTGATTGGAAATGCAAACCTTGTGCACGCCCAACAATATTTGCATCCGGTCCAGGACCGTCGAGTATAGTCCAATCATTGATGAAGTTTAAACCAAAGAACAGAGGCGGCTGCTGGCTTTCATTTATCACTATGAGTTGGTTAGTGTTTGGTCCATTAATAGTTTGGTTTATGTATAGATGCATGTATAGCTCATTGTGCACGAGTGCGCATAGAAGAGGGGCGATTGCATAGTAGGCTATGGTTATGGTGCTTCACAGTACGGTAGGAGTACAAGCTTAATGGAGGAGTGAGGATATACTGTTGTGTGTTTTGAGGAGGATGGATGGCCCTATTTATACTCGAAGAATGCTCTGTTTCTCGAAAAGTTCAGCAGTGTAAAGGAATACTCTGATTGACATATAATTTTCTCCCTGACCATTTTAAGAAGAAAATAACAAAGACGAAAGAAGAAGGATAACAATGCCAGCCTGCTGAGTGTTGCCATGCAGCAAGAACAAAAAAAGAAAAGGAAAAGGAAAACTATTACACCTAGTTGCACAAAAAACAAAGAGAATCTATTATGTACCATCAACAACAATACCTCACTGGTAAAGTCCAATTCCAATATACACCATCAACGAACTTGTTTTCTCTCCTAATCTATACTGCTAGCATTATTACTATGTTTGTTAGACACATACGGTAACAATCAAACAATGAGAGGCTAAAAGGACCAATTTGACTGTAGGTTTGGAAATAATTCAAAGCGGGCAGTTTCACCTCCTATATAAACATAGCCACTGGAGTATAAAAATTAAAATTTTGTGCAGGCTCAAATTTTTCCATGATCTTATTTTTTACTATATTTCTTAACAATTATTTTAAGTATATTATTTGTGTTGGCTGTGAAATAGTTTCGGTACAAATTGTAGACCGATAAAATTATGGAATGAACAAAGTCACAAAATCTTCAAACTAAATAACATACTGGTAAGTTTAATTTCATACCACTAAAATATAAACCGTTTTGTTTTATGTCAAATATTTTTTTAGTTCACTTTGATACAATTCAAATTGCTAGCCTTCTGTCTATTTTGCCTTCTTTCGTTAAAGAAAATGAACTTACCTGATCGTCAATCTGTGATAAGGAGCCCTCTCAGATGAATGTCCAATTGTCCACTGCACCCACCTTGAAGTTACCATTCATGGAAACAGGGGAACCCAGTTAGCCTTTTTCTTTTATTACAACATAGAAATTCTATTGCAGCATGAGGTGTACTTCACATCTCTGCTGCTGACAAAAACCGGAAACCTAGTAGCAACCCAAACCCTCAACAGGCTCTTGAGGTCCAGTTTGATGTCAAGAACCTGCGGCTGTCTAGTACAATAACATCACCATTGTCATTACATCCTTAGTCTCTATTCAGCACTAATCTAGGTTTACACGCACTAGATGTCATAGATAAAATGTCATAACTAATCAATAATAAACTAGAAAACATAATGAATAATTACATAAAAAAGAGGGTCAGAAACAAAGCATGTCAACATGTAAAATGGTTGAGCATCGATATAAATGATGAACCAATTCAACAGGATAGAATAACAACTCATAATATATATATGACAAATAGACAATCATATCCACAACTGCAAGTAGGGATTATTACCAATACAAACATGTCAAGTATGACAGAGAACATAACATAAGACCACAACAATAACAAAAAGGACACATGGAACACATAAATGGCTTGTAGATTTGTAGTTCAACAAGACAACTCAAACTTATTTAAATAGGAAAATAATATCATGCCAAATGGTACTAAACTGGACGAAACATAGCATTATTATTATGTTCATTAAGCACATTAGAGTGACCAATTGGAAATAATTCAAAGTGGCCAGTTTCACCTTCTATATAAACATAGCCACTGGACTGTAAAAATTTAAATTTCCTCATAATTGTATATTTCTTAAAAAATATTTTCAATACAAATTGTAAACAGATAAAATTATGGAACAAAGTCACAAACTCTTCAAACTAAATAACATACTAGTAAGTTTAATTTCATACCACTAAAATATAAGCTGTTTGGTTTTATATATGTCACTTAATTTTCTGGTTCACTTTAATACAATTCAAAAAGCCTTCCAGCTACTTTACATTCTTTCATTAAACAAAATGAACTTAACCTTCATCAACCTGTAATAAGGCATCCCATAGATGAATGCCCCATTGTCCACTGCACCCACCATCAAACTAGCATTGATGCAAACAGGGGAATCCAGTTAGTTTTTTTTAAATTATTATAACAGAGAAATTCTATTGCAGCATGAGGTGTACTTCACATCTCTTGCATCTGCCAAAAAGCGGGAACCCTGATTAGCTAGCGATCCAAACCCTCGCTAGGCGTCTCCAAGAAGACTATCCAGCTAGACAGCTAGGACGTGGTTCAGACATTGTCCAATATGGCAAGTGTGGTTGCCGTGCTTGGCGGCCTCACTTACGCCACCTTCAACGGATCCACGGGTTCAAGACATGGCATGCATTTCACATGTCTATTTCTCGGAGAAAAAAAAAGCATGTAAAATGAAAGTAATGGCTGCAGTGGTAAATTGGGGAACAGTGAACTATTTGGTGGTTTAAATTCACTTAAATAGAAAAGAAATTGCGGTGGTATAAAACTTAACTGGTAATATTTTGACGGTAAACATGCAATCTTTTCCTAGAATACTGCTTCATGATTCTAGAGTACTATAGGAATGGTAGAATATTAGGTGAAATCATCATCTTTTGGTTTACTCCGAAACCTAGGGCAAATTGATATTTTTACAATGGCTAACAGGGGGAATAGTAACAGTAAAGGTGGTATAAAGAAAGGAGACGAGCCACCCAATGGCCATCATATGATGGATTTTGATTTTTTTCAGTGTTATATCATGAAAGGTTTTGTCAATGGTAAATAATGCATTTTCTCATCAAGAAATGTCGAGTAAAACATATATATATTTTTAAATCTGGTGACTAGGAACTTTTCTTAATTAACATGGACGCAGATCACCAGTCAAAATTCGTCATCTTGCTATGAAGTTTTTTTAAACCTAGGGGCAATTTGATATTTTTACAATGGCTAACAGGGGGAATAGTAACAGTAATGGTGGTATAAGAGAGGAGATTAGTCACCCATTGGCCACCATATAATGGAATTTGATTTTTTCAGTGGTATATCATGAAAGGCTTTGTTGATGGTAAATAATGCATTTTCTCATCAACAAATGTCGAGTAAAACATATATTTTTTAAAATCTGGTGAATAAGAATTTTTCCTAATTAACATGGATGCATATCACCAGTCAAAATTCTTCATCTTGCTATGAAGTTTTTCAAAAGGAGAACATCAGAACAGGGCCATGTGCAAGTGACAGAAGAAGAATATATTTTGTAACGTTTGCTAACAATATGACAATATTTTCTTTCACATTTATGTGCATATATTTAGTTCCTACTGTATTAATTATTGTATATGTAAAACATTCAATGTCAAATAATGCATAATACTTGATACCCCTGTTTTGAAATACCATATGTGTGATAGTACATGATCAATTTTCTGCATCTATTAATAGTTTCAGATAAACAATCATGCTGTTCTATCTGGAGCACCAACCTTTATGCTCATGCCAGTCATTTTATTTTGTATTATGTACTACATGATTTATATTTGTGTAATTTGTAGCCTTCTGTCTACTTGAAAAAATACAGGGCCCCTCCGAACTTGTGACCTTTCTTGATAGTTCACGCATTTCCCTATTGGGCCCACAGACAATCTTGTTAAATTTTAGATATGAGTTTGATTATTTATTTTATTTAAAAATTTAGTAGTAAGAATAAAAATCATGCTTAAAGTATTGCTAATGATAAAACGAATCACAACAAACTAATTAATACTTACATATTTTTTTTGAATAATACAAATGATCATTTCATAATTTAATGATATCATCTATTAAAAAACTAGGAGAACTACCTTCTTTCCGACTATTCTACTTAAATCTATAGGCTATTGTGGATGGAGGGAGTATGCATTACGAGGCAAAAAGAATAAATCATTGAACATATTAATCAGGGGTAAGTATTATTTTTACGGTAAAGCAAGGGTAAGCATGCCTAAGTACCTGTAAGACTTCAGTGTACACAATCAAAAGCTTTGTAATAATCTGAAATTAATTTTGAATTTGATTTTCAGACTAGTGCAGAGGGTTTTCGTCATTTTCGTTGTATGGCTCTTTTTCACGGCTGCTAAGAAGACAAGTAAATAGTCTACCTAAAGTTAGTCTTAAAAATCAATTTGATATTGTAAGTCAATTTATTTAGATTATAATCATTTCAAAATCAGGCAGACCAGGAGAGCACTACTGTGCATCCTTTATAATACTGCAATATTTCTAATATGTTAGAATATCTCCAAACTTAACAACTAAGCAAATATATACATTTGTTCGCGCGAATGCCAAACTGTACGAATAATTTTGAACAATAAATAGAATTCCGATTAACCACTTTTTGGTGACACTTTATTTGTCTGAAACCGAACGCAAACTATATAATACTGTGTACTATTACTAACATAACGAGCATACAGGGATCACAACAAAAACTAAAAGGTATGTTGCTATTCAGCAAAACTTGTGGGCATGAAAGGATTCAAGCGAAAACTGAGGAGCTCATAAGAAAATTTTCTAAATATGCGTATGCTCAGATTGTTTTCTAACTAACCACACATACACAACCACGAATCAGGTGGACATGATTTACCTAGCACGATGTGATGCGAGCCAAACGAACATTTCCGGTTCGTTAATGGCCAAAGTGACCTATGGTGCAAATTGATGCAAGATTAGGGAGCCCGCAAAGTAATTTATGCATATTTAGGGAGCTAGTACGATGCAATTTACCAAGTACTACTAGGGTATGGGCCTTCGTGGGCCGTGGATACTTTGCTTCTGTCGTAACCTGTGTGAGTCTGGTTGTTTCTTCGAAGCGGGTCAACGAGCAAAGGCCACGGGGGAAGCAGCGAGATAGCTAACCCTAGCGGCGAGCAGCGATGGCGACTGGGGGGCGTAGTGTCCCGGAGAGCTAACTAGCAAGCGGAAGGCGGTCGGTGAGCCTGTTGGGGGATTGGAATCAAGGTAAGATCCCTAATTTCCTTCTTGGAAATTCTCTGACATATCTGTTGAAGATTGTCTAGTTTCAGTTAATTTGCTTCAAATTTCCATCTGGACCTGATTAAGAAACTTGTTGCGAAGACCAGTCGAACGCCAGTTAAAAATTGGAATTAATTTGGAAGCACGGTAGTCACTCATAGGCAACTCCAAATTTGGGTTGAAATCCACTAATCAACAATTAGAAGTGGCAATTTTACAGGAGTAAAAATTGAAGCTCAGTAGTCTTACTGTCTACTGCTGATAATACATGTGATCCACGCTCTCGCCATCTCCGTACCTGAACTTTTGTCCTGGATCCGCTACCCCTGTGACACCGTGCAGAAACCTGGGTTTGATGGCGTTTCTATTTATGTCCCTTGTGTGTGGGGTCTCAGTTTGGTACTTTGGTTAGTTTGATGCTGCTGTTGCTAGGGAAAGGGCAGCATTGTTTGCTATCTATTTTCTCTGTGATTTTGTCTTTGGTTACCAGTAAAAGCTTCTATGCAGCTTTGGGCATGGACTAGTTTGTATTTTAATTTTTAAGGCTGGGTAATTAATAAGTACACCTTTTTTTAGATTAATTAATAAGTGTGCCTTGTCTCTACAAGTTGAGCAGCTAGCTCTTGGTTCTAGTGAAAATGGCTGCTTTCATATTTTTGCACTCGTGCCATATATTCCCAAGCACTGGAGAAACATGGACAACTTGCGATCTGTCATGTGTTTCATCTGTAACAACACATAGAAGATGGGATAGTATGCACTGTGCAGAAATTAGCATAGGAGCAGAACTAAACACTGCTGATCAGTCTAACTTTGTAGAATCTGGAGGCTTTAAAACTAAGGTACATTACTAAATTATTTGACGGACGCCATGTTACTATCCACATATCTTAAGAGAGCAAGGAGCCAAGCCAGCAGGAAAGGAGATGGAGTCTCTCCCGGTGCCGAGCGTGCAGGCAATGGTGGCAGCCACCGGTGGAGCCCATGTGCCACCAAGATACCTCCGCCCAGGGGACGAGGCAGTTGCTACTGATGGAGAGGCAGAGATCCCCGTCGTTGACTTCCAGAGGCTGCAGCTTGGACATGGTGAGCAGATGGCACTTCTCCACAGGGCTTGCCAGGACTGGGGCTTCTTCCAGGTTAATTCGGAGTCCTACTTCTTCTGAATTTACATTCTGCTAATCTGTTGGTGCCAACTGATGATTAATCGGCCGCCGGGACACCTGCTTTGCTTGCAGCTAATAAACCACAGCGTCCCAGAAGATGTGGTGGACGGGATGAAGGCCAATGTCAAGGGATTCTTTGAGCTGCCTGCAGAAACCAAGATGCAGTTTGCTCAGGAGCGAGGGCAGCTGGAAGGTTATGGCCAACTGTTTGTTATGTCAGAGGATCAGAAGCTTGACTGGGCTGACATTCTCTTCCTCAATACGCAGCCAGCGCAGAGCAGGAATATCAGATTCTGGCCTCACATACCTGCTGACTTCAGGTATGAAACTCTCAACTCATACTCTGATCTGATCTGATGTGACGGCGATGTTTATTTAGCAGCATGGACTGCAAACCTGTCTATCATTAATTTAGATCGACACTGGACAAATATTCTGCTTCTGTGAAGAGCATAGTGGATTTCCTCTTGGTTACCATGGCGAACAACTTGGGAGTCAATCCAGAGGTGATTGCAGACAAATGCGGCACCGGTGGGATTCAGGCAGTGAGGATGAACTACTACCCTCTGTGCGTTCAGGCAGACAAAGTCATCGGCTTCTCTCCTCACTCTGACTCTGATCTATTGACCCTTGTCCTCCAAGTGAATGAGGTGGATGGCCTGCAGATCAAGAGAAATGGGACTTGGTTTCCTGTCAGGCCTTTGGATGGCGCTTTCGTTGTCAATGTGGGAGACATTCTTCAGGTACAAGCATTATATCCATCTCTTTATCCAATGCTGCCTGTGAGCTGTTTGGTCAAAACTGAAACGACATTGTCTGTTATTGCTGATTGCATTGCCCATGCATATGCATAGATTTTCACAGATGGGAGGTACAAGAGCGTTGAGCATCACGCTGTTGTGAACACAAAGAAAGAGCGTCTGTCGGTTGCAGCCTTCCATTCTCCAAGCATCCATGCCGTCATAGGCCCTCTGAGGGAGATGGTGGCACATGAAGATGAGGCTGTTTATAAGAGCATAGACCATGATGAATTTATGAAGCTCTTCTTCTCCGCTAAGCTGGAGGGGAAGAGCTTCTTGGACAAGATGAAGAAGTTCTAGACCAAAGCCGAGAGAGTGATCAGTGACAGAGGATCAGATCGGGTGATCGACAAGCTGCCTATTGTGCTTGTTGGTAATCGATGAGGTATTGGATTTGCGGACAAAGGATGTAATGGGACCACAGTTGGTATTTAGAACCCATGGTAGTCTCTATTCATATCAATGTACTTACCGGCAATGCATTCTTTCATTCCTGATATTTCTTTGCACTTGTGGTATATATTCCCAAACATTGTATTGACATGGACAACTCTTTTTCTGTGATATTGTCCTATGTTTTTCACCTGTGACGACACACAACTGATGGGATGGATGTGATGTTATCCTGAGATGGGAGGACTAAGCCCAACTTGGTTGTTTCCTTTTAAATATCACCAGGCAGTCTGGTGAACTTCCACATCATATGATTTGGAGGGGCAACAGAGGAGAGAGATGGTACCAGTCTCATTATCTTGCAGTCCGTCTTCAAGAAACTTTTAGTTGGGATCAGATAGTGTGGCTCCAGCTATGGAGCGATTCTTTTCTGTTTTGAAGCACTCCCATGGTCTGCTTGGTTACTATTAAAATGAAGTCCCCTTCAAAGGCCAATATGTTGCTTTGCAATTTCATTTTCTTTTTACAGTCTTGGAGCATTCTGCTTTAACAGGTAGACAAGGATAATGTGGATTCTCTTGTGTGGAAGCTAAAGTCTTCATCTGGAATCTTGGCAAATTTATCATATGGTAACATGTTGATGGCGTTTGGCTTATCCTTTTGGGTTTAGTTTGTCTCTATTTGACTTGTAGATATTGCCTTCCGCTTTGTTCTCTGAAGCTGGTATGCCCAAAGAATTTGGGTGTACCCCGACCTTGTAATCAGCTTCCAATAGAAGCTGAGGCACATCCAAATGTCAAAAAAAAAAAAAAAAACTGGTCTAAAGCAATGACAGGTGCTATAAGTTGCTAGCGTTGCCAACAATAGAAAATTAATTAAAAAAAAAACCTTGTCCACACACCAGGTATGCGAGTGCATTATTAGATAGGGAGAGATATGGAAGAATCAAGAAATGATCCATGTTTGAAATAATTCCATATTGGGTGTGTTTGGTTGGGGGAATTATTGAAATGGAATGAGTTTAATAGATTGGGACTACTAATCTTTATTTGTTTAGTGGGCATGGAAAGTTTACAAGGGGGATAGAGGGGATGGAGGGAACTCCCACCCTTTTAATACCAAAGGTACCTAACGTGAGTTGTGTCTTCACTAAAATCTAATTCCCATCTGAACTCCTCACCATGCTCGTTTCTTTTGCCAAATAATAAATGGGAGTAAAAATCAAACTCCCACGATCAATCCCACTATCAACTCCCTCTCTAAACTTTCATTTCCCTTTCTCTAAGTTACCAAACACACGTTGTAAGTATTAACTGTTGTGTTTATCTTAAAATACCTATTAACTTATATATAACGTAATAGTGGACTATCTATAAAAGTTTCAGAGCCTGGGCAAATCTTATTATATACCAAGTATTTGCTATGAAAATTTTGTTTCTGATTCGTCAAAATCATCAAATCGTATTGCACATTTGCCAGGTAAGCCTAGGCCACCGCCTAGGGTCGCCGGGCAGTGGATCTTGACAGACATTGTTCACTCCTAAACTTTTAAAGCCATTTCTTTTATTCCTCTAATCTAAAAAAACTAGGGTGGTTCCATTCTATAGAGTTTATATGGTAGTTCAGCTAGAAAATTTTAATAAGCTTTGCTTGTCATTCTCTCCTTCCTTTCGTCGTCCTAGCTAGTCCTCTCTCTCCATTCTTTTTTTCAATGAGCTTCTCAGTTGCCTCCCAAGTTTCTCTTGTCTCCATTAAATCTGTTCTCACGAGCGAGGACAATATGCTATTTGAAAAAAACCTAATGGTCAACTCACAATCAATATATAATTAACTTAAAACACATAAATTCCGTATGAATCTGTAGGTGATCTACTTAAAAAATAATGTCCTAGGTGTTCTCTCTGTTTTTTTTGGCTGCAAGCAGGTGTTGAAGCCCTGAGGGATAACCGTTGTGGAGTGAGACAGGCTAGTTTGAAGTGCATTGTTCCAAGACTTTTTTTGGAATTCCATTTGAAACCGTTCAAATATGAAATAGACAAAAAAAATAAGTGTCCGAGAAAAATGTATTTCGTATGTTTTTCCATAGAGAGCATATATTGTTATTCGAATTTGTGGCAGATGCACAACACACACCATGGCACGCTACATGCACACACCTTTTTATGATGACACATGCTCTATAGAGATGCTAGGACAAATATATGAACCTTCTAGAATTTCTACTAAAATACACCTCTATTTTAAAATGAGGCAGCTCAAGTGTGCAAGATTCAAGGGCTACTGTGAAAAAATATGGTATCCGGTTATCATTATGGATGGCTTATCTGCTTACCCTGGTTACCCTAATAAGAGATAGATTAAATTATATAATTATGGACAGGGTATGACTCGAATAGAGTTTCCTTATATATTAGAAATATAAAAAGAAACTTGATTGAGTACTACCTAGAATAGGTTAGATAACCCAAGCGTATCTAGCTAGGTATGCTACTTATAACCCAACCTTATACGGTTAAAGAATTATCATGTATCTTGCCTCTCAACTTATATAAGACCAATAGGGAGTCCCTAAGAGGGCACAAGAGAACACTCAAACACAACCTATGGATAAAATACAATTCTAAATAAGAGTAAGATATTATCTTATATCGAGGACTTGATTGGTCAGTATCAAGTTTTAGGTCCATCGTACTACCCCTAATTATTATTGCCAATAACAAAATTGATAGCTATTAAAGAAGTTCCCTTCAAATTCCAATTTGATGCTTTACAAACTTATTTTCTATTTACTGTCTTGGAGCATTATGCTTTTATAGGTGGACAAGGATAATCAGATAATGTTGAGCTTTTTGTGTTGAAGATGTAGTCTTGCATGTCTTCATCTTGAATCTTGGCAAGTTTTTGATAGGGTGAAATGCTGAAGGAGTTTGGCTTAAAACTTGATTTTGATTGTATGTCTTTGTTTTCTTGTAGATATTAGCTTCTTGTGTTCTCTTCTCTAAAGCTTGTATCCCCAAAGAAGTTACATATACTCAAACCTTATAATCAGCTTTCAATAGAAGTTAAGGTCATCTCCGTGTCAAAAAAAATGGAAAAGAGAAAAAAAGAGCAAAATTTGCTCAAAGACACTCTAGATTTATGGCAATTGATTTAGAACACTTTGATGGCTTTGCCATACGACACTATAGTTTTATGGTTATATGCTAAAATACACTCTAACATTGTTTTAATATATCCTCTTTAAATGGAAATATAAAACTTCGTAAAAGATATTTGTATCCTTGGCCAACTTGCAGAAATAAAAGCCTTTACAAAATTCATTTTGTCCAAAATTATGGAAATAAAAAAAACATCGAGGGCAACATAATGAGAATCAAAAAAACAAATTTAACAAATACTACCTAATTTGAACATTTTATTGACTTTAAAAAATTTGGGAAAAATATTTGGGACATGTTCTGAATTTCGGTAAATATATTTAAATACAACAAAAAAATTAGTCAAATTTAATTTTTAATAGGTGACTCAAGGGTAACATTATTATTAATAATGGCAAAATAAAGTGTCCGTAAAAGTAGGGTGCTTTGTAGCAAATGTCATAAATAGTGTGTCCTGGAGTAATTTTTTTTTAAAAAAAGAAAAGGCGTGATCCAACAATAGAAAATTTATAAAAAGCACCTTGGCCTTCCCACCAGACTAGTGTGAGTGCGTTAGACAGGGAGAGATACGGAAGAGTTGAGATACAGAATAATAAATCCATATTGTGTCTCAATAGTTAGTTTGTCTTAAAAACATTCATTAACTTGTATATGAGACGCTATCCAACCTCTTTTAAAGCCATTCACTTATATTTATTTTTAGAGTAAAGTGTATGTAAGATTTTTATATGACTGTTAGCTGGATTTGCAAAATCTTAAAGTGCATTCTCATGTAAACTTGTCCCAAATATCCAAACGTTTCAATCCCATCTGTGCTGGTGGATTGGATTAGTAGGATGATGTTTCTTTATTTCTATATGTGACTAACATATGGTCCTATAAATTCTTTTAATTTTTTATTATAATTATAATTGACATGTAGATATTATATTTTTATCTTTTTTTATATGACTATGTCATATCAGCGTATAGAATGGGCTATAATGGACCTATATAGCGGCTGTAGCGGCTATGACAAGTTTAGAGATATAAATAATAGTCGAGGATCACCGTGTAATAGGATCACCGTCCAAGTAGAAAATAAATAGTGGGACTTGCTTATCATTCTCTCCTCCACCACTTTGTTGTTCTCCTGGGCTCGTCCCCTTCCCTCCACCCCTGTTCCTCTATGAGCTTTGTGCCATTACTGCATCTCCTCCTCCCTGTGCTCTTCCACTGCTACGTCTCTCCCTGATCTCAGCTCCTTTGTACCCGTCTCACATGTGATGGCAGTATGCCGTTTTGAAAAAGAAACAATCAACTCACGGTCAATATATGACTAGCTATTCTAGGCAGAGTGAGACAGGATAGCCATGTGATAAATTAAAGTTGTTTGACACGCATAATTTTGCAAGGGTCTTTTCTTGAAATTACATAGGAAACAGTTAAAATATGAAATAAGCACAAATTCGTCAAGCACGTGGCTGTCAATCTAGAAGAGAATCAAATATAGTCCAATATTGCACAGGACATATTTGCAATTATCCCGCAGGTGACAAATCCCGATAACGTATAAAAATCTCAAATGGAATAATAAATAAATATTAAAAAGTTAAAAAGTTAAAAAGTTGATTTAAAGAAATTTTAGAAAATGCTAGTGACGAAAGGTCGAACTATGACCATATAAAGAGTGCCAGTTATAATCCGTAAACTTCTAGCCGAAAAAAAAGCTCTAAGTTGGTGATGAGATATCCATGTTGACATTCTTTGAGTGAAAGGTCACATATTTTATAGCTGGAAAGGAGCAATACTATTTCACAGAAAGGAAAAGGAATATATATCAACACAAACTATATACAGTTCAAATAGTTATGAAATTGCTTTAAAAAATAGACCACGTGGATTATTATGTCACAAGTCTCTCAACAAGCATTCAAAGCAAACACACAATATCATGAAACAAGGATGCAAGATCTAATATTAATATTAATACCTCTAAACGTCTAGGCTTGCTGACGAGGAGGCACGCCATGTCATTGATTTTTTCAGAAAAGTGCTCCATATTTCTGTAAATAACGCACAGATTCTAACTCACGCGGACCACTCGATCTAGTCCGTGGTACTCAATCTGGACATTCGCTTGCCCCAGCAGTACCAGTTCTTCCGTGGCCATCGGATCGCCGAGACGAGATCAGACGGTCTAGATCACTTGAGCAAACTGATACAACCAAACCCTAAGGGTGTATTTGTCATCTTTTGTAAAGAGGATAGGGAGTTAGGAGGAAGCTGATGCAGGGATTGATCATAAGAGTTTCATTTTAACTACTAGTGTCCTTTTTGGTAGTATAGATGAGAATCATGTGGAGTTCTTATGGCAATTGGATTTCAAGTGATGATCTAGGACTCAAATTTATTTCCTCATACACCATTTGGTTTTTTTTACGTTTGAATACATATTAACATTGCTTTTGGTTCCTTCCTCCAATCGCACTTACCTGTATGTGTTCTTTGTGGAGTTCAGCTGATCTGGTGGTGCTTCATCTGCAAAATCATGGATCCATTCACGATTGCGTGTACAAGAACAAGGTGTTCTTTTAAGTTTATGTAGATAATGTTGTTCAGTAATGCCAATTGCTAAACACGAACATCATAAATATTTATTTTTGTTTCCTTTATGCTAGTTTTTCTTTTCTTTTAGAGAGGGGGCGGGGCACATAAACATTTCTTGCGCTGGTTTGTTTTTGGCTTTATCCAATAACATGTTCACTATTGTAAAATAAATGACATTTTTCACGTTTCAACTTCCAATCTACATTTTTAATAGTATGTGTTTTCTGATTTTGGTCTGTTTTAAAACATGCCTACGATAACAACAAGAACAAAAATTAGAATAATTTATTAAGCTAGAAATAAATTACAAATTTGTAGTTGCCGACCACGGCTCAAAATCCAACAAATTCATCTTTGAAATGTTAATTTGGAAGTTCCTCACCAGCAACCTTTTACTATCGAATAACCTTTAACCGGTGTCAATAAAGATCTACTACTCTGTACTGTATTCTAGATCCAAATTTTCATAAATTGTGTTCCTTTGTAGAATTTTAGGTGTGTGACATAGAATGTACCGCTAAATCTGGGCTCTCTTCCAAAAGGAAAATTTTTAACAGGCCTGATAGATTTTGGATGGCCATTTCCTTCTGTTTGTATTTGTTATTATACCCTTTGCATATGGGTGTACTAGCGCCTGTCGTTGGTCTTATCAAATATTATGATTTGGTTCTCCCATCTAAAATGTCTAAAAGGTCGAGTATGGATTGTGTATATGATTTCTTTCATATTAATATCTACTCAAAATACAAATAATTAGTTATATGTTGTTGTATAAATACTCTCATTTTATCGCAGTTAATCTCATGAAATATTTTCACAGTTGAGGCCCTACCACCACATCTTCCGTGGGTAGCTGCGTTCTAACATCTGAAGCCATTGTAGTGCCATGCCTTTTGTAGTCCGTATTCTGATACTAATGTTATATTTATGTGTGGTATAGTTAATAAAATGTTAACCTTTAAAACAATACTGAAAATAATATATGGTGTGGGTTAATTGCTATTTTGTGTTTGCAGGGTCTAGTGAAAAGAGATTATAAATGTTAGGTTGTCTGCAGGTCAAGCATGTAAAGATATCGTGTTGTTACTTCACTGCAATCGTTCCGTGATTGCCATGTTCTTATTTGATTGTAACAATTTATTACAGCATTTATATATATTGCATTTGAATTCTATCCATATCCACAAGGCGTAGCGCATGCCTCAATATACAAATGGAAAAAAAAAGTATTGTAGTCATACATAGTTGATTTTTTTTTGTGTAGATCAATTTTTTGTTAAGCATGTTCATGTAGGGATGTGTGATACCATAATCTATTTTATTTTCCTCACCCAAGAGAATATATTTTATTAGTTTCTTATAATATTTTATAATTGTTTAGTTCCTATGCAATAAATGAAAGTTCCGAAGGTACGATTCCCTCGAGGCTTAAATTCCACTTCCTGTTACGTACGTAAGATATCATTATCTAACGTAGCTACACTAAGTCTCATAGTATTTAATTCTTGGACTAATTGGTCAGAAGTGCTCAATTATTAAACTCAACAGTTACACAACATGCGTGTACTCTTACATACGAACATCCATGCATACTGCTCCACAACAACACACATAGAGGTCACATTACCAGAGAAGATGACATCACTACCAGTTCTTCAATCTTTAACTTTTTTTTTCTACCAGCAGTAGCTATCTGGTAGTGATAAGTGGGGGTTGACACTTTGGTTTTCCAACAACATAGATGCCCACAATTAGTGCCTATCCTACTTGAACCAATCCTAGATTTTGAATTTTCTTAAGGCACCAAAAAGACCAAAAAAGATTTCATATTTTAGTGGGTATGTATAAAGGGTCACATGTGATTTTTCATACGAATTATTAGGTATTTATATAAACTATGTTGATGTAAAAATGCATTTTTTTAAAACATGTTATATATATTTGATACCTAGATGACTTAAAATTAAAAGAAAAGCATCACCTAATTGACGAGCTTTATAAATTTGATATAGAGTTTGTTAATTTGAAATATCCGTTTTCAAAATAGATGCCCTCTATTTAGTTTTACCATTTTCTACTTTTCCTAGTCTATATCAATAAACCCACTATCTTTCGTATAGAAGACCTCCTTGCTGCCTACTAGCCCATCGAGCAGATCGCCAGCCTGTCATGCCATGTCCGTTCGCCAAGCAGTCTGTTAGCCTGTTGAGCAGATTAAGACGACGCTGGCCCATCGCACCATCTGCATTCACTAGGTAAACGTGTGGCTTTCCGACCGAACTTTTGGCTCCTCTATTGGCGCAGATATGCACATGTTGTGCCTCACCCCTCCCAATCCTCCACTGGCCACGCGCGTCTTTCACTCTGTCTGCAATGCTCGCTCCGTGCCTCTGCACCCCGTGCTCATCCATGAATACAGGCCAAGCCCATGCAAGCACCAAAGGCCACGTGCTATCCAGCCTACATGTTCTAGCCCACGTGCTCCCCATTTAGGACCATTCATGTGTTTTCAGTCCAACTATAGTTAACTTCCCATCATCATTTGACAAGGTTTCCAGATCAGAAAATTTTATGCTCCATAGTACAAACTCTCTTTTCAGAATGTAGAAACTTCCTATTAACAAAAGGATAAACTTTTTACTTTCACATGAAAGTGCTTCTCATTTTTTCTTGGGAACTTCATACTCATGTTTGGTTTAAATATAGAGTAGAAACTTTCTATTAATAAATGGGTAAACTTTCTACATAAACATTAAAGTATCTCTCTTGTTTCTTTAGAAACATCCTACAAGGGTTTAAACTTTGTATAAAAAATAATCCATAGTCAAATTACCAATCACATTTGTTAGAAAAATAACACATCAAACTTCCTAAAACGAACAAACTCTTATGATATCATTGGGGAGGCCTATTTCACGATCATTCATGTGGATACGGAAGAACAAGTACCTTATGCATACTTATCCTTTTCCATCACCACCAGATTGACTTCATACCATTACTTTTCTCATTGTTATTCCACTCACGCCACCATGTGCTCATCCACAAAGCTAACCAAGCTGCACCCTGCCTATTTCCCTCCTCAAAAGTCAGCATGCCTCCACTCCTTCACTCCCCTCTTCCTTCTCCCTAGTGATATGGTGGCAAGCACTGGCCTCCTCCTAGGTGAGATGGCAGTGAGTGTGGGTCCCTCTCCATCCTGCTTGTAGAGTCAACGGGGATCCTAGGCTCTCCTTCCTTCTTCGGCAAGACAATGATGAGATGTTGGCAGTTCTTTCTTCTTGCACCTTCTTTTTCTCAAATCTAACTATTGGTGTGCTTTGTGCCGAGTTGAAATTTTCATGATTTGAAGCAGACACATTTATTCTTAAAGATAATTTTTATAGAACTGTGATTAAACCCGTTATGTCGTATGGGATAGAATATTGGTATATAAAAAGACGATATGTTTAACAGCTGAGTGTTGCAGAAATACATATGTTACACTGTATTTATAGTCATATAAGAATGAATCGAGTCTGAAACGATGATATAAGTGGTCAGCTAGGGGTAGTATCAATTAAAGACAAATTTATCCAACATCACTTGAGATGGTTTAGCCATGTTCAAATGAGACCTCTAGAGGCATCAGTACATTATGGAATTCTAATTAAGATAATAATGTGAGAAGAGATAGGAGAAGAACAAAATTGACATGGGGAGAGATAATAAAAATAGATTAAAGATTATAATATAACAAAAATCTATAGTAAAAGTGCTTAGAAAACAGTTATTGATGTGTTTGAAATGCTCATATTGGGTTCTAACTCTAGCCTCCTTTAACTTTTTTGTCACTAAAATATTTTGTTGTTGTTGTTGTTGTTGTTGTTGAAGCAAACACATTTGGAGATTTCAATTGAAAAGGTTTATTATTTTAAGGAGAAAATTTTAGATAACTTGGAGTGAAAAGTTTTTGAGTCAATTCATTTGAAATTCCATATGTGCAAAGTTTCTCTATTGAAAGTTTTTGTGCACAATGTTTATTCACTGAGTTTTTGTGTATGAAGTTTTTCTAATGGAAAGTTCCGGTGTATGAAAGTTAAAATTCTGTGTCGAATGTTGTTGTGCACAAAGTTTATTCACTGAAAAAAATGTGTATAAAGTTTTTAAGATCAAAATTTTATTTTTTTAATAATAGATAGAAATCTAGCCTTTATATATATTAGTGAAAGAGTATTAGGAATGTTGAATGAATCCAACCACACAGGTATGATACATGCCACAAATCAAGGGCTATATACTATAATTATAATAGGCTACCAAATTAAGGGCTCCATAATAGGCTAACAAATCAAGGGCTACATACTATAATTACAATAGGCTAACACTCCCCCGTAGTCGGACCGAGGGCACAGCGAACGTTCAGACTGTATCGAAACTCTTGAAACAAGGAAGTAGAAAGATACTTGGTGAAGACGTCGGCGTACTGGGATGTTGTAGGAACATAAAGGACCCAAACGTGACCGAGGGCAACCTTCTCCCAAATAAAGTGGAGATCAATCTCAACATGCTTTGTCTGCTGATGTAGTACCGGGTTACTGGAGAGATACACAGCACTAATATTATCACAGTAGACCAAGGTGGCATGGCGAGGCGGATGGTAAAGCTTAAGGAGCAGCTGGCGTAGCCAAGTAGCTTCAGCAACACCATTAGCCATTGCTCGATATTCGGCCTCAACACTAGACCGGGAGACTGTATGCTGACACTTGGAGTACCAGGACATCAAGCTGTCTCCAAGAAACACTGCGTAGCCAGAAATCGACCGACGAGTATCAGGACAGCTAGTCCAGTCGGCATCCATATAGACAACAAGCTCAGTAGGTGATGAACGGCGCATGGTCAAGCCAAGGGATAGAGTGCCCTACAGGTAGTGTAGAATCCGCTTGAGGGCAACAAGGTGCGGTTCTCAAGGATCATGCATATAAAGGCAAATATGCTAGACAACAAAAGCAATGTCAGGACGAGTGAAAGTCAGGTACTGGAGTGCACCGGCCAGGCTGCGGTACTGTGTGGAGTCGGTAATCGGAGGACCATTTGTAGAAAATTTGAAGTGCAGGTCGATAGGGGTGCTGCAAGGTTTACAAGCACTCATCCCGACGCGCTCCAAAATGTCCTGAGTGTACTGCCACTGAGGAACAATCCAGCTACAGAACGTGTCACGGAGATACCTAGAAAGTGATGAAGTTGTTCCATGTCTACAATAGCAAATTCACGCTGGAGAGCTACAATAATATGTTGGAGAAATCCGGCAGACAAAGCGGTGAGAACAATGTCATCCACATACAGTAGCAAATATGCCGTATCTGTCCCTCGGCGATATATGAATAGTGAAGTATCTGATTTGGTCTCAATAAAGCCAAGGGACACGAGGTGAGAGGCAAATCTGTGATGCCAAGCACGAGGATCTTGCTTCAAACCATAAAGGGACTTGTTGAGCCGACAAACAAAATCTGGACGGGACGAGTTGACGAAACCAGAAGGCTGCACACAATACACTGTCTCAGTGAGAGTGCCATGTAAGAATGCATTCTTCATATCCAGTTGATGAATAGACTAGTTTTAAGATAAAGCCAGAGAGAGTACCACCCGAATTATTGCAGGCTTGATAACTAGACTGAAAGTCTCATCATAGTCAATACGTGTACGGTGTGAAACCTCAGAGAACCTAGCGAGCCTTGTAACGATCAAGGGAGCCATCTGCCAGTAGCTTGTGATGGTAAATCCACTTGCCGGTCACAAGATTAACACCAGGAGGTCGAGGAACAAGACTCCAGATGTCATTGGCGAGGAGGGCATCATACTCAGCTTGCATAGCAGAGTGCCAATTGGGGTCTGACAGAGCATCACGAATAGAGCGTGGGAGAGACGACATGGGCACAGCGTGGAGGTTTAGACGGTCCATGAGCTGTGCGATGCCTGCCTTGCCGCGTGTGCGCATTGTTGACCGGAGGGATGACGATCGGTTGAGTGGCAGCTGTATAGCCAGTTTCGCTGGCAACAACCTGTGCACGAGCATCAGGGGCAGCAGGACCTGTAGTACGTAGGGGCACCATGGGAGTGGTGGTTGGCATGGGATACACAGGGACAGTAGAGCCAGTCGTCACGGGCGACGACGTAGAGGGGGCGCTGCTGGCAACAGCCTGTGTGGGGTGCACAGGGGCAACAGCGCTGGAGCCTGCTGACCACGGACCAGGGCTAGGCGGTACAGAGGTGGTCGCAGGTGCGGCTGCAGGCTCATGTACTGGCACAACGCCATGCACAGCGGATGTCGCTGAAGGGATGGAGGTACTTGCACGCACAAAACGAGCTCCAAGGACGGAAGCGGTAAGATCATGATCATCAGTCAAGAAGTCTAGGGCAGAAGGTGCCATGGGTGTGGTAGACATGTCGGAGAACGGAAAGAAGGATTCATCAAAAACGACATGCTGAGAAATAAGAATGCGGTTCGATTAGAGCTCGAGACAACAGTAGCCTTCGTGTTCCGAGGAGTAGCCAAGAAAGATGCATAAGGATGAGCGTGGGGCGAGTTTGTAAGGTGTTGTTGAGGACATGTTAGGATAACATGCGCACCCAAACACTTTGAGGTGATCATAGGAGGGCTGGGTGGAATAGAGGGCGCTATATGGTGTGGAGAAGGCGAGGGTTTTAGTGGGGAGGCGATTTACAAGATATGTCATAGTGTGAAGGGCCTCAACCCAATAGGCCGGAGGGAAACTCACCTAAAACAAAAGAGAATGCAGAGTGTTGTTAATGGTGTGAAGGGAACATTCCGCCTTTACATTTTGTTGATAAGTATATGGACACGACATGCGGAGTGCAACACCATGGGAGAGGAAGAACATGCGAGCCTAAGAATTTTTGAATTCACGATCATTGTCGCACTAGATGCTCTTGATGGTGGTGCCAAATTGCATGCGAATATAGACAAAAAATTTGAAAGAGTGGAAAATGTCTCGGATTTGAGACGGAGTGGAAAAGTCCAAAGGTAGTGTGAGCAATCATCAAGAATGACTAGATAATATTTGTATCCTGACACACTAACAATAGGAGATGTCTATAGATCACAGTGTATTAAATCAAAATTATGAGTAACTCGAGAGCTAGATAAACTGAAAGGTAAACGTGCATAGCGACCAAGTTGGCATGCATAACATATGTGGTCAAGATCATCTTTATGATAAGAAATTACACTGGAACTAAGGAGCTTGGACAGAGCTTCACGCCCAAGGTGTCCAAGACGACGATGCCAAAGGGAGGTAGGTGCAGTGATGAGTGCGGAGGTGCTGGTAGTATTGGTGGAAGGTGCATAGAGTGGGTAGAGGTCACCGGAGCTATTGCACCTGGCTATCATGTTCTAGGTATGCAAATCCTTTACAGAAAGGCCAAAAGGATCAAACTCAATGGAGCAGTTATTATTAGTGGTAAACCGACGAATGGAAATCAGATTCTTAATAATGTTGGGTGACACCAAAATATTTTTAAGAACAAGATTGTGATGTGGTAAAGAAAAAATATATGATCTAGTGGCAGTGACAGGAAGTGAAGCACCATTGCCTACAATGATGGATGGAGTGAAAGGAGATGGTGGGAGATGGGGGAGAGTTTATCAGCATCCGCGGTCATGTGGGAACTAGCACCTGAATCGGCGTACCACTCAGAGTGAGGGGCTGACGGGTTCAGGGTCATGGTGTTGAAGGAGTGTGGCAGAAAGTCCTGATGTGATGACCCTCCTTGTGTAGGGTTCCAGGGTGCCATCGAGGAGACCTGGTAGCCCGGGGAAGGCGTCTAGAAGACTGGAGGCATAGTTCCACCGTAGAATGCACCATAGGTGCCGCCATAGGCGCTGGGTGCACCACCGAAGCTGCCATAGTGTGGTACAACGCTAAACGCAAGCGGAGGCGGTGGAGGATGCTCGGACTGGTCGTAGGGCCACATCCGTACAGTACCAGCCCAAGGGTACACGAAGGATGGATGGATGCCGAGGGATGTGCCACCATGTCCGCCTGGAGGGCGCCACTAGGAGGTGCCGTCGGGCCAGGAGGAGCCTGTTGGCCGCCACGTCGGCTGCGGCCACGACCGTGGCTAGTGCATTGGCGAGTAGAGGGTGCAGGAGGGCATGCTGGAGGAGGCACCCTCGGGCGGGGAGGTGCAGGGGCCCTAGGGGCCGTAGGGCATGGTGTCGCATCAATGAGGGCGGATGGCAGGGATGGTGGATGGGCGTCGATCTTCATCTTCTCCAATAGAAGGTGTGTTCGAGCTTCTGCGAACGTTGGGAATGGCCTGTGCATCTTGAGGATGGACACCATATGGTGGAACTTGTCGCTGAGGCCGCAAAGGAGCGTGAGCACCATCTGCCAATCACCGATGGGGTTGCCGAACTCGGCAAGAGACGCCGCCATCGACTCGAGTTGGTGGCAATAGTCGGTGATGCATAGGGATTCCTGGTGGAAGTTGCGGAATTTCGTCTCGAGAAGGAGCGCACGGGACTCCTTCTGGCTAAGGAACTCGTCCTCGAGGTAGCACCATGCCCGGTGAGCGGGACCTTGTCGCATCATCAGGGACTACTGCAGGTCACCGGAGACGGTGCTGTAGATCCACGTGAAGACGTAGCAGTTCGCTTGCATCCCATTCTTGAGAACGTGCCAGGTTAGGGCATATTTGTTGAGGACGGTGAGGAACATGTCGTGGCACTTGGTGTAGGTGTTCGTGACTTGGTCGAGGATAACGAGGATGAGGGCCTTGATGTTGACGACGGCGGTGGCCTGTGCCCAGTGGGCCTCGTGGGTGCGCTCATAGTCGTCCAGGGTGGCGGCACGGAGGCGAGCTGCCTCGGCGCTGCGCACGGCCTCGACGCGTGCGTGGGCTTCAACAGCGAGACGCTGGTCCTCGGTTTTCTTGGCGGCGACGACGGTTGAGGTAGTGTCGTCATTGTCCGCCATCAAGGAATGACAACGCGACCAATCAGCTGCTGTGGCACACGATCGGGTCGGTGACGGCGGCCGATGACGTGTCACGACAAGCCGGCGAACAGATCGGCAGGAAGTAGGCACAAGCGATGGGGATCGGCGATGCTCCCGACGATGGAGTCTGCAGCAGGGGCAGCGATCGGATCGGCGGCTAGCTAGGGTTATGGAAGAGTAGTGGAGCATAACTGCGTCTAGGAATGATCTTATTGAATGAATATGTGTCAATACATATATCAGGAGCCAACCATGTAAGCGTGATACATGTCACAAATCAAAGGTTATATACTATAATTATAATAATTATAATAGGCTACCAAATCAAAATCAAAAGTTACGTACCATAAAGTTTTATCTAGGAATAGTTAAATTCCGGGTCTCTTTACCGAGAAACAATGAACCAAAATAAAAAGAAAAAACTAAGCTACGATCATCAGCCGTCTTACGAGCCCTGCCGCGCTAAGCAACCGCACTAATGGACCTTGATACACATCACAAACTCCTGCGCTCTGACCGGCTCCTTCGCTAATCTGCCCCCACCATCAGCCGGAACCAACCAATCCACTTACAACAACTCCCGGCCTATAGTGCCTTCACTCGCCGACGCCATTCAGTGGAAACAGAAAACAAGAAGAGGCCACACGTCGCGTCCCCTTCGTCGCTAGCACCACCAATCACTCAACCATCAACCGACCGATGTCGCTCTTTATTTTAGCTATCTTGCACACCAAATAGGTACCAGATCTGACAATTAGGCCAGATCCAACCAACCGGTTTCCGCTCCATCGTTTCTTCTCGCTGCAGCTGTCTTGCTCACCCAAAGTGCACTAGATTTTGCCATTAGACCGTATCCACCCACCTCGGGCACCTTCTGCGCCGTCTAGTTAATCCTCCAACCTAGTCATCTCCATTCAATCCATCGCTCGGCCAAAACTAGCCAGATCCGACTACTACGTCTATGCGCATCTTGCCTGGCACCACATCGACCGCTGCCATGGGTCGGGCCAGCAAGAAGAGGCCGGCTATCCTTCCTTCCCTGGACGCCCTAGTACACCTCAGCACATGCTGGCGCCGGCCCTCCACCAGCAGAGCAAGGGGAGTTCTGACCCGCCACTAGCCCGCTACTGCACAGCCAAAACTGGTGCCGGCAGCTGCTACCAGCGCTGCCACCGTCGTTGTAGGATTCGTCGTCGCCGCCGTCCACGAGTCGGGGGAAGCCTCTGTCACCGCCGCCATCCACAAGCTGAGGCAGCCTAGCCGCGGCTACGCGATCCATGGAGATGGCAGTCACCGCCGTGGCCCGTCACAGTCGCTGTCCCCGAGCCGAGGCCGCCGCTGCACGAGCCGTGGAGACGCCAGTCACCCCCGCCGTCCGTCGCCGCCACCGTTTACCGCCGTGAAGCCTAGAGCAACAGACCCAGATCCGGCAACAACCCTCGGCTCCCATCAACCGGGGAGCCGGGAAGAGGCCCTGCCACCACTATCCTGGCCGCTGCACGGGCGCCCAGCAGCCGGCTCGAATGGCGGCGACACGGGAGACGGGAGAGGAGGGGTATGTGTCTAAAAGTTTATGCGCTGAAAGTTTGTTGCCGAATCAGGCTCAGGCATCCCATGGGAGCATTCCCCGCTCACATGTTCACAAAAAAAAGGAAACAGGAGAGGGGCCCGAGAAGGAAAGGCGCATGTTCGCGCGTTAGGGATTTCGGATATCACTTACATGCTCTTGTGTCAAAAGATAAGATGGAAACAGGAAGCACACACATACGGATAACAACAGAAGAAAGGGTAATTAGGCGGGAATCGCGAGGCAGTATGTGAAACTGATAAATATGAACTAAGCCTTGAGGGAGCTGTCCAACTCCTCTGCAAACCTCTCCATAGCTGACGACAGCAATGAAATAGGGACAGCCACTACATCCTCGCCACCGTTGCTTCCCTTGACGTTCAGTAACAAGCTCACCGGGCTCAGCGCCCTAGCTGGGCAGCCGTACACCCATCCAAAATCCACGTGGTCGCAGCCAACGCGTCGGACGTCGCTAAGGGCGAAGAGGTTTGCCATGGCCAAACGCGGCCGCCCCCGCAAAACCAGATGCTCTGCCGTGGACCGGACGTACTCGGCGGTGATGGTCGCTTTTGCCTCCTGCACAAGCCTCACCGTGGCGTACACGCACGCGATGCCATAGTAGCCAGAGGGCAGGCCCAGGGCGGCGATCCTCCTGAAGCCAACGACGGTGACCAGGCGCACCTCCTCGTCCGGCGGGACCGCCAGCGCCGCGGTGCGAGCGCGCCAGAGGAACGCCGCGAGGACCTCGAAGCTCGTCACCGTGGCGCGGAGCTCAGGTTGAAGGGCTTCCTTTAGCGCCGCGACGTCGGTGGAGCTGAACAGGAAGGACCGCAGGATGTGCTCCCCGTCTCTTGGAGGGGTCGGTTGCACCGGCTCGGTGTCGTATAAGCGATGTGGAAACGCCCGCGCAGGAGGGCTGCCTGCATCGAGCAGCTCGCGAGACCATGTAGGTTGGACGGCCGGCACAAGGAGGCCACCGGCGTTCATGAACTGGATGATACCCATGGCATCGCAGGCGCAGTTGGCTGAAACTATGCCCCACGATGAAGCCACCGCAGAGGAGCCGTGTCACCTGAATAGCCACCAGGGGACAGCTGAGCACGGAGCCGGACCCTCGCACATCGGGGACGAGCTGGTCGACGCACGGGAACGGCGGCCTGACACAACCACCGGCTGCCGCCTCAATCTCCGCCAGCCGGACGTCCGCGTCCGCCTCCACGAACACCACCCTCGACGGTGCAGTCGGTGACCAGCTTCCGTCCCTCCACCTCTCTCAACCTGCCGGCGAGCGGGTAGTAGTGCACCAGCACCTGCAACAAAGAGGCCAGGGGCGTGGTGGCGCAGGGACGCTTGGTCGTCGATGTCGGAGAGGCGCATGGTTTCGCAGGGTGTCGGAAGTGATGGGAAGACGAGCACCGGCTCGCGACGGTGCTCGGCGAAGGACAACTCCTCCATGGGCGCCATTCTCCTGTGTGATGCGTGTATCGATTTATGATTAATGCGTCACGACTCACGAGAATGGGTGTTATAGAACGAGTCATCAACCCGACCACGTGCACATGCATATATGGGCAAGCAAATTTTCGTGGAGTTTATATATCGTGAATCAGTTACTTATTTATGAATTAATTGATCAATATTTGTTCTAACAATTATACCATACTGAAATTTGAATTTCGTTTTTGCTTGGTTGAACTCATACAGAAAATAATTTTACAGGTGGCTGATAACCCGTTTATATTGCCGTTGATTGACATTAGTGCTTAGTATCTACCAAATCATCGATTTCTTACCTGAAACAGTTAATGTACTATATGGAAGCTATTTCCATATATACATAATTAGGATATTATCTACCGAGAACAATATGTGTGTACGAAGTTTATTAGTCCATATATCTTGCATGTTAGTCTCGTGTATTCTGGCTTTATAATATGTCAAAATTCGACTATTTAAAAGAGGAGAAGAGCTATTCTTATATAGAGTTTTCCAAATGAAAAATCTCCTAAACCTCTTGAAAAACTCATTGTGCGTCATTTGCATTGATTCGTATCTGCTTGCTCTCTTTATTTTCAGCTCTTTAACTATTGCATTTATATTCAAGATTTACTATGTTAGTGTAAGTTTTACTATAGATTATAAAATTTGAGACTGTCAGAAAATTATTTTAAAACATTTCAAATATAACTTATAGTATAATTATATTATAATTATATTGTAATTTAATTTTAACTACTATGCAACTTATAAATAAGTTACACACAATAGCTAAAATCGTACGATGAAGATGGTGGTTTGCACGCATGGAGTAAATGGATGGGGATGCCACGGGCTCAAAACCCCTCGTGTGCACGTTTTTACTCCCAATTTTCTTTTGACAGAATTTTAGCGATTCCCAAACATTTTTTGGCCACACTAGTTTCTACCTAGACATTAGGCTAACTTTTGATAATTGTGCCGAGTAGTACATACACTAGTTAGATTATGCATCTTATATGTCGGAATGAATCAATATGATTCCCCAAAAGGAAAAAAATATATCAAGGAATATTTTGTGCAGTTCAAATAGTTATGATTTTTTTTAAAAAAATAGACCCCACGGTTTATTTTGTGAGACGTCTCTACACCCCTACTGAAATGGTTTTTTAAGCGCCAAAACTAGTTTTTGCAAGCAGTTGGGTGGCCCGTCTCCCTTAGGTGCCCTATCTAACTGAAGATTTCTACATGCGGGTCATCCAACCGTGTGAAAAAAAATATCCCAGGCGACCGGTTAAGAGTATCTCCTACGAAAATATTTTTTTGCGGCCTACATTATCGATGGATTAGCTAGGCTGGCCGCCTACGATCAAGTTTTCTCGTCGGATTTTTTCTCTACATCCGTCTGTCGATCGATAGTTTTAAAATATTTCTCTAATTAAAATGCACTATGTAATGACCTGAATTTCTATTTATGATTAAAAATTATTTTAAATAAATTTTAGTTTCAAAATTTTGATTCTTCCTTAAAAAATACTTTTAAATTTTTTTCGAAGCATCTCGTTCCATCTAACCTTTCTCTCCCCGAATTGATGTTGAGTTAGAGATCGACGGAATTCGAATCAAAATTATTTTTTTTTCTCTCCTTGTTTTCTACTTCTTTTTACTTTTTCTCAGCGTAGGAAACACTGAACGCACGTGTTTATTTTCCCATACTTTGCTTCACTTCTCTACTCTCTTTCCCGCAAGGTCAACTCTTGCTCAGCACCTTCTCTTTCTCCTCACGCCAAACAGGTGCAGCAGCAACACATGCATCATCTCCATTTTTTTCTTCCTTCCTGTCAGTGAGTTTTTCTAAAGACAAATTGACCACTCTACAGCCTTCATTATTTCTCCATACTTTGAGAGAAGCCACATAAGCCTATCTTCTCTTCCTGTACAAGAAAGCAAAATAGTATGTCCATTTCTTTTTTCTTACACGTTATTGCAAAGTAGGGCTAGGATGAGATCAAACTAGCAGAAGCTCATGTTCTTTCTTTTTCCATGCTCTCTTTTTTCTTTACTCATTCTCCATCAAAGTCAAATAGAGAGTAGGGGATAGCAGCAAGACATGCATGTGTTCCTTTTTTCCCATCCTGTATTTCACCTCTCGACTCTCTCCTAGACATGGTCAACTTCTCCTCAACACCTTTTTCTCTCCTTCACTCTAACCCAATCAACAAGCAGGTAGCAGAGAAGATAGTGAGAGCAGAATGGAGCACATAGCAACCATGGTATGCACGGCAATGTTGGACATGGCCATTTTTTCTTGTCGTAACATGCTGAGGTCCCTCTTAAGCTCTTAGGAAACTAGACTTTGCCGCAGCTCCACCCTCTTACCCTCCCTTGCCTCCAACAACCACAAAGCAGAGTCAGCTTTCCGCCGTGCATCCTACGTGGGCCAAACATAGTACTGCCTGGTTCTGCTCCCACCAGGCCATGCCAACGTCCTAGAGCACACACATGAGCTTGGTCACACCGAGGTGGAACCGCTACCACCTACTTCCCTCTCGGAACACCACCGGAACACCACCACCTTCTTCCTTCTCAAGACATCACCAAGACATTATTGCCTCCCCTTCCTTGAATAGGACGTCACTGCGCTTCACCAAGTTGACCCGCGTGAGAGCTATGCCTCTACCCCTTCGGCTACCCAAACACCGGTTGGAATCGACTCCGATGCTCTCTCTGTCGTAGCACTATTGCCTTTAGCAATCTAAGCAAGGCTATCGCTGCCTTAAGCAATCTGAGAAAGACCATCACCACGCTTAGCCAAGCTAGACACTTCAAACTCCACCTCCACAACCACTTGTCTGCTGATTGTTTTGGGACATGACTTCATTCTCAAACTGTAAGTTGTGAAATAAACCTACCCATTCTTTGAAGTCTATGCATGTTTTCATTTTCATGGATTGCTAAGTACGTATGTATTCAGACTTCTTTCTCTTCAGTTGTTTGTTCTAGGGAAGCGAAGATGAAGGATAGAGTTTCATCCATGACACAAATTGTTGCTTTTGGTTTGAATGCTAGCTATACTATGTATTTTTGCTGCAGTCTCTGATGTGTCTATTGCCTTCTCAAATTCCTCTCGAAGTCACAATATAGTTAAGGTATATGTTTATTAATCGTAATTATTATTATCTTCGCTATGATACTTTTCTATTACTTTGTTTACTAGCATTGTATCCTGGAACTAGTACTGATCTCGTAGTTTATGAGAGGTAGTTCACTCTCCTCCTGTGGTGTCCTCTTAAGCATCACTATTGGTGATGCTAGAGCAGGGTGCAACATGCTATTCTATAAAGCTATCATATTATAAATAAAACTACCATATATGATATAGAACAAATACATTGAATATTCACAAACGGAGACATATAAAAATATTTTGTAAAACTAGATTACAAATGGTCAATCTCAGATAAAAAAGAATAAAGTTTCATTTGACATGTTCTTTTTCCCACTCCTAAGAGACTTGTATTTGTCTTCTGTTGCTAGAGTGCTCTCATCATCAAAAAACGGATCAAGTTTGTTACAATAGCCACATTGGATGAAGTGGCACATGTCGACACAGAGATTCATAAGTGTTTTTTTATCCATACATTGCGCTATTTGAGGGACTTGAAGAATCTTTAACAAAAAAATATTACACTTAATATTAGAGATTGTATTGGTTATGTCACTATTAAGAAGTTTCACTACAATGGAATAGTTTTTTTTCGCAAAGAACATACTATCTCTGAACTTACATTATCGAGGTTTGTTATATACCTCCTGTTAACCCTAAGCATCTCGCACATATAATATCCACATAATATGGTGCCTACCGGTTGCTCATACCACTTAAAAATAATAATACCATCAATTAGATATAAATTTATAAATATATATAAATTTATAAATATATAAAAAATTCATTTATGTGGTTTGTCATTACCAACTATTTTGTTTTGACATTTAGCTTTGTGAAATCATGGTGATGATTTAGTCTTTGTGATGAACAATTGGCAAAGATAATCAAAAGTTGGATGAATGAATGATTGTGTTGATATTTGTGAAGTGGCAATGAAATTGGAGAAGTGTCAAAGTGCAGATGGTTAGATGGTTAGACCGGTAGGGTAAGGTTGGTTGGACTGTCATGGTAACTATGGTTTGATAAGAGGTTTTTTAGTGCTCAGAACGATAGCTCGATGGTCTAACTGGTAAATTATAGGAGGGAGTTGTTTTTGTAGTAAACTTGAGTTTCACATTTGATGCTTAATGTTTATGAATTCTAGATGTTCCATATGCGTATTATGAACTATGTTTTTGCTAACGTGAATCAAGTTATGTGAGAACTAGTACTCTGATATGGTTTATTATTTGTCTTTGTGTAGGTGTTGCTTGAGGCTACGGGAGTATTAATGATAATGGATCATGACAATCTTGATAGTTGTTGAGGTCCAGATAGTCAAGAAGATTATGTAGGATGCTAAGGCTGGAGAACAATACACGTGGAGTTAAAGTTTTCATATGGTATACACAGAGATATGTGTGTGTATGGAAAGCACAGTTAATGTTGGATGGAGTCTAAGTTTGGAAACATTGGAATTTGACTTTGGTATGGGCGAGTTGTATACTTGTATGAGAGAATTTTCTAAGGGATTAGGAGTACTAATCCTATTTGAATTTATTGGATTTGTACAACCATCTATAACTATAAATAGATGGGGTTGATGCTCAGAGTATTGCAACTGTTAGAGAGAAAAGTTAGGTTTGTTTTGAGACTTAAATTGTAGTTCGTGAGTTGGGAGCTTTTGATGCACTTTGTAAACACATCTTTATGTAATAATATTGATCTAATTTCAAGAGTTTCATCGAATTATATTTTTTGCTCTCTAACAGTCAGACCGATAGTTATAGGGCGGTCGAACTAGCAGTGCTTCGACAGTTAGACCAGTTGCATATAGGCAGTTGGACCAAAGGTTAGGAGGTGATCAGACTGGTGTTGTCCAGCGAGCTACATCTTCATCTAGGTTGGAGATATCTTTTTATTTCGTAAAAAAAATTTGCTTTTGGTTATCCTACCATTCACTCGGTTTGGTTCTTGTTTTCGATCCTACAAGTTTTTTTGTTTTGTCTTTTATTGCCTCTCCTTTCCTCATGTACAATCTATATGCATTGTTTAACAAATTTAATTAACATGTGTTATAAATCTATTGACCAAATTGTTAACGAATGCACATAGAGGATTTTACTTACAAATTCAAAAATAGTAATGAATTCCATGTAACTATCTCATAGTCTACCGGGTCAAAGACAATAACCAAGTGGTCCCTTGGATATATTGCAAATAAAATGTAGTACTCGCTATAAACAAGACATATGTATTAGAGCCGATATAGTGAGATATTAAAGTAGTAGTTAAAACATTATGTTTATTATGAGTAGAACATTAAACATACTTAAAATCGTATGGTGTCATTATTACTTTCTTATCTTGGTGGGAGAGCATGGCTTGTCCTAAGTATGCTGTGATGTCGAACTTTTTGTCATCATGTAGTTTCTTGATGTACACAATCTTCTTCTGTGGTGTCATGTCTGGAGTGCCTTACTACCTTCATACATCCTCACCGTATGTTGTGTCTAGCAAATGCTTGTTGGGTCAACATAGCCAACAAGTTTCCTCATCCTTTCTACACCATAGAATTATGACCTACAGACAATAGCTCATATCAAATTAATGATTTGTTAGTAAATGTTATGTAAAAAGAAGAGTGTTTTGTTTACTTACATGTGGCACACAACAACGATATTGATGTCCAATATTTCTAATCAAAACATTGAATGCATGTTGCCGAAATCAATTATCAATATGCCACAAGGTCCACTTATGAAAGCATTCGTCGTGACCTTACTTATGAACTCAAGTCTCTTCCTACTTGACTTAATGTACCACTCATGCCACTTCTTCATCTGCCATGTCATTCTATAAGAATGGCTTGCCATTTTCAAATCTTTTTGGTACATTATCAGTACCTAACATTCCAATTTGTCCTTACCCCTTATTACTGACTTGTGCAAATCAGATGTCTCCACTTCTTTGCACTTATTTTTAGTATCTCTCCCCTTGAAAACTGTAAATATAAACTTCTCTATATCTTTACATTTGACATTTAGGTCATATATGGAAACTATCTGTGGCACTACTCGACAAGCTATTGGGGATACCTCTTCCATTAGTGGTTGAACTTATGGGGCCCTAGGAGGTACTAGGGGAGGAGGAGCTTGTTGAGCAGGAGCAGACTATGGAGGAGGCCGAGCTACCGAAGGAGCTTGTTGGGCAGGTGCAGACTGTGGGGAAGGTGGAGCTACCATAGTAGCTTGTTGGGAAGAAGCAGCTTCTGAAGCTAGTGATGATGACAGATATGGTGGGAAAGGTGGAGCAAATGAAGATGGTTGGTATGCTGGTAATGGCAGAGCTGGTGGGATGGACTATGTGGTAGGGATGATCTATGAGGTGGGGATGAAGGACTTGGTGGAGGTGATGGCGGTCCTTGTAGAGATGACAGACCTGGGGCAAGAGCTATCTTTGGCCGAGGTGGTGGCGAGAGTTGGTTTCGGCCTGTAGTTGGGGTTGATGATGAAGAGCCAATGAGATGATATCTTGACAATGCCCCTCATCTTCAAGAAGTTCAATCCTCTCTGGTGTGGCGATGTCGAGCTCTAACATGGCATGCCTGGCATGAACCTTAGCCACTTGCACCATTGCATAGTCAAGCGAAATGACATGAATGACTGTGGTATGAAGAAGTTTGAGTTCTTCTTAAGTGACACTATCTATTCTTATGATGTTTGCTACCATCTTTTTCGCTTCTAAAAAATGACCTTAATATTCTTCATCATTTCAAATACTAGTTTCCTACTTCAGGTTCCAGGGGCAATACCGTGCTCTTTTGCCTTGTAGAAATATTTTGACGTCAAACGGTACCTGTGTCATAGGTTCAAGAATCGGCTATGCTACATGTACACTAACTTGCCTAATAATGTAAGATCAGAGATGAGGTATTATCTAGACAAATAAGGCATCCAATGTTTTCTTTTATTTGTATTGAGAGGGAAATGTTTGTGGGCTAGTTATTGATGGTCAATAGAATCTACTTTCACTTTAGACAAATCTTTGTAGGAAGGCTGTCCATGATCAGCAACACTGGCCAAGTGCTATATGAGCTATTTAAGTCATTGAAAGGGTTCGTTTCATCCGTGCTTAATGCAAACCTTATATTTCTCAAATCCTTAGCAAGTTTTGGATTTAGTGCATCAAAATTTTTCCACTCGCAAGCCTCAACGGGGTGTCAAAGCATTCCATTGGTCTTGTGCTTCTCATGATGCCACCACTTAAGTTTAGTATCTCTAGGGTTTGAGAACAAACACTTCATGCGGTCTTTCACCAGCAAGTACACATTACCATGGTCGGAATTTTCTTTTTTTTATACCCCGATGAATCATGGTCTTCAACCTCACCATCCAGAGGCTAATTGCCTGTTTTGTGCCAATTAGCCCCACAAGATGGGCAACTATCCAAGTCTATGTACTCCTTGCAATATAGTATACAATGATTCACACATGTATGTATCTTTTGAATATATATTCACAGTGGACATATAAGTTTCTTTACTTGATAGGTGTTGGATGACAAGAAATTAGACTTTAGAAGCAAGTTTTTTAATAGACCTAATAAATCATTGAAACTACTATTAGACCATCCGTTACTAACCTTTAATCTAAGTAGTTCAAATACCAAACACAATACCGTGAAATTCTTGTCACATCCTTTTGATTCATCGTATAGAAGATCGTATAGAAGATCCTTCTCTGCCTTCTCTAACACCTCAAGACTGTCTAATTCTCTTACTATACCCACTAATACTTCTGATTCAGTGTGGCACAACATATCCTCCAAATCAAAATTAGTGTCAAAATCATCAATATCATCTATTAAAGCAGGACCATCTTCCTCTACATATCATGGCCAATGTCTTTGATTGTAAAATTTTTACCCATATCCAATGAAAAACAAGTGCTTTCATCTTTGATACTATGATTATCATCTTCTTAAGAAGCGGCGAAATCATCGTGGTGAGACCAAACCTTATAATCTTTCACAAATCCACACTTCATTAATTATGACTTATATCAAGATTTAACCATACTTTCTGATTCTTGCAATCAATGCAGGGCATATTTACTCTTTATTCTATCTCAAAGCATATGTCTTGGCATCTACAATAAATTTGTTCACTTTCAAAATGTTCGACGAATGAATTCTTAGCGTATCGTACATCCACACCCTCTCCATCTATAAAACAATACAAATAAAATATATATTGCTAGTCAAACTTAATGCAATACTACAGTATTTAATTAATATTAACTAATATTTATATAATTTGGTACAATATTTCTGTATCAAATCTATAAGCACTATAAGAAATAACACGAGACAAAATTAATTACATAGAAAAAGAATTTACCATAAATCTATCTAGTCTAGATGTAAAAAGTAATGTATGTCAACTAAATCTATATATACGATTAATTTAAAATCTACAAAATATGAAAACAACCATTAAAAAAATATACCAGCCACATTTAGAATCAATATATAGCTGAATTTTTTTCCTTATTGGATAGATCAAATTTTACTTATTATACATGTTTTGTGTAGGATACGTAATACCAAATTTATGTTATTTGATATTTTTATTAATAGTTTATAACTGTTTAGATCCTATGTAATATATAAACAGAGGTTACCAAGGTAAATGTCTTCAATCCTTAAAATCCACTTCTATCACGTACTCCTACATCACACTTTGCTCTCTACAGTCATAAGTCTACTAAGATTTGATTAATTTTCAGACCGTTTGGTCCAATGTGTAGTAAGCTAGTACAGGACAACGACTAAACAAAGCATTTACACAACATGCATTTACTCTAACCTACGGGCATCCGTGCATACCGTTCTGTGACAATACCCGCTCAGTACATTACTGCAGAACATAGCATCTCTGTTGCCTGCCGGTTTTCCAACCGGCATAGATGCTCCGGTTTTCCAACCGGCATAGATGCTCACCATCAGTACTGGTTCTACTCATAAACTGTAGTGATAGTAGCTAGAACCGGAAGCGGGGTCTTGGATTTTGATATTTTACTTTAAAAATTCAAAATGATATTTAGATTTTTCTAGGTATTTATAAATTGTCTCATGTGATTTTTTTGGCAAAATACATGTATATGGGATTTAAAACCATGACTTCTCACTAACAAGCATTCTTACTATCTCACCTATATATAACACTTCTTAACTACAGTACACACTCGTTTTCCTTTTTACTCTCCAATTAGAAACATGTATTTGACACTATAGATGATTTCAGATAAAAAGTTCCAATTACAAGGTTAATATAGATAGTTGCGAGCTCTTCAACTTTGATATATTGAGTTTGTCTCCATCGAAAGTCATGAAAAATTCAGATATTCGTTTTTATCAAAATAAATCCCACCACTTAATCGTATTCACACATATAAACACTACCACAAAACACCTTATTACCGCTAGGACATCAATGTTGGGTATCCAACACCGGCACTGATAGTGCCTCGTCCGACCACCGAGCCGTGGGGCGTGTCTCATCCTATAAAGTTTGCTGGTTACTAGGAATCGATATTGAAGGCACATAGTCCTATCAGTGCCAGTTCTAATGTTAAACCGACACTGATATATAACTTCATCAGTGTCATTTTGGCTCTCTCTTTCTAAGGTATTGGGCAGGAAAGATCGTGCCGGTTATTATAATCAGTCGGCACTGATGACTCCCTATATAAACAGACAGGCAGGAGTTCTGCTTGCTGCTAGCTTGGGAGGGGAGGCGATTTTTTGCAATTTTTTAAAGTAAATATCGAAGATTTAACAATCTTCTCAGCTTAAAATTTCTTGAAAGGTTAGTAATGAGCAGATTGGCCCTCATTCTTTATGTTGTTACACTCAATTTTGCAATTGTAATATACATGTGAAGTATTAGTTTGCTAATTATGTGAATAATTGCAATGTGTTCTCGAAAACCTAAGTAGCACTAACTTAATTTATTAATTTAATTTGGAACTTCATGTCTTTGCAATCAATTTTTTAATTTCTATATGCGTGCATGAAGAAATTAAATTTGGTAAGGAGCTTGATTACTTTGCTAGTAATTATATGTGGAGTAATTAATTTGCTATTTTATAGGTTTGTTATCTCTCAACTATAGTTAATTAAAATAGTTGCAATGTTGTCTAGCTCTAAATAAAAATTTTTACATAGATAAACCTAGGTAGTATATATTAACTATGGTGGGCTTTATTTATTAATAGAATAATTGCATTCTGTGTTCAACATATTTTGTTTTTTAATACAGATGGATCGCCGGTGGATGTATAATTCGAAGCAGAGTATATTAATAGAGTAGCTATAGCATGGCAGAGAAATTTAGGGTGCATGTAAACACCGACTTTATACTATACCTGTATAGTGATTGTAAGAATAGGAGAGAACTTTCTATAAAAAGAAATCATAAAGACTTGATAACACGTGATTTCGTACCTGGCTATACCTGGAGCAAGTATGGTAAAAATGAGAACCATATACTTATGTAGCGAGTAACGACATGTTAGAGGGGGATTTGGTTTTGATGATCCATCTAAGGCGATCGACAACCTCCCTATAGAGGATGGTCTTGACCAGACGTGCATGATGTATTTTTCAGATGAGGGGTTAGCACTTATCAACAAATCAGAGGTATATAACGCCTTGCGCCCCCCCCCCCCCCCACCCACACACACACACACATACAATACAACTGTGTTAACTTCGAAATTTTTACTGACATGCTCAGTTTTTCGCATGCAGAGAAAGCCATTGGATTCCAGTGCTTTAACTAATCTTCAGATTTTCGGCCTTCAAGACGAGCTCGCCGGCTTCATCAGGAGGGAAGTTTTTTCATCAAGGGCGCGCGCACAATTTGGCAAAGGACAGGCATCCACGGAATGAAAGAGAAGCCTCGCCATGTGAAGATGCTGATTTGTCGAGTCCTGCAAAGTAACTGTTGATTTGTGATAACGATCATGTACATGTTGTACTGTAAATACTGTTTTTAACCCCTGTTTGAATAATGACTGCATGTGATGTCTAATTAATTAGTGATATTACTGTATAATTAGTTAAATGACATCTATTAACTTGTATGCGCACAACTATTTACTAGCTACTACGTGTACTAAATTCAGTGCGAAAATAATTTGTGCATAATATTTGTTTTTTTTATATTTTTGGGACCTAAGTCATTAGTATCGGTTTATGTAAATCCAAAAGAGATGACTTAGGGTATCAGTGTCGGTTGTAGTTTCAATAAGCAGCACTGAAGGTATCCAGGGAAGCCTGCAGGTGGGCACTTATCGGTGTCGAAAATCCAGTGCTGATTCTAAATCCGATAGTTTGAGAACCGGCACAGCTGGTCATCCCTATGCTAGTGAAATGATCTTAAACGAGAAAGTTAGTATCTATAAAGTTATAGATTTTATTGAGCTTAGTTTGGTATAAACTTTTTCTTCTTCCAACGTCATATAAAAAGGTTATATATTTTCTCAACTGCCATTTGAGCATCCATACTGATTCGGTACACGGTGAACAAGACGGGCATGGCTAAGACCGTCTGGTCCACTGACAGTTCATGTTCCACTAATGGCTTTGGTAGTATCACTTAGTATCGGTGCCTAGTATTGGTAGTATCAAGCCATTTCTATAGCAGTGACACTAGTAACTTAATTATTTCTTATTATTTTGCACCATAGATAAAACCATTTTTCACGTATAGACGAAAATTTTGGCATTCTACGTCCATGAATGCATGGTGTAATTTCCATTTTGAAAGAAAAAAATTAAGAATGAATTTGTAAGGTTAGGGGAGAAGGGTCCGGAGCTATCCGTCTAAACAAATTACCACGTGCGGCCCACATGTGCCACATGTGTAAATACAATGATTTACACAACTGGATGTTTTAAAAGATAGGCTATAATAATATATACTTACAGATGAACCACTTAAAATAACACAAGATATTTTCATTAGAGGTGATCTCTAGATAAATATGTATCCTTAGGCAATGGTCTTATTTCGTTTTACTCACATCACTACTGGAGCTGCCATTGGTGACCAATATAGGCTACTCTGAAGTCGAACCACCGAACACCGGTCATATCGTCCACTACTATGCCACGCCCTCCTCATATATATGACTATGTAATTTCTATAAGTTCAAACAAACAGGTTGATGCGCGTACATAATGAATTACTTAGCGTTTTATTTATCTAGACTGTAGAGGTTGAAACAAACAGGCTGGTAACATACTGTACACGTAGGGATGGACGACTGGTCATACGTATTTTTTTGTGTTGATTTCTCTGTTTTCTTGACAAAATTGTTTCCCAATATTAAAAACTGAAATAATTAAAGTGAGAACAGAACGGAGAAAAATTTTTAAAAAATCAGGGATATAATTCGCTTCGCTTTTTGCGTTTACGGTTTTTGCAGAAGAAAGCTGGACAGGACAGAGTTACACTTTTTTGCTCCACCAATCAGCAAGTTCTCTGATAAATTTTGCTTCTGTGTGTTACTACTATTTTCGTCCCAGTATAACTAAAATTCTAGAACGGAGTTATACAGTTACACTTTATTTGTTTGTAAATTATGATGGCGAGCAAGTTCTGCACAATGAGGGCTAAACCTGCCCATCATGGTCCCAGGCCACTCGGCCCATCCAATTCGATATCTCCAGACAAGGCCTCTTTTGTTTTGATAAAAGGGCTTAATTGACACATACATTCATGATAACAACAACAAAAATACACGGTTCTTATAAGGTTCAGAGCAAAATAGAAATGAATACTTTTACAATGGTCTACCAGTATTAATTACTAATTATTAATAGTACAACCAATCTAAGCCACTTATTTATAAGTTCTGCCTAGTAGTAGAAGCAACTATACCTACTTAAATCTACTACAGTAACTGAGATATACATAAGTAGAGATGAGAAAGTGGGAAGGTCTACATTGATTCTACAGCCAAAGACTGCCAAAAAAATTGTAAACAGAAATAGCTTTGCAGTGGCTACATTTTTTTTATCTGAGTAACCATATCTATTTCTAGTACACCATGCACATTAATCACTAACAGCAGAATCGAGGAAATTTTCGTCCAAGTGAGAACCTCTTAACTCAATTGCTTACATCATTTCTGCTACCAATTCTATTATAGTCCTGCGGATAGAGGCGACATAAAAATAAATCAAAATAGTTTATATACCCTACTAACCTTTGTGCAAAAGTTCATTTATCTGAAACTTTAATACAGGACATCTAATCTTTAAATTTTATAATACCATTCATATATACTAAAGATGTCGATGGAAAAGTCCCTAGGGTTAGATATTTTCACGTCCCCACCCTCTATACAGGAATTAATCTTTACAGGTCCCCCTCCCGGCTTAAAATAGCATATGCATCTTAAATCATATATGTAATACAAGTATGAAACATATATCCTTCGCAATTTATATCAATATATCAGCATATCTCCAGTAATCCATGTGATAGTAACACCGGATTGTCATTCATTAAAATTCATAAGGAACCACATAATCACATGACATGAGTATAAAAATATTAGACTTGAACTAATACACTAGTTTATCAAGTAAACGTTGGGAAGAGGAACAGGGAACGAAAGATCATCCCCGCCTCCAACAGACCGGATGGGGATTTATTTCTCCTCATTTGTTTCCCTGTAGGAATAAATCATAACCACCCTGTGGTCCAATGAAAGAATTCCTCATGCGAAAACAGAAACGTCCCATTGACATTTCTTCATATAACCTCCTGAAGTGTTTTACAAAATGAATTTATCTAATTTATATACACATTAAATGATTTTGGTTACGTGGCATACATGGACATATACATTAAAAAATTGTCTACTGGATTCACCCATTTTTATCCCTTTATCTTTTTGCTGACTATTATCAGTATAACATCATAATATAGCATAAATTGAGGACCCAGGATTTACGAAGTGCATGTATGTCAAATTAGCTAAACTAAACAGCTCATTTAAGCCTCAAGGTATGAAAAAACCACTATAGGGGATTATATAAACGATAGTATAATGTTAAGATATTATATGTCCTTTAAAGTTTAGGTACTGCAAACACATTCAAGCTGGGTATATGCCTCCGTGGAGTAACTAAACAGAGAAGCGGCTAGAGTCCCTACTCCCTACGGCTACGATCGAGAACCCTCCTGCCATGAGCAGCGTCCACATCAGCGGGTCTTAATCAGTGGATTTGGATATTTTATGCACAACAGTTTGACCATTCAACATGCTGCAATCAAAGAGGCCACCGAATATGGTGCTCAGGTTAGTGATTCAATCGGACGACAGAAGTAATTAGCGATTTAATCGGTGAAATCGGACACTTTTAACAAAGTGGCTCAAACTTTGCAGTGTGTACTTTGAAGAAGATGATAATTAGACGTGATACTCGGATTGATTGAAACTATAGATGATCAACGTTCTTAATTAGTAAAGTTAAAAATTTCAAACAGGGTGGTCCGTGTCTTTTAGTGAGTTGCATTTGACAGAGAGATAGTCAAATGTGACATCCAGGTCATTTGTCGGCTAGGGAGATATCATTTCAATTTGTTGGCTTTGGCTCATAGCTACATTGACGGATGACTAATTGAAAGTCTGAGAGGATTGTGGGCTCAAAGTGGGAGCAACGATGGTGATGAACTTTAGATGACAGGAACATGGTATTGGTGCAGTTGTATGCAAGTGCCGACAGGATCAATATGGGTTGACTTCGATGACAGGAGGCAGCGGTACCAACGGGGAAGCAGCGAAGACCATCATTGTAAAGATCATAAGCAAAGGGGCTTGGCATGCCTTCGACGAGAGGAGGCAGCAGCAAAGCTCCAGGGGGAGAAGATCCCATCGACAACAATGTAAGATGATCGGGGCAACAAATTGTCGATATCATTAATAGCATCAACAGAATTGTTTGGTAGCACATGATATATCCATGATACCTAGGTTGGCGTGATGGAAATATATGGAAATCTGCATCATCAAAGAAAAAGAGTAATTGCTATGGTGGTAATTTCTTGGGTGATTCAAGGCGACGTTGATTTTCTGAAATTATCCGATGCTTAGTCTAAGAATGTGGAAAGCATGAGTGTTAAATTTATTAGCTTGGTTTATATGACGCAAAGAAGAAAGTCTTCTCTTTAAGTTTAGATTTATCTATTTGATAATGATACTAAATTTAAGAAGGAAGATGAAAGTAAACATGTTCTTTGGAAGTCTGAGATGTGCCACCTAGGAAAAAGATCAGTATCACTTGACAAGATGACTATAATGATCTAAGAGAAGATAGAGTACGAAGATAGTGGAATGTCTTAATGTCGTTGGGCCTAATGTAGGCTTATAGGTGGCTCGGCCTGAGTGGCAAAAGAACCAACTCAATTTCAGTTACTTAGTTAGTATCGTTATTAAGTTTATATATAATGTAATTCTACGTGTTAGCTATGGATAGTGATCTTTTAACTGGTTTTCTAACAAATACAAGTACGCGCAACTGCTCATTCGTAGCCTAACGATATTAAGCTGCTGGTATACAAATAGCATCGTTGACAACACCGGGGCACGTATAATAGGTAGCTCTATTCAAAGCCCAAAATTAACTTTCCTGCTTAGCCTTTATTTTGTCATACCAATCCAACTACCGACTGGTCTGTACATATATTCAAATCCTAGAATTAAGTTGTAAGAAAGAACTTAAAGAAATTGTAAGCCAAGTGTGACACATAGATGTACTTGAAATAATGTTCCTAAATGTGATTGTTCTACTTAACTATAGCTGAAACCTGATATTCTAAATAACTTTCTGTTGGCCAGTCTCTCTAGCTAGCTAGTTTGCTATCTGGCAGGTTGCTTGTCCATCTTTCAGCGTTGGAGTTTGTTCTGCAAAAATCCAAATGTTCAGACAGATCTGCTAATTAGCTGATGCAGACACTGCGATGCACTGTGTTGTTCTGGGGCTTGGTCCAACAGATGCAACCTCCCAACTAATTATATCCATATGCTTTTATTTGGCAACTAGGGAACTGTAAACAAAAATCCATGACAAATAATATTAGTTATCATTAATTTTCTCTTCATCTGTGTTTCCAATCCACAGAGAAATGTAAGTAGATGTAGTCTCTTAGCACTGTTTTACTGTAATTGGAGGTAGAGAATATAAATTGCTACCTCCTAGTTACCCTTACGATTGAAGCATTATATATTGTATAGCATTGCGGACCTGAGTATATGGCTTATGATCTTTGAGAATAAATAGGAGGTTAGCACACAATGATATAAATGCATACTTTGATAATAAGGTAACTTAAACCATCAGATATTCTTAATATTACAGTATTCAACAGCAAAATTAGCATATAATTTTATAGGGAAAAAAGAGACCGGCCAGAATCAGTTAATTGATCCCTACGAGGGCATGTTTGGTTCTGTCATTTCTAGCCTTACCGAATTGGATCTTTTTAAATTAACAAAATTTGGCCATTGCCATAAATTTAGCAAAGTTGCTGTTGGATTGTTACCAAACTTTTTTTTATATGATTTACTAGGCTTAAATTTGTATAGTTATTAAAGGTATGCCAAATGATTTTGTACTGCCGGTGTTTTTGGTTCTAAACTAAATGGGTCAGAGCCCCACATGAACATAATCAAAGGATCTTTTCAACAGGTTGTTGAAAATTCTAGGAGACTAATAATTGGGAGGCAAAGTTACCCCTCAAATGCCAGTGTTTTCTGGGCTGCTTATACGGGCAAATTTTGTGAAACTCTTTTTTTTAACTCCTCAAATTAATAGGCAGAGCTCATGAAGGTTTTGCTTATTGAAAAAAAGGGGGAAATGATAAGGTGTGCACACCTTCTGAACAAACGAAATTAAATATTTTTCCTTGCAAAAAGAATAAAATTATGCTCAACTAAACATGGCTCCAATTAGGTAGGAGAATATTACATGTTTGACCGTGCATCTTTTTGTCTCGTTGGGCCGGAGGATCTAACATCCTTTTCGAGTTTGAATGCATCCGTACGAATTCATATCTTGTTTAATCCAAATTTTATCTAATCTACGTAATTTAATTCCCCGAAGGTCCCTGGCTGGCCGAGCAAAAAATTACTTTAATTCCACTAGTTCGTTAACCTGTGTATTCCAAAATAGTCATTTGTGCAATCATAAGTAAAATTTCTGTACTCATGATAGGTCCGAATATTTAGGTTAAATGTCATATAGGCTTAAAAAATCATATTACCGTCAAAGTAAATAGGTCTATAAAAGATCACGAGATGCAATCTTAATTAGTTACTCTGTTGAGCTAGGTAGACAAATTGAATACTCCCTCCATTTCTAAATATGTGGCGTTTAGGATAGAGTAATTAGTTACTCTGTACTAAACGTTGTATATCCAAATTATGTACAACCGATTTTATTTTTTTAGTTAGATACTCATGTGCAAATATATATTTTTCATTAAAAACAATATATCCAAATTCTGTACTTATTTCTTTTGCAATATGTATTTATATCATAATTCTTTAATTACAATTAATTAAAATTTCATTTGCAAAAATATATATGGTGTGCAAACCAATATTTTTTAGCAGTTACATAGAAGATGCACATGTATGCAACACGTACACCACAAAGTATGCATACCACATACTTGTGAATCCATAAAATATATAAGTAATAGATTCCAAATGCAGGTTTATTATTGTTGAAAAGATTATCAAGTTGTACCCGAGAAGAAGTCTTAAAAAAATTCATACCAATTAATCATCACTCTGATAATAAATATTTAAACCTTAGAACACTATTTGGTAAAAATATTAAAATCTTGACAATCAATAAAGGCTTAACTTAAAATCTTATACGTAGATTTGCCTAAACTATAACCTTATTAGGTTTTATAAATTTATTTTAACAGTCAAACCTTTAAAAATTTAAGCAAAGCTTATACTAAATATGAGGGAATAATTTTGTACCTGTGATTAATTATTACTGTTGGATTGGATGTGTAGTTTTAGGTGTAATATGTAATTAACCACGCTGAAGCGTGTCTTTCTAAACAGGGATACAGCCAGCGTGGGGGGTGGGAGAATCGAGCCTCCTATCCAGCTGGACTACATGAAGAAAAGGAGAGAAGAGAGGAGGAAGAAGAGGGAGAAAGAAGAAGGGGCTGAAGGAGGAAGATGAAGAGGTGTATGCAGGAAAGTCAAAACATGCTTAGGCATTCTAAGACGGCAAGCTGATAAATGGTACTAATCCATCGGATTTTTTCATTCTACTTAGCTGTTGGGGTTGGGTCAGCTGCACAGTTTCGTGAAAGCACGGTAAAAAAGCAACGTAAATATGTTTTACTGCTAGTATATTTGCTTAGGCTTGTGTAACGAAACGATTTTTTTTCTTACCCAACAAAACGGCCAAACCCAACCGCTTGCCATAAAGGAAAGGAAATCTCCGGCAACATCCAGCCGTCCGTCCCCAATCCAACGGTGCGTCCAGCTTCACGCGGTTTCGATCGATCCCTTCGCTACACAAGCATAATTACGCAGACCGCCATTCGTCGTCGTCGCCATTATCCCCATCATCCCCATTTCTTCCTCCTTACGTATCCTCTCTCTCTCTCTTTCTCTCTCGCGCGCGGCCGCCGAGTCGTCGTCGCGGGCTCGCGCGGCGGTGGGGGAAGGAAGGCCAGCAAGGAAGATGATGATGACGCGGGCATCAATGGGGGCGATGGGCGGGGCGGCGGTGGACGAGGTGGTGCGCCGCCTCGTGGAGGGTGGGCGAGGAGGGAGGCAGGTGCAGCTGTCCGAGGCGGAGATTCGGCAGCTCTGCGTCGAGGCCAAGAGGGTGCTCCTGTCGCAGCCCAACCTCCTGCGCATCCACGCCCCCGTCAAGATCTGCGGTGAGCGACGCCCCCCTCCTCTTCTCTCCGGTTCTCCCCCTTCTCTAGCTGAGAGACCTCCCCTGCCCTGATTCGGGTTCGATTTGGCGCGTGGGGTTTGCGCATTTCGCGGGGCGGGATTGCGCGATTCCGATGGCCCGAGATTTGGTGTAGTTTGGGTTCGTTTGTTGCCTGCGCCGCGTTCTTGGGCGATTAGGGGCAAATGTTGCATACCTGCTTCTCTGGTTCGTTAGCCCATTAGCCGTTTCCTAGGAAGACTTGGTAAAACTAATAATGTAAAAGAAAATTTGAAAGAAATAACTGGTACATTTTTCACCAATTCAAAAGGTTGAATTGTTCCAGGTTGGTGTTCTTTACCTGTGGTCAATGTCCAGGATTGTTCAGGTCTTTACTCTTGTGGTGCACTTGTTGTTCTCTGTTTTTTTTTTTACAGAGAAAGCCACATTTTTTTGTTAGCCCTTCGGCCTTTTCACTGGATTTATGCACTGTTTAATGAAAGTTTGAATGTAGGCATCTTTAGCAAATCGTCGGATCCTATGTACCTTTGGACATTAGTAGAGAATCCTGTAGATGTACCTGTGACGTTTGTTGATTGGTGTTGGAGGTCGCGATCATTATTAAGAACACAACATTCCTCTTTTGCTTTGGCTTCTGTAGATTATGGACTTCAGAAAGTCCAGAAACGTGGCTGAATTGGTGGGGTAGAGATCCATTTGAACAAAAAAAATGATGGTGAGCAAAGTAAAGGTTGGTGTGTATGCAGTATATGAGTATGTAGTGTAAGATGCAAAGAAGATTTGGAAATGGCATTTCATGCACTACATGTCGTTTGAGTAGCATATTGCAGAGTCCAATCTTTCAAGTGTTATAACATTGATTTTCAGAGTAAGACAGAGGTAATCTAAAATGAGGTTCCTTTTTGCATAAATTTAATTTGCCAACTGCTACATAGCTATCCAAGGTGATGGGAAAAGTGCAAATTTACCAAGAAAAACGTTTTGTGCTTGCTTGACTAGTGTGGATGTGAACCAATCTCCTTGGATTGTTGGTCCAGAAAATGAATTAATTTCCAATCCAAAGGGATTGGGTTAAACCCTTCCTTACATAAAGAAGCGTAATGCTATTGTGTCTGACTTTCTAAGTTCCACATAGTTATTTAGGTGGTTCTACAGTTCAGGTGTTAGAGTGAAGTGATGATAGTTTAGGGGGAGTGAGATAAAATTTTCCTCTACAAAAGAATAATCTCTAATATAGTCTCCTGCTGCATCCCTTTTTTACCCAGTTTAACAGCCAATTTAAGAAAGCCGTAATGTTACTTTGGTTTTGAAATAGTCTACAAAGCTTTTCGTGAGCTACAACAGTAACAGTAATGTAGTCTTACTCACAAGCAAAAGCTATATTAGTTTACTTTGAGGCACAATTTGTACCGGTCATCTTAACATTAAATGTTGCATTTCATTTTGGGCAAATGAAATTGTATAAACACTCATCAGTTCATGGAATGTCATAGTTTACATCTTTGAGGTTTGCCAACAGCTTGTGTATCGCAATCAGTAACGTTGTAGCATAGGGATTGTGAATACAAAATGTGAAATTGGAAAAGACTGAACCTTTGACAACCTATAGCATCTAATTAGCTCCATTTCCTTCTATGCTGTTCCTTTGAATATTTAGTAACTTAAGTCCTCACTTAAGTGATCAGGAATTATACATGCTTATGTAGGGCTGAATTTTGTACTTTTTGGACACTAGCACAATGTCCCTGGGTTGCAACGGATCCCACCTAAAGATTAAATAAATCTAAAATGTAAAATGCAATAAATAATTAATTATCCTCAAATCTATACTTGTATACTTCCTCCGTTTCAAAATATAATCATTTCTAGGATTCAAATCTTGGTCCACAATATAAATATTTTTAGCACTATCGCTATTTATTCCATCAATCACTTTCCATCTTACTGCCACCTACCCTTCCACCTCTATTCATTCTATATTTATTGAGGAGTCACTGAAGTTTTTTCTCTTCAACCTAAAAATGCTTATATTCTAGAATGGAGGGAGTACATGATTATATGGTAACCATCTATATACAGTATTTTTTATAAAAACATACGATGATACAAACAACACATACATGCCTACATATTTGCAGTCACAAAAGATCTGGAATGGGAGTGGGTGTAGAACCTACATCATCTCCCTCGTCCAATCAGAGAGATAAAATTAGATCTATTGACATTTTATTATCATTGATCATATCTACATATTTGAACTTATCACAGTACATAATTTAACATATTTTTATATTCATGTTGTGGTCCAGAATAAAGAACGTTCATTTGCATGCAGGTGATATCCATGGGCAATTTGTTGATCTTCTGAGGCTGTTTGATTTGGGTGGTTATCCTCCAACTTCAACTTATCTTTTCCTTGGAGACTATGTGGACAGAGGCAAACAAAGCTTGGAAACCATATGCTTACTTCTAGCATACAAAGTGAAGTATCCTGATAAGATTTTTCTGTTAAGAGGAAACCATGAAGATGCAAAAATTAACAGAGTGTATGGTTTCTATGATGAATGTAAGAGGCGATTCAATGTTCGACTGTGGAAGATTTTCTGTGATTGCTTCAACTGCTTGCCTATGGCAGCACTCATTGATGATAAGATACTATGCATGCATGGTGGCCTGTCACCTGAACTGAATAGCTTGGATCAAATAAAGGATATCGAGAGGCCCACTGAGATTCCTGACTATGGTCTTTTGTGTGATTTACTTTGGTCTGATCCTAGTCCTGACACAGAGGGGTGGGGAGAGAGTGACAGAGGTGTTTCTTGCACTTTTGGTGCGGATAAGCTTTTAGAGTTTTTGGAGAAGAATGATCTTGATCTTATATGCCGCGCTCATCAGGTAAGCACTAACTATTTTATCTTTATTATGTCTCTTGCGACTTATATGACAATTTCAACATGAATGCCCTTAGGTTGTCGAGGATGGTTATGAGTTCTTTGCGCAAAGGAGATTAGTGACAATCTTTTCAGCTCCGAACTATTGCGGTGAATTCGATAATGCTGGTGCTCTGTTGAGCATAGACGAAAGCTTAATGTGTTCTTTTCAGATCTTGAAGCCAAATGATACAGGGGCTCCACATTCAAGGAAGCCAATTCCAAACAAGGTAAAACATTAAGTTTAAATGATTTCATCTTTCATAATCTGGCATATTGGGAAACTGAAAATTTTGAGTTATCCTCATTGAACTATTTCTTAGAAAGTACATTTCACTTGATCTAAAAAACTTCAGTATCATTTCCTTACGTGTTTTAGATCATATTGACTTGTATGTGTATCACTATTAGCATGGGTTCGTCCATAGCCCAAACCCATATTACATTTTGTCATTCTCACAAGTAATAATTTTGAACTCTGAAGTTGCTAAATTCGCTTGTGCCCCTAAAGGTTTCTTTGGACAGCTAAACTAACAGAATTCGTGGTTGCCACTGGATTGTGACTTGGCATGAATGTTATGCATATGGCTACAGTACACTTGATTTATGTTAAAATGCATATATTGTTAACTGTTAAATTTATGTTAGTTTGCAAATTTCATAGACACCACCAACCCTGTTTTTCGTATTCTGATGGAAATAGTAAAACAAAATGTTCTGGCGGTATATGCAACACTATGATTGTTTATCTTCAGATGAAATTGAAATGAGCAAGCAAGTTCACTTTGCTTGTCTTTTGAAATTTATTTGACCTGGGCACTTCCCTAGTCATATGTTTCGATTGGCTTGCCATGTTCCATCAATAGAACTGAACATGTTAATTGGCCTTTTCTTAATGAGCTCTTGCATGTTTCTGTTCATACTTCGGTCCTAACTTAGTTTCATGGCAGTCATTTTTCTGCGAGATTCTGATGCTTGTTGTGCCCACTTTTGACAGAACCCAAGAGGTGGAAACGCTTAACTTATATCAAGTTACAAAGCATAATCGTTGTCAGCCCGAAGGGGGTGATCTCTTTTATATCTCGGATCCACCAGGGCATGGCATTAGCCTTCTCGAGCCAATTTCTCTTCCCTCCTGAGTGGCAGGCTCTCCGCTACTCTCCACAGGCGGTACTGCATTGTTGTACAGCAGCAGTCTATCTGATTCTGACTCAGCTCATTCATTCTTATCTCTTTTTTTACCTTGCCGCTTCAATGTCTGGCGGCATAATGTGTTTTGTCGTTGATGCAGTAGTTCCTCTTTTTTTTTTAATTCCTTAGTGTTTTTTCTTTGCTTGATTGCTGTGAGCTGTGTTTGCTTATGTATCTTAATTGATCATGAGATATATGCTTGGAATTGTGTAACCTGTTTTCTGTTTCACTCGCACGGTCTAAGGTAAGCATTTTGACATTTAGTTAGATGTCCTCTCCTCATGCTCGATATTTTTTTAACTTTTTATTTTTTACTTTTAAAAACAAACTCTCCTAAAACTTGCCACACCAGCTGTGCTCATAACATGCCAGGCATGGACACGTGGCAGTACACCAGGTGTAATGTGGTAAAAGGTTCAAATTTAAAAATAAGTTTTAAGATTAAAAAATAAAAAAATTCAAAAAGTAATAAGAATTCGCCATGCTGAGTCTTTTTTTCCCCCTTTTATAGTATTTGATTGGAATTGAAACGTAGGGTTTATTACCGGCTTAGGATCAAATTGCCAGTTGAGCCAGATGGAACTAAGAACTCTGGTTACAATTGTCATAGTTGTATATCAAAAGAGCAGTACAGGAATTACAAGCTCACGTAGAAATGAGAGCACAACATTTCCACACAATTCAAACTAAAAATTGACATAAAAGCCTCATGTTGCACGATGCACAGCAACTGACATAATGAGATACTGATACAGTTAATGTGCACACAAACAGATGACATTCCCTCAACAAAGCTCAAGACGTTCTTTTGCAAGTTATGGAGTTCTGTTCAACATTAAGAACTAGCCAACCAAAATCCTACGTTCAGCATGATGTAAAAAAAGCGTCCTAACTTAGATGATGCCAATTTTGTTGGCCACATCAAGAGCATCATAGTCTGGGGTAAGCTTCACGTAAGCCTTCTTCTTGCCGTCAGGCCTGTAGAACAGAAAATAGATCCATCAATTTGTCAACATACAAGATGAATCATATTCAGCCATGACCAAAAGAAGAGAACAAGTGAGATAATAACCTGATCAGAGTGTTAACCTTCTTTGCCTGGATGTCATACATCTTCTTGATGGCTGCCTTGATCTTCTTCTTGTCTGCCTTGAGGTCGACGATAAAGACAAGAGTGTTGTTGTCTTCAATCTTCTTCATCGCAGATTCAGTCGTAAGGGGGTACTTGAGGATTTGGTACTGATCAAGCTTGTTCCTACCAGGTGCACTGGCTCTTGGGTACTTGGGGTCTCTTGCCTTCTTCAGAGTCTTTGGTCTGTGAAATGTCACAGAAGTGCGGATCTTCTTTGACTTTCTCTTGATTGACCCAGACTTCACTGCCTTGGCAACCTTCAAGGCTTGAGTCTTTCCATCGACCTTCTTTTGAGCAGCCTAGTCAAATGAACAAGAAACAATTAATAATAGTTTAGAAGCACAAAGCACAGGCATCAGGAACTAATCCATTAAATGCAGTAGATATTATGTGTACAAGTTTGGTACAGAATAGCATAGCATAGACATCAAATGCAAAGCAAATCTCTAATAGGAGTTAAGAACAACAAAGTATAGGCATCTCATAGTCATAGTAAGAATTTTGTCATTCATTATGACTGCCATCGATAAATAACAGATTAAACTATTATCACAAACAGATTTTAGCAGTAATCAACATCGAACAGTCATTATTTCTTTTATTGCATTCATGAACCTAAGCATGGCAGACTGAAAAACATGGAATGCAAAAGGAATATAAAATTTTGCAATGTTTACAATCAGAAACACATAACTACTGCATTCATCATGTCATGATGAGAGAAACAAACTAATTGTCAAAACAACTCAGCTCAACTTTGCTAAATGAGAAGGATAACAATTTGACATCTAATGCTTGCAGCCTAGACATATCGAACAATTTGACAAGATTAGAGAGCTACTGCCAAAACACCTATAGAACAAAGAAAGGAAATGTGAACTCGGCATTCAGAATGGGTAGGAGGAATTTATCATCAAATAGATCAGAAAACATTAGTTTTCCTCATCATGCCAATACCACGAATGCCAATTGCGTTGCCAATCAATCAGAAGAAGAAAAAGAAAGTAACAAGATATTATTTTTCCTAGGAAAAAAAAAGCGGTGTTCTCTCAGACAAATGCCTCGATTGTCCTCATGGTTTAATTGAATGGATTGGATCAGACTCGTCATCTGTTTTCGTCGTCATAGAGAACCGCAACACCAACCGCATAAGAGCAGAAAAATCATCAACAGCAATTTCTAACACAATCGCCTCAGCTCATATCTTCCCATGCAATACCAGCGTAGCGTATGCTACATCTAGACATCAGCTACATCCGCAGGAAGCAATACCAGCGCGGCGCGTGCTACATCTAGACAACAGCTACCATTCATAGGAGGGGCAGCTATTTGCTACGCAAACGCGACATGAATCCAAGCAATTTGAGGTACAGGCGCGAGAACGGAGAGCATACGAACCTTGGGCGCCATGGCGCCGGTGACGGAGATGGAGCTCGCCGCGGTGTCGGTCACGGGGGTTGCAGCGGCGGAGCTTGGTCTCCGCGTCTGGTGATTCGGAATGGAGAGGGTGGCGGCGCGGGCGCTCGCCTCATATTTATAGGGTTAGGGTACTGAGGGAAACCCTAGCTGGGCTGCACTGATGGACGGCTCAGATCGGCCGTTGGGATTAGTGGTCTAATTGGGCCTTGCGTTGTAATTGATGGGCTCCACCGTCTGTCACCGGATAGAAGAGCATCAAATTTTTTATTTATATATTTTGTACTAAAATATTTATAAATATATATATTTATTAATTTATTTAAAATTTACATATGTTTTTTTAAAAAAAATATCTACACAAAGGACGTCAAATTTGATGTGACTGTCCTTGTTAATGGCAGACTAACGGAGGCTAGAAAAATTATAGGTAGCAAGCTAAGAGCATTTTTTCTAGCAGTATGGGGCCACGGGTAAAATACCATAGCAAAGCACATGAGGAAAGAAGGGGCTGCCATTTTTTTTGATGATCCTTTGCCATCCTCTATTAGACTTTTTCTAACAACCCAAAAAATCTTATTTAATAAAAAACAAAAAATCCTATTTAATAAAAAAATAAAAAAAGAGAGAAGAGACGGTTGAGGGGAGGCGAAGGAAAGCAGCAAAGCCCTACTAGCTTATGGATTCGTACGAAAATAAAATATTTATACCCTTTGCAATATTTATTGGTACTAATGAAATAAAGTATTATGTAGGGTATTGTTCTATAGCTTTATTTCTACATCCATGGTTTATTAGTTTTGTTTCTAGATCTGTAAATTTCATTCCTAATGTTTGAACATATATTGGTGTTGAAATATCGAATGCACGATTCTAGATATGATGATTAATTTATGTTTTAGTTCAACTCTATTTTCTATGAATAGATATGTCAATGGTATTTTTGTTATATCACGGTTAAGGTAATGTTAGTTATATTTCATATGGTGTACATCTTTCAGAGTTTTCCACCCTTAAGGGTATTAAAAGACCAGCTAAAAGAAGTTTTCTAGCAGTATACAACTGGTTAATACGATGCTTCTAGATCAACTTCTAGGTCAATGTAATTACAATGCATGGCGTAGTGAGCTAGACAACTGTAAGTTTTTTTCAAAGAATTGATATCGGTAAACTCAAATGTCACTTAGAGATGTTATATGAAGAATACATTATAACGAGGTTATCCACCTAGCATTATTGTGTCAGTGCAAGAGAAAGACAACACTATTTCAATAGTAGTGCAAGATGAAAAATGTCTAAGTATGATGGGAGATGATGCTGAAATAGTGGAGGGAAATGAGTCAAAATACTAATAAAAAGGAGGAGGAAACAGGAAGCCTAGATGATTGGCAGACAAGAGAGAGAAACAACACAATCATTCAGGTAATAGATAGGGAAGATTCTAATAATAAGCATGCAGTGGATGATGAGTCGGTAATATAAATCACTCACAATGGTCAAACAAGGATTTCTCTGAAATTTTTATTTCTGAGGGGTATTATGTGCCATGAGAGTACAATGGAATGAGGTCATTCAAGAAACTAAATATGCATACAAAGAGAAATTGATATCACATTAGAGGGAGTTTTGGGTTGCGAAGTCAAAAAGTCGATGTACAAAAGTAAAGTATGTGAACTCAAGTTACGGACGTCCATAAAGGGTATATGCATTCAAGGGTAAATAGAGGGACTACTAAAAGATGTCAATTATCATCGAGCATGATTGTCATTTATAAGGGATCAAAAAATACCATAAAAACATGACATTTGTATTTATTGCAATAGAGATGTACTCTGATGTTATACATAACCTCAAATAAAAATCAGAGTCAATTATTAAGCACATTGAGGACAAATTCAAATAAACAATTATCTATGCCAAGGCATAGAGGACAAAATAGAAGATTTATGGAGATGATGTTTGCCATATTTAAAGCTTTATACGATAATTTATCACGTCTTCTAGCTTGTATTCTTTGAAGAAATCCAAAGAGCTAGTATGACCTCAAATCACTCTCATCACTTGACCATCCTCAGCAGAGTGTGTTTCAACGAGATTTCTTCATATTAAGTGTGTGTATTCATGCATTTGTATATTGTCGTCTCATACTCTATATTAATGAGATATTTTTAACTAGAAAGTTAATAGCAATTAGAGTTGATGGGAATAATCAGATGTTACCATGGCTTACGCTTTCATTGACAACAAGAACACTAAAAGCTGTTACTAATTTCTAAAACAGGTAAATAATACAGTTATGCGTATGAGGCCAGATATATGTCTTATACATGATTGTCACACCGGCCTCTGTGAGATATTGAGTATTTGAGGGATGTCAATATGGAAAAGTGGTATGTACAAGAGTGGCTAGATATTCGTAACAGATAGTGCATGCATCCCATGTGTGTTAATTTCTACAAATAGGTCAAGAACAAATAGATTACAAATATTTTCAAGAGGCTCTATGCCCAGAATAAATAAAAGAAATCCAATAAGCTTTGAAGAAGGTTGGACAAGCTAACAAAGACACAAATAGATTACTAGTCTAGAAGGCCAACACATATATGTGACAAGATTATAGAAGCTCTAGGACCACTCCTAAGTGATGATAATACTGTGAAAAGGAGGTATGTATTCTAAGTTAAAAAAATTTCGCACTGAATTGAGAATGAGTCAAAGGAGAAATACGCCTTGTTGTATGAGGATAGTGGCGCTCGTTTAGCATAATGACTACTAATTTGCTGAGGTTTACAACTAGGTGATCCATAGTGCAAGAGGCTATCGCTTGTTACCATTATTAAGTTTATCATATATGGCATATTCATGTATTTTAGAGATCAATACAAAGTAGCTAGGCCCTTAATGACAGATAATGATATTTTTTAACATAGTAATGATGAAGTACTTGAAAAAAATATAAAAAAATGCCTAAGCGTATCGAGTTATATCTTAAGGTACATAATAGCGCATATTTAAAATCTTATGTGCTATTAAGACCAAGCGTGGAATCTATGGTAAGAGTGTTGTGTAGAAGTGTCTCCAAGTTAAAGACAGTGTGGTGTTGTTGTTAAGTACGTAATGTGTTAATTTAGTGTTTGTAGCCCAAAAAATGACTACCTGACACTTTCTCCTATGCTCTACAGCGACAAAGTACCTACTTGCAAGTCACGAGGTCCAACTCAGCCTTTGTGGTGGAGATCAATCAATTGCAATCAAACGACGTCGTCTAGGAGCCATATAGCCCTATAGGCTCATGTAGCACTTGGACTTTCAACTATGCGTACACGTAATCAACCCTACTAGTTGACAACAAAGCTGATGGTGTTTAACACCTTTATCGAGTCACACTATCTATAGCACGCATTGCGATAGTTTAGTCTATGTCACCTATACCCTCTACTAGTCATGTCGACGTTCACCAGTAAGTATCGATACAAAATCGAACGGATGATTGCATGCTTCGTACATATTCTAATACCGTGTTTGTTACTAGGTATATCGGCGGGAATAGATAGCTAACACTTTGTGGGTTCCTTATCTTTAGAAGTACGTCGATGACTGATTGCTGGCGATAGAGTAAATCATCGAGGAGTAGTGCCCGTACACAGAGTCATCGTATCTAGCGTACCTCAGTTGGTACCAACCTCGTATCCGCACGCACGTGATATTCACTCCGGACGTTCCGTAGCCATACATAGCCGATGTGCGATACACGTACCCTAGTCACTACGATTAGGACTTCTTCCATGTTATGAGTATATCAATCTTCCATATCTTAGTTAAATGTTCTATACCTCTTATATATAATATGTTATTTCAAACAGATCAACGCTACGTGGCAGGTTGATAGTGAGCTTGAGGCTATGTGCTGACGGTTGGAGGTTGGGGTTGTGCGGATGGATGATAAGCAAAGGATTACCTTCAATAGGATACACAACACGATGCGCATTGCCCTTTGTGCTCTCACCTATCGTGCCACTAATGTGTTTTCTTCCATAGCGGCGGCTGTCATAGGAGTCCGCCCTCTAGTAACACAACCCATAGGTAACTTTGGCTATTCACCACTCAAGTACATTATTTTTTTCTTATCATGCAAGGCTTTTGTTAAAAAAGTATGTCCTTTACAGCTTTCGCTACGCTATACCTTGCTTTCTTTGTAGCGAGAGCGTCGACACAAGGACTTCATGCTTCCTTCATCCTAGGAGGATTTTAGGTTTGTCGCAAGATACATATTTTCATTTGGTCCATAAAATTCTAGCTTGTATTGCCTAAACATTTGTTCGTAATATGTAAACCTTGTCCGTAATATATAAACCTCTCAGCTTACAGGAGCTTCGCCACTGCACACATAGAAGCTACTCACTTCAACTCCTATGTAGCAGGTTCACGCTAGCCATGGCATCCTAGGCAACCACTTCACCTATTTCGAGGGTCACGTGCCATCTCAGGGAAGGAAGACGAAGAAGGGTAGAGACCAGGCCCTAGCTTGGTAGTATGTTGTGCTAGTTATATTTATTGTTTATACTATTTTGTATTTACTATTTTGGCTCTACGTACCTATATCATTTACTATACTTAATGCCATGTCGCTTCAACTTTTTATTGTGCGCATATGACTGCCAGTAACATACAATAACTGCTTTCAACGTCTTCACTCTTTACTGCACGCATAAGACTATCAAATCACAATCAATGCTAAGTGATGCCAGGCAACTTTCGGTGTATAATCACGTTGCTTTTAAAACAACCTGACAACCAAATTTCGGTGTGTTAATGTCACATCGCGTTGAAAGGATTTTTATAGGCCAAGGCACTTTCCGCGCATGAATGTCACGTCATTTTCAATACATTTCATTCTGTCATATACACCTAACATAGCCCACACTACATAAGGACTTTGTATCAATGATGAATCTCAAGTTTTTCACCGGCTAGTACCATTGCAAATTCTACACCACCCATTTGCTATATCTCTCATATCATCAAAGAACAATGGTGGTTAAGCGCACTTTCACTGAGGATTTAGACTGAAGAAGGAATCTTTTAGCTTAGATAATTCTACCTTGGTGTGATAATCCATTCTGCTATATAGTGATCGATGCCAGCTTATAACATATTAGGACCCCAACACTCGTGGTAGGAGATTTTCCAATATCTAAACTATTTTAATGAGATACAAATTGTATGTCTTTGCTTTTTTAATTGTTCCTTATCATAATATTTTTTTTAAACTAATACTTTCTTTATCAGATCCACGAAATGATATGTAGCTTCATTCAGTAGGGGTTAATAAAAAATCTAGTATTTGACCCCACTGTTGGTTTTTCAAGGTCTGTTAGTTTCCTCCTCATAATCAAATAAATAATATATGAGAAGGAAAGAGTATTACGAATGACATCGGTAAACCGAATGGTTAGATTGGAGACTATAACCTCTTGTACTATTTTTATGGCGGGAGCGTCTTAAGTGCGCTTGTAGTGATCGTTCTTAGGTAGCAAGGTTAATAAGTGATGATACTTTTGGTATAAGATAATTTATTTGTTCAAATATTCTTGATGATTATTTTATTATAAATTTGCTATACATCTTTCTAATTTATGTTATCATCCTATGTATGTACCTTTCCCACAGGAACCGCAAAAAAAGCATAAAAAATTACTGTACAACTCTATGAGGATTATAAAGACTAAAATAATTGAATAATACATACAGGCTAAAGTAAAGTACAAGCAAAATATCGGCTACTCTAGCAATGGGTGACTAGTGAAGGATAGATGATGATCTCTATAAGTTTCAAATATACGTCCGTACTATGTTACCTATTATATTATTTATATTACATATATATTTTATGCGTAACGTATAAATCACGTAAGCATGTTTTGTCACCATTATCTTAGTAATATCCATATATGAACTTATGATTTTTCAGTATTAACGCTGAGTTCACATATAATTTCTTTCTAAATAAATCTCTACATGATAATTTAGGTATCTCAATTATCTTTTCTATATACTCCTAAATTTTCTTTACAATTAAATCTTTAAATAAAAATAGATTTATTTAAAATCTCTTTTTTTTCTTTTAAACATCTATATGGTAGGAAAAAATACGCAAATAGAATAGTCACTCTCAAAATTGCCAGGCTCATCCCTTCTCATGGGAGAGTTTAGCAATTTTGCAGGTGGCCACTTGAGGGAAAAAACGTCCTAACAATGGACGACAAGGGGGCTGCTTATACAAATGGTAGGTCTCCTCCTCCCTCATGCACCTTGTCGCAATATTTTGCATGCGGTCTTCTACAGTTGAAAAAACACTATCGATTAGGACAGTAATGAAGTTGTTTATAAATTTTCTAGTTCTCATTGGCCTGTTGTTAACGGGAGTTAATGACATGTCGGATTTGATATGGTTAGAGAGAGTTTTTTTAAAAAAAAATCTCCCAAAAGATGTTAGGGTATAGATATGTAAATTTTGCAATAAAAAATATTTTTAAATATTTTAATAAATAAATAAATATATATATATACAAAAATTAATAGAGCATCTTGTGTCTGTCAAATCTAGGTGAGGTAGAGCATCTTGTCTATCCTCCGGTGTACCGCTAATCCTACGGCGTGTACTTGCCTCAACAAGTGCATGTTTCGACCTTAGACACAAATGAAACGTGTCATCAACTTGTTGGGGGCATTCTCCCGATCATAGGGTTTGAAAAGAGCAAATTCTAGTAGAAGCATTTACACTTTATTGGACTCTGAGCTATTACAAAATGATGATGTTTTTTTAAGATTAATTAAATCTTACATTTAAGTATTATAGGACGACTTACTAGATTCAATATTGGTTTATAAAGATGTGACAACAACAAGAAGCTTATGTATATACAGATATTTGCTAACTAAGAACATAGATTTAGTAATGAGAATATTTCTGCCTGTCTCTTTTTACTATCTTACCAGCTGTCTGCTATGAGTTAGAGTTGTTTGGACTAAAACATTGTATATAACTTTTGTAAAGCAAAGCCGAATTCGCTAAAAAGGCGGTAGGGATTTTAGTCGTAGGCACTCCTCGCTGGTTAATTCTCACCGATTAATCGAGCATATTGGACGCTATAGGTCTATGACCAGGCATCATCCTCTCTGCACTGGAGCAGCGATGGAACAACCTTTCGGGCTAGTCTGGCGGCCATTTGACCTCTGTAGTTGCATCTCCACTTCCAATGTGTCGACTGATGTAGACGCCTAGAAAAGATGGTCGGTCACCAGGAAACATTATTAGTCGCCTAGGCTCAACGACGCCGCTGACTCCGTCACTGTGCTGGAACGGCGTTGCCACTATCATTGGTATATCGTGCCCCTTTATATTTATGGACATGGCATTGGTTATAGAGTTCAATATTAATTCTACTTGGTACCACTATTATGTTTCCAAATATTTATAGAGATAGCACTGGTTATAGAATTTAACACTAATTCTACTCAGTGCCACTATTATGATTCCAAATCACCAAGTAACCTACTAGAGTCATATATACTGGAACTATTTTATAATATACTGGAACTAGCTGAATGGAACTTTACGAGAGTACAGAGTTGAATGGAATTTTACTGCTTCCTCCTACCAATAGCTAATGTCAGCACTCAGTTCTGGTACCAAAGGGTATTTGGCCAAAAAAGCAGGCATGCATGCAGCCATACATCCCTAAGATTAGCTAAAACAAATTAAGATTGCTTTGTTGTTTATGAGCAGCATGAAACGAGCGTTGTTATTGAATATTGATCAAGGCAATGTTCCCAAGTTATAAGTGCTAGATGTTCTATGTGCAAGTGCAAAACCTGAGGGAAAATTTAAGATGCTCGCATGGCAGTCTCACATTACTTTCAAATGTCCAGCAGGCTAAGCCACTGGAAATAAAATAAGCCTTATATAAATTCCTTCATTTCCTTCTACTAAGAAACTAGGCAGTACTCCTGCCAAGTTTTCAAAAACACAAGAAGTTCATATCTTACAACTTGCCAGGAACAGAAGCATAAAACATTTGGTTGGAGGCAAGGGCCAACCACATCAAGCCTAAACATTTGGTTATCTGATTCTGATGTAACTGTTATTGTATCACATTATCACCCGCATAGGAGCTTGAGTGCTTTACTCTAAAAGATTAGAATTTTCAAAAACAAGCATTGACGCAATGACACATATAGCAGCATTTGACAAACTTGAAGGCAAGCTTATTAACATCCGCTCTTTTAAAAATACTTTTCAAGCTCAATATCCCCATTGGCACATGAAACATTTTAAAGAACATCTGAACTCAAAGAACTGTCGCAGTAATGGTTCAAGAACTTGGAGATGCCTTCTACAGATTACACAAACTCCTCAAGAATCCTAATCTAATTATTATTCGCTGGGTTATTCTCTACACAGATCACAAATGCCCCATTAGCGTGTGTTCCATTATTCAGTATAGACAGGAAAGCAGGATGCTTATCTATAGCCGGGCCTTCACATGATTTGCTGGTGCACTCTGCAAATGAAGATTTTGTACTAATCAGATGCTACGTCAGGAATGCTATCACAGTACATATGACAGAAAGACATGGAAGGAATTATGTGGATGTATGCATGGTTGCATCCTGTCAGCATGGCAGATATGCAGTATAAAATGTGTTGAACATAGTACTTTCAGGGGCAAACAAAAATTGCAGATGGAATTAAACGATTTTGCTCACCAGAGGAATCCCTTTTGCTGCTCTTTCTGCAAGGTAGGAACAAGGCTTGAAGAAGTTGCCGTACCGCTTCGCCCACTCCTCCAACTTGTCATGGATGTACTTCGCACCAATGGAATCTGCCCAGAACATGATTCCTCCACTGGTCGCACCAATCAGTAGACAAGTTTTAGTAGGTTAAGGTTGTTATTATTGGCAAATTGGTATAGTTCTCTTGTACTCGTACCTGTACGGTGGGAATCCCATGCCAAAAATTGAGGCAATGTCCAGGTCAGAAGCCTTGACTGCAATTCCCTCATCAAGAACTCGGCAGGCCTCATTTATGACTGGGAAGAAGACCATCTCAACTATGCTGTTCTCACTTAGCTTCATCAACTGGTACAATTGTACAAACATTTTGCATTTAGAGGCCAACTCATCCATTTTGTCAGAAATATAGCATTTGTTGTATGATAGTCTAGTCAATTTAGCATGGATACCATCATCATCATTCAAAGTGCCACTATATCAGCACATCGAATTTAGATACTAGCAATAATATATAAATGGTACAGATTCTCCTGAATTCTTTACTTTAGTTACACAGGTGGCATTTATAATTGAAATATAAAAAGTATAATGGTACAAAGTGATTTTATTGCTACAAATGGTTGAGATGTAGATTTCTCTAGGGAAGTATAGAGAACGGGAAAAGTCAGAAGATGAAACCATACCTCAGTGTCTGGTGTAACTCCAGCCATGCTCCTTGATTTTTCAATATATTTCATAATTTTGGGATCAGGGGTTGCCTTCCTCTTGTCCTCGTACTTGTAAAAGCCCTTCCGAGTAGCTTCACCTGTTTGAAAAATTGGTAGATTGTGGTCAGATATATTAACAAACCAGTGAAAATTAACAGCAAAGAGAAAAATAGACTTGATACAGGAACAATTGTTGACTAATTTTTACCTGCCCTTTTGTCCTCCATCATAAGAGGAATCAACATTGACTTGTAGACCCTCTCTGGGAAGTTCTCAAGGTACTGCATGCCAGTGGCCACAGCAACACCAAAACCAACAAGGTCTGCCAGCCTGCATTCATGTAACATACAAGATTTCAGATTGAGTCCACCTGACATGGCTCATACACATTCATATGAAACATTAATGATGCTGAACGAATTTGTACATTCAGGAAAACAAAACAAAATAATGTATCTGACCTGAATGGACCCATGGGCATTCCAAATTTGGTACATGCATGATCAATCTTGTACACATCCATACCAAGATCAACAAACAGGAGTGCTGACTGAGTGTAAGGAAAGAACATCCTGTTGACTGCAAAACCGGTACAGTTCCCAACCACTATTGGTGTCTTCTTAATTTTCTTCCCAACATCGAGCAAATCAACGACAACTTGTGGTGAGGTGTGCTGGGTGCGGACAATTTCCAGAAGTGGCATTATATGTGCAGGACTGTAAAGAGCAGTCAGTTAAATGGAGAAACATGCAACTAAAGATCTGTCAATCCATATACACTTCATTACCTAAAGAAGTGTGCACCGACAATACGGTCTTTGGACTTTGTTTTCTCTCCAATTAGATTAAGATCAATCGTAGATGTATTAGTAGCAAGGACACAATGGGAAGGGCAGTATTTCTCTAAGTCAGAAAATATTTGCTGTTTCAATTTCACATTCTCAATAACAGCCTGCAAGAAACAGAAGAATAATAAATGGGCTGACCAATAAAGGACATAAAGTTAGTTTTGACCAAATAATAAGGATAGAGAGTTACCTCAATAACTAAATCCACGTCTTTGAACCTTTCATAATCAAGGACACCTGTTACAAGAGAGATAGCCTTCTCATATCTCTCCTCGGTCATCTTCCCTTTCCTCACACGACTCTGCAAATTGGCTGGTGAAACAAAATAGTGAGACAGTTTATCTTTTATTGCACAGATATTGATGTGTTAGATAATCTCACACAAATTATAAAACAGGATATAATATGAGGTGTTTTTACCTTTAATTCTGTCAATTCCAGCATTTAGAAATTTTTCATTTACTTCTTTGAGTAGAACAGGATAATTACTCAGTATCATTGTGGTTGCAATTCCTGAACCCATAAGTCCACCACCTAGAATGGCAACTTTAGTTATTTTTCTAGGCATCAATCCCAAGTCTGTAGAACCAGGAACCTGTTGTATTTGATTGAGAGAGGATTAAAACTTGATATGGTTCTATATTAACAATTGACAAGAAGTTCACACACCTTTGATGTTGCCCGTTGAGAAAAGAATACATGAACTAAGTTTTTACATGTATCTGAGAAGAGAAGGCCCTGGAAAGCATTTGCTTCCTGCATTTTCATTAATGAAATGAATTCAAGATTGTGTACAAACTGTGTACATCAAGAAAATAAGTGAAAGTGGAAGGAATAACACAAGTAGCATCAAGTACCTTCCAGAGCCCTGCTCGAGGTCCTGAAACAATACCTTCTTCAATGACATCAATACAAACAATTGGATGCTCAAGATTGGCAGCCTGCCTTCTAGCTTGAGCTCTTGCAAACTTGAGAATCTCCCTAGCCTCACCAAGTGGTTCTAGTTTATCAGTTTTATAAAGACTTTTGATCCATGGTCTTTTTAATTCACAGATATCCAAAGCCCAACGACGAGCAGTATTAACCAAATCATTAGCAGAAACCAAGGAATCAACAAGACCCAATTGGTGTGCCTCTTCACCCTTGATTGGCTTAGATAGCTGATGCAAATGAGGTAATTAATTAAATGAATCAGGTGTGTGAAACGGGGAATATCACAAAATAAAAAAAACATAGGCTCAAGAAGCAAAAGAAACATGAAGCAGTATTTACCAGAATCATTTCAAGTGATTTTGTCAGTCCAACAAGACGTGGGAGCCGTTGTGTTCCTAAGAAAATTGAGAAAGGTCAACCCCATGGAATATATGGAAGCAACACAGGTATTCAACCCCTATATATTCAAGGAAAAGATCATGAAATAATAATTTGAAAGCATAACTGGAGTGATAAAACAAAAGTACAAACATGACTTCAAGCAATTACATTAGTATAAAACTAATAGGACAGAGTATTTTGGGAGGCATTTCCATGCACATATAACAAGATACCAATATTGAATCATCAACGCCAAATAGAAGAGAGAGAGAAGGAAAGAGATAGATTACCTCCAAATCCTGGAATAACTCCAAGTTGAAGTTCTGGAAGTCCTAATTGAGCTGTGGGAGTTGAAATGCGTGCATGGCATGCCTAATTAAACATACAAGGATTTTCAAAGAAGTTATCACCTCTGAAATATCAAAGATAATGACCAGGACAAAACAAACAAATACCATGGCAACTTCTAATCCTCCACCAAGAGCAAGACCATCAATTGCAGCCACTGATGGCTTTGTTGCAGCTGTTTAAGACAACAAATATGAAAAACTCTCAACACAATTCTTCAATAGAAAAGCAATAGGATGCAAATGAATCAAATACCTTCTAGTGTATCAGTGATGATATCTATTGATATGTAACCAACCTTTGGCTGTTCAACTGTTCAAAAAGTTTAAGATAATAATGAGATCTGCAGAATGGATAGAGCATTCATTGCACAGTATGAACAGTATCACAAGAGATCAGAACTCCTTACATACCTTTGCCACCCTGAACACTACCAAAGGAAGAAATATCAAATCCTCCAGAAAACTTCCCTCCTTTCCCTGTCATAATTTAGAAAAAAAAATCTCATTGAAAAGAATAGTGAATTGTTTTCAGAATGCACGAAGTTCGGTCAGTGCCTTCAACAGTAGCATGCATATTGCCTAATGAATAAACTGACAAGTACCTGTAACAACTATAGCTTTCACATCATTCCTCCGAAGTGCTTCAGCATAGTTTTCCTTTAAGCTTAGCAATACTGCAAGATCAAAAGTCATGGTAAAAACAAAGATGGATAAAAGATTGGACTAATACGGTACTCAATATTAATAAAATTTAATCTAAGGACATGCGAATTATTCAGAATAGTTATTATCTAAATGCAGTCAACGATATCCTACACATTGTTATGTCTAAAGAAGAGGAAGATGCAACTATATTATTCTACAATGGCATTATTGTGCACTTCATATTTCAAGTGATTGTTGTACTACATCAGAATTTTGTATATGCCACAAATGTTGTACTGTACTTTCTGGTTCAGCAAAAACATACTACAGATCAGTAATATTTTGCCTACAGGTAGTTTAGGGTAACAGGTTTCATAATTTAATAGCACCAAGCTACAACAATAATTGCTGACAGCAGCACAGTTATAGTAAGATACAGTTAGATCACACCAATGGGCGAGCACCCTGTAAAGGAGATCTTTTTGCTTTTTGGGTTTCGAACTGCTGAGGAAAAAATTTCGAAGTCACAGCATGATTTTATACTACCCCAAATCCAAATATTGCTTAAAACGCCCACATACAAATATTGCTTAGAACACCAAAAATTATACAGAAACTCCGAGATCCCCCATCCAATTCTACCTAAAGAACAGCTAAATCGGTAGAATTGAACATCTCCGCATCAATATTCACCACACACTATCCCCTACCTCGAATCAGACAGCTCATGGAAGCAAAATTAAGGCCTGAACGACAATCATCTGCGTCAATCTCATAATTTACGAGATACCACTTCACCTCCCAACCTCAATTCCCCACAAGCAAAAACCCAAACTTCAATCATCCCCCCCTCCCCCCCAATCCCAGAATCAAAAGAGACGGGGAGAGAAGACGCAGAGCCACCGTAGTACCGTCGATGGAGAGCGAGTTAACGGGCGGGTTGCAGATGGTGATGACGGCGACGCCGTCCGCCCCGACCTCCATCTCCGTCCTCCCCTTCGCCACCGCCGCCGCCATCGCTCCGCTAATCTGGTTCTCCGCTCCGGCGGAGGCTCCAAAGATCTCGCCTTTGGTTTCGCTGTGGCTTTCTCTATCGCTACAAGGAGGAGTTGGGAGTTGGGAGCTTGCAAGCGATGTCTATCTCCGACTGCCGATTTATAGCGCGACACCGAAGGTGGTTTGCCCGTGCTGACGCGACGCGATCCATCTCATCTCCTCCTTTGGCTTCTTCTTTGCGGCGGCCCCCGGGTAGTCCCAGGACTTCACCAATCACCACAGTAAAACTATATTCTGATTCTGCGGAGTCCTGGCATGTCACAGTTCGATCCAAAGATGCCCAAGCAAAATTTCAAAGGGATTGCTTTATGGATTCGACAAAATTTGTGCGGAAAACTAGATTCTAAACGTGTCCAGAATTTTACAAATTACATTTTTTTTCTCAAAAATTATTTTTGCAATTTTTTTGGTTCGACATTTTTTGTAACTTTTTGAAAATTTCTATTTCAAGGATGGTTTAGAAAAAAAGAAATAATTTTTATTAGGAATACAAAATGTTTATAAGATTAAAAAGAACCAACTTTTTGTTAACAAAATTTACATTTTTTCCTTTGAGTATTAAAAACTTTTGCCATCCTTAGAAAACAAAGGTTTTGGTTACACCCTTGCGTGACGTTTTAAAAAATCTACATCAGACTTCAGTACTTGTAATCATTGGTGGTCCACGTCAGACTTGTCGACGTAGGATTATCTGTTTAAATACCCTCTCTCGATCTCCAGATATGGGTTTATTTCATCCGTTTTGTTTCCTCGAAGTTGGTGAATCGCGCTGAGCGCGGGCTAAAGAAATCTGGATTAATTAGTTAGCTCATTACCACCCACGCTTGCACACCGCAAGGTTACGAACTAATCATACCTGAATATCTGATGATGATTCGTGCGAGGAGCAAAAACTTACAAAGAAAAAAGGGGGGGGGGGGGAGATATGGCTATATTCTGTTTGTCAAATTCACCTAATACCGTTTGCAAGTGAGGGGAATTTCTCAAAAACAAAATCTATTTGCCTTACGTCTTGGAAAAAAAAACAGATTAGCAAAGGAGACAAAAGGATTTCACATATGGCTACCCAACTTTCACCCACTCTAGAGTTACACTACTTTTCTTTTCTCGGAATTACGCAGAGATGTGCACCCGCGATACCACCAATGTCACAAGTTCATTATGTCAACAAACACACATATAGAGATATGTTTTCTAATAAAAAATAGCCAAACTTTTTAAGTACATCATTAGTCGTTAAGAGCTCTTGTATATAAATATAGTTTATTTGCTAAATCGTTATATTGCATAACTTATATTTACTAATTTAAAATAAAAATATTACCAACACATTATATTATAGTATAGTAACTATAATATAAATTTTATTTTGGCTATACAACCAATACTGGCTACTTACTCAGTTGGTAAAATGCTTGCTGTGACAAGTAGAGGTCGTACTATGGATTCCCTATCACCACCCTTGTTTTTCTCTGGTTTTATGTAAAACCATGTACACTGGCACAAATCTCAATGCAATCCTACGGTCAAGAAATCAACTAATTTTCAAAAAAAAAATCTTGGGACACATTTATAGCAGATCCATTTTATATTTATTAAGTATTTAAGGTAGCAATTTTATAGAAACACTAGCTATAATAAGTATTATCTGGCTGAAAACTTTTTTTTGCTACTGTAACAACTTCACCAGTACACAAAAAAAAGCATGTTTCTACCTAGATACAACAGCCACTCGGATTAATTGGCCTTCCGCACGTCTCATTATTTTAAGGGTAGGATTATTTCGTTATAATGAGAAGTTTTTATCATGTGGCAGTGACCTGTGCTAGTGCAAAACAAGGTGGACCATTCTGATTGACCTTGCTACATAGTCCAATCCCGGAAGCATGGGACGGCATGAATCGTGGACAAGGGACTGACACAATAAGCCGAACATTAAATTTTAAAACATATATTTAGGTTTAATTTTGATATTTTTTATTTTAGTTTATTTGCCAATATTTATTTTTAAATCGCTAAGGATATATATATTATTTATAAATTATTTTTTAATCAATAACAAATCGTTTCGTTTATAATAAGTATAATGAGGTGGTTTTAGGCCTTGAGCTATCCTGGGATAGAGTATTACTGCATTATTTTTGTCGCATTTTTAAAAATACGATTTGTCCATAAATTAGAATTGTTTAGACAATTTTTTATTCCGTTTGTTAATTTTGTTATATATAATAGTTAAGTAAGCTCTATAAGCAATTGCCCATAATCCACTGTATCTTAAAAAATAATAGGTCCTGGAGCTATTTCATTTAACTAGGAAATTGATGGTATGATCTACAGTTCGCGTGATTTTGGCCCTTTGGTAGCACCTGGGTAGTAAGCTCCAAGCGCGACGTTAGGTGTCTTAATACCTGTGTTCGATCAGGATGTTGACACTTGACATAATGATGGAAAGCTAATTTCTTGCTAAGGGCCTGCATGATTGGGATCGAGGCATCGAGCTGCAGCTATAAATAAATGAAAACACCGTGTAATATCAGCCTAGCAACTCGAGAAGGCATTTAATAGAGATGTTATGGGTTTTATATACTCTCTTCATTTTAAACTTTACACTAAATTAAGAGATATAATAAATTACATTGTTACACTTATTAAATACATTCTACTCAATATTTCCAAAACAAACATTGAAATTCTCGTGAAAAGTACTGGTAGTATGGCTGCATTAATAAAGGCACATCTAAAAGTATTTTGAAATGTGAAACCAAAAACTAAATTAACAAAAAAATTAAACACTAGTGACAAGTAATTTGAAATGAACAGAGTTGATGAAACCATATATGCATTGTTTCCAATATAGCTTATTTCTTACATGTGTTACCCATGAAACAACAAAAATGAAACAATGTCTTGGAATGTGAAAACGACAACTAATTTAACAAAAAAAATAATGATATAATGATAAGTAATTTAAAACAAAGAGAGTAAATAAAACCATGCATGTGCTGCCTATAAAACAACAAAAATTAAAAATTGTCTTGGAACGCGAGAATAAAAAGTAATTTGATAAAAAATTGAATGCGAGAACAATAAGTAATTTAAAACCAATGGAGTAGATGAGGCCATGTATACATTGTTTTCAATATAGATTATTTCTTATATTTTTTGTATATTAAACAACAAAAACAAACTATTTCAACCATTAATTAATTGTTTTATTGCTTATGCGATATTTTTAAAACATATAAGTAAAACCTCCTACTAGGAATGGTGTTGACACACGGAGAGTCACCTAAAACTTTGCGGTGTTACGGAGTTGCTAACCATCTTGACCTAGATTAAGATGGGTTTTGCAGATGAAATTGGTTTGCAGAGCCAATTTCCATAGATTGTGATAAACACCTGTCTCGTGAGTGAAATAAAAGATTTTCAGCACCAACCTATAAATGAATTCACACTCTTGCGGTGAGGACGAATAGCTTACAGCGCAAACCGATAAAAATGGATGAATTAAGGTTAAAACTAAAGCAAAATTAGATGAACTTTTAAAAAATAACAATTCAGTTGGTTAAATTGGATGTTGTGTATATTTATGTATTGGTTGTTCTAATTGAACCATCTTAAGGTGAGGTTGGGCATGCCTTCTTAGAATAGGTCTCAAGATCAATTAATAATTAGAAAATTAGAGACTAAATTTTGGACTCTACTGATCATTTTTAGAAAGACTCTTCTAAATTTGACCAAATCATTCACCTATATACCAAATTTAAGTTTCCATAAATGGCCTAACTATAGCCAACGTCATTATTTTTTTCCACACTATATAAATTGTAAACATAGCATATTATCTAATAAGATTGTAACTCTCATTAGAAGTGGCCTTAAAAATTGAACTAACTGATTTTATTTAAAAAAGATGGAGGGAGTATATAGATATATTAATCGATGGATGATGCGCGTGATTCCTTGTACCATTGGGCATTTTCTGTTGTCACCGAGGGAGATCGAGGAGGGGCTTATTATATGTTAGTACGTTACTGTTTGTCTACTACATACTATGTAGCTAAGCACTAGCAGCCATCAGCGGTCGCCATCTTCAGTAAGCGTGAGCATGAACACGAAAATAACATGAAATCATTGCCCTGCATTCCTAATCCAATCCACAGTAGCGAGCTACAGTAGATCATACCATCCCAATCTATTCACCCACTTGTTAGGATCCAAAACCAGCAGAATTCATTTCTCTCTTGTGAGCTAAATCCACTTGCCCAATCCATTTCAGCCTATATCTAATCTAACTCAATTGCACACCCATTCTACTGTGGAAAAAAGTGTACTTTTGTCCTTAACTATTCCTCGAGTCTGATTTTGATTCCTCGACTGCAAGCACAGTTGCTCCCTTAACTATGGAAACCAGTGCCAAGTTACTCACTCGATGGTTTGATCGGCAGTTTATGATGATGTGGTGAGTTGACCTAGTCAAGATCGCTAAGTCAGTATGGTTTGTTAGACATATATGGCCATGTTGGCTAGGCCGATATAATCCCCAATCTATTCGAAAAATCCCTCTTAAGAAATCCTAGGTCAAAGCACAACACTGACATAGACGGCGTACGTCCTAAAGGCGGCAGAGACGACAGTGCTAGTGACAACGGTGGGAGTGACGAGAGTAAAAGCTTGGTGATGTTGAGTTTGTGCAGCGATGGCTCATCAGCTTCATCCTAACGGGCATCTAGTTCTCCCTTCCCGTATAGTATTAGTCCACTTGATTACCAGTTGTTCGTGATGTGCCATTGTGGCTTGAAGGCAATGAGGTGGATCTCATGGAGTATCGACAACCCCGATTGTCGATACTTGAAATGTCATGATGCTCAAGTGAGTCCCTTATTTGTCCTTTATTTGTTGGTTTTTTGTGTGGTTTTGGCATTGAAAGCTAGGGATCAAATTTGCATGTTGGTGATTACATATTTTTTGCTTGGCAAGATGGATCGACGATTGGTTTCTTGAGAGAAATGTTGAATGGTTTGCTAGATGTTGTGTGATTACTAAGGAGGGAGAAGGAACAACTGATTGTTGGTGTTGAAGGGGCATATTTGAAGGCACAGGAGCATGAGGCAAGAGTTGGCATCAATGTGAGAGATGGCATGTGAGAATGAAGTAAAAATTATCGTACTAGAGACAATTAGTAGGTTAGAGAATGAGGGATTTAAGTTTATAGTTGGGTTCTTGACATGTGTGTTTGTTATTTTTTACTAGTATTAGGGAAGTAAGTTGGTTCTTATGCAATCTAGTTGAGATTTATGTAGACATGAATGAATCGATATGATATGTATGCTATTCCTGATGTATGAATGAATCAAATGGTTATATCCATGCCATTGTATGTGTATATGTGTAGGGTTGAAACTTGTAACTCTTCCATGATACAAAGAAGGCATATCAAGTTCTAATAATGCCGCACAACATCCATTTGAATACATTAGAACAAAACAAATTCCATTACAGAATATAGCATAAAGCCTGGCATTACATTACACACAAGTCTGATAGGCCACATTGCCTGGCATCAACATCACATATAGTATAATAATAGGGCATAAAGTTTGGTATTACATCACAAACAAGTCTAATTGATAGATATATTAATCTGGCATATCATCATAGCTTGTTTGATTGTTATGGAGGAAGGAGTAGCAGGGGAACAACTTTCCCTTAGATCATTTTTGTGCTGGAACATTGATAGTAGCTTTCTTATAAGTTACCATAACTGATGCACCTATATAACCAAGAGATTGAGGCACGGGGGATAATGGCTATAAATTTCAAAGTCAGACACATCAACTACTGCCACACCTCCTTCAACTATACGGTTAGACATGTATTGACATACCTTATCATCCAATAATGCTCGGAGCCTAGATGTTATATCTTTCCCTGAGAACAACTAATGCAACATGGTGCCTTATAAAACTTTACAGTGGTTACATAAATATCCAAATATCTCATTACGAGATAACTTATCTCGATCTATGTACAACATTGCCTCTCTCCCACCACAATATTCTATCTTTCTCCCTGACTTGTAGAACTCGCCATTGAAATGAAACCTTACTGCAAGAGTGCAAAGGACATCCATGACCGAAATGCTCAGGTATCCTATATGCAAATAACAACAAATCAGTACTTTTCATCATATTAAGACAACACAATGGCAAATCCCATGCACCTTTCAAAGCAATACCAAATAAAATATTAACCAATCAAGCTAACCTACTTTTAAACCTAACTAAATAATACATCGACCACACCAAATCCAAAAGAACTACACTTGTAACAAAATAAAAAAATCCACCCAAATTGACCCAGAGAGTACACAGAGCAAGACGACGAAATAGAGATGCCGAGGGATCAAGCACTAACCTCCAATGTCTCGCAAATCCATCTTCCGCCATCAAAATCACCCTCAACGCTGCCCTCCACGACATTGTCTTCCACGTAATCTTTCTTGCCCTTCGCATTGTAGGTGTAGGACCAAGAAGATCGACTAGAGGGGGGTGTAAATAGGCGGTTAAACAACTTTTGGCTAAAATTGGGTTTTAAATGTGGAAGAGAATCAAAATATTTTTTGCACAATTCAAGGCCTAAAACAACAACTAGTCTCAACTATGTGCACAAAGAAACTTAGCCTATGTTGAGGTTTGCAAGCTTAGGATGATATTAGTACAAATAATCTCTAGTATATAAACTTGCTCAAAGTAAATACAATAAAGTAAATGAGGCAAAAGATAAATAATTTTTCATTTGAGATTTGGAAACTTGCCGGTTTCTTAATCTCTATTGAGATGAGCCCAACTTCACTGCTCAAACCACCAAGCCTCTAAATCTCCTTATCAAGAGATAAGCAAGACGAGAGCTGTTTCCGAAGTGGTCTACATAAGCCTCGATCACTAGAGATTGTTCTTCCCCCACTCCGAAGATGGTGAATATCGAGTCACTCACAATCAACCATCGAGACTCCTCTACAAACTCCTTTGGAGATGTCATCGAGTAAACTCCTCCAAGCTGTCTAGGAAGTGAAATCCTCCAAGAGTAACAAGTCTAAGATGCTTGCTGAGAATAATCAAGTGCCACACTAGCTCTAAAAATGAAGCAATGCATTTGGTTTGGCTTAACTCACTCTTCAACAGCTCACTAGATGATCTAAGTGCTAAGGGTGTGAGAGTTCTTACAAGGGCTCAAAATAATGCAATGAAGTACCAAAACCTTGCTCTTACTGTTAGGGAGGGTGTATTTATACACTCACAAAGCCAAACTAGCCGTTGGAGACGAGATCCTCCAACTTCTGGACATTACCGGTCCGACCACCACGAGAGAGCCGGTCTGACTGCCTAGCTTACGCAATGGTAAAAAAAGAGCTATTGCAACGCATTTAATGCGCATCCCGGTTTGACCGATATTGAGGTCCCGGTTCGACCAGCACCTTCAAAGAACTTTCTGTAAACTCTCGGTCTGACCGATACCTTTAAAATCTTTTCTTGTATACTCCCAGTCTGATCGGCCTTTAATTCTGGTTCGACTGGCACCCCCTTTGTGAGGTTAAAATGTCTCTGGAAAACCCCAGTCGGACCAAGGGGCAGTCTAACCGTAGGCCATTTTTCAGCATGATCGACCAACACAAAAACGATAATATCTCATGACTCGGGTATTAAAATTCGATGTTCTTAGACTCTCTTGAAAGCTTATTCAAAGGGTTATACAAATCATTAATAATCCATCTAAGAATCACAACTTTTATCTAGGAGAAATTACTCAATCTCTATAAGACACTCTAATGGACATAGCCATAAAAGACTACTCATTTCTATTAGATATGCTCACCTCTTTTTTGCATGGGACTTGAGAAAAGTCTCACCACACTTGGTTAGACACTCTCATTATGTACAAGTGAACTAACATGGTCCAAGATTATCTACATGCTCACTTTACAGACCTCTCTTTATAGTACGGCGCCTATCTAGTAATCCGGTCTTTTCACCAAACACCAAAGTCGGCAAAAGATTAACAAAAACATTCTTAGTTTTATTATACCATTGTCTTGCGCTATCCACATCGGGGTCAATGCTTGACCGATAATCTAGTTGAATCATCTTTATGCCAGTTATTAATCAACTTTTGTCCAGAGTTACTTCTTATCACAAGCTTGACTTTATCCTTATCAACATGACGAGTTCTTGGCTTGATAACTATCAAACCATAGTGTCATCCATTAATTTCATCATGATAGGATTTATTCCTTTACATAACTCAAAGAAAATCATTAGTCCTAACAAATCGGTTATCATCCTCCACTTGATGATCAACCGGTTACATATAAACGATATAAATTAATTTGTTGAGTATGCATTAACACTAAATATCATGTACTCAATTTTAAAGATCTAATATTAAAGAGAATGTGAACAACATGGATTTAGAACTTGCATAAATATATATGATTTGCTCCAACTAAATATATGTGTACAATATATATATATATATATATATATATATGAGAAATTTGTGCATATATAACTAAAGATGAACCAATGGAGATTTATCTTATACAAATATAGAAAACATGTGACATTGATATAGATAAATATAGACACATATCTTCGTGATCTCTATGTTCTCAAAGTAATTGAGACTAAATAATGTGGCTCAAATAAAATAGTAGTCTCATAAGAATATACCAATAACATGAAAATCACATATATGTCAATATATGGATTAGCTTGATCTACTTATGTTTTATCGTTGTGAATAAGATTCATCATCAAATAATATATCAACATCTTCACTCATATTAAGTTTGGGGGAAACCTATCTGTAAACTCATGGAGAGAGATTAGTCCAATAAAACTGTTTTGTCATAAACCACCAAAACAATAATTACTCATATTTATTTGATAATAAATCTCTCAACCTTTTTGGTGATGCATGACTATGCGATATAAATTATGTAAATATGAGTAAATGATATATTAATACTAATAAACCATTAATAAACCATAAAATATAGCTATACTAAAAATGTGCATACAGTAGAAAACATATATATATATATATTTAATAAAGAATAATGGAGAATTTTACTCTTTTTGATTCATAAGAGAAAAGGGGTTTTTTTATAGGAGACTGTATAAAAATATGTTTAAGAATTATATTATTCTCATATAATTAGATTTATCATTAATATGACACTTCAACTTTAAAAAAAAGTAGGTTTTTATCAATGGTGAAATGGAGAAAAAGTGAGAGAGATGACCAGCAGTCTCTCCATTTCTACGATGCAGCTAAGTTAGCAAATGTGCTACAAATCCACGTCGCACAAATCACATCACACAAACCATGTTGACTTAGCAATCTTGACCAGGTCAATCCGTTATGTTAGTATGAAACCGCCAATCAAACCATTGAGGGAATAACTTTGTACTAGTTTAGATAGTTGAGAGGACACCCATCTGGCATTGCGGTTGAGGTTCAAAATCGGACTCAAGCAACAGCTGAGGGAGCAAAATACACTTTTTTTTTCTTCCACTGTTCACTTATCAACCTTCCCAAAAACTCACCCTTACTGTTAGCCAGGTTGGCATAGTGCATTGCTCTCCCTGTAACAACATCATATATCATTAGAGGGAAGACATAAATATAAATTTTATAGGGTTAGATAACTGTATATTATTAAAAACTTCATCATTCTTCAAACGTCAAATAGGTCGTGCACTAGCCCTAAACAGTTTTTTTTGAGCCTAGGCACTTCCCTCAGCTAGTTATCAAAAGGCATGTTTGGCATTTTAGGGAAGGAGGATATTGAAAGAAAAAAAAACACAGCGCCAAATTTTATTGAATTATCATTCAATAAAAACAGTAACCTTAATTTAATTTTTTAATTAGTCTACTCTGCATATTCAAGCAATGTGCAGTTAAAATTTAAACCACAGGCCAGATAGGCCCAGCTTTTATAGGCAGCATACTGGGATACATATTAAGTATCTTCTGGGGTTGCCAGCTTACCTGAGGATTGCAACAGTAGAACTGCAAACTAAACATTGAGCAAAACATAAGTCTGCAACTTGGACTACTCTCCTACTTCTCCACATGTCTCAAACAACCCATAGCAGAAGACTGAACAACTAGACAATCTGAAAGTGAAAATAACTGGACTGAACTAGACAACCTTAAACAGAATATAATTCCAATAACTAATTATACTACGTGAACAAACATAAGACTCAGTCCACTACTGTTCTGGAGGATCGAAGCTTTGTCCACAGCATCATGCAAAGAAGCTAGTCAGCATCGCCTCCAGCAGTCCCACTTCAGCAGGTTTCTGCACAAAATATCATTACTTAAGTCATCTTTACTATAGTTTTCAAAATAGTCACTGTACGTCGTAAAAATAATTTTTTTACAACAGTAGTACAAAGTTTCTCTAGAACAAGTACTTCAAGAATCTTTTCTAAGTGCCAGTGTGCCACTAAATCCAGTACATAAAACTGTAAAATGTTGGAACCAGGAAACGGTGATAATTAAAGAGAAGATACATAAATCAGTAATCCCAGTAACAAATAATAATACGAAGTGCATAAGCTCCCTTATATTACAATCATAAGTCATCATGAATATCAATAAAGCAAGATAAACAGGGATGGGCACAAAATTGCAAAAGAAATCAAGAGAACTTTCTTTACACACCTCTGTTCCATTGCATGGACTGTTCCATATAATTACTACAGATTACAAAGCATCAATACTAAAAGCAACAGTGCAACATCCAACGAAAACTAACAAGGAGCAAACATACAGGCGATCGAGCTCTTACCTTCCTTTATGCGTCCATGTTCTCCATCTCGATATCGGTCTTGAGAGGCACGTACTCGCCAAGGTAACCTCCGAGGCGCTCGTACAGCACGCCCCGAGACGACGGCCACACGGAACAGCGCGATGGCAATGCCGTAGGCGGCGAAGTAGGACTGTAGGAGCAATGATTTAAATAGCAGGCTAAGACATTTAGTGATTGACCTCCTAAAACAGCTAATAACAGACTAAATGGGGCTATAATGGCTAATAACGACTAAATTATACATAAGAATAAATAGCTAGACCCTTCTCAAACAACTATACTCGAATTCGAAGACTGCGGCAGCTATGGCTGAAGATTTAAAACCTTGTGTTCCTACCACGAGAGCAGCCGCTGTGCGGGAGCACCCTTGGAGTAACTGCCTGCTTTTCGCCATGGCGGCGAGACCGCAGAGTGGCTCGAGCCCGGAGATGACGCTGGCGAGGTGCCACGGCGCGAAGACGTAGACGTGGATTAGGAGGAAGACGACTAGGAGGACGACAAGGAAGAGCACGGAGAGGAGGGCGGAAGATGAACGGAAAAGGAAGACTACGCGGTCCAGGAAAATGGTTAAGCCAAAGACGACGACGGAGTTGACGAGCACGAGGAGCAAGAACCATAAAAAGGTATGGATGAGGCGACGGAGCAGGGGTGGCAGCGCGGCGAGGGAGGACGTGATGGAGGCCGGCCTGGCGGCGTGGAGCGAGGTGACGGTGAAGACGGCGGCGGCGGCGGTGGAGAGGAGAGATAAGGCGTGGACGAAAAGCAAGTTGAGCGACTGGCCAAAGCTGTCCTGGAAATGGAAGCGGTCGACGGGGTGGATGAAGAGGGTCTGAGCTAGCACGGCCATGGAAAGCGGGACGACGAGGAAGGCGGCGAGCAGCACGATGGTGCGCGGGATCGCGGCCGAGATGCGGACGAGGTCAGGTCGTGCGTTGTCAGCTCCATCGCCGCATCGATCGGTGCGGTTGGTTGGGGTTTCACGGTCTTGGCCGGGGACTCGGGCGATTTTGGGGACAGACGGCGACGGGGAGGCAGGAAAAATGGCAAAGAGACGACGGTTCTGCGAATCGGCTAAAGAGGTCGTGGACTCGTGGGCGGAGGTTCGCGGGTCGCGGCAGTCTTTCCCGCGCTCAAACGGGACGTGGGGCTTCTGAGTTTTGATGACAAACACGTTGAACACCAAACAAACAAAAGCATTACATTGATTAATTTAATCTCTCAGACGAGCAACTCCATCATTATTCCTTATTCCACGTGAGGGAATTAACGGGAGAGAAGAGGAGGGTGACGACGGCGATGGAGGTGGCTGGCTACGGCTAGACGGTGGGGTAGAAGGGCGAGACGGCGAGGCCGCAGGTGCCGTGCGGCGACGCGACGTCCTTCTCGAGCAAGATGTAGCCCTGCTGCCCCCATGTCTTGCCCCACGAGTTCTTCGCCACCCAGTACTTCTTCCCCGACGCGCCGTCCTGGCAGTACCCCACCAGCGTCACCGCGTGGTTGGGCGCCGCTGCCCCGCCGCACGGGCCCGGGAACACGCCGGAGCCGTAGAACTGGAATCCCAGCCCGCTCGCGTCGATGTACGCGGTCACCGGCTGCCTCGCCACGGCCGTCGCCAGCTGCCGCTCGTCGCTGGGCGGCACGGCGCGGTACCCGCCGATGCGCGCGGCGTGGTTGAACAGCATGTCGTCCACGCGGCACTTGCCCTGGAACCCCTCGTACCGGTACTCGCTCTCCGCCGTGATGCCGCCCATGGCCACCACCAGCTCGAACGCCCGGTCCGTGTGCCCGCCGCCGCACCCGTTGCTGTTGGTGTCGCAATCCATCAGCTCCTGCTCCGACAGTGGCGTTAGCTGCCCCGTCCTGATCTTCGTCAGCCCCTCGATCGCCGCCACCGCCGCGAACGCCCAGCAAGACCCTGCAACGCAACGTGAGTGACAGTGAGCAACAGCTAGCATACGGTGGCCACCGGCTGGGCTGCGGCGAGCTACTTCACTTACCGCAGGCGCCCTGGTCCTTGACGCCGGTGACGGCGCCCCTGAACCTCCAGTCGATGCAGCAGGGAGTCCAGATGGGATCCACCGGGCGGGGCGCCTCCTTCGGGTGAGGCGGCTTGGCGCCGGTGTAGGTGTCGACGAACTCGTCGTTGGTGAGGTCGGCGAACTGATTGATGCGCACGGTGGAGTCGTAGCTCGTCTGCGGCTTGTAGCTCCTGATGAAGTGGACGTTGTCGCGGAAGATGGCGAAGCGGTGCTCCTTCTCGCCGTGGCACGGGTACGTTTTGCCGAACTTGGCCATCCACTCCTCGAACATCTTCATCGTCACGCCGTCGTCGCTGCCATTGTAGTAGGCATTCGCCATCCCCTGCAACGCCATGAACGTGCACACGAGCAGGATGATTGGACTAGTCATCAAACGCGAAGGCTTCATCATGCTAAGTGTCACAAGTTTATCACTTCGATCGAGCTGAACACCTAATTTGTTTCTGATCTTGGTCAAGTTTGATCTTTTATCTAGTCTTATATTGGATGGTGTAGCTAGCGATGGAGATTGTGATGAAGTGTTGTGAAAGAGCTAGGCTTTATATAAGCTAGCTAGCAGTGGGGCTTGTGTTTATTAATGGCTACCAGTAACAATGAGGGGGCAGAGTAGTTCAGGAGATCGACACCAAGTGTGTGTGCAGTTGAGTGCTTGTAACTGCAGTTGATTGCTGTTTCATCGTCTGATCAAAATTGTTTACACAAGTGTATCAATCGATCAATAGTTGTTGAAGGAAACAATATTGATCTACTTGGGCAAAATGGAAGAAGTTAGTTTCATCTGACTTGACTATTTTGAGATTAAGACCATGATATTCAATTTAGTACCGATTATCTTGACAACAGTTCATAAACATATTGTTTGACATGCACAGTCCAACGACCAAGATTTTCCCTTGACATGTTCAGCCTGAATAATGCTTCCGATCATGATTCATGAAACAATCCACAGTTTTTTTTCGTCGTTTGATCATTTCTGACGACCAAGCTACGACTGTTACGGAGGAGTGCGCTACTTTCTTTTCGGCAATTTGCATGCAAACAAAAATACAGGAATTAACGACTTCTACTATTTACAATGTCAAATAATGGATATGCAACACTAGATTGATCTCACGCTAAATGTTGGGATCGAGTATAAACACACTCTGCTTACATAATAGTTGCATATGTAGCATATTACTTAGTCGATTCGATGATGATCAGTCGAGCTGGTAGTTGGTGATATGAAACACACACACAACTATTTGGTTCAAAACCTTATATAATGCAAGTGTTTAATGCAAGAAACACATTCGGATAAGGGCAGAAGGCATGCATAGATCTGTATTTTGTATGGTTTCAACTTCCAAATCACCAATCGATCCGTAGTCAGCACATAATGCGCAAGTGTTTGAATCGTTAATTTGATTTCAAACAAAACGCCTGCATGTTTTCAAAAAAAAAAAAAAAAAACAAATGCCAGCATGTCTAACTAGCTACCAACTTGAATCGGTTGGTAACTACTCTATCGACGTTGACGACAACAATTGTGCGAATCTCCACTGGAGTTCAGTAGCCACTGATAGGTTTGACACAGCATCAGTTCGATACGTTTATGAAGTTGATCGATTTCGTCGCAGATTTAGTCATCAACCAATAGGGGAATCAAAATACATATGGTTATTTTCGCCTAGTTGATGATGGGTACAACATAACAGAAATTTAAGGGAAAATTCGTCAATGATATTCCTGCAAGTAGCAATACGATAACGGTATACGAAGTACAATCTTACGCACTACAGCGTGTACTTAGGCAGTTAGGGAGTAGGATGGAAATTAATTAGATCATGATGCTAAAAGTCTGAAGCCAATTCTCTGAAGTGTTTTCTCTCTTCGGTTTGAACTCTTCAGTGTTGCCTACACGCTGTCAGTGCAAAATGAGTGAATGACTTGCACAACATCGATCGTTCAAGCGAGATGTTGCCAGGTCAGCAAATTAGTTCTCAAATTCCACTAGTCACTGGTAGTTATTTTTACGTAACAATGCAATAGACTGGTTGTTGTGATGTCTCGCCCTGCGTTAAAAAATGATTAATTACCTAACAAACTAACAAAATGAAAGTGCCTTTACAAAAACACTCCAGTGGCATATGGAGCTGAGGTTCTACTTATACACTTGCACAGACAGAATGTACACTGGCGATGCATATATTGACGCACATAATTATACAAGATACAAATTTTAGTATGATAGAAAATTTAGGCCGATCAATCATTAATTACTAATCATTACTATCTCAGTTCTCAAAAGGATGCAGTTCTAAAATGCACAAAGTTAAACCATGAACTCATCATTACTTCATTTGTAAATTAAAATATTACGATTTGATATGTCAAAATGACACATCAACATATTTGATGAAAACGCTTCACATGGGTATTTTTTTAATAAGAACTATTAATCCAAAGATGAGACAAATGCATTGGAGACCATGGAAATGTCCAAAATGTAAGTAAAAAAAAACTACGAGCACCTTGAACAATTAGAGTCTCAAACGGCCAAATTAAGGAGCTGCTATATATAGTTGAAACAAACCAATTTGGTGACTAATTTACATAGTTTTCTTTATATATAACCTCAAGCACACAGTTTCTTGCAAATTAAATCATAAGCAATCTTATAGCATTCAGCAACCAAGATTTGGTTTCAACAACAATATTAAGCAACCAAGATATAGTGGGACGTAGTCTATCCAACCATATGCTGAACTGATATCCATCCTTCAACCAATGATTTAATTATTGTTACATGACTAAAATCATAAGGTAGCTAAATTATGCCATATTGGGATATTAGGATCTTATGGTTGTTGAATCCTTCAGAAGCATTTTAGATCGAAGGAATTGTTCAATCTGCCAATCATACTACCAAGATGCTTCACATGAAAGGAGAAAACTGAAATGAAATTTTCGATATGGTCAGACCTTATGCAATGATATTTCTTAAAACCTGGTTTGGAAACTGTCATTCCACATTTATGAACTTATTAAGAGGCTCATTCCTTTTGCTCCAAAGAACATATATTAGTTGTTGTAGCAACTTAGCATAGCAACAAATACTCAGTTAATTATCTTTCTTCATCCAGCTCTTGCATACACAACAACTCCCAAGTCAGAAGGCAATATACTATCAAGCATCATGCATCATGCATCAATGCATGGTCAAGAAGTCTATATAAACCTTTGGTATGCACCATATTTTCCATATCCATACACAAGAAAAAGCATAAGCTACTACACGCACTAAGTACACAAGACAAACATAATCTAATCAAAATGGCTTCTTCCAAGCCTTACCTTGTGCTTGTCCTGTCCATCACTTGCCTCTTGCAGGTCCTACTGGCCGCGGCGAACCCGTCATGCGACAAGTCCGACAAGGAGCTGAGGTTCATGTTCTCGCAGTGGATGTCCAAGTACGCCAAGCACTACTCGTGCCCGAAGGAGCAGGAGAAGAGGTACCAGGTGTGGAAGGGCAACACCAACTTCATCGGCGCCTTCCGCAGCCAGACGGAGATCTCCTCCAGCGTCGGCGCCTTCGCGCCGCAGACCATCACCGACTCCGTCGTCGGCATGAACAGGTTCGGCGACCTCACCTCCGACGAGTTCGTGACGCAGTTCACCGGGTTCAACGCCACCGGTTTCCGCCCCCCGCCACCGACCCCGATCTCGCCACACTCGTGGCAGCCGTGCTGCGTCGACTGGCGCTCCAGCGGCGCCGTCACCGGCGTCAAGTTCCAAGGCAATACTTGCGGTAAGATCGACAAGCTATATATCTCCGGTCAATTCGATGCATCTGTGCGTAAGTAATTGTTGGTTTGGTTTGGTGGGAATCAATGGCAGCGTCGTGCTGGGCGTTCGCGGCGGCGGCGGCCATCGAAGGCCTGAACAAGATCAAGACCGGCGAGCTGGTGTCGCTGTCGGAGCAGGTGATGGTGGACTGCGACACGGGTAGCTTCGGCTGCAGCGGCGGCCACTCCGACACGGCCCTCAACCTGGTGGCCTCCCGCGGCGGTATCGCGTCGGAGGAAAAGTATCCCTACACGGGCGTCAAGGGCAGCTGCGACGTCGGCAAGCTGCTGTTCGACCACTCGGCGTCCGTGTCAGGGTTCAGCGCCGTGCTGCCCAACGACGAGCGGCAACTGGCGCTGGCGGTGGCGCGGCAGCCGGTGACGGTGTACATCGACGCCAGCGCTCCGGAGTTCCAGTTCTACAAGGGCGGCGTCTACCGGGGCCCCTGCAACCCTGGGAGGGTGAACCACGCCATCACCGTCGTCGGTTACTGCGAGAATTTCGGCGGCAACAAGTACTGGATCGCCAAGAACTCGTGGAGCAACGACTGGGGCGACCAGGGCTACGTCTACCTCGCCAAGGACGTCTGGTGGCCGCAGGGCACCTGTGGCCTCGCCACCTCGCCCTTCTACCCGACGGTTTAACGCCGCCGCCGGCTTGACGTACCATGCATTCGATCGTGAGGCTTTTAATATGTTCAGTGTGTAACCGTCCATCCGTTGATCACACACACGGTTTCTAGTTTCTACCTGTTGTGACAACGCAATCATGTAAGACAATAAATCAATAAATACAATAAATCTTAGATGGTTCTTGCTGCTTATAAAAATTTATTTTCGTAAATGGTAAGTAAAGAGCACCGCGAAAAACCTTCGCAATATCAACAACTATTAAGGCCAGTCCTAGCCTCAATCTTGATCAGGTAAGTCCAAGGAAAGTCCAAGGATCTCATCTTTCTTTTCTCCCTCTCCCTTTAGGCCGAGGCTCAAATCAAGCTAACCATGACAAGTCATCATGCTCCCTCTCCTCTCCCTCACCTCAAATCCCTCTTAGGTTTGTTGTCCTCCTCCTACCACTCCAATGACCTCAACGCTATTACTCTCTAACCTCTCCTCCGATCCATACTTGCTACCGCTGCTCCTACCACTTCCAACTCGAAAGTCACCGTGCGGGACGCCTTCCCTAGTCACCTTTGGTCGTCCCTTGTAGCCATCGCTCCCACCACTGCTAGCCTCGATGCCACTGCACGCGACACCTCCCTCGGCACCTACCACTGCCTTCACTCTTCCTTCCACTTCGATGATGATGTCCAGCCTCGGAACCACCAAATCTAATGGCAGCGGACCTCGGGGCCACTAGATTTGGCTGCGATGAGCCTCAGTGGAGGGCTCGGTAGCGGTCACAGTGGCGGCAAAAGGGAGGGGCAGAGGTAATACAAATGGAGGAGGTCACAGATCGGGTGGCTGTGAACCTCAAGAATGTTGGATCTGGTGGGCAAGGGCTTTGGAGAAGGTCAATGGCAAGGTGGGTGGCATAGTGATGGCAATGGCAATGTCAGAGGTGGAGGAACTGGGTAAGCTCATCCACGTCGGCGACAGGCAGATCCAAGTGTGGTTGTCCATGGCATTGGCAGTCGTATCTAGGAGAGCTTGTCCATGGAAATGGATATTGGATGCTTTTCTCATTTTTTTATTTTTATTTTTTCAGCTAAAAATTTCATTCGGTGATTCTCTACTTTGATTAGGTCTGAGAATTTGACATTTCAAGTTGATTGGATTTGAATTCTTTTTTGTTGGCAAAAAATCATTTCATGGGTTGGTCTCTTAGGGACAGTGTGCGAAAATTGGTTTTCATAAACATGTGTGTTAGATGATTTTCATAGGCTTTTCTTAGAGGTGGGCAACCCACCCGCCTATAAAAATATTTTTTTACCACTAAAAAAACATTTTTTACTAGTGTCTACACCACATTTAACAGAAACCCTCCAATTCTCTATCATCTTTTTGGATAGTTCAAATCATTTTGAGATTCATGCTGTACACATCTTCTCTAACAGATCCTCATGATGTATGTGTGGATGCATAGATGCCACTGCTGTCATGCCTCCCCACCGTAGCACACCACCCCCTGCTGGCCTCTTCCCCTTTTCTCTCTCCCTCTCTCTTTCTCCCTCCTCCTTCATGTCATAACCCGCACCACTGTACCAATGGTGTCGAGGGGGCGTACTATAGGAAAATAGCAAGCCATTTTCCTATAGAAATTCGAAATAGGTACTAGTCCCAATATCACTTTACTGGTAAGAGCAATAACATAATAAATCAATGTAAGATTTTCTACATTATAAATATAATATACCTTTTTGTTACAGTTTCGGGTAATCTCTGAGTTACAACCTTTAATTAGAGGCACCAATAATGGAACTTAGCGGAGTTAGAGCACCACTTCATAAGCAGTAGTTTGGGTCTAGAGACGAAACTCCAACCTTCATCTTCTACTTGAACTTAAGCCAAAGGAAGAAAATACAACAATAATGTGGATTAGTACTTTCGTACTCCACAGGCCATAGGAAATGTGCAAGTGCAAGTTGCATATGAAGGTTTAAGTTTATTTAGTAAAATAGTTATTTAAAATATTTTCTAAAACTCTAAGTGTGGGTTAAAAAAACTTCCTTCGGAGGGAGGCATCGCACCTTGATCCGTCCGTGAGTAGTTTTACAACAATTCAGGAGGAAAAAGCCAAATCATACTAATTAAACATCTTTTCCTTCACCACTTTCTTTTTTCCTTCAAAAATATAAACTAATATTTTCTCAAAATCAATTGATAACCAAGTCTCATGGTTAACCAGTCTTCTTGACTCCGGGTCTAGTTTTCTCAACCTGCCAACCCAAACTCGCCCTTCTTAGCCTCACAACCGGCCTTCTCAGCCCACATCTTGACTTGGCCATCTTAGCGCTATGGTGCCACGTCACACATACATATTTCCAACCACCGTTTGTCACAAAGGACTCTAGTAATAACTCTCATGCAATAAATCGATTTATTAAATATGTTTTCAAAACAAATCTACACTATAAGGAATATCTCACATCTGTCCATAACCATGGGCACATTTGTTTAAACAGTTTAACTAAACACTATAGATGTTGCATGCTTTACCCACACGTCGTGAGCATCCTGCTTTATCTAGCACATATGGGCTAATACATGTCCGACAAAGGAGAGTTCACTATAAGTCTTTTTCATAACAAACCCATAGACATTCCATGTCACACAATTGTGCTACTCTTTCAAACCAATTGTTAGGCTAGTCTCAACCCTTCGTCTACTTAGGACACATCGTATAGCACTAACCATATCTCACACTAAATCAAACCCACATCTCAGGAGAATGTCTTTGTCTCCATATTCCAGCGTTCCTCAACTATTAATATGTAAGACACATATATTTTAGCTACTTACTCTACTAGGAGCATCCTAGGCTACCTGTGTGGTTGTATGGTTTTATACTCAGATGAACTTTCCAAAGGAAATCGGTACTTGCGTGCAACAACAAAACCAAACCACACCGGAGAGGATTCGCACCGCAAGTTTTCCCATAGAACTTTTTTGTTTTTCAAAACCGTCGACACCTACAGTTGGGTTTTATAAATCTTTCATAACCCATATTTTTCATAATGACAATCAAGCAAATATATTTATAAAATAAAATAAGGTATGGTTTGGATGTATACCTACATTCGGAGGACGCACGTATCATGGCACCACTATGGTGGAGCGATAGGAATTTGGTTTATCGGAGTCCTACCAAAAATAGTGCAACTAGTAGGTAGTTCCATCAGCTATGTGCTTGTAGAACGATGGCTAGACAAATTAATGTGTACGCTAAACATGCATGTTTGCAATAAAAGTATTTTTAATATAGGAGTGATATGATCAAAGGGTGTATTGCCACCTAAATCCTTAGCTGATGAGAAAACTCTCCAAGAAAACTGGATCTTCAAGAATAGAGAATTCTTCGAGAAGGCCTAGCTATTAAGTTGACGAGTAATCCTCTGATAATTTCAAGTCTTAGAGAGGACCATCCGAAAATCCACAGTTGAAGCGTAGCTCAAAAGAAATCATGTCGTTGTTGAATAATCGTAAAAGAGAAACAACACATCAAGACATAAAAATAAAACAGTAATATTATTAACTAATTGTGCCATTGAATAGATCTTGTTTTTAGAAAGATTTTAGAAGTTAAATAGAGGAAATCAGACTTACGATTGAGAAGATATGAATTTTGAAGGATTAATTGATTTTGTGGAAAGGGTAAATTGAGAAAAGAATAATACACCAAGGGGGAGGTAAGGTAGATTTTTGTCAATGGATGGGTTTGGTGGGACTGGCTTATGGACATGGCGTGAGGGAGAATGGGGATTGAATAAGTGATGCAATTTAGACTTAGGGTGGGCTCAAATGGTGCAAAGGGACGTGAGCTAGACTTCTTCGGTTGTCTGGTAGACTAGAGGAGTGGGGATGTAGCCTAGACTTGGGATGGGTGATTGAAAATGGGTGGGATCCGCATGGGTCCTACTAGCGGGACCCTTTTTTCTTCTTCTTATTTTCTCTCTCTCCTTTCTTTCTTCTCTTCCTTTCTTTCCTCTTTCTTTCCTTCTCTCCTATCCCTTTCTTCCCATGCCTCTCCCCTCCCTCGTGTGCATGCGGTTGGCATAAAGTGACGGTGTGGGGTGACGCGATTGATGGCTGAGGTAAAAGTAGCAACATTGTGGAAGAAGGCCGAGGAGGCGGCGTCAGCGCAAAAGTATGCACAATGCGAGGAGGGTGGCATCAGCGCGAAAGGAGATAGGGAGGGCACCAAGATAAAGAGAGGGAGGAGAGGGGTGTGCGGCAGTGATGCTAGGAGGAGTGGACAAGCTACGGTGGCTTTTATAAGCGGCGAAGGTGAGGATGTAGCGACATTGTTGGATTCCTGAGGAGGCCGATAGGGCTTGGGCGGTGGCGTGGAGTGATAGAGAGGTGGGGGTCCAGCCTTGCATGCGTTAGCGGCATGGGCATGTGTGGGCAGTAGAGGCGGGGCTCGATCAGTATGGGCAGTGTGCCAGCCATGGTAGAGGGCGCTTGGCACGGAGCGGTAGCGGTGGGGCCTGGTCGGCACGAGCGGTGCGTCGGCCATGGTAGGAGACGGGGAGCTCGTGGGGGAGAGGGATGAGAGAAGGGGGAAGAAACTGACTAGTGGGCCTCGATTGGTGGTGGGGGAGCGGTGGCTAGCAAGTGGGGCAGACTAGTGGACAACCTAGCGAGTGGGCCCAGTTTGTCAGTCGGTGAGGCACATGCATGCACCCGTACGGTACAACTAGGGCATGGGCTATGGCGACCGCGTGCGGGAAAGGAGGAAAGACAGGATTAAGCTGGCATATTGGTAGGGAGGAAATTTTAGCTACCTAAGTGAAATAGTAACTATTTTCCATAATTTCAAAAATTTTGAAATGAGGTTTTGGTGGGTTTTTGAATTTAAATTTTGGGATTTGAATTTAGGGAAATTTTGAGGAAAGTTTTGGAAGAGGAATTTCTATGATAGATTTTTGGAGGAATTTCAAATTTCAAAATTCAAATCCTAAGATCTAAATTTGGTCTGGAATTTTTAGAGGGTTTCAAGGAGAAGTTTAACTGAGTTTTTTTTGGCACTTTTAGATTCTAGATACACACAAAGAACCAATTTTTTTTTGGAAAATAGGTTTTTAGTTAAAATAGATTTTAACAGCAAAAAAAAAACCAAGGTGTTACACTTCACAATCACGGTTGTAGCGAGTGCCCCCGCCCCATCATCTTCTTTGTCTCTAGCGGCTTTAGCCGTCAGTGATGCCACCACCGCCCCCATCTCCTAACTGATCGGCATCCCAACGCTTCCGCCGCCAACACTGGTCCACCGATGGCTGCCAACCCCATGGCTTTGGTGACGTTGACACTGCATTGCTACATGTCCATTCCACTGCCCACCGTTACCTCCCACAACCATCCTTCTAAGCATAGAGAATTCCCCCATCCCTTACCCCCTCCCACCCATCCCTTAACCTCAAAATCTAAAATCTAACTCCACTTTCGTCATCGGAGTTAGAGAAAGAGCTAGGGTTGTTGGAGTATAAATCATAAAGCAGATTTAAATGTTAGAAATTTGTAAGATTTTACTCTTTTTTTTTGCAAATGTGGTTTAACTGTGTAATGACATTTCCAGATTGGTAAACCACCAATCCATCATGGAGAGTAGGCAAGACAAACTGCGCTGAAAAAATTTAAACGGATGATGGAAGTGTTGACGTGACAAGTTCAGGAAATGGCTAGAGATGAAAACCCTGCAGGTAATGGCTGAACTAGAGAAAAACTGAGTTATGCCAACGGATTAGGAAATGGCTAGAGGTGAAAGCTCTGCAGGTTTCTCCTCCATTTGAACTGAGGTTCTATTTACCTGAGCCTTTCTCCTGTAACAAGAGATAGGAAACTTTTTTTTTTACCAACGTACTGTATGGGAGGCCCCTATAGTGTAAAATTTTATTAAAAAACTGAAAAAAGATTACAGGTTCATTTACATATTAACAATCCAAGCTTCAAAATAACTCTTTCCGGAGAATTGAGCCTACATAATAAATGAATGAGATCATTCTTAAAAAGATGCCTCCATATCTGAACTTAACGCCTTGCTTTGGCGCGTGATTTCGGCCAACACAACCAGAAGCCACCGCTAGACCGGCCGACAACGACTCTGTGCCCGTCACGTGAGTGAACAGATGATTTTCAAGCAAACCAAGATCCTCACTAACGCGGAGGCGGGATGAACGATTTATGAAAAAATCGCTAAAGATCTACTTAAACGTAGCGTAAAAAGTAAAAGATAGATTAATTCTGTTGAATTTAGGGATTAACTCGGCCATACCCCGTATAATATATTTATAAGGTTGACTGGGCTTACATAGGGACGACTTTACCACGACGTAAGCGGTGGTTTGCGGCACAAGGTAGCCTGGGCGTCGGCCCGCCGCACGTGACATACGCGACCAGCCGCACGGGCCTCCTCGGCTTGACGCAAAAGCAATAGGGTGACGGGCCTCCACTATCAACGCCGCAGTTCTGCGTGTGCGTACGATCCTTCTGCTTTCTGTCTGCAACTACTGTTCAGAAGGACAGCTATCTGCTGTCTTGTGTGCTGGCCGGGCACTGCCTAAACACATGGCCATGCCAATGTCGATCACAAACACCTTGCATTCTCAAAGATAACGCCATTCCTTTTGTTTCCAAACGTGTCAAGTAGCATAAAGAACCTTTTCTACAAAATATGAGGCCCGGTAAGAATTGTTTACCATTGCTACATTCCAAATCCACACTTGTGTTCCAATCAATGCTTAGAATGTCCCTGCATTCCTTGCTAAAAGGGCATTCAAAGAATAAATGTACATATGTTCCCCTAGCTCTTTGCTTGCACAAGACACATGTAAGGTCACTTCTCTATGGAGCACATTTTTTTTCTATCTAGCATATCCCTTGTAATTTTATGATGCATTTACGTTTTCAAATCCAATGTAGATAATTTGACGACTGAACATACATAAAGTTCTTATCATATACCGTCTTAGATGAATAAGTATTTTTGCCCCATAGACAAGTTGAGACATCGTTGCCCTGCTCCATTTAAAGGAGGCTATCCAAATTTTGGATACGAAACCTCATGTAGATATGCATGCGCACCCAATTGTCCTCCAAATGGCTGAATTTTCTTGTTCGTGAGATCTAACTGGTCCTACTGAGTTCGCATTCCTCTTCTACATTTTTTTAGATAATGAAAATCATTTAAATCTCCGGCCTTTATAGGTGGGCACAGCCAAACGTTACTCTTCTATATGGACCACTGGAGTTTAATCGATAAACTTATAGTTGGTGTGCTTTTACATGGATAGAGCTAGGCAGTTGTACGTACATGGTTAGGAACATATCATTAGGCAACTATAGCTGCTACACTAGTTGCTGACAAAACAAAATTCAATGGGTTTTATTTGATTTGGGTACGTTGTTGATACTGAGAATGGTTAGTTAGTCGTCACTTCAGGACAGCAATAACCGAATTCCACATGCCTCCCAAGCCTATGCTAACGGTATACTACCATTTGTCGTCCGGTCATCTCCCAACTGGATCTGGCGTCACCAAGCTTGCCCATGTCGCCATCGTCAGACCCTTCTCGTCGCGGCCAGTCGCCCGTCGCGGCAATCACATCCGTCGCACGGTCGCCACCCGTCGTGGTGCTCCTCTCCACTGCCGGTCGCGGCACTCATCCACGCCGCTTGTCATTGATAGCATCGGGGGCAGCCCGTCGTAGCCGCCAGCCGGCCGTCACAGCCCGCACGCCGGATTGGTCGCCTGCGGCACGCGTGGGTATGCGCCTTCCAGCCCTTCTCCCACCGCTGCCGAGGACGACGTCCTCGTCATCAAGATCTGGTCTCCCTGTTCCTGCCACTGCTACTACTCTTCGCTACAAGGAAATTAATTTGCCTCAGTTGCTTGGTGGTTGGTAGTGCTGCTCTGCTTTGCTATAAGGATATTTCAAGTAGCTAAGATGCTAGTGGCATTTGATTGCTGAGGACCTGAGGTGCTATAGACTTCAGTGATTCATTCAGTTGTCTTGATCTGTCATGGTGTCGGATGGAATCCTTCCCATATACCATCATCTTTCAAATGTCATTCTTGCTTGCTGCAATGACGTGCTTTTTTGCTACTGCTATATCCTTGATATATTTTGTCACTGGCTAGTATAGTTCACTTGTTGCTGCTGCTATGGTATCTACTCTATCAGTCAATGTCCTTTATTTCTAGTCGTGTCCACTGAAGTTCATTGCTTTCCTTCGATTCATCGATGTCACATCTAGTTTATCTCTATCTTTGCTAGCTCTACGTTAGAGTTGGTTTTCAACATCACAAGCTCCACATTGGAGCTCTTGTATTACACCACATCATCCAGGTCATCAACTCCTCATTGGAGTAATCATTATCACATGCTCTATGTGGAGCTGGTGTATCACACCACATCATCCACATCATTAATTCTCTATTGGAGTTATCATCATCACCAGCTTCCCGTCGAAGCTAATATTATTATCATCATTAATGAATGATTTAAAAAAAATAGTTTGTGAAGCCCCTTCACCATCACTCCAAATTAGTGAAGATTTGAAGAACAATTTGTGAATGCTTTTGGTTCTGTGGGCTAAAGGACTGAAGGCTCTAAAGTCCACTTCACTGAGAAAGAGATATATCTCTTCTTATTCATCCTCCAAGAATTACATACTTCAGTGACATCTTCAAACATGATCTTTGATCTTATTTTAGCGTGTTGTTAATCTAGTGTTTAATTTCAAAATAATGTTGTTGTATACATATTGTATTTGATTAGGAGTGTTAAGGATTCATGTGGCTTGTGTATTAGTGTGTTATAAGGGCATTAGAATTATTTCTCATGTCTTATAGACATTATATATGCCTCTTAGGTCAACTCAATGGTAATTGAGTTCAATCCCTAGTCTCTTCTTAAACTGAAATTAGGGATGGGAGATGATAAATAAGACAACTTGAGGTCTACTAGTTAACAATTAGAAAAGAATAGTAGATATGGAAGTATTCTAATTTTTCTAACAAGTTGCACTTAAATTGCTTTAATTCTATTGAGCCTTTTTTTACTTCTTATTTTTCTTTATTTGTTCTCAACTTCTACGAAGATAACTGACGTATATCTATAAAAGATAATAATCTTACCTACAATTTGCCCATGCACTGTTTCGCTGTTTAGAGCTACAGCCCTCCACAACCGTCCGTCCGATCATGCGCTCAGGGAGCAATCTGGCCGTCCGTGGGGGCAGCCTGCCGTCTTTACCGCTTTGCCCCTGGCCTCTTCCGTGTTTACCGGTTTACGCCGTCATCTCCCGCGACCGGCCGTTCTCCACGCAATTTCTCGATCCTCTTCTCTTCACAATCGCTCCATCCCCTTCTCGCCTCACAGAAATCGCCGCCGCGTTGAACCCCACGCGCCACCTCCTCTCGACCCTCTTCTCTTCAGCACGCATCAGCGGCGTCGCATCCCATCCTCCTCTTCTCGCATCGGGGCCGTCGCTTCCCCCTCAACTTCTTTGACCTCGTCGCGCTGCTGGGCACGATGAGTCTTCCACGATAAAGCCGTCGCGCCACCGAGGATGACGACGAAGCCATCGCGCCGCCTGGGAAAATGACGAGACTGTCGATGTCTCCGTGCTTCTATTATAGATGCTGGGAAGTCGGCGGCGTCCACAATCTTGCCGCTAGGGTCCTGCGTGGAGTCATCGGGAGGTCACAGGAGTTCGTGCTGCAGTAGGCCGAGATTGGGGAGAGCATCTGGAGCACCAACATTTTTACTGAGGTTTGGGGATTTCAAGTTCTCCACTCTGCATTTGCACATATACATTTCACGGCTGATGTGTTTTCTGTGTGCTTTCTTTCATGCGGTGTCCATTCCCTTTTCCCTGTGTAGATGATTACTTGCTCAAGTTGTTTAATCTTTTTGCAGCAGTAACATCCATTAGGCTTATGGCGTTCAATTACTCAATGTTGGGTGCTTCACAAAGGTACTGATCAGTTTTCTTCTTTTTCTTTTATAGATTCTCTTGTTTGATTTCCTCTACTTCATCGGATATAACCAACTCGATAGAAGCACCAGTATAAAGAACAATCTTTTACTTTACTACAGTCTTGCTTGCTTTAATCAATGACATTGGGACCTTGCCTACATAAATGCTTATTTTAGTCTTAAATTCCATTATGGAGCACGCAAAGTTCTGTTGCCTACTCAGGCAGTCTTCAGCTGTTTCCAGGTCGGGGTGAAAAAAAATCATCTCTACAGTTGCTTCTACATATTCCCATGTATAATGTATCTGATATCCATCCTTCATTGCTTTGTTTTTATTCTCAGCAAATATTTCAACTTCCAGTATAGTTCAGGCATGAATTAAAGCATCATTAATCTTGCAGCAGGTCTATGGTTGCAGGGCAATTACAGTTTGGACATGGAACACAGATTGTAAGTGCTGCTTCTCATAGGTTTTATACCAAATTAGGTTATTTGGATATTCCTGAATGGATCAATCTAACTTTTCTTTATATACAGGTGCTCTTTGGAATCAGGTGCTATCATTGGTTGTACAATAAGGTTTGATTGTTCTGTCCATCATTGCTTTGGCAATTGTTAATCTGTCTTTCATTGCTCTGGAAATTGTTGAGATAATTCATGCAGTAGCTAAATATTTTGAATCCATGAACTGTAGTAGACCTTTATCCATTGGGTTCATGGTGTTCATGTGACTGAAATGAGCATTGGATAGTCTTATGTTAGTTACTCCTTGATTTTATCTATTAGAGTTAGTAATCGTCCTGCCTTTCTGAATAAAACAATACTTTTTTCTAAGGATAAGTTCATTCAGCATTGAGCTTATATCAGGTGCTTATATTTGATAAAATCTCCTTTCATCACTGTCTTCCTTGAGTTTCAGATTGATTTATATTAATGTTTATCAATATATGTATGTATTTTTGCTTACCAAGAAGTTAAACATTTCTATGCCATGTTGGTATCAGATATATGATAGCTATCTGTATGCATTTGTGCTTGCCATTTACTCTAAACATATTAAATTATCATGATATTCATATCACATTATCTGCAATGCACTTGAACTCAAAGGGAATATGATGTTTCACAGTTTTCTAAATTGAATTTAGTATTGGCTACTGTATAATGCAAATATAATTACCCTGTCCAACCCTTCTTTTTTTATTTCCTATATTGATACGATGTTTTTAGTGCATAGTCTGCTATATGCATTAGTTCGGAAGAATTTGAGTTTGTCATCGTTATGTAGAGGGGTGGTAATGGGTCAAGACCCATAGGTCCTTTCACAACCCTATTTAGCCCTCATATATTTTTAGATAAAAAAATATATAAAAATTTAGCTCACCCCATTTTAGACCCAGCCCTCATATTTTGTAGGCTAAAAAGTTATGCCGTTTACCACCCCTATATGTTGTATGTACCACATATGCCATTTACCATGGCTGCATGTTGTATTTGGGATAGTATGACTATAGCTAAGCTGATGATTCAAATTATTTTCTGCATGAATGAATCATTTTGTAAACTTAACAGATGTATTTTGTTTGTTCACACCGGGTGAATTGTTGCTCTTGGACTGATTGGGTTTTTCTTCAGCGCAGCTCTTTACATGGTTGATTTTCTGCTCCTGTTTTATACAACTGATATACTGTATTAGCTGAGTTTTTACTTCTCACATTGATGAGTTTTGGTCTTTCTGAGTACCTGTTGTTTATGGTGCTCTGTTGCTCCCCTTTTGTGCAGTCCTAGGAAGTCTAAATATTTACTGATTTATTTTACCAGGTATGTTCTATACACGTTTTAGAATTGTGCATTCCCAATGGAAGTCTAAATATTTACCGATTTATTTTCTTGCAGTTTATGCAGGGATTCTTGTGGTTTTTGTGCGATTTCCTGTCTATCTACATTAATGTCAGCTGCACCTTTCCCAACGTATTCAAGATAAATTGCAAAACTTACAGGTAGATGAATGAAACAATGGTACCTTGCAGATTATAGCTTGGTTACATTTTTATTACGTATCTCTTGCATGAAATTCTAAAGAAAGTTCTTTTTTTAGTTAATTCTAGATGGTGTGTGTACTGATTTCTTACATTTTCTTTTGTATTCTAACCCCAGAATAGTAAAAGATTATCAAACAGAACTTGCAGTTCAATTGTAATATGCTTCTTTCGATCAATGAGCTCAAACATTTATAGCGTCTTTGATTTTGTTGTCAATCAAAACCTACAACTATGCTAAGGCAATTATCTACGTGAATGCCTACTAATTATTTTGTGTTTACCATGCACGAGAACTTCTTGACAAATGATCCATGTACAAACCAATATTAAGCAATTGATGTTGGCTCCAGGTTTTTTTTTCTCTGTCAATGGTCAAATGCCACTACATCAACATGTAGATGTCAGTGGTCTAACCAGTTTGGATAGTACTAAATGTTCCAAAAAAAGTATAGTACTAATCTTTTCACTTTATGATTTACAATCCCATTACTGTCCTAACTGGTTAGTGTAGCATGACATTCAAATAGAGTTATTTTTTCCTGAGATGTTTATTACTGTATTTTTGTGAATTATTTTTATGAGTTACATATATAACAGAAACGTTTTGCTTTCCTCTTTATCCTCTACCAAAATAGTCACTTTTAAATGTGTTCATACATATATATATAATTGACTATAGTGCCTCATTTGATGTTTCAGTTATTATTGTGGTATAATTTTTTATCGATGTTTTGTAAGGCAGTCTTTTATTGTGCCTAGGGCAATGCCTGGAGACCACATAGGCGTCTGCCTGGTGCTTGGGCCAAGTGAGTTGTAAGCCCATAGGAGGCAGTGACGTGTATACATACAAGTAAACCAGCTGGGGAATACAGATTTTTTTTTGAAGATTCATGCAATTTTATTTATTCCAGAGAGAGTTTGAATTTGGGACCCCAATATATCTCACCTACCGATTCATGAATTGGCAATGATACTAATACTATTATCAATATTGGTTCTAGCTATAAGTGGCTGCCAAGTTAAAAGCCAACATTTATACCAGTTATCAACCAGAACTGATAGTGTTTTATGTGGTAGTGCCTTCTCTAGTTGTATTTAGCTCTACAAGGCATTATAGATATGAGGAGAACTTTTGAATAAATTCTTGGCTAGCCAACTGTTCTGAAATATTCAAACTGCAAAAGCCTAGATTATATGTTGTATGGGTTTTTATTCCTTTTGAATTGTTTGTGGTAATGAAACTAATGTAGCATGTGCTGAGAGGCTAATTCCTGGAATCTAGGTTGAGTGACTTGAGTCGCATGCCAATATTCCTCGTGAGCCTTTAGACCGCACAATTGTAGTGGTACCATAATTGAAAGAACAAGGGCTCTTTGTTTAAAAAGCACTGTAGCTAGAAGAGAAAATTTATATTAATTGCAGTTAGTGGGGGTAAATTTTACGGTTACTAGAAAATGGACGTATCTGTTGGCTGGCGCGCAGGCTAATTTTTAGCTCGTGAATTATTGTTAAGTGCTACTGTTACTTTATCCCGTGAATGTTGTCGAGTGCTAGTGCTACTTCAGGACATATAATATCGGATTTGTAGGAATTGGTTTAATTATTAATTGGGTTGATACTAACCGAGTGTCAGGCATGGGCCAAAAACTTCTAAGGTCCTTGTGTAAAAATCTAAGTATTGGATTGATGAGCATAATGGCATTTTTTTAAGTATTATTTATTAATTTGGTGGAGGAGGGTGAAAACGCAAAATTGCATTAACGGTCACGGGAGGTGGCATTGCAAGCCGCTCAGCTCTTCGCCATAGCAGCGTTTCTACAAGGCGCCTGATTTCTGAGGTGCTCTTTTTTTTTAAGACCGTTTCTCCTTTTTTTTTTCTTGTAGACATTTCAGTTTTTTCTTGAAAGTTTGGTGTGCCACGTGGATCAATAGACTGGCTGGTTACCGGCTAGCTTGGCAAAGATAGAAATAGGATTCTACGTTGAGAACACCATTTCGCACTGATTAACAGTATAGACCACTGGACTGGCTTATATATATATATAGATCTGACTTTTCTTGTATACACTTAGGTTCTTAGTCACTGTACACATTTCTATATGGTATCAGAACGATTCTAGATATTCTCAGCGCTCTAGCTTTCTACTATCGGCAAATCGATCTTTTTTCTCCTCGTCGTCGACATTTTCTTTCCGTCGCCGATCTTCTTTCTGATACTCTTCTCGTTCTCTAGTCTTTGTTTTTTTCTTCTCCTCGTCTTTTTCGTAGTCATTTTCTTTTCTCCGTTTCCACCTCCGCGCGACAGGGTGGCGGTCTCCATCCGTCTCCTCGTCTCGTCTCGCACCCGTCTCCGCCATTCTTCTTGCTTCGTGCATCTTTTTTTCTCTGACGTCGGCGCACATCTGCGCTCGTCATCTCCATCGGCTGAACTCGTCTATCCTTCTATCAGCTGGACTTGTCCACCCTCCATCGGCTAAAACCCTCCCTCGGTTCCCGCCTTTTTTGACATGCTCAACGGTTCTCGAACGCGAACCTTCTCCCCTCACATCCGAGCCAATCTGACGTGTCTACGTGTCCATGGACACGAATCCCTATCTCCCGGACACGAACATCTTATCTTCGCGTCCGGCCCCTCTCTGCCTTTTTCGCGTCCGCTCCACTCCTTGGCCTCCACGAGTCTATGGACGTAAATCTTTCCTTCATAGATGTGAATCCTCGCACGTCCGTGACCCAACCACTCTCTGACCTACCTACTCTACCACCACCTTTTCCTCACCTACTCTGCTGCCTACTCCGTATCGGCCAACCACTCCCCATTAGCTAGCCAGTCTACTCTCTATCGGTTTCTCATCTCTTTGATCGGCCGATCCGTCCTCCCATCGGCTTCTTCCTTCCATTGGCTATTTATCCCTGTTCTTCTCTCGTCATAGCCACCGAGTCTATCCTCAGCTCCGGTACTCTCTCAGTCGCCGAGTCTGCTCCGGCTCTCGGTGCCCCAGACCACACTTTGGGCACCACCTCTCCGATCTTATCCCCCTACGCTGCTGTGAACCTGAAATCTCACGTTCCTATCTCTCTTGACCTTAACGCCAACTATTCCAAGTGGGTTTTCTTCTTCAAATCACTATGTGAAAAGTTCGACCTACGGTCACATATCGATGTCTCCGCTCCACCTCACCCCGATGACCCCTAGTGGGACATCGCCGAGTGCTGCGTGCGCAGCTGGCTGCTCGGCTTAGTTGACAACTCTGTCCTCGACCTCGCCATAGATGATACCGACCCCACCGCCTGGGATCTCTAGGTATCCATCGAGCGGATCTTCCTTGCGAACAAGCAGCCCTGCGTTATCTTCCTCCTTAACGAGTTACATTCCATGGTACAAGGAAACTCATCTATCTTCTTATATTGCCAGCGCCTCAACTTCAAGGCTGCTGCTCTCCGGATGTTGGCCACCCTGTGACCGACTCTCAACTCGTTCTCGCCCTTCTGCGAGGCCTCAACCCTCGTTTCTCAAACATCGTCGATAACATCGCCAACGCCACACCCCTTCCATCGTTTGCTCAGGCCCATGATATGTTAGTTCTTAAAAAACTCCGTCTGGCCAACGACGAGAAAACAGTGGCCCACACCGCTCTCCTCGCCGTAGCCGATAATGGCTGCCGAGCATCCGCCGCTCCCTGCCGCGGCTCTGGTGGCCATGGCTCCAACCATGGTAACACAGCTCGCACCGTGAAAGGCAAGGGCAAAGGTAAAGGCAGGAACTGGCAAGGTCCGATGTAATCGCGACCTGCCTCAATCCCTGCCCAACTTGCCGGTCCTACGGGTCCGTGGCTCTGCTACAACCGCTGGGCACCCCAGCCCTAGCCACGCAGCCCCATCGGATGGCAACCAGGGGTTCTCAGCGCCCATCCTTAGGCTCACCTAGCATCGGCTCCAATTCTGGCGCCTCAGCTAATGTTACCGACACCACCCACCCAGTCGGTTTTCTCCTGGAACCAGGTTGGCCTCGTCGCCGCCCTCAACCAGATGACGCTCCAACCATAACACCCTTGGGTGCTGGACTCTGGGGCGTCCTCACACATGGTGTCATCGGCCGGTATACTTCGTTCTTGTCACCCCTCTTCCTCCCCTTTGTCACCATCGGCAATGGCCACTCTCTTCCTGTCCAATGCCGAGATGACTCCTCTCTGTCTACACCCACCACTAACCTCCCCCTTTGCAATATTCTTATCGTACCTTCCCTTATTCACAATCTTGTATCTGTTCGCCAATTTACAAGAGACAACAACTACTCCATCAAATTTGACGCTTCTGGTTTCTCTGTGAAGGATATCCCAACCCGACGATAGATCCTTCGCTACAATAGTGGTGGAGACCTCTACACCATTCCCGCTACGCCGTCCACTCCACACACCAGCGTCGCCCTTTCCACCAACCTCTGGCATCTTCGCCTTAGCCACCCTGGCCCCGATGTTGTCGTCACCCTCCGTCGCAGCGCCTCCATCCGATGTACCCACAGCAGCTTCACAGTTTGCCACTCGTGTCAACTTAGCAAACATATGCGTCTGCCCTTTTCTAGTTCTCTCTCTTGTATCTTGCGTCCGTTTGAACTTATACATTGTGATGTATGGACATCTCCAATTAAAAGTATCTCCAGTTAAAAGTGTCTCCAGTAATCAGTATTACCTTGCCATACTTGACGATTACACACACTATTGCTGGACTTTTCCGCTTATCAGTAAATCCGAGGTCGCCTCTCACCTCACTAACTTCGCCACATATGTTTCTACTCAGTTTAACCTCCCCATTAAGGCTCTACAAGCCGATAACGGTACGGAATTTGTTAACCGTATCGTTACAACCTTCCTCACCTCGCAGGGCATCCATCTACGGCTCTCCTTAGAACGGCAAAGCCGAGCGTCTCCTTCACACCCTCAACAATATAAGTCGTATTATGCTACTTCACATCTACTTACCTGCCACTTAGTGGACAGAAGCTCTGGCCACTGTAACTTATCTCCTCAATCGACGTCCGTGCTCCTTCGTTCTAAACAACGTTCCATATGTCCTTCTTTACCGCACGGCGCCCGACTACTCTCACCTTCGCGTCTTCGGGTGTCTCTGCTACCCAAACCTCACTGCCACTGCTTCTCACAAACTCGCTCCCCGCTCCACCGCCTACATTCTCCTCGGCTATTTCTCCTCTCACAAGGGATACTGATGTCTCGACCTTTCCACCCGACGGGTCAACGTCTCTCATCATGTCATCTTTGACGAGACATGCTTTCCCTTTGGTCTGCTTCATTCGAGATCCTCCTCTAACGATCTTAACTCTCTCCTCACCAACACCGTGCCATCCCGGTCTCCTCCACTGTTCTCTCCATCGGTCCCCTCATCGGCCAATGCTGAGGACTTACCTTTCACCTATCCCACTACTATTCGGTCCGATGTCCCACCCATCAGACCCCCATTGGCCCCACCACTCTCATCGGTTTTAGCCGATCCCGTCCTTTTTCCATCAGACACCCCACTTCCATCGGCTCCCTCCTCCCTATCAGTTGTTCCATCTCCATCGGACTGACCAGACCAATCGGCCCATCCGACTCCATCGGCTCAGGCCAATCTAGTTCCCTTCTTTCCTCTCACCTACAGTCGCCGATCCGGAGCCGATGACGCCCCTACCCAACCAGTTCTTCCCATCTCTACCGTACTCCCATCGGCTCCAGTTCCTTCCACCTCTCATATGGTCACTCGCTTATAGACCGGGTCTCTCCGTCCCACCAAGCGCTACGGGCTCTCCGCCGTCCATAGCTCTATCTCGTCCATCTCGGCGACCTCTCGCTCCGCCCTGGCCGACCCTCAATGGCGCGCGGCTATGGCCGACGAGTACAAGGCCCTAATAGACAACGAGACCTGGCGCCTCATCCCCCGTCCCCCCGGCGCTAACATTGTGACCGGCAAGTGGATTTTTAAACACAAGTTCCATGCCGATGGCTCCCTTGCCCATCACAAGGCACGTTGGGTAGTCTGGGATTTCTCCCAATGCCTCGGTGTCGATTACGATGAGACTTTTAGTCCCGTCATCAAACCTGCCACTATTCGGGTCATCCTCACTTTGGCTGCCTCGCACTCCTGGTTGATCCATCAGCTTGACGTGAAGAACGCCTTCCTTCATGGTCATTTGACGGAAACGGTCTACTACCAGCAGCCCCCAGGCTTTGTCGACCCTTCTCGTCCCGACGATATCTACCTTCTTCAACGTTCCCTCTATGGCCTCAAACAAGCCCCTCGTGCCTGGTACCAGCGCTTTGCTGTCTATCTTCGGCACATCGGCTTCGTGGCCTCTACGTCCGATAGCTCCCTGTTCACTCTTCATATCGGCTCTGCCACTGCCTATCTCCTTCTATATATCAACGGCATTGTCCTTACAGTGTCTTCGACTCCACTCTAAGTTCGTCATGACCGATCTTGGTCCTCTCCACCACTTTCTTGGCATCTCCGTTACCCGTTCCTCTCATGGGCTCTTTCTTTCCTAGCGCCAGTACGCCATCGATCTTCTCCAGTGTACGGGCATGGCCGATTGTCACCCCACGGCCACCCCAGTCGACACTCGCGCTAAACTCTCTGCTGTCGATGGCGCACTTGTTGCTGATCGCTCTCAATATCGGAGTCTTGTTGGGACTCTCCAATACCTCACCCTCACACGGCCCGACCTTACATACGCCGTCCAGCAAGTGTGCCTCTTTATGCACGCTCTGCGTGAACCTCACCTCACGCTGCTCAAGCACATCCTACGCTACGTGAAGGGCACGCTCTCTAGCAAGCTGCATCTCAGCTCCAGCCCCATCAACTCTCTCACCACGTACTCCGACGTGGACTGGGCAGGCTGCCCCGACTCTCGACGCTCTACGTCTGGCTACTGCGTCTTTCTCGGCAACACTCTAGTCTCCTGGTCCTCAAAACGTCAGACTATAGTGTCCTAGTTTAGCGTCGAAGCCGAGTACCGCGCCGTCGCTCACGTCATCGCCGAGTGATGCTGGCTTCGCTAGCTTCTCTATGAGCTCCGTGCACCCCTCTCCTCTGTGATCGTCGTCTACTGCGATAATATCAGTGCCATCTACATGACCGTCAATCCGGTTCATCATCGACACACCAAGCACATCAAGATCGATATCCATTTTATCCGTGACAAGGTCGCATTATGATAGGTTTGTGTGCTCTATGTACCATCGGCGTACCAGGTCGCTGATATAATGACCAAAGGTATGCCCACACCTTTATTCACCAGTTTTCGGTCTAGTCTCTGTATCCGTTTCCCTCCCGCTGTAACTGCGGAGTTAGACCACTGGACTGGGTTGTATATATATATATTTGACCCCTCTTGTATATACTCGGGATCTTAGTCACTGTACACACTTCTAAATCACTGTACACACTTGTACATAAACTTAATGCCTCCCAAGCCCTAATCCTAAAGGTAGCAAGTTAATACAGTAACTTCATTTCCTTGAGACTTACAGGAGCTTGAGTAGTCCGAATATGGACGTTATATAACCTCCACGCACGCGCACACGCTTGATGACACTTGGAACAAATGGTTATCATGCGTGCAATTAATTATAGATATTTTACGAGATTTGGCATATATACCTACAATGATGCATCTTTGGTGAATTCCAAATCAATTTTAACTCCATCTACGTACAAGGACACAGTCATAGTGCAAAACATTACAGTTGTGGTTGTGTAAACTAGTACTAAGTATTACTACCTGACTATTTATGTTTAAAAGTGTTAGAAGATAGAAAAAAGATTATTTAATTTTACTAAGTACTACCTGACTCTTTAAGAGTGTTAGAAGATAAAAAAAGATTATTTAATTTTTTTATAGCTATTTAATAGAATAAACAATAAAATTAACTAAAGATGTGATAATAAACTTTTGTATAGAATTTTTTTTATAAAAAACGTATTGCTTAGTAATTTAAAAAGTGTGCATAAAAAGCCGACGAAAAATCCTCCATTCTCTATCAGTTTTGAACTTATCCTTAATGCACAAACTACTGATTCAATATATTAACGAGTCAAACGACTGATTCTCCTATGTGTGTCTAAAATTTCACGTGATCCTTTTTACTTCCTGAGATTTGCTTGATCTTTTTTATACCACTAATATTAATAAAATCTCTTGCCTATTTCGTTAGTTAAGCATTACCTTACTGTTATTTTTTTAAGAAATGAACTTATTGTCCTTGCCATATTTTTAAAAGTTAGAAATGTCCATTATTTGCATTGTCAAAAAATAGTAAGGATAAATAGATGAATATGTACTTTTGATTTTAAAAAATGTGAAAGGTAATTTCATTGAAATTTCAAAAACAATTCAAACTTTGCATAAAATTGGAAAAGTACTTTACGAATGAAAATGCAGTGAGAAAAGATCTATTTATAAAAAAACAAACGGGGTGGAATTATTCGATCAAAAATTTGAAAACTATATTTAAAGTTGTAAATAAATATCAAATCCCGTTAACATTTTCACCATAATTTAAAACGAAAAAAAATTTGGCTCTCAATTTCCCGTTAAAACTATGGATTTAATCCGAATTTTTAAATTTTGTTAAAAAATTTAAATATTATTTTTTAAATTTGGCATTAAATGATTTCGTACCATTTGGTGTTATTATAAATTAAAATTTTATCACATTGTAATTTATGAAGTAGTTAGTACGTAAGTATGGGAGAGGGATGACATAAGTGGTCAAATGATACGTGACAAATGAGAGAACCTGAACAGCTTAATTGGCAACCTGTATACCATATTACATATATATTCAGATAGCTTCCTCTACCTCACCTTTCCTTGCTAACAAATATATCTTCCCTCCATGAACACAACATTCAATTGGTAGTCTACTACCTATACAAATAGTAGTAGAAATGATATTAAGCCATTGATTTTAAGATGGTTTTGTTTTATGGGATAATTATACCTTTTTATTCTATTATAGTAATTGAGTTGGTAGTAGAATTGTAGATACGGATCGTTCAGATAAAAAGACATGAAAGACCTATGTTGTTTCCACCGTAAGTAAATATTTCACCATAAAAGTTAGGAGTATGTCAGTATGTCACCCACGTCCTGCTTTTCATCAACACGTGTGGCGGAAATGCACTCGTTACCACTGAAGCAGAGGGTTTGTCTAGTTCACTGCGAGTCAAAAAGCAAAGAAATCGAGCGTTTTATTTTGTGAGACGTGATTTGCAACCGGCGAAGACTCCTTAAAATCTTGGACGATGCGACTGATTGCTTGCCTGTTCCAAAAATGTAGTGGTTCATCTTCCCATGCCTACCAAGCCTAAGATGTCATAGTAGTACATCTCCTGCATGCCGTGCAAACACTGGCTAATCACATTGCTTGCTTCATCCAAGGAGTGGGATCTACATTGGAACACTTGACAGGGCACATCTACAAAAGATGACAAGATCGTCTCGACTTAAAGGATTCACCCTGTGCAATAACTTGAGAGATATGGCACTCATTTCGGTACTGTGTAACATCACAAATTTTGTACTACCTCCTTGAAAACAAAAACAATTAAAACCTTCTGAAAACTGTGGAAGATAATTTATTTAGGCTTAGATGCTAGGTAAATCCATGGTTAAGTATATGACCTACCTTTCAAAACGAAAATAACTTGCTGGCTTCCTACAAACTCAAAATGAACAATCATATCAGAAGAGAGATAATAGCGTTAGAAGGGTTTCACCTAAGATTCAAGGCACAGGAGGCGTCATGGATAATATGATATTATTTGTAATTGACATCAATCAGAGATCAAGATTACAGGTTAATTCAACTAAAGGCCTAAGAGGTTGCAACTTTTGCGATATATGGTCCAGTAAATTTGTATGCACCATCCAAGTAGAAGGTTCAGAATATTTTAAGTGGGCTTTGATCCTCATTCGCTTGCTTCCGTGTGTCTGGACTTTATTTATTTTGGTTCAACTAAGATCTGGTTGGACAGAGACACAATGCCAAACCATGAAAGATCCCCGTGAGCCGTGTCAAACTGTGGAAGACCCCCTTAAACCGTCTCTCACATATATTATCTAGTAGGTAGTTGTATTAGGTTTTCCAATACTTTATTTCGCCGAACCAGCCGATCTTTTATTAAGATTATTGGAAGAGGTTTATATACCACGGTGGCTTAACACATCATAATTACATCAAGGCCGTAGAAAGACAACAAAGTGGCTAGAAACTCACACCGGCCTGGAACAGGTATCATTCTGGTGCAGCCTGGCTTCTCCCCCACACTCTCCACTCCAATATGGCACCAGCAAGCTGCAATACCTATTGCTCCATACCACTGATGGTCCGTGCATTGCTTTCCTTGCAAATTAGCTGATGTGTTCCCAATGCATTCCATTTCTATTAATCTTTACTCTTGCTATATGCGTCGCTGGCAACAACATTACAACTGTTCTCCAAGCATACATCACTATATATATATATATATATATATATATATATATATATATATATATATCCAATGTAGTAGCTATGCATTGAATGTGCACTGCAAAATAAATAGTATATATCAGTTAATATCATTGTTGCTGCAAGTTTTGCATATGGTGTAATAAAGAGTACAGCTGTAGCATTTGGTGAAAACAGAAACAAAGAGGAGCTTTGCGGGCATGCAGAAGAAAAGGCTGAAGCAATCAAGGAGACGATAATTAATTCAAAGTTGGATGATTAGTCTGCAAGAGTTGCCCGGCAACCGTGCAACTGAACCATTGTTTGGTTGAAACGGGTTTTCGGCACTTGCAACCTAATGAAATCGTGGTGGCCAAAGATTAGACCGTGTCTACCTTGTGAACAAGATGGTAACATCATGTATAATTTTCCAATTTTCTGGTTTATCCCCAATTGGTTTAACTTCCTGCATAGAGACCGTAAATTTAAAGCCAATACTTTTGATTTCGGCCCAAATTAGGAAGATGTAATACCCTGGCACATTGATAGAACTTCAAAACTGGGTCAGCCATGCGCTAGCCGTAGCAACTTTTGGGTGACGATGGTAAATTAAGAGGAGCTTGCTGAAGCTTTAGTTTGAGGATTAGAGGAGCAGCTTTAGCTTCATGATTAGAGAGTTTTTACAGCAATGCGTATAACAATGAGTCAAAGACGTACTCTGAAACTTAACTAATTATCTTAATTTTCCGTTTTTTGATCGAATGCCCCATAATCTCCTTCCTACAGAACAGCTACCTATCCTTTACTAGTACACTCAAGTTTATGGCCATGGCAAAATTGGTTGTAGAGCATCACGTTTTTTATTTTATAGTGCCGAAAAATATCGTTCACTTTAATAACACCAAAAGTTCCCTCTGTTTCTATTTTTAGCACTCCCATCTCTTTTCTCGCGTTTGCCCTCAAGTTTGACGGAAAGAAAGGAATAAACTAGAGTTTGTTAAGAGAGTTAGGCGTGCAATCGGGAATGCCATTCTGTATAACGGTTGTTGGTTGGGTACTTACATGCTGGTCGAAGCTAGGTAGTGTGCTGCAACTATATACTCCTATACTCCTGATACCTTTCACTCCTAAGATGAAGTCCCGGCTGTTCTGTCATTGAATTCGTAGGATTACTTCTCGGACTTCATGAGTTTTGTATAGATGGTGATGCAACTCCATCTTAGGAAGGGTGATGGGCAACTCCACATTTTGCCTGATGATTTATAATACCTGTCCTTGCAAAGTTAAAAGGAAAATGACATAGTCAAATTTTATTGTGGCCCGCAGAAAAGCAAAAACATAATCATGCTTAGCCATGGAGGGGAAATAATCGCCTTCAAATTGTTTTGATGTAGCAGTATATGTTTTTGTCTTAATGCAATTCGCAACTGCAGCTCAGTCAATGACGGTGTGAAATTGTGCATTTTCTTTTGTCTACCTGGGTATGATCGACCTAGCCTCTCAATTTAATTTTGCCCTATGACTGTTTCTTGCTGTACCAACGCTAAGGAATGGCTATGGATCGGTCTACGGGTAATTTAGGATCAGCTCTAGTTTAACAAAATTTATTTAATTAAATTAGAGCTAGACGATTCCTAAATTACCTGTGGGCTGATCCGCCCCATCCAGTCCAATGCATCAAACTTGTGTATAGGCAACATTGCAGGGGAAAAATATTGGCCCTGTTCACGATACTAAGCATACATCAAAATTCAACCTTGCTGATTATTTACAAGTCAGTAACTTCAAGTAGCATATTTTTTAGCATTTGTATCATAACATTTGATAGTCGTCTTCGGTTAATAACTTTTTTTTACATGACAGCTGAGTTTATTTCTCATAATTATTGCAAGTGGCTTCCTTTTCTAATGACAAGAGCATGCTACGAAAGCTTGTAGTAATTTGAAAAGTCCTTTTTTGTTGCAGTTGTAATTGAACTTGTGTGTATTTGAACGTGTGATTGGGCTATAAGCTTTGTGTATATTGGATGTTAGCTAGGCTATAATCTTTGTTTGTTATAAGGGTTATTATTGGGTATAATGCTTCGGCCTATTATGGGCTTTCGAAATGGGTTTGGCCCACTTGATAACTGGGCTAAATAGTATTTAAATTGCTATGTCTCCCTAAATCGAACTGAGCTTGCAATTGGGCTTAGCCAATAAACATGTTACTCACTCATGAGCTTTGACATGGCACAAAACATATTATGATAAAAAAATTGTCTTAATTAACCTATCATATCAGCTCAACGTCACAATGTACTAAAATTTTGATGTTTTCTATCCTACATAGCAACTGTATAGTTATGATTTATGATATTTCATGAGCTTGATAATAACGAAAATGAGCATCATAAATTGACAAAAGAAGAATTGTCACTATATCAATGATAAAAAGTATATATAGAGGTGAAGAATAAAATTTTGTCATGTGAACGTTACATATTTCGAAACATGATATAATTTTTAGTTTTTATGACGTAATTGAAACATCACCTATTGTAGTAATTGTTGATTTGTTATTTTCATATCTAATATATATGTTGATCATATAATTATATTTGTTTTATATATGATAAAATAAAAGATCATTTAGAACAGACATGAGTAAATCATATACAACAACATAATCATTTAGTCATAAGTAAATTATGATAGCCTGAAATTCAACCAGACCAGCCATGTTAATAGTCAATTTCTAAGCATACTTTATTTTATACTATTATAAATATATTATTTGATATAATTATCTCTAGGGTATATTAATAACACAACATCCTTCAAATGATGCAGCACTCCTGCTGATCACCTGTGCCCTACATTGCACAAATCTCACGAGCCTGGAGGACGTTTCTACAAAGAGGCCAGGGGTCAATTTCATTCTGCATATATAATGTTCCAGATGTCACCCAAGGCCAAATGGTCGATCAGACGACCATTTCGTTGCTCCATAGATACATAGTTTTGCGACCTTGGACAGGCATACATATCAGCAGCTTTGTTTTGCTGCCCTCTTTGCTATCTGAGAAGCATGAGAGCAAACATAGTTGTTGTCTATGTGCTCATTTGTAACCTTTTAATTTCCAAAATTGCGACACATGCATGGCTCTCCAGTTTAGATTAGTAGACAGGATCTCTTTATAGTGACACGGTCCATAAATAGGTTTCAGTAAAGGAACACTTGCTTTGTATTCATTTTTACACCAAACTGATGTTTCCAAATGAAAAATATTTTGTTCAGTTCCTTATGGCAAAAGCAAAAATACTAAGTGGAATAGTTTTAAAACTAATTATATGAACTAGTTGAGACATGAAGTTGAAGATATCAAGGCCTCTCATTAGCTCAGATGCACTTTTTTTTTATTTGACAATTTATATGTCTCTATATATATACTGATTCTGTACACGCCCCCACATTCATGCACCCATCTTCAATATAAGCCATCCATTTTGTTTTATCTTACAGCTCAACTTAAACCAGTATTGTACCATGAATAACTATGCATTTCATCTCATGTTTGGCTATACAATGATAGGAGGATACTGTATATTGACAGACTTGACTTCATTTGCTCATTGGTTCTCAGCCACTTGCTTCGTAAGTGCTCCCTCGAGTGATAAATATTTGATGTTTAGGATATTATGTGACCAAAGTTCTAAAACTTTGACGTCCCAACAACTCCAAAATGGTCATCTCCTCCATGTTCACGAATCAGAATTTTTTTGTAAATTTGAAAAGTTTTTAGCACTTCCATTTCCAACCGGCGTCAACTGAATACAGATCTGGCTATTTTTAATAAATGACGTTACACCAATTCTCCTATGATTATTGCACTTATTATCTCAAAGGGTGTAATCGGAAAAATGCCTATAATATATGTTTTGGGACACATACAACAACCTTTCTGATATATTCCTTCGTCACTGGATGTAAATCATACATTTTACTAGGGGGGAAACTGAACCAAAGAAATGCTGAAGTCGATCGAATGCGTGTGCAAGACCTTGCTGCCAGATGTTACGAACCAGTGAAGCCAATGGCAAAGTCGCAAAGAGCACACACATGAAGTTTCACGCCGCATAGTGGCGTACCGGTTCTAATTCTCTCAAATGTCCTAGGCCTGGAGGGCCTTGTCCATAGGGAGCAAACAGCTGAGTTGGACAGCATGATCATGAGCAAAATGGTGGTGTTGTGTATTGGTGAAACTGTTCTAAACGGGGTATTAACATCCATAGGTGCCGATCTTGGATTGGTGAACTAGTTAATGAATTTCATGGGCAATGCTAGTCAAACCAGTTTTGGCTAAACTCCTATTGCTTCCCAAGCCTAAGATGATCTTATATATGTTTTGTGGGCATATGAATTTTAGTCGTACATATTGTTGTTTCATGTAGTTTAGTTGTCCATCGATGGGACGACATGGCCTGGGGCTTGCTATGTATAGGCTAGCTCTAGCTTACATATATATATATATATATACACATGCACAAAAAGAACTCTATTATATATATATATATATATATATTACATAATAAAAGTAAATTGATTACTGAGTCGTTTGTTCGCCGCTCAAATCTAATTATTCATGCAAAAGATGAATGGAAACGCTACTGTATGAGATCCCGTCTCCACCATTCCGGACATGATCCCCTCGTCTGCTTCACACGGTGCACAACTCCTGCCCCTAGCTCCTGCCCTGTGTGCACACATGACCGGTGAGCTGTTCTGTTATCGGCGTTGTCACCTTCTCCGCTGCCTGCCGTAGCTCGTTGTCGTCATCGCTGGTCTGACCTGAATTTGTCAACGACAAACTAGGCTCGGCCCGATCTACACATGCGCTAGCGCAGCTGCCTCAAAGCTCCGCCTACTTTACCACCTGAGCTTGCCGTCGCCATCGCCATCGCCAGTCTAGCCTCGTGGATGAACTAGGCTCAGCTAATTTGCACGTGCACCATGGCTACTTGGCTAGGCAGTGAGCTAAGCTGCAGTTGGTGCCACCACCTCCACCTAGGCCACCATGCAGCACCAACATAGTTGCAGCCCACCTCATTGTCTGTTTGCGTTGGTTCTAGAGCGGCTACCGGATTTGACACGCTCTTGAGCTCAAAGCCATTGGATCTACTACCATCCGAGCTCCTCCTCTTGTCACCAAGTGGGAGAGCCAGTGTCATTAACCATTTTCACCTTTTTTTCTCTTCCTATCTCAACTTAGGTTGGGTACTGACACGTATTAACTGGTTGTGTGCCACATTTAGTACCGATTGATGATAGATCTAGTATTAACGGGTGCCAAGTCTAATACTTATAAGTATCAGCTAGTACTTAATACTATTAAGTACAGTTGGTATCTAAAGAAAGTCTGTATTCTTTTGTTAGGAGTACTATGATAGCCTCCACCCTTCCTATACAGCACAATCAGCAAAGTGCCCATAAAGCAAAGCGGACTATCAAGTACCGTCAGAAACAATGTAAGACACAAACATCACAAATCCGTTTCAACCTGAAAAAAATGTCTTCCTTCTCATATTATCAACAAAATCCAAATGAATTCAAACACACTCTGTAGTGCTGCTATATGCAAAAATGGGTTATCTATTTTCTTTGCGGTGGAACAGGGCACAATGTGCCTAACAGGGGCACACACCTGTGGAAAGTAAGAAATAATAATATGTGATAAGATGAAATTAAATCTATAGGACTGTCCAATTAGTGAAATTAAATTAGAAAGCACTAAAGTAAAAAAACACACAAACATCTACAAGTAAATATTACTACTAGTTGTAATAGAACCTAAGGAAATTATTAGAAGCCCTAGGCCCATGGAGATAGGCAACGTACGGTTGCTTATAAACCGTAGAAAAGAAGTGGCCTTCCAAAAGATAATCTCAAATGCTCAAAATCTCTAGAACTCAAAAGCCCAAAACCTAGGTTACCAATAGGATTTAGGGAAATCGGTAGGTAGCCCGCTTGGTAAGTAGGTTAGAACGAAATTAAGAAAATCAGATCCATTACTGGCCATTTCGAGAAGCATGCAACGACTCTGGCTGGCCGTCTCACGCGGGGTTGTCTCATTGAAGGAAAATCGCTGTAGAACCTGAGTTTAGCCTGCAAAACGTCCTCCTGTTCCTACTGTGTCCGACTTCCTATACAATTTATTTGGCTAAAGCCTAAAGCAATCCATTCACCCTCACTCCATTGGCTGGTGCCATAAGGCCTAGCGTACTGGTGTCACTAGCTGTAAAATAGAGAGATGTAGCTAGCTCAAACCGGAAGCCATTGGTGCCAAGTGACACCAATGATACTTACTATGGATCCGCTCCTGAGCGGTAAGGATAAAATATCAAATTGTTTCTCGTAAATGAGAATGGTTAGTTAAGTAGTATTAAAGGGATAAAACTTTTTTTATTTATATAGGGTAGGTAAAAAGTTATGAATAAAGTTTTTTTTACAAAGTTAGGTGGTGTTCTTTTTCATTAGATTTTTGGATTTTTAATTATCTGATTACGTGATAGCTAATTATGGTATAAATAACTAAATTAAGTACCACCAAATTGAAATTTTGTTTTATAAAGGTTAAATGAAAAACTTTTATATCAAAAAATTTTACATAAAAAAATTTATAAATCATGTCCACTCTAACCCATAATCGATAATGAGACAGAGAAGGGATCTTAAATGGCTAAGCATCAAAATTAATAAAATATTTTTGTATGACGAAAGTAGTAAGGGGTTGTTTACTTGAGAGTCACCAGAGCAGAGTAGTTTGGTTCGTGCGACAATTATAGTGAATGTAGCATAGTTTTTTAAAAAATAGATTTATTTATTTTTCACATTTTATCTGAAGTGTGATCAACAAATTTCAGCAAAGTGAATGTGCCACTATGTAACTAGTGTCCCATGGTCGATCAACCAGCAGCTGCAGTTGTCACCTGAGGCTGCCATAGCTGGACATGCCAACCGGGACACTCTCCTCAGTGCTAATGGCAGAAACAGAACCAGCAACAGCACGTACAGCGAATCCACAATTCGGTGCTAACGCGCGACGCGAGCAGGTGGTAACGACCTTTTTTTTTGGGGGTCTGACAGACTGCTTTCTGACGTGACTTATTTGATATATAAAGCTAATAATAACACGATCATTTCGGGGGTCACTACGATACGGACCGAGCGACGCCCGCCTCCGGCACGTCCGTCTGGTGCCAAAATCGATGGTCGCCTCGATCCGTCCCATCAAAAAGCGCGCACACCAATAATTCACCATCCTCCTCGTCGTGCTCCTGTACCCGCACCTGCTCTCGCTCTCTCTCTCTCTCTCTCTCTCGCTTTTGACCAACCAACCTCGCCGCACTCGCGGCCGCCCGCGCCCACCACGGCGGCACCACCCAGCACCTACAGCTGACGCCACCTCCGCAGCGAGAGCGCCGCCATGTCCGGCTCCGGCGGGTGGGAGCGGGGGGCGGGGCCCGCGTTCTCCGTCGACCTCGCGGCGGCCGCGCGCCGCCTGCTCGCGTTTCTTCGTTCGGGGGAGCAGGGCGGTGGGGCGGTGGTGGGGCCGCGGTCCGTGCGGAGGTACGAGGAGCTGTGGATGCCGCTGGCGGCGGGGGCGGGGGAGGGAGGGGAGGCGCCGATGCTGGTGCCGCCGTACGACGTGCAGTTGGTCTGGCTCTGCCACTGCTTCCACCATGTGAGCCTTGCTTGCCACCTTGTGGCCTCTTTCAGATCTTTGGGGGGCTAGCTGCTCGGTTCCGTGCAGATCTCATCTCTTCGCAAATGCGAAGCTCGCCTTGTTTAATCCATAAATAGTGGTGCCGAATGCCTGTTAGTAATTATCATCTTGACAACATTAGACATTTCACTGTGTTTAGAAAACAGCGTAATGGGAAAATTATTCGGCGATGGTATATTCACTGCACAAACTACTGTGCTTACTCTTATGGGAAATTCTATACTCTCGGATTGTAAATCTCTGGGTTAGACTTCATTTCTGCATAAAAGTCCCACAATTTTGGACATTCAGATATATCACTTATGGTTGTGATCCATTAAAATTTTGCATGGAATGCGCCTCTAAAGTTTGCTCTTGTTACCCAGGAGAGCTATGCTGCTTACTGTGCATCAAGGTTTGGACGCCTCGTCAACCGTCCATCAATTCTTGATGCTTACAATGAAGAATACGCCGCTGACCATTGTCGGGATGTGTGGGCTGCACACTATCCATCGGAGCCATTTGATCTTGGAGATAATGAAACTGAAGGCAACAGTAGTAATGACAATGCTGCTGGTGAAATTGCCAAAATGGTTCAAAGATACACTGGCCTAGCAGCCCGCTTTGCCTCACCATTCATCTCAGAAGGTGTCTATCATGTTGCTGCTAAGCGGCGATATGTGCGTTTCCTTGAACTCATCAAGAAAACTGTTAGTACAACCCAGGGAATCACACGATTGGTGCCAAGCCTGGGCGTACTACTAATGTGGCTTGCTCACCAGGTATGCATAGGCATGGTATCCTATTGAAGCAAAACAATGCATTATGGATGTTTTAATTAACACTATTCTTATGTATCGTTGGCAGAGTTTCCCAGTGAGCTATGCCACAGACATGGCTGCAATGGCCATCAAGGACAATGTTGTGGATGTGGTGGTAGGTTATGGAGAAGTGGTGAATGACGATATGGTGGAGAGGACAAGGGTATGGTGGGAGGAGTCATATGACGAGCCATATGATACGGCTGGATCAGAGATTGATAAGGCAGAAGTAGACGCAGTGAGAGAAGCATTCTATTGGGAGGAAGCAGCATCAGAAGAGGATGCCAACCGGCTATACAAAGGGCTGCAACCTAGGTTTATTATGGAGGTATATCCAAGGCTAGCCCAGATAAATTTTTGTTAGGGACTAGGGTCATTCACTTACATTGGCATTCCGTTTGTTTTCTACTCTGCAAATGCTTCCTTCGATTTGTTTATCCTCCAGAAAAAAAAAACTTCCGACTTGGTGTTTTCTTATTCCCTAGAATGGAAAATAATTGATAACTTGTGGATGGTATAAGGTCCTAGAGGCATCAGAGTGTTGTGTAGCAATGTCAACAACAATAAGTAAAAAGACACTTTGATCATTTTATCACGTCATGTGGACCTTGATCATTTTCAACCCAAAATGCAAGATTTCCTGTTGTTGATGCCTCAAAATAGTAGGTGTAGTGGGTAACTGGCTGATCATGTTCATTTATTTACTTTTCTTGTGGCCATCAAGCCTTCTACCAGATATTGTGAATTTTAACATCAATGTAATGTCTGATCAAAAGGTTATATAACTACAATTTCCGTAATAAATACTAATTTTAGATGTGCTTGCGTGCTATCTTTATACAAGAATAAAGCATACTTTTTCAACCATTTGATGAGTTTATTCCCCTAGTCATTGGCAATTGCAACTGCTTTATAATCATGGAATCCTTTTTGAGGTAAACACAAACACCCGTTTTGTAGTTTTCATTGCTTAAAGAAAAGATACATATCATAAATTGCCTAAAAAGATTCAAACTTCTTACAAATTGTTTGATGCTAACTTCAGCTCATGCACCTGCTGAACATTGAAAAATCTAGATAACTGACACGTAGTGTACTTCTTTATGAGTAAATGAAGTTTGCTTTTAAATTCATTATATGATCATGCAAGGGAATTCTCGCAAAATTCTATCCTAACTATTATATTCCTTATACATTGGCAACAAGATATCAGCTATTCTTGATTACAGGTATATGTGTTCCTGAAAGGAGAATTTAACAGTGAACACACCAGCAAGGAGTTCCTACGTTTGCGAACACAGAGGTGTCACAGATCACTAAAACTCAACAAATCGCTGTCCAATTTATCCTGCAAAAACTGGCAAAAAACATGGCATCTATATTGTGAGTTTGCAACAAGGGGCCTGACCATTGAGGTCAGACGCAGCACGAGTGGATGCTTCAGGAACAGCAAGCTCCTCAAGAGCATATCATTCTCATGGAGTGACATGTTGCATGAGAAATCTCTGATGCTTACAGAGGAGCTTGATGTTAGGATGAAAGCAATGGCATCAATCACCCCTCCAGTTCAAGCACCATACTTGTTGAAGTGTGTACCTGACCGAGTCACTGATGATGGTGGGGCTATGATTTCTGATTTTATATTGCGGACAAGAGGTTACCGCCCACAAGAAGGACGGTGGCTGACTCGCACGGTCCTTGATCACAGTGGAAAGGAATGCTTTGTCACTCGGATGAGGTACTGTTCAGGAGAAGTGGGTAGAACTTCAGAATCTACTGCTAAAGTTTTTTCGTGGAATAGCCTCTGTGTTGCAACGGTTTTCAAATAAATATATCAGAAATTATGAACTTAAAAATGTGGTGTAAATATCAACAAATAATCTTATTACAAACTACATATGCAAATGATCAGTTGTCCACAAAGATCCTACTGACTCAATAGGCGGGGATGGGATGGTAGACTCGTTACCACCACTAGGTTTCTTTTACATAGTAGGGATAAGGTTTTTTCATTTAATTACATGCTGGCAATTACCGCCTCCCTTTAAATGATCTTGGATTTATATTATATCAAAATGAGCCATGCAATCCAGACTCAAACCTTTTGTGTTAATACCAAGTTAAGATCCTATGCTAAATTTTGGCACCAGCAACCTTAATCATTGGGGGATTGACTTGTACTTTTATATCTTATTATGCTTCCGCTGAATTCAGTTGCAATTTGTGTAGAATAGGCAGAGGGATTTGGCGGAGATGTGCTGAAACTCCCATAGCAGTGAAATGGGAGGACAGCATCATTGAGGTTAAAGAGGGCTCATGGTCATACATCGAAAACACAAGCTCTGTTGGTTATGCTCCTGGTAACTTTAGTATGCAGAATAATTGCTTCATGTTTGTATGACAAACATATCTTGTCTTAAGAGTATATGCTTATTGTTTCACTTTGTGGTGCAGAGAAGGTGGTGGGAACAGCAACCCCAGAAAAAGATCAACAGGATAACAAGGTGGTTTGGCGCTTTTCGTCTGGAGATGTACTGACAGTGAAGTTGGGAGATGACTTAAATTTTCATCTTCAAAATGAGAGCTCACAAGAAGAGGTACGGTTTTGGAAGCTTCTCTCTCTGCACATTCTGTGGAATTGAATTTAGAACGGTGTATCTTAGTTTTTATTGTTACTCCATTGCAATGCTCCATATTACCAGGCAAGGCTGCTTGTAGGGAGGAGATTGAACTACAGGGTAAACAAGGACAGCACCTCTAATGATCGCAATGATGAGGAGCAATACCTCACCCTAGTTCGTATATCACCTGACCATCCAGGTGGCCAAGCAACCATGCTCTTAAACTGGAAACTACTTGCAGTAGAGTTCTTACCTGAAGAGGATGCAGTTTTTGCGCTTCTCCTGTGCATGGCAATCTCACGAGCCATGACAGAGATTAGAAGAGAAGATGTGGCTGGGCTTTTGGTCCGACGAAGAATAAGTGAAGCAAGGGTAGGGCAGAGAGACTGGGGTTCGGTGATGCTCCCAAACTCACCTTCCCTTGATCCTCATTTGCGGCCTTGGTATCGAAATGCAGCTCATGTATTAAGCTCTGCAGAAACAGCATCTAACGGGGTGATGCTTATGAAGTATTCACCTGCTGATGGCAAGGATGATTTGTACAGGAAAGCTCTTATACCTTGAAGCCCTGATGGAAAATTGGAGATGATTCCTACCATGGCTTGTACAGGATTAATTTTGAGTTGGAGCTGTCGTTTCACTAATGGTGGATCGTTGTTACAGATCTGATTATGGTTGTGAAATATGGTTTATAACAACAGAAATTTAACGCTCCACCATAAAATGGCTTGCTTTTTAGTTTTTCTTAACCAAGGATTTGTAGTTTTTTGTGCCGTTTGTTGAGAGATTAAAAACTTCAATTCCTTTGAGTACATTGTAATTATGAAGGATTCAGGAGTGCAAACTTCAGTTTCAGAATACGTATGTTTCACATGACTGATAAGATTCATTTTGTGCATTTCTTCAGGGAAAATCTCATCCGTTTTAGTACTATTACAATTATTTTTCCAAAGATGAATAATCTGTCCCAACATGTTAAGTAACTGAACCTGGCAAAGCCGTAACGCCAGCTGAGCTTCCTCCCAGCGTTGTGCCTACATCAGGCCCATCGGCAAGCCTGAATAGCATTGTTGTTGCACAGATGGACAGACCACGTTGCTCTAGACCAAAATTAGACAAGGCTGAAGTTAGAGATGGTCTTTCACTCGGCAGCCACAAAAGGGAACCTGTGCAGGTGAGGAAATTGTTGAGATCAAAACCAAGAATCATGCTAATCATCTACTTAATTATAGGAATACATTAAATATTTTAAAAAATAAAGATAACAAATAGATCTAAGCAATGAAGCAAAATATTTTTTTAAGAACACGTGTTTTTTAAAACATGGAGCAAATAATCTGTTTCAATCATTCGATCAATAAGCTGAAATGAAAAGGGCTTCCTACTGCCCCGTAAAAAAATGACTTCTTTTGCAGCACAAATCATGTTCAAGATATACATTATTTGGTCAATTTCAGGTGTAGTACAGTTTTCTAACGAGTCAGGCTTGTAGCATGATCTGGGTGATGCTGGATGTGATGCATGTTGTGGCTCAGCGAACACCACTCCTAGCACCACAAAGAGTTCAGGAGGTACCCTTGTATGAGTTCTGCGTTGGGCTGTCGCTACCGCCACGCCCAGCCTTGATGGCCTCCATCGCCTTCTGTATCTCCAGCGCCATCGCGGTGTCGACGCTCCCCGACGATAAATTCCGGTGCGCCTTCTGCAGGTGGAGCTTCAGTGAGCTGCTGCTGAGCCCAGCATTCCTGCCACGGATGGGGCACACCTTCATCGCAGGCCTCCGGTGGTGCCACTCCATGGAGATTTTACCATGAAGCTTCTTGTCAAGATCCAACAAGACCTTTGCGAAGCCGTCGTTGGGGTGCGCTCGTCGATGCACCTTCTTTTACCAAGTTCCATGCTTCCAGAAGAGTAGATTTTCTGGGCATGAAACAGTGGGCACGTCAAGGAGTCTCATAGAGTAATCAAACAAGATATGTGGCATTCAGCTAGAAATGATGCGTACAAAAAGGAAATATTGATAACGTTTTAGTGAGTTTCTTGACAGTAATAAAAGAACTACAGTTATTTTATATGCAGCCTTACTTTCTCAGCATCAGGTAAGCAAGAACAACAGTTGCGCTCCGACTTTTCCCCTCAAAACAATGGAGTACTTTGCCGTGTATGAGCTCAACATAGTCAATGAAATCCGAAGCATCTTGGAAGACATCACTGATGTCTGCATTTTCATCATCATTAATCTACAGAAATGAAAAAATGAAACATTGCAAGGAAACAAAAGGATTAGTTCGAAGCTCCAAACTAGAGCTTCTGCCTTTTACTACATGGAAATAATCTGCCAGTAAGTATTTCCTCAAACTTTCTCAGTTGTACTTACTGAGATGTTCCGATAGTCAAAAAGACCAGGCTGCTGAGATTCTGCTTGCTGAATTTCATTTGCGCACAAGCATAACACATGGGTCATGCCAAGGCGTTGAAGTGTATGTGTTGACCAAACAGCTAGAGCACCACCAACATACAAGTGATCCGTGATCTGAGGGGGACGCTCAGTGCTTGTAGCATCAGAAATCAATGATATCCTCTCAAGTCGAACCTGCAAACAAAATTTCCTATTGTTTTTCCATTACTGCAATATATAGTTAGTGCCAGAAGGCCGCGCACATTAGGATTACCTTCAATTCATAAGCATCAACAGCAATGCTATTATCTATTCCTTCAAAGAAACCTGTGTTAAAACTGTTGTCTTGACACAATTTCACTACATCAATCCTGAGCATGTCATTCCGTTGTTCTATTTCTTTGCTTAATTCACTGTCAGACTGTAAACATTTCATACCATGATGAATAGAATCAGTTGATGAAGTATCAAAAAAAATCTTCATAAAATCTGTGTTATGGAAACAATTGTCAAGAAGGGATCTATATGTATTGCAAATTAAATTATTAGAATTAAACTAGTGCGCCAAATACTGAAACCATTTCATTTTAAAAAAAAGGTGCTAGCAACATTTACAGACAGCTATTTGGTTTCGTCCAATTTGCTATTTTTAAGATAACCTATTTGACATCTCAAATATTTCCAGCTGATTTGATAGCTCGAAAAATTTTGATCATCAAGACTGAAGATTAAAAACTAGATGTCAATCAGGCTCTCATGTAATATTTTAAGAAACTGAACTTTCCATATCCACACTCCAAAAGGTGTTAACCTTAGCATACTTATTAAAATCCCCGTAGTTTCATTGTCATCCGCAAACCACGGGAAGCATCACTTGAATCCATCTGAGTCCCTATTTGTTAAATAATAATGATAAAAAATTAATTTCAGTAAAATTGATAAAAATAAATTATATTAAAATTAACATTGTTTACATCAAAATTGATATTGTTTAATTAGTTTATATTAAAATTATTTATAAAAAATACGATAAGCGTGTGTGCGCATTGATATAGATCAGGTTGTAAAAATCTACTTCGGAGAATGTTTTTTATTTGTACGTAGGTATTAAATATAAAAAATAGATAAAAAATTACTGAAAAACTTTAGAGAAATTTTAGATAAAAATTAAGAAATTAATCTTAAAAAGAGAAAAATAATAAGCGTTGTTAATAAATCTAATTATTATAATTTTCTTAAATTGAAGATAAAACATGTTGATATTAAAATTGTTCAACTAAAAGATAATCTTAATTATTTCATACTGATAATAAGGATAAATCTTAGCATATTTCTTATAAAAGTTATTTTACTCTTTTGAATTATATTGATTACTTGCAATGAAAAATGAGAATTAAAAGCTTGAATCAAATTTTGAATCACAACACTAATTCTCAAAAGTTTAAAACAGATTTAGGTTATAATATTTATGATTATTTTAAGATTAATGCTCCAACTGTTATTAAATCTTTTAGTCGTAGCATAATTAAGAATGCAGATTAACCTAAAACATAATCTTTAGATGTATTGGTATCATATTATTTACTGAAACAATATTACCTATGTTGTTTTTACAACTAAAAGTAAATATAAAGTCAAATACACTTGTACTTACTTGTACTTACTGTGATATATAGATGAAAATAAAGTAGAATTTTTATTTTAGACTTATTAATCAATAAATAAGAGAAAATGCTATGGCAATATCTAATTTGAGAAAATCACACTCTTTTGGTTCTACTAACATGAGTAATAATAGATCCAAATCTTTGCATAGAAACACTTATGTTATATCTTCTAGTGTACATTATATATCTTAGTACTGAATTTCTAAATGTTATATTACTAACTCTAGTACAAAGACCTTGATATTGTTTTGTTTAATATAGGCACTTTGAACGAGCAAAGAGAACTTTTGGTTAGTAAATTCTGGATGTTTACGTTATATGTCTGGTGATAAATATTGGTTTTTCTATCTCACAAGATCATTGCACATTGAAAAGGTAACTTTGAAAATGCTTTTATTTCTGCGGTTATGGCTATAGGTACATGCGCACACATTCAGGGAGAGAACATTATTGTTGATAAGATGATAAAGAAGATCAATTTGAACAAGATAAATACCTAAAAATATAAATATCTTGTACATTCAAGAGAGGACATTCACCCCAATAAACCATTGATATCCAATTTACGGTATGTTTACATGCACAATTTCAAGCTTCTTCACATACTTTATTTCTTTAAGTAATTAAGAAGATTCTCAATTATGTTTATAGCACTAAATATTTTGACATATGACTATCTACATCTTTATAGATTAGTTTAATAGTTTTTTATATTGATTTTAGAAGATGTAGACTTGATAGAAAAAGTAATTTTAGTGTTTGTTTTTTTTAGTAATTTAACTGCTAAATTTAAATATGTGGTTGCTGTTAGTAGTTGTTTTCAAATTCTATCGATAGTAGATACACTTAGAGATTATTGTGTTATTTTAAAAAATATTCCATTTTACTGTGATAATATAAGTGTTATTTGTATGGCTAAGAAACTAGTTCAACACTATAGGCCAAAACATATTGATATTAGATTTTACTTTCTTATAAATTATATTGAAAAAAATAATATAATACTTTATCATATGAAGACTAAACATCAATTAATAGATATTTTCATAAAACCTGGATTCTTCTCATTTTGAGAACTTGAGGTTATTTATTCTATGAGATATTTTTATAAAACCTGGATTCAACCTTTTATAACATATTTTTATATGTTCTTTATTTGAAAAGAAAATTTTATTAAATAATAATTACTACATATGATTTATGCGTATTACTTGTAGTTATATTCATATCACAGTGATTTTATGTTTGTACATATGTTGTTGATTTTTACATGACTACCTAAATGGAATAAAAAATTGAACTAAATCTTGATATGAAAAAATCAAGCAAATATGCATTGTTGCAATTTTTCTTAATGAGATAACTTACTATTACACTTTAGTATGAACTTAAAAGAAGTTTGTGTAACCAAAATCTGATTCTTAAGCTTAAAATTATTAAAAGATATAGTTTGAATGGGTTGAAAAGTAAGTCTGATGGTGCATATAATTTCTTGTAATTTATATCCTAGCTAAAAACAATCAAGTTCTCAATTTATTAGAAAAAGACATAAATAAAATACATCATATTAATGTTTGTAAGTTTTAAAATAGTTGAGTAATTAATATCATGTCTTACGATAAATTATTAATTGCACTTGATTTTTAATTCATTGTATTTGCATTGATGTGCAAGTGCAAATTTGTTTGGCATGTGCGAGTTTATTTACATTGATAATTTGTGGTACTCATCAAAATAAAAAAATAAAATGGTATAAAATTGAAAAACGTTTTTTTATGTTTTCTTAACGAATCCATTGTAAAAAAGGAAGAGAGAGTTTTACACAAAAATTTTAAAAAGTTAAATACCAATGTTTTTTAAAGTAAATACCAATGTTCAATATGTTATTGCCAATGTTTTTATCATGGAAGGATTGTTAAATAATAATGATAACACAATTATTTAAGTAAAATTGGTAAAAATGATTTATATTGAAATTGGCATCGTAAAATTAGTATATATTAAAATTGACATTGTTTAATTAGTTTGTATTAAAATTATTTATAAAAAATGTGGTGAGCGTGTGTATATGTTGACATAAGTTAGATTGTAAAAATATTTGATAGATAATGTTTTTTATTTATGTATAGGCATTAAGTGCGAAAAATAAATAAATAATCACTAAAAAATGGGCTAGAATTACAAGCATGCCAAAATAAACAGTACAAATACGGCCTATAGGTAAATGGATTGAAGGCAGCGTATGAACGGGGATTAAGGAGGCCGAATGCAACTAGACTGACGGAGTGGACTGACTTGGTTGACAGACTGAGAAGTCAACAGGTAGGCAGAGTAGGTTGATAGTGAGAAATGACTCTACAGCACGGCGATAGAGAGACTGACAGGTGGGCTATACCTATCAGTGGGCACGGGCGCGGGCAGGCGTAATGGCTAACAAGCGGACCAGACCTATTGAACGAGTATGGGTGTGGGTGTAGAGAGACGTTGCGTCCGAAGGGTAGGGTCGGATAGGGTGACATGGCGTGTATGGGCGTACGAAATCTAGAGGAGACTTAGTGAATAGGATTGGTTTGGAAGCGAGGAAATAGTGACCGAGCGGGTTTTTCTGTGAAAATATGTTGGAGTCTTTGGTCCTCAGTGTAACTGATAATGTGACGCAATTTGGAATGTTATGTTTTAAATCCGACGGTTGAGAATATTACAAAATATTAAGGGTATTTAGATATTTTCTTTTGGTGGTTTTTTTTCTAAGGGTAAGATATTAGGGATTTGTATATAGAAATTTGAGAGAGTTTTTTTTTAAATTTTATAAGCATAATTTTAATAATAAAGATAAAATTTATAGCATGATAATTAATTTCTATATTTTTTATGTTTGATTTTAGATTAATTTATTTTCTCTATATTTTGGATTGATTTCTTTAAATTGAGTTACGGTGTTTTTCTAGTTTTCTAAAATGTTTGATTAGTTAATTAATTTTAAATGTTGTATTATTAATTAATTGGTGTTTAATTAATTTTGATAAACCTTCTTTCAATAATGGTTGAATTAATATCTCGAGTTGAATAAGTCCGATTGAGATTATTTTAGTTTGGTTTGTTTTAAAATTTAGTCTAGTTTATTTTATAAAATTTTTAGATCGATCGGAGTTATGATCTAGGGTTATAATCTGTTTAGTAGCATTCACAGTTTTTCATGTTTTATGATTAAGGGAAGTATTAAATTTTATTTTTAACTTTTGCAATTATTCATCCTTATTATTTAAAGTGAGTCGATCCTTACACTATTGAACATAATGGTGAATCAGATGGACCAGCATATTCATTCAATCCTTTAACATAAGATTGAAGAAGATTTTCAATAGACCATCCAGCTTCTGGTAAAGTGTGACGAGTAAAATGTGGAATCGTTGATGGTCCCTCAAAGCACTACGGAAACCTCCTCGGAAGGAATTCACTACTGCTATCATATCACTTTCAGAGAGAGGAGAATGGTAACTGTGATCAGATGACACATCAAATTCTTCAGGTCCTAGGATACCGACTTTTCCAAACGACACCTCCAACAAAAGGTTAGAATAGTAATCCCAATTGTTGAGTGTAAGTTCCGCGAGCTTTGGATAGCTCTCTTGATCTTTCGCCCGTTTGCAAGCAGGCGGTCTGCGTGGAACACCTGAATCAATGGCTACGATGTGAAAGCTGGAAATCTCAGGCTCACTAGGCATCAGAGGCATCTGAGCCAATACTGCCACTTACTGAAACTGCTCTTCTCGGCTTCCGTTTCTGAGGGCTTCTTATGATCTAAGTAACGAATGATTGCAGAATGATAAACATCATCCAATTAATCAAGGTTTGCATAAGCTTTCCTGTTGGCAACAATTAAATTTGCATAGTTTCCTCGCCAACCAAGGGGACGGCACCGCAACCTGTCCTCGTTTCTCAGTATGAGTTCCAGTATCAAGACCCTTCCTAAAGCTTCAGCAGTTTTTTTGGCAGACTCATGTGAATCACATGGCCTTGTGTTCTCTAGCAAAGGGGAGCCATGTACATAACTGCAAAACAGCATAAAAATTCTTTCATGTTAAGGAAGCACCATCTTTGTCATGTACATTACTGGTAGCTTGATGTTTATACTTCATCAGGAATAGGCATCGGCTCAATTCAAGTGCCTCTAGCATCTCAGTGAAAATCATCTCCTCGAGTTCATCTCCAGTAGAGATGGCTGCATCTCGAGCATTCTCAACTGCATCCTTGATTTGTTGCCATTCAGATAAGCTGTGAAACACTCTGCCCTGGATTGGCCAAGAGAGTAGTGCAATGTAATATTTATATAATTAAAAAGAATTCCTGCAAGCAAAGCGGGTATTCACCCGAGGGGTCCTCACTCCTAGCCATTTAGCAAGTTCATAGCCGAAACGTACTGACTGAGTGGCCATCCTTGAAGGCACTATTTTAATGACCGCTGCAGCTTCCTTGCATGGAAGGTCATCATTTTCATATGTTCTGAATAATGCAATGAAAACAACCCTCCAGAATTTACTGTAACCTACGAAGAAAAGGAGCTAGAGACATGACTAATAAACAAAATTTATATTTTCAACATTCATATCAAAGGGAATGCTAATGAATGAAGGCTTATGCTGACATACATTCTATAATACACTAGCAAAGATATATGTTTCATGGAATTTATGGCACATGGCCGAACTAATTAAACGGAAAATTTATGAAAATACTAAAGGTGAGATATGATCGTTTTAGTCCCATCTTATTGATTGATGGAGATAGCTCAACAGTTTGGCTTATCTTCGCCTCCTTGAGCAAGTGAGAGGGAAAAAGAAAAAACACACACGTGCTCACCCCACCGGACCAGGCCGTGGAACGGCATGAGCTGCGACTGTGCCATCTTTTGCTAATTTTTATGGTTTTATTTTGCTATTTTAAGGTCATAATCAAAATGGTTTTTATATGTGAATCGTGTCGGTTTTGGGATCTACCTAACCGCGTGACTCTAGACTAAATATACCAACTCCACTGCTCTCTTTCAAGATAAGATCAATCTGCTCTCGGGTTTAAATTTTTCAATGCCGCGCTGCATATAGTCTTTTTCATCTTGTTTATTGACGTACATTGACGGTCGGGAGAGCAGGTTTTTGAAACTGTAACCATTTGAAATCCTATACCGAGAGAGAGCAAATAAGGTTTTTTAGAAATGCCCGATGCGACTACTCATTGTTTTTATTATATCATTTTTTTTATTGAATGCGTCTTCCTTTATGACCAAAGAGGGCGGTCTGCCGACATGAAGCTGTACAATTTCATTAACAGCAATTCCTTTGGCATTAGCAAGAACAAGCTACACAACAAGTTGCTACTATCGTAATGAATAAGAACGTGATGAATGAGAGTGGCAACAACATAACGACCTCAGGCTTCGATCAAGCGATTGGTTTTAGACAATACGTATTTTGGTTGTTATTATTTATTTTTTTTCATAATCATATTGTAGATCAATCTGTTATTATAATATGTTATTTTTAATTAGACTAAACATAAAGTGCTAATTATTCCAACGTACTTTGTAACAGATTTTGAGCACAGACAAAACTATATGGTAAGTAAACTTTGTTGGGAAATGATACTATAACTAGTATTGACAGCATTGTTCAACAATATAAGACATAATCTGTAAAAGATACAAGTGAAAATACTAGACCTCAAAACTTCTGCTAGTGTCATCCTCGCAGGGCTCTGTGATGGTAGTAGTATGTTTTGTATGGTGCACTGAAGAGAGAGAGAGCTCCAGCTAAACTCACTTGACTCATGTCCATCATAGTAACCCTCCCAAGCCTATCCCATAGGCTTGTTGCTGGCAGTTGGTAAGATAAGCTAGAGTCGATCACATTGCTATAAGGGTAACCAAGTTGTAGTCCTTCTGAACTGAAAAAACACAAAGTGTAGAAACCATATCAATTAGCAGATATTGAATAATGTGATCTTTGTAAAGAAACTGGTCCAACGAGGCAATGAAGGAACATCATGCCTGAAGTACCACAATAAACGAGCAGAGCAGAGCTCCTTTAGTTAATCTATAAAAAGGAATGGGGGAGCAAGTCTCACCAGTCATTTTTTCTGATCTGGTGACCATCTAAATACAATTTATGAAAATGTATCACAAATCACGATAGGAATCGTTCAAATCTAACACGATCCTCATCCATATGGGCGTCAGACATGGAAAAAAAATACAATGGAGGAACAAATCTCACTACAAATGCACCACAGGAGACGAATGATACCTGACTGAAGATTGGACAGCCAAGCCTCCTGGCTTCGGCTGCTGGAGTGACGACGAGGAGGGCTTCCCATTGCGTTTCCTCACCAATACCACCCATTCCTCGAAACCACCCTGAAAGAAATCGAGATCAAGGGTGTCGACATCTTCCGAGAACAATTGGCAAGAACAGAGAAATGCTGAGATTTCATTTTCGACACATAAGCTTACGAATGAGAAGAGGGAGAACGATCCAGACTCCAAGAATCCCTCTTCCATTCCAATTCAGTGCAGGAACCCTTGGCCGAGCGGATGTCTGACAATCGAGTGAATTGCAGTTTCTTCGAGAAATCCAGTGGAGGTTGCTATTGGCGAAGTTTGCGAAGAAAGAAGGGGAAGAGGTGGGAGAGAGGGAAAGGTGGTGTCCTGTTTCCCTGCTCCGCTCGCATGCTTGGAGTCGGAGGCAGAGGAGGCAATAAAAGTAGAGCAAGCATGCGCTTATTTAAAATTAAAAATATAAAGTTTTCAAAAAAAAAAGAAATGAAGTAACAGAAGAGATCACTTTTTCCCCTAATCAAGGTACTCCATCCGTTCATTTCTAAGATTTAAATTTTATACTTCCTCTATTCGTTTTTGATTGTCGCATAAGTTTTTTTTGGCAGCGAGACCAAGAATCACTTATGCCACATCTAACGAGCAGCTTTGCATGCGAAACGGAAACGAGAAAGAAAGGAGCAGCGATTTTTTATTGAACACATGGGTATCAGCCTTGCATGCGAACCGAAGAGCCAGGCGTGCGTGCGAAAGCAAATAAGTATGCATGCAAACTTTCAAAGCAATTAAGATAGTTGCGTCCCACCCGAGAAGAGCCAGGCTTCCAATCAATTGTGAATGTTTCTGTTTTGCTTATGCGAAGATCAAAAACTAATGGAGGGAGTACCACAACATAATAAGCATTCATGTAGTGGTTTTGATGATTCTCATTATTTCTATGATTTTCTAATTGGGCAATCAGATGCTTGAAAAGAGAATCTAAATAATTCAAAATTTAAAAAATAACCACTAAAATAACTAAAAAAGAATCATTTTACATAACTTTAGTAAACAATTTAGAAATGATTATAATTTGGGACAGAGATAGTAGATTATACCATCTCCATTTTTGTTTTTAAATATATGACGACGAAGATGACGTTTGATTATTTGTCTTATTTTTTTTAAAAAAAAGCTATATAAATATTATTATTCTAGTGTGACGTGTTTTATCATTAAAGATGATTTAAGTATGACTTTATATATTTACACTAATTTTTTTAACAAAACAAATTATCAAATGTCAAATCTAAAAGTCAAAGTATTAAATATAACAGAGACTAGACTCTAGTGTTATAAGTAATAGAAAAAAGATATGTTAAAATATAACAAAGAGACTTTACAACTTGGTACATGTGCAACTATAACATTGACCAACTCTAGCACATACAAAAGCAAATGAATAAGTATCTGTCATCATCTTCAGTAAACTGATAAAACTTCAGTGACTTGATCCCAAAGTCGGCGCAGATGATTTGACAACAACCATTCCTATGTATTCATCAATGATCTTGCGAACATGGTAGCCACAGTAAAAAAGATAGAAAAGACAGATGCCAATTAACAAGTCTAACTTCATAAATATCATAGAAAGATAAAGCTTGGACACCTAATAGATGTAATCCTCTGAAGAATTTATTAATAAAAGCCTAACTTAGTAGAGAAAGATGAGAGACCTGCCCCCTTGCCTCCATGAGAAGCCAGGGAGGGGATTGGACGGGAGTGGCAGCAGAAGTTGTGACATATGAGCAGGGCACATAGCTTATTTTTGTAATGTTTGAGATTTAGAAGTGATCTTTTTTTGTTCATACAAAAATCAAGCTAATGATGTTAGGAGTAATGTGTTAGTTGCAAGAAATGTTTGATTTAGAGCATATATGAATCAAATAAGTAAATGAGTCAATAATCATGAGAGATTTCAGAGATCCATACTAACTATATCTTGCAAAACTGGACTGAAAATTTAATGATGTTATAGGATATTATTCAACCAACAGAATGATAGCTGCACACAATATATTTAGCTTTTATAGCAATTGATGAAGAATGATAAATATTCATAATATATTGATGGTTGTGATTAAGCATAGGAGGGATCCAATGGTTCTCTCTGTTTTTCTTTGGGGCATGGTTCAATACATGTCTGGGACCAACATAATTCCTTAATTCCTAATTTAGCATAACATATATATGATGAATAATGAGAAGAGCGTGTTTGCAATAGTCCTATATTGAAGTTGAAAAGGATAAAGAATATTTACCATAAGAAACCAAGAGCAAGAAATTTTGTAAGGGTGAAAAGTTAACACAATTCATAAGTGGTTTAACAGCTTAAAGTTCTCTGATCAGTTTGTTGCTAATTTGAGAAGAGTTGTAAACTTGTGTCAATGAAGCACGACAGGACTAAGAAGTAATGACTTACATATTATCATGGAGTGATTGTTGCAACTTTTGTTATGTGGATTCATACCTAATAATGAATGGAGGAACTCGATTGGGTTGAGTTGAGTTTCGTCTATAGGCAACTACGTACGAAAGAAATTGACCTTGAACTAATGCACCAACTAGAAAAAGATATTTCAGTTTTACTTTGCAAGCTCAACAAAATGTTCCAACCACGATGCAATATGCACCCATAAGCACCCAATCACAAATGCAAACTTTGAGGCATCAGGATGTCATAGTGGAATTTTTCATACAAGGAATCATCTTAACCCTTACAGTGAAAATCTAATTTATAATTAATTAACAAGATTTGTTGGCACATACTCCATAGGTTTCAAAATATAAGACATTTTATTTTATTAGGATAATACTTTGACGAACGAATAATCTATTAGAAGGGAATACGCCCTCATGATGGTTAGTCAAACCATTTTCAAATAAAACAATTACACATATATTTTAAAACAGAGGTAGTAAAAAAAGTAATTCACAAGGAAAAAATTGTCTTTCCCCGAACTAATTAGTACGTTGTGATAGAAAACTAATGAAAAATATTAATGTTATCTATGTCCAAAATATATGGAATTACATAACCAAAATCAACAGAGGTAGTAAATAATTACTAAGGATATATGAGGAATAGCCCATTTCATAATGTACATACATACATATATATATATGTTTAAGATGTTTATAACACAATTTTGTTTTATAATTTTAAAAATATGACTATATATATATATAGTTCCTACTTATATAACTAACATTCTGTTGTGTCCAGTCAACTTTGCAGTTGGTGGCCAAGAGAATGAAGAGGTGCCATCATCCTCCCGGTTGACGCTTCAGTTTAAGCACAAAACCGCTAATTTCACCAGAAAAACCAAACCACGGTCACACGTGCAGTTTGCCTCGCTTGGATTAGGATTCTGATTGTGTAAACCAAAAACACTACCCACGTATACTGTGATAGGATGAACTTTTCACCCACCAGCAGACATGTCGTGGAGAAAGAAAAGATCCCGGTGAGTAAATCAAGAGGGGGACGGAATCCCACAAATTTTTTTACATTTTAACTCTTTTTAAAAATATATTTTATAAATAAACTAAAAGCATGAACCACGTAGTGCTAAGTATAAGATGACAGAGTAGTTGTTGGCGCCATCCTACTGCTCTAGCTAGCATTTATCGATATAGTGGAATGGACGTTACAAGAAGGTCACTGGTGTTGTTCTATCGGAGGTTGACACCAATGATGCTGATGCCAACCTGTGTAAGGGCTTGGCGCTAGGGATGAGATGGCGCCAAGCACTAGTGTTATCTCCAAACCTCTCCTGGTGACTTGTTGTAGTGGCTCGAAGCTGAGCAGCTCTGATCCTAGTGCTGTGGTGTTGGTTTTTGGCCAGGCATGCTGACGTTGAGCTCTTAGCATACTCTAACTATTTAACTATTTATTTCTCATAACATATTAATAATAATATAAACTTTTTTGATAGATTCTTGACACCATATTGACACTAAAAATTAATGTTTTGATAAATTCATCACAATATAGAACAAATACTACAACAGAATATGCATAACTATAATCGTATATTGTGATGCAGTTCACCACAAAAAGTCCATACAATTGCACAACTAGTATATCACACATAATTTTGATCTCCTTAAAAAATGGACTTTCTTTACCTCCTACTTCATTAACATATAATATCGTCGGTCCTCGAAGCATACCTATATATTTTAAGACAAATATTGACAGAGAAGTATACTTATTGAAAATATAATATAACAAACCTTTGGGTTTTCTGACGTGTACAACAAGTATTATATGCTTAAATAGGCAGTAAGGGTTGTGGTGCATTAGATAATTGACAAAAACCAAATTCTTTAGCGCCATGCACGGTGTAGTCATCCTCATCCTCCTTCAATTGATGGCATCTGTTACGTACATTCAATAATAATAATTCCTTAATAACGTTACGTTGTAGTAAAGTAGAATATGAAGTAGTTAGTTATACATCAATAATACCTCCACTTTAAAGACCAAGCGTGTGTCTCACCTCATTAATCGTGCGGACAAGCTCTCTTGACTACACATAAAAAACAAATATAGCACTATGAACATGCATTGAAGTAAACAATAATTAAAATATATAAATGTTTATCACTGGGTCTTGTATAGGTGCGGGCTCAACTTAGCTTCCAACATGAGATCTTCGGCCTTATTGGTTGTTCTCTTCCTCCGAGGATCTTTGTTGTGTTATGTCCTCATTGGTCCATGAAGGCCAAAGAACCAACCGATATGTTCGGTTGAGCCAAGGGAGGTATTTTTGAAAATATCTCTCTCGATAAATAAGATGGACATAGGCATCATTTTCCCCTGCACATAGAAATCAAAATAATTAATTATTTTGCATGTTATAAGAAATATTAGTTATGAAGCTCAACGTCCATAGAGATGTCCTAAGACAGGTAGTTCTAAAACTTTCCAAACTGCCTCAGAACATGTGCGGGTGATGGAACTCAGTAACCCAAAAGTAGACAAGAGGACAAATATATGTCCACATCTACTAATCATTGTGGCACATAGAGGTTGAACTGTAGCTTTTGTGCCTCCGTAGTCATATATGGTAGCCATATGACCTTAAAACATAATAATCAAAGTGTAAATTGACATAGCACATTAATATAAATGAAAAGCCAATATACAGTATGACTACACTCTAGTTGGTGTAGTGCTTGTGGACGACATCATTGTGGCTGTGGGCCGGAGGAACATGGTCAAACATGTAAGCCACACTAGGAAGCATATCTTCCTCCACAAACATCTAGGGCCTACTCTCTCTCCAAACTAGGCTCCCTATCAGTATCCTAAGCCACATCTATATCTGCAACAAGAATACGGTGTATTTATTTGAATCCTCATCCAAATAAGAAAAATTAACTAGTAGCCAATTGAGCGGTACACCTAAAGTCTTCAACTTCCTACCTTCTATCATGAGAATATTAATTGGGCATCCAAGCATGTTCTCAGTATGACCTCTTCACCCGCTAAACTTAGTTTATCTAGTCACAGCACTTTCCTTAATCGGGAGAGCCAATATCATGGAAACATCCTGTAGAGTAATAATCATCTCACTACAAGGAAAATGAAAGGATTGTGTCTCTGGCCACCATTTGCCAACTAGAGTGGTGATGGCAGTGACGTTGAACTGTGGCAAGCCTAACTGTATAATCGTTGAGAATCCCAAAAGTCCACATCTCCTTAGTTACGAAATGTACCGATCATCACATCGCATAGGTTTGTGTCTGTGCACTCGGAGAGGATGGAGGAACTGCATAGAAAATACAAAGTTTAGAGAAAAATCAATGTGGATGTAAATTAACATGGTGGCTCTCGAGAAGTACTTGGTGCCTGTCGATTCATAGAGCATGGTGTCTCTACTCGAAAATACAAAGTTTAAAGAAAAATCAATGTGGTTGTAAATTAACATGGTGCCTCCTGAGAAATACTTGGTGCCTCTTAATCCATAGACCACGGTGCCTCTACTCATAATAATCCTCCAACTTGGGTACTCCTAGAAGATTTCCTCTACCACCATCCTATAATTAAGTAAAGATTTTGTCACCTCACATGAAACAAATCTAAAAAAACTATAATAATAAAAAAATAGAAACAATAGTCCGTACAAGCAACACCGTTGATACTTGCTCACCCCATGATTCTTTCCCATCTTACTTATCTTTGCTTTTCTTATGCCCTTCTTAGTAGCATGTTGAACATTGATTTTGAGGGGTGGCTTCTAGTCGCAAGTCCTTTGGAGGTCTACGCATATAACTACCAAGTCCTAAGTCTATTTCATTTTTAAACCATTTTGATCTTCTTCCCCTCTCGTCTTTACCTCCAACATCGAGTTAGCTATAAATTCCTCACCATCAAATGTAGGCCACTGCGTAGGGTCTAGGTAGGGCTCAAAATGATTTGACCATGTGTTGACAACGGCTTGTAAAGTAAACTCAACAAATGTGGTGACACTTTTGAGTTGAGCTTGTTAACCTGACAGACAAATAATAGGTGAGAACATGCCATGTGATACAAAAAAGGTCTCTAACAAGGGCATGTATTGATCTGTGCTTTAGTTTTGAAAGATTGAACCCCATACCTCACACCTCCAGATGTTATGCCACCCCTCTCTATGATCTCATAAGTCATTCTCTCTAGATCAAAACAATTTTTTTCTGACTTTAAATGGATGGAAGGATACCTTCCAAAGATCTTCTAAAATGCACAACATTCATTTAAAGCTAATTGGTCATCCTTGGTTAGTGGCTACAATGAACGATCATCCTCAGAGTTGGCTGCAAATTCTTCTTCATACAAGACTATTTTGGGTTCATGACCTATATCTTATATGCTTACATCTTCGCTTTTATTCTCCTCAGCCTCTTCAAAATCATTTAACTTATCCCATGTTCTTACTTTATCACTCTCATTAAATTCACCACTTCCATTGGATGGATTAGAAGTATCCACTTTCCACCTTCTTTTTGATGGCACCTCATGTATGAAATCCTGTTGTACTAGCTCAAATTTTGAAGCTCCAATGTTCACCTCCATATAAGTAGAATAAGAAGACTCATTTAAGTATAGCATAGGAACCGTTGAAATTTTCCTATAAACAAATACCTCTAAGGACCTAAAGTGTGACTCCTATACTATATCAACAGAAATCTTCTAATCTATTTGTCCTAACAAATTGATAATATACTTATTTCTTTGTCCAACATTATATTTACCATAAAACTCAATTCGTTCATTATCTTCGGTCTATCCAAGAATGCCTCTCACCTAGAATGCCTCTCACCTGTGACCTTAGTTCATCTAATTCGGGGTGCGCGTTAAACAATAGAATTTTTATATTTATATCCGCACCAACGTAGGTTTAAACCACTCTATTACTATAATACACATAGACCACTCTATCCATCTATATTACATCAAGAGATTTAAATTTAATATTAAAAAAATTAATATACTATAAAATTATTTCACAACTAATAACAAACAATATCTAGTAACATCTAACAAGTGCTCAATACCAACACAACATGCTTAGTCACTAGCATTTGTCCCTAAAATAAATTAAAATCATAGAAAAAAACAAACGCATAATTTCACAAGAAATAAATAAATGTGAATTTTAGGGTTTAAGTTCCATCTAAAAATGATTGATAGAAACAATGCATACAAGCCTTCTTAAATATGTGCATAAGCATAGTAATAGCCTCAATTCCACCAAATCCACCATAAAAAAATAAACTAAATTTGCATTCTAGGTTTCTCCTTGATCTCTAAAATCAACCAACAAAACTAAAAAAAAGAAGGAATGGAGGAAGATACCTTCCTCAATGATTTTATCAAAAATTCAATAAAAATCGTTTTCAAATCAAGATTTAAAGGAATTATATGTAGGAGGAAAGAGGTAAAGGTACTTGGACTCATGAGAAAGACTAAGGAGATGTGAAATGTTTGAGTCATTATCAATAATGCTGACACAAATTTCTCATATCTTGGTGTCAGCTATATTAGTCTCTACATTCTATATACGGAGAGCATGTCACTAATAACACCGACCCTGGGTAGTAGCACGGGCGCCAATGACACTTGTACCCAGAAATAATCTATTTTTTATTAAAGTTTTTTTTAAGTATAATATATATTTTTTAAAAGGTTAAAATGTAAAAAAACTGACGGAATCCAAACACCGACCCTCCCACAGCCTCCCACCGCGCGCGCTCCCTCCCTCCGGCCCACACAGATGCCCCCTCCGCCGCGTGTCCGTCCTCCTCACCTCACCGACCGGCAGCCAGTCCGCCACATGTAACCTCCCCCAACTTGCGCGGCCTCGCACGCGACGCCACGTCTCCGCCCTCCTCTTCCTTTCCTTTCCACACGGCCAGCCCGGCCCGACACCCACCAACCATGGAGATCTCCGCCGCCGCGCCCACCTCGCCGCCCTACACCAGGCCGCTGCTCCTCCTCCTCCGCCCGCTCGCCTCCTCGTCCCCCGTCCCTCCCGCCACCTCCTCCACCACCGCCTCCACAACCACCACCATCCGCCGCCGCCCTTCCGCCGCCGCCACCGTCCGCCGCCGCGCGCGCACCAGGCCCCGCACCGGCCGCTCCAAGCCCCCGTCCGACGCGGGCGGATCCTTCTCCGGCGACGACGGCGACTTCGGCTCCGGTGGCGGAGGAGGAGGGGGGTGGTGGTGGAACCGCGGGTCCGGGTCTGGGGCTGGATGGGACTCGTCCGAGCCGGACGTCCCCGCGCCGCGGAGGTCGGCGGCGGAGGCGGTGCTCGGGGTGGTGTACGAGCTCATGTGCCTCATCGCGCTCTCCAACTGCACCCAGTTCGCCCTGCGGAGGCTCGCGGGCATCCTCGCCGCGCGCGTCCCGGCGCTGCGCTTCGTCCCCACCGTCTGCTGAGATGGGTGATCGAACGGTTCGGTCTCCTCCTGCCCTGATCCCGTCTCTGGCGTCGGCGGATTCGTTGCTCTTATCTGAAATCCGCCGCTTCTGTATATATCTACCTGCCTGTGATTCTATGGGTTGTGGGGATTGGAATATTTGTTCCATCGCGATCGCTTCTGGCGACCTGTGGAACAGCACCAAATTCGTCGAATTGAAACGGAAGAACAATTGAACATGATCTTTTATTTTCGTTGAATTGCTTAATGCAAATTAGTTTAGTATGTATTCTGATGTGGTCTGGTTCTTGTATATAGTTGTTTGGTATAATCTCCACTGCAGCTATTGTATATTTATTTTGGCATGCTTAAAACGATTCTGAAGGATGAAATGTACAATTGTAATTGTTCGAAATATTATTTGCTGGATCATACTTTTGTTTTGAGGACAGGTACTGCTATACCAGTATTATAACAACTGGCAATGACTTTTGATCAACAGTTAGATCATTGGCACAATAATAGTGCATATTTGTTGAGCAATATGGTAATGATCGTAAGGCCCTATTCTTTTTGGATTAGTTTGGATGGATTATGTGTAGATTATTTGTGCCATGCTTCCAAAACTGTGATTTTTCTAAAAACTTTCTTCATCAGCATTGCTTAGATAACTTGTTCCAGGCTATTTCTTAGATTTAAAATATATGAAATTTAATTCATTTCTATAATTAATCCATCATCCATTAGCCTTCATCTGCATTTCATCCAAGAAGAATGGGGCGTTAATGAAAAGGCATCATAAACAGGGAATTCAAGTTATCTTTATGTTATGATATTTTACACCTTGAAATGACAATATGTTAAGAGTAAATTCTATTTTACCCCCTTCATCTGTGAATCCAGATATTTAGGGGTATTTTAACCAGTTTTTTAGTGGGTGTAAAATGTCCAGCTTCATTGTTTAGTGTTTCATTTCTAGACTTGTGCAACAGTTGTGGGTTTTTTAGGGGTGTAAAATAAAAATTCACTCGCTAAGAGTATTGAAGGAGATGGTGTAAGTTCATTTGTTAACTTTTTTTGAAGCAGAACAGGGGTTGGCCTTCATTTGTATGATTCAAAACTCAGTTCACAAGACTGTCTTATTCATTTATTTATGTGGATGTAAACTACTGTATGTTAAGTACTTGAGTATACATGCTTTGCTAACGGGTGGTATGATTAGTCAGTAAAGTTAATATCCTATCGATAAGGACGGAAATATGTCTTTTGGTGTGGTAGAGTTATGTGTTTGATCAGTATTAAAAGAAAGCTAGCTACATCATATACTATTTGACTTATTGGTAGAAGGTAAAAATATCCTGTTCTACTTGATCTCTGATGAAGGTAAAAGGAGCTCAACTCTAAATTTGCTTGTATTGAGCTGGTTTCATGTACTCCGGTTTTAGCTTATAACTATGCTGCCAGGCTAAGCTCCCAGGTATGAATTTTGATACATGTATATGTGCTATTAGGTTTGCCTTCCTGTTGATTAGTCATTGAATATGCTTTCTGTAATATATTGATGATATACATTTCACTTTCTGCCATATGTAGTTACAGGTGGTGATACAAGATACAATAGCAACATAAAAGTGGAACTGCAATGATTGTCCAGAGGAGTGTGTTGGGAATTTGTTTGATGAGGGCTTTTGCTCAAATTCTAACTGTTTTGTGTGTTACACAGGGGAGGGGTAGACTCATGTATTTTGTACTCGTATTTAAGTAAACTGCAGTAGCTGCCCTTAAACTTTTTAGATGGCCTTAGTTAGATCCATAAACTTATAAAATATATATTTATATCTAAATTTGTTAAATATCTTATCCCGATTTACAATCCAAAGTGGCAATGCCATGCGGATAGAGACATGGAATAAAATCTATTGTGGAGTAGGATGAGTATATTGACAGGTGGGACCCACCCACTTTTTTCTATTCCTTTTTATTTCACATTTATCGTTTTCCTCACCAAACCTCCATCCTCCTGGCAGCAGATTGACAGCGGTTCTAACGGTGGTAGCGTTGGCGACTGCGGTTTCAGCAACAGCTTAAGCTTTGGCAATGAGGAGGACGACCTCACCAACATCTGATGTTGGGGGCGAGGACAGGGGGAGAAGGGCGTGTAGGGGGGAGTTTGTTGGTGAGCAAGGGTGTGTAGTGAGCAAGAGGAGCTTACCACCATGTGGATTCAAATGCTTGGATCCGTTGCACGGCGCTGCCCGATGCCATCTTTGTTTGCCACCGTTGACCCGATTTGGGCTTTGTCCGACAATTGGGGATGGCCATAGGGAATGGGTGGGGCACATGCCAAATCTGTTCACCACGTCCGTTGCCACTGCCGCTACATTGTCCCTGGCCTTATCGTCGGTGAGAGGGGGAGGAAGAGAGGAAAAAGGGGACCAAGGATGCCGATGGCTGGTGGTGGTGGGAAGAGGAGCAGCGGTGTGAGGGCTAGGGGCGCTAGTGGTTGGTGGCGGTAGGAAGAAGAGCAGCGGTAAGAGAAAGGTATGGTCGTCATTGTTGTTGGAACCACAGCCGCTATTGATCCACTGTTGATCTGTCACAACTTTTGCTGGTGGCAGGGGAGCAATGAAGGTTGGGAGATATTTAGTAAGTTTAAAGATATAAATATATATCTTATAAATTTATGAATCTAGTTTACCTTTTACTTTTTTTTAGAAGTAGTTATGTGTGGGTGCTAAATAGGCAAACTCTCACTCGACAGCCTGATGATTAGCTACCAAATAAAGTTCGTTTATGTGTCATTGTAGTGTGGTAGGCTTCTAACTATGAGACATGGATAGCAGTAATGTATTCTGGTACTTGCTGTTCTTCTAGTATGGCACTGTGTTATGAACATAGATGCTTTGTTTATCTTTGTTTGTCTTGAAAAGTCAAGGAGTACTCTCGTTTCATGTAAACAGGAGATCATAGATAGCACAGAGTAAAATGCCTTCATGGTACACAGACACAGACTTAGGTGGGTGTTACTTAGTGTAACAAGTTGCAAAACATTTAAACTGACGAAACAACTTATATGGTGCGCCGAACGGTGGGTCGTGTTAAGTAATACCACATAATTAATTAATTAAGTATTAGTTATTATAAATTTTAAAAATAAACTTATTTGATTTTTTAAAAACCTTCTGCATATAATTTTTTAATAAAAAATATACCAGCGATTTGAAAAACGTATTCAAGGTAAATGATAAATTAGCCCATCTAACTCTGGAAAAGAACTGGGCCTAAGACCAACATGGTCAATCAGGTAAGGTTATTCTGATCCATATCAGCTAATCAGACCATTTTGACTTTTACCACCATACCAGAGATGCGGTCGGCGGGACTTTTTGCAGATATAAAACACTGACTATTTTAATTTTCCTATCATGCTACCTGATTGTACCAATCCGTACAAAGAATACCTAGTTAGAGCAGTCGAGAACTCGAGCTCATCTGCCGGCGGGATTAAGCGGACAAAAAATGGATGTGACAGTAGGGATGTTCAAGCCCTCCGTCCTCTGGCAACTGGTTGATTTCCACTTGTAATAAAAAAAGTTAGCCAAGTAGAACGACAATTAATATTCCTCATCTTGTAAGTTATTGATTAACAGTAATAACATAGTAACATATTTATTAATAAAATTTAGCCAAATCCTAATACCCTGATTATCTAATTCATGGATGTTCTTTTTCGATCAACAAAGCACATCTAAAGTCTATGGATCCATGGCCTTACGGTCATCCTTTCCTTTTATGCCTGTGCTATATTTTTACTATCATAGTTATATTGTGACGCTCTCTCTAGATTTAAAGCGTTATCGGATTATAGTCTAATACTAATTCTAACTCATACCACCTAATACAACTTAAGTCCAATTATATCCTACTAGTACTAATATATTCAACACTTATTCTGAGTATACACCACCTAAAAAAAGTAGAATCATTATATCAAACTACTAGTCCTTTAGAATTAGGTTATCTGTTTCACTGTAAAACCACCTAATGAGTATGAGTTAGACTCATAGCCATCTAAAGTGATAGAGGGGAAAAGCATCACAATGTAGCTATGGTAACAATAATATAACTCAATGCGTAGGGAAAGGATGGTGTAAAGACGATCCGTAGTGAGTAGGTGTGTTATGTTGATTGAGAAAGAACGTCTATAAATTAGGGATTAAGTTTTGGCTAAATCTCGTTAATAAATATGGTGTATTCATATGTCACTATTTGATGTATCTATGTTGATCTAATTACTGACAATATCATAGAGGTTAATCATGTTCCATTGTATTGATCAACGTTTATAACAAATTCTATAAATTCTAGGTAAATTTTGCATTGGTCGTCTCAGATTATAAAAAGGAAGGAACTAGTGGGGGTTATTGTAAGAATCAAACCAAACAACCGACTCATATTTAGTACTCACTCCGTTTAAAAAAGAACGGATGGAGTAATGAATATGGCGTTCCAATCAATCCCATTAAGCCCTTATTAGCCAATATGGACCATATATATAACCTTGGTTTGCACGCACCACGTATACACCGGTTTGAATGTTTTATAAGTAGTTGCATCAAGTTGCACCCATATTACCGTGAACACAATTTACCCTAACACATAGGTGCCAAAATCATAGATTTATCAACAATGGCACAATAGAACATGTGCTTGTCCCTTCAGCTAAACTATCGATTTGGGGAGCTTGTCGACATAGTCGCTGAAAAATTTGGTAACTGTGGCAAACAATGGTTCATGCAGGTCTAGCCGGAAAGCAGTCAGCGACGCGAGCACCAGCAACGTAGCAGCCACTGCGAGCGAAGTGTTCCCCCAAAACTTGAGCAACTGGACAACCTCCTTCAAAGAGCTAGTGGCCGTCCCACCTCGTTCCGGCCACTCATGGAGCACGAGCACAACACAGTAGACGAGAAGCCCTGAAACGCCACAGGACACAAACGCCATGGTGCACACAGACAGGCCACGCTCATCCATGGTGACCACGAGGTACGCGACGGCCGCAAGCGCTGCGGGGGCGAGAACGAAGAGCATATTCCTGTGCGGTTTGACGCCGTTGATGGTGATGGGCGAGCTGCCACGATCGAGGTTGAGGCTGAACCACAGGAGCGCCGGCGCCAGCTCCAGCAGGCAGAGCAGCACTAGTGTGTCCTCGTTCAGCAGCTCGGCGGCCACCACGTGCGCCGTCAACAGAAGCACCGCGAGCGTGGCCCTGCGGAGCAACTCCGATGCCGGCGCTAGGCCGGGAGCTGCTTCGGTGAGCCGCGCCAGCCGCGTTGTCATCAGCGCCAGTTCCCCCAGCGAAGAGCCGAGGTAGAGAAGAAACTGGGAGACTGCAAAACTGTCCGTGCCAGTGCCACGGTGTCCCATCGCGCATAGGATCCAGCAGGGCACTACCACCATCGCCGCGAGCTCACGCCGGCGATCGTTGCTCCTCCTGTCACTGCCTTCATCCGCAACGGTATCCCCCCTGCTGGGAGTGACGTCGCCGGCTCTATGGTCATCACGGAGCTGCTTGTTGGACACCGCTGCGATGAAGGCGAGCGTGATGGAGGGGAAGGCAAAGAGCCAGATGAAGCTCAGATTGACGACGAGCAGAGACATGTAGGACATCAGCACGGAGGCAACTGTGTCCATGTAGATGGTGACGCTAGCTTGACTTATGCTGCGGCCGACAAGTTCGATCCACTGCGCGAATCTTGATAGTGCCCGGATCAAGAGTAGAGGCAGCGACTGACCAAGAAGGATGGAGTACAACAGTACACCTGGTATTCTTCAGAATCCTTCAGCAACGATGAGGGATAGAAACTGAACAGCTTGACGACTGCTGGCAAGGTCGTCATCACCGGAAACACGTACAACAGCTCCAACTCCATTAGTAATTTTCTCCTCTCCTGACCTGTACCTGCAATTTCTCTCAATTCTAGGTAGCATTAACTAGGAGCTGATGTCGGGATAAGTCTGCCAAGAAGTGTATACGATCATACATACGAGTGATTAAAAGAGCCATCAGTAGGGCCTTATCTCACCAAATCCTCGATCGTTCGCGACTTCGCCTCTGCAGAATACAGCTCGCTAAGCGTCACTGTAGCATCTTCTATGATATGGGGCAGAACTTGCTGCGTACCACCCGTTGGCCATTGACGCGAGATATTCCAGCTACTTCCCCTCTTGTGAGTTGTGTCACAAAGTCTTCCTGCATATCATTTTATTAATCTGTCCTTTTAAGAGTTGTGTTCAGAAGCAACTGGCTGGATGCATTGTCTTGAGCTTTAAGCCTTTAACCCGACCCAGCATTGTCTTGAGCTTTTAGCCTTTAACCTGACACAGGACCGTCTCTACAAATTTGAGGTCTCGGTGCGAAATACAAAATAGGACTCAGAATTGAAAATTTCCATATAACCAAAGTATTCTTTCACACAATCACACAACATCAAACTATGAGTTTTAACATATTTATTTTAGAAGAATATATATATATAGCTATAGATTAATCTTAAAAGTCACTTCAATAAAATTATATATTTCATGATATTTTTATATATATCGTAAAAGAAAATAGTACTCAAGTTGTTTTCTTTATCGTGTCTTGGTCCAAAATAACAACTATTATGGAATCGGAGGGAGTATCTATCTATCTGCCTACCTGCCATATCTATCTGCCTAACTGCCATATCTATCAATCTATTATATAATAAAGATACCTAAAAAGTAGTCACTATGTTCACTTTTATTTTTAAAAAAGATTTTGACCGTATATTATGCTAAGCCAGTTATATAGGATTTTGTAGAATGATTAGTAACTAACTATATGTGTATTTGTATGTATGAAATAAGGCTGATATAAGGAGACATATATTTTTATAAATATTTAGGCCCCTTAGAGGTTATAGTCATGTTGTGATCACAACAATATCAATCTTATAAGTATATAGAATAATAGTTTACCATAAAATTGGTATAGAGGTCAAGCATTGTGATCTGTGTCGAGCTTTATAGACTCGATAAGATTGGATAGATAACGGACATGTGGCTTGCTTTGTCTCGCTTCTCTTAGCTTGTCCTTCCTCCTCGTGGGTGTTTTGTATTTATATCCTCAGTTATCTTCTTGTAACTAAGATACATAGCAAGTAGGGATATGATTCGAGTAGTTTTGGTTGAATTAAATAGGACTCTTGAATCTTTTTCCTTACAAATGATATCTTTCTTATCTACTCTAGACTCTATCTATACATATAGAGTTGGTTTTCATATAAAAATTGGTGTGGGGTACTCTATCAAGTTATATACAGGTACAGAGAGTATATTATATTTAATGCATTGACAATACTATATATATAAATATAAATAATATTTATATATTAAAGCTAATTCCAATGTATGTATGGAAACAAAATCTAATTATATTTTAGTTCTAGAAATCATGAATATGTTTATAAAAACACAAGTTAAGAGTTACACCAAATCTTAACTCTATTTTTATCTAGCTTTATGTAAATTACGTGTGAAAATCTTCTAGTTAATACTAAAAGTATTGAATGAGACTTGTGGAAATAAATGACTAAATATTTTTTATGCAAAAAATGACTAATGTCTCTTATTTAATAGGCCTAAAGGACTTTTCTCTAATTAAGAATATACTTAGTGTATTGCAATTTGGGGCCTTAAAAATTGGTTGGCTCTATTCCATCGACCATCTCCGCCCCCTCTCATCAATGGGCCTAACCCGACCCACACAACTTGTTCGCGTCAGAACCCGGCACGAGCACGCCAAAGTCTGGGAGGTCTATTTAGTTTTAGTACAGGTCGGTTGGCTTCTCTCCGTAGCTCGAGGTATGCACACCGGGGGCCGTGGATTCACGTTGGCTCCAGCGTGACGGTGTGAATGCGGACATGCCAGTCAATTTGACCCTACAATTGACAAGGAGATGAGGCAAACGGGTCAGTTGGACGACGGGCCGATACGAGCGCTCGCTATCGGCTGGCTGCCGATAGGATCGAGTTAGTTATCGATCGCATCTGGATGGCTCCTGTTATCGGCTGATCACCGATAGGAATCAGGACGCGCTTCCATCGGCTGGGGAGCCAATGCAGGCATAGGCAGATGTCGACAAATGATATGATGCCTCCGGGTGTAGCGGACGCGAGGCCCTGATTTATCGGCCACAGAGCCGATGGAGGCACAGGATGGAGATAGCAGCACGAGACCCATCGCCCACTATGACAACACCGTTAGCATCGAATCTTGAAGATCGGACATAACCGAGATAGTACGAGAACGAGGCCAACGACAACGGGACAGTAGACGCCGGATCAGACGTGCTGAAGCAAGGGCGAAGCGAACCCATCGGCTAGCTGAGCTGATAAGATGACGTCTCTCTGATCCGATCGTCTTCTTTCCTGTAGCAATCGGACACTTTTACGCTCAAGCCGATCGTCTTTCCAATCTATCACTGGGCTTTTCAAATTTTAGTATTAACACAACTATAGTTCTCCACCCAGTTGTATTGAGGCCTATGTGGTTTAGTAAAAGAGGCATGTGCGGTTTAGTAAATTGCATGAGTTGTTCTATTTCCATTTGGTTGCTATATAGATGAAGAAATACCACAAGACAAAATAGTTGTGTGATGGTCTATGTTTATAAGTTTAATTGATTCTTATTCTACACGTCAAACATATTGCTAAGAGGAGCACAAACTATTTGAAGTTAGGTCAGGATTCTCTACTTAGATCTAACTATTCAAACAAGCTATTCTACCTAATTGTAGTTCCTGTGCCTACGGCTGCTTCATACATAATAGCTTGAGCCACCTCTGTGAGTGGGCTTAGCTGTCTTGGCCAAGCCCCATAACCACACTTGCTTGAGCCTTCTCCTCACTGTCATTCTCGGGCCACATCACCTACTCACGTCCATTACTGGGCTGTGAGTGTGAGGAGGAGGAGAAGGAGAGAGAGGCTAGCTAGACTTCTTGCCTTAGATTGCCTCTTTCTTTTTCTTTTCCTCTTTTTTTTCCTTCACCATTTTTCCTCACGAAACCCACAGTTGTATACTTGACCTTATGAACATATTCATCCACCATCCACCGTGTACCGTGTGCTATCTTGTATCCAATATTATCACTCAACATCATTGATCATTTTAGACTTTAACTTCTCTCTAAGTTAAGTTTCGAGTTACCATTGACAAGATTAACCTCTAAAAATCCTGATTTCAGTTAATAGTGTCACATGACCTTTTGATGATATATACCTTTACTTCTCCTTAAGCATAGTCTTGGTTCTTATAAGGTTGACCTCTATCACTTACATACAAATAGACTAGACAGAAATTTCATAATAATCCATATTAGTCATATATATTCATAATGACGATTGCCAACTTTCTAAACTAAAATTTAAATAAAGATCACATCTCCTTTGCTAATTTTCCTTCATAAATAAACTATAACGATATGTGGTTTAACAATAACACAACTAGTTGCCATATGTGCTTTGTTTTCGATATTATAAATATTAGAATATTGATTCTAGGCTGAATTTGTTGCTTGTTTCTTAATTACACTAGCTCTCAACTAAAATAAGAGTCCACATGCATTAATAATTAATTTGAAATTTTAAAATTAAAATGAGATGATGTCGATATGACCCAAGGATTTGTTTCTCCTGTGAAGTAAAACTGTTTTTATCTTAACACAGCAAAATCATTTTTATCTGAAAATTCTAGTCAAATGTTTTCAAACAAGAATTGAATTTCTTGTCAAATTATGATGTGAAAAAGAGAAATAACGATATAAATATGGAATGTGTGATACTCAAGTCCCAACCAGCAACTCATTTTGATAGAGGCATACACCAAGCTATATGTAATTAGGTTGTTGATTAATTTTTACATACCCAAAAAAATAAGGTGAGTTTTTTCACAAGGGCTAATTAGCGCGCGTGACGGCGACGCGTGATTCCGAGTCAGAGCTAGCCCCCACGCACGTGCGACCGAAATTTTCAACTCCAGTTCAAAACATTCAACCTTAAATTCAAATGCGATCGAAACTTTCAACTCTATTTCAAAACTTTCAACATCAATTCAAATGTCAAAACTTTCATTTCAAATTTGGAAATACTCAAAATTAAAACTTTCAAGTGCAATTATTTGAAACTTTCAACTCAAATTTTAAAGTTTTCAACACAAATTTCAAAACTTTTAAGTTAATTTATTATTTATTATTGTATAATTAAAAATCATTAAGCATTAATGATGGCGGTTAGCGCTAATGGTGCCGCTAGCCACGCGCGACTTGAGAAGTCAGCGCGCATGCATATTAGCCAGCCCCGAGTTTTTTTAGGCGCTGCATCTTACCTCTATTAAAGAGATAGGAGTTCATGTCGAATCCTAATCATGAACTATTCATGGTCTCTAATCTAATAAAACACGTTTTCCTTCTATTAATGCTAATGCTACCGCTATTCTTTTTTAATTGATGCCCTAGAATCCACATCAATCTTTGTAAAATTTCTCCACTAGTATATTTTAAAATATATAGGTAGACCTGTTTTTGTGAAAAATTACATCATTACAGTTCTCACTAAAAATAATCTTATAAAATTATAAATAGAGTAAAATATAATTTTATAAAATTATAAATAGAGTAAAATACATCGGCCACGCCACAACTTATTAGGTGGGTCAGCTTAGTCACCGATATTATAAATTATTTAAACAAATCATTCATCTTATTTTGGTGGTTCAAATCTTATACAACATATATCATTTGGGCTGCTTGTTGCAAAACTAGATGCCATTGTGGCCTTTTTCACAAACATGCATGGTCACCCACATCTTCGATATAAGACAAGAACAGTTGTTGATTGCTAAGTATCGTGGGATTGTATTGATTGAAAACACGTAACACGCAGCAACCGAATGGAAAATATGCGGACTATCTGCAGATTTATCGCTTGCCAAAGTATCTGATCTTATCCTGCTCGTTTGGCTCATGGGGGTATCATGTTGGATCAACATTTATAGTGTCCAACTTGGCAACGAACATCCTAAATGCTCGTCATGTTATAAGATCGACTTGCACCCTCGAAAACAAGGTGAGTTACTTGATTTAGTAGTTTTGCAATATGGGTGACTAAATTGTACCCCTCAGAATTTATGGTATTACCTATGTTGTATACTATTTAAACTATTTAATTCTTATTTAATCTAGGAGTGGGGCAGATGCCTGTAAGATTGAAAAACACTTGCCAGGTTATTTTTGAACACTTCTTTTAGTGGTGTTCATTGTTATGAAGCATGGGAGCTAATGAATGGTCTTAAAAAATGACTTAAGAAGGTGGATTCACGGACTCATGATATGTATATTTTACACAATTAAGGTATTAACAGATCACTGTTGCCAAAAGACTAAACAATGGAAGACGTATGTAAGCTGAGCTTTGCGTCAAGAAAATGAAAATAAAAAGAAAAATATAGTTCGGATCGTAAATAATCTTTTTTCCCTAAAAACTAGTTAATGATATGAGGAGGGGCTTTCCTACCTATAAAATAGGTCCCTTGTCCATCAACAACCAATTTGAAAGTCACTTTACACATTTGTCTCTCAACCATCTTTTTACTGTCGATGATCTCTTACCTCTACTGTTCATACTATGTGAAGTGGTATATGTATGTTGTAGGAGTGTCATTACATTTTTTTGAGAATTTTTTCTGATTGTTTGGATGGTTTTTAAATAAATGAGGGGATATCCAAATAGTTTGCCAAACAAAACAATGATTGAGTTAAAAATACAAGCTAGCCTAACCTTGTGCTTATCCCCTTTGCCCTATCTACATCTAGATTACAGTACGTACCATAAACAACTTTAATTATAGATACATGCATCTACTTACGACTTAGGAGTTCAATTTGTCTCCGGAGTCCAGACTACGACATAAAAAATCCCGGTGTATTTATTCACTAGACCGTGCCACCATGTCCCACACCAAGACCACAAAATATGACCAAGTCATGGTTTCTAATGTAAATATATTTATAGTTCTATCTAATGATAGAATTTTAGTATGATCGTCCAGATTAGTTCTACTATATGGTGGTAATCTTAATTTTTTATAAGTTCTACTACTGCTACAGACCAATATAAAACATCTAAATATATTGTGGTGTATCTTGATATATATATTTGTATTTATAGAAATCTAAATGTCCTAACGATTACATATTATATGGTTGACTGGAAATAAGTTATTGGTATTGCCAACCAGAGAATCTAACAAGTGACAAACGGTTGGAAAACTAGCATAAGGAAACTATGAAAACATCAATGTCACTCCTAGAAGATAACATCTACCAGCCATGGCTAATGGACAAGGAAATTACATCCACTGTCTCCAATGATTTAATCATAGGTAACCACGTTTGCTCTTGAGATGTATAAATTATCATATTAATTAGAGAAAAAAAAGAAAAACATTGGCCGTTAGATTAGAAACAAATTATAGTATTATTGATTGATAACAATAATTATATATAAACTACAAAGAAAAGAGTTATATAAATGAATTAAAACTGTATGCATGAAAATATAAAGTTGTGTTGTATTTGAAATTCAATTATATTTCAGTTTCATATAGAAATTACAATTATATATTTATAGGTATACAAGACTCTTCAACCTGTGCATTGCACTGGGTGTTGTTGTATAAAAAATAAATTCAAACTTAATCAAACTTATACACAAACATAACAAATTAAAATGCCAATCAAAATTTGTTCTCTACATGAAAAAACAAAAAAAAAATGACCAATATAAAACATCTAAATATATTTTTGGTGTATCTTATTTGCATTTGTAAAATTTGAAATGTTGGAACGATTATATATTATATGGTTTATCGCAAATTTATTATCCATCGGAGAATCTGACATGACAGATGGTTGGAAACTAGCATAAGGAAAATATAAAAAGATCAATATCACTCCCAGAAGATCAACATCTACCAGCCATGGCTAATGCACAAGGAAATTACTTCCACTATCCCAATGATCCAATCATAAGTAGCCACATTTGCTCTTGAGATGTTTAAATTATCATATTAATTAGAGAAAAAAGAAAACATATTGATTGATAACAATAATTATATATAAAGTATGAAGAAAAGAGTTATATAAATGAATTAAAACTGTATGCTTGGAAATATAAAGTTGTGTTGTATATGAAATTAAATTATATTTCAGTTTCATATAGAAATTATATTTATAGAAATACATGAGTTGGTAACTCGTGCGTTACACTGGCTGTTATCGTATAAAAAATAAATTCAAACTTAATCAAACTCATACACAAACATAATAAATCAAAATTTGTTCTCCACATGAAAAGGCAAAAACAACAAATTCTATTTACATTGCGCTGGTAATATTTGCTTCCTGATTTATATTTTTTTCTCCGATTGTAGATTGAATTTATCCTTTTTGAGTATAGGCTTATGCCATCATAATCTATCTTAACATTTTTTTGTTAATTTTTCTAGAACTATATCAGTCACATGCAAACAATGGGTGCATTTGAATAACGTCAAGTATATCATTTAGTTTTTTTTACTTCCATGTTTCTTTTTATCCATTGCAAATAACATCAATCATATCACACTCCAGGTATTGTATTTATGCTTCAATTTTGATAGTAAAGGAACATCAATTAGGCTGCTAAAATATGTGTAAACTAAATCATGTACTCACCAAAACAAATGAACACCGAAGGATTTGGAAATAAAATTCTATGCAGAAAAAAAGACAAATTGTTTACCTGCACACAGCACAGCTAGAGTTCAAGAATGCGCAGCTTTCTGTTTCCTATTTGATTCTCACCAGCTGCTATTTTGGATGCCTGAAGATGGCATCGAATTTGAGTGCTGATATGCAGCGTGGTCACACAAACCAAGAAATCAATTTCTATTACACATCACTGAAGGCAGAGAGAAAAAAAAATGCGGGCAGTGGACTGAGAGGCATTGAAGAGAAATAACACCAATAGTTTAACTCGGAGGGAGCTAGAGCGTGACAGCAATGCTACGTAGATCTCACTATAAGACGATGAACGTCTCGTTCAAGTTCCTTGAGCACCGCAAGGTCTAGTAAATTGAAGCATAAATACACAATGCATGGAGTGTGATACGCTTGATGTTATTCGTAATGGAAAAGGAAACATGGAAGTAAAAAAAATACCTAAGTGATATGCTTGATGTTATTCACAATGGATCCGATGTTTGTAATACGACAGAATTAGTAATAGAAAAAAAAGCAAAAAATTTTTAACATAAATTACGATGATGTTAGCGTATACTCAAAACATGCAAGCCTAAATTCGATTTATAATTAGAGAAAAAATTAATAAAATCAGAAAGCTGACAATGTAGATAGAATTTGTTGTTTTTGTCTCTTCATGTCAAGGAATTTTGATTTGCATTTTTATTATGTATGAGTTTGATTAAGATTTAATTTAATTTTTATACAACAGCAGCCTGTACAATGCATGCTTGGTGACTAGTTTTAATTGAGATTGTGCCACTAGATCCTTTATCTATCTATACCTATACTAATTTAGCACTTTCAAGAAGCTCTCATGTTAATTAAAAATATATGACCGATTAATATAGATCGGATTATTATAGCCATAGATTCTATTAAAAATTTTATGTTAAATGAAACCTGCAATTAGAGATACTATGCTAGTTTACTTTAAAATTTAATAAAAATTCTGAATCATATTAAATATGGTGTTATATCCATCTTAACTCTCAATTGGACTTTTGTTTGGTTTACATCAAAATTCAATAAAAAATTAGAATTAATAAATATAGAGTTGTATTCATCTTAAGCTCTTAATTGGAGTATCTTATTAATCTATTTACAAAATTTAAAATTAATAATTAGCAAGTTGTATTTGATATGTATACTCTTTAATTGAGACACTATAATTCTACAAATAACCAATATAAAAGTTAACAAAATTAAAAATTAATAAATTTGCAGTTTAACCTATCTTAAACTCTCATTTAATATATTACTAATTTAATTTCAAAATTAAAAATACATAATTACCAATTTATAATTAGACTTTTTTTCTAATATAAGATATTATAGTTACGATACAATTAAAGTTTTAATATACCAATTATAACATTCCGTGCAACACACATCACACAAACAACCAATTTTGTAAACGTAGAATTTTATTAAAATAGTTTTTGTCGATTACATGGGAGCCAGGTCATTACAGGTACACTGTGGATCCTTCCTTTGCAGAGCCTTTAGGGCCATAGCTGTGAATGGCACCGTTGCAATGGCAATGCAGAAATGGGTAAAGAAGCAAGCGAAATTGGCCGTTGTCCCCATCTTGGCGTGTGTCAGGAGCCTCCAAGCGAAGCCTGAAATAATGGCCCATGCCGCAAACATGAGGAACCAGTCGGCGGAGTTGCAGAACGAACCAGTACTGATGATTGGTATCGACACAGCCAGAAACCCGGTGAAGGTGACCTTGGCCAGCTCCAGCGACGCCGGCCTTTCGTCCTCTCTGCCACCGCCGCCGTGGGCGAAGGTGAGATCGTATGCACACACCAGTAAGATGAGGAAGAGCGGTAACAGCAGCAGCAGCGCCCGTAGCTCCACGATCGCGTGCATGATAGACCACAAGACCGCAGAGACGGCGAGAGCCATGACGAAGTCAAATATCACGGTGAAATTGGATGCGACGACGACACAGGCGTTGGCAGTTACATCCGGAAGAGGTGGGATCGTCTCGATGAGCATGAGCGACACGCCGAGCACGCAAGCGACGAAGCTAACTCCCAGAGGCAAGACTAGATGATGATGCCCGCCACTGCTCTGTCCCTCCAGCGCCAGCCCTTCCAGTCCCAGGAACAGGAGCGCCGTGACACCGGCCAAGAACTCGAGCGAGTTCTCCAGCTTACCATCCAACTCATCATCGTCAACCGGGCCGATCCGTGCACGGCAGTAGACGACAGTGCGTATCACGACGCAGAGCACGAACACGCCGCCAATGGCTAGAAAAACGTTAGCCCAGCGTTCGGAGAGGATGAGGCGTATGATCCAGCACGCGAGGACGATGAGGCACCCACAGGAGAAGGGGGCCAGACAGTTGGTCACGTTGGTAGGGAGTCTCCTCTCGCCATTGAAGAACCTCTTGGAGAAGCACAGAGCGAGGAAGGGAACGGTGCCGGATATCAGTGTGATGGCTGCCATGACAAGCATGGCGATCGGGGCGGCGGGACCGTGCTCCTGTTTCTCCAGGTCAACCTTCTTGAGCGCGATGGCGAGAATCACCGGGCACACCATGATCACCACTGCCTCCGCAAACACGCGGGAGCGGTTCATCAGAGCATCCTGGGACAGAAAAGTTTTTGTAAGAACTCGAGCTCAAACAACAAACTCGAATAATCAACTCAGGGGAATATGGAGAAAGATTGTGCTCTGGAATAGTGACATCTGTTCATGAACTCTGAAGATTCTAAATTATATTGTGCGGCTTATTTCATTCTCTCTCGTTTTAGCTAAAAGTAGTTGTGACGAAGTAAAGCTAGGGGGAAACTATAAGTATTCTCTGCTTTCATTCTAAATTATACATGCTTTCTTAGTACCTGTACCCCAACTAAAAGCTTTTCTGATAGCGAATCATTTTTAGGCTATTAATAAGGATAAAACACAGAGAAAATAGATGCATGAGATGAATTCTGATGAATGAGGATTCGGCCTTCTTACCATGTCAAAACCTCGGCAATTAATCGAACATTAACACGGTACTGTCCCAGCGCTACCTCAAAGGAATGGCCTGAGGAATCGCTACAAAAGATACCAACAGTGAGAGGTGGTGTTTTTCCTAGCTGATCAACTCAAGAAAACTACTCTCAATGTAGACTGATCGTGTTCCGAAGAACATAAGAAAAGGAAGGAAAAATAAAAGATCCATGAATGCAAACAATATTACAGATTTCATACCCTGCTTGAGCTTTCAAGGTTTTAAGCTCCTTCCATGAAACTTCAGAGGCAGTTGCATTGCAGCACCGGAAACAAATTTAAACTTATTGGCCAAGCAACTCACGCGGGGAACACACTGAAACAAATGAGTAGCAAGACTTCGATTTAATAAAGTCAATGGTACCTAGTGTCGTGGAAAGCAGTGGAGCCAATTTGCAAAGCAGATACAGTAGTGCTACTTTAGATTATTGAGCACTAACTCGAATAAAAATTGACAAGATGGCCTAAACCCTGTGCTTATCGCCCTTTTCCTATGTGCATCTAGATTGCAGTACACGCCATAAAACAACTTTTATTATAGCAACATGCATCCACTACTTAGGACCACAGTTTTTTTCTCCAGAGTCCAGACTAAGACAGAAAAGAACATTGTTATATTTATTAACTAGACCACGCCGTCATGTCCCACAGAGAACACAAAATATGACCAAGTAATTTTTTTACCGAATTTCTAAAAACCTTGCGGCAGTTTTTCCTAGAAACTTTTTAATTTTTTAGCCATCGGATTCGTGCTGATGTGTGCACGGGGTTGGGGAATCGAATGCTGCTCCCACTGCACTCAGAGCCTTTTCTGGACAACGCGCTCGATTTTGCCGCTATTCACGTTGAGCCTCGGCTATATACAAGTTGTCTATATACAAGTTAGTTAATTACTTTATAATTATAATTTAATTATACTATATTTATGTTTGAAAGTGTTTGAAGTGATTTTTTGTCGAAAGTTGTATATTTAAGTCTTGTTTTTAATCTAAATCTTTTTCATCAAAAAATTGATATGGAGTAGATGATTAATGTTGCTGTACTGTATCTCCAAGTAGATTTTTCATTTGCTTTTGTAAAAATCAAAATAGTAGCTGATAATGCTACTGCGTGTACTGTGTTCAGCTGCACCAAACATAGATTGTTGATATTATATGGTTGACTGGAAATAATTCATTGCCAAATTATTGCTCACTGGAGAATCTGGCAAGTGACAAGGTTGTTGGGAAACTGGTACAAGGAACAATACGAAAAGATCAGTATCATGGTAATTCCGTCGAAACATCAAACAGTGGCTCATGGACAAGGAAATAACATCCACTATCTCAAACCATTTGTGTTATTTATTACAGGGAGGAATGCAGACGCGCCCAAAAACCAAAACCAAGCCAACAAAGAAGCATCATAGATGTCTGCTTCGCTCTAGCCTATATCGTTCTGTATAAACGACCAGCCATGCATATCCGGAGTGAAGTGTTTGGTGTCATGATAGGCTCAGGGAATGTTTCCTTTAATTAGCTTCCAATTACCTGATTGTCATTCTTGATGGAGCCGAAGCTTTTAATTAAACATGTCGCCTCTGCACTTCACACCAGCGCCGGTGGTTTTCTGCATTTCCCAGTGGCCGGAATCACTGCTAACGGCCGATGAAGAACACAGCGACACAACCTACATTGTCAACATAATTCCATCCGTTACCCTGTCTCTGAACACGCTCTCCTATGTTGTTCTTGATCTGCCAATGCCGCATTTCAAGCTGTTGTCCGTGGAGTTTGCCAGTTAAAACAACAGATATGCTAACTATAAGATTAGGGGTAATATAAGCTACTATAGTATAAACGAAAATTTTATACTGTCCAAACCTGGGCCTAGGCCATACCAGCAAGGGATTATGGGTTATTAGTCCATTCCCAATGAAAGTTTAATTCTCATTATATAGGGTGCTATATTAATATTTTTTATGAGATGGCAAAGAAATTAACGAAGTGAGATATGAACTAGGGTTGTATATAAAAGTGATTGTTGATGGAAGATGAAAGATTATACGACTTTTGTGATAATTATTTAATGGTATAAATAATGAAATTAATTGCCATAGAAACTTCTCTATAGAAACTTAGGAAAGTGTGCGCATAAAAAAAATCTTACATCTAGAAGCTAAAATAAACGCAACCTAAGTCTCATTTAGATAAAATCATATATAAACTGTTTGTAATATAGCTTGTCTGTATTTCCTACGAAATAATAATAATAAAATAATATTCTGTATGGACTATTTCAATCATTGATTAAATATCTCGTTGCTTTTATGATACTATTAGATACATAAAAATGAAACCGTATAGCCTTACAACTTCACGCACAGAATGACGGAGGTGGAGTCGGAGTGATCACTCGGGAAAAAGTGACAGGGACGGGAAATGCAAATGTCGATCTTTCATTGAACCTTCAATCAAATGGTTTGCACACTTCCTCTTGTCATTTATTTATCAAAAAGCAGACGCGTCAACCCCCGGAGAAAAAAAAATAGTACTTTAGCTTCCATTCATATCCGAATTGAAAAGGTTGCCGTCATTGCACGCTCTGGGCTTAGGTTCCAACCAGATTCCCAACCTCGATCCAGAATCTCAAGATCAAATTGGACAAGGTATGCTATATGTTCTTCTCTTTGTTACCGTTTATTGGACCAAGCAGGTGGCAAAACTAGTACGCTCATCAGACTGCAGTAACTATGTTTGGTGTGGTTATTTGATCGACCTGTGAAGATTGGGCTATATTTATCGAATAATGTTGGGCAATGTATGTGTGTGTTACTCCGTGGCCCGTGGCCCGTGTATAGTGTACGTATATGTAACCAAAGAGAAATAAACAATCTAGACCACTGAAGAAAAATCTTCATGGTATCAGAGCTTTCGTTGGCAATGGCAGTGGTGAACACATGAAGGGCTGGCTGACGATGGCAGCGTCTGGCGGGGAAGCAAGGAAACTTCCTGGTTCTGGAGCAGGTGGTGGCGGCCATAGCAATCTTGGGGAAGAGTAGCAAGCAGTGCTGACCTAGATCAGTGCTCGAGGAGGCACGAAGAGGAGTTGCTGCAGTGTGGCTCAAGATTGCAGTGGAGAGAAGGTACTTGATCTATTCCTTTCTGTAGATTAGAGGAGAGTAGGAATAGCACTGCTACTTGCTGGAGAAGGCATTGAGAACGCAGCGTGTGCTGATTTTGTTGGGGCATTTTTGCCGTCGAAGTAGTCTATAGAAAGAGGAAAGTAGAGCAGAGGCTGGTGGTTGAGCTGCTGTTTGGAGAAGACAAGGTTTTTGCTGTGATTCTGTGTTCCTAAAAATTATATGATGACAAAAAATCAAGGAATTGAGCAACTTCTAGGAAAGTTGGTTGATACTCACTGAGAAGGGCTGAAGCTCCAGCTGCAAGTAATGCAATTGTCCCTCATGTAGAGTTAATACAGAGGGTAGAGTTGATACAAAATGAAATTAAGTTGGAGGGTGTAAAAAATTATTTGAGTTGGTCTCGCAGGGCATTTTTGATTTTGAAGACTAAAAGTTTAGAGGGTTATGTCACAGGAGGAATTACAGAACCGGTGGACAAAACAAGTGCAGATTGGAAGACATGGAGCTCTACAAACTCACTGGTTGTAGCATGATTACTTAATTCGTTATCTCCACCAATTGCTACAACCGTTGAGACCATATCATGTGCAATCGAGGTATGGAAAATAATGTCAAAGCTTTACCCAGGAGAGGCGAATGTGATGCTTATAGTAGACAGAAGATATGATAAACGATCTAAAATAGGGAGAGCGTTCCGTGATGGAGCCTGTTACAGAATGGAGGCACTTGTGGGCTGATTTAGATTATTATGATCCTCTAGAGCTGCCACATTCAGAATGTGTTGCTAAAGTCAAGAAGTGAATTGAATGTTCGTAGGGTACTTCAATTCTTAAAAGGTCTGAATCCTGAATTTAAAGGAAGGTGTGCCTCTATGTTTTATCAATTTACGCTGCCTACTTTGGAGGAGGCAATAGCAGCAATATTACAAGATGAGCTATGCCAAGTATCGCACTGCCACCACCTTACCCCACTTATGTAGTCACAGGTATTGAGACTAGAGAGTGTTTCAATTGTGGTGACAAGAGGCATTTGAGCCATGACTGTCCTGCTGCACGAAAATTCAGTTATATAAGGGGAAGAAGTAGTGATAGAGGTGGATCAAGAGAAGATAGATTATGGAGGCAGAGGCTATAGAGGTAGAGGCCGAGGTAAAAGTGATCAAGGACATCATTACAGAGGAAAGATTTTCTAATGTGGTAGAAGTAGACGAATTAAGGCAACTAAAGAATGTAGAAGGCATAGGCAGTAGCGATAAGGCTCCTACATCTACCACCACTATGATTTCGCTAATCTTGTCCACACAGACACTGTTATTTATACTCACACATACTCAAATGTCACATTCCAATTGGATTTTAAACTTAGCGGAATCAAGGCATTTTACAGGTACATCGAGTGAATTTGAATCCTATACTCAATAACAACCCACACATAAAGAAACAATTCAAACTGTTGATGGCACATTACAATCTATCAAAGCTATTGGCATAGTTCAATATACACCATCCATTAGGTTGTCATCAGTTTTGTATATTCTGGCCTTTCCTGTTAATCTTATGTCAGTAAGTGCTTTAGTTGATCATTTGATTGTTGTGTTATTCTTGACAAAAATACTATTATATTGAGGAAAGGCAATCAGGGAGTAGAATTGGGACATGGTTTATGGTACATGAACCGTGATGGGGCAAGCCATGTATTATGTATGGTGCTATGGCGATGCTTTTGAAATGTAGAATGGGACATATGCCATTTGATAAAATGAGTAAAGTATTTCTGGATGTAATGTGTGGGGTGGATAAAAGGCATATTTTTTGTGATACCTGTGAGTTTGGAAAGCACAAAAAGACATCCTATGCAAGTGGAGGGAAGTTTGCTATCTTTTGTGCTTATACATTCAGATGTGTGGACTTGTCTTGTTACTTCTATAAGTCAAATGAAGTACTTTGTTACTTTTATTGAACACCATTCTTGAATTACATGAGTGTATCTAATGAAGCACAAGGGCGAGGTACTCAAATGTTTTCAAGATTTCTACACCTATTTGAAGGATTAGTTCAAACCTCAAATCCAAATGATAAGGTTCGACAATGGGGTTGAGTATGTAAACAAAGAATTTGGGGTGACTAAGAGGAAGAATCGCCATATTTTGGAGGTGGCTCAATCAATGAGACACATGAGCAAGAACAATGAAAGAGTGGCTCAATTCTAATTGTGATTGGCTCAATTCCCTGTCCAGCTCCTACAAATAGTTTTGAGTGTATGTGTCCTGCTCCTATAAATAATTCTACGGATGAGCAGTGGAAAAAGAATGATAACTTGAGAGTGCACACAAGAAGGAAATTCAAAGCCTAGGCTAAGATTCCAACAAATATAACTCCAACTCCATAATGTCCAACGATACCGACTCTAGTGATAGCTGAGGTTGGTAGTCAAGTGACTTCACTAGATGAAAGCCCACAAGTAGTTGATATATCCTCATCATCTGATATTGAAACTAAATACACATCCTCATGTGAGATACCCATTGCACTATGGAAGGGCACACGAGCTAAGGTTGGAGTGCCTCCACCAACGTATGGATTTGAACATGATATAAGTAATAATGTCTCATATACATCATTGTCTTTAGCTTATAGAGGTTTTTTTTGCATCCTTGTAATCTGTAACAATTCTAATAGATTGGAAAGAAGCAATGCAAGATCAAAGGTTGCGTGAGACTATGTTGGAAGACTTAGATGCTCCTAAGAAAAATAAAACTTGGGATCTTGTGAATCTCTTGGTAGGAAAGAAAACTGTTAGCAAAATCTTAAAAGTAAAATAAAGAGATATAAGGCAAGACTTGTTGCAAGGGGAAATAGTCAAATATATTGCATTGACCATGATAAGACCTTTGCACCGGTGACAAAGATAAGTATAGTGAGAATTTTGATTTTTTGTACAACCAACTTTGGATGGCCATTACATCAACTAGATGTTAAGAAAGTTTTCTTATATAATAACCTTCAAGAAGAGGTATATATCGATATTCCACTCGGATTTACTACTCCTGAGACATTTGGAAAGTTATGTAGGCTAAGAAAGTCCTTGTATGGTTTCAAGCAATCTCTACCAGCATGGTTTGATAGATTAATACATGCACTATGTAATATGAGTTATAAATAGTGTTATGGGGATCACACTGTGAACACCGACACTTGAGCATCGAGTTACAATCCTAGCGATATATGTCGATGATATTATAATTATAGGAGATGATAATATGGAGATTCTACATTTGAAGATGACTCTGAGCGAGAAATTTGAAGTCAAGGACCTTGGTTATCTTAGATATTTTCTTGGTATTGAAAATACGAGATCGTCTAAAGAGATAGTTATTTCTCAATAGAATGTATTGGACTTATTTAGTGATACAAGTATACTAGGATGATGTTGTGTTGCATCAACACCCATTGATTGAAACTATAAGCTATGTGCTCCAGCAGAGACCCTATCAATAAAGAGTAATCAAAGACTAATGGGGTGTCTTATTTATCTATGCCACGTAAGACCTGATATTTCTTATACAATGAGTATACAATGAGTGTGATAAGTCGATATATGCATAATCCTAGAAGTGGGCATTTAGATGCAGCAAATCTTAAGATATTTGAAAGAGAGTCATAGGAAAGGATTATTGTTTAGGGGGAATGGTCATTTGGATGTGGATGGCTATTGTGATGCTAATTGGGCTAGTTGTCTTGATTATATAAGATCCACCTTATCTTATTGTGTTTTTGTTGGAAGAAACCTAGTGTCATGGTGAAGCAAGAAACAATAAGTAGTATCAAGATCAACGGCTAAACAAGAATATATAGCTATGTGACTAGGGACAAGATGTTGTGGGTAAGGGAACTCTTATTGGAGTTGAGGTTACTAAGTGAAGACCCTTTGAATATGTGGTGTGATAAAAAATCTGCTAATAATATTGCTAATAATTCAGTGATTAAACGAACCATGTTGAGTAGATAGTTTCTTTATTATAATAAAGATAATTTATATAAACTCAATAAAGCAAGATTGTTTAACTAAGGTTTAGAAATAAAGAATCGTAGCATAGATTTTAATAAGATGGAAATGATAGATATATATCGCCGATCTTCAGAATAAATGTTGGGCTATGTATGTGTGTTACTGTGTGGCTCATGGCCCACGTATAGTGTATGCATATGTAACCAAAGAGAAATGAACAATCTAGACCACTGCAGAAAAATCTTCACGTAATCTGTTTGTAGGTCTGCAAGCTAGGTCGATATTAGCTCTAGGTGGATTTTGTGTTAATTCTTCTACCCGTGATGGGACGATTAAGTCCCGAAAATTTAGCCGTCTCCTGATTCCTCCTCTTCCTCAGCAGCACTCTCGGACACGGATGCTAATGATGATTAGGCTGCCTGCCGGCGTCGCTCCCAGCGTCCAACAGGCGTCGGAACTGCTCCTCAAGACCTCGCTCGTGGGGCAGCTGGTGACTGTCCACACAATGGCCGCAGAGTTGCTTGGCGAGAACGTCGTGTTGTTCATCACGCCGGAGCTTGTCCCTGCCCTCCTTTGGTTCAGCCTTAACATCGACCGTGGCATCCCGGTTATCACCGTGGACAGCATCAAATCCAACAGAAATAGGCTCATCTTCCTCGGGGCAGGAGCGGCGGTCGGTTCCGCGTACCTGGCAACCTCCATGGATGAGCTCGGAGTCTCCAGGTGTGCGATGATTTCAGTGTCTTGCGGTGTTTTGAGGCTTCTAGTGTACTATGTTGTGTTCACGCTGCGTCAGTGGCCGGCTCAGGGCACGGCCACTGGCACCAGTAGTACTGCTCTCTTATTTGGAGGAGGCCATCAAGCTACTCAAGTTTTAGGCAAACAGTCTACTAGTTGCGGCCGCTATATTGCTGGTGTAGGATGCAAACATATAAACCTAAGTAGTAAATGGAAGTGAAAGCGCGGAAATGATTCATTCTATTCTCTGTCAATACATCATTACATATAGTATGCTAGGATGGCTCATAAGACAACCACACAGCCATATCACTAATTAAGATTAATCTATTATAATTACACTTACTATAATTACAATACACTAACACTCCTCCCGCAGTCTAATCGAGAGCATCACTAATATTCAGGCTGGATCGAAACTCCTAAAATAGTAAAGTAGGAAGGTTCTTGGTAAAGACGTCGATGTACTACGATATCGTAGAAATATATAAGACCCGAACGTGATGGAGGACGACCTTCTCTCAAACAAAATAGAGATCAATCTCAACATGCTTCGTCCACTGATGTTGTACTAGGTTGTCGGAGAGATATACAGCACTGATATTGTCACAATAGACCAAGTTAGCATGGCAAGGGAGTGGCGAAGCTCAAGAAGCAGCTGACGCAGCCAGGTAGCTTCAGCAACACCATTTGCAATAGCACGATATTCAGCTTCGACACTCGATCTAGAGACTGTATGCTGACGTTTAGAAGACCAGGACACCAAGTTGTCACCGAGAAATACTGTGTAGCCAGAGGTCGACCGACGAGTGTTAGGATAGCCAGCCTAGCTGATATCCGTGTAAACAACAAGATCTGTAGGTGAAGATCGGCGCATGGTCAGCCCAAGTGATAGTGTGCCCTGCAAGTAGCGCAGGATTCACTTGAGAGCAGCGAGGTGCGGCTCTCGAGGATCATGCATATAGAGGTATATCTATTGAACTGCAAAGGTAATGTTTGGTCAGGTGAAAGTTAGATACTGCAGAGCGCCAGCTAGGTTGTGGTACTGTGTAGCGTCAGCAACAGGTGGTCCCTCAGCAGATAATTTAGAGTGTAGATCAATAGGCGTGCTGCATGGCTTACACGTACTCATCTCGGCGTGCTCCAAAATATCCTGACTATACTACCGCTGAGAAAGGAACAGACCATCTGCAGAGCGTGTCACAGAAATGCCTAGAAAGTGATGCAGCTGACCCATATCTGTCATAGCAAACTCACGCTGGAGAGCCTCAATGATGTGCTTGAGAAATTCGGTAGAGGAGACACGGTGAGGACAATGTCATTGACATATAGCAGTAAATAGGCCGTGTCTGGACCGCGGCGATTTATAAAGAGCGAAATATCGGACTTTGTGTCAACAAATCCAAGTGACACGAGGTGAGAGGCGAACCTGTGATGCCAAGCACAAGGAGCCTGCTTTAAACCATATAAGGACTTATTGAGCCGACAGACAAAATCTGAGCGAGAAGAATCCACAAAATCGAAGGGCTGCACGCAGTAAACTGTCTCGGTGAGAGTACCATGGAGAAATGTATTCTTCACATCTAGTTGATAAATGAGCCAGTTCTGAGATAATGCCAGGGAGAGAACAATTCAAACTATTGCAGGCTTGACAACGGGACTGAATGTTTCATCATAATCAATACCGGGCCGCTGTGTGAAACCCCGTAGTACCCAGAGAGCCTTGTAGCGATCAAGAGACCCATCGGCGAGCAATTTGTGTCAATAAATCCACTTACCAGTCACAACATTGACGCTAGGAGGGCGAGGCACAAGACTCCAGGTGTCATTGACAATCAGAGCGTCATACTCAGCTTGCATAGCGATCGCCAATTAGGGTGTGATAGTGCATCACGAATAGAGCGAGGAAGAGGCGACATGGACACAGCGTGGAGGTTGAGGCGATCCACGAGCTGTGCGATGCTAGCCTTGCCACGAGTGCGCATCAAGTGCACATTGGTGACCGAAGGGATGATGATCGGTCGGGTGGCAGTTATGTGATCGGTACCGCTGGCGGTAACCTGTGCATGAGTAGCAGGGGCAGCAGGACCGACAGCACTCGTGGTCGGCGTGGTGCCAATAGCAGCGACCTGTGCGAGGTGCACAGGGGCAACGGCACCAGACAATGCGGACGATGGCATGGAGGTGGTGCCATGAGTAGCAGAGCTAGACTTTGGCGACCACGGCCCTGCACCAGGGCTTGATGGCGCAAGGGTGGACTCGGGCACGGGGTGTGCCGCTGAGCAAGTTGCTGTACCTGCACGCACAAAACGAGCTCCAAGAACTGAAGCGGTAAGATCAGGGTCATCGACAAGAAAGTCTAGGGCGGAGGGTGCCATGGGTGTGCTAGACATGTTGGAGAAAGGGAAAAATGATTCATCAAAAATGACATATGTGGAAATAAGGATGCGGTTGGACTAAAGCTCGAGGCATCGATAGCCTTTGTGCTCCGAGGAGTAGCCGAGGGAAACACATAGAGAAGAACGGGGGACAAGTTTGTGGGGCGCTGTAGAGGACATATTGGGGTAACAGGCGCAACCAAAAACTTTGAGATGATCATCTGAGGGCTGGGCAGAGAAGAGAGCGGTGTATGGTGTGGAGGAGGCGGTTCACAAGATATGTGGTGGTGTGAAGGGCCTCAACCTAGTAAGCTGGAGGGAGACTCGCCTAAAACAAAAAGAAACGCAGAGTATTATTGATGGTACGAATAGAACGCTCTGCTTTACCATTTTGTTGGGAGGTGTATGGACACGATATGCGGAGGGCAACACCGTGGGAGAGAAAAAATATGCGGGCCTAGAAATTGTTGAATTCATGGCCATTGTCACACTGGATGTTCTTGATGGTGGTGCCAAGCTGTGTGTGAACATAAGAAAAAATATTAGAAAGAGTGAAAAATGTCTCGGATTTGAGACAAAGTGGAAAAGTCCAAATTTAGTGAGAGCAGTCATCAAGAATAACAAGATAATATTTGTATCCTGACACACTAACAAGTGGAGAGGTCCATAAATCACAATGGATTAAATTAAAATTATGAGTAGCTCGAGAGCTAGATGAACCGAAGGGTAGACGTACATGACGACCGAGTTGGCACGCATGACAAATATTGTCGATATCATCTTTATTGCAAGAAATGACATTGGACCTAATGAGTTTGGACAAAACTTCATGCCTAAGGTGATCAAGATGGTGATGCCAAAGGAAGGTGGGTACTGCGATGAACGCAGAGGTGCTAGTAGAGGGTGCAAAAAATGGGTAGAGGTCACCGGAACTATTGCACCTAATGATCACGTTCCTGGTTTGTAAATCCTTCACAGAAAGACCAAATGGATCAAACTCAATGGAACAATTATTGTCAATGGTAAAACGACGAATGGAAATTAAATTCTTAATAATATTGGGTGACACCAGAACGTTATTAAGAGTAAGATCACGATGCGGTAAAAAAAATATGAGATCCAGTGGCTGTGACAAGAAGTAAAGCACCATTTCCCACAACGATAGATGAACGAGTAGATGAAGAGGGTGGAGAAATGGTGGAAAGTATACCAACATCCGAGGTCATGTGTGAACCAGCACCTGAATCAGCATACCACTTAGAGGTTGACGGGTTCAACGTCATGGTGTTGAAGGAGTGCGTCGGTAGTCCTGGTGCCAAGACCCTTCATGAGTGGGCATCTAGGGCACCGCCTGGTACGCTCCCCCGTAGTACATGTTGTATGAGGGGCGGTGGGGCACTGTATGCGCTTCCGTAGGCACCGGGAAGAGCACCAAAACCGCCATAGTGCGGGTTGCGTGGAACGCAGGCTGTGGTGGTAGAGGTCATCCTGACTGGTCGTACGGCCATATGCGCACGGTTCCAGCCCAAGGGTGGGCGAACGACAGGTACACGGCCGTACCGGGAGGGGCGCTACCCTGTCCACCTTGGGCCGCACCAGTAGAGGGCGCTGGAGGGCTGCCACCAGTAGGTCAGCCACGTCCATCGTGGCCTCGACGACGATCGTTGCGTGGGCCCCTGGTTGGTGCAACGGGGCGCGGAGGAGGAGGCGCTCCCAAACGTGGAGCAGCGGGCGTACCAGGAGCCGCTGGACACGGCATCGCAGCGATGAGAATGGCCGGTGGGGATGGGGATGGATGTACGGGCTTTAGTGAACGCTAGGAATGGCCTGTGCATCTTGAGGATGGATACCATATGGTGAAACTTGCCACTGAGGCCGCGGAGGAGTGTGAGTACCATCTGTCAGTCGCCAATGGGGTCACTGAATTCGGTGAGGGAGGCAGCCATGGACTCAAGGCGGGGGCAGTAGTCGGTGACGCTCAGAGACACCTGACGTAAGGTGCGGAACTGTGTCTACAGGAGAAGGGCACGAGACTCCTTCTGGCCGAGGAATTCGTCCTCGAGGTAGGCACCACGTGTTGCGGGTGCGACCTTGCCGCATCATTAGCGACTGCTGTAGGTCGCTGGAGACGGTGCCGTATACCCATGTGAGGACGCAGCAGTCTGCCTGGATCCACACTGGGCGGGCGGGGAATGTCTCATCCTTGAGGATGTGGCGGGTGAGGGCATATTTGCCGAGGATGGTGAGGAACTTGCCGCACCACTTGGTATAGGTGTCCGTGGCCTTGTCGAGGACGATAGGGATAAGTGCATTGACGTTGACGACGGTGGTGGCTCACGCCTAGAGAGCCTCGTGTGCGTTCTCGTACGCGTCTAGGGTAGCGTTGCGATGGTGGGCCTCCTCAGCCTGACGCGCTTCTTCAGCACGATCCACTTTGGCCGCGAGACGGCGGTCTTCGGCTTCTTTAGCCACCTTGGCGGCTGCTGTGGCAGCAGCGTCATCGTCTTTGCTGATCATGAGGGGTAGGACTGACAGTCGCACCCAGTGACGTAGCAGGGCGAGTGATTCGGATCGGATTGGCAGGAGCAGCATGACAGGATCGAATCGACAGGCGATCGGATCGGCAGCAGGTAGGATCTGATCGGCGGCCATACCCGGTGACGAGGGTAGCTATGGGGCGGGCGATCGGATCAACAGCGTGGACGATGAGACCGACGATACACCCGGTGACATGTAGTCAGCAATGGTGGTAGCGATCGGATCGGCGGCGGGCGCTGGTTCGAGAGCGGAGGTAGGATCGGATCAGCGGCCACATCCGGTGACGAGGGTAGCTACGGGATGGGCAATCAGATCGGCAGCGCGGACGATGAGACCGACGGCACACCTGGCGACATGTAGTCAGCAACGGTGGTGGCGATCAGATCGGCAGCGAGCGCTGGTTCAGGAGCGAAGGCGGCAACGGTGATGGCGGTGGGCACTGGTTTTGGTTGTGGAGAGATAGCGGATCGGAACCGCTCTGATACCAATGATTGATTTTATTCCCTATCAATGCAGCAGGCCGGGATGACTCATAAGACAATCACACAGCTATACCACTAATCAAGGTTAAAATACTATAATTATACTTACTATAATTACAATAGACTAACAGGAAGCCTCTAAGCTAGATAAGATACCATGCATTGTTGTAATTGTCTATCTACCACTGATCCGATTGTTGTGTTGCTGACACTCCGACTAGCTTGACGTCACTCGTGCATCCGCCACTTTTGCTACCAACCTAACTGTTTATAAATAAAAATACAATTCAACGAAATTATATTAATTATAGTGAGTATATTAACTTTATTACATCAAGATATATCATATAAAATACTTATCTCTTTCTTAAAACTAAATTATATCTTTTATTTATAAAAATTATATTCATAAGGTCTTAACCCATCATTTATTTATACTAAAATTTCTATATCTAATTAGAACTTCTACTCTTATTTAGTCAAACTCTCATTTTAACAGGTATAACTAGTTAACTTCTTATATTCTAAACATTTTACAATTTTTTTATTTAATTTTTCTATTTCATCTCATTCGTACGTCAAATTTATTCATAATTTCTCGAATGCTTATACAAGTTTGATACAAAATCCACTCACACGGTGTGCATTTATTATGTGCTATCTTATGTTTAAGATTATCATTTAGTATTCTTAACCATGCTGGCCTTAAGACCTTTTTGACCCTAGTCCAATTTTGTTGTATAGTGTTTTGATAGTGCTAGAACTCTGCTTCTTTTTAAGCGTAATTCCAATCATCATCATTAGGAAATGTTAACCTCAAGTTAGTTGCATATAAATAGACAAAGCAATAGATATCGTAATTACACACTCATTCAGTATGATAAATATTTTCAAACCAATTTTTATTAATTAAATTATTTATAAAATTAATTAATTATTATGAAATATTAATCATGACAACATCAACAACTGGTACCAACATCGGTGGCTGCCGACGGCCTAGGCCCTGCGTGAATGCTGTTCTGCACTGCGCAAATTTCTCAGAGTACTACGTCAAATGTGGCATTTATCGTGGTTCTTATATTAACTATATAGTTGATTAACTAATTTAGCTTTATTGTAAACATTTCCCATGTCGTGCTTATTAGCGATGTAGACAAGGGTACTATTTGGACATCCGAACCAGAACTTGTATTGCTAAAGAAACTTTTCAGAGTTTCACACTCGTTTTGTAGTTTGTTGGTGATCTGTCATTTACGTACAACGTACTATGATTCTCCACGTGCGTGACGGACGCGCCTACCGATCGACTGGTCGTTTGTACATTGCTGGTGGAATAGTTACATATTAACAAGAGTATGAATGACAATACTACCAAAATAAAGTTTCATCCAATGTATCTTGTCAACGCAGAAATAGTTTCTCATCTTTCTCGGTACGTGAGCTATCTTCGCCTAACTCCGGAATTCAACAGCAGGCTGTTCGATTTGTGTCAGCCTGATTGAACGGTCTTGATTTATATGCCTTGGTGGTGTTACATGTAAAACGCTGTTTTCCTGTAATTAAATTTACTATTTACTTGCGGTTCGATAGCTTACTTCCATACGGCATTGCCGCGTTGGCGTTTCTGCGGAAATATTTTAGTTTTCAGTCAAATTTTTAACCTCAAGATCAACTGAGGCAGGGCTGACACGTTTGTTGATTTTGTTGGGCTGCACCGAACGATTTGAGTTGTGCGCGTTTGCAAACTGTCTTAGAAAGAAGTCTCCTGATTCGTTAATTTGCTTGGCCTTAAACAGAGTCACAAGTTTTCAAAAAACAGAAAAAAAAAGAGTCACAGATAACGCACAATGGATAGAACGGCGTGCCTTTAGCACAGTAGGCAGACCTCATAAGAAACTAAAAGATAAATTATAGCGTTTTCTAGAATAAATTAGATACTAGTGTGTAGCATCGTAAAAAATAGCAAACTCTGTCGTCTCTCCTATAATTTAGTAGCATCGTAAAAAGTAACATTGTATTATGAAATGCAGATATATATCAGGGATGAATTGAAATTGATAGACGTAGCTGAATACTAATTAGTTTGACAGAAAGATAAGATCATGCAGGGGTTTGTTGTTCAACCCATGGTGGCCTTTGTGGCACCCGCGTAGGTATGTGACCTGGGTTGTACGGTTTGCGCTCTGATAGCCATGAGTGCAAACGGAACCACAGCGGCTGCCAGGCACGAGTGAGCGAAGAAAGAGGCGACGTCTGCAGCAATGATCACGGCCTGCGGCGGCTTGGTCCTGTGAGTGAGGAGTCTTGACAAGAGACCCGAGACAAGAGCAGCTGCTGTGAGGAGTATGAAAGCACTGGTGCAGCCGTCGATGGAGGCATCGCCGAAGCTCGGTATCGCCACGAGCAAGAAGGCGGTGAAGGAGGCCTTTGTCAGCTCGAGAGGCGCAGCCTTGGACTCCGCACTAGTAGCGTCGGGCGGCTGCGGTCGGGTACCGGACGTGGCCGCCGCGTTCTCGACAGGCGCAGGCTTGGTTTGATCTTTATATAGCCCCGTTAAAAGAGATACAGTAAGCGGTAAAAAGAGCAGGCATGCCCACAGCTTCATGATCATCCATGCTATCCCCATTACTACCCCAAAGACGGTTACCGCCAGCAACGCATTTGTAAACTCGAGGTATATGCGCACATTCTCTTGGGCTTTGGCTTCGTCTTCGTCTTCCCTGTTTTCGTTTACCATGACTTCCAAGGCATGCGTGGTGGGTAGCGCCGGGATCGTCCCGCAGAGTGTGAAGTACACTCCTAGTATGCAGATGGAGAAGCTAACGAGGGCCGTGACGGCAAGCTGTTCATCAACATGCGTTTTCTCGTCGACCTCAAAAGCAAAGCGGCCCAATCCCACGAACACCAGGACCGTGATGGACGCCGTGAAGTCCACGGACCTCTCGAGTTCGTCTTCACATTTCACTTTCTCGTGCAAGATCGTGTCATCGTCTTCGCTGCGCACCGCACTCGTAACGCCGGATAGAATTGTGAGGTAAAGAACGAGTACCAGGAGAACCAAGCATAGACCCTTCATGTCCATGCTGATGATAAGTAGGACGCAGCTTGCGAGCGCCATCAGGAACATACCACAGAGGTGGACCAGTATCTTCGATGGGATGTACATGATCTTCCTTGTCCTATCAGTGAGTAACTGTGATGAACAGAGCCAGAGCCACAAGAACAGAATAATGCTAGCTTCCAAGATAGCTGCTGCCAGAGGGGAAATGCTGCAACGAACCAATGCATTCCCCTTGCTCCTTAAGTCAACCTTGTTCATTTTAAGGACAAGGAGCACCGGGCTTGCCATTTTTACAAGGCCTTCAATGAAATATTGGACACGTTTCCTCAGGGCTTCCTGGCACACAGTAAAGAAAAGGTCGAGATATTATCAGTTAGTCATTCTTAATTATATTCTCCCGGCCCAATATTTACGTTCCTCACTTTCTTTTAAGTGGATTTGAACCTTATGGTAATCTATTGCTCTTCTCTTCTACATTTTTTAGAATTTATATGAGTTACCTTTGACAAAAGATTTTAATGTACAAAATACCACTAACTCTTTTCAAGATAATGAAAGCTTTATTTTAACTCAACCAATTACATTAAGATGACTCAACTGTACTAAAATAGTCTTGGTGTATACCGCTAATGTTTAGAATTGTAAAACACTTTTTCTTAATGAGATAAGTAGCTCTCCCACTTATAAACTATATTTGTTACTTATCTGTTCCTTCGTATGACTCTCTTAGCTATACCACTCCTTAGGCATTCACGGTCGATCAAGCCTTCACACCTTGGCTCGAATATATTCAACTAGTAGAATTTTAAATGGTTTTTATCATCCCTAAAACCAGACAATTAAACCCGCCAATGAAGAGGGACGCTTCTAATTAGGTCTCTTGTGAGGCTATTTAACATAATGAAGACGAGTTCATCATTATACTTCTTTTTTGCAATTATCAATTCACAGTTTTCTAGTAAGGCCGAAAATATACCATTCGTTTGTGCAATTATCAATTCACAGCATGTCTTTGTTGATTGAGTGCCGCTCTATCAACGACATGGGCGATGATGCTGGCGACCTGTCGTAGCTTGACATGGAGAGGACGCGAGTGAGGAGGGCCACATTTGAAGCTTGCCGCCGGCCGCTCACATCGCCCCCAGCTGCCCTGCTGTGAAACCTATGTTAGTGAGCATTCCACGTATTATTGTCATTAGTTTCCGTGGCAGAGCCACAGCTCATCGGCAACCATAGGTCCCCTAGTGTCAATCCTACGTGGCCGTCATGTCTTCCACTATGTCAACTGCCACCTCATCCTATCTTCTTACATGAACGCTTCTTGCCAATCCTGCATGGTCAGATCTAATCAGATCAATCTTGACCATTCATTTTAAATCGGTCAACCCTAGCCATCCATCTCCGTGTACCGTTTACGTGAACCCTAATCCACGGTTGACCCATCCTCTTCTCTCAATGATATGTGGGCCCACATTGACTCTCCTCTCTCCTGGCTGATGTCATATCTATTATTTTCCAATAAAAAATAATTAATTATGATGATATAAATCTGTTTAATCTTTTTAATAGGCTTTAATCTTGTAAAATTCATAACTAATTTATACGAAATGAGGTCGTTAAGTTGCTAAATTCATATAAAATCAAGATCAATATGTTTATTTACTTTTTATGTACTATTTATTTATTTTTTCTTAGTCTTTTTCTCATTTTACGTGTAATATTGTAGTTTTGATGTTTCATACTTAGGCAAGTAACACAATTAATCCCCTTAAGTATGTTGATCCCAGCTGCAAAAGCTAATTTGTTTTAGTGTATTGAATGCATTTCAAAACTATCACTTTATATGAGTTTAGATATCCTATATTCCTTAATTATATTATTGACAATATTATATTGATACATTATTCCTTGTCATCTTGGGTAATTAATTTTGATTAGTCATGATACTATATCATATGATCAGGCTAGATATATAGAATAATTAATTATCTGTGCTTAGAAAATTAATATTATTTAATTTGGGATGATACATGAGTTGTTAAAAATTAATGGTGTACTCATGACTGTTTGTTGTGCTTGGTTAATTATTATGCCAACTAAAATATAGTGGGTTGTTGGCTTATGGTATTGGCTAGTCATGTTCATTGAACTGGTTACAAACTATTACTGTAAACCATTCAATGACCTAACCATGAGCCAAAGTGTAACGACTAGGGTAGTATGGTCTAATATAAGGCACTATATGAAGTGGTAGAGATAACCCTACACAGATGCCGAGTGAGTCTATTCTTGTGGGATAGACGGGAATGTCACGTATGATATGCTTTTTGTTTGTGTTATGCTAAGGGTCTGTTATAATTCTTTTCTAAGGTACTGTGGTATATTGAGAATGTTATGGGGTTGTGTCTGATTAGTAAATCTGTACTTCTTTTAAAACTATTTAATAGTCGTGTCTGTGGTAATGGAATAGGCTAGTAATATTTTTTGTAATTAGTCATGACACTGCTTGTAAATGAACATATTATTAATTTAGAATGTTTTGGATAGCCGGAGGTGGTTGTTCCGTGTTTGTTTGGGTCTGGTTAATATTAGAGTATTGTTTGCTACGGTGATAACACTGTTAATAATTATATTGTTTTTAAATTATTTTCAACTAGAACGGTTTGAACTGTTATTTATGCAATAATAAGGTTTATTGAACATGATTTCGTAATATAATATAAAATCTTGATGAAACAATCACGATCACCTAATTTGGTCGTGTCTTTTAGATTGAAGAGATAGATCAATTAGTCTGTCGTAGATGCCACTGAGATTAATCAAAAATATAGTTTGTTCTATAGACAAAGATATGGATTTACCGCAATTAATTGGTTTGTGACGACAGATATAATTTGCCGGCTCGCACATAATGGTGTACTAAATGTATTCGGTTGGAATATGATTTCTGGTTCAGTAAACTGTATAATATTCTAACAATTGCATTACGTGAGTGGATACGAAAAAAAATGTACATCTGTTCCATTGAGATGATTGTAAACCGTATAGGATTCTAAGATTCGCTTTGCATGATTGGATAGGAAAAATAAAAGCTCAGTAATATTTAACAAATTAATACGATCTACAGTTGTGGTATTACAATCCATCTAATTCAGATCTTTTTAATTAATATGGGCCTGCTAATAAGTGTGTACAAATATAGATAGATATTATATATAATAAAATTTTAATCATCTGTTAAATACAATCAATGATAAATTTGCTGAAAGTTATATGCAAATTTTGTTTTCAATATTAATAACAAAATAGTTTTATTTTATTTATATTTAAAATTCGAAATTAGTAACTTATAAATATAATCCAACCAAATACTTATTTCATTACTATCTATCTTATTTATTCAATGACTCATATTGGAGCCCCAATTTAGGTGTGTTTCCTACAATTTTATTTAGAAATTTGGAAATAATAAGTGCTTCAGTTATAGCATTTTCCTGATTTAATAATTGCAATATTTTTAATCAATAAATATCAAGTTGTAATCATTTTGGAGTTTTTCATGGTTTAATAGTTTTCAAGCTCAAAATTAAAAATTATCGAGTTGTACTGTCTTAATTATAGACTTTGGAGGATTTAATATTTTAAAAATTTATAATAATTAATAAGTCTTATTAGTCTCGCTTCTAATATAGTCTCAATCTAAATGGAGTAAATATTTCTTTAGCAGAGTTGGAGAAGATCGGTACATCTCTATTGGAGTCCCGCCCATCATGTGAGATCGATGCACACTACGTACGTGCCCAATTTCTTCTTTTAAGAAACATATATGCACTACTAAGATTCTACCATTAAGTTGGGGTTTCAAGTGTCGACATATGTGCAGTTATATTAGTTTACGGCCCTGATCTTACAATACATCTAATCAATCTAATCAGTGGCAGGATTTTTTTAAGAGATGCCAGGATCCTTCTAATTAATGCCAAAACTCCTAGAAATTTTCATCGTACTCAGCGAAAGGTTTAGATAAATCAATCAAAATGTGTCAAAACTATGTGCATCTGCCTACAATTAGTTTTGAAAGAATCTTGTGTGCTATATTTAGTCCAACGATTTATCATTAATATTATTTATTTTTATAATATACCGATAAATTTATCAGTTATTCTATGATATGCTGTTAGGCTAGGATAATTTTAAGAAGTACTTAAAATACTCTCATAGTTATAAAAGGTTAATAATTCATTTATCCTAATAAAATTTTTAAAAAATTATGAAATTTTGTATAGCCTACTTACACAACAGTTTTATAATTTTTTTAAATTTTTTGATGGTATAAATCAATTATTAAAATTGTTGAACTGGGATAAAATATAAATTCTCTCATCAGTTTTTGAGATGTGAAATAGAATTCAATATAAATCATTACTTTTTTATGTATATTTATTAAAAATATAACTATTTGAAATTAATATTATTTCAATCCTAATGTTTCTATCCTATAGTATTGATTTAATATTTTGATGCTCTATTGAACGTATTGTAGGTCGTCGCACGGAGGTAGTATTTTTTATTTATCCTTATCAGGTTTCAAGCTTACGTTTTTCCTTCATGAAAAGAAGAAAAAAGATATGTTACCTGTGGTGAATGGGATATCTACACAACATTTATCGAGGATGTTTTCGCCTGACTTAGCGTTATTTGATTACCACACATTTCCTTTTATGTAACGGAGCAATTAATATTCAAAAGCAACATTTATTGTTGACGTATCACCTGCACTGAGCTGATCTTTTCCGTGTCGTTTGAATCTCCATTCTGTTCACCAAATGGTTTAGATCAATGACGGTAAGATTAATGTGAAATCGAAATGTGCCAGGTGAAATTTGTTTTTGAAGACGTGAAATAGAATGAAAGATAAACCATTAGTTTTTAGAGTATAAATTTATAATTATTTTTAAAAATATAACTACATGAAAGCATTTGTCATAAAAAAATTATTAAAGAATCTCACAAGTTAAATTCTAACGCCTAATGATATAAATATGTGGAGACTTACCTGGTTGTTATACGGAGGTATTGTAATTATTATCTATTAACTCCAAAAAAAAATTTGGTTAGACTGTAAACATGATTGTCCAATGAAGAAGAAATGAAGCCTATTGATATAATTAGAGAACTGATCGAAAGGATTGAGAGTGGATTCAGTAAGGTTATTACAGATGGAACCGAGTATGAGCAGAAGTTGTGAAACCCACGGAAGGACATTTTATTTATATAAAATATATTTTGTAAGCTAGTTAAGTTTAATTAATTTTATTAACTTCTACTTATGTGTTTAGAAAATCACCACCCTACCTCGTCTAGGTTTACTCTGGCGAGCTCTGACTCTCGACGTAAGGCTATATCGGTTAAGTCCAATCTCCAACAAAGGGGTAAGTCCTGACACTATCTTAACTTATTCGTTCTATCTAAGCCTATATTAGTTAGGTCCAATCTCTTAGTTCAATCGGACATATCGCACCACGTTTGAGTGAGATCTATCGGTTAATTAGATTCCCTTCGCTGTTATCGGCCTCGTGCTATATTGGTTTGGTCCGATCTACAAGATCGATGGTGGTAGATTGAGCCATTGGCCCGGAGGGTTCTCATGTAACGTTTCATTGGAGTGAGTAGGCAATGAGTTATCCTTATCTCGTGTTTCATGCCTACCGTATTAGTTGTTTAGCCGATACATATATATATCTGTCTTATATCCTGAACGATTAATCAACTAGCGATTGATCTGGTCCTATCGGATTTGGCTTGATACTATCTCAATTAGATCCAATCTGTCAGTTTTGTGTCTGATAGGGTTGGCATTGAGATCTGGCACGTTTCATTCCCTATCAGCTCAAATAACCGATGAGGTTAGACATAGGCCTGCGTCGGACATTCGGTCAATAAACAGTTGATGGCCTCGCCTCGTCTTTTTCGTCGTTACGTTTGATCTAGCCTTCGCCGTCTCTATGCCGTTAGTTTCAGCCTCATATTGTCTTGGTTTGGTCCGACTATCGAGACTGGCTCTAACAGTGCCATCATAATGGCCACTGGTCCCCGTGACTTCAGGAAAATTAGGGTCCCACTCCTTGCTTTCATTGCTCACCCTATTCGAAACATCATCGGCTCTTTGGCTGATAAGTACTTTAATATATTTTATGTCTTTATTATATACGCCTTGATTATCTTTTTAGCCGATGCTCAAATGCTACCTTTCTATCAGCAACCACTAGATAGGGTAAGCTGTATCAGCCTATCGAGCGATTGGCTCATTGATCTCATCCTCTTTATATCCATGTCAATTGCATAGTCAAATTGATTTGCACGCCCTCAAATCTCAAAGATTAAGCACATGCACTAGAATTAAGCAGAACTCGCAGGCGTTCGAGTGGCCAAGGCGCCATCCACTCTGATTGGACGTCTGATGGCTCACTGACGTTTTCGCCTGGTCCGATCGGCCTCGCGAAATTTGGCGCATGACACGCTCTTTGGCACAACCGGTGGGACATTCAAGTTCAAAACAATGGTGGGAAAAGATATCAGCATGGACAATATAATTGCAGTGATAATGGAGGATTAAACTGAGATACAATGGCAACAAATAGAGCAAAACATGGTCAACTTTCAGAAGATCTGTTTGAAGTCTTTTAGCATTACTAGATATGGACCGATTCAAAAGTTACAGCTGCCAATGCCTGTTTTGATGGGAGAATCGAGCTAGTCATCACCTGTGAGTCCTCCCAAACTATTACAGGAGATGTTAATGAAGCAGTTCACCATGCACTCATCAACCAGTTGGGATTGTTGGTAAACACTTTACACAATCTAATCAAGAAGACGGTGGATGGATCCATTATTCAAGAACCTGATCAAGGTCCTGTGTATTTGCTGATGAAGACAAAGATACCTCAGGTGAATCGACAAATCTATCTATTTCCACTAGCACAAGGTTGGATTAAGGGACAATGGGATGTTGTTCTTCTAGGATATCATTGACCTACTTACTACAGAGGATATTAACAAGACTATCTAGGTGGCAATCCTGATTCAAACAACCACCATGGATAATATCCTAGGCAATATCAAGTACCACCTCCGCCTCTACAATACCAGAGAGAGATCCCAAGGGAGGACGATTGGTCAGCCAAAGCTACAAAGGTGGTCATGGAGCAATTTAGTGTCAAGCCCAAGGAACTGACTTTTATGTATCGACACCCATATCCAAAGTGATTTGATAGAGTTCTACTGCCGCACCACTACAAGATACCGGATTTTTCCAAATTCTCAGGGCAGGACAACATATCTACGATAGAGCATATCAGTCGATTCTTAGCCTAGTGTGGGGAGGTATCAGTTGAGGAAGCCCTGAGAGTTCGTTTCTTTGCAGGAATTCACGAGATGAGGCTGATAGATCTAACATCGGTTAGAAAGCGACCTAATGAGTTAGTCTCAGAATACATCCAACAATTTCGAGACATCAGAAGCCGATGTTACAGTCTGATCTTGTGCTATGGATAGCTTGCTGAGTTAGTCCTTCAAGGTTTCTGACTCCAATCAGATAACACTTTTCATTCCAAGAGTTTAAGAGACTAGCACATCTGTTACCAAAGGTATCGGCTCACGAAAGCCAATTCTATGAAGCCAAGAAAGAGAGATTTAATCGGAAGGTTGCTTAATTGTAAGTTTACGCATCGGACTCAGACAATAAGGAATCCGATGTTGATGTTGGTTTGGCGAAGTGGACCTGGAACAAGAAGTCCATATCATGTTCTTAGGTGAAGAGTATTGGCAAGAAGGCACGATATAACTTTGACATCAATAAAGCCAATAAGATTTTTGATTTACTACTTCAAGAGAAACAGATTTAACTACCGCCGAACCATGTAATTCCATCTACCAAAGAACTTAAAAAGAAGAAATACTACAAGTGGCACAACTCAATTTCATATCATACCAATGAGTGCAAGGTTTTTTGGCAACAGTTGTAAATAGCTGTTGAACAAGGAAGAATCAAGTTGAAGGATAAGAAACCGATGAAGATTGATGGTCATCCTTTTCTTGTGAACATGGTGATTATGGGATCCTTGATTGATTGGGTTGATGAAGGGAGACATTGAGGGAAATCAAAGGTCACTTTACCGGACCTGGTTGAAAAGTATTCCAGGCGTCAAGACGAAGAATGATGGGTCATGTCACATAAAGAGAAATATAATCCTTATTGGGGCTGTCCGTTCTTTCAGTATTCTTGGTATTAGGATGTGAGGTTTCCATTGATTGAAGACTGTCTTAAGTGTAACAAGCCATGGTTGTACTATGCTAACAAAGAGAAGTCTTCACATAATTGACTACTTCTAAAGTAAGCATCGGTATATAGTTGATTGGGGCCGATTAGTGAAGATTGCAATCAAGAAGTGGCTGACGACAAAGAATTGCATGAAGAACAGCACAATCCCAATCCCTAGTGGTGTCCATCAAGAATCTTCATGAGGAATCAAAAAAGTAGGGCACAATAGTTGTAGCACCAGGAGTATCACAAAAAGCAATGGTGGGATCATGAGGAAGCCGATCTGGGCCAAAAGACAAAATGAGTCTAGCGTGTCAAGCGTAAAGATGATGGTGTTAATACATCAGCTTCGAACAACATGGTGTTGTTCTTGCTTTTGGAGTATAAAGCCTTTTCATTCAATGAGGAAGACCAAGAAGAAGTTTTCTTTCAATTGACGATGCAACCCGATCAAGCTATATTCAGCAAACCAGAAGAATCCAAACATTAGAACCTGACGCCATTATATATTAAAGGGTATGTGGAAGCTGATGACGAAGATGCTGGTTGATGGGGTTGTAGCTATCAATCTTATGCCGTATGTGATGTACCACAAGATGGGGAAGACTGGCGAAGATCTCATCAAGACTAATATGGTGTTAAAAGACTTTAGCGAGAATCCATCGAAAACGAACGGCGTGCTGAACGTGGAGTTAACAATGGTCAGCAAAACATTGCCCACCACATCCTTTGTTATTGAAGGCAAGGGATCGTACAGCCTACTTCTTAGTAGGGAATGGATTCATGCCAACTGTTGTGTTCCTTCTATAATACATCAAAATCTCATACATTTGCAACGAGATTAGATTGAGGTGATTCTAGGTAATCATTGCGGTAACCGATCTATGAATCTAGGAAGCCGATGGGGTCAATTGCCTATTCGGGAAGATATGGGAAGGTGATTTTCTTGATGTCACCATACAAGAAATAAAGTTGATCTAGCAAATCGGCTCAAAATTATTGCTCTAATAGGTAAGGAAAGTTAGGACAAGGATTTACGTCGGTTGATGACTTGGAAGAAATTGATATAGGTCTAGAAGATAGGCCTAGGCTGACATATATAAGTAAAAAATTATGCACCGAGTTTCGAGAAGAGTTAATAAAATTGTTGAAGTAATTTTGGGAATGTTTTGCCTAGGATTTCCGTGAAATGCCAGGTTTAAGCCAATCGATTGTTGAACATTGACTTCCTATCAAACCAAGGTATTGAAAGTTCAAGTAGTGTCTGAGAAGATTGAAAGCAGAGTTACATGATGCAATCAAGGTGGAGATCACTAGGTTGTATGATGAAAAATCCATTAGATCGTGCTGATATGCTGAGTGGATATCCAACATCGTCCCAATAGAGAAGAAGAATGAAAAGCTAAGGATATGTATCTACTTCTAAGATTTGAGCAATGCTACCCTTAAGGATGAGTATCACATACCGATGGCAGATTTGTTAATTGATGCAGCATTGAGTCACAAGATCATTAGCTTTATGGATGATAATATAGGTTACAATCAAATTTTCATGAAAGACGAAAATATTCCTAAGACTGCGTTCCGATGTCCTAGAGTTATCGGCTTGTACGAGTGGATAATCATGGTGTTTGGATTAAAAAAGAGTTACTGGCTTGTACAAGTGGATAATCATGATGTTTGGATTAAAAAATATCAGTACAACTTATGAGAGAGTAATAAACTATATATTTCATGATCTCATTGGCCTACTAGTGGAGATATATATTGATGTTGTGGTAGTCAAATCCAAGAGTTTTGAAGGCCATATAGTCGACCTGTGAAAAGTACTAGAGAGTGCAAAGAAATATGGACTTAGAATGAATTCTCATAAATATGCTTTTAACGTATTGGCTAGGCAATTCTTAAGCATTATGTTGCATGAGAGGGGAATCGAAGGTAGCTAGTGAAGCATCAAAACTATCTAGAACAATGAACCACCAATCAACAAGACATAGTTATAATCTTTGATTGGCAAGCTTAATTTTGTGAGGAGATTTATTTTAAATCTATCAGGAATAATTCAGTCCTTTAGTCCCTCACTGAAGTTACAAGCCGATTAAGAGTTTGTTTAGAGTGTTGAGTAGCAGAAAGCTTTTGATCAAATTAAAGATTATCTGAATTCTCCACTAGTATTAATTCCATCACAAGAGGGGACACCGTTCAAGTTTTATCTGTTAGCTGATGAGAAGTCCATCGAATCGATGATGATACAAGAGTTTGAAGAAAAGAATCGAGTGGTATTCTATCTAAGCAGATGACTTCGGATGCTAAAACAAGATATCCTATGGTGGAAAAATTATACATGTGCTTATATTTCTCATGTATAAAGTTAAGGCATTATCTCGTATCGGCTAATTGCAAAGTTATCTGTAAAGCCAATGTGGTCAAGTATATCCTATCAGCTCTAGTCTTAAAAGGGCGAATTGATAAATGAATATTTGCTTTGATAGAGTTCGATCTAAACTATGAATTGGCTAAAACAGTCAAAGGACAGGCTATGGCCGATTTTATCGTATAACATAGAAGGATCCATGAAGTTTTTGTGGAGCCGATTCCGTGGACTTTAGTATTTGACGGATTGGTTTTCAAGCATGGATTTGGTATCAGCTTAGTGATTATATCGCCTTGGGAGGCAAGCTTTGAGTTATGTTTTACAATCAAGCTTTATCAGAGTATAAAGCGATGTTCAAAGGACTTCAACTTCTAAAAGAAATCAGAGCTGATATGATAGAGATTATTGGGGATTCTTTATTGCTGATCAAGCAGCTGTCCGGGTAATATGAGTGCAAAGATGATGTCTTGAGATTATATTATGAAGAATATCAATATTTATTAAAGGATTTTAAGATGGTGTTGTTGCAACATATTCCTAGGGAGTAAAACTTAGAAGCCAATGATCTTGCTCAAATTGCTTCGGGATATCGGCTGGATATGAAGATGGAAGTTGAAATAGTCGATATCAATAATCATATTGAAACCGATGATTGGAGATGTGAGATTATCCAATATTTATAAAATCTGTCACAATCGGTTTCTAGGAAACTTCATTATATTATCCATAAGTACGTGTTGCTTGGTGAAGATTTATATTATAGGACCATTGGTGGAGTACTGTTAAATACCTAGGTGTAGAAGAAACTACAATGATTATGAGTGAAGTACATGAAGGCATTTGCGGGCTCATCAATAGGCTTACAAGATGAAATTGCTAATGAGGAGAGGTAGGTATTTTTGGCCAATAATGGTGGAAGATTGATTTAGGCACTATAAAGGATGCCAAGAGTGCCAAAAGTCAAAAAACGTATAGTGAGCACCAGTATCAGCTATGAATCTAATCATCAAGCCATGGTCATTCAGAGGTTCAAAAATTAACATGATTGGCCAGATTAATCCTTCATCGAGCAAAGGGCACAAGTTCATATTGGTAGCAATGGATTATTTTACAAAGTGGGTAGAGGCTAACGCTTTGAAGAAAGTTACTTCTAAGGACATGATTGAGTTTATCAAAGAATATAGTATCTATCGATTTGGTTTTCCACGAGCAATTGCTACCGATCATGGTTCTATTTTCATGTCCAATGAGTTTCAATAGTTTGTTACCAATATGAGAATTAAATTTTTAAATTCATCATCATATTATGCTAAGGCCAATGGACACGCTAATGCTTTCAACAAAAGTTTAATTAAGCTGATCAAATACAAGATTGATGAATAGCCACGTAGGTAGCACGCTATATTAGCCGATTCATTATAGGACTATCCGATGACATGCCATAGATCTACTTGAATACCGCCATATCGGTGGGTTTATGAACATGAAGCAGTTCTACGATGGGAAATTAACATTGGTTCTAAGTGGATATCTCTATAGGATCAACTGACGGTCGATGATTATTATAACCTGATGGCAGATAAACTTGGTGATTTGGCTCAAAATCAGCTAAAGGCACTTGAGAGGATCAAGGAGAATAAAACCAAGGTAGCCACGCTTTATAACAAAAAAAATGATGACTAAATCTTTTTCTGAAATAGATCTCATTTGCATATTGATTTTGCTGATTGGGTCTAGAGATAATAAATTTGGAAAATGGTCACCTAATTGGGAATGACCCTATCAGATGAATCGTTTGTGTGCCTGTTAATGCTTATATGCTACAGAGTCTTGAAGGAGAAAAATTTGCCAAAGCACTCAATGAAAAATATTTGAAGTATTATTCTAGTGTTTGGGTCAATGTCTAAATCGGCCAAGTATGGTCGATTTCTTATTCCCTTCAAGACAAGAGCCAATAGAGTTCTATCGGTTGATGGTAGCCATTAGTAGTTGGTATCATTTGCTTAAATTGGCTAAGTGTGTCGAATTTCTAATATTCTCCAAGACAAAAGCCGATATGGTTATATCGGCTACAGTTAGCCAACATCATTTGATATCACCTTTAGGAAAACAAATAAAAATCAACATATCCGATCGAGTTGTATCACACACACCAATGTTAAGTGACATAACAGATTTTCAGTATTGAAGTATTACAAGAATTTCTTCTTTGCTTAAATCGTGTGTAGGCGGATTTTATATATCTCATCGATGGCACGGATGTCTTCTTCGTCGGATCCGGTGATGGTCTTCAAGTTATTGTGCTAACAAGGTGCCTTACACACTATTGTTGCCACTCTGGGCTCTTGATCTTTGGTTGATTATGATATGCCGATAAGGTGGGATTCTCTGACTTCATTATTTTGGCGCACCTTATCGAGCTCTACCATCAAATTGGCTTCACACTTGTTTAGTTTGTCCAACTTGGATTGGGTGTCCTCTGAGTCAACTATATTGTCATCAAGTTTCTTCTTCTCGAATTGGGCAGATAGTCGATTATTTTGAGCCAAGTCTCATTGCTCGGCATGATTGACTATACGTCGCCTGGTTATGATTAGCTGGATCTTGTGTGATTCCATGTAGGGAGCAAGCATCAGAGCATTGGTGAGTTTCTCTAGCAAAAGGTGCTCAATTTTGGCGAGTCTTCCCTGGATCAGTCTGCTATCCTCCACCAATGAGCTAATTGGGATTTCTAGCCAATGGATGATGTCTAATAGCTATTCATGTACATCGGCCGGTAAAGATGGTTAGATCGCTACACTGGTGGCTATGTCTTCATCTATCTCTACGTATTTGCCGATGTCAAAAGAGAACAAATTGGTCAAAGACTGTGAATTGACATTGGTAAATAGGAGAACAATGGGTCAAAGTAGAAGTACAAATACGGGATGAAGATTCCTGAGACAGAGCAAGGGTGGCATGATGAGCAACATTGGCATCGGCTTGATGAGGAATCTTTTCGAGAAGGTAGCCGATGTTCAATGCAGGGGTGATGTGGACTATCTGGGTGTCTCTTGTTTGAGGATCGGGTGCTGTTGAGGATATTGGGACTTCCGAAGGTACCATCGGCTCGATGTTCTTAGTGATTTCTGGTAATTGAACTTCAGGTGCCAATGGTTCAAGCTACCAAAAAGTGAAAATATCAGAAGAAGTATTAAAGAACAGACAGATGGAATTGGCATGTACCTGCAAGGGTGAGGGAGCTGATGTCATTGTAAGAGGAGGTCCTTGGGAGATTGGCATCATGACTGTGGCATCAACACTGGGTTTATATTTCTTGGAGACAGGGTGAGTTGCCAACTTACGTCTTGTTCCTATTGGTCATGATGCTCGGAGGAGAACCGATGGAGAGGGAGTACCATGTCCAAGAGGTGGCCTGGCCGATGGTGGTTTGTACATAATCGGCTGGCCACTTGCACTAATTGTCAGTGTTTTTTAATCACTAACCTGCAAGATTGTGAAAGCTGAGCAATGTGATCAAATGATTACCTTTTCATTAGACTTGGCGTGGTCATGATTAAGGCGTAAGCAATAATGTTCTCCACTTCGACCACCATCAAGCGAAGAGTATGGTGTTGGCAATACATGGCTCAAAGGTGGTGATTGTACGCAAGGATAGATATTCAGCTATCATCCTTAGCCGATGATACTCCAAGGTGTTGTTTGCATCTCCTTGGACTTGAAGCTTGTCGATGAAGAATAAGCTGATGGAAAGCTAGCCGAATCCCAACTAGTAAGAGCTCATGGATGGGTGATAGAATTCATATGATGGGTGTTGGGATCAACCCAATAAAAATCTAGTCAGTAGGGAGTGATAGCCGATAGAAGTATGATCTTTGATTCTTCATCGGCTAGAGTGTTAAGAGAATGGAAGCTAGAAGGCATCTTACATGATGAGGCATCCTTGTATGCAAACTAGAGGGTACATTCCTTGGTAAAACCGTACTAGAAACTCTTAGACCACTAGCTAAGTCCAAGGGAAGTCATCTAGTTTCTAGGAAGAGACGATACGGCTTCACCCATCGAGATGCATCGACATTGGCTGGTTTCACTCTACTCTAGGTAAGCGGCTAGAAAAGTTAGAGAGGTAAGGAGGTCCTAGGAATGGCTTTGGAAGTGTAAATGTTTAGCCATAATTGTATGAACCACCAGGAACTGTCGATCTGACCAACTGGTTGGCTAGCCGATAGCTTATTTGCCACTTGGGAGAGCAGTTGATAGGTGGCTCCAAGCAGATACTGCCCCACGGCGATCTGGCGTCGATCGGCTAGGAACTTTGCCAGGCACTTCATGTTGGTCATTGGGCTGAGGGTCGCACAACCGAAGACAAACCACTCCAACCACAAGTTTAGAAATGCAACGTGCTCCTAATCATCGACTTGTCTGAAAGTCTTGCTGTGTAGAGATATATGCTTAGTCCAACCTCTGATGTTCTTGATGTTCAACCGATGGGTGGGTTTGAATCGGAGGTTGGACATGTTTAAGTAATATATGGTGTTGAAGTAGGTCAGCATGATGACATCCATCAAGGTGGGGGTCATCGTCTCATGACCGAACATTGAGAGTGTCCGACCAGAAGTGAGAAGCTGATTCAATGAGAGGTTCATTTTTCTTCATATCGGTTAAGGAAAGGTTGATACTATGGCCGATTTGCATCTCCTCCTAGATTTTTCTCTTTGATGGCCGATACTCTGATGTACCAATTCCTCCATTCGGAAAATCTACTAGGCCAACATCTAAAGTCGTTGGTCCAATCATCGATTGAAATGGACGAGGTTTTATAAGGGATTTGTTCTATTTTGGAGTTAATAAAATCCGTTGGATCCTCACTACCCATGAGACAATGATAAAACAAATCTAGGTGATCGTCGACTAGGATTAAGATCTGACTCCTAAAGCTCTATAGTAAACAAGAACTCGATGAAGAAAAGGTGAAAAACAGGACAAATTAAACCTATTTAGATTGTGGAGAAAGGGAGTGAATAAAAGTTTACCTTAGGGAGTGTGGTCATAAATGCCATCATGTGAGGAAGAAATGAATAAAGATTAGTGATCAGTGGAGCAACTCGCGGTGATTCGCTTGTGTTTGTTAGAGCTCGTTGAGATTTTAGGGGCTCTGGTGATGAGAAGGCGTGAAGAAGAAGGGCGATGGGGTGAGATGCTTTATAGGAGTATGATGACCTAGCAGGAATCTAGGCCAATTAGGTCCTATTTGTGGGTTGTATGAGCCGCCTCGGTTTGTGAAGAATTCCAACGGCTCGGAATTTTAAAGTCCGTTAACAAACTCCGAAATTGGGGGACATGTGTTAACGCCAAAATTTGGTCAGGCTATAAATAGGATCGGCCGAAGAAGGAGAAAATGATCGGCTCATGGAAGGAAGTCAATTGATACATTGAGAGAGCCGATCGGATGGATTGAGGATAGATTCGATCCGATCAAAGATTGAAGATATCTAGATGGGACCAAGTCTGAGGAGGAGCCGTGGTAACCACGGCAAAATATTTTATCTATATATAATATATTTTGTAAGTTAGGCAAGTTTGATTAGCTTTGTTAGAAATAATTTCCTTGTGTGTTTACGAAATAATGCGTAGGGTTGTCTGTAACTATGTCGGACTCTTGTAACTCCAGGATATAAATATAGACCCCCCTAGAACCTTCTAAAATATCAACAGATCATACATCAATACAACTTTTGGTGCATCGCCACCCTAGCTCATCTAGGTTTACTACAACAGGCTCTGGTTCTCGACACGAGGCTACATCGCTAAGTCCGATCTTCGGTGAAAGGGTAAGTCCCGTCACTATCCTAGTCCGTTCATTCTATCTAAGGCTTTATTGGTTAGATTCGACCTTTTGGTCCGATCAGATGTACCGCATCACGTTCGCGTGAGACCTATCAGTTCATCGATTTCTCTCTGCTGTCATCGGCCTCGTGCTACATTAATTAGGTCCGACCTACAAGATTGGTGGCGATAGATCAAGCCATTGGCCTGGCAAGTTCTCGCATGATGTTTTATTGGAGTGAGTAGCTGATGAGTTATCCTTATCTCATGATTCATGTCTAGCGTATCGGCTATTTAGCTGATACACATTCATATATCTATCTTATATTCTCAATGATTAATCCACTAGTGATTTATCTGCTCCCATCGGATTTGGCCTGATATTGTCTTGTTAGGTCCAATCTATTATGTTCGTGTCTAATAGGGCCGACATCGGCATCTAGCGGGTTTTGTTCCCCATCGGCTTAGATAGCTGATGAGGTTAGACATAGGCTTGCGATAGGCATTCGACCGATAAGTAGCCGATGGCCTCGCCCCATCCTTTTCATTGTTACATTCGATCTAGCCTCTGCCATATCTGTGCGGTTAGCCTCGACCTTATACTTTCTTAGTTTGGTCCGATCTATTGAGAATGGCTCTAACAGTACCATCATGGTAGTCACTGGTGCTCTGCGGGAGGATTAGGGTCCCACTCCTTGCTTACATCGCTTACCCTGTTTAAAGTGTCATCGGTTCTTTGGCTGATAAGTCATTTAATTTATTTCACGTCTTTATTACATATCCCTTCATCAACTTTTCAACTGATATTTGAGCGCTACTTTCTTATCAGTAACCAACCGATAGGATGAGCTGTATCGATCCATCGACTGATATGCTCGTAGGATCAAATTGACTGGTACGCCATCCAATCTCAAAGATTAAAGATATGCACAGGAGCTAATCAAAACTGTTAGCCATTCACGTGACCAAGGCGCCATCGCTCTAATCGGACCTCCATCGGCTCGCTCACGTCTTCGTCTATCCCATCTGCCTTGTGAAATTTGGCACATGACGTTATCATTATTAGGTTTGAAATTTTTTTCTTTTATGCAAAGGAAAAAAGATATGCTATATGTAATGAATGTGAAGTGGATAGCTTCACAACATTCGTCGAGGATTCTTACCCCTAAATTAAGCGTTGTTTGATTGAGGATTCACATTTAGCACACATTTCCTTTTATGCAAGGGAGAAATTAAAAAGCGAAAGCAACATAGCTGATGTGTTAACGGCACAGAGCCGAGTTTTCCAGCGTTCTTTGAATCTCCATCCTGTTCACCACAATGTTTAGATAAAATCACGGCAAGATTAATGTGCAATTGAAATGTGCCAAAATAATCTTCACGTGCCTGGTGAAATCATTCTTTCGGGACGTAAAATAAAATGGAACAGTAAATGGGGCACGACAATTTCTCACCAAAATATAGTTAATATTTTATTTCACCAAAATATAGTTAATATTTTCTGGGACACGATAATTTTTCTATGGCAGGCTACTGACACCAAAGTTGCCACCACGTGCACTCCCATAGTCTAAAAGTCCACACATTAATAAAAAAGAAAAAAGAGTCAATTAGAAATACAATTTAATATATCTCAAATTCAGAATAAAAAATATAGAAAATTATATTAATCTTGTGTGAATATAACATATGGATAGAAAAAACCCTAACCTACTCTACAACGATATTAACATAGAGCTCGGCCATACTTCTCTAATGTTGATCCGATGAGATTAGAGGTGCCTTATATTATCTTGACTATATTAGATTGTACCTTTCTCTAAGAGGCTTTGTATTTATACCCTTAAATACCTCAATATCTAAGTAAAACTAAAAATACAACTATGTATACTATTTAAACAATCCTAGTAACTTTATGTTTGTTTTCTTATCTAGAATTACTTTCTTATCTACTCTATGGGCTTTTGTTCCACGTAAGATTTGGTATATTATACTCCTGCCAAAATATGTACACGTTTATGGGGTATCCTTTACTCAAATAGATATGTCAGCTAGTTTAAGTATCTCAAGGAGTCAACTTGTTGCAGTAGGCTAACGTAGTTGGCACTCATCTAATTAGATTATATCGACATCACTAATCCTTTCATCCGAGTATTGTCATTATAACTGGTTATAATATTTGAATATAGGTTAGAACTTTCTCCATTCAATTGTGTGCACAAAATCTCAGTAGACTATCCACTTATTATGTCTTTTTTCTAAAATACTCAACTAAACTTATCAATAAAAATTAAAGCCCTTGAGCAGTACCGATAGCTTAATATAGGTATTTAAATATAAGCAAGTAAATTGTAATTATAAAACACATAATAACTTTGTATGCCTATATGTAATTTGTCCATACTTATAAACTCTTACTTTCTCTTATTCCGATAGAGTTAGGTTGTCTTACCTACCTCATTCTAATTACAAATACTTTGAGCATTTCTAACTAGAGTTAGGTTGTCTTAACTACCTGTCTCATTCTAATTACTTATACTTTGAGCATTTTGGACAGTGCTGGGTTTTTTCTCGTGGTTGCATTTAGTCAGAATAATATATTTGAGAACATATCCTTTGCTAGTCATAAGAAATTTTAGGTTTGTATAGTATTTAGAGGATATGTACATATCCTATAATTTAAGGATATGAAGGTGCTTTTGTCTGCTTAGACTATTCGATGATTTAATATGATATCTACTATGCGAATAGTCAAATGGCATAAGTATAGAAAGAAGACATCTACCATTGTAGGAAATGTAAGCTACACAATTTAAATGTAAATGTAAAAACTTATTGGTATATTGCACTTCTTTGTCCGCTATCCTCTACGTTTGGGATACTTAGACCATCTTAGCGACCTACTCGGATGAGAAATTTGTACCTTACAACTTATATCTGCACCCTTTCAACAACATTGTCACCTTTGAGTCAAAATTCACTTTTTTTTGATAGAGACAAAGAGCTTTCATGATATTGTGTGATGCAAAATACCACACATAGTCACCATATGTAGGTTATCAGACCTATATAAGATATGCTATGAATTGTCGATCTAAGTCTCATCTAGTCGACCTAAAATTTTGACTGGTGGATAACTTTTGACTTCACTCCATCTTTTGATCTTTTTCTTATTGACCCGGTACATGGGTGGCTAAAGTAAATTTTTAACTAGTGGGTACCTTTAGACAAACATATGTCTTGAAGTTGTTGTTCTTTGGTTCACTTTGTCAATATTAAATGCCAAACAAAGGCCCCGACAAGTCTCCGTCTTACTTGATATAACACTAGTTGTTATGTAATTTGATTTTTCCCAAAATCAACTATTTAGAAAAAATTATTAAATAACAAGCACCTGAGCGAACGGTCTGGAGAAAATATAAACTAAAATTTAAAATATATATTTAGTTTTTAAGTAAATAATATACTTTCGCTAAGCCCTAACTGTATTATCATAAATGTAATTAACGAGTCGTCGGTCTAAGTAGGAAAGTGATATAAAAAGTATCGATTTTTTTTGATGATTTGATTTCTTCAACTATAATCTCGGTGGTATTAATTATTGCATAGTCTAAGTAGTTTTTTATGGTGAAGAAATAGTCAATCTTACCAGTAATATATAAAGGTGATATGACCACTGTGACTCCTCTAGTATTGCTAAGACCAGTGGCATAACGAGATCACAACAACATGTATTAATGGTAATGGTAAGAATGCTACGACTCAACTAGTTTTCCTAAAAACCAATGGTGTAATTAGGACTTAACCAGATTTTTTTAGTTGTAGGACTGCTACAACCCTACTAGTTCCGGATGTAGTCAGTTCTCGACCATTTCCTAGGTGGGAGACCCTTTCTACTCGACCTGATCGTGTGAAGACTAGAGGCGTTGTCGGATCTTCGACAACTTGCACATGTGCTCAGGTTGGTTAGCTGATGCGTATCTCATGTGGCTAGCATGATTCACATTTTAATCAACTCATAAGCATATTATAAGGCAATGGTTTACTTCAAGCTTCTCGTTGGAAACATCTTTCTTATTATATCGCTTGTTTTTCACATAGGGCTATTATATGTAGACCACGACATGCTATGTGATGCCACCGTTTGGGGCCTTTGCTCCACCAATGTCATTATTCTAGATGATATGAGCACTATCTTAGGTCCTCTGCGTGACAACAGAGCTCCTCTGCCATCTTTGTTTTAACTAGCCCAACGATGGCGTGAACAGTATTTCAACATACATGTGGGGTGATTTTAACGCCAAAATTTGGAAAGTCAACGATAGATTGGAAAGACGATCAACTTAAGCAAAGAAGTGTCCGATTGCTACAGGAAAGAAGCCGATCGAATTGAAGCAAGAAAAGATTCGGTCCAAGATTACAAGGTTCAACCTACAAGGCTGCCGATGGTAGAGTGAGCTTTAGGCCTATAGGAAATGTTTAACGAAACATTTTATCAAGCATTTAGTAACCTATTGGGAGTATGGATGGATACACTACAAGATCTAATCAAGAAGACGATACAGGAATTATCAGCTCAAGAGCCTGATCAAGATCATGTACCTTTACCGATAGAGACAAAGTTATCTCACAAAACTTGAAAAAACTAGAGAGACCTATCGGCAAATAAATATCCACCAACACAAGATCGATTCGGGGGGCAACGGCAGGAGATACCTCCAGAATTCTTTCAGGGTAATTTTTGTGGAGGATTTCAACATGTCTACCTAGATGACGATCCTGATTTACACGATTATTATGGAGAGTATCGCAGGCAGAATCGGGTACCCTATCCATCTCCACATGATCAGAGAGATATTCTAAAGGAGAAGGATTGGTTAACCAGAATTGTGGACACGGTGAAAGAGCAATTTGGTATCAAGCCTAAAGATCAAACAGTTATGTATCGGCACCCGTATCCAGAATGGTTTGATAGAGTTTCATTGCCTCACCGATATACGATACCAGAATTCTCTAAGTTCTCAAGGCAAGAGAACATATCTATATTGGAGCACATCAGCTGATTCTTAGCACAGTGTGGAAAAGCGTCGGCTGAGAAAGCCCTTAGAGTCTTTTTTTCCATTGTCCCTCTCTGGATCGGCTTTCACATGATTTTCTTCGTTACCACCAAACTCGATTAAAGGATGGGCCGATCTAGAGCAGCAATTTAATAAATATTTCTTTGCTGGGAGTCAAGAAATGAGACTATCAGGTTTAATATCGGTTAGACAGAGGCATAATGAGTTAGTTCTAGAGTACATCCAACGTTTTCAGGGCATCAGAAGCTGGTGTTATAGTCTTATTCTGATCGATAAACAGTTAGCTGATTTGGCCTTCCAAGGGTTGTCAAGTCATATCAGGTGAGAATTTTTTTCTCAAGAGTTCAACAGTTTAGCACATCTGATGCATGTGGTATTGGCTTACGAGAGCCGATTATCAGGAAAAGAGGAGATGTCGAAGCATTGGAGGCTTGAGGAAGAGAATTTCGAAGCATAAGCCATCATACTTCGAAATTGAGGGGCATGTGTTAACGCTAAAATTTGGAAAGCCCAGCAATAGATTGGAAAGACGATTGGATTAAAAGAAGAAGTGTTCGATTGCTACAGGGAAGAAGCCGATCAGATTGAAGCAAGAAAAGATTCGGTCCTAGAATAGGAGACTATCTAGATAAGACCAAGTTTGAGGAGTAGCCGTAATTCACGGTAGGGTATTTTTTTTGTATCTTATATGGATAGGAAGATTTCGTTAGTTTGGTTAACTTCCTTAGAGATATTTTCCTTTATCTTTATTAGGAAATAACGTCTGATGGTTGTTATAAACACGTCGAACTTTCTAAACCCAGAGTATAAATATAGACCCCCTAGAAATATGTAACAGATATATCCTTCGATCAATACAATCTCGGTGCATCGCCACACTAGATCATCTAGGTTTTACCGGCGGGGTCTAGCTCTTGACGTAGGGCTGCATCGGTTAAGTTCGATCTCCAGTGAAAGGTAAGTCCCGCCACTATCTCGATATGTCTCGCTCTGTCTAAGGCTGCATCGGTTAGGTTCGACCTCTTAGGCCGATCGAATGTATTACATCATGTCCGTGTAGGATCTATCGGTCTATCAAGGTCTCTCCGCCGTCGTTGGTCTCGTGCTATATCAGTTAGATTCGACATAGGAGGTTGCCGATGGTAGAATGAGCTTTAGGCCTATAGATCTCTGTACGACGTTTCATCGGAGTGTTAGCCAATGAGTTATCTATATGTTGAGCAACATACCCAGCGCATCGGCTCCTCGGCCGATACGCACCGAATCTTCAAAGACTTTCCTTTGAGCGCCATGTCAAGTGTATCGGCTTTCCAACCGATGCGCGCCTGTATTCAGAGAGACGTCCTCTTATCGGCTCAGCTAGCTGATGGGTTCGCTTCGCCCTTACTTCAGCACAACCGATCCGATGTCCACTGTCCCGTTGCCATTGGCCTTGGTCTCGTACTGTCTCTCGGTTAGGTCCGATCTTCGAGATTCGGTGCTAGCGGTGTCATCACGGCGGGCGACGGGTCTCGTGCTGCCATATCTGGAGCGACATTGCCTTTCCAGCTAGTCCCTTTTATACGATTTCTTGCCAGCTCGCATATGCCTTCATCGGCTTTTCAGCCAATGAATAACCGCGATAGGTTCCATCGACTACCAGGAGGGAACCCACTCGCCTTGCTATTCTCTAAGTGCCTCCATCGGCTCTGTGACCGATGGATTAGGGCATCATGTTCCCTACACCCGGAGCCATCATATTCTTCATTGACATCCGCCTACATCGGGTCCCTAGCCAATGGAAGGGCGTCCTGATGTCTATCGGCGATCAACTGTTAGCAGGAGCCATCTGGATGCGGCCGATGACTAACTCGGTCCTATCGGCAGCAAGCCGATAGCAAGGGCTCATATCGGTCCGTCGTCCAACTGAGCCGTTTACCTCACCTCCTTGTAAATTGCAGGGTCAAATTGACTGGCACGTCCACACCCACATCGTCGCACCAGATCCGACCAAAACCCATAGCCCCTGGTGTGTGTACCTCGAGCCACAGAGAGAAGCCGACTAACATGCACTAGAGCTAAGCAGACCTCTCATATGGTCAGCGTGCTCGCGCCGGATTCTGACGCGAACAGGTGATTAGCTTGGTTACTTTTGTGATGTATTGTCCAAATAATATAGCAATGGCTCCTAGATGACATAACTATTCGAGCTCTTCTTCAACTTAATCATCATTGTAGATGATATAAGTAGAGCATCGGACCTAAATGAGTGGACCGATTCTGTTGTCCAGAGTACTCGGGTTAGAAAACCTACATAGAATCTCGATAAAACATGTCTGATGGTACCGGTTAGTTTTTGTGAGAAGTCGTCCTGCCATGATAACTTTTTCACAAATATTCCACACTATACCGATCAGAAAAACATCTTAAATTTATGTTAAAAAAGTTTATTGAGAAAAGAGTTCACATAGAAGTGTAATTTAGAAAATATTTTAAATCTGGATAAAAAATAAATAACATTGATAAAAAAGTCCATGTTTTAATTATATTATTTCGTGCTAGGAGCCCCACATTAATCTTGTGAGGTAAAAATAGCTAAAAATTCTCACATTAATTGAAAATTATTAGAATTCACATGATAATAAAAAAAGAAAATAGCTTGATCGTCCTATCAACATAAAAAATACTACTAATAGACGAGATTGTATTCTCAAACCTAAAGCACTGTGACAACGTAGTTAGAGTCCAAACCCCGAAAATAATGAAGTGTTAATAATAACAGATATTTTCTTATTTAAAATGATTTTAAACTATTATGAATATAGGAGATAATAAGCCTTTTTAATGTGTTGAACAATGTCATTAAAGATAGTAAGAATATGCCACTAATAGGGGTGAAAAAGAGATGGTTATTTCTCAACCGCCTGCCCAACCAAAGCATCATAGGAATGATATGGGAAGGAAAATGGATACCTGGTACTACCAATCTAAATCTTCTAGGAAATACGGTTTAGGTTATAAGAAGAGTTGTATCCACTCGTATGTACTGTATTATCAAATATATAACAAATTATTTTGTGAGTCTACTTATAAACATATAAAATATTGGTTAATTATGTTCGCAAAAAATATTGCACATTTTTTCTTGATATATAGTTGAATAGTTTTATCCATAAATAATAATTCGATTGTAGTATTCAGATGTAAAGATTGACTGGGGATAAAAAAATTATAGAGACATATATTTTTATACAGTTTTGAAAAAAAAATAATAACCAAATATTATCATTATATCAATCTAACTATAATATATACCAATAAATAACCATGTTAGCTATTATCGGGCCTGTTAAATTACTCTACAGGATTAGAAATGATCTTGGTTATATTGTCTGAAGGTTTTATATTTATATCTTATATACCACTTTATCGTTTGATAATATAGATACTGAATCTTAGCAGAAATCGAGTACTAACTCTGTATTTATTTATTTGACTAATTGCTTATCTACTCGGTATATGCTTTTTTTCATATATGAGTTGTGTTACTGTCAAAGTAGGTATAGGTCGATAGGTATCACATGTCCCATTCCAATTTTATAAGAAAAATATTGGTTATGATTTGGGATAAGTGTCATGTTCTTTGGTACAATTTGTACCCGACGCCGATTTCCATGGAAAATATAGGATAGGATATTAATATAGCGTGATCCGACCGTATCTGATCTGATTTCACCCCTGGCCACTAATAGCCTCAAGATAAAAATGAAGGAAAGATGAGAAACAAATGTACCATGTTTATACATCTTTTTATTTATTGTGTTATTAAAAAATACTAAAATATTCATCATGTTACTTTGTAGATATAGGAGTGATAAGTTTAGTTAAGTTAGGCCATCTCATAATTTAAAATTATACTGTCATTTTTTATATATTTTTATAATAAAATATAAAAATATATATGAGAAAATTTTATAACTTCACTGGCTACGTAATCTGCGCGGTTCAGCACCGCTAGTTGTTTCAAGAAGAAAATCACATTCGCGTGCTACCTGTGCCCGCGTGGAGCCCATCAACTGCCGTTCGCCTGGTCCTGAAGATCCTGCCCGGCCCACCATCGTTGTTTTCGAAGATTAATTCTGGGCAAAATTCCCATATTTCAGTAAAATAGGAGCACATAATTTCTAAACAGTTGAAAAGTGATCTTGTATAGGGCCTTTATTTGAGAGGAATAATGAACAGAATGGCACAAATACGATATGAATTGTAAGCATTGCTAGCGGAGAACAACATATTTTGTTCAAGTGACCACATAATTGAAAGAGCCATCAAGATATACAACATGATGGATATTTTAATTGAAAAAGGCATCAACATTGTCCCTAAAAGTTGCGGATTGTTGTCGCAACAATTGTATCACCTCCATATAATTTATTGAATTCAAACTTTATTATTTAAAAAATTATGGATTACTTGGTTTTTTAGCGAAAATATATATGCCACTGTAAAGGATAATTGATTGATCGCAGAACACAGAGAGTGAATATGGAGAAAACAACAAACCAAAAACCAAACCAAACTACCCGGTTGTTTTGCTTCTTATTTGGTTTTCGTATGCTGTGAACTGAAATTAAGGAAAAGGCCGATCTAGCCCATTAAATTACGGAAATTACAGATAACGGCCACTAGCACTTCCCATGTCTTTCCCGTGTCGCATTCGCCGAGGCGCAGTCGTGTACTCCCTGCTGGGTGAGCGGTCCGGAGCTGGACGACAGAGAGGGCGGTGTGCAGAGTATCCACGGGCTATGAATCACCGACACGGCAATCAACTGCCGTACTTGTATCTGATATGCGGATGATATGGCAATACGTATATATGGTATGGTGATACGCATATCGGCCAAGTATTGGCCGATTTTTTATTTTTAAGAAAGTAAAAAAAATTCCTGATACACAGTCAATATGATACATCTACGATACGTATGGCTCAGTACATGTTGCACCTCAAGCCCAATTTAAAAGTAAACCTTAACTTTATACACCTCCCTCTCTACTCCTAACGCTGTCTGCAATACTCATCGTATATTTGCGTCGCGACGTCGCACATCACGTCGCCACCATGCGTGATATGAGTTGCTGCCTAGACCATAAGCTCCTCTTCAACTTTAGTTCTATCCTCTTCTAGTTCTCTCCACTCCTATTCTCTGCTCACCTGGCTCTTTCAGATGTAGGTATCTTCTTTCCTTTTCTATGTAGTGATTCATTGATGTTGTAAGAGTTTTGTTGTAGGGATGGATGGTAGTTTTGGTCATGGTTAGAGTGCAAGCTGCTCTTCTCCTCATTCTGCTAGTGGTAGTAAGGAAGATATGGCAGCTAGTGTTAATGTTGAAGAAATTAGAAATTATAAATATCCCCTATGAGAACTTGTTAAAAATTAGAATAGCTTCGTGCATTTATCTTTTTCATTACCAGGTAATCTCCATATTTCATCGTCTCAGTTATTGTTAACGCAAAAATTTAAAAAGCACAGTGATAAATTAGAAAGACGATCGGTTTAAGCGAAAAAGTGTCTGATTGCTAAGCCGATTGGATTGAAGTAAGGAAAGATTCGGTCTAAGATTAAAATGTTATCAAATGAGACCGAGTTTAAGGAGAAGCCGTGGTTAATGGCATAGTATTCTATTATATCTCATATGGATAGAAAGATTTAGTTTATTTGTTTAACTTTGTTAGAAATATTTTTCTTTTATATTTATTAGAAAATAACGTCCAATTGTTGTTATAAACGAGTCGGACTTTATAAACCCACGATATAAATATAGACCTCCTAAAACACATGTAAAAGATCCTTCGATCAATACAATCTTGATGCATCGTCACCCAGTCTATCTAACCTTTTACCAGTGGGTTTTGACTTTCGATGCGGAGCTGCATCAGTTAAGTTCGATTTTCGGCGTAGGGATAAGTCCCGCCACTATCTCGATATGTCTCGCTCTATCTAAGACTACATCATTTAGGTTCGACCTCTTAGACCGATCGAATGTATTGCATCACGTCCGTATAGATCTGTCAGTCTATCAAGTTCTCTCTACCGTCGTCGGTTTCGTGCTGTATCGGTAAGGTTCGACCTAGGAGGCTACCAATGGTAGAATGAGTTTTAGACCTATAGTTCTCTATACGGCGTTTCAACGGAGTGTTCGCTGATAAGTTATCTATACGTTGAGCAACACGTCCAGCACATCGGCTCCTCGGCCGATACGCACCGAGTCTTCAGAGACTTTCCTTTGAGTGCCACGCCAAGTTTATCGGCTTTTTAGCTGATGCGCGCCTATATTCAGAGAGACGTTCTCTCATCGGCTCAGCTAGCCGACGGGTTCACTTCGCCCTCTCTTCAGCATATTCGATATGGCGTCCACCGTCTCGTTGCCGTTGGCCTCGGTCTCATACTGTCTCAGTTAGGTCCTATCTTTGATATTCGACGCTAGCGGCATCGTCATGGCGGGCGACGGGTCTCATGTTGCCATCTCCGGAGCAACATTGGCTTTGCAGTCGATCCCTTTTATACGATTCCTTGCCAGCTCGCATATGTTTTCATCGGCTTTCTAGTCGATGAACGGCCGCGACAGTTTCTGTCAACCGCTAGGAGGGATCCCGCGCACCTTGCTACTCTCTATGTACAATACTGTGCCTCCATCGGCTCTGCTGCTAATGGATTAGGGCCTCGCGTTCGCTACACCTGGAGCCATCATATCCTTCGTCAACATCCGCCCACATCGGTTCTCCAGCCGATGAAAGAGCGTCTAGATTTCTATCGGCAACCAGCCAATAACAGGAGCCATCCAGACGCGGCCAAGGACTAACTTGATCCTATCGACACTCGTCCGATAGCGAGGACTCGTATCGGTTCATCATCTGACTGACCCGTTCGTTTCACCTCCTTATCAATTGTAGGGTCAAATTGACTGGCACATCCGCAACCACACCGTCACGCCGGAACCGACCGAACCCACAGGCCCAGACGGGCGTAGCTTGAGCCACGGAGAAAAATCGACCGGCCTGCACTGGAGCTAAGTAGACCTCCCAAACGTCGGCGTGCTCGCACCGAGTTCCGACGTGAATAGCTATACACATGTTTTAATATATATATATATATATTATACTTTTCGTATTGACGTATGTTTGTTTTTTGAAAATCACGTATCGCCGTATCATCGTACACGTATCGCGTACCCATCATTGTTAGGTGAGGAAGACCGGACTCACTGGATAGTGGAGCAGCGTGAAGACCGGCCGGGGAGAGCGGAGAGGCGAGTGTGGGGCGCCGGCGGTGGAGTGGCGAGGAATGCTGATCAGTGAAGCGGCACAGAGTGGGAGGCTAGCGGCTAGCCAGCCGGCGACAGTTCCTCCTGGCAGGTTGGTTCGCGGTTGCTCGGCGAAGCGCTTCGCATCGTCGTTGTGTCGAATTCCTGAATTCCTTTCCGTGCCAGCCAACGAATTGGACTTCCATGCCATCCTCCTACTCCTTATCCCAGGTCATGGCCACTGCTCATTTCCCCGTCCACGGCGAGATCGATCAGGTGGCGCTCCAGCAGCATTTCTGAATTGGCATTTTGCTGCATCTCGGAGAACTCTAAAGTGTCAACTTTGTACTGGCTTGCATGGATTTAATTTTTCCCAATCGTTACTGTGGTACCTCATATCAATTCCGACTTCAGAGGGCTTCACTTGCAAACGAGTAATTAATTAGCTCTATGTAAGTTTCCGTTGCATGTTAAGCTGGCTGATCCACGAAACTTTGGTAGCTGGGACGTGAGGCTCATAATCAAAGAGATCTAATACAAAATATAATGGTATTGTAGTTCTTGGTAATTTAAACTACCAGCGCTTGGTTTGTAGCCAGTGATATAGGAGAAAGATTGATGGCTCTCACAAAAGGAATTGCAAACGAATAACAGCAAAGAAAACTTTGCTCAACATGGACGAAATCTTTTTTTGTAAAGCACATCAATTGGACAATATTTATGCCAAGAAAAGATAGACAAGTTTGTTCGTATCATCCTAAATACACAAGAACACCAGAATATATACGCCTCTTTCCCCATTGAGAACAGGTAGCAAAAGAATAGAATCTTGAGGAAAAGAGAATCTAGAACTGGGAAGCTTATGATTATTTAAGGAGTAGAAATATAATTAAAGCATACCGGTATCACTTGTAGAAATGCATTCTGAAAACAGGCTTCATCAAACGTACTCTGCTCGATCGCGTCCTTGTAAAGAATAGATGCAGCAGGCACGATCCACGGACAATTATTTGCTTTGGGTACTTCGGGATGGACTAATAATGCAATGATCGAGGTAAAATACGAAGGGAGGCCGAAATTTTGACATTATGACCCTTTTAAAAAAGTTATTTCACAAATGAACTCCTGATAAAACTAATTGTCCAAGGAAAAATTACAAAATCCACCACAAATGTCATAAGTTTAAGATTCTTACCTATAAAATGATTTATTATAAATACATCTCTTCTAATTCAACTTACTTTAAGATTTTCCTTTTGTCGCTGCTCACGCATTGTCGTGGATCTTTTTTTCGCCTATGGTATAGGACTAGCACATCTCCTATTCGACATGGATTTGAAGCCTACCGCATCAGCTGAATTCAACTCGGCCGAAGCACAAGACAGTTAAATAAGTCGCGCATATCCCTTTGCGCATATGACCTTAAACGCATTTTCCCTTAATGACATAGTGTCATATTATGCTCATCTTTCCTACATTGAGTATGTGGAATAAACCAGCTGCCACCAAACTAGACAGTTGTCTCAATAGCCCATCTTTGGATGACCACAATCGAGCCTAGCCGCATGAACGGTGACCACGAATTCTCCTGGCTTGTATTACTAGAAGCACGTGTAGGGGTATATGATCATGAGAACGCACGTGCAATAACAATAGGGAGATATCTTAAACCAAAGTGAACTAGAAGTATTTGAAACAAATCATCTAACAAGAGAATCATTTGGAGGTTTTGCAATTTCCCCATTATACAAATAGATCTACCTCATAATAACTTGAAAACACTAATCAATAATGTCCTAGTGTGACATGGGGCTCTTATGGTGAATCGAGTTTGGCACATACTCAAAAATATGTAACCAACCTCATACAAGAGAGTTCAGCGCTAATACTAATATTATTAAGGCCTTATAATTTAGTGTCTTCGAGTTTGATGTTAAGCCAAGGATGTATTTCTAAAATTAGGTTTTTCATGGTTATAAAATAAGCCTTTGAAAAAGGGCTCTGATATAAAATTTCGGAGAACAGAGAGGTGCCTACTACAGACGACTTTCAAGCCAATGACTACAGACGACTTCAAGTCAGTCAACGGTTGTTGGAGGATAATACAAAAGCCAATCAAACCGACAGCCCTTCTTGGATGTTTGTTGCTAAATTTCAATTATAACTCATCTTGTCTGGGAACAGCTTGGAGTTTACGCGGCTTGCTTCGTTCCACACGAATTAAACGTCCTATCGCTGATCCATATGTCGTACGGTGTAATAAATTTTAATCAATTGTGAAATACATTGCATATTCTCTGCTTTTGTTGCCTATTGTTTGATTTGTTACAAGTTGTAGGTAAACTTTGTTTTAATGTTGTAAAGACAAAGCATTGCAATTTTTAGCGTAGTCACTACGTCAGTTGATTTGTATAAACCCCTGTTGACGGTGGCGTCACCTCAATGATCGTCATTTTACACGCTGCCAATGTAAACCCACAACCGCACTCGTGGTTTTATCTACACTTTGTTTTAAAATTCGAAACACAAAACAATGTTGTTTTACCATTGTGATATTGCATCAAACAATACACTGTTATATAATCCAATATATATGTTGTGGGCTCTTTATCAATAATAAGATCTTTTTAGTTAATGTGTGGATTTTTTAAGTGTCCAATTATTTAAATAAATTGCTAGGAAAGAGTTCATGTTTTTCTTGAGTTACTGGACAATGTTAGACAGCCTTTTGGTCACCTGTTCCGTGTGTTGTTTCCTATATATTTTACACAATGTAAAAGTAGTTAAATGTTAAAAAAGATTGTGTCGATAAAGTGGATATTAGAGGTGGCTAAGTGATGCTTAAGGTGCCATAGCACTCTGGGAAATCGTGAAGTGGGAAATTATGAAGTATCTTAGTTTGGTGTCAGTTACCCAAGCTAGTTGGTCCAAACTAACCAGCTTGGGACGACAGTTTTGAACTAGCCGCCCCGAGTGACAGCCCTAGGTTGGTGACCTGCACTCACGTGTTCCTCTAATGGCCAAATCCAGGAGCACCCAGGAGTAGGATAATTTCAACTATCCTTATCACTATATTTAATGCGGTAGGATGAAATAGCTAGCTTCGTTGCCCGTGCACCAAATTGTATCAGAGTGATAAAACAGATATCTACCCCACTAATAGACGATATGGAACAAGATGTATACCACTCCTCACGTTCGCTAGGCAGCCGGACCACAGTTGTTCTACCCTGTAGCCTAGCTTTTTCACCCATTTTGGTGAGCCCCTGTTGCTGGCAGAGGTGGGAAGCAGGCATTGTTGTGACACTGTATGCCATTCCTTTGACGATAATTGGACTAGCCAAACCTAATTCTTGGCTTCTAGGGTCCACGAGTCCCCTTGTTATACTCTAACTTGCTTTTCGGTCAATGTGGTACCCTGCAAAATATATAAGAGGAGGAATGTGACTGAGGGGCCAGAAGGAGGAAAACCACTATCGCAAACCAAGAGCAAGCAAGAATACATGAGTAGAGTATTACGCTTATGAGTGGCATAAATCTATTTAAATCTTCTATGTTCATTCCCTGTCATTCATGGAAGGCAACCAACCGCCGAATCTATGCGAGTGATCACCCTCTAGACATAACACAGAAAGGGGCTAGCTTAGATCCATGCTCTTGGTTTACATCCAATGATACCTGGCACACTAGGTTGAGGGTTTCCTTTATTACGTGTTTGAGTTCTTAGTTTTACCGCCGAGAGAAGAAGGTGATAGCTAGTAGATGTTGTCACCAGCACTTTTACTCTAATGAGCCTGATGCTACTAAGCAGTGCTACACGCCATCGCCACGGTAGCATTGTTTGGTGCACTACACACGCTCTCACCTTGCTCTAGCACACTCCGCTCCGCCCAAGGCGGATGAGGTGATGCTAGCTCAAGTAGGGCCAAAGCCATCGTGGCTAAAGTAGCCCATTACCGCTACGCTGACGTGCGATGCCCTCTTGTCAGTCTTTACATGGACATGGACACCGTCAGTCTAGGGAGCACCTTGTTCGTGGTGCAAGCACTCCTTGATCAAACACCCCTTCAAGCAGCTGATGAGACACTTGAAAGGCATTGGTGGTATTAGGTTGTCGACCTCGTCGGGATAGCACACCGACTGGTGGTCACTAACAGTGCAAGTAGTGCATCTGGGGCTACCTCATTGTCCTCGATGCTAGCGCAGCGAGCTTCATGTGCCACCGGCATGCCTCCGAAGCATGCTAACAATGCGAGGCCACTAGCCACCCTTGCCTAATGGTTGGGAAGGCAAGACCTCTGCCATCGCCTCGATGAGCGGAGGGACAACAATGATGCATAGGTCACGCTTGAATGAGCCTCCCTAGGCAAAGAACTATTGCTCTCCGCTTCATGGGCAGGTGGCATGCCACATAGCATTAGTTATTTTGGGCATTCACCGAGGAGCTCTAGCAATTGCGATTGTTGGCCAAGTTCTAGCTGACACTCCCGAAGAAGTATGATGGCTCCGATGACCTCGTGGAGTTCCTATAAATCTACACCACTGCAATCCAAGTGGCAAGAGCCTTTGAGTCTGCCAAGGCCAACTACTTCCATGTGTCCTTAGAAGACTTAGCCCACTCTTGGCTCCTGAACCTCTTCGTGGGCTTCATCAGCTCATGGAACGTGTTGTGCCATCAATTCATGGTCAACTTCAAGGGTGCATACAACCACCTCGGCATGGAGTCTGACATCTACATTGTTCAGCAGCAGGATGACAAGACGCTAAGGCATTTTATTTAGTGTTTCAGCCAAGTTCGCAACACCATCTCACAAAACCCACACACACTATGATCACGACGATCTAGTGTATCATTCACGATGAGAGGACACAAGAGAAACTAGCCAACCACAAGATCGATACTATAGTGAAACTTTTCACATTGTCCCATAAGTGTGCCATGATGGCAAAGACACCATGCAACACTCCGACGATAGCATAGGACCCTACCGCTTAGTCGATGGGCGGGATGAGAGCAAGAAGAAGAGGAGGAGGAGGTAGAGCCACTCTGAGGATTTCATCCTCGTGGTGGATAACAAGGCGCAAAAACCACCACACACTCATGGTAGCAAGAGGGTCGCATCCCCATTCGACATGAAGACCTGCAAGTGGTGCGACATCCATCTGACTGAGTTGCACGACTTGACGGAGTGCGTGTAGTCAAGGCACACACTGAGTGCCACAAGGAGTGAGAAGAATGCTAAGTTGAGGGTGCTGACATTGACATCACCCTGCCTACCGAGCTTGGGTTCTAGGAACCCGAGCACACTATCGTAACCCTCTTTGTTGGTGCCTTCGCTTAGACCTCTCGCCATAGCTTCAAGGCCTTGCATTGCAAGCTATTCTCGGCCATCCCGAGCTCAAAGTCCACCAAGAATTTGAAGTGGTTGGACACCCCTACTACCTTCAAGCAATCAGATCATGCCGAGAATGTCTTGGGGACAAGCCATCATTCAAGGTGGTTCTCCCACCACTAGCAACATCAAGGTCACCCGTGTCCTCACAGATGGAGGCACAGGCCTAAATCTCATGTCCTCGTAGGCGTTCAAGCATCTCTAGATCCCCTGAGCCACCTCAAATTCTTGATGACATACCATAGCATCATCCTATGCCATGCCTTGCCTCTTTGCCACATCAAGCTGCATGTGACATTTAGCTCCCGAGGCAACTTCAAGACATAGAGCATCGACTTCAACATTGCTAGCCACAAGCTCCTGTATAATGCAATCCTCAGGTGTCTTACTCTCGCCATGTTCATGGCGATTATGCATTACGCATACTTGGCCATAAAACTCCCTAGCCCGGCAGGCCCCATCAAGAAACATGGGGACATCTAGGCCACGGTCACGTGTGCCAAGCAGTAATGCTTTGACCTGGACATGATCCATGCAAGCAAGCCCAGCCGACCCAAGTGTTCAAGTCCCCTAATTTCCATGCCATGACTTGCTAGTGACGATGCAGTCCTTGTCAAGGAGATCATGATAGGCAAGGATGGGTCCAAGTCCTTCAAGATTAGCGTGGCCTAGACCCTAAATAGGTGTTAACGCCAAAATTTGGTAAGCCTAGGGAAAGATTAGAAAGATGATTGGTTTACTAAAGAAGAGTCCGATTGCTACAGGAAAGAAGCTGATTGAAGGAAGCGAGGAAGGATTCGGTCCAATTATAGAAGACTATCCAAATGAGGCCAAGTTTGAGGAGGAGCCATGGAACTCACGGCAGGGTGACTTATCTATGTAAATTGTATCTTATAATAGAAATGCTTAGTTAGTTCAGTTAACTTTCTTAGAGTTATTTTCCTATTATATTTTTAGGAAGTAACGTCTGCTGGTTATTGTAACCACATCGGACTCTGTAATGCTAGTGTATAAATATAGACTCCCACGAAGCCTGTAAATCATCTCTCGATCAATACAATTTTAACGCATCACCACCCTAGCTTGTCTAGGCTTTTACTAATGAGATCTGGCTCTTGATGTGGGACTACATTGGCTAAGTTCGATCTCCAACGAAGGGGTAAGTCCCGCCACTATCCTGGTATATCTTAGTCAGATCAGTTAGGTTCGACCTCTTAGTCAGATCGAGTGTACCGCATCAAGTCCATACGAGGTCTATCGGTTTACCAAGCTCTCTCTACTATCATCCGTCCCGTGCTGCATTGGTTAGGTTCGACCTACAAGGCTACCGATAGTAGATTGAGCCGTAAGTTTGTAGGTATCTGCATGGCGTTTTATCGAGGTGTTTAGCCGATGAGTTATCGATACCTTGAGCAACACGCCCAGCGTATTGGCTTCTCAACTGATATGCACATGTCTTTAGAACACTTCCATCAACCGTCATGCCTAATGCATCGGCCTTCAGTTGATCCACACATACTTTCAAAGATATCTTCTTACTGTACACTCTATTCCGTCTAAGGCTACATCAGTTAGATTTGACCTCTTAGTCAGATTGAGCACACCTCATCATGTCTGCGCAAGGCACGCTAGCGCATTGGTCTCCCTCCATCCACAGTCTTGTGCTGTATCGGTTAGGCTCGAACTACGAGATCGGCGGTGGTGCTTTGAGCCGGCGTCCCGGTGGATCTTCATGCGGCGTCACATTGGAGTGAGTAGCCGACGAGTTATCCTCAATGCAAGCCCAACATTTGTCGTGTGAATCATCTAACGATCGATCCTCTAGAGGTCAATCTGGACATGTTGGGCGCTTTCTGGTACTGTCTCGGTTCGGTCCGATTTTCCAGGGCTTGCATCTGACCTGGCCGGCATCAACATCTAGCGGGTCTCATTCCCAATTGGCTCGAGCGACCGATGGACTTAGGTGTAGGACTATGTCGGACATTCAGCTAATAGGTAGCTGATGACCTCGCCTCTTTCCTCCCTCGTCGTCACGTTTGGTCTAAGCCTTCGTCGTCTCCATGTCGTTAGTTTCCGACCTCATACTGTCTTGATTTGGTCTGATCTATCGAGGTTGGTCCTAACAGCGCTGTTACCGCGATCGCTAGCCCTCATGGCTTTGTGGGGGATCGGGCCCTACTCCACGCTTTGGATGCCGTGGAGCATAATCAGCTCTTTGGCCGATAGGTCCTATAATCCTTTCAACACGTCTATCTCTCATGCCTCCATTGCCTATTCAGTAGATGCTCGAGCGCTACAGCTTCCATCGGCAACTAGGAGGGATCCCGCGTGTTTTGCTATCCTTTGAATACCCTTGTGTCCCCATTGGCTTTACGGCCGATGGATTAGGATCTCGCTTTCACTACACCTAGAACCATCACATCCGTTGACATCTGCCTACGCTTTCATCAGCTCCCTAGACGATAGAAGAGCATTTCAATCCCTATCAGCGACCAGTCAATAGCAAGAGCTATCAGGACGTGGCCGATGACCAACCTGATCCTATCAGCGGCTAGCCGATAGCGAGAGCTCATATCGGCCCATCATCCAACTGACTCGTTCGCCTCACCTCCTTGTTAATTGCAGGGTCAAATTGACTGACACGCCCTTGAACCTTGAAGCTTAAGGACCTATACTGGAGCTAAGCAAATCTCCCAGGACTTCGCGTGACCGAGCTGAAAGTGCATCGGCAAGCGACCATGTGCCAACTCTTCATTAGCGAGTAGGTCCACATGCTACTTACCGTTGGCTTGATCCGTGAGGTCATTCACACTTAATGGCTCGCCAACCTCGTCATCATTTCTAAGGCAAATGGAGTATTGAGAATGTATGTCATCTAGACTGACCTCAACAAGGCATGTCTAAAATATCCTTTTCCTCTTTCCCACATAGATCAAATAGTCAACTCCACCGTAGGGTGCAACATTTTGTATTTTCTAGATTGATACTCTAGTTACCACCAGATTTGTATGACTAGAGAGGATGAGGAAAAAACCACATTCATCACCCCCGTAGGGAGTTTTTGTTATCTATACGTGCCTTTTGGGTTGAAGAATCCTAGCCCCTCATTGCAATGAGTAATCTGCATCACTCTTAAGTCACAAATAGGTCACAATGTTAAGGCCTATATAAATGACCTAGGCATCAACTCCCTAGATGAGGCCACGCTTCTTGAGGACATAGCATAAATGACCTAGCCATCAAGCTTAACCTATTGAAGTGCACCTTTGGGGTCCTTGCTAGTAAGCTTCTCACGTTCCTAGTGTTAAGCTAGGGGATTGAAGCCAACCACGAGAAGATGAGTTCCCAACGCATCTCAAGGACATGCAATGCCTCACAGGTTGTATCGTTGCTTGGGGGATTTCATCTCAAAGCTTGAGAGTGAGGTCTTCCACTTTTCAAGTTGCTTAAGAAATCCGGCCACATCGAGTGGACTCTAGAGGTAGAGCAGCCCCTACTAAGCATGAAGGAATATCTCATCATACCACTAGTCCTCCTGGCACTACAAGAAGAGGAGTCACTTCTCCTTTACATCACAGCCACCCCTCAAGTGGTGAGTGTGCCCCTAGATGTTTAGCGCGAAGCTACAGTGACCCTCGAGCAACATGCTAGGTTTGAGATCCCAGCAGAGCCCAAGTAGGTATTAGGGCTCGAACTTCTTGCTAGCCCTAGGCAATATGCTAGGTCCAAGCTCCTAGCAGAGCCTTGGGTGACAGCTATGCCTAACCTGCTAGCCAGTTGTTAACGCTAAAATTTAAAAAGCCTAGGGAAATGTTGGAAAAGATCGGCTGAAGTAAAAGAAGAGTCCAGTTGCTATAGGGAGAAAGCCGATTGGATAAAGCAAGGAGAGATTATGTCCAAGAATAGAAGATTATCTAGATCAGACCGAGTTTGAGGAGGAGCCGTGGCACTCACGGCAGGGTATTTTATCTATATAAATCGTATCTTATATAGGAAGATTTAGTTAGTTTAGTTAACTTCCTTAGAGAAATTTTCTTTTATATTTTTTAGGAGATAACATCTGATGGTTGTTGTAACCGCATCTGACACTGTAATACCAGAGTATAAATATAGACCCCGTGGAAACCTGTAAAGGAATCAACAGATCTTTCAATCAATACTACTTCGGCATATCGGCATCCTAGTTCATCTAGGTTTCTACTGGTGGGGTCTGGCTCTCAACGCGGGGCTGCATCGATTAACTTCGATCTCCAGTGAAACGGTAAATCCCGCCACTATCCCAATATGTCTTGCTCTGTCTAAGGCTGCATTGATTAATTTCGATCACTTAGGTCGATCGGATGTATCGCATCATGTCCGTGTAGGGTCTATCGGCCTATTAAGCTCTCTCCGCCATCGTCAGTCTCGTGCTGTATCGGTTAGGTTCGACCTATGGGGTTACCGATGGTAGATTGAGCTTTAGACCTATAGCTCTCTGTACAGCGTTTCATCGGAGTGCTAGCCGATGAGTTATCTACACACTGAGCGCCACACCCAGAGCCGATACGCACCAATCTTCAGAGACTTCCCTCGTGCGCCACGCCAAGCGCATCGGCCTTCCAGCCAATGCGCGTATGTCTTTAGAGAGACATCCTCTCATCAACTTAGTTAGCTGATGGGTTTACTTCGCCCTTGCCATATCCGGAGCGACATCGGCTTTGCAGCCGGTATGTCTTTTATATGATTCCTTACCACTTTACATATGCCTTTATCCGCTTCCAGCCGATTAAAAACCACTACAGCTTCCATCGACTACCAGGAGGGATCCTATGCGCTTTGCTTTTAATAACCTTCGGTGCCTCCATCGGCTCTACGGCCGATGGATCAGGATCTCGCTTTCACCACACCTGGAGCCATCATGTCATTCGTCGACATCTGTCTACGCCTTCGTCGGCTCCCTAGCCGATGGAAGAGCGTCCCGATCCCTATCGGCAACTAGCCGATAGCAGGAGCCATCCAGACGCGGTTGATGAACACCTCGATTCTATTGGTGACCAGCCGATAGCAAGCACTCATATCAATCCATCGTCCGACTGACCCGTTCGCCTCACCTCCTTTCGCCTCACCTCCTTGTCAATTACAGGGTCAAATTAACTAGCACGACTGCACCCGCACCGTCATGCTAGAGCCAAGCGAACCTCACGGGCCCCAGCGTGCATACCTCAAGCCACAGAGAAAAGCCAACCGACCTACACTGGAGCTAAACAGACCTCCCAGGCATCGGCGTGTTCGCGCCGGGCGTGCGAGATCCGGCGTGAACACCAACCTCAAGCAAAATCCTAGGTCTGAGCTCCTAGTTAATCATAGATAGCCCAACAAATTTGAACTTTGAGGAAACACCGAGCACGCAATGAGACCTGAGCCCTTGTGAGGTCCTCTACAAGACAGCTCCCTAGGGCCCCTTGCTGATTTGAACTGAGCATCACCTAGTCCACTTTGTCAATGAGGTTCCACACGATGCCAAGACTAGACACCCATAGGTGTAGAAAATGCTATACGTAGTTCTATGATACTATTTTCAAGCTTACAAGATCTTGGTTGTGACTTATTCCCTTGGGCAAATCTTGTGCAATCACGAGGGCGCTAGGCATGTCATCAAGTTAGCAATTGAGCTCACTTATTTTGATTTGCACTTCGTCAACTATTGTGCCATAAAAAGCTAGGTGTTGGTTGACTTTGTGGTGGAGCAGACCCTGGTGCCTGAGCTCAAGGAAGTGCAGTTCTCCACTAACCTTGATGAAGGGGAACTCGGACAATGGACCCTGTGTTGGCTCATGCACTTTGACAGTTCCCTCATGATCTAGGGCGTGGGGATCAGAGTGTTACTCATCTCCTCACCTGAAGAAGTAGTTTGTTATGTTGTGCAAATTCATTTTTGCATAACCAACAACATGGAGGAATATGAAGAGTTGCTCATCGGCCTTAGGGTTGAGGTAAGCCTTGAAATCTAGCATGTATTGGTAAATGGTGACTCCCAACTCGTCATCAACCACGTGTTGAAGGAATATAAATGTTCAAATCATCAGATGATAGAATATGTGAACAATGTGAGAAAGACGGAGTGGCATTTTGATGGTATTGAGCTATGGCACGTCCCTCATCAAAACCACATTCCCGCTGATGAGCTATCCTACCTTGCTTCTTGTTGTGTGCCTATTCCGCTTGGAAAGTTTGAGGAAAAATTGGCTCAACCTTTTGTCTCGGTAGCTAACTGAGACAAAGAGGAAACTTCATACCAAGGCAAGGGGAACTAGGCGACAACTTCAATAGGAGATCTAGTTAAGGGGTCATTACCCAATGAGTACACTATGTTCGCTAGTTGCACCCAGGAGCCCTCGTGGATGGACGAGATCTATGGGTACTCTAAAGAAAATATCCTTCTTGATGATGATGCTGCCATAGAGCAGATCACGTGCCAAACAAAATAGTACATCTTGGTGGATGGGAACCTCGACTAGCGTGAGGTGAATGGCATAACCTGAAGTGCAATAGTCAAGAGGAAAGGCAATGAATTGCTTATTGATCCACAAGGGTGAGTGTGGTACCCATCCATTATTCCATGCGATGGTCGAGAAAGCCTTTAGCACGGCTTTTAATGGCTAACAGCCCTCTAGGATGCCACCGAGCTAGTACATTGCCACAGGGCATGCCAGTCCTATGCCAAGCAATTCTATCAGCATTCTAAAACCCTATGGACAATTCCCCTATCATGGATGTTCATAGTCAAGGGGCTAGACATTCTCGGGCCGTTTCTTCGAGCTGTTACGGGCTATGAATACCTATATGTTGCCATCGATAAGTTTACCAAGTGGCCTAAGGCATTTCTAGCTATCAAGGTCGATCAACATTGGCCTTTAAGTTCATACACAGCATCACCTGCCGCTTTGCCATCCCCAGTAGAATTATCACCAAGAATGGGGGGCAATTCACTAGCACCCTATTTAGGGATTAGGGTGAAGACCATGGGATTAAATTGTGGTTCACCTTGGTCACTCACTCGAGTAGCAATGCCCAGGCATAGAGAGCCAATGTAGAGATCTTGGAGGGGCCAAAGACGTGAACAAACTACTAGCTCAAAAAACATGGCATGGGCTAGATCGATGAACTATCAACTGACAAATGAGCTAATAGGACCATGCCAAGTCACACGACTGGGGAAACACCTTTCTTACTCGTCTACGGTGCCGAGGTAGTCCTCCCTCTAAGCTCTCTATTGGCTCACCATGAACCAAGTTGTATGCCAAGGATAACCAAGAGCACATGAGGCATGACGATGTTGACTACATGGAAGAATGACACTAGTCACTTGAGGTTAGGTACCTTGTACATTGCCTCATCCTAACGTGAGCTAGAAGGAACAAACCTTCCTTTATGACTAGCCATGGAGGATATGACCCCGCTCCCTAATCCTTGGATCATTGAACAATTGCACAAGTTCTACCCTTGGCACATGTAAGTAGGTGGTTGTGCACGGGCCAACTCGGATAGGATCCCTTCCATCTTCGAGTTGGTCGGGGGCTACCACCCTACACATACTCTTCATTATATGCTAAATTTTGACATATTTTTCCTTCCCTCATGTTTTTCCTCCATGATCACCCATTAGCGAAAAGACAACCGTCACGAGAAACATGACAACCCATGTTTTTTCCTATTGCAAATAGGCATGTGCTAGCATGTAGTTTGGGTTTCCATGGCAACTTGGTCATCACGTGCCCTGCATCAGTTCTCAAACTTGTAGGCCATGCCCTAGGCATCATTGAGCTCCAAGGTCCTCGGGCAGTCTTACCAACTCAGCGAGAGTGCTCAGGGTGGCCTAGGCTTTTGTGGTGGGCTGTGGTGTCCACCCTAGCTAATTCTGGCTAGCTATTCATGAATGGACAACTTTGCATCTTTGTTAAACCAAGTCTAGGATGATCGTCATGAAACCCCTAGGTTCCCATATGGGCCACCTCATGCGTGGAAAAAGGGAAGGAGATAGAGAGCGTGCAATGATGTTGGAGTCTTGAGACCACACATACGTAGGCCTGGGGGCTTGTGCTCGTAGATCGAGGGCCTAGGAGAAGACTTTGACTAAGCTCTCACACACACATCGCGGTACAACTACATCAACCTATAACAACCGCTAGTAGCCCGGGCCATGTATGCACCACAAGATTAGAATGAAGTTTGAGGGTGCATGGCCCAAGTGGACACATTGGGTAACTACAAGCACAACCTCAAGAGCTACTTTCCCAAGAACCAGACGTCTCACCATGGCTTCAAGACCACAAATGGAAAAAGACAAGTGCAAGCTTAAACTAGAAGTTTGTCAATACCATGTCACTCCTTGTTCACCTTGTCACTACTCATCACTCCTCAGCCATGTGTTCTCTTTAAGTGCAAGCTTAAAGAGAATACTAGGGTAGTTGGTGCATACCGTATCACTCCTCGTTCCTATCGCCAGGGCGTACATCATCATTGGAGTCTTCACTAGCATTGTCGATGCTTTCCTCATTGGTAACCTCGAGTTTGCACTCAAAGTAGCTAGCGATCTCTATGGCAATATTGCGGACAGTGACCTAGGTTTCTTCTCCACTGTCCCTAGGAAAAATGGGTAGCCCTTGGTATGAACACTATAGGAAGAAGACCGGGTCTTGGGCATGGTAGGCAGCGAGGACGCCATGCTCTGTGCCAGCTCACACCCCTCCTCAGGCACCATGTCTAGGAACCCTCTATGTAGCCCTTGTCCATGAGCTATGAGAACCAAAGGGCAAAGTACCATGGTGACTCAAGCTCATGGGCACCGATGACAGTGAAGCCAAGCCTAGCCTTCTCCACTATGCACGCGCTCGCTCGAAGGAGTCCTTCTTGAGCTTGGTGAGCATCGTCCCCTCATTGTAGCTGGCTCAAATGCCTGCTAACATGCAGCAAGGTTGGCTACTCAAGCTTCCAGCTCATCCTCCTTGTGTTCGAGAACCGCCATCTGGTGTGCACACTCAGACTCCCTAGTGGACGCGCTTCGCTCTTGTGTGTCAAGTGCGCTCTCGCACACCTTGACCTCCATATCATAGAGCACGAGTTGCTCCTCTCCCCCTCCCAACAGAGATTGGCCATGCATTAGGCCAACCTGGCCTTGACTTCTTAGATGCCCTCCTCATGCCCATTGACTAGGGTGTTCCATAGCACTAGCTCATGCATGCACTTTTCCACCGATTCCTTGTGTGCAGGGATCTCTCCCACATGGGAGGTGGCTTGCTTCTCATAGGCCGTAGCTTACCTTGCGACCTCCTCCTCGGTAGGTTTAGCCTTCTTCTACATAGTAATTGCCTCATAGTGTGTTTCTTCAAGAGCCTTCCTTTTCCTCTTGATCTACTAGAGGACCTAATTGTTGGGAGTCTATGCCTTATCAACTTTAGACATGAATAGCTTCCAGGCTTCCTCCAGCAGCTCGTGCTTTGCCACGAGGGCCTGGCATCCATGGTCTAAATTGGCCCAATCGACTACAATAGCCTCCTTGTATTGGGCCAAATGGCCACCGTCGTCTTAAGTATGTTAGGTAACACCCCTGAGGTCACTCGATGCAAGGGTGGGCCTAGTACAGGGTAAGGTATATCATCCTAGGCTATTCTTGCCACCATCAGTGTTCCCACCGGTACCTTATCAACCATCATTGTTGCTATGGCTGCTTTGGCGTTCTCTTCTGCTACCACTCAACCTTGTGATCTAGCCTAGCTTGCTCAGGTCCTTCCTTCAACATTAGCATGAAGGCCTCACTCTCCAACTTATAGATCTTGCCCTACTACTAGGCGGGTGCTACCTCTAACACAATAGCATGCACCTTGGCCTTCTTGGTTAGGCTAAAAAAGCATAACAAAACCCCTAGTAAAAGATCATCATTAGATAGAGGGAAAGCGACACTTATGCAACTGTCAGCCCCTTGCAATGCCATTGGAAGCCCAGGTTCTTGGACCCCTTGGCACAGGCTTCGATTTCTTCATTGGCAAAAGTTTTGCCCGCTATTTGAGCTAGGCGGGCAGACCCCTATGAGCCTAGCCATGCTTCCTTGAGCTTCCCAAGGACTTCTCACAAGCTACCACCAGCATTGGCGCTCATACCCTCTTGGGGCTGCTGGGATGGGGGTGATCCAATGAAGAATCTGTGAAAGGTGATTGTTTTCCTTTCCTTTTTTGATCACTAGGGCTCGAGGCTCCCTAGGCACTACTGCTGCCCTATCTATCACCTGTGCTTAGCATCGCTGCACCTTCACCAATGTCTTATAGCACCGTGCCACCTTTCTTGGTTCCCATGCCTAGTGATGTCACACTACCATCGTCGACCCCTACATTTAGCGATGCCATGTTGTCGTCCCCCTTGATGTGAATTCCTCTAGGGGTCTAGGATGTCCCTCTTCCTTGATGCCCTGAGCATCAAATGTCGAGAGTCTAGCCTAGATCGCTAGGCGCTTAGCTTTGTTATAGAGTGCTAGGTCTTCTTAGGGATATTCATATCAGCATTGATGCCGGGGGGGGACCAGTCTTCATACCCATGTAGCCAATGAATCTCAATCCAAGTCTACAATCGTCCTGATGTACGTTTGGGTGATGTTTGCCAAGCTAGAGTAAATCCATGCCGCCTGCGCATGCTCTCATAGCAGGGCAATCCTGCGGTGCAAGATATCAATAACCAACATTGCTGAAGTTGCGGTGCAAGATATCAATAACCAACATTGCTGAAGTTGTCCCTACCATGCACAGACTAGCGATGTGTACCAGCATAGGGTCTAGTCGAACATCAGGCTTGGGGGTTCCTTCCTAGATCTCTTTTTGTGGTCTCTCAGCTAACCTCGGGAACAAGAGGCGATCGTTCGCTAGGATGCTAATGTACACTCAGTCATGGCACCAAATCTCCCACTCATTGAGTAGTGACTGCAGGATGTAGAGGTCATTGGTGCCTTCTCGTGGATGGAAGCCATAACAACCCATCATCTTTAGCTTATTGGTGCTATGTTTCATTGTCCTAACCACCCTTAGTATGGAGAAGTATTAGAAGAGGTCCACTAATGGCATCACGCTGACAAACATATCGCACAATTATGCAAAAATAGCCAGCATTACTACCGAGTTGGGAGTGAGGTGCATTAGTCGAATCCAAAAGACCTCCAATAGTTATATGAAGAACGATGAGAACGTCGACATTAGGCCCACTGCAATGAAAGATAAGAAGACCACAACCTCTGTGGGATTCTCTAGATAGGGTGAGAAGGTTGTCGGCCTGACTGACGATTACCCCATTTACCTAGAGGAGACCATCATCACCTTTACCTTCACCGCCTCGGCCTTGGTCTTGAGGCAGGATGACAATAGAACTTCCCCACGCTATGCTGCGTCAGTTGGATCTAACCATAGTGGCATGTGGAAGCAAGCGGGGAGTGTGAGGTTGCATTGGTTTTAGTGAGCTAAAAGGGAAAAGAAGGACAAAGGCAATGAAAGTAAGAAAGCAAATAGAAAGTGCTTGCCGCCAAACCTTGTGGGGGAAGTTTCAACCAGACCAAGCGGAGGTCCTACCGGGGAGAGACGGCGGCTCGGTCACACGAAGGCCTGGGAGATCTACTTAGTCCCAGTGGAGGTCCTTAACCTTCGAGGTTCGAGGACGTGCTAGTCAATTTGACCCTATAATTGACAAGGAGGTGAGACGAATGGGTCAGTCGAACGATACACCGATATGAGTTCTTGCTATCGGTTGGCCGCTGATAGGATCGAGTTGGTCATCGGCCGTGTCCAGATGACTCCTGCTATCGGCTGGTCACTCATAAGGATTGAGATGCCCTTCCATCGGCTGGGGAGCCAATGAAAGCGTAGGCAGATGTCGATGGATGTGATGGCTCTGGGTATAGCGAAAGCAAGATCCTGATCCATCGGCCGCAGAGTCGATGGGGACACAAAAGGGTATTCAAAGGATAGCAAAGCACGCGGGATCCCTCCTCATTGCCAACAAAAACTGTAGCGCTCTAGCATCGGTTGAATAGCCGATGGAGGCGCGAGATAGATGCGTGGAATGGATTAGAAGACCTATTAGCTAAAGAGTCGATGACGCTCCGCGGCATCCGACTCGCGAAGTAGGGCCCAATCCATCGCGAAGCCACGAGGGCCAGCAACTACGGTAACGACGCCGTTAGGACCAGTCTCGATAGATCGGACCGAACCAAGATAATATGAGGCTGGGGACTAATAATACGAAGATGACGGAGACTTAGACCGAACGTGACGACGAGGGAGAAAAGAGGCGAGGTCATCGGCTACCTACCAGCCGAACGTCCAATGCAGGCCTACATCTAAACCCATCGGCCGCTCGAGCCGATGGGGAACGAGACCCGCTAGATCTCGATGCCGGCCACGTGAAACGTGAACCCTAGAAGATCGGACCGAACCGAGACAGTACCAGGAAGCATCCGACGTGTCTGGATCGACCTCTAGAGGATCGATCATTAGACGATATGTGAGACGGATGTTGGGCTTGCATTGAGGATAACTCGTCGGCTACTCACTCCGGCGAGATGCCACATGAAGACCCACGGGGCGCCGGCTTGAACCACCGCCACCGATCTCGTAGGTCGGACCTAACCGATGCAGCATGATACCGTGGATGTAGGAGGGAGACCAACGCGCCGGTGTGCCTCATGTGGACGTGATGAGATACACTCGATCCGACTAAAAGATCAAACCTAACCGATGTAGTCTTTGATGAAACAAAGCGTACAGTAAGAAGACATCTTTGAAGGTATGCATGCATCGACCGGAAGGCCGATGCACTAGGCATGACGGTCGATGGAAGTTTTCTGAAGACGTGCGTATCAGCTCCTCAGCCGATAAGCTAGGCGTGTTGCTCAAGGTATGGATAACTCATCGGCTAAACACTCCGATAAAACGCCGGGCAAAGACCTACAAGCTTACGGTTCAATCTACTATCGGTAGCCTCGTAGATCGAACCTAACCGATGCAACACGGGACGGACAGAGAGAGCTTGGTAAACCGATAGACCTCGCATGGACGTGATGCGGTACACTTGATCTGACTAAGAGGTCGAATCTAATCGATACAATCTTAGATAGAGCAAGATATACCTAAATAGTGGCAGGACTTACCCCTTCGCTAAAGATCAAACATAATCGATGCAGCCCCGCATGGAGAGCCAGACCCCATCGGTAAAAAACTAGACAAGTTAGGGTGGCGATGTGCCAAAATTGTATTGATCGAGAGATGATTTGCAGGCTTCTAGGGGGTCTATATTTATACCCTAGCATTACAGAGTCTGATGTGGTTACAACAATCATCAGACATTACTTCCTGAAAAATATAATAGGAAAGTATCTCTAAGGAAGTTAACTGAACTAACTAAACATTTCTATTATAAGATAGAATTTACATAGATAAGTCACCCTGCCGTGAGTTTCACAGCTCCTCCTCAGACTTGGCCTTATTTGGATATTCTTCTATAATTGGACCGAATCCTTCTTCACTTCCTTTAATCGGCTTCTTTCCTGTAGCAATTGAACTCTTCTTTAGTAAACCAATCATCTTTCCAATCTTTTCCTGAGCTTACCAAATTTTGACGTTAACAGAAATCTATACCCCTTTTTCTGTGCAAAAAACTCTAGGGAGTTGTCCCTAGCGTGAGAATCAAGGCAACGTCCCCTCTACTTTGGTAGGGGCCATTACTCCATGGCGCAGAAGATGTCTACACTTAGACGAGAGGGGAAAGTAGAGTGTCACTGTCAATTCAGCTCCCTACTTCACCCACGCTAATGCAGAACCAAGTCACGCCCCCTCTCACTATCTGGCACGCGAAGAAGGGAATGAAGGCTAGCATAACCTTATAGAGATGGGCTGAGGAAGAGAAGAACCGATCAATGGATTTACGCCACCTCTAGGACACTCACGAGATGGGCGCCACCCCATTCACGGGGCCATCATCTAAAGTTGGGGTCAGGGGCTACTACAGACAAAGTACAAACTAGGGGCTCCAGCTAAATGGCTAGGAGGAAGCAAGGTGACGCTTAGGGTGCTATAGCACTCTAGGGAATAATGGAGTGTGAATGATCATGGTTTGATACTAGTAACCTCGAGTTGGCACCCCCAAGCTGGTTGGAGTGAGCTAGCTAGCTTCAACTAGCTGGCCCGAGCTGACCGGCCCCAAGCTGATGGTCCTGAGCTAGCCAGCTCAACAGGACTGTTCTGAACTAGCCGCCCTATTGGGATAGCCTTGGGAAGGTGACCCGAGCTCATAGCCGTTCAGGAGCATGTTAATCCCAACTACCCCTAACCATCATAGATTGAAATGCCTTGCTTGGCTTGGCGCCCTTGCAGCTTACTCTAGTTAAACGTGGAACAAGACGTATACAGCTACCTATATTTGCTAGGCATCTAGGCCATAGTTGTAATACCCGATAGCATAATTTTTTCATCCATTTCACTGAGAAGTTAACTGGTAAGCCCCCTATTGTCCGCAGCGGCAAGAGGAAAGCATTGCTATGGCACTATAGGCTAGTGGTCTTACAACAATTAGATTAGCCATATCTAATCCCTAGCTTCTAGGGCACACTGGTTCTCTCGTTGTACTCTGATTTGGTTTTCGGTTACAAGGGGAGGGAGAGAGCCAGAAGGAGAAAGACAGCTGTAACATATCAAAAGTAACCAAGAATACAAGCCTACCTAAATATTCCGTGTTTACTCCATGCAACCAACCGTTGAATCCACATGAGTGATCAACCTAGGGCTAAACAAGTAGCTAGCTCAGGTCCTGCACTTGGCATGCATCCACCCACAAACTGGTAATAATATTGATGATTGGTGTAGTACAGTTGGTATTAATTTGTACCTGTTTCTAGTATTACCTTTATTTTAAATTGTTTTGTCCTATATTAAAACTTTTTATCTTTAGAAATTTAAGTAGTTTAGGAATTAATGGTTAAAGATATATATTACGAATGTATTTCTCATGGTGAATTTACAAATGTAAACCTTATAATATTAAACTATGAATTAACGGGTAAAGATAAAAAAATTTAACTTACTTAAAGGACAAGTAGTTCGAAATGGAGAGAGTAACTACTTAATTGCTCATTATATTTTTACATACACCATAATGACATCGGCTCGTTCCAAGTGCATGAGCACACCTAGCTGTTACTGGACGCGGCACAACCATTAATTACCACCATATATAATACCCCGCGCGTATTGTTGTGGGTTGACTATTATGAATAAATGGTCTTAAAAATATATGTAAGTTAAAGAAAAAGAAGTGATGAATAAAAGATAATTAAACGATTTAAACTCTTCAGCTAAATGACTAGGGAGATCAATAGTCTTCCAATTAAAGTTAATGCAGCTACTATAATTATAACGATGAAATGCATACAAATAGAGGAGAAATAAAGGACTTTTAACTTCAGTTTCACATCAGCTGAGACTTTTTCTTTCACTCCAACGGATGATTCAAAGGTCAAAATATTTAGAGTGATGTGAAGAAGCACAAGTTATATCATGATAAAGTAATGAATATATCACTAATCTTCAGGATTTATATCCAATACTTATAAATATTATACACATATAAATATATAAATAATTTTAATAGAAATTCAGTGGGAGAGAGGATTCGTGGTCGCAGACCGAAACCGAGCGACATCAAACAGGACGAGGAGTCCCAGTCTATCCAAAGCTCAAGTGGCCACTACAGCTCCTATGAATTCGTGGTCCCGTGATCCTTCTCCGAGTACATCGTCATCGTCAGTTCCTTGTGTAGATATAAACCCATATTTCAATAATTTCTACTCTATGAGTGGTACTACAGACGACTGATATTTCTCATCATCAATTATTCAGATCTCATATATAATCCAGACGTTGGTCCAGTTCACGTGTAAATGAGAGGAACTGACAAACACCGCCGCTGGCCACGGGTGTTGGGAGTTCATGATTAATTCCTAACAAATTACATATAGCTGAGAGAGATGGAGATTAATAGCTAATTCTCGATCTCACTCAATTACTTCTAATAGTACACCGGTCCAAAATATTGGTGACAGGATTAAAATCTTAATAGTGGAAGATTACACCTTTATTAGTTTCTTATTTATCTGCATTTGACATCCAGTGGAATAACCACTTGAAAGTTAAATTAGGTTTTTTTTACCTGTTCAATTATTCACGTTATATTCTTGGTACATATTCTTATATTCATGCTAATTGTTTTTAGGTGATAGGCAACATATCCGTTGATAATAAAATATTCACGATGACTTTTTAATACCAAGATATATGTGTCATATATGTTTATAGTGGTAGATTGTGTTTGTTATTTATAAGATGAGTACAAGTCTGTTATAGTATGTATTTATATTATGTTTAAAAAAAAGAAAATTACTGTGTACATGACTTGATCTGACTTGGACGTCTCACATCTAGTCAAGTCGTCGCCCAGTTGCCCACCGTATCCCCGCCCCTCGTTTCTTTCTCGCAGGTGCATGGTATTTTCCGCGAATTAATGAAAGCTTCTACACCCCCCTTCGCTATTGTGTGGGCAGAGATAGGGGGCACAAGATGAGTGGAAGATGGGTTTCTCGCCATACCACTGGAGGCGAGAAAATAACTCGGAGAATCAAGGTACTTGCATATATACAACATCATGTTTTCTTTTAGTTTTAGTGTTGTTGAATTAGGCGCTTTCCCCCTTTCTCAAATTACTCGTCCGAAATCATTAACACCCAGTTTGGCTCCCATCAATTGAATTTGATTGACGAAATTGGACTGCAAATACTATTGCATTAATATTTCAGTTATAATTATAAATTTGCGTTTGGTAGCCATTCAAATCAGAAGTTTTCTTTTCTTTTCTTTCCTGTCCACCGCCGACAGGTAAAGATCAGAAGCACACAACCAGATCAAATTTGTCTCAATGAACAGGCAACATTAATCAACAAATTGGAAGAGTATGCACTACATGCGTGGCTACGTGTCTTTTCGCGCCGGAACCCGGTACGAGCATATCGATGAGGTCTGCTTAGCTCTCGTACAGCCCAATCGGCTTCTGTCCATGGCTTGAGGTACGCGCGCCGGGGCCCGTGGGTTTCACATCGACTCCGGCACGACGGTGCGGGTGCGGACGTACCAGTTAATTTAACCATGCAATTGATAAAGAGGTGAGGCAAATGGGTCAATCGGACGACGAGTCGATACGAGTCCTCACTATCGGCTGACTACCGATAGAATCGAGTTAGTCATTGGCCGTGTCCGAATGGCTACTGCAATTGGCTGGTCGCCGATAGAAATCAGGGCGCCCTTCTATCGGCTGAGGAGCTCATGTAGACGTAGGTGGATATCGATGAAAGATACGATGCCTCCGGATGTAACAGACACAAGGCCCTGATCCATCGGCTGCAGAGCCGATGGAGACACAGGATGGAGATGGCAGCATGAGACCTGTCGCCCGCCATGATAACGTTGCTGGCACCGAATCTCAAAAATTGGATCTAACCGAGACAGTACGAGAACGAGGCCAACGACAACGGAACGGTGAACGTTGGATCGGACATACTGAAGTAAGAGCGAAGCGAACCCATCAGCTAGCTGAGCCGATAAGTGGACGTCTCTCTAGAGACAGGCGCGCATCGGCTAGAAGATCGACGCGCTTGGCGTGGCGCTCAAAAAAAAGTCTCTGAAGACCTGGTGCGTATTGGCCGAGGAATCGATACGCTGGGCGTGATGCTCAACGTATCGATAACTCATCGGCTAACACTTCGATGAAACGTCGTATAGAGACCTATAGACCTAAATCTCATTCCATCGTTGGCAATCTCGTAGGTCGAACCTAACCGATACAGCAAGAGACTGACGATGGCAAAAAGAGCTTGATAGACCGATAGATACTACACAGACATGATGCGATACATCCTATCGCCCTAAGAGGTCGAACCTAACCAATACAACCTTAAACAAAACGAGACATATCGAGATAGTGGCGGGACTTACCCCTTCGCCGAAGATCGGACCTAACCGATGCATTCCCGCGTCGAGAGCCAGACCCCGCCGGTAAAAACCTAGATGAACTAGGGTGGCGATACACCGAGATTATATTGATCGAAAGATTGATCATTATATATTTTTAAGGGTATATCTTTATATCCTAGGTTTACAAAGTCCGACGCGTTTAGCATTGGACGTTATTTTCTAACAAAAATAAAGAAAAATATCTGTAAGAAAACTAACTAACTAACTAAATCTTCTTATCCATATAAGATAGGATAGACTACCCTATCGTGAATCACGGCTCCTTCTCAAATTCGGTCTTATATAGATAATCTCTTATTTCTAGCACCGAGTCTTTTCTTGTCTTAATCCAATTGGCTTCTTTCGTGTAGCAATCGAATACTTCTACGCTTCAGCCGATCGTCTTTCTAATCTATTAAAAGCCTTTTCAAATTTTAACGTTAACAGTATCTGATTCTTCCGAATAAAAAAGAATCAATCAGAAAACCGAGGAAGCGAGCCAATACGTTTGAGAGATCTGAGATAGAACAGCTTTCAACAAGTTGTCTGTAGAAGCTCCTAATCCCGTTGCCGTTGCAAGGTCATCCTTGCACATAGCGCCTGTGATAGAGGCGAGCTATGGGTGCGGGTATACAACTAGGATTTAAACTAAAATTTCTAGCATGTAAATCAGAAAACCACTTAGAGATTATGGATCCCTAGTAATAGTATGCACGGGCTGTTGTTAGTGCTACTGTAAAAACAATATTCAAATAATGTGTTTTATTCATATGAATGTGCATGCGACGACGGATGTGCAAGCAATTTTTTCGTTGTTTTTCCAATGCAATGACGAATGTGCAGCAGTTGTGACAATGTATGTGCAAGCGGACTTTTATTCTCTGAAAACAACTTATTGGCCCCTGAAATTAATAGGGCTTGTTTGGATTAGTACTAATTTTTTGTTGTACCAAAATTTTGACAATTTAAATAGTGCCGTTTTGATGTTGGGATTGGTGTCAAATTTCACCCATACTAGCTCTAACTTGTAGTGCTATACATCTATACCCTATCAAATTTGGTAGCACCAAAACTTGTCTCGGTTTTGGTAGGGTATCAATCAAAACAAGCCCATAGCATCAAACTGTGACGTATTTGAGACCCGAGTCTAGATTGGTGTCGTTCCAGTTGAGAAACCAAATTTTTTGATAGGTGAAAAGTAGCACCTGAGCTAGAGTTCAAATCATAGACTGGAATCCAAATCATCAACACTTGGGTTCAAATTAGAGACAGGGACCAGTGTCGTTTTAGATGAGAAACCATTTTTTATCAGGGAAATGTAGAACCTAAGCTAGAGTTCAAATTGGAGACTAGGAATCCAAATCGTCACTGCTGGTGTTCAAATCGGGGATTGGTTGTCCCCAACTCGCATGGCTCACATGGGTTGCCAATCTCCAGTGAAATCCTCTCTCGTTCTCATCTTTCCCTTGATAAGTGCAGTTGGAGATAAGAGTCGATGGTTTCTCTAATATGGATAATAACAGCAACTGAAGATAGTAGATGGGCGTTGGATATAGCCCACAAAGTTAACGTAAAAGACAATTCGTGCTAAAGCATTGTAGGATTTATATATGGTCTAAACCGAATCACTTACTTAATCAGTAACTAAGTCTTTGTAGTTAACGTATGAGCTTCTAAAAAGTGTCCAATTCAGATAATGTGCGTAGGATAGATTCGACTACTTAGCAAGCCAATCAATGTTTTCTCCTTGCACGATCATCTCTACTTGTATGATGAGCCTCTCATGTCCAAGCAATGATCAGGACTGTAACGCAGTAGCATCTCTACCAAGTGTGCTAGCAACCTCGTACGACTAGAGTTTAGCTCAAGAACAAAGGGGGCGGCTGAAGGTTTCAATGAGTAGTTATCTCCTATGTTCCCTTGTCCCCCTTGCCTAAAGCTCTCAAAAACCGGGTCTTATAGATCTATATTAGGACTATTTATATCATATAACTTATAACTAACTAATTGAGCCATATTTTATATTATATTGAAATAAATCGTTACTACCGTATTGTCCCAATCTCCTCATGATCAGTGGCACCCTCCGCTCCACTCACCTCGTCCATCTGTTGATGGTTGCTCACTTGGTATATTGCTTTGTTATCATTACTGGTTGATGGTACACATACATGTTCGAATGATTCGATGTAATGAACATACATGCCTGGTAAGTAATTGTGACCAGGCGATTGATTCCACGGATAGATATCTATGTTAAATTAATACATGGGCATATGATGGATGTAAAATTATATTGATAGGCTATCCTTGTATAGACCTAGTAGACTATACCATTTGGCTTAAGGGTATTTTTAGCCAAGGAATTGGATTAAACTCTAGAGGAATGTTTAGGATATAATAGATGATGTTAGTATTACAAACCTAATTAAAAACAAAGAAAATTGCATATACTTTGTAATGGTTAGGAATGTTATACAGCAAACATATTTGTTTATTTTATGATGTTATAGAGCAAATTTAACTCCGCACGTGTTATGAAGTTATATATATATATATATATATATATATAACGATATAATCTATAGTATCTTTTCTTTTCATGGCCATAGAGTGGCATGCAAAAGTTCAGAGTATAGCCTGATATTACATATAAAATTTTCAGTTAAACTATAGTTAATATGGATCTTAAGTTGTTAATTTAATTATAATGGATATGATGATTCAGACGGAACCAAAATTAGATATAGGAGACAAAAGTTATGATCTTTTGAAACCTGTTTATCGTAGAACATGGTTAATTGAGAAGAGGTGGAAGGGAGAGCTGCGCTCTCGGAAGGGAAGGAGCGCGACTCTCCGGGGCTTCTGCACGTGTACATGGCTTGAGATGAGATTAACCGGTAATATTCAATCTAATAGTTAGAGATAATAAGTCTACCAAATTAAGTAAAAATTAAAGGCATATAATATAGTCAATATGGCATGAAAGAAGACAGGATATAACGTAAATCAATCTTTTACAAGTTAAAATATAGTCAATATGGGTGTTAAATTGTTACTTAATGATTTAGGTGGATGAAAAGTTGTATACATGATTTAGGATATACAGCCTATTGGTAGCGATCGTCTAAACCGACCATTTGTGTGAATAGTTCCATTTTCACCAACAGATGTCTTAAGTGACCGCATATAGTAAATTATCTTCGTAGGTGGTCGACATTCTATACAGGAGTGGCTTTTCTAAACAGCCTTTGCAGTCTAGGGGCACCTGCGAAAATCTACGAAAACCATTTTATGGTAGTGACTGTACATACAGAGGCCTTAAAGACTATACATACTGGAGACAAATGTCTAGCTCATTTCTCTATTAAAAAAAAAGTGAATTGCATATTGTTACTAATGTTGTAGCTTAGACTATGAGAAGGACACTCTTTTCAATTTAGACTAGAAATATTTACAGTGTTTCACTTTAGAGCCATTATTCTTCCTCTAGCCCTTGTCTTGAAGAGGTCGGCTCTCCAGTGAGCAGGCCCCAGCCCCTGCCTCCACACGAATGCAGTAATGGTCTTAGTTGATGCCGGCGGCTTGCTGCTCCTCCTGATCAAGATCTCGTTGCCTAGTGCGTGAAGACTATAGAGTGCAACAGCAAGGTTGTGTCCCTCCTACAGCATGACCTTGCTCAGGCTGCTAATGGTCTAAACGATCATGATCATCGGCATGGCTTGGTCACTGGCACCAGGGCCGGTCCCGAGATTTCGGTGGCCGAAGGCGAAATTTAAAAGCGGTCCTTAATACAACATCCAAATAATATATATATCAGCCCAAGCTTTGTTATCAAAATTATCCTAATTTTTTGGATCATAAATATGGGTAGCAAAAACTTTATTTCAACAGTAGTAGATTTTGCAGCAGAGGAATTAAACATATTGTCATAGCATATTAAATACAAGTGAAACTCATAAATTACAAAGCAATAGAAGCACCAAATTAATTTAAACGCGTCTTACCAATTGCAAATCGTTGGCCGGCGGCAAGCCTTGTCTTGCTGTACGGTAGCCTTTATGCATGGTAACTTTCACTTCCCACATCTGAATCAGTCTAGAAGCATTCGCCTTACCCCCGCACGTCCTCACCTGTCGACAGCGGGTAGACAGGCAGTGGGCGAGGGGCAGCAGAAGCGGAGAAGAGCGCTACGCGTCGGCGAGGCCACTGGTAGCGCGGCGTGTCAACGCCCGAGGTCAGTGCGCGGTGCGCCTGGAGGGAGAGCGTCGAGCGGCCAGCGGCGGGGAAGGGCCGATGATCGATCGCCGTGACGTGGTAATCTCGCGGATCGATACGGAATTGTCGGCAACAACGCCGCTTCCCTCAGTCATGGGATGATCGCTGATGGGCCACAGCCTAGCTAGCACTACTGTCAGACACATAAGAGGGAGCCCTGAGTTTGGGGGGCCAGTGCCGCCGCCCCTCTGCCCTACCCCTAGGGCTGGGCCTGACTAGCACAGTGATGTAAGGAGAGAGACGAAGAGAGCTTGAGGAATAATGGTCTAAAGTGGAGCATTTCGTAAGTTTAGTCCAAACTAAAAAGAATTGCTAACCCTTATCCATAATGTAACATCGGTAAACAAATGTGGCCCAATGTACAATTTACACCTATATCAAATGGCATTAACTACATCAGATGGCATTAGGCAGGCGTTGGTCTAGTTTCAGTCGATACATAGGTACAGTATGCTATCAAGAAATCATTTGAATATGAAAATTTTGACATTTTGGCATAACAAAGAGATCAATTGTATGAATTATCATCAATAATGGCAAAAGCATTTTTCTTCCACTTTTACCGTGACTGTGAGTCTTCCGTGAACTGCACTATGTTAGCATGTCTTAAGACATGAATTTTTTTTGCATGGGTTCAGGATTGCATTTGGTAGATGGTAGATGGCAATGGTATATTGAAAACGGAAGAAAATCACTTGTACAGCAGTATTTCGTAGAATTTGCATTTGTTAATAGCAATTTACAAAATCGGTCTGTTGTGAATGACAAAAAACATAGAAACTCTATCTAAATATTACAATATAATTTTTTTGTTGGATGTAAACTAATTTTCTTTTTGTTCCTTCCTGACTAGAAAGGAGATAACCTAATATCAATTTTGATGATTGCGGTATCTGCACCGGGACTAGTGGGGAGATATCGGTACGGAACAGAAATATTTGTCAGTTACTTTTGTGTGCTTGTGTTCTCTGTTTACATATCCTGGCCTGGACTTGGTTTGTTGCGGGGAGATGGCCATCAGTTGTCTGATACTGTGTACTCCGCGTGGAGGGACCGGGATTTGGCTGCGTCCAGTATCTGTGTTCGGGTCTTAAGCAATCTCGTAGTGACTACAGCATATGGTCAGCTACTTGTAATCAATGCAAGTTACATAATCGTTTCCCCGGTGTTCATCGTCATCGTTGTCTTCATGGTCGCACTTTGGCTTAAGTTGAGGAAGAAGCCTGAGGAATCGAAGAAGAAATTAGCAGACAGAGAGACATACAAGAAGCAACCTGGTACGCTGGTCTTCGTAACATTGTTTCCCTATATTCTCCTATCATGCGAAACGATAACGAGCGACAGGGGCGATGATTTGGCTCTTTCTCACTTCCTTCTGTTCTTGAGCTCCGCTCTCGGCGCAGTGGCAGTAATGGTGTCCAACCTTAAGCCTGTCGACGCTGACTCAGCCGGACTGCACTTCCTCCAAAAGACATGTACCGTCTTGCTAATTGCAACCCTGCACGTCGTGGCTGCGAAGTGGCTGGGGATGGAAGGAACGGTATGGGTTTGCATGCCAGAGCTCACCGCAATGCTTCTGTGGTTCAGTGAACCTGACCGTATTTGGTATAGCATAACAGAACCCATCAAACGACTGTTCACATCACTGAAAGACAGGCTGCCGCTTGTCAGCTTAGCTATTGGCATTCTTGCACTCTTGATGGCCGTCATCTATGACAATGTTCACAGCCATATCCAGGTTTCCTGGTACAGCAAAATGGCCTTCCGTATGTTTGTTTCAATTGCTCTATATTTGTTTGACTTCTGGATGCTATGTCGCTGGCCTGGAAGCACATTCAAGTCTAAATAGCCAAGCCTATCAATCCTCGTGGCCATCGGAATATTCTGCTTTAGTTCAGCTGCCATGGTGCCTTTCAACCTACTTGTCTTGTGGTAGTCTAGCATGTTTCAAATAAGAAAACGCCCTCGCTACTAACATCTATTGATTACAGCAATATTTTCATTATTTTAAATACTCATCTTCCTTATTACTAATGTTGCTTAGCATGATTTAGAAGCGCTTAACATCCTCCTCTAGAATAGATTAATTTTACTTTAAAGCTTGTAAAATAAAATGGTTAACTTTATTTTTTTATTAACATGAAATATATTTTTTTAATTTGTATTCTAGATTATAAAATTTATAAATTTTATGGAATTTTGTGGCAATACAATTGCCAATTTTCATATTAAAAATGTAGCTACTCTATTGAATTGTACTGGTGTGGACTCTTTTTTTAAAATTTCTCTGTTGTTCATCAGTTTTTTATTCCAACTTTCAGCATTTTAGGGATTCACAATGAAAATTTCATTAAAATAAATTATATATGATTTTTTAACATTCAAACTAAAAATCAATCTAGTAGTTTTACATGGACTATTGTTTTGATATTTTAAACATAATTTCAGGTATCTATAAGTTGTATTTACATATCAGCTTTTGGTTTTACATATTTGGCATAGACACTTGTTTACATATTTATTTATTTATTCTGGATTTTAATGATTTAGTTATTTTAATTAGCAATTCATATTAAAATCAATTTGTTGGTTTTATTATGTTTTTATTCCAAACTGCAATTAATCTTGAATTATGTTGTATTTGAACTCTTCTTTCAATTTGTATCTTTTTTTTATTATTCTGAATTTCAAATGTTTACAACTTTTAGTTAGATATGGACTCTTGGTGTTTTATATTTTAGATTAACACTTATTATATACTTTTATTCTGAATTTAGTGAAAATTTTATTTCGATTTAGAATTTCTAATGTATTCAAATAGTTGATTTTATTGTATTTTTTATTCTAAATTTCAAATTTATTCCATGTTGTGTTCTATGAGGACTCTTTTTTAGTTATCTTTATTTCTATTCTGAATTTTAGATATCCTAAATTGTATTTTTATTTGTACTCTTTTTTTCTTTTTATCTGATTAATGTGAGAATTTCTCTGCCATGAAAGTAAACGTGATAGCTTCTTTTTTTTATTACTTTATTAAGTTAATAGATAGATGCCAAGTATATAATTATGAAATGGGGCCTGGATTATCTAGTTCCAAAAGAAATGCAACTGGTCTTAGTATCCCGATTTAGTATCTTGTGATTCTATCTTACGAAGCAAAAGGATACTGATCATACCTATTATTTAAATTTTTATAGTATCCTAAACTTACCATTCACTTTCATACAATTATACCAGATCTTATCTTTGTTCTACGATCCTATGAAAACTTTATTTAACACAAGGTGGATAGAAAATAATATGAATAAGTACGCGCAGTTAAAAAAAGTTAATTAAATTTATTAAAATCAATATTATATGTTTACATATTACACACTTTCTAAAATTCGACATATCTTCATCCTGTGATAGTATTCCTGTTCTATAATATCATTTCAGTATTTCAGATATACGTTGAACTTGAAAAGTTTGGGGATCTCAATATTTACCACTCACAGTGGCAATGAATGATGTAGCACTCATGAGAAACCATGCGTCACGGGCGTTAGCTCTCGACCAGAGAGTGTGCGTTTGATTTCGTCGGAGGACGGGGTTTCGGCGGGCTGGCGTCCCGTGGTGATTGCGGTGAGCACGGCGAGTCGAGAAGGTTTATGGGAAAACAGAGGAAACGAGAGATGGGTAGAGAACTCATTAATCCTTGTCCAAATGGTAATGTTTAACTCCTTGTATAGTTGTATAGAACACTCCTAAAGAACAAAATCCTAATTAAATGGAACGAATCTTAACTACATAGTTATCCAGCAGTTTCCGCAGACCACGCATGCATGCATAATCAATGGCTACCTGCCACGCTATTGTTGATGGCGTTGACAGCCAGCGTTGCAAATGGGACCATGGCCGGCGACGGCGCCATCCGGTGCGTCAGGAGCCTCCATCCAAGGCCCGAGATCACGGGCGCAGCACTGAGCACAACGAAGCCGCGCGTGGAGATGTTAACCGGAGTATCTGAAGGTCGGCACCGCTACGGCCAGGAACCCCGTGAACGTAACCTTGGTCAGCTCCAAAGACGCCGGCTTAAGCTCTTCAATACCGTCAGCGAGGACACGGGCACCATCGTCGCCGACTAGAGCTCTGTACATCCATACCACGAACGACAGCTTTAGTGGAACGAACACCAGCCACGCCTCCTCCCCTCAGCGCAATGTAGGATGCTGCGGCCGGCAGTGGTGAAAAAGCGGACAGACATCTAATCTCTAAGTAGTACAGACAATGCTTCCTGCTTGGTGAGTCTTACATTAAGTGTGACCTTACATTCTTCTCTATCTTCTACTGTCTCCCCTCTCTCATTGTGGTTCATCGGCAGTTGAACCCTAGGAGCTCCGATAGATGGTGAGAAGGGAGCTCTACAAGGCCAGCAAGAAAAAAGCCCAAGAAGATGCTCGCCAAGCCATCCCTTGTCTCCCCCCATCACCTTCGCCATGTATGTCATCCTTGCCACCAAGAGTTGGAGGCCCAAACAGTCCAACGGAGAGGGGCAGAAGGCGGACGGTGATGCCAACAGCCCACATACCGACGGATCTAGAGGGCAACAACAGAGGTCTTGATGGTGTGGACAAATAAGCATACCAAATCTAGAAGCAAGCCTTCCTCGGGAGGTGGCAGAGACAAGGTCGGCGAGAAGGGCTGATGTGGCCGATAAGCGTATTAGAGGTGGTGAGATGCCTCATGAGGAAGAGGGGCCGAAAGGAAGGAGAGAGAGCTCGAGGTGAAGGCAACAAGATCAGAAAAGGTGGTGTCAATGTCCATCTTGTCAAAGAGGGAGGACAGCAATGTATGACATGCCATCCTACGTGCGGCCTTCTTCCTCACCTTCTGTGTCTATGCTTGCAAGTATCTTTGATCTTGTTGGAGAGAGAAGATGGCAGCTCATCATATGCCATCCTTCTTGCACCTTTCTCCCTTAGCATCTACATTCGTACTTGTAGCTATTATTGTGCTCGTCGTCCTCTACCACTGCTCGTCTCTTGACCTTGTTTGCCGGTGGCATGGGCGAGATCTACCAGCCTTATGGCCTAATGGTTGGCTTAACAGGGCTTCATCATTATTATGGGACTGCTATAGAGAGATAGGCTATGGCTGTGGGCTATGTTTGAATGTCCAATTTGTTTCAAACCTGAAGTATGTTTTTTTTTAAAAAAAATCTATAGAAAAATTGTTTTAAAAGTTCATATTAATCTATTTTTTAATTTTTAACTAATATTTAATTAATAATATATCAATAAATCGTTTTATTTTACGTGAGAGATTAGCTCTACCGAAGTGAGAGATGACTGGATGGTGGACCATGTCTCATCGTATTTTTAGAATTTGATGTGGCTGTTTTTTTTAGTGTGCCACGTTAATGCTGTACGGAATAAAAATGGTTGTTGGATTTAATTTATATTTGTTTTAAAAGTTAAGAGATACTTATAGCTAATTTATAGTTGAAATTATAGTTGAAAGATATGGATAAAAACCTATAGTTCAGTTTAGGGAAGTAAAGTAAAGTAGACTTTCCTATTCGTGGCCGCCCCCGAAGGATTACGGACCACTCGTTTTATCATCGTAAAAGCGTATATGCTCGTTTTTAGTCATATCGTCTGGTCATTCCAGCAATTCGTTTCCCTGCAAAATGGCATCCACTTCCCTGTCTGTCCGTTCTCCGACCTCCTTCCCCTTCGCCACGGCGGAAGGAGCTCGCGGCCGCGTCGGCGCGGCTCAACTGGTGGGCACCAAGCTCCTCCCCTCGCCACTTCCGCCGGTGGCCACGACCGCGGTGCCTCGGTGGATCCTCTTGCCGGCCGCTGCCGGCATCTGGGACTTCCTCTCCGACGGGGTGAGGGGCGCAGCCGCCGCGTCCCTCGCCGTCCGGCGAGGCATGCAGCTCTTTCAGGAAGGTATGAGGATAAGGAGACTTTCTTGCACCTTCTTTTCCCACTTTCTTTCTGTAATTACAGAATAAGTCCCGCGTGTCAGCCAATAACTGCATACAGAGTGCGGCACGGCGAAGCTGTTTTTGTTATTTCGAGAAATTACGTGTGGGTGATTGTAAAAAAACTTTTTTTGGGCTCACTGGCAGAGTTCGATAGGGCGATTGAGTTGGTTCACCGGCAGAAGCAATGTACGTATCGGTAACACTTAAGAGTTCAGTGTGAGTAGTCGTGTTCTATTGTGCCAGTTGTGCTATTTGCCGGCATTTGGATGTGAGGAGGATTACTGACTGCAATTGTGCTTTGCTTCAGATCTCTGGCAAAGGGGGCTTTCACTCTACTACCCGGATAGGTACATAATCATTATCCATTAGCAATCAAGGTCACATATGCTCGAAGCTGAAACAAGTGAATTTCGAGCCCTTGATTGAAACCATGTGTTAACATTTTTTATCATGGGTCTAATTTATCGAAATAGGTTTTGTTAACATCAAATTGGTAAGCCCCGCAAATAGATTTGGTTAAGAATCGGAGAGCCTATCAGCTTATAGAAAGAGACCGATTGATAGATAGAAAGAACCAATCAAACAGTCGAAGATAGAAACTTATTTAAAGGAGTTCAGATCTGAAGAGAAATTATGAAAGTCATGGTAGGGTAGCTTTATAGATAAACAAGTTTTAGTTATTTTTTCTTCTATATCTAAGATAATATATTCTGTTTTATTATTAGAAAAGTCTATCTTGTATTCGTGTGTGATTTATATAATACTAAGGTATAAATATAGACCTTCTGGAATCTTGTAAATCATCACTATAGATCAATATAATCTCGACACATCGCTATCTTAGTTCATTTAGGTTTTTTCCAACGGGTTCTGACTCTCGACGTAGAGCTGCATCGGTTAGGTCCGAATTTCGGCAAAGGGTAAGTCCCACCATTATTCTGGTATATTCACTCTTTCTAAAACTGTATATGTTAGGTTTGATATCTTAGTTTGATCAGATATATCATATCACGTTTGCATAAGATCTATCGACTTATTAAGCTTCTTTTACCGTCATCAGTCTCGTACCGCATCGAATAGTAGATTGAGTTTTAAGTTGACAGATCTTTACCTGACGTTTTATCGGAGTAGCCAACCGATGAGTTATCTTTATATTAAGGTTCACGCTTAACATATCGGCTTATCAGTCAATATACATAAGTTGTCTATGATCAATTTGCTAATGATCGATCTGGTTCTATTAAATCCGGCCTTATACTATCTTGATTAGTTTCAATCTATCAAGACTGTGTCTAATAGTACTAGCATTGAGATTTAGCGGTTTTATTTTTTCCATCGCCTCAGCTAGCCGATGAGTTTATTTATATACCTGTATTGGACTCACAGCTGATAGCAGCCGATGTGTTTACCCATTCTTTCCGTCGGTACGACCGATTTAGCTTCTGTCGTTTCGATGTTGTTAGCTTCAGGCTTGTACTGTCTCAGTTTAGTTCGATCTATCCAGACTGGTTTTAATAGTATTGTCATTAGTGGTCGCTTTTGTAGATTTTCAAGGTCTTATCGTTTAATTTGTTGACATTAACCTAAATAACTTACCTTGAATCCAACTTTGTAAATGGTGTTGCCTTCCATTTTACTCTATATATTTACATTGTACTTAATTTAGGCAATCAGACCTGCAACTTTCGAATATAATGAATGGTTCATATATATGCTGTGGAAACTTCCATGGTGACTGCAGTACGTAACTAATTCAAAATATCAATTGACTTGAAGAGTTTTGAGCTGAGATCGCCCATGCTAATTGATGGCAGATGCAAACTTTATGTGCACCTCACTTTCCAGGTTGGTTTAGACTCAAGACCTGTAACGCGCGAAGCTTACACGTTGTTCAAAGATGGTGGGGATCCTGAAAAGGTGGTAATTTTATTTGAAGAAAATTGTACATATATTTCCTGTTCTTAACAACTTGAGGAATATTTACACCAGTTTTATTTTTTCATCTTCAGTTATCTTCAAATTTTCTAGTGGTTCTGACGGTGAAATTTTCTATTCATCATTATACACTGGACTTTACTATAAATCTCAGGTACAATTAAATGATAGGCCTTTCTTATGGATATTTGCGTTCTCACTAGGTTATTTACAGCTTTTCTCATCGACGCTATATATTCTTTTTTGCGTTGTTTTCTATTATCCACATTCTTAATGCATCCGCTGTAGTCCTTGGATCACAGATATATATAGATTATAATTGATACATCGCTACATGAATGAAATATATAACATTTTGGATGTAGATAGCAGACCAAGTAGTTCCATGTGTGCACTAACATGGGCAGTCAACACATCTTGCAAGTAGATAGTGTCATGTTCTTCTCTTTTCCATGGTAATCGCAATGAATGTTCAAAAAGTTCCTTATTTTATGAACATTCAGATCATTGAATTGCTACTACTTTCATTCTGTACTGAACAGAAAGATGCAGAGTTGGCAAAGTCCCACATTGTTGCTGCATCCAGGTCACCCTATCGATCAAGGTTCTTCTTTCATCCCCATCCGGTTCATAGTAAAGATACATTCAACAAACTGTGCATCCTTCCGACATACTGACTTAACAGTATACTTCCTGGTTTAGGTCAGGAGATTACATGGCTTCACTTGCATTAGTTCATTGTCAGTGTCGTAACTGGACTCTAGAGTGACCAGAGACATTTACACCAGTATTACCGGAGTTGGAGTCCTAACTCAGCTTAGTGTCCGACTTAACAAATTTTATAAAATAGGTTTCGATAACTCATCTAATATATATAATTTTTAATAAATATATTATATAAAATAAGATATCAACATGTAAAATAGTTGGTTATATATGAAACAAAGACGTTAAAAGTGCATGGTCTCTGAGAACAGTATCCTGCCGTCTCTCATGTAAGGAAAAAGCCTGCAAATCTGTAAAAAGGACGTTCTCTCTCCTCTCCCCCAACATGCTCTCTCTCCCATATGCTTTATCCCTATAGAGTAGAGTGCTAGAGCTTTTTTAACTCATGCGACTGCAAGTCTCCTTTTAGACTTGGACTCGCGATAGTAGTGTCCGATGCGTGTCGTCATGCGTCTAATACACGTCGACACGAGGATGCATGTCGATGCGACAAAAATTTTTTGACACCCGAGTCCTGATTTACACACAAATGGACCTAAGAATTATCGTGGAAGCCAGCAAATAGGTAACATCGTGGGTATTTTCTTCCTGTGGCTCACAGTGTATTTAAATGGAGTTGTTGATCTCCATTATTTGTGGATTCAGTAAGTAGTGCATCCTCTCAATAATTGCAGCTTCAACGTTGACAGGACTAAACCTGATCAAATATTGATAGGTTTTCAGTGAATCGCCCTTGAGAAAATCAATGGACTTATATTGTAGTTATATGTAAAAAGGTGCAACTGAGTTTATCCACCTTCATTTTGATCCATGTAGCTCAATCGCCGTACAAGTTTAGGTGTAGACAGTTATGAATGAGATATAAACCAATGTAAACATCGATATTTTTAATGATTTGACAGAAATTTGAAATTGTATCAAGAAATAGGGCGATTTCACAGAAATATCATGGCTAATTATCATCAGCTCTGAACAATACAAAGCTTAAAATGGCTGACCGTCAATTCTCAAAGTACGAAGCTATTTCCATTTTGTAGACATGGAAAGTACAAAACACACGGACGCATGTCTTAATAAAAAGACATATTTTACAGTACTCGAGGAGGTATTTCGATGTACCATGCATTCTAGCGATAGATAGTGATATCTCTTAATTAATGCATTCCTACTATCGAGGTACAAGAATACAACAGATTAACCATAGATATTGCATACTATAGCATTCTTAAAACCATAAATATTGCGTACGGTAGAGAATATTCCAAGCGGTAAACCTAACTTGCATTGCCCAGTTAAACAGAATGGCCAGTTCTAGGCCTACCGATGATGCCAGCACGAGTGAGCATGGCCCAGAGGATTGTTATCAGCTCACCCGCTCTAGCAATAGCCTCTCGATGCGCCCCTACATTGTCAGAGGGAGCAATGTACAGCACCATCGCTGACCAGAACCCAGCAGGGACCTCCCATCCCTCCTGCCCTGCGCCCTGTGTTCCCTCCACCAGCTTCTTTCCGAGTGCAACTCCATTCTTCAACTCTGTGTTTCCATTGCATTTTTCATCCAACTGTTGTAAAATGTGTTAGGACTCCTATCGCTTTTGCTAAAATTGGTTCGTTCATCTTCTTGACAGATTTATATAGTTTTTTCGACCACACCTTGTCGTCAGGCAGCAGCTCGGGAGCAGATGATAGCAAGTATTGTTGCCGATCAGGCTCTGTTGCTGCTATGCAGTGACCGTGGGTAGTCTGTAGGGACTGGCTCTCAACTTGTTGAGGATGGCAGTATTCACCTGTGTTGGTATCTTCACATACTTAATTTGATCGGGCAAGCGAAGTAGACGCCTAACAGCTTTACAAATCATCATGTCGGTGTCCATTACAGAGGCTTGCCCCATCTTGTAACTGTTATTCAACATCCTGCTCCTAAACCGCAGAATGACCTCTGCATGAGAGGAGACCTCTGCCAAGACGTATTTGTGACGTAGTAACAAACCAAGTTTACTTTGGCCCAGTTGGAGCATGTGTACGAAATAATTTCCAAACTTCGGAAAGCAGCACTGCTACAACAAGGAATGATGTCAGCACATCTAAAATCAAAATATGTCCGAAGCTTTTGAGATGTTCATCATTTACGTCGCACGTTAACGAACAGCTCATCTAAGACTCGTTCGGCGACGAGTATGCATCTTGTACTATATATATATATATATATTACGCCAGCTATACAGTATATTATAACAAAGAATGATAATACCACGTTTAAGATGGGTAACCACCAACTTGAATAGGAGATTGGAAGATATGAATAATAGAGGTCACAAGCAAAATATAGTTCATCTTCAATCTTATACTCACAATGCCTTGAGGTTGAGCTTGAGGGTCACCATGCCGTAATTTAATCATGAAGTTCGGAACACTATTGTAGTCTGCCTCAACAACTGGGCACCTAGCGAATCTTTTTTCGCAGCAGCTTGAAAAATGAGAATGACAGGCACAGGTCTTTGAATCGTGAGTTCAAAACGTTGTCATCGCCAGGCGTATTTGTAATTCTGTCCATGGTAACCAAACAGCTATTTCCACTGTATTCTGTAAATCGATATCCACGAGGGCCCTCCTCTACCTCTTGTTTATCCTCTCCCATAACTTATAGTGGAATTGCATGCCCATCTCGTGGCAAATTTAACTGTACCATGTATCCAGCGACAAGACGAGGGTTGCATCCAACTTGAAACGATCGTCGAGCCATCTCGTATGCATATATCTTGGCCAAGACCTTCGCGATATGAAGAGCACATGGCATCCAAATAAACAATAGCATCATCATACGAATACGCATAGAAATGTTTGACTACGAGGTACAAGGTCCAGATTGCACCAACAAGCAGTTGCACGATAGGAGCAATGTTTCGACTGTTGAACATAATCAGATGATCGATTCTGTTACTTTGTGTACAAAGTTTGTTAGCGTATCAAGCACATGTTCTAGATGTGTGCGAGTCAGCCTGACGCAAGCTGCGTCCATGCGAAGGCGAGTTCGTTTCCTTTTCTTCCGCGTTCTGTTTTGCGTCGTAGGAGAAGTGCGCGGCTGTGCGTGCGTCGTGGGATGGCACGACGAGTAGTGGCGTGTGTGCCGCGCATGTAGGCAGGAGTGCTGCCAAGTTTAGCTTAGGAGTTTCTTTATATAGCAATGAAAGAACACCAGAAAAGCTGCCGCACTATTACGCAGCACCAAACACCGTGTTCATCGTGTTTTGAGTGCGTTCCCGTGAGTTCACCGGCGTTCTGATGTCCGGCGACCTCCGACATCGACGTTCATAATCATCGGTCGCAATTGCTGTGCGGTAATTGGCTCCGACGATTTGGCCAACACTTTCCCACACAAGCAGATACTGCGAGCTATCGTTGGAGTGTTCATCGATTCCGTCCGGCAATGCACAGTTTTCCTTGTCGACACCAGAGACAACATAGGAAACTAGAGGCAGGAACAGTGTATAGGCTCCAAAGGAAAGAAGGCGGAGCGAACCATGACGCCGGTAGCGGCGGCTGAAGGAACCGGCTCCGACAAAGATCACCACGATGATAAAGCTGAGGACCAAGACCAAATTTGTGCGCCATATACGCACGCTTAATTGCTTATAGGTTTGGATCAATTCATCATTGTCGCATGTTACTTCAGACATCTGGTTGACATATTAGAACATGATGCTCAGAAAGAGTCGACAAATGCCAAAAGTACGCGCGCCAATAATTTCCAAATAACCTGCATTGGAATCAAACTGGGAATAGCGCATGCTAGCAACCTCTAAAGTACATGTAGTAATATGAACTAGGATGCAGCCTGTGCAGATGCTTGGGCTTAATGTCGTACAAAATTATACAGCCACATTTTTTATTTTGAATATGTATGTTTGATATTTTTAAAAATAATATAATTTTCGATACTAGTTATCCTAACAATGAATCACATATTTCATTTTTAAAACATTTAAATCAAATATGTAAATCTGTTCCTGTAGCGTGCATTACTCTACATACAATCGAGTATTTTCCTATCATATATACCAAAATTGAATGTTATTCTTAAAAAATAGAAAATGAACATTTTACACTCATTATTTGTAATATTTATGTCCCACTAGAATTTAACAAACAATGAGTGTGCAGAAAGCATGTTTGGGTAGCATAAGTTTTTATGTGAATAGGCCAGGAATTGCACTTCCATTATATTAGAAAGAAGATAACCTTTTATGCAACTTATCTATCTAATCTATAATAAAAAGGTCTATGCAGCTTCTAGGATATCTCCTACAGCCTGTAATGAATTAGAGAAATTCCTTAAAATATTCCAAGAAAAAATAGAAACAACTGGCGCACCATTTCCACTTAAATAAGGGTATCCATTGTTTGGACCAGTCGATTTATGTTAAGAAAAAAAAAAGAAACTGCCATGCGTAAGCACCGCTCTCATCCTCTTCCCTTCCCATTTCATTAGCTAATATTATTAAAAACATCAAATATGATTTTTCAATATTATAAATGTAATATCCTAACCATTTTGAAGCCTGTACTTGGCGTGGTTTGGGTCCAAGTGGCCTAGATGTGATCATAGTACCGGTGGTGGTTTAGTGCCACCTTAAAAGTTTATAGAAGCAGGGCTTATACGTATTTATGCTCTAACCATTAGGGTAACCCTTATATATGCATACGTGGCCTGCTCAGCATATACAACATACTAATGTGGGTTTTAGAGGTAGAATGTTACAATTGGTATAAGAGCTGCACGATTCATGTGCATTGGGCCATGGTCTATACCTTTTTGAGCCATTGCCATGTGTTTACACTAAAATTTTTATAAGCCCTATAGATAGAATTAGAGAGCTGATTAGCTAATGAAAAAAGTCCGATTAATATAGAGAAATAGCTGATCGGACAGATTGAGAATGAATTCGGTTTAGTCAAAAGACGGAAAATTATCTAGACAGAACTGAGTCTAAGAAAGAGCCGTGTAAATCACGATAGGATACTTTTATTTCTATATAATATATCTTGTAAGATAAGTAGATCTAAATAGTTTTGTTAACTTCTTAGAGAGTTTTCTTTTATATTTAGTAAATAAGCTCTAGAGGTTGTTTGTAACCACATCGGACTCTTATAACTCCAAGGTAAATTATCCATCACATATTAATTCAATCTTGACGCATCGCCATCCTAGCTCATCTAGGTTTTTACTAGCGGGCTCTAGCTCTCGACGTGGGGTAGCATCGGTTAAGTCCGATCTCCAGTGAAGGAATAAGTCCCATCACTATCTTAGTGTGTCCGTTTTACCTAAGACTGTATCGGTTAGGTCCGATCTCTTAGTCCGATTGGATACATCACATCATGTTCGTGTGGTTTTATCAGCTTATCAAGCTCTCTCTACTGTCATCAGTCTCGTACTGCATCGGCTAGATTTGACCTACTACACCATTAATAGTAGATTGAGCCATAGGTCAATAGGACATTATGCGAATGTTTCATTAGAGTGGCAAGCCGATGAGTTATCCATGCATTAAGCCTCATGCCTAGTGTATCGGTTTCTCAGCCGATATACATATATGTGCGGAGAATTTCTCTCATTAGCTCAGCTAGCCGATGTGTTCACCCGTTCTTTCCTTCCACACATCCGATCTAGCATCTCATATCTTCAGAAGATTGGGTCTTACTCCTTACTACTCATCGCATATTCTATTCAGAGCCATCAACTTTGCAGCTAATGAGCCCTTTATCTTATTCAGAGAGCTATCGCACATTCTATTTAGAATGCCATCAGCTTTATAACCGATTGGTCTTTTATATTATTCCTTCTTATCTGCATATGCCTTCATCGGCTTTCCTGCCAATGAACGAACTTTAAAGCCGATAGGAGAATTACACATACCACTCATTGATGACTCTATTCCAGAGCGTTATCGGCTCTATAGCCGATGTGTCTTTTATTTTATTCCTTGCTATCTATCTATGTCTTTATTAGCTTTCCAGCCAATAAACGAGTGTTATATCCTTTATCGACAACCAGCCGATAGGAGAAGTCCATATACATGCTTATTGACTACTCTATTTCAGAACGTTATTGGCTCTATAGCTGATGTGTCTTTTATTGCCTTCGTCATCATTTGCCTACACCTTCATCGGCTTTCCAGTTGATGGACGAGTGCTTTAGCTCCTATTGGCAACCAGTCAATAGCAGGAGTGGATCAGACATAGCCGATGACTATCTCAACAATATTGGCAACCAGCCAATTGCAGTTCTTCATATCGGCCTATTGACCGACTGACTCATCGGCATATCTTCTTATCAATTGCAGGGTCAAATTGAATATCAAGCCTGTAACTCTGGCAAACTCTACAAAGGGACTTCAAAGCCTAAGGACCTCCTAGGCCACAATGTGTTCGTGCACCATTGCATCAGACCTCCATCAGTTCACGCTCACGTTCCCTTGGCATGCATCTTTGCCCGGTCCGATTTGCTCTGCGCGTGCGTCAACATATAATTTGGCATGCTCTGGTGGGACCATCGAGAGTATACTCTAAAGAGCCAAAGGACCTTCACTAAAGGTAAGCAGACATCCTAGGCCAAGGCATGTTTGTGCACCATCACATCGGACCTCCATCGGCTCACGCTCACGCTCCCTCTCGGCGCATACCTTTGCCTAGTCCAATCACCCCGCGTAGGTGTGGACATATTTTTTGGCTGCCTAGTGGGACTGAAGACTTCGTTCGTTCGTCAGTTGGACCATTCATTGACTGAAGATTTCACTAATTGACCATTAAGACAACATAATTGCTTGATTAGAAGTTAGAATTTCATTTATTGACCAGAGAGACAATTTTAATCAATATGTCTAAAGAAGAGGTTGATATCAAGGCGCGCTCGTCTGATGAAGAGGTTGATGAAGATATTATTTTTTTGAGAGTAGAGGCAGCAAGTGGAGCAATCTGTGAAAGATTTTGAGAGGTTGTACTTGCAATCCTTTTATATGACATAAGATGATCCGATCTAGAAGAATTCATTTCAAAGACTAACTCTGATTGGTGAATCAACTCAACCTAGAGCTTCAAGTCCATAGAAATCTGTCTAAGAACTAGTTGATGAAGCTATACATCACGTGCTGATGATCAATCTGAAGGGTTGACAAGTATGCTTTAGGACTTTATAAGGAAAAGAGTGGCTGGATTATATACTCATGAGCCACCAGTTCATACATTAGCAAATATTGGTCCATAGATATGGATGTTCAATTGGTTTGATGGCTATATTCAGTTTAGGGAGCAACACGATGAAAACGATGAGTGGACTGCCAAAATATGCAAAGTGATGAAGGAATAGTTTGAAACCGAAGGAAGAGAATTTCGTGTAACGGCCTCTATATCCTAATTGGTTTGATAGGTACAATTACCACACCGATATAAGATACCAAACTTCTCTAAGTTCTCAGGGCAAGAAAACATGTCAACAGTTGAACACATTTGTTGATTTTTGGCTCAATGTGGACAAGCATCGGAAGAAAAAGTTTTGAGAGTTAGGTTGTTTCTATTGTCACTATCTGGATTGCCTTTTAATTGGTTCTCATCATTGCCACCAAGTCCAATCAGAGGATGGGGTGATCTAGAAGAATAATTACACAAACACTTCTTTGCGGGGATCCATGAGATGTGGCTCATATATTTGATATCGGTTAAGCAGAAGAAGGTGGAATCTGATTCGGAATATATTCAAAGATTTCATAATGTACGAAACCGATGCTACAACTTGAACTTAAGCGATGAATAGTTAGTAGAGCTGGCCTTCCAAAGATTATCAAGGCGCATCAGAAGGAAGTTCTTCTCCTGAGAGTTTGACAGTTTAGCACATTTGATGCATATCGTATTGGCACATGAAAGCTGATTGCAAGAAGTAGGGGAGAAGATTTTAGAGTCATAGGAGGCTAAGGAAGATAATTTTGAAGCATGAGTCCTCATACTTCAAAATTGGGGGGCATGTGTTTGCATCAAAATTTGGTAAGCCCCGTAGGCTAGATTAGAGAGCTGATTGACTTATTGAAAGAGTCCAATTGACAAAGGAAAAGAGTTGATAGGACGGATTGAGAATGGATTTGATTCAGTTAAAAGACGGAAAGTTATCTAGACCGGACCGAGTTTGAAGAGGAGCCATGCAAACTACGGTAGGATACTTTTATTTGTATATAATATATCTTGTAAGATAGACAGGTCTAATTAGTTTTGTAACTTTTTAGAGATAGTTTCCTTTTATGTTTAGGAAATGAGGTTCGAAGGTTGTTTGTAACTACGTCGGACACTTGTAACTCTAGGGTATAAACATAGGCTCACTGGAACCTTGTATATTATCCATCACACATCAATTCAATCTGGTTGCATCGCTATCCTAGCTCATCTAAGCTTTTACTAGCGGGTTCTAGCTCTTGATTCGGGGCTGCATCGGTTTAGTCTGATCTTCGGCGAAGGGGTAAGTTTCACCACTATCTTGGTGTATCCGTTTCTCTCTCTCTCTTCCCTCTAGCTTGTCATCCCTACCTCGGCTCTTCAGGCCAGCTGGCTAGCCTAGCATGGCTCGGCTAGTCGGCTAGGGCAGCTGCACTTGGACGGCATGCCATACCACCCCATTGCCCTCCACCTATAGGCATGTCACAATCGCACTAGCTGAACATGAGCTCGTACTCCCTTGTGCCTCACCATGTGACGCTCCATGCCTCAATGCCTAACCCACGTCATACGCTAACCATGCATGCCCCACATCAATGACTTCTTCGTCTTCATGTATTATCGCACAGTGCCACCGTGTAGCCATGTGACTAGGCTAACATCGTCCATCCACTCCTATCGTGCCACCTTGCCTTGGCTACAGTGCTCTATCCTAGAGCCATAGTGCTATAGGACATACCCACGCTACCATTAGGAGCCCATGCTAGCTACATGAGCTAGCTTGCCTACTTCTTGCCTTACCACCCCTCTACCAAGGTCTCTCATCGCCAAGACTACCACCTTCCTGCGAATCCAGAACATGGCAACCAATTTTTGACATAGCGATGTCGCTCCTCTTGCATGGTGCCACGGTCACATCGCCAGCCCACCAATTGGATGAACTCCACAACCATCACTACATCGCCACCTCCCAAGCTAACTTTCCACCACATCACTCCATCCTGCCACTCCTGCATCACGCAACAATGAATTGAGCCATGACAATTTGTCGAGCGCCTCACGTGTGACCGACACCACGTTGCCCCTTTTGCCACTCGACCTCACTGATGGCCCATCTGCCATCATTCCGCTGCCTCCTCCCTTGCTAGCTCACCACTAGATCCACCACAAACTTCCCTCACCACCACCCCCAACATGGCGGCTAATCCCTCACCATAGCCTCTCCATCGGCCATCGACTTCTTTTTCCTCCTTTGGACACCGAGGAGGACTTGCCCCAAACAACGTCTCCATCGAACAGGAGGAGAAGTGAGGTCTCCTCCTCGAGATTGAGCCCTGACGACTATCATCCACTCCTTGCTGCCACTAAGGACATGTTGTCTCTCCTTCCTCACCGAACTCCTTGGCACTTGGCAAGGCAGGCCCTGTGTAGGCGTCCTCTCCACGCTCATCTCCCATCGATCCCTCTAGAGCTCATGCACCTTCATTCGAGCTCCATTCCGCCACTGTCTGCCATTGGCCACCACTCGTGGACCCATGCTAGCCTTTGCCTATGTGTGGTGAGGAATGGAGAAAGCAAGAATTGGAAGGAACGAGAAAAAAGGAGAAAAGAAATGGAGAAGAAAAGGAAACGCTAACACATGGGTCCACTCTTCTGGTTGATCCCGTGCACTCAGTCTATATAGGTCATGTCACTGACTGCTAGACTTCATGTGTTAATCTGTGGACTGTGAGTCGAGTCTTGTCAACCAACTCATCGCTAGCTTGGTAGACCCAATCTACTATAAGTCAATCTCCTATGTATCGATGATAGAGGGCACCATGAAGGAATATTCTCTAGAATACTTTTTCCATAAAAGAAAATATTTTCCCTTTAAATAAAAATTCATTTAATATATGTTAATAATAAGTCTGACTGACTTTGTTCTACTTTTAGAATTTTTCTAAAATTAAGATATATCCAATAGTACTATTATTAATTAATAATAATATTTTCTTTTTAGGGTTTTATTTGTATTTCTCTCATTTCATGCATAGTTCTCAGTAGGAAAATTCTCAGACGTTGATTCTGAAGAGTTTCTCATCAACTAATAGCAAGATAAGTCACTTATTTGATCATGTTGATCTCAATTTATCAAGTTAAATGTTTACAAAGTACATAATTGGGCACACGTAAAAGCCGCTGATCGTAGCCAATTTATTTGGCCAACCTATTTGCTACATTAAATCATTTTATTTGAAAATCAATTGTCCTGACCTTTATGAGTCATGTTTTGTTACTTGAGGCTCGTACCACTAGTATTGAGATTGGTAATTACTTTTGATATTTGAAGAACATGTTATTATAAAATAATAAGATGACTAGTTAATTGTTTTGAAAACCTAATATTTTATGTAGTGATTTTTGAAATAAAAGTTGTTTGTTTTGAAGAAAACCATGGTGCAAAGTTGTCACCGGTGTGGCAAGCATTTATATTCACATAAGAACCGATTTCTTAGGAAACTGCACTAAACATGGATATATTAAAACAATTAATATAATCACTAAGGATCGATTCCTTAGTATAGTACAATCACATGCATGGTATAGGATGCCCTTAGCTAAATAAGTAGTGGGCTAGGATCGGTTGTTTGCCATGAGATGTGGAATCACCAGAGTAGCCATGAGAGGTAGCGCTTTGAGGATCCTATGTACGAGAAGTTGGTGACTTGCGCGAGACTTGGTCTAGAACCCATCTAGCTGGCAACTGGTTATGCTACTTTTGCTTGGGAAAGATATTGTAGAAAGTCTTCACTATCGATGGGTAGCTAAAGAGTCTTGCGACATGTGGGTAAAGTGTGCATCTTCTATTGAAATTTTTAGTCAAACAATTTAAATAGTTGTGCCCATAGTCATGTGCCGATCTAAGGTGATTCTTCTCACATATATTTGTTTGCAAATGGTTGTGAAATGAAGTTATGAGATGGGAATCATTTTCAGAGTCAGCCTATATCATAGACGAATGACCTGTGTGATCTGGAAAGTTAGATAGCTTAATAGTGAGAGGGTGAGATGAAAACCCTAGGCATGAGAGAAAAGCCAATAAGAGTAACAAACACAAAATGAGTTGAATTTAGATATTGTGGATAATGAGCTACCTAAGGGCACAAGGTTCTACGAACTGTGGCTAATGAGGTGTGATGTGGCCTTATGGATATTGTTGGACAATGGTCTAGGCTAAGGCCCATGGTTTTGCAAGGTGAAGAAATTAATAAATATTTAATAAGGAGAAAACCACTTAGAGACTACAAGCTCTTGGAGTCTAATGGTGCTAATGTCATTGTATAGTGACTCACGATTTATGTTAAAGTATAAGTCTCTTTTTAAATAATATAATACACTAAATAGAGTTGCTGCTCAGCTACTCTCATATGTGATTAGGGCTAGGACCTCAATCTAAATAAATGCACACATAAGAGTTTCGAATATATATATATATATAATAAAAATAGGAGTTGTGAAATAAACCTAGCCAGAAGAATGTGCACGGTTATATTTCTGTGGCTTGCTTTTTTTTCCTTAGAAGTTTCATGGAAGTGAGGACGATGGATATGGTTTCATCCTAGCCTCGAACTGTTGCTTGTGTCTTGGATGTTAGCTATGCTATATTTTTTAGCTGCAATCTCTGATATGCTCGTTGCCTTCTTGGATTCCTCCCAAAGAAGCAACCTAGTTAAGATATATATTTATTAATCATCATCATCATTATTATTTTCTTCGCTACAAAACTTTTTTGTTACTATGGGTACCAACATCGTGTCCTAGGGCTACCAATCTAGTAGTTCATAAGAGGTGATTCACCCTCCTCTTGTGGTGCCCTCTCAAGTGTCACTATTGGTGATGCCACAGCGGGGCATGACAAGGATGGTATCATAGCCTAAGTTTGACCCTTAGATCAAAACTCCGTGGTATAGGAAGTGGCCTTAAGGATTGCATGTTTGTATAAAATTAATTGCGAAAATATAGGTTATCCACAAACTTTCCTCTTACTCTAGGTTTTAGAAAATGTTTTCTACCTCTCTTCCCCTTCCAAATAAAATTTTAGACATTTACAATCAACATTGGAGCAAAGGAATCAAGTAAAAGGGGTACGAGTTTCAACTGACATGAACAAGGAAGACTCAACCATGGAGGCTAAACCCTATGAAAGCTTCTTAGTAACCAAGAAAACTAAGTTCTCAACAACTGAAGTCAAGAAAGGCTAGTTAACCTATAGCAATTAATGAAAATGCTAAGAGAGAGGTACAGTATGTGGATATGCAGCCACAAAGAGCGACACCACAATGTTGGACACATGCAATCAAAAGATCTCCTAAGATCCAGAATCTCTCCAAAGATTGTATCGAGAATCCACAACAATTAGAATAAACAAACAGCTTACAAACACCCAGGATAATGACAATGATATGAAAATTTAAGATTCAACTTATTAAGGAAGGCAACCCTATCAAAAATTGTTATAAAGAGAATAGAGCAAGATTTTTGGAATATAAAAGTTTTTTGGAGATCAAACAAAGGATTAAAAGACTAACGTAGACCAATGTATTCTACAGTCATAGTGGAACACGATGAATGAGACCTGATGAAAAGGTGTAACAACCATTGAATCTCAGTTAACACCGCAGATACTACTCATGACTAACCAATGGAATCAGAAAATATTCACTGGGAAAAGAGCATGAAAACTAGAGATTTTGACCATTTCTGGATATTACATAGAAGTGTTGTGCCTATAAAAAGAGCTAAAGTAGACCTCCAAGTGCACACACACAAACTTTGACCCACCGCCAATGATAAAAAGGCTAGGTTCACATAGAACCGACCATCAGTAGAAGTGACAAGCACACCACCACCATCACCATGAAGGGTTGAAGATGAGAATTAAGCCATGTTCCATAAATCCACCTTGGCTAGGTTTATGTGGAAATATCTATGGCTTAGTATTGGACAACAAGTTGGTAGACTTCTCACATAAAGTTTCATCACCCTATACCTCATTGTAATACCAACTTTAGAATATATCTAGAATATCAGAGTAATAAAAGTCTCCTGCCTGTGTTAATGCTGACCCTATTGGTTAAAGATAATTATAAATGCTTGCTCTAAGGCTGATGTGCCTTGATTAGTGAAAAACTTTGGTTGGCTCATAATATTACCCTTAGAATGCTAAGGTAATCTGGCAGTAAGGCAACCCCATGATCACACTCAATTTGGCAATGTAAGACAAAGAAAGAAAAAAGGGGAAATGCTAAGGGCATTTCAGAAATTAACCTTCTCCTCCACTTCGACAGACAGATCTCTGATAGTTGTCGTCAAAATGGATAAGTGACAAAGATAAGAAAAGGGGATTCCACACATACTAGAACCAATAGAAGCATACTCTTGTGACAAATAAACATGGCAGATAAAGCTTAAGGATTGAAACCACAAGTCTGGTACATAAGGGATACAACATCAAAGGTTGACAATCATTTAACAAACATTCTACTTTAGTACCACAAGCATAAAAGAAATTAAAATGAGAGTGCTAACATGATAAGGAGAAAGACCGCCGCACAAAGAGTATGAATATGACCATCCTCCATCCAAAGATTACACCACCATCCCCAGAATCAGGACGCCTATTGACTGAAATGAGCTAAAGTAGCCTACAGAGTAGACTAGACAAACTGCAAGCCGAGCCAAACCTAGATCCAGCTTAGGCCAATAATTGCTTGAGCCTGTAGGTACCTTCCCTGGCTTAGCCAACTTACTGTCTTCACCGTAGTAGCTCCAACATAGTTGTTGCTAGGACCATCGCCGATCACCAAGAGTGGCAATGAAGTACATTGCAACACCTCGGTTGCCAACCTCACCAAGCTTGTCCATCGATGAAGAACGCCCTGACCAATAGCTTCTCGCTCCTTACCGCTAGCAACATTCTGGTCATCATCGCTGACTTGACCACCATCTTCAAAGCACCATTGCATTCCCTCTCCTCCCTAGCTACGCTCCCTCTACTCACCTATGCTTGCTCCTATGCACTCCACCAAAAGTGCACCTAAAGAAAAAAAAGGAGAGCCAAGCTAGATTTAAAGGACATACTCGATGAAATGGGTACATGAATGGACACAACAGCAAATGAAAGGCTTTGATGATTTTACAAAGAGAGCCCACAGTCACAGTATAACCAACAACAATACAGTTGAGTAAGCCAATTTGAGATGAAATAAAATAAACATGGATTTGAGGATTTAATCCAAAAGGAGATATTTGGGAAAATGGCTTTGAAGAGGTTAGGGCATTAACTGGGAACCCATGTTTCAAACAACAGGCCATCTATTTGAGATATGACACAAAGTACAGAAGTTCACAATAGCAAGACCGAAAGAACACCTATTCTTGGTCAGCATCGAGACAACCCTAGGACACTAGAATAGCCAATTTGACTATGGAGAAAATTTCAAGACCAATCGACAAAATGAACCAACCAAAGGGTACTCCACACAATGTGCAAGTGTGCTCAAAAAGCCCACACCCTAGGACCCTTGTCGAGTAACGGACAGAGTTGTCTAGTGTTGAGATTCCCATCTACTTGTCCAGGATTGAGAGTTGTGCCCTGTATATGGATATACTTGCGCACAAGCCAAAACCCAAGGTTCAAAACACCTATAGTGCGATAGCAACGATACGTGTCAATCAGCCAAAGAAGAATTAAGGATCATGTGAATGAAGACTACTAAACAAACCCTAGTGAAGAAATGGCTTACAACAAAACATAGAAGAAGATAACATTGCCCGGAAGATGAAGACATATGCAAACCAGTAGATCATTTGTGAACCCTTCGCTTAATACCAAAATCTCGAGGTTGAGATTGTTTTTAAGGGGTAGGTTTGAAACAACTCGTTTTTGTGTGTCGTTGAAAACTATTTTAATAAAATTATACGTTGCAAAACATTGGATCATTATGTGTATTAAGGAATTGTACCAAAAATCTCAATTAAATCAATCCTTGTAAACCCAAAAATTCTAATTCGTTTAGTTTTCACCATGTTCCTTTAATTTTACCGGGTTTAAAAATCAGAATTTGATTCAACACCTCAAATCAAAAACCCTCCAACATCGATTCCTGAAAAAATATTTTTTAAATAGAGAAACACTACTATTACAACTGGGCTACCCCTATTCTTTCTTTCTTCCCTCCTGGCCCAAGCCACCACCTTTTGCTCAACCCAGCCAAATCCTTTCCTCTCTCTCTTCCCTCTAGTCCATCATCCCTCCCTCAGCCCAATAGGCCTACCTAGCTGGCTAGGGCAGCTGTGCCTGGACTGCATGCCTCACTACGTCACCACCCAATGCCTACAACAACATGGCAACCGTGCCAGCCAAACAGGAGCTCACCCTACCATGGCCACACCATGCAACACCCTATGCCTCAACATCCATTCCGCATCACACACCACTATGCGGGCCGTACACCTACAACTTCTTCATCTTCCCGTACTATCGCAAAGCACCACCCTGTGGCTGTGTGACCAAACCAATGTTATCCAACCACTCCCATCGTGCCACCTCAATATGGCCACAGTGATCTATCCTAGAGCCATAGCACCAAAGAATGTACCCATCCTACCATCAAGATCTTGGTGATCTCCTCTTCTCATCTCACTTCAAGTCCAATGACTGTTGCTTTCATGCCATCGTCTCTAGGTCTCGCATCCATGCCGCCCTGATGCACCGCGTTCGCCCTCACTATCTACCATCCTTGCCACCCCTGTCTACTCTTATGCCACCATGGTGTCCCTCTTCCTTCATCTCAAAGGCTAGTCAAGACAGCTCGCCTTCTTCTCGCCTCACTACCCCCTATACCAAGGTCTCTCACTGCCATCACTACAACCTTCCTGTGACTCCAGAACCACCAAACATGGCAACAAATTTCCACCATTGCCATGCAGCTCCCAATGCCTGATGCCACCATCACACCGCTAGCCTACCAATCGGATGAACTCCACCACGTCACAAATCGCCACCTCACTACCACATCACTCCATCCTGCCAGGCCCACACCAAGCAGCAACGAATCGAGCCATCACAATTTATCAAACACCTCGTGTGCGCCCAACACTACGCTGCCCCTTTTTCCACTCTACCTCACCAATGGCCCATCTGCCTCTAATCCGCTGCCTCCTTTCTAGCCAACTTGCCACTAGAGCCACCACCAACTCACCTCACCACTACCCCCAACATGGCAGCTAATCCCTCACCATAGCCTCTCCACTGACCATCGCCTTCTTCCCCCCCGATCACCGAGGAGGGCTCACCCCAAACCGCCTCTCCATTAGATGGGACAAGAGGTTAGGTGTCCTCGTTGGGATCGAGCTCCGGCAGCCATCATCCTTTCCTGGTCACCATCGAGTTGACATTGCCTCCCATTCCCCATTGAACTCCTAGACGCTCGGCCAAGCCAGCCTCGGGCAAGCGTCCTCTCTACGCCCCCACTCGCTGATCTCTTTGGAGCCCTTGCACGCTCCTCCAATCTCTATTACACTGCCATCACCTCCGTTCACCATAGGTCACCACCTATGGACCTATGCTGGCCTTTGCCTCTATGTGGTGAGGAATTAAGGAAGCAAGAATCGAAAGGAATTGAAAGACGGAGAAATGAAGAGGAGAAGAAAAGGAAATGTTGACATCTGGGCTCCACTCTTTCGGCCGATCCCATGCACTTGGTCTATATAGGCCATGTCGCTGACTATCGAACCCTATGCATCAATTCATGGACTATGAGCTGAGTCCACTCAACCATTGTCACGCCTAGAAAATATCCTTTTCCCGAATGCTAGTGTATCGATCCCTATCCTAGGAAAATCTAGGTACACCATAACAACTTGATACAAAAGTCATATCTTTAATACATCGATAATACTTACAACATTATAAAGTCTCATAAGGTATAACAACAAAATAAAAACAACATCGAACTAGTGGTACTTTGGCTCTATCTTCATTGGCACTCAACTAGGGTATAAGCCAAAACTCCACCCAAGACATTTTCTACAAGACTTCTCTCTATGGAGGATAAAATTAAGCAAGATTGAGTACCACCCATAGTACTCAGTAGGACACACTAGAAAAATGAAAACTTAATTCATAGGGGTATAAGGAATTAATTTATAGGGCTATTTTGCAACAAACAATATTTTAGAGATATTTAATTAATTAAACACATTTTAATTAAAATCACTAATCTAATCTCTAATTCATTATCATTATGCAAGCTTCATCTTAATGCAACTTGCCCTATCAAAATACGATAAACCGCGGTTTGATCCAAAAACATACCAAGCTCCGCTATACTACGCAGCTAGTCTCAGATATCACCCACAATTCTAGTGTGACAAAAGCAAATGACTAACTTAGGTACATTGCTTGGCCTGCCCATAATCGAGGCTGTGGCTATTCAAATAGGTTTACTCTGATCAAAGGTATACATTTTACCTACTAGACACTTCTCCCTCACCCTATAGCGTGCCATGTACCACCACGGTACAATGGTGGAAGTTATGATATAAACATTCACCTAACCTAATCTTAACAAAAGGAACCGATATAGACCTCTTAGGCTAGTAACCTCCAGGATAGAAGAGATGGTCTATGTCCCTAGGCATCTTGGTTAAATCCACCTTCATTTGTCAAGCATGTCTATCCAAACCCGGACTTCATCTACCTTATCTGTATCCCTTTGATTAGAACCGGTCTAAGCTTCAGGGTAAGCCTTACCAATTAGACAGGTGATTGTATATATATGCTTTTCATTTGAGGCACTGAAGACCGATCCTTATAGTAGTCGAGGTACTTCTAACAAAACCACACACGTTGCGCCCCACCAAAAATAGGTTTTGAGAATATTGAAGGGAGTATCCACCATTTCATACTTAAATAGCCTCTTTTCAGAATTATCAAAGTTATAGAGTTATTTTGAAATTCTAACTATTAGAAAAATGTCTAATTAAAGCAAGGCTAAGCATATTTAAATTTTATAGTAAGCACAACATAAAGAGTTCTCACTAGCTGGTGTTTTTACTTAGGGTTTTAAGGATAAATTATATACAAATAATAAGGCTATAACAAGAAATATAGTAAAGATTAAGTAAAATAGTTATATCTGTGGTAAATTTTATAAAGCACAATACTATAATTTAAATTAAAATAATTTTTGCAAACTAGGATTCAATATACTCAAGGAGAGGGTGACTTACCTTGCTTTAAGGAAAAAAGGTCTTTTGATGACTTGATCTTTACTTTTGCAACCTTCAAAATGACAACAACTTCACGATAATAGAGAAAAAAGTTAAAACACTAAAAAGAAGCAATAACATGATAAAAGACAAACAAAACTAAAACAGTATGAAAGAAGCAATAATAGTACATAAAAAGTAGCCAAATAGATTTTTGAGCTTTTTAGAGACTTGAACAGGTCAATTTGAAATTAGTTTGTCTAAGATATTTCCATTCAAAGTTTAAATATTGTTTAAATGACAATTTCTAAGTAAGTTAAAATATTTTTCTTAAAAAAAGGATTTTTTACTCAAACGATGGCATCAGCACCCGTGGACTCACGGACCAAGTCCACGGGTGGTGGGCCCCATGTGACAGTCATGTGGTCCACTATGAACTAGGCGCACGTGCGCCGTTCACAAGGCCGATGGCACTAACACGCAGGCCTATTGGTTAACCTCTTGGGCGACTGACAAGTGAGCCCGTACGAGACGTGCGTGGCTACACACATAGCAGCCACACTATCACCATACGGGCTTGACCAGACAGCAGCAGCGCTCATGCCCCTATGGTCATTATCAGTGACCTAGGGAATAGCCACGGCATCGCAACGGGGTAGAGAGGGGCAGCAAAGGCCTTAGCTCACCTGGGCAACGCAGTAACGAGGAACTAAGGAAGGATGATGGCCGTAGCGAGGGGAAATCATGGCGGCGAGCTTAGTGAATGGTGCAATAACGAGGGGGGCTGCAGGAAGCTTGAGAAGAGGCTAGAGAGGAAGAGGATAGCACTGTAAGCTTGATGAACACAGAAGGGGAATGGGTGTTTAGGTTTTAAAGGGATGACTCGTCAGATACAATGGTTGCTGATGCAATGAGGGAAAATAAGCGTCACAACGCCTAGGATTTAGGGGAAAAGATCGAGATGATTTAGGGAGATTAATTTCTCTCAATCAGGATTTAGGCCGGATATCACACAAATTTGGCCGAGATTATATGCAAAGGTCACAGTGGCGCGCGTGCATGAGCGGTCGGAAGAAGAAGATAGCACTAATAGTTGGGTCGCACCTATTAGTAGCTGTATTGCGGGAAGGCAGTCAAGGCCGCGTAGGCATAAGCACGCGAGGGGAGTAGGCTATGTAGCTAAGCTGAGTGGAGGTAGCACTGGCTGGGCACGGAAGTAGTTGGCACGGGCCACATGCTAGGAGGGGAGGCAGGCTAAAAGAGAGAATGAGAGGATGGACTGACTTTCGGTAAAAAATCTCTTATAATTGTTTTTATTACTTAATAATTAGTTTATGTAATCTAAAAATTTTATTAAATATTTTGAGGTATTTAAAATTTAAGAAAAATACTTTAAGTCTCATTTGATTTTTTTCTTAAACATATTTTACTGTTTGATATTTTCTTTTGGCTTGTAATAAATTATATTATTCTTATTTTCTAGTAATTTTTAATTGAGATAAATTTATCATGACGTGGCAACCATCCCCACCGTAAACTCGTTGCTACCATTCCGCCGCCAGCTGGATAGACTCGGTTTGATATGAGGCAGCCTTGTACGTGCGAAAGCCCCATGGAGTAATATTTTCTAAAATATTTTTTAAAAAAAACCCTTTACTAAATATATACCATTACTAATACAATTTATAGGTCTAGATACGTCCAAGGAAGTAAAAGATCCATTTACATTCCATTTGAACTAGCTAGTATGTTACTTTGTTGTTTAGTACAATTATTTGTCTAATCACGCCTCATAAGTTTAATGCTGAACCCTCAATTGAAAGATCCTAGCCCCGCCACTAGATCGACTGCAGTCGCCCTCCATAGCTATAAGGGCATGTGTATAGTGCGTGCTGGACAGAAGGAAAGGGGATGGTGAATGCGGCTTGCCTGTTCGGCTAGCTTTCTGTGTTCCCATCTATATAGCTAGTGCGACCATATGGGTTAGAGAGATGCACAGGAATATATCCCATGCACATTAACTGAAAATTTTAAAAAATATATATACATATAGTATTACAATACACCTATATATAAAGATAAAATCTTTACACCTATGATAAGATAAAATCTTTAAATCTATTATAATCTATTATACATAGAGAGAAAGAAAAAAAGATAAAATTCTGTCATTTAAACTTTTAAAACCGTTAGATTTTTCACCTTTTTTACGGTTAAATATAATAAATTTAAAGATAAAATATATACATAGGTATAATAATATTGAAAGTAGATGTATAAAATGTTCTATATGATATTTGTTAATTGATGTGTATAGTATATATTTTGAGATACATCCAACTAACTTATTAGCTAATTTAAGCAAGCCTTGGTTATCGATAGTTGGGTGACCGTCACAAATTGCCATAAATATGGCAGGAGATATCTATAAAAATCGGAGAATAGAAAATCAGGACTTTTCCGGGACTTTGGTCTAGAAATGATCGGAGTAACTTTGGTGGTGTGGATAAATTGCACATATTAGGTCAACGATCCGTTTAAAAGATATACAGTAATAGTTCGATACAAGGTGATTTGTTAAACGTATTTTGTTCATAAAGTATGCAAAAGGTGCCCCAGGAAGAGGTGTAAGTAGAATCAGTCTACATGCTAGTTGGATGGCCTGATCGAAAATTGGTATGCGTGACCAGATCAAATTGTGAGAGTGATTGGAATGATTTATTATATTCATATAGGTAGCGGGCTAACATGGAATATAATAGATTCTATACAATTAGAAAAACGTTATGCTAACACTCTCTTGCAGTTTAATCAGGAGCTCAATGAACATTTAGGCTAGATCAAAACTCCTGTAATACAGAGGTAGGAAAGTCATTGATAAAGACATTGACATACTAGGATGTCGTGAGAACATGAAGTACTCGAACGTGATCGAGAGCGACCCACTCTTGAACAAAATAGAGATCAATCTTAACATGCTTCGTACGCTGATGCTAAACTGGGTTACTGGAGAGATAAACAACACTAATGTTGTCACATTAGACCAAGGTGACACGGTGAGGTGAGTGGTGAAGCGCTATAAGTAGTTGGCGCAGCCAAGTAGCTTTAGCGATACCATTGGCCACAACTTGATATTCAGCCTCTGCACTCAATCGAGAGACTGTATGCTAACGCTTGGAGAACCAGGATATCAAATTATCCCCAAGGAACACTTCATAACCAGAGGTCGATTGGCGAGTATTGGGACAGCCGGCCCAGTCGGTATTGGTGTAAACAACAAGTTTAGCAGGTGGAGAGTGACGCAGAGTCAAACCAAGAGAAAGAGTACCCTGTAAGTAGCGTAGTATCCATTTGAGAGCAGCAAGGTGTGGCTTGCGATGATCATGCATATAGAGGCAAATCTGCTGGACGACATAAGCAATGTCTGGACGAGTAAATGTCAAGTACAGCAATGCAACAGCCAAGCTATGGTACTATGTAGAGTTGACAACTAGAGGACCGTCCACAGATAATTTAGAGGTAGGTCGATAGAGGTGCTGCAAGGCATGCAAGCACTCATCCCGGCGCGCTTTAAAATGTCCAAACTATACTACCGCTGAGAGAGAAATAAGGTATCATCGCAATGCGTGACGGAGATACCTAGAAAATAATGAAGCTGGCCCATGTCTGTCATAGCAAACTCATGCTGGAGAGTGACAATAATGTGTTGGAGAAGCCTAGCTGACAAGGTGGTGACAACAATGTCATCCACATATAACAGCAGATAGGCAGTGTCGAATCTCCGATGATATGTAAATAACGAAGTATCTGACTTGGCCTCAACAAAACCGAGAGACGAGAGGTTAGTGGCGAACCTATTGTGCCAAGCACGGGGAGCCATCTTCAGTCCATAGATAAACTTATTGAGTCAACAGATGAAATATAGTCATGACGAATCGACAAAACCAGAGGACTGTACACAGTAGACTATCTCTGTCAGAGTATCATGTAAGAACACATTCTTAACATACAGCTGATGAATAGGTCAATTGTGAGATAGAGCCAAAGACAAAACCACCCGAACTATCGCTGGCTTGACCACTAGACTGAAAGTCTCGTTATAATCAACACTCGGTCACTGTATAAAATCCCGCAGAACCCAACGAGCCTTGTAGCGATAAGCGAACCATCTGTAAAAAGCTTATGACGATAAATCCACTTGCCGGTCACCAGATTGACTCTAGAAGACCAAGGAACAAGGCTCTAGGTGTCATTAGCAAGAAGTGCATCATACTCAGCTTGCATAGCCACGCACCAATTGGAGTCTGACAGAGCATCACAAACAAAGCGCGGCAGGGGCAACATGGGCACAGCGTGGAGGTTGAGACAATCCACGGGCTACACGATACCAACTTTGCCACGCGTGCGCATGGAGTGCGCATTAGTGACCAAAATAATGGAGACTGGTCTAGTAGCAGTGGTATGGCCAGTGCCACTGGCAATAGCCTATGTAGGAGCAACAAGGGCAGTGGTACCTGCAATACGGGCGGATGACGTGGAGGACGAGGTGGCGGCGCTACTGGCAGTGGCCTGTGCTAGATGTATAGGGGCAGCAGCGCCGAGCGGTACGAAGGGCCTAGGCAACGGTGGGCTCCGATGACCACGGCCCTAGGGAGGGTAGTGCAGAGGCATGCTTGGGTGTAGCAACGTGCCCAAGGACAGGCACAGGGTTGTGCACGGCATGCGGGGGTGCTAACCCCGGAGCAGCCGGGGCAATTGATGGAGGACCTGCACGCACTAGACGGGCTCCACGGGGTGGAGTGGTAAGATCATGTTTATTAGTCAAAAAATTCAGGATAGAAGGTGCCATAGGCATGGTGGACATGTCAGAGAAGAGGGAAAAGGATTCATCAAAAATGACATAGTGAGATATGAGAATGTGGTTTGACTTGAGCTCAAAGATACCGATAGCCCTTGTGTTCCAAAGAGTAACCAAGGAGAACGCACAAGAAGGAGTGGGGAGCGAGTTTGTAGGGTGCCGTGGAGGATAGGTTAGGATAGCAAGCACAACCAAAACTCAAAGGTGGGCGTAGGAGGGCTAGGTGAAATAGAGGGAGATGTATGGTGTCGAGAAGGCGAGGGTTTTAGTAGGGAGTCGGTTCACAAGGTAAGTCACAGTGTGAAGGGTCTCAACCCAATAAACCAGAGGGAGACTCACCTGAATCAAAAGGGAACGTAGAATGTTATTAATGGTGCAAAGGGAACGCTCTGCTGTCCTATTTTATTGGGAGATATATGGACACAACATACGGAGTGCAACACCATGAGAGAGGAAGAACGTGCGAGCCTGAGAATTGTCAAATTCACGGCTGTTATCGCACTAGACGCTCTTGATAGTGGTGCCAAATTGCATGCGAATATGAGAAAAAAATGAGAAAGAGCATAAAATGTCTCGGATTTGTGTTGAAGAGAAAATGTCCAAATATAGTGTGGGCAATCATCAAGAATAATTACTTGTATCTAGACACACTAACAATAGGAGATGTCCAAAGGTCATAATGTATTAAATCAAAATTATGAAGAACTCTAGAGCTGAATGATCTGAACGGGAGACGGACATGACGATTAAGTTGGCACGTTTGATAAATATGGTCAAGATCATCCTTATGACAGGAAATGACATTGGAACTGATAAGTTTGGACAGAACCTCATGCCCAAGATGCCCAAAACAATGATACCAAAGAGAGGTGGATGCAGCAACGAATGTAGAGGTGCTAGTGGAGAGTAGGTAGAATAGGTAGAGGTCCTTAGAGCTATTGCACCTGGTGATCATATTCCTGTTGTGCAAATCCTTCACAGAAAGGCCAAAAGGATCAAACTCAATGGAACAATTATTATCGGTGGTAAAATGACAAATAAAAATCAGATTCTTAATAATATTAGGAGAGACCAAGACATTATTAAGAATAAGATTACAATGTGGTAAAGAAAAGATATATGATCCAGTGATAGTGACAAGAAGTGACGCCCTATTATCCACAATGATAGATGAAAGAGTAAACGAGAACGGTGGGGAAATGGTGGAGAGTTTACCAGCATCCACAGTCATATGACAACCGGCGTCTGAATCGGCATACCATTTAGAGAAGGGTGCCGACGGGTTAAGCATCATAGTGTTAAATGAGTGTGACAAGGAGTCCTGATTTAATGAACCACCGTGGATAGGGTTCCAGGGCGTGGGTGGTGTGGACCAGGGCACCGTTGAAGGCCTAGAAAGCCGACAAGGGCCCTTCGAAGGCTGGCGAAGATCCCTGGCAGGTCAAGCGAGGCAGCACAAGTGATAAAGGCAAGGCTTCCCCGTATTACGAGTCGTACTGGGGAGGGCCGTAGGTGCCACCATAGGCGCCGCCGCCAAGAGCGCTACCGAAGTTGCCGCCGTAATAGGGAACGGCGGTGAAAGCCGAAGGAGCCATTGGAGGGCGGCCAGATCGGTCATACAGCCACATCTAGATGGTACCTACCCACGGATACGCGAAGGATGGGTGCAGACCTAGCAGTGCGCCACTAGTGGTTACAGGGGGCTACCGTGACCACCACGGCCATGCCAGCGGCCATTGCGCTGTCGACCAGCGCTAGGGTTGGGTGTGGACGAGACTCTAGAAGATCGCCCGAGAGGAGGTGGAACCGTCTCTAGGCATGGAGGTGTTGCAGTCCCATGTGCCATCGATCGAGGTGTTGCGGCAACAAGAGCAAAGGGCGACGATGGTGGCCAAGCCTCCATCTCTACCTCCTCTAGTATGAGATGTCTCCGAACCTCCACAAAGGTTAGGAATAGATGATGTATCTTGAGAATAGACACCAAGTGGCGGAACTGATCGTTCAAGCCACGGAGGAGCGTGAGAACCATCTGCCAGTCATCGATTGAGTCACCAAACTCGGTGAGAGAGATGGCCATCGACTCAAGGCAAGAACAGTAGTCGGGGATGCTCAGCAAGACTTGGCGGAGGTTTCAAAATTGTGTCTCCAGGAGGAGCACACGGAACTCTTTCTGGCCAAGTAACTCATCCGCGAGAAAGCACTAGGCACCGCGAGCGGAGAACTATAACAGCATTATCGATTGCTGCAGGTCGTTAGAGATAGTACCATAGATCCACGTCGGTGTAGTTCGTCTGCACCCATGTCAGGCGCAAGGAAAAGGACTCGTCCTCAAAAACGTGGTGAGTGAGGCCATATTTACCGAGAATAAACAGGCCACGCCACTTGCTGTAGTTGTTGGTGGCCTGGTCGAGCATGACGGGGATGAGGGCACGGATGCTGATGACGGCGGTGACCTGTGCCCAGAGAGATTCGTGGGCGGCTTCGTACTTGTTCAAAGCGTCGGCATGGTGGGTGGCCTCGGTGTCGGCGGTGTCAGCCACGGCCTTCTCCGCCCGGTGGACGGCCTCAATGGTGGACGCCGTGGTGTCGGCCGTAGTCTTCTCAGCGCGGCGAGTAGCGTTAGCCGTCATCTTCTCCGCGCGGCAGTCTTCGGCAACGTCCACAATCTGAGTCGGCGACGCGCCCGGCGATAGAGAAAGAGTCAATGACGTGCCCGACAACTAAGTCAGCGATGCGCACGACGACGAAATCGGAGTTAGCGGGCAGTGATTCGGTCGGTGATGCACTCGTTGACGGAGTCGGGGGGCCAATAGGCCGGCAACGAAGTCGGCAACGGGATGGGACGGCTCTTGGTCGGCGATGGGGCTGGAGATCGAATCGGCGACAGGCGCTACGTCCGGGTGTCGGCAGCGATGCGAAAGCGAGCAGCCCTTAGCAGCGTCGGTCTCCGCGGCGTCGGTCACCGCGGCCACGGTCTTCCCCGTCAGCGGCTACGGCTACGGCGCGCGGGCTTGCTCAGCGCAGCGACAACCTCCGTAGTGGCAGGCGGCGTCTGTGGGGCATGGTGGATGGCATCGGCCATGTTACTTATGGGTGTTGCCGCCAGTGTGGTGTAACAAAATTTTAGCGAATTGTAACCGCTCTGATACCATATGAGAGTGATGGAAATGATTAATTATATAGATGTATATATAGGCATTAAAGTGGCATGAAAGTCAACCACTCCGTTATAGTAGGTTTAGGGTTTAGACGAATCTAAATCCGACTGGTCCAAGAGATCAAACCGTTTGGGCTTGTTTGTTACACCAGCACAGGACTAACCACGTATCGGTTGACTGAGAGTAAACCAAACTCTCAGTCACCTTTTTTATCGTTATATCTACATTCCTGGATGAAAACAAAAGATTCACGGGAGGCAACCCAACGGTTCATTGTATTGATTGAGAGTAAAAAAATATAAATCAGAATAATAGCCATCTCGGAAAAAAAAAATACTCCGTATGTAAGTAAATCGATGCTAGTACCTCTTTGGTGCGTCAATTTATTTCAGACTGTCGGTCAGAAGAAGGGAGAATAGATCTCGTGCGATGCCTTGTCCATCTGTGCGGAAATGTTGTGCCTCTCTCGAACTGGTTGTCTTCCCGAACAAAGTGGAGGGATAAATAAGCTTTTGTTTGCTTATGTTCAGGTAGACTTGACCATGTCCGACGACGTGATGTTTGTACATCACAACGTCATTAATTTCTAATTGAAACTGGCATTATAGTCTTTTGTCCACAAAGATTATTAAGTTGATTTTGTAGTCAAATATGCGTAAGAAAGAGATTACTACATTTGTTCATAAATTGTGATGTTTGTGCACGCTAGGTTCGTTTAATTTTTTTCTTGCGAGGAGCTCTATTACTGTTTTTTAAATATAATACAAATATAGATGTTTATAATTATACTCATCTCTATAAATAAGTACACATATCCTATTCGTACATCTCTAAAATCTAAAATCTAGACCGGTCATATTGACGAAATCATTACAAGCGTTAGCTGTAGATGGATGTGTTGCATATCACTAAATGAATAATTTAAAAGTAGGCATACTTGTTCTTGGTTCACAACCACAGGATGATTTGATCAGTTTGTCAAATAAACATAAGTAACGTACTACGGCATTTCTTCTTTAATATCTTAACAACACAGATTTTGAAGCGACGCCTGGAAGTACGAATTAAAATAGAAAACTTTGAAACATCTATGCTCGCCAGTATGAGTTCCTAGATTAATAGGAGTATTAAGCTGATCAGCTCGTGAACCTGTACTTCAGCCATATCAATTGCAATAGAACAAGATTATAGCCTGCTGTGCAGACGCACGGGCAAGTATTTCCTTGGAACACTGCAGTTGGAAAAACAGCCGTGCGAGTCGATGTTTAACCGTGATTAATTTTTCAAGTGATTAATTTTTGTCGATCTATCGACTTTTTAATACTAAGATCAACTCTTACTACGTACTTACATGTCAATATTTTTTTAACAAATAGTATTCTAACTTACCTTTTTTGAAAATTGTACTTTAATGTTAATCTTGGTAATATGGTACAACATTTTTTTAAAACAAATTTTTATATAAAAATGCATGCACAATCACCCTTATAAACACATATTATATTTTTAGAAACTAGATGACAAATCATAAAATTGACAAAGCAATGACAATATCGTGTGAACCTCTATTTCATATCCAGGAGTATGTAGAGGGGAAACTGTCAGGATTGAGTTCGTAAGGCAGAAGAACAACTTGCGGATCTACTCACCAAAGCACTTGGCCATGCTAAGTTTCAGTAGTTGCGCGATGGAGTTGGCATGATCGAAGTCCGGTGAGTCTAGCTCCAATTGAGGGGGATGTTGGATAACCCTATCTAGCATGCGATTTCATTTAAATCTTCCCAGTAGCAGTAGTGGGCACACGATTTGCGCGTGCAAATCATCTGCTCGTCGCATGCTGCGTTCGTGCGTGAGGGGACTTGGTAGTTCCAATTTTTGAGTCGTTCTACTTTCTCGCGTCATGCACGACATGGTTAGCTGTGGGATGGCGCAGCATTGGAGTCGTCGAGCACCTGGGTTGTGGCATCATGGCTTTGTCATGGGATGACGCGACAACGTGGAGTCGTGGTGTGCATAGTGGAAGCGGATTAGCCACTGTGTCTTTGTAATTCTTTTCCTTTGAAGTATGGAAGAAAAACTCAGAAAAGCCATAAAGTGACCAGCACTAAAAGCTCTCTCCAGTATGTTCATCGTGTTCATCCTCTGAATGCCCACATAGTATTCGACATATTTGTTGCATGTATTGCAAAGGGGTGGTGCACTGACAAGATATCTAGAGGGTCCATATCTAAGTTACTCTACTGCTATATTGTATTGTATGTATTCTCTCTCCAGTCATAAATAAATCAAGTTTTAGAATACGGACAGTCATCATGTTTAAGCATGAACTATTAATTTCTCTTTAATATTTAGATTCTCCTTTTAAAAGAGATACAGTTAGATTTGTCTTTAAAATATAGTTTCAGAATATTATAAATTTGATATATTTTTAAAGGTTTGTGCTCAGTGGCGGATTCAGCATTATATCACGGTGTCAGGTGACACCAATGGTCTTTGGTCGTATTCTCTTTTATCCTTGCGTGGGTGACACCAGTGGACATTTGTCTTTTGACACCAATACTCAGCCATAATTGGACATTATTTGCTCTGCTACTCAGGCCATAAACAACATCCGAGTAGGCAACACAACAGCAGCTAACAAGCTTGTTATTTGCAGCCTAAAACTAACGTGGTTGGTTCTACTGTCCTCCAGTAGATCACGCACAAACTCAGCACATGCTCAGCGATGGGCTGATGAGCAATCACGTGAGATTGTTTTCACTAACCACCAATTCCTCTAATTTCCCATTAATCACCCAAGATTACATAGGTTTGTTTGTTTGGGGGTTTTTCGATTTGTACAGATTTTGATCCTTGGAGACTTTGAGGGCTGTTCTCTGCTGGCGTAGACAACGCTGGATGCTAGGTGCCGGTGTCACCGCCGAGGGACCAGGGCTTCTGAGCTAGTGCTGCTATTTACTTAGGCACACATTTACCTAGTAATTTTTAGTTTAGTGCTTTATAATTTATTTTCACCAAATAATCACATAGTATAAATATGATGAACAATTGTTGAAAAGAAAATTACCACATGCTACTAATAAAAGGACTAGTATAGATCAATGATCGAGGTGCATCAAACATCAATATCACTAGAGATTGGATTAATACGTGAGTTCATCAAAATTGGTTGGTGTCTGTACATTGTTATCATTAGTTTTTTGTGGTTTCTATAAGTATCACTAGTTTATTGAAAGATACGATCATTTTTAAGAGTCGACTATGACATTCATCGACCTAAAATCCTAGCTCCGTCTCTGTTTGTGCTTGTCAAATGAGCACATCACTGTCTAAAACGATACTTATTTGTTAGCTAAGATAGTATAATCAAGTTCAGTGCGGGGCTGCTGTGTAGTAAAGCCCGCCATATAGCTAAGCTAAAGAACGAGAAGACAGAGAACCATTTTCCATGTAACTGCGTGTATGTGATTAGCTGGAGCTAGAAGCACGTAGGTACTGACCAAAACGCTTCTCCATCTCAAAAAAGTCGAGCACGTTGTACATACTCTCCGTAAAAAAAATTATTATTTTTAAGTTATTTAGTATTAATGTTAAAAACGTTCTTATCTCTCAATAAATAAGAAACAAATGAACGTTAAGTACGGACAAGATATAGGAAAATTTAAATGTAAAGTAATTGATGAGATACGTTGTTTCTTTATATTATTAAAAATTAAATTCTAAAGATTATATTTTACTACGGAGGATGCAGATGTAGGTTAGTAACGAAGCTACAACTGACACGTGTGCAGATGTAGGTTGACAGTGATCTGGTCGGTTCAGGCCGTTGAGTCCCGTAGAATCTCAGCCCATCAACAGGATGGACCTGCCCGAGATATTGAAGCGTACGTTTGATTTGGACCTTGCCAAATAAAGCCTATATGAGTTGGAAAAAAGTCTATATTACTTTCGTCAGAGTTTGGTTTACTCTCTCAACCATAAAAATCCAGGAGAAAATATAATTTAAAATATACAAATTTAGAATAATAAATAAATAAAATTAAAAGAAGAGTCTAGGTCAAAATACAATTTAGAAAATCTTAAATTCAAATTAAAATTAAAAGTAATATATTGTCTTAATAAAGTAATATAAAAAACAGCCACCATTCTTATATTAATTTAAAAAATAAAAAAAATAGAGTCTAAGTAGAAATATAATTTAAAACATATAAAATTTAGAATAAAAAAATAAAAGAAGAGTAGACGTCGAAATACAAAAATAAGTAAAAAATAATTAATATTAAGATAAGAATTCACGTGAAAATATTATTCTAAAAGACTAGAAACACGATCTCATTTGAGGATGAGATATTTAATAACCATCGCCCTCCTTATCCCTCATCGTGCTCGTCACCTGTATGCACCATATATTTGTTATCCTCTTCCTCATATCTTATCTCCCCTTCTTCTTCCTTCTTCTCCCCTTCACCATATCTGTAGACCTAGGCTCTCTGCTTCGTTGGATTTGGCCCAAGCGCATGTTAATAATGAGGGGTGGACGGCATCAATCCTGTAGCCTCCTCCTTCGTCTCATGCTCACAGTATGGTGGTACCTATTAGATCTAGCTCCTATGGCATAAACGATGTAGGCAAGGACATTGTTCGACATAGGCTTCTCTTAGGCCAACTCACAAGAAGGAAGCAAAGGTGTGGGATGATGTCAACACCATAAAGTATCTTGTCCACACAACTGGATCTTCTGTAGTCGTACTTAGTACAATTTTTAAGGAAAACCTAAAATTCAAATTAAAAATTAAAAAATAATTAATATTGAGATAAGAATGCAGTTAGCAATACAGTAGAACTATAACACCCCTTCCTTCTCCCTTGCCTCCTCTTTATCCCTCATACCAGAGACAGTCCTAGAGGTGGTGACATCTAGCTCCACCATGCACACCATCAAGTGTTTCCTACCCCCACACCCTCTCATCAACGTCGCACGTGTCGGCCACTACAGTAAACATGATAAGAGGTGAGATAGACAACTAGACCTCACCCATCAGCGAGACAAGGAGCCTTCACAATCTTGTCCGACATACTCTACCTCCACCTCGCCCCTAAGAAACAATAGCAATCATCCTCGACGTCTACAATAACCTCGCTCAATGCAAAAGTGGCATCGCGAAGGAAGGAGGAGACCAGCGGGTCACCACTAACCATGGGACCTAGCAGAGAACAGTGGTGGGAGAGGACTTCACCAACAAACTAGCGGTGAGGATCTTAAAGGAAGCTAAGGTTTTGTTCGCCCTTTATCGACCACAAAGGTTGGGGATCATGGAGGAAGCTAAGGTCGTTTTCAACCGCATATGCTTTTGCCATCGTGCCGCTGAGTTCGGCCCTTCCTGTCGTCATGGAGAAGGATGCTGCCCCTGCCAGGCTTACCTTGGAATTTTGCACCATGTTTTCATCCCTCAATCACAAAATTAAATTGGTTTTAGGAGTTGAGGAAGGCTTTATATCTAGTTTTGTGATTGAGGGATGAAAATTGAGGTAATATTCTATATCAGTTTGCAAGACAGATACACAGAAACCTCTTTTTAACTCAATTAAAATCAAGTACTCTAAAATTCTCATTTCAGTATAGCACTATATTACATTGAGAACATGCCAGAGACGATTGAGGCGGTGAGCATATTCCCTAAGATGAAATGACACGTTGATGATCAATGTCGCATGCCTCACGTCTGCCCTGAATACATGATTGATCTGGTAGACAAATGGTAGACTGGTGGCAATTGTGCTAGGCCTAGGACTAGAAGAAGGATCTGACGATGTGAGGCGGTGCAGGCTGTAGCTAGGCCGGTCGCCCCTAACAAAGACTTCGAAGAAGACCGGTGTAACGGTGGCCCAGACACGACGGGTTCTGAATTACTAATCACTCTATCATTTTTTGCGAGGATATTATTCCAAATATGGCCTCGAAAGCAGCAACATTTAGTTGGAGTTACAAAGTTTGGTTTGAATAGGTGATAAAATCCCAAATTTTCGAGCTGGCACCTGACAGTGAATCCCTAGCGCGCGGCGGAGTGACCAGAGTCTCATTTGATTTGTTCACTAACTCGTACGGTTGAAGATCCGATCGATTGATCGGGCCGCATGAAGCATGTGTTTCTATTGGCTTCACGACAACGACGACGACGACATGAACCAACAACGGCCGGTCCCGTCCGTCCTCCCAACGATGTCGCACCGGAGATGTCGACGAATAATGGCACTCAAATGAACAGTGCTGAAAACGAAGCCCCAGCTACCTGAATCCACAACCCATCATCAAACTAAATCGATCTGCTTCCTTGCTTCGATGCCCACGTATCATCGAACGCGGCTTGCATGCGCCACCACGGTGGTCCATCCATGCGAAGGGACTCTGATAGGAAAAAAACAGAAAAAAAAAATCTATTCGAAGGAACATACAATCCTTTGCCCATCCATTCCATCACTTTTGGCCGTGCACATCTGTACGTTTGTCGAGTACAAAGCTCTAGCTGTGGCCGTGAAGAATCTCAACAATTTTGGTCACGATCATCCTCGCCGAGGATAGCTAATGCTGGCATGATGTTGTTGTTTCTGCAAAGCTTCATGTGGTGTAGCTGAATTGGTCCAACAAGAGTTAGGGCATCTATATTAGTCCCTGACGGCCACATAAATCTGTTGGATTTCTCCTTGTTGCCTTGAGCAGGATCTGCCCTGAAACGTCAATAGAACAGATCTCAAATGGTGTCAGTTTTGGTCCGTTTTATCATCTAGTTTACCTGCATTTATTTGTTTTCATTGACAGATTCCTCACGATGATTTGATTTTTACGCAAACTAAGGCCCGGTTTTGGAATGCAGAGTTTCCCCTGTTTTTGCCAGAATTGAATCTTCTCCTATGAAATTCAAGCACATCAAACAGGGTTTAAGGGTTGTGCTATGCTGCATTGTGATGCATGATCTAATCAGTTATGAGAATCGACAATCTTTACTGATCCTATAAAAGTAGAAATAAATAATTGCCACTCATACCAGTGCCAAAGAAAGTAAGTGAGATGAACAAATAATTTCTTTATTACTTTCACCTTTATTTCAGAACGAAGAGGAACGATGTCTCCTTCTGACCGTCATTCCCTTACAGGGGGCAACATCGATGTACATATTCGAAGAACAAAAAAGAAAGAAAAAAAATAACAGGACAAAAAAAAAGAGTGTGCATGAGATCAACGGACCTCTGATCATATGGAGCCTACCACAATCACAAACAGATAAGGTCGACATGATCAAAATCTACAGACATGGCGGCACAGAGGAGCAGACAGTCATTAGATTGCCACAAATCCATCCCTCACATTATCACATCATCATCTTCAGATAGGGCCCCTCCCCTATCTCATCCTGATAAACCAAGAAACCTGTATGATTTGGAACCACTGGTGTTGATCGCGCATGTGTGTTGTTTGTATGTATCATTATGTACTATGTACATTGGTGATTGGGGTGAGCAGGATTGTCAGCCATGTAGCAAAGTGGATGAAGATGGGGATGACAATGTCATTAGCAATAATGCAGCCTCCTCCACCCCCATCAGAAGCCTCCTTTTCTGAACAGCCTGCAAGTTGTTGCTGCTACTGCCACTGCTGCTGTTGCTGTTACTGTCTTTTACTACAGGTATTACCTCACCATGCTGCTTCTGTGCCTGGTTCAGGTCCAGGCCAAGATCCTGCCTCCTCTTCTTCCGGTACCGGATTCCACAAGCGTTGCATAGAGACTGCAATCAGGATTGAAAAGGGATCAACAGATCGACGCATCTGAATTTATTATCACAAAAGGTTAATATAAATAATGCAAATTTGTGCTAAATTATTGGCTATCTAGTTACTTATTTCCTTGGTGTTATACGTGCTTCCGTGCCTAATGTTGCTACCAGGATGGCATTGAAGAAGACATGAAGGGTAGAAATGAAATAGTCCAATTAAAGAATCGAAATGGATAAAGCATCTCTCTCTGTCTCTCCCCGTACACAATTGGTTTAGTGGCTAGCACTGTTGCAAGGAACAGCTCAACTAACCACCAAGTTGCAACAGAGCTCAATGGACAGAAATGTCAACAAGACTAGTGAAATTATCTTGGACCAAAACGAAAAGGTCACCGCCTCCCGTGCTATATCCAACAAGTCATCAAGTAAGCACTAAGCACAGACTGTCAAAAGAAAATTCATATTTTTCGGAGTCTATTTCAGGTATATCATAGCATCACTAAGAGGAGACTTCAGGAAACTTTTGAAAGCGTGTTTGTGCTAATGATCTTGTTTTGCATTGATTAAGATGCTAAACAAATTGAAGGCCTGGAGCAGGTTAGATATGGGCATATGGTGGAATATGGTAGGAACTTTCTCGAATTGCCAATGTGATTAGTTCTCTAGCTGTCTATGATTGAAGTGAATGGCACAAGACAACCTCTTTGACTGAGTCTCACAGCTCTTGCTTCTTGATCATCCAGAATTTGTGGTAATGTACAAAGTTCAATTTAAACATTCCTTATAAAGCTTGCGTACTTGTACCAAAATACAGAAAAGAACGGCATTTCCTAGGTAGATCACATCACATTCAGGAGAAAAGAAAACCTGATCATAATTCCACAAGATGAAGATCATATCGTCCCTAAATTAAGATCCATATTAACAGACAACTTCACTAGGACAGAATTACAAGTAGATGATCATAGCACAGAATCACACAAAGAAAAAGGAACAACCATTTGCAGAACAAGCAGAGACAAGCATCGATATACAACTATGCCCGAGATCATATAATCGACCGGCAGCCCAGAATCCCCAATCTACCTGACCCTGATCACGATTAACAGTAGTAAACTAGTAACTGAACAGCAAACCGGTAAGCGATCGATCAAGAACTCACCCTGGGACCGGTGGGGCCGCTGCGCCACATGGGCGTGGTGGTGGCGCGGCATTCGACGCAGCTCCTCCTCCCTGCTTCCTCCGCCACGCCGATCCCCACGACCTGCAAGATCACCGACCGAACACGACCAGAGCATATCAACCAAAGCTCGGATTACGCATGGGAAACAGCGGAGGAATCGAAGAGCCTCACGCACCTTCCGATCGGTCGACCCCATCGGTGGCGCCGGCCGGATTGAACAGCCTGTATGCCTGCGCCGGCGGCCGGGGTTGGCTGGAGAAGAGCGAATTCTTTTTTCTTTTTTTTTTTTCGTGCTCCGTGTGCTCTTGAATGAAGCGTGTAGTAGCGGAGGAGGAGAGTAATTGTGGAGGGAGAGGGAGGAAAGGGAAGGCGTATGTACGCGCGGTGCGGGATAGCGGAGGAGGGTGACGTGGCGTTTGCGGTTGGACAAGGCAAGATATGGCTGCGATTCTGCTTTTCGGTTTGGGTTTGGAAGGTAAGTACAGATTGGGCGGCAAGGGTTTTTTTTTTTTTTTTTTTTTTTGCGGGGGTGGCGTGGAGCGGGGCAAATTTCGGAAGCATTTTCCGGTCGATTTTGATTAAATTAGAGATCGCCCACAAACGCTAGGATCAATCGGCTGCACTTTTAAATTTAAAACCGTGGTTAGGTTGTATTTGAAGGAAATGTATTGTACCGGCGTTAAATTTGGTCATGTTTGGTCGGTAAGTGGCTGAGTTAACTTTCGAATAGAAATAAAGATTATAATACTTGTCGTGAAATTATGTAACTGCTTAAACAATGTTTAATGAGACAGAATATTACGTTGCCATGATTAAGAACCAACATCTTCTTGTGGATGCTCAAATAAATACGTGATCAATTAATTGATATTATTTACTAGCATTTCCATCGATAAAAGGCAAAGGTGGCAGGCAGACAGGGAATGGATAACTTGTTTTTGAGATCGCCACTGAAAAAAATCTAGCGAATAATGAAGTAATAACTAATTTATTCTAGTAATATATTAAGACATACCACTTCATTTTATTTTCCTACACAATTTTTTATATATTTCCACATAAATACAAAGACTAACAATACTTTACACCCGACAAAACCCAATTTAGACCAACAAATTTTCCAAGTCACTAACCAACACCACAGAATCCCTAGTTAAAAACGAAAAAATAATAAAACATGACTTCAACTCCCTAGCTTGGCTTGTTTGTTTCTTGTTGCTGTCATCAAAACTAGCCATTTCTGCTTCTCAGTTAATCTAATACTAATACTTTTCTTACAAAATCTAAGTGGTCATAAAGTTTAGAACAACACAATTAAAGCAGCCTTGGCCCATTAAGCCACCGAAATGGATAAATCAAAGATGACGTCATGGCTTACCCGTCAAGCGGCTTTGTGCTCACGCTATGTATCACGGGCTACCTATTTCCTGCAGGGTACAGAGGTCAAAAACTCAAATCGCCGTCAGGAACAAAGCAAATTTTCATTTTGTTTCTCACCGTGGGTTTGGCTGCCTTCTTTTTCTCCTCTCTCCAATCTTAAATCCTTATTTTTTACACACATTTTTTAAACTGATAAGCGGTATGTTTTTTAAAAAAAATTATAAGAAATTTACTTTAAAAATTCATATTAATCTATTTTTAATTTTCTAGCTAATACTTAATTAATTATATGTTAATCCAAATTCTGTATTGAGAGAACTTTTTATAACATAACATACCAAATGCAAGTCAACCTTTGTGCTTAAATTAACAGTGGTATGCTTTGTCCAACATACTCAGACTTTTGTGGATCTTGCTAACTCAGAGTAAATGCTAGTTCTTCTTGAATTCTGAAATTAATTCAGACTTTTGCCTTGAAAGTTTGAGTCTCCAACTGAAAATTCCAAAAAACTCTCAACTCACAAGATTGGATATTCAACTCAGAAATTATTAACCTGACGTTTTCCATTTCATCAGTAATACATTCAAAGTTCCAACTCGGAAATTATCCAAAGCATCCAACAACTAAGAGCGGCTAGATGCATTCACATATCTTTGCAAAATCATCTTTAGGGGTCAATGATGAGAAATTATCCAAAGCTGTCCACATTCAACATATGGCTTACAAGTTGGTTTCTACTAAGATATAGTGCGCTCCAAATGGCCTATTAATCAATCTATCATGCTTCAAAAGAAACATTATATTGAAGCCCTTGAAAAGTTAATCAACTAAAAAATAGTATATTATTTCCCATCAACTATAAAATTGTCGATAAAATTGTATCTTTCCATTTGTAAAGCTCGTAGCTAGACGTCCAGACTTCTCTATCATTCGTATCTGAAGTATTATGTAGCGCGAGAATATTCTCCACTTCTATTTGTTTATTCCATTTATTGGCTGCTAAGTTGGGGTTTTAGTCTACCCAACTACTATTTCCTTTCACTGCTCCATGAAAAACACTAGTGCTTAACTGACTAGCTTTTTTTCACTAGAGCATGTTTCCATCAACGTTAGACTCAACTAGTCAACTACTGTACCAACTCCATTGCATCACATTCCATGAAAGCCACCAAAGCTTATGTAAGCATCCCTTCTTCCACTAGGGCATGTTTTCCTGTGCTTTGCAGCGCATATTCTTCCCAACAATTATCACCTAAAAAAGAATAAAATTGTACCATTGGCACTCTTTTTCCTGGCAAAATAATCATCCACCAATAAAAAAAGATTGTGTTGTCAACTTCATAGATAGAGAGCCAAACAAAGGTTGAACATGAGATGCAACTCTCAGCCAGATATTTCCGTAGAAGCAGCGTTCCCAAAGGATAAGGGGATAGGTAACCATCCCATTAGAGTGAAGCTTAACCATAAACTAAAGAAAGGCTAAACTACAAGCTTCATTAAGACCACCAGGTCCACTAGAACTCTCAACTCTCAGGTGTAAAATATGGAGAAAAGTCGAGAAGTTGTTCTAGTGTAGTACAGCCTTTCGGATGAAAAATCCACTGCAAGTCTGCAATCCAATTCTCTCCCAGCTGTCGACCAGCTGCTCATGCATAAATATGTATTGTGCACTAATGATTTGTAAATTCTGTGATGATTGGTAGGGAGAAAAAGGGTTATGAGATGAGGGTCAATAATGGTGGCACCGTACCAAACGCTGTGGAGCATATATGAAGTACAAACGGGACCTGAAGATAGCACACAATTGACAATTGGATGCGCATAATGAACAGTTAAGCAGCCACCCTTGGTGCAGAAGAATCTTGGGCGAACGAACGAGAAAGGCATGATTATTGGTGCAGGACAATGTCAAATGTGGTGTTCCCGTAATGAGACGGCATGCTATCTTCTCGATCTTTTGTCCCTGACACGAGACTGTTTAGGGCTAACGCTGCAGTTATAATCATATTAGTCACGAGACCGGCTCTATTGCGAAACAATGTTGACCAATATTATATACCTCTGCTGATGGTTGGACACTCGGCAGGAGGTTACTAGGGACACGTTTGGTTGCCAAATAACTTTGCCACAATTCAAATTGTTACAGGTATATTCCTACCTTCTTTTAAGAATAGCTAACACGGCATGTTCAATTCTAAACTAGGACCATAAATTGATCCTCGCGTCGCCTCCACATGGGTGACTCGGGAGGTGGCCGACAGCCTGCAGTCGTCAACTCTTGTTGTCGCCACTTCAACCTCTCTTCCCTTGCCTTGCCGCCATTAGAGCTCGCTACTCGGATGCCATGTGGCGAGCTAGGGTGGTGGTGGTAGGGTGACAACCTAATATTTGATGGTTTGAATCTGACATGGAGAGAGGGGTAGTGAAGGGGCATCGATGATGGCTGCCACAACTCCGACACAGTGTCAAGGTGGGTTGGGGCTAAATCTAACTATCCCTTGGTTGGATCTAGAGCCTCCTTAGGCGAAACGGTGTGGGATGGTGAGGCAGGCCATCGGAGTTCGTAACTTTGCAGGGTTGGCGAGCAGAGTTAGGGTGAGTTGGCAACGATAAAGATAGGGGGAGCGGAAGAATGGTGGCAGAAGTAGTCTCCTCTTTTGCTTGGACCTAGCGGCGCTAGCAGCAATAGTGGCAAGGATGGGATGGAGCTGGCATCATCGAAAGCAATGCCCTTCTGCTAGCTATCCGAGGATGGAAGGGGATGGCTAGCAATGCCCCTCTTCTCGTGCTTAGGCTCCGGCAAGGAGGTGAAGGAGGGTCGTCTCTCTTGGTGTCGGCCAAGCTTCCTTTCTCTTCGTGGAGCTCCTTCCCTTCTCCACGGGAAGCTTCATAAGTATGATAGAGGCAATGGCCCGACAATAAAGGAAGGCTTAGACGTCCAAGATGACGCCATCCAAAACCTAGGCTCTCTTTATGGAACTCCCTCCCTTCTTCTATGGGGAGTTTTATAAATATAGCGAAGGTGGTGGTTAATCAGCAAGGGAAGGCTTGGTCAGTCAAGACGATACTGTCCAACTTGGCCTTTCCTTTGGCAAGGTGGCCAACAAGCAGAGGAGGCTTGAGTCAACATGCAGGGGTTGGCAGTAGGGTTGAGGGTGTTGGCAACAAAGGAAAGTGACGGTCTTATTGGTGGTAAGGCTAGAAGTCGACCAATAAAAGGGTGTCGGCTCAATGTGGTAGAGGCCATGTGCTAGCAATAGTTAGATAGTGATATTTGAGATGGTGGGCAATAGGCCACGGATAAGGTTGCAAGGGTTCAAGGTGAAAACCTAGCCTAGGCCAGCAATGGCTACACCTTTGGGTGTCGTAAGCCCTTTAGGGTTAGGGGCACTATCAAGGTACTACTTCCTCCCTGTTGTAGCCGGTGAAAACCACATCTAGTTCTTACATGGGCAATGGCAGAATCATTGACATTATAACCTTTCTAGAGGCATCGTTTTAGGTGTCGCTGCTTTGTAGTGTTGTAGTTGGCCCAATGGCAATTGACCACACATAGCGACGATCAGTTTGGTACTAGGCTCCTCTTCTAAAGGTTTGTGTTTGTGATTGGTGTGAGTGCCCTAGACATGCACTCTAATGCACAACCAGCCTCGACAAACTTCTGTGTTTATTGTAACTTTTTCCTCTCGATCGACCACCTTCAACCATCCCAGCAAACAAAAAATTATCACAAGTGATTGTCGTGGCTAACAATTGGTTAATTGCAATAACCAACCAAACACTAGCCAAGTTAAGCATGACATGTATAACTCTTAGCATGGCAACATGTGCAACCAAACAAGCTCTTGGTGACTAGCAAATATCTAAAGATTGTCAGGTAAGAATTACAATTTTTGCATGCTAGGTTCTTTTTAAAAAAAAGTTTAATAAATATTGTTTTAGGCAAACTCTTGAGTTGAAAAATTTTAGAGTAAGTAGAAATAAGACTAGATACTTGAGATACAATTTTAACACCATAGTACATAAGGAAGCAGATGTGAGTTTAACAGACCAATTAGTATCTAAGAATAACATCTTTTGATATCTAGAATCAATACTTAAGAGGAATAGGATTATTGATGTAGATATTAACTATAGAATTAAAGTGAGTTGGATGAAGTGATACTAAACATCTAATATATTCTATGATAAGAGCATACCACATAAAATAACATAAAATAAAAGACAAGTTTTATAGAATGATAATTAAACTTATTATACTGTATAAAGCGGAATATTGCTCTATAAAAAAGATAACATGTCTAATATCTGAACGATGTAGAAATACGTAATATGTATGTTACGATAGATTTGTGATTATATAATAATGGATCAAGTCTAGAATAAGAACTAGAAGTAGCACCAATTGAAGAAAATATTATCTAATATTGATTAAAATAGTTTAATCATATCCACTGATGACTCTTAGAGATCAATAAATTATAGAAAATAAACTAGAAAGCCCCGTGATTTGAGACCTTTATTAGATTTCAACTGTTGTAATAAATACTGTTTTAAAAAAATTAGCCCCAGTTTTCCCATTATCGTTGCCATTATCGTAGTCTCCCTAGGATTTGAGAGACATTGACCCTACCTATGGCCGTATACCACAAATACAGCCCTTAGTCCTACCTTGTTTCAGACTTCCAATCGAGGTTCCAACACAGGCGTAACAAGGCCTGTTCTATGCTATCAATTCCACTCTAACAGTCCAGAAACTCAATCGACTTACAAGGTCATGCTCAGCAAAAGAAAAAGGATTAAAAGTATCTCAAGACCCAAGTTTAGACGTAGTAGATTGCCAGACAACGGAGAGCACGAATAAACTAGCGGGCATAGAAAATCGTGCAATGTAGAAAACCTAAAAAAAACCCCCACTGTGTTCTCATGATTAACAATACAAGCTAGCTTTACAGCATCGAAGTTGTCTTTTTTTACCTCCACAGACATACTGAAGCTTACGCTACTGAAAGGAAGGTAAAAGTAATAGCTAACCCGACAACACGAGCAACAAGAGTCTGCCCTTGGCCGAACAATTCCCAGTATCCATCCCCTCGTGTGGAGAACCATAATCCAGATGAACCAACCAACCTCTATATACACGAGACACCCGACCACAAAAAAGCAATGCAGCTGAATTGCCTTACCCTGACCCTTCTCTTTGGGCCAACCCTGACTGCTGCCTCAGAAGAAGCCAACAGGACCAAACCATGACTCGGATAACTTGACTCCCCGATTCTGAAAAGCCCTGAACCAAACAGCTATGGTGCATTTTCACCATCCAAATGGGGCTCTGTTAAAAAAAAGGGTCAAAAGAACTCCCATGACTGACCAGTTCCAACCATTAGTTAATAGAAAAAATACCTTCATCCAAACTGCCAAAGTAGAATCTATCAGGTGGTTCAGTGCAAGAATTGGATCCAACATCTGGAATAAGAAAGGACTGCTGGTCATCTTCCTCCACCCAGTATGACTCGAGAACCCTAACTGCCCTCTCATATATCTCAACATTGTCATGGTTCTGGAGATCTTCAATTTTGTCCACACCATCAACTTCATCAACCATCTGCGCAAACATGTTGATATTACAAGCCCCCATGTTCTTCTTGGCCTCCCCGACCCTCAAGATGTTGTCAAGGCCCTCCAAACAAATTGACACTGTTTTGGTATCTTTGTAATTAAGCAAATCACAAAGTGGCTTGATGCAACCCTGACTAACAAGATACCTGGCAAACAAATGATGTGTTATTAAAAGACGTTTCTAATTAGTTGCACAGAAATGAGCAGAAGCAATCATAAATAATGGTCATCAAGATGTCATACTCTATCTGATCTGATGTTCCACCAGATGTAGCATTAGAAATTGCCCAGGCAGCCTCCTTTCTGACATCAAACTCACCATGTTGCAACAGATGCAATAGAGGACCAATTATGTTTGCATTGATCACAGCCTACAAGCAAATGGCTGATGTTACAGATGGGTAGGTATACCTTTCAAGTCAATGCTTTTTGGAAAAAAAATGACAGGAAAATAGAATCGCTTGAAATTCAAGATGGTGCTCCTATCACTAAATAGATGTACTAATTTAGTGATGTCATACATTAAAAAGGATAAAATCTCAGAGTACTAAATTCAAGAGGATATATTCTAGAACTGCGAATGATGCGATTACTATAAGCATATTTCTCATCTTTTTTTTTTCATGGTGAAGCTACAAACTTGAATTTGCTCTTTGGTTCCAGCCGTGATGTTGGAGATTGTCCAGCAAGCTTCTCTCTTGATGCTTTTCTTTTGGGTTGTTGTCAAAAGATTGAGAAGACAGGGAAGTGTTTCTGGGTGACAAACAATACACTGTGGTAGGGAGAAGAAACATTAAGGAAGGATAAAACAACATATAATTAATCAGTAGTAGATGTACTTATGACCCAATACGGGATACTTTAGAAAAATGTAGTAAAAGAAGAAAGAAAACTGAAGAGCTATAAGAAACAACTAAAATGAGTACATACAAAAAAAAAGGCTGCTGCAGCAGTACTAACAATAATATTGTAAACTAGGCACAGCAAATATAAACAGATACGAAATGCCAACAACTTTTCCTAGTAACAGACACCACTATGAGCAAGGATATGGATGGCCAGGATGCATGTGTTGGGCAGAGTAACATTAACCTCTCAGTGTACTGTACATATTTCTCCAATGAAAGGTCTACTTTGATGTGTTTGATCAAACATCAGTAGTAATGGAGTAAACCTAGTGAGAAGGGTTTAAAAACAGGTACTCTGTACTTACACAGCAGAATTTAACCAAATATTAACACATCGTTACCACCAAGAAATGTTCTTGTATACACAATTGCACTTAAAATGTTTCCTCCGTTTCTTATTCAGGGATATAAGACCAACTTGAGATGAACAAAGAGAATTATGACATTTAGAAGAAAATAAAATTGCCCACTCCTATTTACTATTGCAAATTTAAACACTCAAGTCAGCAAGTATTTTATACTAGGTTTTAAAGAGCTATTGCAGTTAGCAAGGAAAATATGATTTCTCAAATTTTAGAGATGTACATATAGTCAAGGCAACTAAAATCCATCTAGGTAGCTGGAATATAGGATCTCTTACGGGTAAATTAAGAGAGCTAGTCGAGACAACGGTTAGAAGACGTGTAAATATCTTGTGCGTTCAAGAAATTCAATGGAATTGTCAGAAGACGAAGGAGGTGGATAGTATTGGCTTTAAGTTCTAGTACATAGGGACAACTTCAAATAGAAATAAAATAGAAATTCTGATTGATAAGAGTCTCAAGAATAGTACGATGAAGGTGAGAAAACAAGAAGATATGATCATCTTAGTTAAACTTATCATTAGTGATATAGTCTTAAACGTAATTAGTACGTATGTCCCTCAGGTAGACTAAGATGAGAATGCTAAGAGACATCTCTAGAAATACCTAGATGGCTTAATTAGATATTTACCTAGTAGCAAAAAGCTTTTTATAAAAAGGGATCTTAATGGACATATAGGTGCAATAGGTACAATTTTCTATACGGCACATGGATGTTTAGGTTATGGTGGTAGGAATCAAGAGGGAGAGAATCTTAGACTTTGCTATAATTTTTTAGATGATAGCCAACACGTTTTTTAGTAAGAGAATCATATTTAGTGATTTTTAATAGCGGCCAATATTCTAACTAGATTAGCTTTGTCCTTATAAGAGGGGATAAATGAGTATGTGTAGATTGTAAAGTGATACCTGAAGATTATGTGGCTTCTCAACATAGGCTAGTGGTGGCTGACTTTCGCTTTCTGGTGTATGTTCGTAGGGATAAAAAAAGTCAAAATTGTAAGAACCAAGTGATAAAAGTTAGAAAGAAAGACATCAAATGCCTTCAAGGAAAGAGTTATTGAAGAAGCTCTTAGAAGGAAAAAGATAATACAAATAATATATAGGAGAAGATGGCAACATGCATTTGAAAGATTGCTTCAGAAGTGTTTTTGACCAAAAAGAGTAGATGCGAAACTAAAGATACTCAGTTGTGCAACGAAGATGTATAAAGAGCAATTAAGGAGAAGAAAGAATGTTATAAATGCTTGCACTATGACAGGAGTGAGGAAAACATAGAGATGTATAGATTAGCAAAGAAGACTACAAAATGAGATATGAGTGAGTTAGAGGCGGGCTTTTGAAGATCTTTATCAATGTATGAGTACGAAAGAAGGAGAGAAGGATATCTATAGAATGGTTAGGACTCATGATAAAAAGACGAGAAACTTTAACCAAGTTAAGTACATTAAGGATGAGAGGGAGCAACTATTGATAAAAGAGGATAAGATTAGATATAGGTGGCAAGAGTGTTTTGACAATTTGTTCAATGGTAGGAACGAGGATGCTATAGTCCAGTTGGATAACTTATCAGATAACACCAATAGGCACTTTGTGCGGAGGATCCAAAAATCTAAGGTCAGAGAAACTTTGAAAAGGATAAAAGAGGATAAGGTCATAAGCCCTGATGATATTTTAATCAAGATGTGGAGATGTCTTACAAATATAGCTATAGTATGACTAACTAAGTTATTCATCAATATTTTTTTAATCGAACACGATGCCTGATGAGTGAAAAAGAAGTATATTGGTACCAATATACAAGAATAAGAAAGATATCTAAAGTTATACTAATTACTAAAGAATTAAGTTGATGAGTTACACTATAAATCTATGGAAGAGAGTTATCGAGCACTGTTTGAGAGGAACGACGTGGATCTCTATTAACCAATTTGATTTCATACCCGAAAGGTCAACCATAAAAGCAATTTTCTTAATAAAACAAGTTATAGAGCGGTTTAGAGATTAGAAAGATTTACACATGGTTTTCATTGACTTCAAGATTTATGACAAGATACCGAAATGTTATATGTTGGGCTTTGGATGATATTAAAGTCTCAACAAAATATATTGTCCTCATCAAGAATATGTACAATAATACTATAACTAGTGTTCGAATAAATAATGATAACACAGGTTACTTCCCGATTAAAATAAGGCTACATCAGGAATAAGTCTTGAGCGCGTATCTCTTTGTTTTGGTAATCAATAATGTTACAAAGAACATACAAGGAGATAACATTTGATATATGCTCTTCGCACATGATGTAGTGTTAGTTGATAGGAGTCGGACGTAAGTATGACACTAGAGTTGTGGCGACACTCTTAAATTCAAAGGTTTTAGAGTAAGCAGAACTAAAACTGAATACTTGATATGTGACTTTGGCATCATTACATACGAGAAGGGAGATGTGAGTTTAGAAGGTCAAGTAGTGCTTAAGGATATCTTTCGATATTTGAGATCAATGCTACCGATCGATGGAGATATTAATGCAGACGCTCGTTATAGAAACAAAATCAAAGCGAGGTGAATGAAGTGGCACCAAGCATCTAACATTCTCTGTGCTTAGAGGGTACCGTAGAAACTAAAAGACAAGCTTTATAGAATGACTATTAGACCTGCTATAATGTATGGGACATAATACTAGCCTATAAAAAGACGAAATATTCAACAACTAAGTGTTACAGACGTATATATGTTACGCTAGATTTGTGGTCATACAAGAATGAACCGAATTCAAAACAATGATATACGTGATCGGCTAGGGGTAATATTAATTCAAGAAAAACTTGTCTAACATCAATTAAGTTGGTTTGGCCATATCCAAAAGAGACCCCAGAGGCTTAAGTTAAGATAATAATATGAGAAGAGATAGGGAAATTCCAAAATTGACATAGTGAAAGTCAATAAAAAGGGGACTGAAAGATTGGGGTACAGCTAAAGATCTATACTTGAATATGAGTGCTAGGAAAGTAGCTATTAACATTCCTAAACCATAATTTGATACTCATATTGGGTTTTAACTCTAATTTACCCTAACTTGCCTGGGTGAAAAGTTTTGTTATTATTGTTGTTGTTATTAGAGATGCACATATGCAAATATTTGTAAAAATTGGGTCATAGTGAAATATGAACTTAAAAATGAGGATAGAACCAAATGAAAATAAATGCTCCTCTATGCTCAAACGGTTAACACCAATTTGAGCATCAATTTTCCCATAAAGCATTTTGACCTATGAATCTATTGGTACAAATTTTATACACTAAAAATGTCATTGCAATTTGACTAATCCTTGGTCAAAATCTATAGTATGTTTTTTAAAATCAAAATACACGGATGGAGGTAGTAATAACCAGAAGAACTAGTTCCTACAGCATAACAGAAAGGGTAGAATTAGCAAAACTACATATATTTTGGCAAAATTGTCGCAAAACTACAGATGTAAACCCAAATATTGCAACACTAGTAATTTAGCATTAAAGCTATATAAAAAAACAATTTAAGCATGGTATCCCAAAACTACAGATTTAGTGCCAATTTCACCACAAAACTACGGATTTAATTTCAAAGTCCCATTAGGGCAACGGCGTGGGATCTAACCACTTAATTCTGTAGTTTTGAAGTAAATTCAACGCTAAATCTATAGTTTATGATACAATGTCTTAAATCTGTAGCGTTGTATTAAACTCAGCACTAAATCTGGAAGTTTCATGGTATTGTGGATTAAATCTGTAATTTTGCAAACAATTTTGTCCAGTATCTGCAGTTTTGTGAAATTAATTCTAAGGTAAAATGCTATTTAATCATGCAACAAAATGTATGGCATTTTTTCATAAAAATAAACAAGTTAACTGAAAATCAGCCAAAGGTTCGAATATAAACACATCTAGCCATATGTTTGGTGTGCAATTTTTGAGAGCTTAAGAATAAATAAATTAGTTAGCAGCTCAATAGAGATTCAAAACATAAAACCCCTGTTAGAAAAGAGAAGAAAGAACCTGAGTCTGCACATCATCCCCAGTTACAATGTTACCAACCGTGCGGAGAGCAGGAATGAGCACCGTAGGTGAAGTATGGCTGAATGAATATGTAGTAGTTCATGCATCAGTCCTCCAATTTGGATCTATCAAATGAAAAGACAGAACAAAAAAGAAAACAAATTTACTTAAGGAGCTCAACAAGCCGAGGGCACACGCCAGCATCAATCACAGCTTGGATCTTGTCATTAGAACCATCAGACAAGTAAGAGAGTGCCCAACATGAGTCCGTTAGGATCTCCTCATCATGATAGAGGATGAGCTGCCGCAGAAATGGAAGGGCAGATTCAGCCTGATCAATTCAGACAAAAGAATCAATCAGGAAAAAACAAATGAAATCAGTACTACATCAGAGGTACCATTATACATACATGCTTGAAGTCAGGCTGCGGCTTGCCACGGCAGAAGTTAGAAAGTGTCCAGGCACAATTCCTCAGCATCGAGAGTTTAGCATGCTCATTCAACTGCTGCAGTAGTGGTAACATTGCACCATGCATAAGAACCAGGTTACGGCAGTTTGTGGAGTCCCCAGCCACATTTCCCAGGGCCCAGACAGCCTGAAAATTCAATACAAAATAAATCTGTTAAACTCCCCTATATGATACCAACAATATGATAGGTATAAGAATTTAGATATTTCAAACTTAAATTATCAATTGCTTCCATGCCTGTTCACGGACATCCTCTCTTGGTGAGCTGAGGAGCTTCACGAAGATGGGCACAGCACCATGTTCAATAACTGTCATTGTGTTGGCTGCTGTTCCTGAAGCAATGTTGGTGAGAGCCCATGCTGCCTCAAACTGAAGCCATAGAAAAAAGATAGGCTCAGAGATGGCTAGTCATTAACATAGTAATTAATAATATAAAGTGGCATGCCTGCATTCGTAGGTTTGGGAGCAACGGTAGTTTAGTTGTCCAGCATGCAATCAATTTTCTTTGCTCATTCATGACTTACACTCTGTTCTTAGCTGTAATCGAATTGTTGATTTTCAATTTGTTATAATGGCTAATAGCTACAAACCTGGAGCTGGGGGTACTCCTCCCTGGTGAGGAACTCCACAAAGCGAGGAACCGCCCCAGATTTAATCACCTCATCAATTGGAGGACACCGTTCTGAAACATTTATTTATTTATAAATTGTAGCAGCTCACTAGAACAGTTAACATAAATTTCAAGTGCATCTTCAGAAATGAAACCAAACAGCATAAACATTAAACAAAAATTCCATGACGCACGATGATTAATTGCAGTAAAAGAGAAATTGGAAGAGTTCTGCAACAATTTTGTTCAAGTGCAGCTTCAGCAATGAAACTAAACGGCATAAACATTGAACAAAAATTCCATGAGCCACGAACAGTACAAGTTTAAAAAAATCAGGAGAGTTTTGCTACAATTTTGTTCAAGCAAAGCTTCAGAAATGAAATCAAACAGCACAAACATTGAACAAAAAATTCCATGAGCCACGATGATTAATTGCAGTACAATTCGACAAAACCAGGAGGGTTTTGCTACAATTTGTGAAAACAAAAGAGTAATTCAATTTTAGGGGGAGCAAATAGCAACGCACCGACGGAGAGCAGCTTCCTGAACTGCGTGGTAGCCTCCAACTGCATGCTGCTATCATCCGAGTACAAACCTTGCACCATCATCGGCAGGCTCTCCAACTTCAGACACAACCGCAAAAACGATCAGGAAAAACCACGAGAAATCCCCAACGGAAGGCCCACCCACGCACGCACCCACCCCCATCGGCAGGCTCTCCAACTTCAGACACACAACCGCAAAAACGATCAGGAAAAACCAAGAGAAATGCCCAACGGAAGGCCCACCCACGCACGCACCCACCCCCACCAAATCGAAGAAGAGAGGCCCCGCCTCCCTCCAAACCTAACCTTCTTCTCGACGGCCGACGAGTGGGCCGCCTGCGTCAGCCCCTCGGCGCTGGCGCCGGCGGGGCGCCGCCTCTTCTCGTTGAGGGCGCGATCGCGGTCACTCTTGCGGAGTATCACCGTGATGTCCTCCCGCCGCCGCCGCCCCTCCTCCGCGTCCACCGACGCCTTGTAGCCCTTCTGGCGGATCACCGCCCGCTCGTTCGGCCGGAGCGACATCGCCGACGCGCCCCGCCGCGAGACTCCTCACCTGCCGAACCCTAGAAAAACCCTAGTCGAATGGGGGAGGGGTGGATGGGAGAAATGAGGTGTTGAACAGCTCCGAAACAGGGGAGGGGATGAGACGGTTGCTGAGTGCCGTGGCTTTTATTGTCGCCGAACGGGAGACTTGACGCAACGGACGGAATATTTGGCACGTTAGAATTTGATGTTACCTTTTAACCCTAGCAAAATCGGGAATATATCCTAGGCATACCCTCCATGACGTCAGCTAATAAATATTACTAAAAATCTAAATAAAATAATACATCTATATTACTACACCTATCTATAGAACATCATATTTAAAATCATTATATTTTAGTGGTAAAAAACAAAAAATCTATCATTTTTTATGTTTTTTTAAATTATATATAATAAATTTGAAGATAAGATAGATATAGATATAATGCTATTGAAAGTATATATACAAATCTTTCTAAACATGTGTGCATAGGGTATGTTCTTATTAAAATCCACTAGTAACCAAATATTGATATATTTTAGCATTATTAAATTTTGATAATATTATGTTTAGGATAAAACCTTATTAAATTAAAATTTGATAGGGTTTATAAGAATGAAAACTCTCGGAATTACTACTAAAAATCAATTAGTAGGTAGCCATGTTAAGAATGTATTTGATCTTTTGTCTTACCAAGATTTAGTAATACTAAATTTTAATAGGGTTAAAAGTGGTGACAATACTAAATCAATTAGTAGGTACGTTAAGAATGTATTTGATTTTTTATCTTAAGGTTAAAAGTGGTGAACAGCTCTATAATCTAACTTTCACCTCGCTTACTGGACCGTTCATTCACCATATGACGTTTGCTGCGTGTTTCTGATGGATGGAGTTCTCGTTTGGCTGGTAGGGATTGAACTAGGATAGATTCATGTTTGGGGAAGGAGTTTTTGGCAACCGTAAGTCTTTTAGGATTTTTAGCTTCTTAAATAGTCTTGATTTTCATGTTAATTTTGAGAAATTAATGCATATTAGATTTAAAAAATAAACTAAGCTGGACAAAACCAAGTTCTCTACATTCTTGTCAGTTATTTGTCAGAATCTCTAGCTTTAAAGAGCATGATCATCAGTTGCCCAAAAATTAATCCATAAAATTTTCTCTTTGGTATTTCCAATTAAAGTTTTTAGGTGTGAGATATATTCCTCCGATAACTAAAAATTAACTCATAATAATAAAAACTTAGTCATTCCTAAATTCCTAGTGAAAGAAAAAAGCTGTCGCTTTGCTCTCTCTATCTTCTGTACCATGAATTGGGAGCACAACCTCTTCTCATATGTGAAGAGCAAGAAGAAGAATGGTGGTGAAGCTGAAGTGAATAGCAATTTTTAACAGTTACGAAACTGTTAGAGTTTTTCATTCACAAACCTAAAATATTTTAGGATTGATAGTCGTTTTGGGTTTTTATGGATGCTTGTTTAGACATTGGAGATCATAAGAAAGATAGATAGATGATGATGAAAATGGTTTACAAGCTTTATGAAAACTGATCGGTTTTTAACAACACGGATCAGTTTTTCTACCCTAAGGCTAACTTTTGTGGTACAGGAAACATGATGTTACACTGAGCATGTATGCAAATGTGTATACTAGAATTTTTCGCACTAACATGTGTACTAAGACGTTGAAAGTGGCAATAGTCATCGGATCGAGCACATGGACAGCAAGATTTTAGACATTGTTATTTATGGATGATTAAATAGATTATCGAGATTTGATTATAATTATATTAACTAAATATTATATTGGAATTATATACCTATAGAGTAAACTGTCCAAACGGTGTGGGATTACCTGAAAATTAGCTGTGCCAGGTCATTGGTTTTTTTTTTTCAAAATAGCCCTCTAGTTAATATAAAGGCTTATAGTCCCTCCATTCTTAAATTTAAATATAAACATTTCTAAGTTATTAATTAAGATTAAAGCGAAAAAATCTCTTTCATTCACCTCATTGATTAAAATTTGAATTCTAAATTACTTGAATTCCCCTTTTAATCATGTGATTAGCTAAAAATATTTGTTATTGAAATGCTTATATTACGTATAATCATCTTTGAAGATGTTTATAGGGGGTAGAATGTATGTGTGTTAAGTGTATGTGCGTTATGAGCGCCCTCATTTATACTGTTTTGCAAAAAAATATATAATTTAAATTGAAAAAATAGCAAAACTATTCTACCTCTCCACTAGAATAACTATTCAATACTCTCTCCAAGGGTCAAACCTACCTTTCTCTCTCAAGAGCAAAAAAACACCTCCCACCTTGTTCAAAGCTCAGTCAAAACACTCTCTCGTTAGTCAAATCAGTATGCTGTCAACCCTACACCCACATGTTTTTACTCACATTAATAACGATACAGTAGATCTACTTTTATAGAAATTTTTTTAAAACATTATGTTGTAAACTGTTAAAAAATAATTTACGAGAGATATCTTTGTTGTAAGAATAATTATTCTATAACTATTATCCTCTCACAAGGGTAAACCTATCTTCCACGTATGTTTTTTAAACTCATACAATATCTCAATGAAAAATATGAAAGCAAACTCACTTAAAATCACATTGGTCAAGTTGCTGGGTTGACCTCCCATCATTGTCTTGCCTTACCTTAGCTCATCTAAGCCCTAAAAATCAATAAGTTATACACAAACAGGTTGTGCAATAATAACTTGTAATAATATTAGTGTTTATATGTATTAATGTAATTTTATGAACACGTGTAGCATGCCTTGTTAATGCCCATTTTTTTCTCAACTATCGTATACCTTAGTTCATTTGTGTTGTCATATGAATTAACACCCGGGATGGTCTTCTTAGGGTGGTAGGAGTCAGCTAGGGAGGTAGCCTTTCCTCATGGAGAGAGAGTAGAGTTAATATGGAGGGTTTGTGCTAGGGACGATTGAGAAAAGGGAGGTCATGTTCAATGCTGGCGAGCAGTATAATATATGTGATTTTATAGTAACGACTTATATAATATGCAGCAACAGATGTGATATACAATCTATAACTACTTGTTACTATATTTATTACGTGATTTTATTGTAGAGATATAGTAATAGCAAATGGAGTATGTAATTACCAACGTGGATGACATATACTCTTTTAATGAAATTTTTGTTATTTTGCTGTACTTTTCATTGACAGAAATTCGAAGGATGTACATGTCGGTAATTTAGCTATGTCTTGTCACATAGAAAATGTTCAATATCTGTACCCTCTAATTTGTTCTATAGTGGTAGAGAAAAAAAATTAGATCAGTCACCATGTTGCCTTGCTCACAAAGCTTGAAGAGAGATAAAAAAACAATAACAATATCACATGGTATTATATAGTGAGTTGGTTAGAAGAACTTTATAGTCTATAAGGTCATGGTTCAAGTCTTTCCTAAGAAACAAATAGATTAAGAAAGGGAGGCGAGCCACAGGGAACAGAGGAGATCAGCGTCACGGTTTTAAGTCTTTTCTAAGAAAAAAATAAATGGCTATTCTAGAGGAGGGGTACAGCAGTGCTGTGCTGTTAAAAAATGTATAAATTTTAAATTTTAAAAATATTTATATTCATATTTAGGAGTATTTGGGTTTCTTTTCTAATCGCGGGGATTTACTTCTTTCCACACAGAGAAAGTGTGAGAATTGATGATTGTATTTTCTGTTAATGTATCAATATATATATAGGCAGTCGGGATGGCTTACACACGCAACCACACAGCTACACACGCGGGTTAACCTACTATAATTACAGTAGACTAACACTCCCCCACAGTCTAATCGGAAGCATTGCTAACATTCAGGCTGGATCAAAACTCCTAAAATAGTAAGGTAGAAAGACCCTTGGTAAAGTCGTCAGCGTACTGCGATGTCGTAGGAACATGTAGGACCCGAACGTGACCAAGGGCGACCAGAACAATCTCAACATACTTCGTCCGCTAGAGAGATATACAACACTGATATTGTCACAATAGACCAAGGTGACACGTTGAGGAGGGTGGTGAAGCAGCTGTCGCAACCAGGTAGCTTCACCAACACCATTTGCCATAGCACGATATTCAGTTTCAGCACTTGATCTAGAGATCATATGCTGACGCTTAGAAGAACAGGACATCAAGTTATTCCCGAGAAATACTATATAGCCAAAGGTCGACCGGCGAGTGTCAGGACAACCAGCCCAGTTGGTATCTGTGTAAACAACAAGATCTACAGGCGAAGGATCTGCTTGAGAGTAGCGAGGTGCGGCTCTCGAGGATCATGCATATAGAGGCAGATCTATTGAACTGCAAATATAATGTCTGGTCGGATGAAAGTCAAATACTGCAGAGCGCCAGTGAGACTGCGGTACTATGTAGCATCAACAACAGGCGGTCCGTCAGCAGATAATTTGGAGTGGAGATCAATAGACGTGATGCACGGCTTGCCTGCACTCATTCCAGCACGCTCTAAAATATCCTGACTGTACTGCCACTGAGAAAGGAACAGACCATCTACGGAGCAGGTCACAAAAATACCCAGAAAATGATGCAGCTGACCCATATCCGTCATAGCAAACTCACGCTGGAGAGCCTCAATGATATTCTTGAGTAATCCAACAGAGGAGGCAGTAAGGACAATGTCATCAACATAGAGCAGTAAGTAGGCTGCGTCTGGACCGCGGTGATATATGAAGAGAGAAGTATCTGACTTTGTTTCAACAAATCCAAGTGACACAAGGTGAGAGGTAAACCTATGATGCCAAGCATGAGGAGCCTGCTTCAAACCATATAAGGACTTGTTGAGCCGACAGATAAAATCTAAGCGAGAAGAATCCACAAATCCAGAAGGCTGCACACAATACAGTGTCTCAGTGACAGTGCCATGGAGAAATGCATTCTTCACATCCAGCTGATGAATGAGCCAGTTCTAAGATAATGCCAGGGAGAGAACCACGCAAACTGTCGCAGGCTTGACAACTGGACTGAAAGTCTCATCATAGTCAACACCGGGCCATTGTGTGAAACACCGCAGAACCCAGCGAGCATTGTAACGATCCAGAGACCCATCGGCGAGCAACTTGTGATGATAAATCCACTTCCCAGTCACAACATTGACGCCAGGAAGGCGAGGCACAAGACTTCATTTGTCATTGGCAATCAAAGCATCATACTCAGCCTGCATAGTAGATCGCCAATTAGGGTCTGATAGGGCATCACAAACAGAGAGAGGAAGAGGCGACATGGGTACAACGTGGAGATTGAGGCGATCCACGGGCTGCGCAATGCCATCTTTGCCATGTGTGCGTATAGAGTACGCATTGGTCACCGGAGGGATGATAGTCGGTCGAGTGGCAGCTGTGCGGCCGGTACCAGTGGCAACAACCTGCGCGCGAGCAGCAGAGGTAGCAGGACCGGCAACACTTGTGGTCGGTGGGACACCGCTGGCAGCGACCTGTGCGGGGTGCATAGGGGCAGCGGCACTGAATGACACGGACTCAGGCGACCACGGCCCTGCACTAAGGCTCGACGGCGCAAGTGAGGCCTCGGGCACAGGGTGTGCCGCTGAGGAAGCTGCTGTATCTGCACGCAAAAAAGGGCTCCAGGAACTAAAGCGGTGAGATCATGATCATCGACAAGAAAGTCTAGGGTGGAGGGTGCCATGGGTGTGGTAGACATGTCAGAGAAAGGGAAGAAGGATTCATCAAAAATAACATGTCTAGAAATGAGAATGCGGTTCGACTGAAGCTCGAGGCATTGATAGCCTTTGTGCTCCGAGGAGTAGCTGAGAAACACACATAGAGAAGAACGAGGAGCAAATTTGTGGGGCGCTGTAGAGGACATATTGGGGTAACAGGCGCAACCAAAAACTTTGAGATGATCATAGGAGGGCGGGACAGAGAAGAGAATGGAGTATGGTGTGGAGGAGGCGAGTATTGTAGTAGGGAGGTGGTTCACAAGATATGTGGTGGTGTGAAGGGCCTCAACCCAGTAAGCTGAAGGGAGACTCGCCTAAAACAAAAGGGAATGCAGAGTGTTATTGATGGTACGAATAGAACGCTCTGCTTTACTATTTTGTTGAGAAGTGTATGGGCACCACATGCGAAGGGCAACATCATGGGAGAGAAAAAACGTGCGGGCCTAGGAATTATTGAATTCACGGCTATTGTCACACTGGATGCTCTTGATGGTGGTGCCAAACTGTGTACGAACATACGCAAAAAAGGTAGAAATAGTAAAAAATATCTCGGATTTGAGACGAAGGGGAAAAGTTCAAATGTAGTGAGAGCAGTCATGAAGAATAACAAGATAATATTTGTATCCTAACACACTAACAATTAGAGAGGTCTATATATCACAATGGATTAAATCAAAATTGTAAGTAGCAAGATGAACCGAAAGGTAGACGTACATGACGATCGAGTTGGCACGCATGACATAATGGATCGATATCATCTTTATTACAGGAAATAACATTAGATCTAAGAAGTTTGAACAGAACGTCGCGTCCAAGATGACCGAGACGACGATACCAAAGGGAGGTGGGTGCGGCGACGAACGTGGAGGTGCTGGTAGATGGTGCAAGAAATGGGTAGAGGTCACCGAAACTATTGCACCTGACGATCACGTTGCTAGTTTGCAGATCCTTCACAGATAGACCAAATGGATCAAACTCAATGGAACAATTATTGTTGGTAGTAAACCAACGAATGGAAATTAATTTCTTAATAATGTTATGGGATACCAGAACATTATTAAAAGTAAGATCACTGTGCGGTAAGGAAAAATGATGAGATCCAGTGCGCGGTGACCGGAAGTAAGGCACCATTGCCCACAACGATAGATGAAGGAGTAGATGAAGAGGGTCGAAAATGGTGAAGAGTATACCAGCGTCCGAGGTCATGTGGGAACCGGTACCCGTATCAGCATACCACTCAAAGGCCAGTTGGTTGAGCTTCATGGTGTTGAAGGAGTGTGCTAGTGAGTCCGGGTGCTAACCTCCATGACTAGGCGACCAAGGTGCCGCCTAGTACACCGGTGAGGGCGCCTGGAAGCCTGCCGCTTGGTACGTCAGTGAGGGCGCCTGGAAGCCCGGTGGTTTAGCTCACCCATAGTACGTGCCATACAGGGACGATAGGGTACTGTATGTTCCGCCATAGGTGCTAGGAAGAACACCAAAAACGCTATAGTGCGGGGCTGCGTGGAACGCAGGCTATGGTGGTGGAGGACGGCTGGACTGGTTGTACGGCCACATGCGCACGGTGCCAGCCCAAGGGTGGACAAACAACGGGTACATAGTCATACCGGGAAGGACGTCGCCTTGTCCACCTGGGGCCACTCCAGCAGAGGGCGTTGGAGAGCTGCCACTAGTAGAATTGCTGCGTCCACCGCGGCTGCGGTGGCGGCCGTTGCGCTGGCCTCCGGTTGGTGCAACTGGGCACGAAGGAGGAGGCGCCCCCGGACGAGGAGCAGCTTTGGCACCTGGGGCTGCTGGACGCGCCGTCGCAGCGATGAGAGCGGCCGGCAGGGATGGAGGATGGGCGGTGATCTCTAGCTCCTCCAACAAAAAATGAGTGCGTGCTTCCGTAAATATTGGGAACGGCCGGTGCATCTTGAGGATGGACACCATATGGCGAAACTTGCCACTGAGGCCGCGGAGAAGCGTGAGGACCATCTGCCGGTCGCCGATAGGGTTGCCGAGGAGGCAGCCATGGATTCAAGATGGTGGCAGTAGTCAATGACGCTCAGGGAGTCCTGGCAAAATGTGCGGAACTGCGTCTTGAGGAGAAGGGCATGAGACCCCTTCTGGCCGAGGAATTCATCCTCGAGATAGCACCACGCATTACGGGCCCGTCTGGGCCGCATCATTAGCGACTGTTGCAGGTCGATGGAGACGGTGCCGTACACCCACGTGAGGACGCAGCAGTCCGCCTAGAGCCACGCCGGGCACACGGGGAACACGTCATCCTCGAGGACGTAGCGGGTGAGGGCATATTTCCCAAGGACGGTGAGAAACATGCAGCGCCACTTAGTATAGGAGTTCATGGCCTTGTCGATGACGATAGGGATGAGCACCTTGATATTGACGACGGCGGTGGCTTGCGTCCAGAGAGCCGTGTGAGCGCTCTCGTACGCGTCTAGAGCTTCGTCAGCGTGAGAAGGATCGGCCACGAGATAGCGGTATTCGGAAGTAGCGGCACCAGTGTTGTCGCCAGCCATAGGGGGCATGATAGCCAATCAGGCCGGATCGAAGATATTGGAGGGACAATCGATCAGCCGATCGGTTCGGAGATCTTGGAGAGACAGCTGATCAGCCGATTAGATCGGATATTGGATCGGAGGGGTTAGCCGATCAGAGTCAGATCGGCAGCCGATCGGCCGATCAAATCGAAGATCGGATGGCCGATGAGTAGCCGATCAGATCGGAGGGATCAGATCGATAGTAGAGCCGATCGGATTGGCAATAGGCAGATCGGCTAGACGATAAGTAGCCGATCAGATCAGATGGATCAGATCAGCAGTAGAGCCGATCGGTTCGGAGGCCGATCGGATCGGCAATAGGCAGGATCCGATCGGACCGATCGACGGATCCGATTAGATCGGATCGGTGGGCGGCAATGGAGAGCTGATCGGATTGGTAATAAGCAGGATCCGATCGGACCAATCAACGGATCCGATCAGATCGGATCGACGGCAGCGCGGGTGATAAGACCGGCGACCCCTGGTGATGGCGATCGAATCGGCGACGGGTGCTGGTGACGAGGGCAGCTATGGGGTGGGCGATCAGATCGGCAGCGTGGGCGATGAGATTAGCGACACTCCTGGTGACGTACAGTCGGCACCGGTGGTGACGGTCGGATCGGCGACGGGCGCTGGTTCAAAAACGGTGGCATTGAGGGCGTCAGACCTTGGCAGTCTCTTGCAGCACAGTAGTGGCGGAGGAGGAGATTGGTGACGGCAGCAATAGCGGCGGCGTTTTTTTGTTACGGAAAGATAGCGGGTTGGAACCGCTCTGATACCATAAAACTATGAGAATTATTGATTGTATTCCCTGTTAATGTATCAGTATATATAGGTAGTCAGAGTAGCTTATATGCGCAACCACACAGCTATACATGCGGGTTAATCTACAGTAGACTAACACAGAGGATGAACTTATGGGTGTAAGGCAAACTACCCAATTAATTTTACTAACCGCTATGTGGCGGAGGATTGATTCTCTACGTAGATAGTTTTGAAGACGAGTGAAGAAAAATATAAACATAATTACGTAAAGTAAGGATGTTAATTAGTAAATAATTAATTAAGTATTAGTTATTAATAACTATAAATATATTAATATAATTTTTAAAGTAATTTTTATATAGAATTTTTTTATAAAAAATAAATCATTTAGCAGTTTGAAAAAACATGCTTATAAACGATAAGAAAAGTTTTCACCACTTCACTCATTATAGCACAGCCTCAGTCAATTCTCCCTACTCTAAAGAAATGTGAAGCAGAAGGATGAGCCCTAAACCTTTATGTTATATCTAAATAAATCATTTATGTATGATGGGGGAGTTCCCCTGTCTGTTTCCCCCAAAAAGAAAAGATGGACTTGTTAGATCCCTTGTCTTCTCTAATCCTTCCCGACGCGTGCTCTCCGAACCGATCAGAAACCTTAGGCTACATGGAGCAATCGTGCAGTAATAAGGGCCTGCTTGGAGGAGAGGTTTTCAGCGATTGTGGTTTTCCGGTCAACTTTGTTCTCTTAATACAAAAGGATGATGCACTCCAGGATTAAGTGCCCTGCTTGGAAGAGAGGTTTTCAGCCCAAAACCAGTGTCAAATACAGGTCCAAAAATTTTCCGCGGCCATACCTGAAACTTTCGTTTCTGTGGGTTCAGTTTGAAATTACTGCAATACCTGAAATTTTGGTGCATAAATGCAATGGCTTTACTGATTCGGTGAACTGACAGGCTACCAAGATGATCATATCATAGCTAGTCACAATTGTTTATATTGACGGGTTGATTTCACTGGTATTTTCCGTGGTCAACACCCAAGCAGGCCCCAAGAAGGGAAAGAAAATCCGGTATTATTCTTGATGACCAGAAAGTTCCAAGGGGAAACATTTCACAAGTGAGAACAAAATGAAAATGCAAAACATCAAAGCAGGCCATTGCTCTAAGAATAAAAAAAGAGGAAAATAAAGGTACACACATACATGCACAGAACAATTTAAATTTCATCGTGACACGCAAGCTAGCTAGCACATTCAGGCCGAAGCAAACACTAACATACACTCCTCGTGACAGTAGAAAACAAACATAAGTTACCAGCAGCTAGGTAGCTCACTTGATTCCATTCATGTACTAATGAATTAACTGGCATCAATCACACCGTATACCGACGCCCTAATTTACGATGGACGAAATGGAAGGCGTGGGCTTCCTTCAAGGGGATATAGCGATCATCAGATTCATAGTGTGGAGTAAAATTTATGATCTATTAACGTCAAACGTCAAAATTTAGACAGCTCGATGATAGATTGAAAAAGGCCGATCGACTGAAGAGGTGTCCAATCACTACAGAAAAGAAGACGATCGAATTAAAGCAAGGAAGACTCGGTCCCGGAATAGAAGACTAACCGAATTTGAGGAGAAGCCGTGGTTCACAGCAGGATAGTCTATCCTATCTTATATGCATATAAAGATGTAGTTAGTTAGTTAACTTTCTTAGAGATATTTTCTTTTATCTTTGTTAGGAAATAACGTCCGATGGTTATTGTAAACACGTTGGACTCTATAAACCCAGGGTATAAATATAGACCCTCTGAAAATATGTAATCATCGATCCTTCGATCAATACAAACCTAGCACATCACCACCCTAGTTTATCTAGGTTTTACCAATGGGATCTGGCTCTCGACACGGAGCTGCATCGGTTAGGTCCAATCTCCGGCGAAGGCGTAAGTCCCACCACTATCTCGATATGTCTTGTTCTGTCTAAAGCTGTATCGGTTAGGTTCGACCTTTTAGACCGATAGGATGTATCGTATCACATTCGTGTAGTATCTATCAGTCTATCAAGCTCTCTCCGTCGTCGTCGGTCTCGTGCTGCATCGGTTAGGTTCAACCTACGAGGTAGCCGACGGTAGAATGAGCTTTAGGCCTATAGGTCTCTATACGATGTTTCATCGGAGTGTTAGCCGATGAGTTATCCATATGTTGAGTGCCACACCAAGCGTATCGGCCTTCTAGCCGATGCGTGCCTGCCTTCAGAGACGTCCACTCATCGGCTCAGCTAGCCAATGGGTTTGCTTCGCCCTTGATTCAGCACGTTCGATCCGGCGTCCACCGTCCCATCGCCTTTGGCCCCGTTCTCGTACTCTCTTGGTTAGGTCCAATCTTTGAGATTTGATGTCAGCGGCGTCATCACGGCGAGCGACGGGTGTCGTGCTGCCATCTCCATCCTGTGTCTCCATCGGCTCTGTGGCCGATAGATCAGGGTCTCGCATCTGCTACACCCGGAGGCGTCGTATCCTTCGTCAACTTCCACCTACGCCTACATCAGCTCCCTAGCAGACGGAAGGACACCCTGATTCCTATCGACGACTAGCCGATAGTAGGAGCCATCCAGACGCGGCCGATGACTAACTCGATCCTATCGACAGCTAGCCAATAGTGAGGGCTCCTATCGGCCCGTCGTCTAACTGACCAGTTCGCCTCATCTCCTTATCAATTACAGGATCAAATTGACTGGCATGCTCACACCCGCACCGTCGCGCCGGAGCCAACCGAACCCCACGAGCCCTGGCGCACGTACCTCGAGCCACGAAGAGAAGCTGACCAGCTTGCACTGGAGCTAAGCAGACCTCCCAGGCGTCATCTTGCTCGTGTCGAGATCCGGCGCGAACATATTTTTTGGCATGCCCGGTGAGACCGAAGATTTCATTCATTGGCTGATAGGACTCATACTTCATTCATCGGCCAGTGGGGTAGAAATCATCATTCATTAGCCGATTGGACAGGATCTCATTCTTCGGCTGGAAAAACTTGGAAGGCCATTCATCAACTAGTAGGACTACACAATTGCCTCATTAGAAGTCAGAATTTTTTACTTATTAACACAGGGGGTATCTTGTTGTCAATATGTGTAAAGAAAAGGTTGATTCCAAGGCATATTCGTCCGAAGAAGAAACCGATGAGGATATTATAATTCCAGTTACTATGGAGGATCTAAATGAAGACCCGAGGCAACATGTTGAGCAGAACATGAATAACTTTCAGAAGTTTTATTTGGAATCCTTTAGTATGACTAAACAAGGGTCGATTCAAAAATTGCAGTTACCAAAATGTGTTTTGATGAAGGAATCAGGCCATTCATCATCAGTGAATCCTCCCAAGCCGTTGCAAGAAATGTTCAACGAAACATTTTATCAAGCATTCAGTAACCCATCGGGAGTATGGATGAATACACTACAATATCTGATCAAGAAAACGATACAAGAATCATTAGCTCAAGAGCCTGATCAAGATCATGTACCTTTACTGATAGAGACAAAGTTATCTCAAGAAACTTAGCAAAACAAGAGGGACCTATCGGTAAAAATGTATCCACCAACACAAGATCGATTCGAGTGACAACGGCAGGAGGTACCTTCAGAGTTCTTTCAGAGTAATTATTATGGAGAGTATCACAGGCAGAATCAGGTACCATATCCACCTCCACATAATCAGGGATATATTCTAAGAGAGAAGGATTGGTTAACTAGAATTGTGGACACGGTGAAAGAGCAATTTGGTATCAAGCCCAGAGATCAAACGGTTATGTATCGGCACCTGTACCTGGAATGGTTTGATAGAGTTCCATTGCCTCACCGATACATGATACTAGATTTTTCTAAGTTCTCAGGGTAAGGCAATATATCTACAATAGAGCACATCAGCCAATTCTTAGTATAGTGTGGAGAAGCATTGGCTGAGGAAGCTCTCAGAGTTCGTTTCTTTCCATTATCCCTCTCTAGATCAGCTTTTATCTGATTTTCTTCGTTACCACCAAACTCGATTAAAGGATGGGCCGATCTAGAGCATCAATTCCATAAATATTTCATTGTTGGGTTCAAGAAATGAGACTGTCAGATTTGACATCGATTAAACAGAGGCCTAATGAGTCAGTTCTAGAATACATCCAACGTTTCTAGGACATCAGAGGCCGATGTTATAGTCTTGTTCTGAGCGAGCAATAGTTAGCTGATTTGGCCTTTTAAGGGCTATCGAGTTGCATCAGGTGGAAATTTTATTCCCAAGAGTTCCATAGTTTAACACATATGATACATGTGGTATCGGCTTACGAGAGTCGATTATCAGGAAAAGAGGAGATGTTGAAGCATTGGAGGCCTGAGGAAGAGAATTTTGAAGTATGAGCCTTCATACTTCGAAATTGGAGGACATGTGTTAACGCCAAAATTTGGACAGCCCGATGATGGATTGGAAAAGGCTGATCAGCTAAAGAGGTGTCCGATCGCTACAGGGAAGAAGCAGATTGGATTAAAGCAAGGGAAGACTTGGTCTCGAAATAGAAAACTATCCAGATAAGACCGAGTTTGAGAAGAAGCCGTGGTTCACGGTAGGGTAGTCTATCCTATCTTATATGGATAGAAAGATATAGTTAGTTAGTTAACTTTCTTAGAGATATTTTCCTTTATCTTTGTTAGGAAATAATATCCGATGGTTGTTGTAAACGCGTCGGACTCTGTAAAACCACGGTATAAATATAGACCCCGTGAAAATATATAATTATCAATCCTTTGATCAATACAACCTCGGTGTATCGCCATCCTAGTTTATCTAGGTTTTTACCGGTGTAGTCTGGCTCTCGACACGAGGCTGCATCGGTTAGGTCCAATCTCTGGCGAAGGGTAAGTCCCGCCACTATCTCGATATGTCTCGTTCTATCTAAGGCTGCATCGGTTAGGTTCGACCTCTTAGGACGATAGGATGTACCACATCACATCTGTGCACTAGAGCTAAGCAGATTTCCCAGGCGTCGGCGTGCTAGCGCCGGGATCCGGTGCGAACAAGCCTACACGGACATGATGTGATACATTCGATCGCCCTAAGAGGTTCAACCTAACCGATGCAGCCTTAGACAGAGTGAGACATATCAAGATAGTGGTGCGACTTACCCCTTCACCGGAGATCGAACTTAATCGATGCAGCCCCGCGTTGTCAGCCAGACCCCGTCGGTAAAAACCTAGATGAACTAGGGTGGGGATGCGCCGAGATTGTATTGATTGAACGATTGAAGGATCTTTTACATGTTTCCAGAGGGTCTATATTTATACCCTGGGTTTACAAAGTCTGACGCATTTACAACAACCATCGGATGTTATTTCCTAACAAAGATAAAGGAAAATATCTCTAAGAAAGTTAACTAACTAACTAAATCTTCCTATCCATATAACATATGATACACTGTCATGAACTATGGCTCCTTCTTAAACTCGGTTTTATCTGAATAATTTTCTATTCTGGGATCGAATCTTTCCTTGCTTCAATCCGATCGGCTTCTTCCCTGTAGCAATCGGACACTTCTACGCTTAAGCCGATCGTCTTTCCAATCTATCGCTGGGCTTTCCAAATTTTGGCGTTAACACATGCCCTCCAAATTTTGGCGTTAACACACGCCGACGCCTAGGAGGTCTGCTTAGCTCCAGTACATGCCAGTCGACTTCTCTCCATGGCCCGAGGTACATGCCCTGAGGAGCCATGGGTTTCGGTCGCTTTGATGCAATGGTGCGGGTGCGGGCGTGCCAGTCAATTTGATCCTACAATTGATAAGGAGTTGAGACAAATGAGTCAGTTGGACGACAGGCCGATACGAGCCCTCGCTATCGGCTGGCTGCCGATAGGATCAAGTTAGTCATCGGCCGTGTCCGGATGGCTTCTGCTATCAGCTGGTCGCTGATAGGAATCAAGACACTCTTTCATCGACTGGAGAACTGATCTATATGGATGTCGATGAAGGATATGATGGCTCTGGTTGTAGTGAACACGAGACCCTGATCCATCGGCCGCAAAGCCGATGGAGGCACAAGATTGTACTCAGAGAGTAGCAAGGTGCATGGGATCCCTCCTGGTAGTCGACGGAACCTATCACGGTCGTTCATTGGTTGGAAAGCCGATGAAAGCATATGCAAGCTGGCAAGGAATCGTATAAACAGGATCGGCTGCAAAGCCGATGCTGCTCTAGAGATGGCAGCACGAGACCCGTCGCCCATCGTGATGATGCCGTTAGCACCAAATCTCGAAGATCGAACCTAACCAAGACAGTAAGAGACTGAGGCTAACGGCAACAGGATGGTGGACACCGGATCAGATGTGCGGAAGGAAGGGTGAAGCAAACCCATCGGCTAGCTGGGCCGATGAGAGGACGTCTCCCTGAAGATAGGCTCATGTTGGCTCGAAGGCCGATGCACTTGGCGTGGCGCTCAAAGGAAAATCTCTGAAGACTGGTGTGTATCGGGCGAGGAGCCGATGCGCTGGACGTGTTGCTCAACATATAGATAACTCATTGGCTAGCATTACGATGAAACGTCGTATAGAGACCTATAGGCCTAAATCTCATTCTACCGTCGGCAGGCTCATAAGTCGAACCTAACCGATGCAGCATGAGACCGACGACGACGGAGAGAGCTTGATAGACCGATAGAGCCTGCACGGACGTGATGCGATACATCCGATCGACCTAAGAGGTCGAACCTAACCGATGCAGCCTTAGACAGAGCGAGACATATCGAGATAGTGGCGGGACTTACCCTTCGCCGGATATCGAACTTAACCGATGCAGCACCGCATCAAGAGCCAAACCCCGTCGGTAAAAATCTAGATAAACTAAGGTGGCAATACGTCGAGATTGTATTGATCGAAGGATTGAATGATATTTTACATGTTTTTAGGGATCTATATTTATACCTTAAGTTTATAATGTCCGACATGTTTACATCGAACGTTATTTCTAAATAAAGATAAATAAAAAATATCTCTAAGAAAGTTAACTAACTAACTAAATCTTTCTATCTGTATAAGATACAATAGAATACCCTGCCGTGAACTCTGTCTTAACTGGATAATCTTCTATTATGGGACTTGTTTCAATTCGATCGGATTCTTTCCTATAGCAATCGACACTTTCGGGCTTAAGCCGATTGTCTTTCTAATCTATGCTTTTTAAATTTTGACGTTAACACCCTTGATATAACAACGGAAACAATAAGGAATTTTTAGCAGTCACCTCTCCATTAACATTCTCCACATCCATACCTGGTTGCCCCTGAACCATCAACCCACCTGTTGCAGATGAGCTTGCTTGACCTGCAACTGCCTTCCCTGCTGCCCCATCCAAAGCAGACAGCCACCGGTACAGCTCCTCTGAAACCAGTCAATGCAGACGCGCTAACCGGGAACATAGGAATTTCCCCTGCATGCCCCATGCCTGCCGAAGCTGCCGGTGGCCACCATCACGCCTACCGATGCAGCTGCCGGAACCATCAATCCATCTGAACCACCACGACCTCCTACTGCCACTGGAGCCACCACTGGCCCAGACTTACCAACAGCTGCAGCCGACATGTTGCTTGCTGTCGCGGCCGAGCCCGCAGTCGCATCCATCACAGCCGCCACAGCCGGCGCTGCCACCGGCATGTTGCTCGCAACCACAACCATAGCTGGCAGTGGCATGTTTCCCGCAGCCGCAAGTGCAGCCGGCGGCGGCACGGGATTAGCGGCAGCCACCGCCGGTGCCTGGTAATTTCCAGTGGCTCCATTGTGCCACTGCCCACGACCACCTCCAAATCTTCCTCCTCGGCGGCCATGGTTAAAACCCCGGCCACCATATAAACCTTCCGCCGCCACCACCATAGCCCGGGTGGAAGCCTTGGAATCCTCCCCGAGCAACAAAACCACCTTGACCCCCTCCTCTCATTCCTACTCAACTCACCCCACCAGCACGTTGCAGACCATGGTTCCCACTGTCTCTCACCATCCCTTTCTTCTCCCGTCTCGCTATGCCGGCGTACGACGGTCGAGAAACGAAAATCCTAGGACCACGGCGTCTAGTTCCAGTTCGAGAGAAAAGTACAGCTAGACCTGGCGTGGGCCTGTAGGGAATTGTGGGCTTTGGAGGAGACTGAGTCCGCTTCAAATCAGAATTCCGTTGAAAATTTGAAATTTGCAAACTTCCCGGAAGACTCGGAAACTCTCTGACTTCATCAGATCGAGTTGTGATCACCGCCGGCGATGACCGAAGTCTCGCCAGAACGGAAGAAACCACCAGGATTCCGAGAAGAATTGCTTCTTTGTAACAGAAGAGGATTGTACCTTCGTTTTTGTGGCCGAAGCGATCGCATCTCCCAGCATACGCGGTGGCCACACCCTGGGTGATGGAAACGGTCCTCGACACAGCATTGATGAAGCTAGAGACGTGATACCATCTTCCGCCTAAAGAAGGTCCTCTAGCGAGAAGCCTGACTCCTTTGCTTCTGAGATCATCCTTGTCGAAGACACAGAAGTCTGAGTTGTCCACTACAAATATACTCTCATATGGGATGGACCATCTATAATGGGTTACAGTGACTCATTACGAAGAGCATAATCTCTGATAGTTCGTAGAAGCACTACTAGAGAAGTACCGGTTTGTAACACCTTGTAGTCTCAATTGTGTAACCGGTACACACAATCTATAACTAAAGATGAGTATTTTTAGTCCCAATTCAATTGATCGGTACTAAAAAAACTATCAATATTTTTTTTCTATACTGTTTTTTCTATTTATTTTGCTATAGTGGTTGTTTTCTGTTTTCTTTATTAATGTACTGCTCTTTATATATATATAATTAATGACCTTGTCCAGAAAAAATCCAATAAGTTATTATTGAATAGCTCTTATGTAATCCAACAGGAGGAGTATAGGTGTCATCGATCAATGGGCGTGTGGCGGTGTCAACAGTGTAGATTGGGATGGTGGTGGCATCGAGTGCAGTGTCGTCGGTGGAAACACGGGCGTGAGACATGGAGGGTGGCATCGTCGGTAGGAAGGTAGGTGCATGGTGGCATCGGTGCAGATGACGTCAACATAGAGGACAGCGGTCTGAGGACTTATATTGAAGAAGACGAGAGAATGTTATATATATACTATCCTCACTTTAGTACCAGTTGTATAGAAAAACCAGCACTAATATGTTTTTTCGCTCGGCTAAAATAATTTTAATCCCGATTGTTATTAACAACCAGAACTAAAGATGTATTGTTTAGTATCGGTTGTTATTAACAATCGGTATTAAAGAGTTTTTTCTGAGCTAAAATATCTTTAGTACTAGTTGTTTTGTACAACGGGTACAAAAGATTTTCAAGAATTATAAAATATGGTATAAAATTTAGAAAGCAGGGAAAAGTGCAAAAAATAATTTGAAAAACTAGAAAAATTGCAGGATATATAAAATTAAGAAAAAAAAAAAGAAAACTAGGATAATTAACTTTAAAAACTTTGTGGGTAAAAACTTTTTAATTCTAATTTTCTATTTTTTTTCCTCCATTTTTCTATAAATTTTTTGTTTGTTTCCTTTTTTTAACCTTTTTCCTATGTTTTTTTTTGTATTTTTGCTATTATGAAATACTCTTATTATTCCTAAATTGTCAATATTTTTATAATTAAGACCTACTCTTATTTTTTTTATTTTTTCTTATCGATTTTTATATATTTTTAAGAGAATGAGGTATACATATATAGCTAGAAATATAATATCTTAACCATACAATAATAGAGGATGAAGTTGCTAACCTTTTAGAGCCCTTGGATGAGTAAAATCACCAGATAAAACTTTCACAAAAAAATTTGGTAGCACCTCCCTTGTACTTACTCCTTCAAAGGATATTTAGTGCCAGTTAAAAATACCAGCTAATACTAATAACTACACAATAGAACTAGTTGATATCTTCAAGCGGTGCTAATATATTTGGCAACATTGGTATCGGTTATTAACACTGACGGATACTAAAGATCATGCACTGTTACCAAGGACGCTTGATTGTTACAACTGGTATAAAAAAGAATATTAGTACTAGTTGATGTTATCCATCGGTACTAATAATTCTACAATAGCCCCGAGTCTTTAAACCAGATACTAAAGACCATCTTTAGTATCGGGTCCTCTACCAGCTGGTATATTTATGTTTTGGGCCGTTAGATCAAAGGTCCATTTTTTGGTAATGAAGAGCCCATTGTAGATGAGGCCGTGCAGCCTGACCCATCACAGGTAAGGCCTTACCTGTGATGGGCTATTCTCTACGCCTGACAAAGGTAAGTGTAGATTACCTCTAATGGGTCCATAGGATAGTCTATCATAGGTAATCAGCCATGTATAACGGGTTACCATTCAAGATCGGTCACAGGTAAGGTTCTACATGTATGACTAGTTTAGAACAACACCCATCTAAGGTGACCAAGCACCTCTAACATGGGGATGCCTTCATAGCCCATCAGAGGTGACTTGATACACCTTTGATGGGTATGATGCTACCAACCGACTAAGGTATAGTGTTTTCTATATATACATCCACTTAGGCATTGTATTGCCATCCCACACTATGTCACTATACACAAGTCAGGTGGGAGGGCATGGGGTGAATCTTTGTCCTAAATTTGACTAATGATAAAAAAATGACATGAAATATATTATGGCATTTATAATTTATTTTAGTGTAGCTAATTTTGTCACATGTTTTTCTATAACTCCATATGGACCGCAATTGGATGTACAACACTAACCACCTAAGCTAGGAGTATAGAAATAGAGTTGTTAAATTTTTAAATGATACATAGATGATAAGAGAAGTAGGAATAATGGATATGTGGCTTATCTATATGTAGACTAGAAAAATGAGAAGATGTTTGTAGATAAAGTGTAATTACAGTCTCACCTAATATGGAATAGGCACCGTGAGCAAGAGCTATTGAATTTTCTAGTTGATCAAGTGGATGATGGCCAAAATGAGATATAAGAAAATGGAGATGACATATTCATACCTTCTTCGTTGGGAGTTGATATCATTGATGTCGACCCTAATCTTTTCGAGATTCTTAGTGATATAGAAGAGACATCCTACAAAGAGAGGGATTATAAGAAGTTCTCTGCTTTGGTGAACGATTTTGAGACACCTATATATACTTGGATGCAAGTAGAACCACACAAAGCTATATATTCTCCTTGAATTAATGAAGCTTAAGGCAAGTAATGATTGGTCAGATAAAAGTTTCACGGATCTACTTAATTTTCTAAATAACTTGTCATCCAAGTGGAACAAAATGCTGAAGACGGCATGTGAACCAAAGCAAGTATTATATCCATTGGGGCAGGAGGTTAGCAGAATTCATGCTTATCAAATGACTATATCTTATTCTACAAGGAATATAGCCAACATAGATACATGCCCAAAATACAAAACTTCTTGATACAAGCGAAAGAATAGTTATCATGAGGGTTGGAAGTCTAAGAAGGGTGGTCCCTATAGGCAGACGTACAGGCAGACAACATGAAGACACTTTGTCACCTCGAGATGTACTAATCACCTATGTTCTTTGATATCATGCTACATCTCATTATCCACTTAGAGAAGCAAACAAAAATGTGTGGATCTACATTCATGAGGCAGATATACCCATTCAGGTGGTATATGGGAATATTTAAGGGTTATGTACAGAACTGGTTCCATCCTAAGGAAAGCATGATTGAAGGGTACACCATTGAGGAAGTCATCGAATTCTATGTGGACTATATGTTAAACACCTAGCCAATTGGAGTTCTAAAGTCAAGACATGAAAGCAAGCTGGAAGGGGTTGGGACTATCAAAAGAAAAACTATCAATATAGACCACACCCAATATGATAAAGTCCATTTCATCGTGTTGTAGTATATGACCGATTTGGTACCATACTTAGATGAACAAGATGTAAAGATCCGAGAATACAATGTTAACTGATCAGTAAGTTGGGTTTGAAGAAAACACATTGTAGAATTCAACGAATGGTTCAAGGATCGTGTTTTCAATTCGCACAACATCACAAGTGAGACATTGAAATGGTTAGCATAAGGTCCTGGATGGAATGTTCTAACTTGGCAAAGATATGATCTCAATGGATTCTACACATATAAGTAGGACGACAAAAACACGGTACAAAATAGTAGGATACGAATAGAGGTAGTCAATGACCAACTTGGCACCTTATGATTAGTATTCCGATTTAGGTGGGTTGAACTAAAGGATGTTAAGGTTAATTTAGAGAGATTCACACTTATAAATCTGCAGTCCAATAGATACAAGGATAAGCCATTTGTTCTAGCCAAATAGATTGTCCAAGCTATCTACATAACTGATCTGGTAAATAAGAGGCTTCATATAGTTCGTGAAGGTAAAAGAAGAATTGTTAGCGTCAACAATGTTATTAACGAGGAAGATTACAACAAGTACGTCCAAGGTGTTCGTCAAGAAGCTCTACTTGAAGAATTACAACAAGATAACGGTAAGGTATATGCATGTTGTGACCATGAAAAAGGCATTCTTATGTAATATAAGCATATGTGATGTACTCATTTTTGTAAATGATATCTATGTCAAAGTGACTATGATGTTCAATTGAGCACTAAAAAATTTAAGCATATGAAATGTATTCATGTCTAAACATACCCTATAAATGCATTTGAACATATTGTGATAAATTCATGGTCTTTTAAAAAATATTATTATGTGCTTGTGAATGATTGATTTCTAGTTGAGAAATGGCTTAAGATGATAATTTAAATGATTTCCAAATTATATATTATAAATGATGTAGATTTGTGGTGACTTAGGTACAAGCTGGTCAAACTGACCTGTGATGGGCCATAGATATAGACCTGTCATAAGTTACCTTTAACGTCCCAACACACATAACATACCTATGATAGGTCTATAGCTACGTACCATCACAAGTTAGTTTGACTAGCTTTAATGCAGTGACTTAGGGCTTCAACCCTAAGTCACCACACATTCACCTCGTTCCGTCCACATCCATCGCTGCCACAATCCCAAGCTCCATCTCCGTCGCCTACACTCCACCATCTCCAATCCTACCCTCCCAGTGCTTCACTGTCTCCGGTGTCACACCACCCAAACGCCACTACCACAACCAGCGTCATGTCAAGCTCTATCAATGTTGACCCACAGGCCTAAGCTCTACCTTCCCTAATCTCCTAAGCTCCATCGACATCAACCCGTGCTCCCCAAGCTCCATCAGCCCTAGCCTCCCCTAGCTCCATTGTCGCTGATCCATGCTCCACTGTTCCTGGCCCTACCCTCCCCGGCGATGCACCACCTGACCACCACTACCACCACCGATGCGGCCCTGAGCTCTATCAATGCCGACCGACCAGAGAGAGAATCCAAAGGAAGAGGATTAGTCTACTAGAATTGCGGAAGTCGTCAGGGAGCAATTCGGCATTAGGCCTAATGATCAAACCTTTATGTATCGGCACCCTTACCTAGAGTGGTTCGACAGAGTTCCGCGGCCGCACTGATACAAGATTTCGGATTTCTCCAGGTTCTCAAGGTAAGATAGCATATCTACGATGGAACATATTAGCCGATTCTTGGCTCAATGTGGGGAAGCAGCGGCTGATGAAGCTCTAAGGGTCCGCTTATTTCCATTGTCTTTATCTGTATTGGCCTTCTCTTGGTTTTCCTCGTTGCCTCCAAACTCAATCAGGGGGTAGGCCGATTTGGAGAAATAATTCCATAAATATTTCTTTGCTAGGATTCAAGAGTTAAGGTTGTCAGACTTAACATCGATTAGACAGAAGCACAATGAATCAGTTCTAGAATTCATCCAACGTTTCCGGGATGTTAGAAGCCGATGTTACAGTCTCATTTTAAGTGATGAAAAACTACCCAACTTGGCTTTCCAAGGGTTGCTGGCTCCGATTAGAGAACGTTTCTCTTCACAAGAGTTCGAGAGTTTGTCACACCTACTCCAGAGGGTATCGGCTCAAGAAAGCCGATTTGCTGATACCAAGAAAGAGAGGTTCTATCAAATGTAAAATGAGACTGTAAACTATTCCCGCTATCGCACCACCCGACTGCCATCGTCACCACCGGTGCTGCCCCAAGCTCCATCCATACCGACCAACACTGCTCGAGCTACACTAGCACTCGCCTCCCAAAGATCCATTGCCATCGGCCCACACTCCTCGAGGTACACCAACCTAGCCTCCTCGAGCTCAATTCATTAGTTCAAATTTTGACGTGTGATTTGCATATGCTAGGTTCAAGAAAATGCTTTAGTTATAGATTTCTACAAAATTTGATCCTAGTTAGAATTTTATAGAAAAAAACTACTCCCTTCAATCAATACAAATATATAGCTTGACCCTAGTTAATCTTATTTGATATAACTTTTTTCATTTATGCAAATGTTAACACTAAAATCTGGACAGACCCAATGGAGCTAAAGTCGATCGGCTAAGAGGTGTCCGATGACTACAGTGAGGAAGCTGATCGGATGGTAGCTAAGGAAGACTCAATTCCAGATTGGAAGACTATATAGATAAGACCGAGTTTACGGAGGAGCCGTGAAATCCATGGCAGGGTATTTTATCTTTGTAAATTATAACCTATCTAATTAGAAAGGTTTAGTTAGTCAGTTAACTTCTTTAGAGATATTTTCCTTTGTTTTTGTTAGAAAATAACGTCCGATGGTTGTAAACGCGTCGGACTCTGTAAATCCAGGATATAAATATAGACCCCCTGGAAACATGTAATCTATCTCTCGATTAATACAATTTTGGTACATCGCCACCCTAGTTCATCTAGGTTTCTACCAGCGGGTTCTGGCTCTCGACGCGAGGCTGCATCGGTTAGGTTCGACTTCTTAGGCCGATCAGACGTATCGCATCACGTCCGTGCAGGGCCTATTGGCCTGTTAAGCTCCCTTTGCCATCATCAATTTCGTGCTGCATCGGTTAGGTTTGACCTATGGGGCTACTGACGGTAGATCGAGCTTCAGGCTTATAGTTTTCTGCACGGCGTATCATCGGAGTACTAGCCAATGAGTTATCCATGCTCTGAGCTTCACGCCCAGTGCATCAGCCCCTCGGCCGATACACATCAGTCTTTAGAGGTGTCCCTTGATGCGTAACACTAAGCGCATCGGTCTCCCAGCCGATACGCATCCACCTTCAGAGAGACGTCCCCTCATCGGCTCAGCTAGCCGATGGGTTCGTTCCTATCTTTGCTTCAGCATAGCCGATCCGACGTCCTCCGTATCATCGCTGTTGGCCTTAGCCTCGTACTGTCTCGGTTAGGTCCGATCTTCGAGGTTTGGTGTTAATGGCGCTGTCACGGCGGGCGACGAATCTCGTGCTATCATATCCAGAGCGGCATCGGTTTTGTAGCCCGTGCCTTTTAATACTATTCCTTGCCAGTCCTCATGTGCCTTCATCAGTTTTTCCAGCCAATGAACGACTGTTACGGCTTCCGTCGGCTATCTGGAGGGATCCTATGCACTTTGCTATCCTCTGAGTACATCTCGGTTCCTCCATCGGCTCTGCGGCCGATCCCTTGTTGACACCTATCCACATCGGCTCTCCAGCCGATCGAAGAGCTTCCCGATTCCTATCGGCAAATAGCCGATAGCGAAGGACCTTCCGAGCTTGGCCAATGGCCATCCCGATCCTATCAGCAGCCAGCTGATAGCGAGCGCCTATATCGGCCCACCGTCCGACGGACCTGCTCGTCTCACTTCCTTGTTAATTGTAGGGTCAAATTGACTGGCACGCCCGCACTTGTACCATCGCACTAGATCCGATCGAACCCCATGGCCCCCGGCGCGCGTACCTCGAGCCATGGAGAGAATCCGATCGGCCTGCACTAGAGTTAAGCAGACCTCACAGGCGTTCAACGTGTTCGCGCCGAGGTGCACGAGGGATCTCGGCGCGAACAGCAAAATAATTTATATGGGTTAGTTGACACTAAATTAGCAACCAGAATGTTCGATAACCAAGAAGCAGAGATGTTGGCTAGAATTAGTGTAGCGACCTCCGGACGAAACCTTAGGTCGCACAATTAGCTACCTAGACATAGGCAGACGATCACCATGTTCAACGCTGTCGGATGACCAATGATGTCGCGATGTGTCATCAACTCCTTCTCCAATAGCTATTGAGTGGAGGTGAGAAAGTACTTTAGTATGCTTCACAACAACATCAAACTTGTCCTCGAGAGTAAGAAGGAGACAGCTTGGGAAAGACTGAAGGAGAAGTTCTATTTTCCCAATGAGGTAGAGCAAAGACTGAAGTGATGGCCACTCGAAAAGATGGGTCTAGCCTAAAACAGCTTCAAGTCAAAGCTCATCACGGAGTATGTCATCCCGTGGGGCAACTATACCCTATATAAAGACTACCCACATGCAACTATAGATGTATAGGAGGAGTTATGTGCTCTAAAGACTTCTCTAGAGTTTTAGGCAATAAGCGAGGGCCACCATCTCTTGCAAACTTGAAATGAGCACCCGCATGGATTGGGGATGGGTGGCTATATTGAGAAAGAAGAGTTCTAGGCTGAGGTGTTTGCAAAAGCAGTTACGGCCAATATTGTTGTTCCGATCACTGACCTCCTAGAAGTATGGACTAGGAAATGGGCCTGAGCATAGGCCAAGATCAACCTAGATGGCACCATCTCTTAGCCTGACCTAGTAGATGGATTGATCTTTTAATAACTCGTGAGTACTATAACTCTTTAATCTTCCACATCTTTTCAACATTATTTTCCTAGATATATTTCACACACCCATTCAAATTATCTTTGTAGATGGAAATGTATGAACAATCTTCCCAAAGCGAGGTCAAGTCAGCCCCATGCTAGCGTGAGGATGAACTCCTTACCCAAGCGTTGGGAAACTCTAAACATTCTGGTCGGACCAAAGGTATAGGAGCGAAAGTATCTTGGAAGCGCAGGTTGTCATAGTATAGTCCCCAGCACATGAAGCGTCGCCTCTCAAAAGCAGAGAAGGAGGCCATCCTCAAGGAGCAACTAAAGAAGGAGGTGAAGCAAGAACTTTCCCAACAATTCAAGGGCATAATTCAGCAAGAGGTGGCATGCCTAAGACTCGAGAAGTAGATGGGTCAAGCAACCGTAAATCAACAACCCCACATGCCCTTGCACAGTCATGTCAACACTAGCTCATCATAGCGACAAAGTAGTTGTGCGTATCGTGCGCAATCAACAATATGACCGAGGTATGTATTAGATGTAATTAGACAATGTTACTTACTTTTCATTGTATTTGAAAGTCGTATAAGCTAATATACTTCAATCGATATACAGAATGTAACCAAGGGGATCCTACAAGTTAAGGTCATACCAAACTTCTACATTGATGCTACCAAGGGCATGGTTCATAAGCCATCGCCAACAAAAAAGGTATACTGCACAGACTTGATCGTCAGCTATGCTAAAATGAATACCGACCAAGTCAAGGAAAATTGAGTGGGATATCCACTACTAATACTACCAAACGATGAGATTTTGACTCTTGAAGTTGCAAAACAAACCTTCATACGATGGTCAAACATAGATATAGTGGTCAAGATAACTTGTGATCCATCTCGGGTGGCCAATCACTCTCTTCCACATCAAGACACTCATCGGGCGATTGAGGCTCCTTGTGGTTCCTCTGTGACAGTATCAGTAGACCTTGGGGCCACTTTTATGGACTAGGAGATACTCAATTCCCTTACTCCGATAAAGATCCCTCCTAAGTCTAATATTTTCCCTTCGCATAAGAGAGCTCAAAATGTTATGGCCAAGGGAAATGGAATAGGGAAGAGCAATGAGAAGCCACCGGTGGTCATGGCATCCTTCAAGCTAGGCCTGCCATTGGTAGAGGACAACATTTTATTAAAAAATAGGCACTTATTGCCAAGAATTGCACAGATACTACATTCAAGCTAGCAACTCAAAGAGAAAGCATAGAGAGTCCTTCATCATTGGACATCATAGTTAAATGTCATTTCTCTCAAGCCTAACATATTTTACTATTAGCTTCAAAGATCTCTTCGATATGTATAGGGTGAGAGCGGTGGACACTGCCCTTTTAAAATGCTTCTTCTTATAAGTACATACGACTCTACTTTATGACCTAACTACTTATGTTTCTAGATGACCTAAGTAATATCTGCATGGTTGCAGGTTATATTGGAAGGAGTTGAAGAGATACACTAACTAGGTAGGTTTCTTTGATCCAACAACAATCAATGAGACCAACCTAGATGCAAAGTTAGATAAAGTTGTCAATTACCTCAACTGCATGTGAGCCCATCAAGACAAGGACTACATAATGCTAGTGCACACTCAATAGTAAGGTACTTTAGATTTTAAGTTTCTCACTTTCAAATTTTCATACTATTATTTATGTACAACTCAATCTTATTATGATAACACGTCTATCATACAGGAAGCATTGGATTCTTTTGGTCATAGTACCAAAATGGAATAGGGTTTACCCTGTTAACTCCAACCATGGTAGTAATTATGATTTCTCACCTCTTTCATATGAAATTGACGCCGTGTGTGAGTTGTACATCAAGAACAGAGACAAACACAAAGACAACAATGAAGCCCTCCATTATAAAATAAACTTCAAATGTGCACAACAGATCAATGATCAATATCATTTTCACGTATGTCACAACATGTCTACCTTGATAAAACAAGTAACCAACTTGGATCTTGAGGTTTTTGTCTAAAAATGCATCTTGTTTATATTTGTCGATAATATTTATACTCATAAACTAACTATAATCTATGTGTATAGACGAAGAGCTAGAAGTTTTGGCCGATCGACCAAGTGTAGATTAGATGACAGTTCGCTGGCTTTTTTCTCTAACAAATCATTAGCCCAAAAAGAATATTCCATCCCATGTAGGAGAATACGCATGTTCTTAATGTTTATTTAATTAAGAGTTATAACATATAATTAATATTAGATCTTGTGTTATAAATTAACAATTATGTCTATTTTTATATATGTATTGTGGAATGGGTGTATTCATGCTAATTAAAATTATGTCATACAATCAATTCTATAATATAATATTTAATTCTTCTTTTCAATTTAATAAACATGACTGGTAGTTTATTGTAATCGGATACATATGGGTGGCAAGTATATAATTTTTTAGTAAGTTTGTATCTCCAAGTATCAAAAGTACAAATATATATGTATGTATGTGCTTTTAAATAAATGTAAGAAATATATGTTTGTTGATATATATGTAATTGTGGATGTGAATTAGATATGTGAATTGTGAATGTGAATTGGATGTGTGAATTTGGTGTGAGAGAAATGAGGGTTTGGATCTAGGATCCGCTATCTATTTTTAATAGAGCATGGCTAGCAATTCTTAAGGTTAGTCAATATATAAATTAATTTTTTTAGAATATCTACTTTGTAGTTTTAAGAAAAAATCATCACAGAATACCACTACCACTAATGAGTTATATAAAAGACCTCTCTGATGGGTCATAACATACCTCTCTCTTTAAAGGTGAACTTTAATGGGATTTTACTATAGCCCGTTAGAGATAACTTACCTGTGATGGGTGGTTATATGATATTAAAGTTGGGCATGCCTCATCTGTGATGGACTTTTCTTAAGGACTGTGATAGGTATAGTTATCTCTGACGAACGTTTAACTATCACATCATCAGTAATCACTTAACTATGATGAAAATCAAATCCATTAGAGTTAAGCTTTTAGGCCCGTTACAGATAGTGTTTCCTAACATAGTGGCCGTCTTCTTGCAATGGTGAAAAGCGAGATCATTGTGATCAAAATTTAGCCTCCTATGATGAACGTGCGCTCTGGGTTTTGCCAAAGCTGTCGCTGCAATCTCGACCGAGAAAGAATAAATGGGTTTTGTTTGGATTTCTCACGATGAAATTTTGGTTCCCCTCCATCAACTTCAAAAACCACCCCACAGATGCATAAATGAACTTTGGGAATGCAAAATAGGTTTTGCACCATTATGGCATATAAAAACCTGCCCTCTCGTTATGATTCAGTAAGACAGAAAAAATAAAAATAAAAATTATTTTTTTCCTATGTGAGTGACATACATCCTAGCCTAGTGACATGTGGGTCCTAGTGACATATAACCGTTACCGTGACATACCATGTTAGCGCACGAAGCGGGTTGGACCTGTTTGGACCTATGTGACTCTGACTTATCTGTACATTGTTTATCTTGCTAGTCTTTGCACCTATCCCCTCGTGTCCCCTCCACTATTAATGTAAAAAAACTTACCATCCCCTCTCCACCTAATGTAAAATAATTATTCATCATTCACTCTCCCACTCTCTCCTCTCTTGATGTAAAACAATTACTTATCGCCACTTCTCTCTCGTCCCCTCCCTACTCCCTCTTCTTCTAATATAAAACAATTATTCATCGTCTCTTCCTTCTCGCTCTCTCTACTTTTGATATAATTTTTTTACATGACTGAGAGTATTTTCAAAATAAGGAAAAGAGAAAGTAGGAAGAGGAGAGAGAACGAAAGAGGAGAGGAGTAGAGAGACCAGTAACATAACCAATATTAATGGTAAGAGGGGGAGTAGAGAGCCTAATGACATAAAGAGTTTTTATTTACAGTAAGAGAGATGAGTAGGGGTGGGAGAGGTGAGGGGAGTGAGACAGGGTGTTGTGTGAGTGAAATAGGGTCTTTGTGTGGGCTGTCTTACTTATTAAATAGCGCAATGTTTAGCATGATATTTTAAACAACATAAATATTGTCAAAATTAATTAATATCTGAACACGTTCTAAAACAACACTATGACTAGATAGAGTGTACGATTATTTCTTAAAGCAAAACTGTATCAATGGACTGACATGCGGCATGAATCTCAACACTAATCTACGGTGTAGCCATGTAGGCATGGGGATCGCCTAAGAACATCTATAATGCATACAGCCAACATGTTTATACATAGTTTTATGGTGTTATAAGGACCTTGTGGCTTTCCTAACTGGTTGCGATCAATCATTCCACGTGGTCCAATCATTCGTGGTGGATCGAAGTCGCAGTCAGCAACTGCATGCTTCCTACTTGCGATAGTTGCTACATCTACCCATACGTGAGCAACCGACCAAGGAAATGGAAGCGACACAAGTAAGAAGATAATGCAGTTCAGAACTTGCTCCTCCCAGCTGCTGTCCCTGCCGGCACGCGCTTGGAGGAGGAGGCGGCAGCCCGAAGGCTGCCCATGGCCTTGGTCAGCTCCCGCAGCGCCAACTTCTGCACCTTCCCCGTCGCCGTCTTGGGCAGCTCGTCCACCACCACCACCGTCCGCGGCGCCATGTAACGCGGCAGACGCGCGCGGCAGAATGCCATCAGCTCCTCCGGCGCCACTGCGACGCCTCCTCCTCCTCTCAGCTTCACGAACGCACACGGCGTCTCGCCCCAGTACTCGTCCGGCCGCCCCACCACCGCTGCCTCCTCCACCACCGGGTGGCTGAACAGCGCCGCCTCCACCTCGACCGTGCTGATGTTCTCGCCGCCGGAGATGATGATGTCCTTGGAGCGGTCCCGGATCTTGATGTACCCGTCCTCCTCCCGCACCGCCAGGTCGCCCGAACGGAACCAACCGCCGGCGAGAGCCTCCGCCGTCGCGCGACCGTCCTTGTAGTACCCGCTCATCACCGTGTTGCCACGGAGCATCACCTCCCCTACCGTCCGCCCGTCCGCCGGCACGCTCCGCATCGACACCGGGTCCTTCACGTCAGCCTCCAGCCCGAGGTGGTGCAGCCCCTGCCGCGACTTGATCCGGGCGCGCTCCTTCGCCGGCAGCGCGTCCCACTCCGGCCTCCACGTGCACACCGTCGCCGGCCCGTACGTCTCCGTCAACCCGTACGAGTGGATCACCAGGAACGCCAGCTCCTCCATCCGGAACAGCACCTGCGGCGGCGGCGGCGCACCGCCGGTCATCACAGTCACCCCCCTCCTCCCGCCCGCAGCCACCGGCCGCTGCTCCTCCGCTGTCGCGTTCACGATCATGCTCAGCACCGTCGGCGCGCCGCCCATGTGCGTCACCCCGTGCCGCGCCACGCTGTCGAAGATGGTCGCCGCGGTCACCCTGCGGACGCACACGTTCGTGCCGCCCTGCGCCGCCACGCCCCACACCAGGCACCACCCGTTGCAGTGAAACATCGGAACGGTCCACAGGTAAACCGGCATCTCCGCCATGCCGTTCAGGATCACGGCGGTGAGGCTGCTCAGATACGAACCCCGGTGGCTGTAGATCACGCCCTTGGGCCTCGACGTCGTCCCGGAGGTGTAGTTGAGTGCGATCGGCTCGTTCTCGTCGGCCGGCCACCGGATCGCGAAGTCCGGCGACGATCCGGCACTGCTCAGGAGTTGCTCGTAGTCGTAGTTGGCTCGGGTGAGATGGAGCTTGTCATCAGGCGGTGATGGTTCGTCGTCGAGGAGCTCGCTGATCAGAACCAAGACGGGAGACCTGGCTCCGGCTTCGGTGACGAGCCTGAGGGCTTCCTGGGCGACGCCGAGCAGAGTGCGGTCGACGAAGATGACCTTGGCCTCCGAGTGGCGCAGCAGGACGGACGCCATGGCGGCGTCAAGGCGCGAATTGAGCGTGCAGATGACGGCGCCGGCCATCGGGATGCCGTAGTGCAGCTCGCACACGGCAGGAATGTTCTGCGCGAACACAGCAACCTGCACAAAAATAAAAGACAACGATTTACAATTGTTACAGGTTATTGCAATTGCAACTCATGCATGATGACATGAATCAAAATTCGAAAACCCTAATGGACGAACTGGTGCGCGAGAACGCGCCAACCTTCACTTTTCTTAAGCCCTCTACACAGAAACAAAAGACAACTATTCACAATTGTTACAGAAATTATAGCAATTGCAACACATGCATGATGACATGAATAAAAATGCGAAAATTCTAATGGACGAACCGGCGCGCACAAACGCGCCAGCCTTCGTTTTTTTTTATATATGCGAAAATCCTAATGGACGAACCGGCGCGCGCAAACGCGTCAACCTTCCCTTTTTTTAATTTTGCCTTCGGCCGTTTCCCTATCGGTCCTTTTTACCTCACGCGCGCATGAATTTGATCCGAATCTGAGTGGCGGCAGGCGACAAGGCAATATGGGCCTAGCAACCCAAATACGGTGTTCTGTCATTTTTATTCTAATATCTCTATAACGAATGTTTCTTTGCATAAAATTTTTATACCGAGAGTTTATATATATAAAGTTTATATATACAAAGTTTTCAAAACTTTTTTTAAGCTAGGTCGAATGGTAAATAGGTTGCGAGGGAAAAATAGGGAATTGCATATGAACCGAAAAGGATGAAGTATATTCTTTGGGGTAAAACGTATGTACGTGTGTGGGCCGAATAGCAGGTGGGCACCACGCGTTAGAGGCCCGCGCGCGTGAATGTTCGTGTATTGGAGACCCCATCGAAATAGGAATCTACATTAGAAAATTTTAGAGGTCAGAGCGATTTGGTTTTGGAAAGAACAAATACTAGGAATACAAAAAGTACGTCGAGATGGCAACCTCCGAATATTTGCGCTGACAATGCAAAACATGAGGTCGCGATTTTGCAGGAATTTTGACGGTGAAATTTGCTGTCACACTGGCGGCATGGTTGTTCATACCACGTCGTGGCGCTGGACGCCGAGTCCGGAGAGGGCGGCGGCGAGGCGGAGGCAGCGCGCCCGCGTCTCCCGCCAGGTGCGGGCCACGCCGGTGCTGCCGGAGGCGACAGTGGCGAGGCGGTCGGGGTACACGAGCGCGGTGCGCTCGAGGAAGCTGATGGGCGTGAGCGGCGCGTGGTTGGCGGAGCAGAGCACCGCGCCCTCCATTGATCCCGCGCCGCTGTGGCAGCACGCACGCACGCGCAAAGAACTAGCAGGCAAGAGGAGGAGGAGGAGCGCTGCTACTGGAGCTCGAGCGGGGCAGCCATGGATCGAGTGCATGGCCGCCCATTTATAGCGCTGCATGAGCTGCTGAGCTTACAGCTTAGGGTAGTGAGGTGGGGTCGTGGGTGGGGGAGGCGAAGCCGCAGAGTGCAGAATCATTGGGCCGTTAGTTAGTTTTCTAATTCATTCAGCGGCGCGGCCGCCCGCCAAAGCACCGCACCGGCAGATTCCAAATTCGATACTTAAAACCAGCGATACCTTTATATCTCTATCTTAGATACTCCCTCCTCAGTCTGTCCAAAGCATTCCTGAACCTTTTTTTTAACAATTAAGGAAAAAACTTTGGCCTAATTGCTTGTTTGAGCTGTGGCTTATAAAACGTAAAAAACAACTTAAAATATTTTATAAACAAAATTTTTATATCTGTATCATAAAATTTAAATTTTGATGGCATCTGATAAGTTAATAAGTAGATAATAAAATACTTTAAAGTCTTTTATTAAATGAGAGATAGTTCAAGATTTAAAGACGATTAGGAATAATGTAACGAAAAAAAATTGAGTTCATAAGAGAAGTGCTATCCTTTATAAAAAATAACTACTCTACAAATAATATATTTATAGATAAATTAAATATTCATAATTATTATATTTATGTACAGGTGACACCTTGAGAAGCCAGATTTTAGGTATCGTATTCATAAAAGTATTGTAATTAAGTTGGTGAGGTCGACAAGCCACCCTGTGATCCAGCTCTGACCGTGGGATTTTGCCTTCGGCCGCAAGCACCCGTCCAATTTAACCGTTGTTCCGTCCACGATCCTGCAGCCCGAGCTGATAAAAAAGACGAAGCCTTGCGCGGCCGTGTCCCGTCACGTCCCATCCGCCACCCCTCCGAGGGGACAAAAAATAAGGGAAAGAGAAAATAGAGAACCAGTGGAATCACGTATTCCCATGCGGTCAGTAGAGAAGTCCTTCTAAAAATCTCTACCAAACATTTATATATTTGTCTAAGTTTATATAGTAAAAAATAATATATTTTTAGGACAGTATCAAATAAGATACTATATTCACTAAATTTATATTTGTTAAGAGTAAGTAGAAATATTATGGACTCTTAAGTTTTAAAAGGCTTTCCAAAATTTAGTATATTGTTAGTTTTGATATTTTAGTTTTAAGTGATATAAACTTGTTTTTGATATAAACCACGATATTTTGAAAAGGAAAAAAAGTTTATTTTACTATCTAAATTATTTTTGGTGGTTTATTTTACACCTCAAACTATTTTTGGTAGACTATTAATACCGACTCGCTTTACCCCTAACCTGATTTTGCGTGATGGTATTAACTCTTCAAACTACGTCACATGCCAAGTGGAAGCGAGGCTGGCCCATTTTCCGTTCATCTTCATTAACCAACAAAATGTCCTTCCAGCTTCCTCCGTACGTGCGAGGATGTATATGGACCAGCTCGCTTATGGCCACGCTCTATGCCGTGCACGGCACAAACCCCATTGCTGACACCGATAAATCCATATTAGTGTTCTTCGGTGGCACCGTGGCATTGCTTCACGCGCTGCCATGCCGGTGGCCTCGCTACGGTCATCCAAACCTGCCTTCCCATCTTCATTCTTAGGGAGGAAGCTATCGTTCCACCGAGACGAAACCTGACCACGAGCTGGTTCAGAACTTCGGATGATCCATGAAATTAACCTGCAGTGCAGTGCAAAGCATATACAGTAATCAGATTGCTTTTTTTATTTAAAAAAAAACAGTGAAAAGAACTGCAGAGGGATGAAATAGAACGACGCTGCCAACAAAACCGATTGAGGGGATGGACACCAGTTATGTGCTGCTTCGATATGGTGTCCTATCGTAGTAGCAGAGCAGGCACACAAGGTAAATAACGAACTTGAGAGAGGCAGTGGAGGCATGGAGTAAAGCAGGGACGATGGCGGCGATGATCTTGCAATGGCCGATGGCGCCAGCGGGCTTCAGGACCCAAGCAAATAGAAACCTCTTCCATATGACACGGCTTGGCTTGTCAAAACCACTTCCACACAAAACCAGGTTAGGGGGTTAAGTGAGCCAGTAATAATAATCTAGGGGTTAAATGATCCTAAAAGTAGTTTGGGGGTGCAAAATGAACCATCAAAATAGTTTAGGTAGTAAAATGGACTTTTTTTTAACATAACCAATATATTTAGTGCAACTACTACAATGGTTGTTCAGCTCAGCAATATGCCTCACAGCACCCACTCAATTCCCCAGTCCCTCCCACCCTCTATCCTGGGCGACATCTCATCCTCCCCATGAAGTAATCTTTTTACTTCCCGATCTTGTCCCATCTATCTATATGTACCCACCTCATTGCTTGCTAGTTAATTCCTATTTTGATGATCTAAAAATGGAACCGGTCTCGAGCGGGGAGGCTAGCACCAGCGATGGTTAGAGTAACACCAGCCATGGCGTTGACTTGCGGCCCAGAGCCCGAGACAAGGCCTTCCAGGCAATGGCCGCTGTATACTCAGCGCGAGGTCCCTACCCCGTTCCTCATTTTTTAGCTACCCCTATTTCAATCTCCATTGTCCCTTTGAAAAGTAATTCAATTACCATATTTTAACAATCTTATGTGTGGTATGGTTCCATTCCGGTTGGGGCCGGATTCTGAACCGGCACCATAGAGGCGGCACGGATGAGAGGGACGCATCGGTGTCAGATTGAGAACCGGCTTTTTTAAAGAAAGAACAGGTTCGGCTCGATTCGAGCCAATGCTTCAAGTCCAAGAATTTCCCAGATTGTTCTTCGTCAATCACAAATTGTTTTTCAATATCACAAATAATAAAGATAATCACACATTTTGGCACAAATGCATTACTGCTCAAATCAGAATCCATCTACTACCCAAGTACCTAGCTATCCATTGCAACATCAAAGGGAAAAACATAAACAAGGGAATCAACAAGGGAGATGGAGGAAACCAACAGATCAGAACCGAATCCATCAAAAATCCGCAAATTCCCAAAATCAGCTTGCCCGGGGGGGGGGGGGGATGGGGACTGAGCCGTCGCTTCTGCTGGTGGTCGCCTGCGTTGTCGTGGTCCCATCCGTGCCGCCGCTCGCCGTGGGTGAAGTTCGCCCGCCGAGAGAATGAGGGAGGCGCGGCGACCGGCGGAGACGTCGAGGAGGGGGCCGCCGCTCGACGGGGAGACGGAAGTGCGCTGTCGTTTGACTGGGGGAAAGGGAGGGGCTGGAGGAGGAGGGCCTGCATGCAGCGGCGGCGGATGCGAGGAGGAGGCGCCGGTGGAGAGAGATTGCCGGCGCTGAAGGAGCGTGAGGGCGAGAGAGAGAACGAGCGAGAAAGAACGCGTCGTCGGCTCCGAGGGAGAGATCGACGAGTTCATAAAAAAAACTGGGGAAGCTTCGTCGGCTCGACCCCCTTTGCGTGCGTCTTCTTTAAAACCCGGCACCGATGTCCCGGTTTTTTTAAAAAAAACCGTTAAGTTGTCAAATTTTTATTAACAAATCGAACTACATATAATAATTTTTAATTCTAGAGTTGTAAGGATGGAAAAGTCTCGTATGCCCGGTTTTAAAAATCAGCATATACGTTTTTACGAATCAAAATAATTTATTTCATATCTCTATTTCTATCATTATATAAGATATGTGAGCATAAAATTATTATGCATGTTAGAGGTGATATGATGATAAAGTGTTTAAACGAATTATTGTGGGTACCAATCACATCTTCCATACAACGTTAGAGGAAATAAATTTAAAGCTGCTTATAATTTAATACATTTCTCAATAAAATTACATGCATTCAAACTAAATTTGGTGTTACATAAAATAGAAAAAGGCCTTTCGTCTTTGTAGTGTTCATCTATACACACAACCACGGAGCATTGAGAGAGGCACATTTGCCTATTTGGCGACAACGGCCCTAACACCATTCCCTAGTTCGGTGAAGCAGACATGTTCATCTAAGAATAGAGATGAGATGATGATGTAGTTTGTAACAACATGCAAGAGAACCGTGTCACCCATAACAGCACTTGTAGGAGGCTAGTTAACATCCATGGTGGTAAGGCCAACATGCTGTTAATGTTATGGGACCTAGAGAAGAGGTATATCGCATATTAACAGCTTGTTAATAAAGTTGCTTGCTCTAATAGAAAATATATGTCGATGGGTTTAGAGTGGTGTAGTTACATGCTGATGTTGTTATGCACATAAACAGGGAGGCTGCTAACATGTGTGCTGAGAACACGGACGACATCAACAAGCTACTGCGTTCTTTAGAGAGTGCAAGAAGAATAGTCTGCAATTTAATTTACTGGCAGACAAAACTGGATAAACAAGGTGTGCTCAAAATTCTTTTCTGGAGTCACGTAAGCAACCAAGCAGATTACGCAGATTTTGATGGTGTGGTAACATTCGACGCCCGTAACAAGACAAACATCTATGAGATGCCATTGGCAATGTTCGTAGGGGCAAGCCACCGTCTGCAACATATATTATTTGGATGTGAATTACTTAGAGTTGAGAAAATTGAATCATTATTTGAGTGGTTGTTTGATATGGTTCAAAACATGCATGGAAGATTTCCCCTCACTGCGATGCATACATCTAATTATAATTTCTATTAAGATGTTTGTGAACCAGAATTGATTTGATTGAATACTTTCTGAATTAGGATATGTTCGACACTGACTAGAATACATAAATTGGAGATGTGTTCCATCTGTGCAGACCAGGACGCTACAAAAGCAGCCACCATCCCTTAAGTTTTTCCTAACATCACGCACAGGTTCTACAGATGGCACATTCTGAACAAGCATGCCAATGCATTGAACATTCTCTTCCAGCGTGACAAGAAACTAGAAACTAACATGATGTTGTGTATAGACAAGATGTACACATCAATTAAGTTCAAAAATGCTCGGGCAGAATTCATTGACAAATATAACCTACATGATGTTGGAACGATGGATCAATTTTATAAGATAATGCACTATAGGATCTCAGTGTATTTTAGGAAAGACTATTGTGGGCGGATGACATCGACCAAACGGAGTGAGCACATGAATAAACTCGTCAAGCTTAAGTTTGCGGACCATTAGACAACACTTCATAGGTTTGCATGTAGGATGCTTGATGTCATCATCTCAAGGAAAGAGGAGGCCACGGAGGCTATAGGATGTCCTATAAGAATTCTTGTTTATCCTCCCATATTTTTCATATGAAGCTACAACATTGAAATCTAAATCATGCTCTGTACAGGCCAAGGCCGTTACTATAACTCGTTGGCTATTTGAAGTACAATTATTAGGAGTGCACAATAGGGCAGTATTCAAAAATTTGAGTAGGCATTAGGCAATAGAATAGCTTTTGGGACTGAGCCTGATAAAGGAAATCGAAACAAATGGATTGCAATGCACACGAAGCAGTCCCAAAAGAACAATTGGTGCCAACGTCAATTCAAGGTCCTAGCAAGTGTGGAGAATGTCGTTATAAATGTGATTGCTTGCTGTGGGAACATACAGGATAGAGCCATGGTATTTTCCATCCATCTGACCTTAAAATCTGGTTCTATACAACTGAATCTACCATGATAATTTGCATATGCTTTGTTTTCGATACACTGGTTTTGTGGTGGCAGGACTATTCTGGCCACACTTGTTTAGACCATCCTGCTAAGTATGTGCTCGGTAGATACATGATGAAGTCAAAAGGCGACATGCCATTTGATGAGGGGACGCTACACTGTAGGTCCCGATGGGTGTGCAGGAGAGTTATAGAACCAAGATGTTGATGATTCAAGCAATGGCTATTGCAAAAGTTGAAGCAAGTCAAAGGTTGTGTACAAGCGAGCAATGAGCTTTCCATGGGGCTGAGAAAACAAGTTAAGAAAATACCAGCCGATAGCACGATGACCGGTGATAGTCAAAAGTCATCCATGGCAGAAAGGGACAGTGGTGATAACCTTGATAGACATATGAGCTGAGCTCCTCCGCCAAAGTCAAGGATAAATGTATAGTACATAGGAACTAGGCCAGAAGTTGGTATTAGGCATGAAAGGGAAGAAAGCGTGCAATCTGGGTGGTGATGAGGCGTGGAGGGAAAGATGGTCACTCTAGAACTACCCGTCCAAAAATCTAAATAACTTTGACAAGTTATAGAAAATATTAGGTACGGGAAAAGTTAAGAGAGGTCGACCACTAGGCATTGGTTAGGGAGCAGTATGAGGTTCGGGGCACGTAAGGAGAAGGCTTACCAATGAATGAGAGGAAGATGCTAACATGGGTGAAGAAATAATCATTGTCTCAGAAGTTTCTGGCTCTGAAATAGAATGACTAATTTTGTACATAAAAGTGTGCATGGCAGTAACTGTGAAGATGGTTTATTGAATTATGTAAGATGCATATATGATGCTTGTGACCAAGTGTAGATGTATCGTGTTGTAGTTTCCAGTAAAATATATATCGGTAGTACCAAGCTTAGTGTTAAACTATGTTTCACAAGTCGTATTTCATTTTTCTATAGTTACTGAAAGAGACATGTCGTGCTCATTACCAAGTATTTATGTATCCAGGGTATCCTAAGTTAAGTTCTAAAAAGTATCAACTGAACTGTTAACTAATGCGAAATGTGATTTTAGTGGTGTTAAATGATTCTAATGATTCTAATCCAGCTAAATAGGAATTCATTACAAAAAGGGCTTCATCATGGACAATATTGAGATTTGTTGTAAATGAATCGATGCAAGACAGTATTCTATGGTGAGGAAAAGCTTGACCCGTTGACATTGGCAATAAAGAAATAGTGCCAAAGGTGTAAAATTAGAATGAATGGCCAATATACATAAGCACCTAGTCAAATATACCAGTGTAATAATTTGTGGTGCATGCAAATCACATGCAGGGTATCGTGAGGTGCAAATCAAACAGAAAAATCTAAGTTATTTGCACTGATTGTGCGGAGGAATTATTTTAAGACAGCTAAAAAAGAGGTATGACTAGATTTTCATCTTGTTGCTACAGCGGTTAGCCTCACATTTCTTTTTATAAATATTGAAGATCACACGTCCATTGAAATGGAAAAATTCAATCCATCCAAGATGCGCGACCAAGAAAGAGGCATTACAAAATGTCTAGAGTGATTGGCTCACCAAAGGCACAGGCATCGTTCCGTTCACCAGCTTGGGCATCAAATCCTGTGTTGGCAAAAGCGAATGTGTCGCCTCCGTCGGTACAATCAAAGATGCGGGACTGTCCTATCCCCGCATATCCTTCCATAGAAGAGAGGTATCATGCTATGAAGAAGATTACAGAGACTATTGGTCTCTACATATGATTTGCGTGCACCTCAAATTATTACACTGGCATATTTGACTATTATGCATATTGTCCATCCATTCAAATTTTACGTTTTTGGTACTATTTCTTTATTGCCAAGGTCAACAGATCAAGCTTTTCCTCACCACAATTTCTTTAAGAGCCTTTTTCGACCTAAGTCAAAACTAGCATGGTACACGTACTTTTTGTAGAATTCGTATGCACTTTCATGACTACTAAATGCCATCCTTTTCTTAGCTATCATTTCATCTACCACACCATGGCATTGTAATTGGCAAAAGTTTTATTATCTATTCTGTCCAACGATTCACTCCTACGTATATCTATGCATTGCATCCTGAAATCATGCACGATATAAAAGGGTATAATTTGACTTTACGGAATAACTCATACGTGTGTATACTAATGAGTGCCTCGGTGTTGACATATACTCATTGTGCAGACACGGTGGCCATATGTGATCATCTCTAGCCACTCCCTCAACAATTCTTGGAGGTATTAATTTGCACAGAAGGCCGACGCTTGACCCCGACGCCTCACCCTTTGCTCAATGTCTGATCGAATCGTTCCAACATGTGTTTGTGGAGGATGTCAGATGCGAGGCACTAGGAATAGTGCCACTGAAATTAAACGATCCTAGCATATCCATTTCTTCCGAAATTTCTCCTTGCCATCGTCGCTAGATAGGCGAATGTGCCTATCTCAATGCACTCGGTGGTTGTGTTTACATATGAACCCTACAAAGACCACATGACTTTTTCCTTTTTTTGTAACACTGAATCTATCGAATCAGTTTCAGCGCTTACAGTTTTACTAAGGACTGTAGCAATTTAACTGTGTGTCGTTGAGTTAATTAGATTACAACAAGCACCGTTAGTGTCGAGACCCAAACAAACACCTATCTGTATAAGTTCTAGTCTAGAATGATGCTAGCACACACCGCCACAAATATAATAGCACAGTCAACATCACGCTACCAAACACTGTGAAAGCTAAACTTACATTTATATGCTAAACAAAAATTACATGCAAAAGATCCATTCTACGTGCCATAGTTAGTCAACTGGGGTATATGGTCTATAAGCTTCTTCATCTACAACTCCTCAAGAATAGCTAAAACCTTTCCCTCTGGAATTAAGGGAATTAAAAGTACATGGTATCCATAGAAAACATAAATATATACCGCTGAAAAAAAGAAGGTTATGGCTATTTTACATAAAACAACAATTACGATTATAAACAATTTATAAACATATATTTAAAACAATATTTATAAAAAAAATAGGTTTCACCAACCAACCAACCAACCCAACCACACAAGGCACAAAGACCACACAAGTTCTATATTCACATAAGACCACGTAACTATATTCATTATCTTATAGCTCATTCCCATGTTTTCAAAAACTATACCTCACGTGAAATCCTTGAGCATGTCTAAGACCACGGATGGATGTGGCTATTCGAATTGATTAATTTAACACTCTATAAAGGTTATTCAGATTTACCAATAGGATACATCATCCTTCTTATGGACAATCAGTATGTCACTCTACACGTGTGACCAAGGAATCCAAAACAAGGCTTGGTAGAAAACTCCGCCTCAACACCGTCTTCTCCCATGAGATGCATTTCCCCTATATTATAGGAAAGTATCCTTGGCTAACCCTAAAAACCTATCATCTAACAACCTAAGCTGACAGTGCCGAGACTCGAAATTCTATTAGGTCAGATCCTTCTCATTAGGATATATGGTTGTACAAAAGGCTATGTTCAATGACAAGCAAAGTGAAGTCTCAACTGACCAAGGTTGAGGGTGACTTAAAAATATAAAGTTGCACATAGCTTTTGCACACAACGTAGAGAAATAGTCAAAGAGCATGTATTGTCCCTTTCACCAGCTAAAGAGTAGCACACAGCTCACATGGCTCACACAACTCACATACCTCAATAATAAGAGCCCATACAGCGGCTTACCTGGTAAGGATCATATAGATACCTAACCTCCTAACTTGCACACAAAACTACCTATCACCTTAGTTGAAAACATTTTATCCACCAACTTATTACTATATGGTGCAACACATACTATCAGAGAGATAATACATAGCCACACACATTTTATATAAAATCGGTGACAAATATATAATTAGTCAAAATTATAATTTGATTGTAAAATAGTTTAAGTAGGACTAAACATCAGCTAATTTATCTTGAGTTGATTCCCAAGTTCAACTCACATAATTCTAGGGTGACAAGATATCACAAGTAATCAATAATTATCAAGTCTAGAATAATAGCAAGTAGGTCACTATTACCTAATACTATAATATGCAAATAAAATATGCATAGTTCAAAACAAAACTATTTTATAAACTGAGTTTAATATGTTTAAAGGGTGTGTACTTGCCTTCCTCCAAGCACAACACTTGCACAACTCTATGACTTTCCTTGCCATCGTCTACAAGATCAAAAGCAAGAAACAAATAAATAAAAGAAAAAGTAATTCAATAACATGAAATGAAAGAAAAAAAACCATACTAGGAGGTAGATCTCGATTTTAGAAAATTTTAGAAGGAAGAACAGGTCAAATAAGAGTTTGCATAAGTGAGATACAATGTCCGAATGTTTGAATTAGGAGAAAAATCCAAAAGGGAATTAAAAACGAACCTCAAATATTTAATTTCGAAGCATGGAATGGAGGGGGTGTGGTGTGCTAGTGATTAGGATCCATGTGGCAACATGAGGCCAAGAGGTGATGATGTGACAGAGAGGTGGTTATGACATGGATGATGATGAGGCTTGGTCTAGGATTGACATGGCACTGATTTAGATTATGGAGATTGAACAGGCACGCTATGTGAGACCCATCTATTAGTGACATAAGATGGAGAAGGACCACTGTGCACTTAACATCAAGGCGTGATGTGACACGGTCACCACGCTTTATCACAATGTGCTCGCATGGCAGGGCAGAGGCGGCTTGGCTTGATGGAAGGTAGCGATGGTGACGAGTAGAAAGGCGGATGATTGCACTAGGTAGAGTAGGTGAAGGTGAATCCAATGAGGACAGTGCAGCCTCCAGGACAGCAATACAGGCTCTAAAACATGGGTTCAACAAACAGCTCAGACCTAGGCATCATTGGGAAGGAAGAAGAAGGTGAGGACTGAGCAGTTGGGTGGCTATGTTGTACTCACCGGCTGCCATGAGACCTCGTAAATGTGAAGGACATGGCACCTCAGGCACCCGACAATGGTGATGGCTATAAGAAGCATGGAGGTGGTGTTGGCTTTATGGAAAAGCATGATGAAAGATGGCATCATCTAGGATTTGGGAAAAGGGGCAAGGATAGCTCCAAGGCTCTGCTTTTACATAGGGAGAGGAGACATCTAACGGCCTATGGATTAGGTGTAGCGGCGTCGAATTTCGCAAGTTAAGCATGGTGTGAGTCTGACAAGGGCACGATTGAGATCAACGTGACGCAAGCTAGTCTTGGCCAAGATGGCAGCTTTGGCACATGGGCCAAGAGGTGGGCTCGGGCTCAGGCCTCCTAGGGCAAGCTACAAAGGAGAGAGGAGCCATGGGATTTGACTTGATCCTAGAGGAAGAAGAAGATTCAAGACAAGGATCAAGAAAGGAAAAAAGGAGAAGAGGAAGGGGTAAAATGAAAAAGAACATGAGACAAAAGGAAGGTAAAAAGGGAGAAGATGAGGGGTTTTTGAAAAATTACCAAATTTGTAATGTTTGGAACTTTACGAAATTTAGGAATTTTGGAAAGCCTATGAATTTGAGGAATTTTGAATTCTTGGACTTTTGGAAACTTTCTGGACTTTGGAAGTTTTCAATAATTTAGGATTTAAAGGAAATTGAAAAGGAATTGGGCTCCACTCCAAATATAATCAAATAGAATCCAAATGAACTCAAATTAACAAACCACGAATTGGAATGATAGCATAGTTAATTTATTTAAACAATTTAAATCTTTTGAATGATGATTTATTAAGCTGTTTTAGTCGTATAAACTCAAGGTGAAATTTTGCAATTAATCAACCAAACAAAAGAGCAAAATACAGGAGGTGACAATTAGATACGTAACGTGTAGCGCTGTAGCGCAGTAATTCATTTATAGACTTCATCATAGAGACAGTGGACCAGTTCCGCCGCTCAGATTACCGATTTACTTGCGCTGGATGCTGGAGGTGGGATCGGCATAACTGGAAGACGAGAAACGGGGGACGGAGGCCGCGCCGTGCGGAGTGCTAATTTGCGTCACCGGTTATAATAATACTTTCCAAGATAAATCTACATATAGCTTTTCTTTTTTTTTCTCTCCAAACCAAACCAAGTATTCGAAAAGTTATTGACGGTATGTTTTAAAAAGTTTGATAAATTTTATTCTAAACATCAAATAACAGAGGACTAATTTCTTATAAGCCTAAGTATTATGATGATAAATTTGTCCTTATATATTATTATGGATATAACATAACCAGAGTTTCAAAATATGACAACTGACAAGTAAACAAATTTTGCTGACGAGCGGTTGCGTTGATAATCGTGGTTACCAACGATAGGTAATAAACACGGGCAAAGTTTTAAAGAAAACTTAAATTTCTAATTGAATGTTTAAAATAGGCTGATTGAAGAGTGATTTCTCAATCCCGGTTCATAAGGCTAATAACCAAATTTTCTAGAATCATATTTTGAAACTCTAACCGTAAATTTAAAAAGCATGCTTAACAAAATGGTTGTCACGAACATGCACATAAATTTTTCGTGCACACGACCTAATAAATATTAATAAAAATTCTAATATATATATATATATGTCTTTCCAGTAATATTATACCTATATCTATAAATAAAGTATTATTTTTAATTTAATAAAAAATAGATATTTACAAGTCTCAGAATTTTATCTTAAATAAGACTTTATTCATATATGTAACACTATTAAAATTACTATAAAAAATCTTTGTAAAATTTTTAATGACATTCATTAGTTGATACTAATGAGTATAGAATATGTAAAAAAGATTATGCATATCCTAAGTTAAGTATAGTTGTCTAAGTTAAAATAAATCATGCCATCTGCTTATTAATTGGACAGTTTTTGCTAAAAATATTCCGTGTGATTTTTTTATTAATGTCATATAAATATAATTATAATATAACTTGTATCTTACATTTTAATAAAAACCAGTCGAGTCGAGGCAGGCCCGGGGGACGAAAGCGACAATATGGCGAACGCGGGGCTGCGCGCGTACCGGGAGGTGCTGCGGCTGGTGCGGCGGCTGCCGGCGGACGCGCGGCCGTACTACGCCAAGTACGCCCGCGAGAACTTCGTCAACTACCGCGAACTCTCCGCCGACGACGACCTCGCCGCCCTCCTCCACCGCGCCTACGCGCACTCCTCCTGGGTCCTCTCCAAGGTACACCTACTTATGCTACGATACGCCTGCTGCTCGAGCGAAGGCGGCGCGCCTTCCACTGCCTCGTCATGCTGGATCACCGTTCTTCTGGGTTGCAGTACTCGATCGACGCTGATACGGCGGCGGGGCGGCTCAAGGAGGTCTGCGGCGCCGACGGCGGAGTGTGAGGGTGACGCCGCCCCGTCCGCGCGCGCGAGGTGTTCGACGATATGCTTCGCCGATTCATGCCAGCGTCAGTTAGCTCTACCTCGTTGTTTTATTCCCATGCCGACGCTTGCAATGCGGGCATTTGTGCTTCTTTTTTGTACCAACAATTTAGTTGATAGTTGATACAAATGAGTAGGGGAATAAGTTGAGTACTCTGTTTCTGCACACCATATTTTAGTTTGATCCTTGCTGCCAGCTGACCGTCTCAGTCAGTGTTTAACTCGATTTGGCTATATTAGCAAATTGCGTGTTTCATTGTGGGATAGCCAAACAAACACAAATTGCAAGTAGTGATTAAATCGCCCAAGAACACCAAATGAGTTTGATTTTGAAGTACTTTTGTGAAGTGTGCTGCGGTGTGCATACAAAAAGAACCCACCAAAACTACTGGAGAAACAAACATGTCAACCATTTTTCTTGTAACGACTTGAGCCATCGGTTACTGGAGTGGAGGACAAAAAAACGTACAACAGGATTCCAGATTAGCATTTTACATGAATGAAAAGGCACCACCATGGAAACCTGAAAACAAAGTGAAACCGCTCATGCCTACTCAGACTTAATTGTTACAGTCTTACAGGAATCTATACTGACCAAACCCAAAATTGAAGTAATTTCAGGAAGAAACGATGCTGTCCCTTTCATTGGAGACGTGTTTCAGGGGAAAAAAAGGAAAAAAAAAAGAGAAAAAGCCAAGCCAAAAGGGAGGAGTCCTTTGTGAACCCAAAAATTTATCATAGAATTGCTTTGTATAGAGCACTATTTAACAGGTTACACAGATTGACGAAAAAAAAAAAGCAAACTCCGGTGAAGATTTGTGTAGATTGAATGGACAAAATCTCAGCCTTTATTTAATAGTCAAATACCGCCGCATTCCTTGATAAGAAATTAGTGCCTCTGGCTAGTATGTGCTGGTTACAAGGCACTCGTTACCTTTTCTAAAGAAAACTTGTTACCTTTTCTATGTATTTCTGATTGAAAATAAACTATATAGAATGGTTATAAATTCTACATATGAGAACTACATTATCGCAAAACTGTACAACTAACAATGACATCTTCCTCATCTCCTCTGGAAGTTGAACTTCATGATCGCAAAACTGAACAGGAACGCGAACATCACAGTGAAAACTACATGCACAACTGCGACAAGCCATAGTAAACCATGACGGAAACCATAGTACTCTGCGATAAACTGAGCCACAGTTTGGTCTTTGCCATCAAGTTTAGTTTGGATGTTTCCAAACTGGGAGGCAACCAATCCATACAGTGTCCATGCAACAGGGCAAATCCAACAGTACCACCTCCACCAAACAGGGATTTTCTGAATTTAAGAGAGTTAAATGTATGAGTCACTTCACAACAATATGCTAATAAACCCTAAATGAAACCATTAATGGAAACATTATATGCAGCAGGAAAGTAACCTACAGGCCGAGGTATAAGATATCCTGAGAAGAGGTTCCACGCGTTGTAGATTGTTGGTGAAATGATAGCTGCAATGCTCTCGTTTGGTGTCAATCCTACTACCATCATTCCAAAGAACGTGAAATATAGCAATGTGAAGTACATGAAGAACAAGTACCAAATGAACTTAGCAACACTCCATTCAAACCCAATCATTGAATAGACCAGTACGCCATATACCAGTGTCTGAACTAGGATGTATGGAAATTCGATCACAACCTACATAAGAGATAGGGAAGCGAAGTTAGGATTGGAGCCCAAAAGAACTTATGGTTTTTATGTTTTAGTAACACTAGTGAACTGTCCTTTTCAATCAACTGCAAATATGAGTTTGCTTTCAGAGGCATTGTATTTCTTCATCCATACATTTGAAACTAGATATAACTAGAGTCTAAGACAAATTATACAGGAAAGAGTCCATTTTACCCCTCTACTCTCTATGGAGTAAAAAAAAAACTAATACTTAACCTTCAACTCAATCAGAATAACCCATTATCCAATAACCCACTATCCAATAGAATGGTGGTTTTAGCCTTATGCTGTCTACAGGGATAGGTAGTGCTAACTATTACAACAAACAAGAACATAATACAAAAAATCGATCCTTGTAGGTTTACCCCAATAACCTCTTTGTAGCGCTAACTCCGCCCATGAAACAGGTGTTTACCCCAAAATGATCTAAATCAGCTCCTCTAGCTGATTTTGATCCTATCGCCACCAAGATACGAAATTACATCTTTCGTGGTCCAAGATCAAGGTGCTACTTCGACTAATTCGACATCTAGTTTTCACCGAAGACTTGGAAATTGAGATAACATTGCTGCTACGGAACACTTCCCATGCTTCTAGTTGGTCCTGTGTTCTGTGGGACTATGACAAGTTCCTTACGAAGATTTGAAACTTTGAGTTCAAACCCTTATGTTCTTCCTTCATTACTGATTAATTGCTGTATTTTTAATTATTGTTGTTTTTAGTAAGATGTATTGCCAGAAATGGTGTATCATGGTCTCACATATCTGCATCAGTATCAGCATGTCTAGGCAACCTATCATATTTTGAAAGTTGATGTATAAATGTTAGATGGTGTCATAGTTCAAAGTGAAATTTGGACTCTACAAATAGTCGAGGGGGAATAAAATAGATTTATTCAAATTAGAAATTATAGAAAGTGTACAGTGACTATGAATCCCCTGAGCATATACGAGGGGGTCGGGTCTATATATATATAGCCCAGGCCAGTGGTGTGTCTAACACCCCCCGCAGTCGTAGCGGGAGAGAACGGACGTAGAGACTGGACCGAAAACTAGTGAACAAAGGTGTGGGCAGGCCTTTGGTTATTATATCGGCAAACTGATGTGCCGATGATACATGGAGCACCCGAACCTATCCTAATGCAACCTTGTCACGAACAAAATGAATATCGATCTCGATGTGCTTGGTGCATCGGTGATGGACCGGGTTGGCGGTCATGTAGACAGCACTGACATTGTCGCAGTAGACGACGGTCGCGGTGGAGAGGGGTGCACGGAGCTCCCGGAGAAGCTGGCGAAGCCAGCAACACTCGGCAATGGCGTGGGCGACGGCGCGGTACTCAGCTTCAGCGCTGGAGTGGGACACTGTAGTCTGGAGTTTTGAGGACCAGGATACGAGTGTCACCGAGGTAGACGCAGTAGCCGGACGTAGAACGTCGAGAGTGGGGGCAGCCTGCCCAGTCCGCGTCGGAGTACGTGGTGAGAGAGTCGATGGGGCTGGAGCTGAGATGTAGCCCGTTGGAGAGGGTGCCCTTCACGTAGCGTAGGATGCGCTTGAGCAGCGCGAGGTGAGGTTCGCGCGGAGCGTGCATGAAGAGGCACACTTGCTGGACAGCGTACGTGAGGTTGGGTCGGGTGAGTATGAGGTATTGGAGAGCCCCGGCAAGACTCCGATAGTGAGAGGGATCGGCAACGAGGGCGCCATCGGCGGCGGAGAGTTTGGCTCGAGTATTGACTGAGGTGGCCATGGGGTGACAGTCGGCCATGCCCGCACGCTGGAGGAGGTCGATAGCGTACTGGCGTTGGGAAAGGAAGAGCCCGTGGATGGAACGGGTTACGGAGATGCCAAGGAATGGTGGAGAGGACCAAGATCGGTCATGGCGAACTTAGAGTGGAGTCGGGCCATGATCTGGTCGAGGAGAGATGTCGAAGACGCTGTGAGGACAATGTCATCGACATAAAGAAGTAGATAGGCAGTGGCGAAGCCGATATGGAAAGTGAACAGGGAACTATCGGACGCAGAGGCCACGAAGCCGATGTGCCAAAGATAGGCAGCAAAGCGCTGGTACCAGGCATGAGGGGCTTGTTTGAGGCCGTAGAGAGAGCATTGAAGGAGACAGACGTCGTCGGGCCGAGAAAGGTCGACGAAGCCTAGGGGCTGCTGGCAGTAGACTGTTTCCGTCAGGTGGCCGTGAAGAAAGGCATTCTTCACGTCTAGTTGATGGATCGGCCAAGAGCGAGAGGCAGCCAAGGTGAGGATGACTTGGATGGTGGCGGGTTTGACAACGGGACTGAAGGTCTCGTCGTAGTCAACACCGAGTCGTTGGGAGAAACCCCGGACTACCCAGCGAGCCTTGTGACGGGCAAGGGAGCCATCAGCATGGAATTTGAGTTTGAAAATCCAATTACTGGTCACAATGTTGGCGCCGAGAGATCGGGGAACGAGGCGCCAGGTCTCGTTGTCCATTAGGGCCTTGTACTCGTCGGCCATGGTCGCGCGCCACTAAGGGTCGGCCACGGCTGAGCGAGAAGTCGCCGGGATGGGCGAGATAGAGCTGCGAACGGTGGAGAGACCGTAGCACGGAGTGGGTCGGAGAGACCCGGTCTAGGAGCGGGTGACCATGTGAGAGGTGGAGGGAACTGGAGCCGATGGGGGTGCGAGAGTAATGGGAAGAACTGGTCGGGTGGGGGAGTCATTGACTCTGAGTCGGCGACTGTAGACAAGAGGAAAATAAGGAATTAGATCGGCCTGAGCCGATGAGGTCAGGTGGGCCGAGTATTCCGATCGGTCCGATAGAGATGGATCAACCGATAGGGTAGGGGGAGCCGATGGAAAGTGAGGAGCCGATGGAAGTGGGGTGTCCGATGGAGAGGGAATGGTATCGGCTAAAGGATAAATAGGATCGGTATCGGCCGATAAAGGTGGGTCCGATGGAGGGGACATCAGACCGAGTAGTGATGGGATATGTGACGGGTAAATCCTCAACAGCGGCCGATGAGGGGCTGATGGAGAGGGCAGTGGGGGAGACCTGGTCGGCACGGTGTTGGTGAGGAGGAAGTCGAGATCACTAGAGGAGGATCTCGGATGAAGGAGACCGAAGAGAAAACATGTCTCGTCAAAAATGACGTGACGAGAGACAAGGACCCGTCGAGTGAAAAGGTCGAGGCATCGGTATCTCTTGTGAGAGATGGAATAGCTGAGGAGAATACAGGCGATGGAGCGGGGAGCGAGTTTGTGGGAAGATGTGGCGGTGAGATTTGGGTAGCAGAGGCACCCGAAAACATGAAGGTGGGAGTAGTCGGGCGCCGTGCGGTAGAGAAGGGCATAGGGAACATTGTTATGAACGGAGGAGCATGGGCGCCGATTGAGAAGGTACGTCGTAGTAGCCAGAGCTTCGACCCAATAAGTGGCGGGTAGGTGGGCGTGAAGTAACATGGTGCGACTGATGTTGTTGAGGGTGCGAAGGAGGCGCTCGGCTTTGCCGTTCTGAGGAGAGGTGTAGGGGCAGGAGAGTCGGAGATGGATGCCCTGCGAGGTGAGGAGGTTTGTAACGGTATGGTTGACGAATTCCGTACCATTATCGGCTTGTAAAGCCTTGATGGGGAGGTTGAACTGAGTGGATACGTACGTGACGAAGTGAGTAAGGTGAGAGACGACCTCGAATTTGTGGATGAGCGGGAAGGTCCAGCAATAGTGTGTGTAATCGTCAAGTATAGCGAGATAATACTGATTACCGGAGACACTTTTAACTGGGGACGTCCATACATCACAATGTATAAGTTCAAATGGACGCGAGGTACAGGAGAGAACTAGAAAAGGGCAGACGCACATGTTTGCCAAGTTAACATAAGTGGCAAACTGTGAAGCTGCTGTGAGTACATCGGATGGAGGCGCTGCGACGGAGGGTGGCGATAGCGTCGGGGCCGGGGTGGCCGAGGCGAAGGTGCCAAAGATTGGTGGAGAGGGCGACGCTGGCGTGTGGAGTGGACAGCGCAGCGGGAATGGTGTAGAGGTCGCCGCCACTATTGCAGCGAAGGATCTGTCGCCGGGTTGGGATATCCTTCACAGAGAAACTAGACGCGTCAAATTCAATGGAGCAGTGGTTGTCTCGTGTGAATTGGCGAACAGATATAAGATTGTGAATGAGAGAAGGGATAATAAGAACATTGCGTAGGGGGAGGTTAGTGGTGGATGTAGACAGAGAGGAGTCACCGCGGCATTGGACAGGAAGAGAGTGACCATTGCCGATGGTGACAAAAGGGGAGGAAGAGGGGTGACAGGAGCGAAGTATACCGGCCGATGACGCCATGTGTGAAGATGCCCCAGAGTCCAGCACCCAAGGGTGCTGTGGTTGGAGCGTCATCTGGTTGAGGGCAGCGACGAGGCCAGCCTGGTTCCAGGAGGCAACCGACTGGGTGGTTGAGGTCGGTAGCATCAGCTGAGGTGGCAGAACGGGAACCGATGCCAGGTGAGCCTAGGGATGGGTGCCGAGAACTCCGGATTGCCAGCCGATAGGGCTGCGTGGCTGGGGCTAGGGCGCCCAGGGGTTGTAGCAGAGCCACGGACCCGTGGGACCGGCAGGGTAGGTAGGGGCTGAGGTAGGTCGTGGTGGCGTCGGACCCTGCCAGGTCCTGCCTTTGCCTTTGCCCTTGCCTTTCCCGGTGCGGGCTGTGTTGCTGTGGCCGGAGCAATGGCCACCAGGACCGCGGGAGGAAGGGGCAGCGCAAGAAGCTCGGCAGCCATTATCGGCTGCAGCAAGAAGAGCGGTGTGGGCCACTGTCTTCTCATCATTGGCCAGACAGTGTTCTTTAAGAACTAGCATGTCATGAGCTTGGGCGAACGATGGAAGAGGTGTGGCATTGGCGATGTCATCGGCGGTGTTGGAGAAGCGGGGATTGAGGCCTCACAGAAGGGCGAGGACGAGTTGAGAGTCGGCCACAGGGTGGCCGATGTTCCGGAGAGTAGCAGCCTTGACTTTGAGGCGCGCTGACAGTACGAGGAGACAGATGAGTCGCCTTGTACCATGGAGTGGAACTCGTTGAGGAGGAAGATGGCGCGAGGCTGCTTGTTGGCCAGGAAGATACGCTCGATGGCCACCAAGAGGTCCCGGGCGGTGGGGTCGGTATCGTCCATGGCGAGGTCGAGGACAGAGTCGTCGACCGAGCCGAGCAGCCAGCTGCGCACGCAGCACTCGACGATGTCCCACTAAGGATCATCGGGGCGAGGTGGAGCGGAGCCATCAATATGAGACTAGAGGCCGAATTTTCCATAGAGAGATTTGAAGAAGAAAACCCACTTGGAATAATTGGTGTTAAAGTCAAGGAAAATAGGAACGTGAGATTTTACGTTCACAGCAGCGTAGGGAGGGGAGAAGATCGGCGAGGTGGTGCCCGAGGTGTGGTCTGAGACACCGAGGGCTAGAGTAGATTCGGCGACTGGAAGAGTGCCGGAGCTGAGGACGGACTCGGTGGCCATGACGGGAGAACGGGAGCAAAGAGCCGATGGGAGGGAAAAGCTGATGAGAGGACGGATCGGCCGATCAAGGATGTGAGAAGCCGATGAAAAGTGGGCAGCGGAGTAGGTGAGGAGTGGCTAGCCGATGAAGAGTGGTTGGCCGATGGGGAGTAGGCAGCAGAGTAGGTGAGGAGTGGCCAGCCGATAAGGAGTAGGCAGCGGAGTAGGTGAGGAGTGGCCAGCCGATGAGGAGTGGTTGGCCGATGGGGAGTAGGCAGCGGAGTAGGTGAGGATAGAGTGGGTGGGTCAGAGAGTGGTTGGGTCACGGACGTGCGAGGATTCATGTCCGTGAAGAGAAGATTCACGTCCGTGGACTCGTGGAGGCCAAGGAGTGGGGCGGACACGAAAAAGACAGGGAGTGGCCGGACGCGAAGAGAATATGTTCGTGTCCGGGAGGCAGGGATTCGTGTCCGTGGACACGTTGGACTGGCTCGGACGTGAGGGGAGAAGGTTCGAGTCCGAGAGCCGTTGAGCGTGTCGGAAAGGGCGAGAACCGAGGGAGGTTTCCAGCCGATGGAGAGCTGGACAAGTCCAGCCGATGGAGACGAGCGCGGAGGTGCGCCGACGTCAGAGAAGGAGAGATGCACGAAACAAGAGAAAGAGCGGAGACGGGTGCGAGGAAGGGCGAGGAGGCGGATTGAGACCGTCGCCTGGTCGCACGGAGGTGGGGTGGATAAAAGGTGACTGCGGGAGAGACGGGAAGAAGAAGAAATGGAGATGAGAGAGCGAGGGGAGTACCGGAAAGAAAGTCGACGACGGGAAGAAGACGTCGACGACGAGAAGGAAAGGGTCGGCTCGCCGGAGGGAGAAGCTAGCGCGCCGTGATGTCTAGACTTGCTTTGATACCATGTAGAAAGTGTACAGTGACTATGAATCCCCCAAGCGTATACGAGGGAGTCGGGTCTATATATATACAGTCCAAACCAGTGGTCTGTCTAACATAAATCACCTGTCCAAAGGCATACGGAAAACCTGAATACATGCCGGCAGCTCTTTCTCGGTAAAAGACTGTTCTTTCCACTGCCACCACTGGTTGAACACAACCAGAGTTTTGTATTCCAATGTAAAGAACTGCAGCATACATTGATCCCACAGCATTGAACAGATCCTGTTCCTTTTTTCTGCCATGATATGAGTAAAGTGTCATCACAATCTTATGCAAAGTAGCTGCTATCTATCAGAGAGACAGGAGAATAAAACATAGAAGACTTACGTTTTCCTTCCGAGGTCCCAAAACATTGTTCCAAACAGTAGTGCAATGATGATGGTGAAGAGTAACCTCACTGCTGTGTATGATGGATTCCTCCAATATGATAATTTGTGCTTCCACAAGCAAGCTAGGCACTGTGTGAAGAATGATCTAGAGTACTGTGTAGGGAAATGGAGATCAGTAGAACCAGGAGTAGGTGTGCTAAGATCCTGTATAAGTTCCTTGTTCTTTCTGAAATTGTGAAAAATGGCAAATTTATTATGTTGTTAATCAGGAATCAAATGCTGCACTATCTACTACAGTTCATTGAAACAGCATGAAAGGAGACCAACTGATATAGTTCTGATCGTTTGTAGATTTCACTGAAATCAATCCCGAGCATCTCCTCTTGGGCAGTAGAAGTCACTTCCAACATCCATGTTGCTGGATTGTAGCCATCTTTTATCTTACTAATGCCTTCAATTCCCTGAACAAATCAATAAAAAGTTTCCATTTTCATGTCATTTTGCTGGCAATATGTTTTACAACCTGCAGTGAATAAGACTTTATTTTACTTTTCTTCTTACCTCAAAGTACTCAATCAGTTTTGAGGAATTCTGGCCCAATGGACCAACATATATCTCTTCTCCTCCTCTCTTCATTAGGAAAAGCTGTTTAGTCATACATAAATGATGACATTGTCAATATGTGAAACCTAATCTTAATAAATCTAAGAATTGTTACCAATATTGACTATAAAGAATTATCCACCTCATCAAATGCTTCAAATATGTCAATGCTTGGCTGGTGAATTGTGCAAACAACAGTCCTACCAGTGTCAACGGTCTTCCTTACAGTCCTCATCACAATTGCAGCAGCCCGAGCATCAAGACCAGATGTTGGCTCATCCATAAAAATGATCGAAGGGTTAGCAACAAGCTCCACAGCAACAGTTAGCCTCTTCCTTTGCTCAGTTGACAAGCCATTCACTCCAGGAAGCCCAACAAGTGCACCCCTCAGTGATGTGAGCTCTACAAGCTCCATGACCTCCTCGATGAACATCTATTATCAGAATTCAGTAAAAAAAACCCAATCAGTCAAAAACCATGAATTCAAAACATGCTCATTTGCTTCTTCATCTGTCTAACCTTTCTTGTTTCCAAGTCAACCTCTGAAGGAAGCCGCAGCCAAGCAGAAAATGTGAGTGATTCATAAACTGTTACATGTGGAGAATGAATATCATTTTGCTCACAATATCCTGATATACGTGCAAACGTCTCTTGCTTCTTTGGGTAACCTGAGATGGTGATATCTCCCTCTATGTATCCGCCAGTTTTCCTCCCTGCTAATACATCCATCAGAGTAGTCTTTCCAGCACCACTCACACCCATCAGTGCAGTAAGTACTCCTGGCCTAAAAGAACCACTAACACCCTTTAAAAGCAACAAGCGCTCTTCCGTGACTCCTCGTGCTGTCATTGCCTGTAAGCATGGAACAGTACAAATTGGGTATGCAAATAATATGTGTCTGTAAGAATGTCATATGCATAGTTCATCAAAAGATTTTACCTCAGGCATGTCCACTGAGTACTTTATGTCATTAAAGCTAAGTGACAATTGTGCAAAGGGGAGTATTCCCTGCCTCATCTGACTAGATTTTGCAGTGTTATTCAAATGCTTTTGGTCCACACTGTGGGACTGTTCCTTCTTCCTGGATTTCTTTTCCTCGCAACTATCTAGAACTTCACCAGTTAGGTTGGCATGCTTTTGTCTCAGTGCAACTTCAGGCACTGATGGGTAAGAGTCACCAAGTGCTGCCCAAAGTTAGGTAATGTACTCACAGTTAGCATTAACTGGTAACCCACAAAATGTTATTTAATTTACTAAATTCATGAAACTATCAATGTAAAAACAGTCTCATCAATTCACTTACGTTTCAAAAATGAAAGTGCCACCGTGTAAAGGAAGTTGAACAAGAGTGTATATCCAATCAAGGCAGCAAACCCAATCCAGTACCACTTAGCTTTAGTAAATATGCCTCGAGATTTCAGAACGCTTATTCCGATAGTGTCATTTTGTCCTGGAAATCTCTACAACATGGAATACAATAAATTAATTTTGCTTTCTCCTTTTTCTAAGTGATTAATGTGATCGTTGTTCAAGAGATTGGCACTTACTTTGTTCCAACTGTGCCCTAGAAATTCGTTTGTTGAAATAGCATTCTGTGCATATGATAAGGGAGAAACCCAGTAACCCCAAATCCACCATTTCTTCACATCAGCTGGAAAGGCAAAGAAATATTGAGATGGAAACTAATCGGGAACAATTAAGGGTTACCACCATTGATACGATTAAACATTATATCATTTTATTTTTATAATTGCATATTGAGTAACTTACGTCTTGCAAGAATAAAGCCACCCAATGCCGTGAAAGCCAACAACGATAAGGGTCCAAAGGTTTGAGACACAACCATGTCTCTACTGAGGCCAGCAATTAATCGAAACAGTGAAGATGACATCTGATTAATTGCAACCAGTAGCAGATACTGCTTAAAGAACCTGAGCAGGATATAGTTATTCAGACTTTTCTTCATACAACAAAATCATAAAAAGTTGAACATTCAGCTTAATTTATTTCTCCCAACATACAGTACTGATGAAGGTATGTGCTGTTGTGCATCTTACCTGCTCACACTGGGATCAAAACCAACAACATAGTATGTTGTGAAAACATAAACACCAACTTCAAAAAATGTGATAGGGATCTGAAGAATCCATGATGGTATGGTGTAGGTCCATGCAGGGAAGAATAGAAGATCCCTCTGCTTGAAGAAAACAGGAAGTTTCATGACAGTCATGCCAAGCTCTGCGAATCCATTGAACATGATTGTGTCGATGGCAAAGTAGAGAGCCCCCATATAGATCGTTCCATAAGTTGTATCATGGCGCATCTTGGTACGAATAAATGTGGTCATCAAGAGGAAGGCCGTAAGAGTTAACTGTGATCATGAAAAGTTTAGATTGGTGTCAGCTAATCTTCATCTGAATATTAAAAAGAAAACCAAGCCAAAGGTCTGAACTTACATTAGCAGCTTTAAAAATGTACACAAATGAGTTCCTCTTCATGAGTAGAAGCTCTCTATCAATATTGGCTTTGAGTAACGCCATCCAGCTAACACCAAACTTAGAGGTAGCAAGTGAAGCAGGGTGGCTCCTGCTCCTATCAAATGGCTCTAAAAGTTCATTCTGAATTGACCGTCCCATGTGGAAGGAACGAAATGTATCTGCAAATTGCTTCACGGGCACAAAGCTGTATGGCATGTCAGTCCTATACCAATACTGTTCCTGGTCTTTCCTTGATGTCACCTGTTCAATGTATACAGAATTTCAGATATCATTGCCTTTCATCTTTGCAAATCAGAACCACTAATTGGCATGGCATCTCGTAGATGAGCACACATACTTCCTGCAAGAAGTCAGCAACACCTTTTCTTGGGGGGCATCTGAAGCCCATCAACTCAAAGAACTCAAGCACATGTTCACGGGCACCCTGGTACACAACCTGTCCGTCTGAGAGGAGTATAATGTCATCAAATAAGTTGTATGTTTCAGGTGCTGGCTGTAGCAAGGAGATAACAGCTGTTCCACCAAGGATGCGGATGGTCTGCCCAATGGAATTCACAATCTGGTATGTGGTTGAACTATCCAGTCCAGTGGATATCTCATCCATGAACAGAGCTCTTGCTGGACCAACAAGCATCTCACCTACATAATGAAGGTATAAGACTTTTTTAAAAAAAGACAGCTACAGTTTGAAACAATCAATTCAGTTCTGCTTGTGTGCTCAGGAAATTTTGTAATCTCATCTATGTGTATGATTACCATTAAATATATAAAATGAACCATTCTCCACCTAACCTCCATATTGCTTAAAACTGTGAGCATACCTGTAGTCACCCGCTTCCGTTGTCCACCAGATACACCCCTTAACATATCATTTCCTACCACCGTGTCTGCACAAATGTCTAATCCTAAAATCTGCAGATATGAAACAGATAAATAAACATCCAATAATAACTCATTTACGTAGTGCTACAATTAGGCCTATGTTTGGCACCCTGTACCTTCAATATGTATTCAGTAACAACGCTAGACTCTTGTCCTCCAATAGCCGAGGCCTAAAGGTGGAGAAAACAAGTTCTGTTATTCTATTACACAAATATATTACATGAGGTTTACTCCCATCCTTGTAGAGGTATATACTTCTCATCACCTGAGAGATATATTTCTATGGAATGAGGTACCAAACTAAGCTCACAATCAGGAGTAGCATTGGGAATTCACCTATATATATATCCGATTTTGATGTTTTTCTTCAATCTTTATACCTCTCCAAGAATGGTAATACAAATAAATCTAAGCAACATAGAATGCTAGTCATGTAACACCAGCTCACCTTCATATAGACATCAATGTCTTGATCTGGCTTGATGTTCTCTGCTTTTTCCCTCCTTGACAACTCTGTAAGCATGTCTGGGAAACAACCTATAGCTCAGTATCCCACTATAGTATGGTCTCGAATTAGCCAACATTTTAGGCAGCCAACACCTTGGCACCGTGCTGAGAAGGCCAAGGTCTCCCTCACTGTCATCTCCCCAATGTGGAGATCATGCTGGCTAATGTAAGCAGCTGTCCTTTGTGGGACAAACTCATCCATCCCATGCCCATTATAGGTAACCTTCCCAGAAACCTGCACACCAGCGACTCAGCGAGATAAACACAAAATGATCCCCCCCTCCCCCGCACCTCCTGTTTTAGCTCATATCAAAGCACCCACAAATGCGACATGGCTATACTACAAGATTTGAACAGAACAACAGAGTAAAAGCACATAGCTATGTTAATTTTAATTTCTGGACCTTGAGCTTGTTGTCAAGCTTCCCAGCCAATGCCAGAAGCAACGTTGTCTTGCCTGATCCAGGAGGTCCCAGAAGTAATGTCATCCTGTAAACAAAATCAAGAGATGGAATGTTAATTAGCACCAGGACACCTGACACACACAGAAAATGTGTTCGTGTTTAGGCAAATTTGTGCAACATCAGTGTGTCCCGTTTCATGGTTTTACCTCCGGGGCTTGATTATTCCGCTAACGCCATGGAGAACGGTCATGGACTGCTTCCTGCTGGGGGAGATGTGGAGGGCGTTCCCAATTGCCTGCATCAAAGCACCAAGAGATCCAACGATTTAAGATAACCATGGAAATAAAATCACAGATGATACATCTTGTAGTACACCTCGAAATGAAGAAGTGCCACATAATCGCATCAACGGAGCAAGAACATTACAAGTGCTTTGCGACTCTGAGCACGCACGCCACATGCTCGGCGAAATGCCGCTCACGCACGCCGTGGCGTGGTGCCGACCACCCTTCATGAGTAGCCACTCCGTGCTAGGCAGAGCAGGCCGAGGCGGCGCAGACCACGGGAGAGGTCGTGGACGTGGAGCCATCTCAGCGCCGCCGGCTAACGTGGGAGGATGGCGTGAGACAGTGAGAGATGTCGAGGCGCGGGGCTCAGAGCTCGCGAGAGGGTCAGAGGGAAGACGGAGGAGTGGTCGGCTGTTTGGCTTGGCGAGAAAGTGTTCTCTGTTGATGTTGAGTTTCACCGTCCTGGTTCGTTCTGAGTGACGTGCAAATGTGGGCTTTCTATACAGTAAGCACAACTAGCCAATACTCCCGCGTGAGTGTAATTTGATGTAGAGCTAGTTTTAAAAAATAAAATTAGATGTGCTTTTGTTTATACAAATACAATTATATTTTATATATAACTACTTATTTATTTTCATAAATATAACTTCACTCCTTGGATATAGCCTAACACTAAATACAAAATAAGATCCTACATTGGAAAATACCAATAAACAAAAAAGTTTCCTTTTTTACTTTGGCTTAGGTACATTGACAAAAATTACACAATAGATCAAGGTTGGACTTACTTTATCCCCAGCTGGTATTTTATAATTTGTTAGGAGAGGCCTCTACCAGTGCTACTATTTGCTCGATCCGCTCACGGCCAATATCCTTATTATTCTTATAAGGAGAGCTAGCAATTAATTATGTTATGCCCTACTTCAAGATAAATAAGAATTGCGTGCAATCAATGATAGTAGGAGCTACGCTGAGGAAGCTCACTAGTTAATAATAACGGTGGTACTCTGTTTAAGTAGTAATGTGTCATAACATAATGGATTAGTTTTCTTTCCTAAATAGGCCTATCCATGGTTGGTTCCGTGGCATCAACTAAATTCCAGTCGGAGTGGTACCACAAGGAACCAATTGATTGCTTGTTTCTTTACAACTAGTAGTGGTTACCTGTAATTACTATGTTTACCTGTATCGTGTTAATGCTGGAGTTGAGGACCGTGGGCAGGCCCCTATGGCCAACGTGTACCTCTGCCTCCACCTCCAATTTCTCAAATCGCACCTCAATAGTTGGGTAATCTATTCCCACTCTGTCAGTGTATATACAACAACAATTAATAGTTAGCCCGTAAAAATTGCCAGCTAAGATAATTTGGTAAGGTGTACAGTGGTTGAGGAAAGGTGAGGAGCGAAAATATTGATGTTAAGTTTAACAAAAGCTCTTAACAAAGGATACAAGATGAGCACAAGAAGAGAGAGGGGGAAGGGGTTAATAAAAATTGTAATGGTGGATTAGTTGCTAAAGGTTATGAGTGTCTCAACTATTTTATAACATATTTTGTGAAATTGACTCTTATTTATATGGGCAACTTAGCCGATCGAAATGGGCTACATGCTCTGAACGATTTTGATTTACCTGCAGTTAAATGCAGGTTGTCTCTGGTCTAAGATGATCTCTATTTCAGTTGAAGCATTATAGGATGTGTTCTTAGTAGTTTATCGGTTTGGATTATCACCGGCATATTTATCAAGCTTCTATTTTTTTTAAAAAAATTCTTCATCAACATTTCTCTGTAAACTTTTTTAAATTAATTTACCAACTTTCTAATATTTAATCTATTCATTTCGCTCTCAAATAATTATTATAAACTATCATCCATCAATAATGCACCTTAAGCATAAAACATGACGGGTTTGTATGGTGAAATTTCACCCATGGAAACCCAATTGTTTTATGTAGCTAAGACTCCTTGTTTATACAAACGATGAAGAAAATGTTTACAATTATCTAGATAATTATAATATCAATAGTTTATCTACGTGCATTTAGATATGTAAAGTGAGTTAATTAGAAGGTGATGTTTTTAGCCTCTCACCAAACCAGAATTTATATCATTTTATTGTTTTATTTTTCACATGGTCTAAGTGTATAACTCATGGAAGTGTCTCGACACATTTCTTTCACTTTTCTCACTTAGATACTTTTACCACCCTTCTTTCCATATCCTTTATTTTCTGTCTCACTAACCCTGTCCATCTCTTCTGGTCGCTCTCTCATTCAACCATCTCATGTCTCTTTTATCATCCTTTTATCTCTTCAAATGTCACATGAAGTTAAATTTGATCGTGAACCTTTATAAATTGTATCATTTGTGAAGTTAAATATCTGGAATAAACTAGATTGAACTACTCATTCAACCACTCCATAACTGCTCACCGCCAAAAAATCCCACGACCGGAGAGGGACGATGGCTCGGTCACGCAAAAGCCTGGGAGACCTGCTTGTCTCCAGTGCAGGTCCTTAGGTCTCGAGGTTCGCGGGCGTACCAGTCAATTTGACCCTGCAATTGACAAGGAGGTGAGACGAGCGGGTCCGATATAGACGCTCGCTATCGGCTGACTGCCGATAGGTTCGGGATGCTGTTGAATCAGCTGGGAAGCCGATGTGGACAGGTGTCGACGAGCGGTCGACAGTAGAGCCGATGGAGGAACCAGGGTGTGCTTAGAGGACATCGAGGCGCACGGGATCCCTCCGGACAGCCGAATAGTGATCCATCGGCTGGAAAAACCGATGAAAACGGATGCGACCTAGGCGATGATTAGTGCAAGAAGGCATGGGCTGCAAAGCTGATGCCGCTCTGGATATGACAGTAAGAGACCCGTCGCCCGCCGTGACAGCGTCATCAACACCGAACCTCGAAGATCGGACCTAACCGAGACAGTACGAGGCCGGGGCCAGCGGCGATGATACGGAGGACGCCGGATCGGCTATGCCGTAGCAAGGATAGGAACAAACCCATCGGCTAGCTAAGCCGATGAGGGGACGCCTCTCTGAAGGAGAGTGCGTATCGGCTGGAGATCCGATACGTTTGGCGTTACGCGTCGTGGGACGCCTCTAAAGGCTGATACGTATCGGCTGAGGGGCCGATGCGCTGGACGTGAAGCACAGAGCATGAATAACTCATCGACTAGCACTCCGATGATACGCCGTGCAGAAGACTATAGGCCTGAAGCTCGATCTACCGTCGGCAGTCCCGTAGGTCAGACCTAACCGATGCAACACGAGACTGACGACGGTAGAGAGAGCTTAACGGGCCGATAGGTCCAGCACGGGCATGATGCGATACATCCGATCGGCCTAAGAGGTCGGACCTAACCGATGCAGCCTTAGACAGAGGAAGACATAACGGAATGGTGGCGAGACTTACCCCATCGCCGGAGATCGAACTTAACCGATGCAGCCCCGCGTCGAGAGCCAGAACCCGCCGGTAGAACCTAGATGAACTAGGGTGGCGATGCGCCGAGTTTAAATATGATCGAGAGATGTATTACATGTTTTCACGGGGTCTATATTTATATCCTAGATTTACAAACAGAGTCCGACGCGTCTACGACCATCGGACATTATTTGCTAGTAAGAACAAAGGAAAATATTCCTAAAGAAGTTAACTAGCCAGCTAGACCTCCCTAATTGAGTAAGGTTATAATTTATAAAAATAAGCACCCTGCTGTGGAGTCCACAGCTCCTCTGCAAACCCGGTTTCATCTGAATAATCTTCTAATTTGTAACCGAGTCTTCTTTTGCTGCAACCTGATCGGCTTCTCCACTATAGCTATCGGACCTTCTTTTAAGTCAAGCCGATCCTTCTCCTTTCTTCTCTCGGGCTTCTCGGACCTGATCCCGATTGAACAATCCCCTATCTTCAAGCCGATCCAATCTTCTACCAATCTGATCGGCTTTTCTACAGTTCTCCATCGACTTTATCTCAGTATCTCCATCGGCCGATGGCTATATCAAACCTTCCAACGGACCTCTCAGCCGATCGGCTTTAGCCCCATCGGATCTCCCAGCCGATCGGCTTTAGCGTCATTGGATCCGCCAGATTTTGACGTTAACAATAACCTACGTCTCTTTATCATCCTCTATCTCTAGCACCACCTTGTTATATAGTTTAATAATAAAATATTTTATTCTTAACAGCTAGCTCATCATTTTCTCTCACATATATGGCGGCCCTACTGTCTCCTTATCACCCTCTTATGACCACCAACCCACTGCTGGGTTGTTGCCTAGGAGACAAAGCCAGGGAACATCTCCCGTCTTTTTTGACACCATTCCTTTTGAAAAAAAAAATCTCAATCTTAAATGTAACCACTTGGACGATAATTTGTTAAAGTTCATTGGAAGCAAAACCAAAGCACGAAAATTATGTTGTAAATCCTAAGGTTAGAAATTCGTATATTTTTTCCATGAAAGTGAGTCAATTGATGTATAGAATTTCTGTAAACTAATGTGCATGCATGCACGCATATTCTGATCTACGCATACATAGGCATGCGTACCTATCCATGCGCTCCTTGAGCTTGAGCAGGAAGCGCTCATGGTCCTCGTCGGCGGCGCGGATGAGCCGGGCGATGAGCGCGCGGCTCTCGCGGGCGCCGAGCCTGCCGACGTCGACGTCCACCTTCTCGTCCCCATCCGCCACCTGCAGGATGCCCCGCCGCACGCGGTCCAGCGTCGGCAGCCGCTCCAGCGCCGCCCACCGCAGCGCCTCCTCGTCGTCCTCCTCATCCCGGAACCTCGACGACGACGCCGTCGACGACCGCGAGAACACGCCGTCCTCGCCCCGCCTCCACAGCGAGCTCTCCCGTCTCAGGCTCCCGATCTTGTGGATCTCCCTCGACATCGCACCACCTCGTACTAACTAATGCACTAAACTAAAAACGTAACATATAATAACCACTCACTCTGCTTAATTATTTGCTTCTATTTCTCTCTCTATCTTGTACGGTTCGTGCATGTATATAGGCATCCACTTCATGGATTTCGTCAACAGAGTTGCAGAATATAGCGATAAAGAAGTGTGGACTATAGAGTCGATGTATGGTAGGTGAAAGTGTATATTTGTCATTACCAGCTAAATACGTGTGCTTTGCTATGGATAAATATGAATTATATGTGTGCTAGTATTGTTTAGAACAAATTAATTATAAGGTTTTTAAAACAAACTTTTACAAAAATAAGATATAACTAATATGTAGAAGAATTATTTTAGAATATGAAAGTATATGAATGAGGAGTTGGTAAAAATTACGGTAGAGTTGATGAGTGACAAATCCGCTGTCATTATTATCGTCTTATATAAGAGTATAGATTTAGCCTGAGGGGTCGTAAAAATAAATTTTACTTGTAGCTAAACATGTCATCAAAATGGGTCACCTCCCTAGCTAACTAATGCATGCATGCATGCTTGGGCCTGGCCAATTTCTTTGACAAGTAACTTGACTATTCGCCCGCTTTCTGTTCTCTTTCAACTGTTTTTCCTCTTATATATTTTGGTCAGTCCGAACTCTGAAGCTTCCACCCATTCACGAAGGTGACAAACTAAGAATATGTACCTCATCACATCCTCAAAAGTTAGTACTATCTCTAATTTTTAATATATGTCGTTAATTTTGTTGATTTATTTTATCATTCATCTTATTTAAAACTTTTATACAAATATAAAAAATATAACTGCATTTAATAATAAATTAAATCATAACAAAATAAATGATAATTATATAATTTTTAAATAAAATAAATGGTTAAATGGACGTGTGTATAAAAATGGAGAGATTACATGGTTTGAACAAACTTATAATCAACTTAGAACATGCATGTGTGAAATCACACCATGATAAAAGTTAATACTACTAGTACTTAATATGACTAGACTGAGTAGTGTTTTTTCCCTGCTTGACAAACGTGTCAGAGTAGAGCTCTGAATCTTCATAATATATAGATTTCTGTCGTTTGGAATATCTATATGCATGGTCGCAGTCGATCGATGCCGGTCCACAAATTGGAAGTTAATTATCTGCCTACCTAGTCAGGGAAGAACAGATCATCAGTGCATCAATTCTATACGTTGCCTCGTTTAGAATTATGCATGTATGGTGCATCGTCGACATCAACTTCGAGTAAACAAAGTTTTTTTAAAAACTCTGATTAAACAAGGCTAATTGTAGAGAAAGTCCTATTGCATGTCATTCTAATGATCATGAAAGATTCTAAAAAAAATCAATAGCATAGATTGCAATGTCATGTTTCACTCTACAAATTAAACATGCAACACTAAATTCAACAATGTATACCCATCTTGCAAAAAAACACAAATTTAGTCACAAACAGTGTCGGTATTCTCATAGCTAATTGTTTTTCTCACTTTGTAGATTGATTTTGGACTGGAAACTTTGTGAGATGTTTTATGTCTTTTATATCGATGTTGTCTATATTTTAGAATCTTGATAGCTATTTGATTGATATATCAAATATTTAAGGAGTAGCAATTCCCATAAATTTGTATAATCCAATAAGATCATGACAATATAATAAAAACCTTTTCAAGGCAATCTAGGCATATCATATATTTTTTTCTTTTTTTAGCTAAACATTTGAGCGATTATTTATGATCAAAGTTTTAATAGTTTTATCAAATATTATTTGGTAACTTCAAATTTAATATTATGACTGAAAGGATTACTTACTATTCATTCAAAAATTGTTTCTCAAAAAAGAGAAAACATTCATAATCTACTGCACCAATTTATCTTAAAAGACTTCGCCACATCTCTAGTCATTTTACGATGCTTTTAGCCCCACCATATTGACCCAATTCGCATTCTTTGACCTCAGCCCCGTAGGCGTACCGGCGATTCAAGTATCTCTGCCACGCCGCTGGCTGCCATCAGGCACTTGACGTTCGATCCCTTCGTTCTTTAATGCAGCTGATGCAGCGAGTGATCTTAGTGGACTAGTTCCACATCTACAGCCTTGGTATAATTCATTAATATGGCGTGCATTTTCCTGATAACACATATATTTTTCTCTTCTTTTTTTATTTACAAAAGATCACTTGGGCATGATGCACACTAGGGGCCTCCCACCCTCCCCTATTTGCCTATAGTCCTGGAAACAGCCCATACATTGTGCATAAAGCAAGTTTCAGATTGGTTTAGTAGTAGTTCGGCACCCCATAGGAAGACAAGAAAAAAAGTTCATTTTTCATCCTCAACTATTGTCCTAATCTAATTTATTTTTCTCAACCATAATATATCGTCTTCTTCGACTATTAAAACCGGTTTTTTAACCTGATTTTATCTTATACGATATGTTAATTGGTCAACTTATGCTGGATCATTGGATGTTATGACCATGTGGCATCAACTTGACAGTATCGTCAGCAAAAGAAAATAAAAAAAATCAAGAGTTCCATGCACCATTATCTCCCCTCCTTCCTGGCTTCCTCCACTCTCAAAATGACACTACAGCCACCAAAGCTAGTGAGGAGGAGCAGCAGCAAAAGCTTCCAGCACTGGTACGGACAGCAAGGTCAGCCAACTATGGAGACTCGTTGGGGGGCTGAGTGTTGTCAAATAGAAGGTGGTGAAGGAGATGGGATAGGAGTCTGAGAGCGTCAAGATCAACGGACAATAGTATAGGGAGCTTGGCGTGGCGACCGACAAAGCCCTCGATGGCCCAGGTGGTGGATTAGCATGGAGTTTGAAGCTTCATGACAACTGCCTTTGAGGCATGGGTGGCAAATGGGTGTGAAGCATAGAGGTGGCGGACCAACCAGTGACGTAAAGGGAAGAGTTAATCAAGAATTTATTGAGTCTGATGAGTAGTATTAGTTGACCTTTTTATTTGCCAAAAACACAATGTTCAAAGAAAGTAAGTTTGTCAATATTTTTTAAACGAACTTTCATGTCTTTCTCAATGATACAAGCGCATATACTAAAACTTGAGGATCTAATGCAATAGTAAAAATAGTTGCAACACCAATAACTATATATCCTTAGCAGAAAGTAAAGACTATAAATTATATTATTTTTTAAAACAATAAGGCTGCATGTTGAAATTATAAGAATATCATTGTCACCAACATATTTATATTCTAAGGATTCAAGAGTGCTCGGATTGATTTTCATTCTGGGAATGTGATAAACATTTAAAAGAGTCATAACAATGTGTTAACGCCAAAATTTAGAAAGCTCAGGGAAAGATTGGAAAAGATCGGCTGAAGTAAAAGAAGAGTCCGGTTGCTATAAGGAGGAAGCCGATCGGATAAAGCAAGGAGAGATTCGGTCAAGAATAAAACATTATCCAGATGAGACCGAGTTTGAGGAGAAGCCGTGGCACGCACGGTAGGATATTTTATCTATATAAAACGTATCTTATATATGAATGTTTAGTTAGTTTAATTAACTTTCTTAGAGATATTTTGTTTTATATTTTTAGGAGATAACATTCGATGGTTGTTGTAACTGCGTCGGACTCTATAATAACAGGGTATAAATATAGATCCCCTAGAAACCTGTAAATAATCAACTCATCTTTTAATCAAAACTATTTCGGCATACCACCACCCTAGTTCATCTAGGTTTCTACCGACGGGGTCTGGCTCTTAACGCGGGGCTGCATCGGTTAACTTCGATCTCCGACGAACGGGTAAGTCCTGTCACTATCCCGATATGTCTCGCTCTGTCTAAGATTGCATCGTTTAGGTTCGATCTCTTAGGTCGATCGGATGTATCGCATCACGTTTGTGCAGGGTCTATCGGCTAATCAAGCTCTCTCCACCATCGTCGGTCTCGTGCTGCATCGGTTAGGTTCGACCTATGAGGCTGCCGACGGTAGATTGAGTTTTAGGCCTACAGGTCTCTGTACGACGTTTCATCAGAGTGTTAGCCAATGAGTTATCTATACATTGAGCACCACGTCTAGCGTATCGTCTCCTCGGTCGATACGCATCAGTCTTTAGAGACTCCCCTCGAGCACCACACCAAGCGCATCGTTCTTCTAGCCATTGCATGCCTGTCTTCAGAGAGACATCCTCTCATCGGCTCAGCTAGCCGATGGGTTTGCTTCGCCCATGCCATATCCGAAGTGACATAGGCTTTGTAGCCGGTGTGTCTTTTATATAATTCATTGCCACTTCACATATGCCTTTATCGGCTTTCCAACCGATGAACGACTGCTACAGTTTCCATTGACTACCAGAAGGGATCCTGCGCGCTTTGCTTTAAATACCCTTCGGTGCCTCCATCGGCTCTACAGCCAAATGGATTAGGATCTCGCTTTCGCCATACCTGGAGGCATCATATCCTTCGTCGATATCTATTCACGCCTTCATCAGCTCTCCAGCCGATGGAAGAGCGTCCCAATCCCTATCAGCGACTAGTTGATAGCAGGAGCCATCCAGATGCGATCGACGACCACCTCGATCCTATCGACGGCCAGCCGATAGTGAGCGCTTATATCAGCCCATCGTCTGACTGACCTGTTTGTCTCACCTATTTATCAATTGCAAGGTCAAATTGACTGGCACGTCCACACCCGCACTGTTGTACCGGAGCCAAGCAAACCTCACAGGCCTCGGCACGCGTACCTCAAGCCACGGAAAGAAGCCGACCGGTCTACACTGGAGCTAAGCAGACATCTCAGGCATCGGCGTGTTTATGCTAGGCGCGCGAGATCCAGGGCGAACACAATGCCATCATGTGTCTTTATTTGAACATAACCAATTCCAATAATTTTAAGTGAAAACCCATAACTAATAACAACTTTAATAATATTAACAAAATCATAATTAGAAAACCAATCTTTATATTAATATATATGAAAGGTGTAAGGTAAGTCAATAATCCAAATAGTTTGAACATTTCCATCAGAATCACTGTCAACAAAATTTTTCTTTTGAGTTTTCCTTATTTCTTCCTTTCTTTTTAATTTGATGCAATCAAATTTGTTTTCTTACGATAACGACCAAATATTCTGGATTGACTATCTCTTGATTTAGATCTAAACTTTAATCTCGAAGAATCATCTTTTTGATTGATCTACTTCTAACTATTAAACTCTTAGCATTAACATCAAAATGAAAATCAATATTAAATTTTTCCTTCGACAATAAATTTGATTTAACATCCTTAAAACTAAGACAATTGTGATGAACATAAAGCATAATTTGCTTAAAGGTAGCATGTAAAGAGACAACTAGTAAAATAGTCGTATCATCATCATCAACTTTCACATCTAACTTCTTAAAATCAATAACTGAGTGTATTAAACTCATTAAGATCAGACTAGATAGAGGTAACTTCTGCCATGTAAATTGTGTATAGACATTACTTGAGGCATAATTTGTTTGCAATATTTTCTTCATGTATAATATCTCTAATTTTATTTACAATGAAGACACATATATCTCATTAATAACTTTACGCAAAACATCTATAGACAAACTTAGATAACGCTTTTTATCTAATCCCTCCCATTTATTATCTGTCATGCCTATTGTTTTAGCACCAAATACTTTATAAATACCAACTTATGTAATAACAGTTTTTATCTAAACCTACCATATGTTGAAGCTAATCTTTTCATTAAACTTCTTAATGTCAAATTTAGCGGACGACATGTTGAAAAATAAATTACAGATAAAAAAATGATAGGTTCAAAAGAAAAGGAAAGCTTCTTGGTGCGCTTATTTGTGAACATAGCAAAAAACCAAATATAAAATTGAATTCACCTAAATAGTAACCTGAGTGATGCTATGAATTCTAGAAAATTCACCATGCACAGTCATGACAGGAGCTATCACGGTGCGGAATTCTTTTTCCTCGCCTCGGAAACCTTACTTGTAGTTGATGGCCGTGGATGTTGCTTGGTTTGCTGTGCTTTGATGGGATGGATAAAGCTATGCTACTGCCTTGCTTTTTCTCCTATGAGAACACGCAAGAGAGACCAACTCAGAGTAGAAGCAACTCCGCGTCGGATTTCACGAACTTACCTCATCAAAAATTAATATCAGCACAGAACTTCACCAAGAAAGACAAACATGACAGTGTCTACTTATGTCAAATCTCTAATGCTCTGATACCATTTATTATAAAAATAGATGTATAAAAGAGACAAATTTTTACATGAAAAACCTCTTAGGAAAAACCACAAGCACTAACTGGTAATAATCATTATTGACAAGTTGATTATAAATACAAAAGAATAACAGTGCCGTCACACCCTTCTCGTGCCACGTACAAAAGTATATGAAGAAAAAATTTTAGAGTTGATGTTCTAACTAATTTAAATATATTGCTAACTGAAATTCGTATTACAAGTAGTGAAATTGTGATAAGAGATTAGGGGTGTTTGGTTTAAGGAATGAGATGGTCAATTGATCATTTGATTCTAATTGTATTGTTTGATTTGAGAAATGGAATGGTTTTATCCGTCATCACTTTGTTTTAGCAAATCCATGATTACCTCGTGTCTCAAAATCACATTCCATATAAAAAAAAGTTAGAAATGGTCAAATGGAGTTATTCTACAAAATTTGAGAAATGATCCCATAATGGATCACCCATGCTATATGGCGTGATTGCTCAAACTTGCTAACTTTGCATTCTCTCTTGAAGTGCAGAAGTATTTGTCATTCCAAGCTTGAAACACATCTAGCTAGCTTCCACTGGACATCCAAGGGGATGGTTGAAGACTTTGAAGTATTATACAACTACGGTGCTTCCCTTTCTCCTAGGTCTTTATAAGCATATCCCTGCACAGGTAAAGAGTAAAGGTCAATGTTCTCAGTGCAGCTGCATCTCCTTGATGCAATTGTTGGAGTTCAATAAAAGCTTCCACTATTATCCAAAAAAGAGAGTACAGGTCAAAACAGAACTGGCTGTCTTACTAACATAGAGGAACTAACAACCTGAATTCTGAATTGCTCTCCCAATTAATTGATCGTCAACAAATCTCTGTTGGATAGATCCATACGTTGGGGGGTATAATTATTTCTTCAGTCACCCAAAAAAAATGTCATGATCGTATCAAATGTTTCCGTGAAAATATGTACAGCGTTTCCCCTCATATAACTTTTACCAGTACTTGTGCAAAGCAAAATTCCATTTGCAACTCTTGTGGCAATCCAGATTGTCTTTTTGAACCCCACAGAGCAAGCTTTTAATATTCCTGGACATCCAACTCGATCCACAGCAAGCCATGAGCCCACTTTTTCATCATTGAAACCTTTTTTCTGCCTTCTGCCTATTGGCAAGGAATGATATGATCCTCTTCATCATAGGCCAAGAAAGTAAAGCTCCCTTTCAAGAGAGAATCCCTGAAGTCCCTTCGATCTCCACCGACCCTGCAATGCATGGCCACACTTTCTTTTCCTTTCTAGATCTCCAAAGAAATAAACAACCAGGGGGATGATCAGAAGATAAAAAGATCTGCTCTCTGGCTGCCGTTGGTGGACCTTCGCAACCTAGCTCATCCCACCTAGTATGGTTGGTTCACGGGGTTGACAGGTAGGCCCAATGCCTCATCCTACCATCCATGAACCTCTAACCAGTGCACATTTTTAAGGGCATCGAGGGCGTAGTTATTGATGGTCAAATCATCTCATTGTTGTTAGAACAATTAATTTTTTTTACTCTGGTTTGCTGTAAAAATTTCTATGTTTCAAAACGGAGCACCACTCTATTGTTTAATAATTCCTTTTGAAGGGAAACAGCAAAAAATTATGAGGTTTGTTCAAATGTGAAACCTAATCCATCCATCACTTCCTTCTTCCTTCAACCTCATGACAACTGCTTACCCTGCTCTCCTTTGATTTTGGCAGGCTGTGTTACCCTCTTCCCCACTCCCTAATCACCAGCAACCTCCCCTACCACCAATACCCTACCAAATTTTGTGCTGTCACTAGCATTGGAGCTCAAAGAAGGGATGAAAACGAAACCAAAATTCCTGACTGTACCGCCTATCAGTTTTGTATTATACCCACTGTTGTATTCCGATCTCATATTCTCCATAAGTGAAATGGTTCGTATTATACTGACCAATATATTTCTATCCTGTATTGCTTCAGAAGTGAAACGAAAATTGTATAGTGTTTTTTACCGTTTTAGTGGTAAATCCTTTTCATACAGAATTTTCAAAGAAATTATCGTATAATACCAACAACCAATAATATAAAAAACTTAGCCATAACCCTTATGTGTTGTCCACATTGATACTATAGTATCGTTATAAACTATTCTTTGAATCATCACTAATATATGTTTTTGACATTAATCTATAGCATAAACATGATTGTAACTTAATTGCCCTTGTGATATGTTGTTTTCAAGGCTCTCTTTCGATAATTTCATTTTAGATATTTTTTGATATTCTGACAGTACTGATATAATAATCATTTCCGGTTCTACCATTTTCGAAAAAAAATAGCAACGGGAATGGTTTGAGCATCTTGGACAGTTTTTATTCCTAACTCAAAGCACGAATTTTGAACCAATCAGGTTAATATAACCAATTGATTTTTATTTTTGGTTTCCAACGGGCCAAAATCTAGAATTCCTTTTCTGAAAGATGAAGTCACTATGTACGGTGTAATCTAGCCGGGCTGACCTACTACCAGCACCGAGGGTTCTCGTGAACTTAAGAAGTGATGCCCACGTGGATACCATGGCCTATCTTAGGCTTTAAATTTAGAGTGGTGTTTACCATGCCCTGAAGCGACTAAGACACAAAAAAAGCAAAACAAATGCATGTACTCAGTGCTTTCACCTTTCCCCCTGGCAAGTTTCAAGCCCAAGCCACTATAAATACCGGCACCACGCATTGCTCCGTCGTATCTCACACTGTCACATGCAAATTTTGCACTCACCAATCAGTACAGCATCGACCAGCTAGCTAGGGAGGAGAAGCCCAAGATAGACGACATGGAGGCGTCTGCTGCCGCCGATCATGGTGGCCACCACCAGACGACGAAGAAGATCAGCCAGGGCTCCGACGGCGGCGGCAACAGCGGCGGGGGCAAGTCGAGGGTGGACCTGTACGCCGGCGCGGCGGCGCGGCGGCGCAGCGGGCGCTGTACGGGCCGACGAGCAGGTGCCGCCGCGCGGCGAGGAGGAAGCAGGTGGCCGGCAACGGCGGCAAGGACTCGAGGCAGCCCAGTAGGCTGAGCAAGATGTCCGGCGCGAAGGGTACCTGATCATCATCGATCCAACTCCTGATGTACTGAAGTAATTGATCTCTGTGTGCGTGTGGTGTTGCAGATTGCAGATATATATATATTGGTTGTGCAGTAGTAGCTAGAGCTAGCTAGAAGGTGATCACCGTCCTTAGTAACATTTTCGTGTGGCTCAGGGACGAGCTTAATTAACTGTGTGACGCATGTGCGATGCTGCTGGAACAAATAGATCAAGCTAGTTGGACTGAATTGAATTGTCAAGTACTGCTAGTATGATTTCTGACTGGTGCTACGTTCATAATACTCGTTTCGCCATTATAAAGGCCGAGTTTTCAAGCCCAAGCCCAGTAAGTAAAAAGAGAAAAAAAAAGATGATATCAACCCAAACTTGTTGAACATAGAAGTATAAGAGATCATCTATATTTAGAGCTGTATATTCTAATTACTGTTTATCACGTTTGTAACCTTTCATATATATGATCATCTATATATATAAGTAATCATGATCCGTAAAGATCATTGAGTGTCAATTACATTAATATGGTATCAGAACCAGAATTTTTTCTTTCAATCAATATCGACATCATCTTCTATCTCCTCCTCCACCATCTTCGCCTCCACTTCTAGCCTCTCCTCTACTACTACCTTTGCCCCTATATCAATTCATCATGTATCACCATCCGACTCAACAAAACAAACTATACATTATGGCACGCCCAGCTTCTCCCGTATCTGCGAAATGCAAAACTTATAGGCTTTATTGATGGATTCACGACCATGCCTCTCCAGCAGATTCCTTCATCGACTGCCGATGGTGCCGAGCTCCTGTCTAACCTAGAATATTGCCTGTGGTACGATAAAGATCAACAACTACTAAGTGGTCTTCACTCATCGATGACTGAAGACATCCTTCGGGACGTGGTGTCTGCCGCCATATCCAAAGAAGCCTGGGACACTCTTTGGCTCATGTTCTCCTTCGCCACACGTGCGCGCGCTGTCAAAGTGCGTGTCATCCTTGCTACAACCAAGAAGCGCAACCTCTCTGCTGCCGATTACTTCCGCAAGATCAAGAGTCTGGCCTTCGAGATGACTGCGGCTGATGCTCCTATTCGTGATGATGAGATCATTGCCTATCTCCTAGCGGGTCTTCCTCCAGATTATGATCCATTCATCACATCTATGATGACAAAGAGTGAGCCCCTCTCGCTCGACGATGTCTACTCATATCTGCTAGCATTTGAGGTGCGCCAACTACAATACCAGGTAGAGACTCGCCTTAACATTGATGCGTCAGCCAACTTCACCGGCGGAGGTGGGCAGCAACGAGGCCGTGGCCATGACGGTCCTTTGCCCTAGGGACGTGGACGCGACGCCTCTTCCTGTCAGATCTGCGGTCGTACAGGTCACACTGCCATCAAATATTGGTATCGTATGGATGAGTCTTATCAGGAGGAACAACCCTATGCTGTGGTGGCTGCTACTTCATCCTACAAGATCGATACCAACTGTTACACCGACATGGGGGCTACCGATCACATAACCAGTATATCTGGATCGTCTAGCCTTGCGTAAACAATACCATGGTGGTGAAATGGAAGTTAGCAATGGGGCAGGTTTGCAAATTATGCATATTGGTTCTTGTTCTGTTAATACTGATACACGTCCTCTTGACTTACATAATGTTCTCTACGTACCTGATATCGCTAAACACCTCCTTTCAGTTCATAACTATCACGTGACAATAATGTATTTTTTTAATTTTATCCCTATCATTTTCTTGTCAAAGACCAAGTAACGAAACAGGTGCTCCTAGAAGGAAGGTGTGAATCTGGCCTCTATCCCATAAAGTCGTCTGATATTGAATTCTTCAAACAAGCACTTATCAGTGTCAAGACATCCACAAATTAGTGGCATGCTCGTCTTGGCCACCCCTCTACCCTAATCGTGCGGTCTATTTTGAGTTTAAATAATCTCCTATATATCACAGAGTTGAGTCCCTCAATTTGTCATGCCTGCCAATTAGGCAAGATTCATCAACTCCTCTACATTCATGCTATTCATCGTTCTACATCGCCTCTTGAACTTATTTTTTTAGATGTGTGGAGCCCTGCCCCCAAGTCTGTTGGTGGATACAAATACTACATAAGCTTTATCGATGATTTTAGTAAATTTACGTAGATATATTTGATGCATGACCGCACTGAGGCTCAACGCATTTTCTTACAATTTCAAGCACATGTAGAATGTCTCCTTGATACCAAAATTAAATACGTCCAATCCGATTAGGATGGGGAGTACCAAAAACTTCATACTCAATTTTTTTGATCCCTTGACATAGCCTATCGTGTTTCTTGCCCATATGCTCACCAACAAAATGGATCAGTTGAACGCAAGTATCATCATATAGTTGAAACTAGTCTTACTCTACTAGCTCATGCCTCCATACCGATTAAATTTTGGAACGAGGCTTTTCTCACAGCCACTTATCTCATCAATAGATTGCCCACTCGAGTCCTTGATAATCTGTGCCCTCTAGAATACCTCCTCAAAACTCCACTGAATTATTCTATGCTCTGTATATTTGGTTACGCATGTTGGTCCAATTTGCGACCCTATAACCAGTACAAACTTTCCTTTCGATCCAAAGTCTACATGTTTTTGGGATATAGTGGTCTTTACAAGGGATACAAATATCTTGATATGGATTCCGGATGCGTGTATGTGTCCCATGACGTTATATTTGATGAAATAATTTTTCCTTTCTCCACTTATCCTTCATCCAACATTGCACCTAATCAGGACAGTGGCAGTTTTAATTTAAACAATTACTATATGCACATGTTTTCTGCTAACCCTGTGAATGCAGCCCCTCAGCATGCAGTAGATCCCGGGATGCCTAAAACCTTAGCACGATTGGTCGCCAAAGGCTTCAAGCAGCAGTATGGAGTTGATTATAATGATACATTTAGTCCGGTAGTGAAACCTACCACTATTCGAGTCTTATTGTCTATTGTAGTCTCTCGTGGTTGTTTTTTCGACGGATTGATATTCAAAATGCATTCTTACATAGCCATCTTCAAGAGGACATCTATATGAAACAGACACCTGGTTTTTATTGACTTGGCTCATCCTACTTATCTTTGCAAGTTGGACAAGTCATTATATGGCCTCAAATAGGCCCCACGTGCCTGGTTTTCTCGTCTTAGTAACAAAGTGTTACAACTGGGATTTTAGGCTTCTAAGGCTGATGTTTCTCCTTTTATGTTCAACAGATATGGTATTCAGATATATATTCTTATATATGTAGATGATATTATTATTATGAGCTCTTCGTCATCAGCTACGGATCGTCTACTCATTCAACTTGAAGCTGAGTTTGTCGTGAAATGACACTCTTGGATATTTTCTTAGCATTAAAGTACATCATACTTCTATTGACCTCATCTCGACACAACACAAATACATTCAAGATCTGCTACAGCGTACAAATATAACCTCCTCTAATAGTGTTCCGATACCTATGCTTCCCAACAATTACTCTTAAAGAGTGGTGACCCTCTCTTAACTAAAAATGCTATATGCTATCACAGTGTTGTTGAGACTCTCTAATATTTATCTTTCACTCGCCTCGATATCTTCTTCTCTGTCAACCGGGTATGCTAATTTCTGTCAGCACCAACGACAACTCATTGGGCGATAGTAAAATACATACTGCGTTATCTTTATTTCACATCTGATATGAGGCTATACATCACTAAATCTAGGTCTTCATTGCTAAGTACGTTCTCTGATGTCGATTGGATCGGGAACCCAGATAATTGGCGCAGTACAGGTGGCTATGCCATTTTCTTTAGTAGCAATCTTGTTTCTTAGAGTTCTCACAAATAACTAACTGTTTCTCGCTCGAGTACAGAGGCTGAATATAAGACCATCGTCAATGCTACCACTAAAGTAATATAGATATAGGTTTTGCTAAGAAAACTTCGCATCTCTTAGTTTCTGCCACCGTTCCTATGGTGTGATAACATTGGTACCAATTATCTCTCTGCCAATCCCATATTTTATCGTCGTATAAAGCATGTCGAGGTTGATTACCATTTTGTTCGTGAACATGTTACCTCTCGTCAACTCGACGTTCGCTTCATCTCATCCAAGGATCAGATGGCCGATATCATGACTAAGTCGTTCCCAGTTACTTCTTATTATAATTTATAGCGTAATCTAAACCTAGTCTACATCCGTTCAGATTAAGGGATGTGTTAAATATAGAAGTGTCTAATCTATATTTAGTAAGAGATCATCTATATTTGGAGCTGTCTTTATCGTTGATCATACTTATAATCTTCTATGTATGGGTGTATATGTGATTCTCTATATATATGAGTGATTATGACACATAAAGATTATTGAGCGATAATTACATTTGTTCATAAATTGCTTTTTGGTAGCACACAGAACAGTTTTTTTAGGGGACAATGGAAGTATAATTTTCGGTCTCTGCATTAAAGAGACATGTAACAATATTTATGTATATCAGGATTTCAACCCTCCTGAATAGAGTCATACACAAAGCAATTTAATTTTTTATTTGTAGAAATTAGCCAAGAACATGGGAAATCTGCAATCGGTTTTGTTCCAACAGGTGACAAACATAACACGTATATACATGAATTGTCCTTCACCTTGATGTACAAATTCGTCCAGCTAAACACATTTGATTTGTCTAGACGATCTGTCAGTCTCGTTTCATCATCAGAGCTCCTCTGTATCACCAATGTAATGAACCAGGTTGTGCAGGGGTGAGCAACCTCCTGTTTCCGTTGCTTAGCATCGTCGTCACATCGCGCATTGTTGGCCTGTCCTCTGCACAATCCTGGACACACAGAAGTGCGACTTGAATGCACCTAATAATGTCCATTTCTTGGTAATCTTCTCCTAGAGATGGATCCACCAACTCATCGCATCTCTCTTCTTTCCACAGTTGCCAAGCCTACGAGCAAATTAAACAAGATAAAGTTTCAGAGGTAAACATGCATGAACAGGCAGATAATAACACATACAGCTTCAGTAGGAAAGGATGCATATGCAGAGTTTTTTAGGACATTTTCACTCACATATCTCCTGAGGTCGTATGATCTTCCAGATATTCTGTATGAACCCACGGCTCTTTTTCCACTTATGATCTCAAGAACCAAAATGCCAAAGCTAAAACCATCAGACCTTGTTGAATAAACACTTTGAGAGTAGTACTCTGGTGCAATATATCCACTGCAAAGACATGATTCATGTGCATCCATAAGTTGCACTGCAAAATAATCATGATTTACAGGTAACGCACAGTAAGTTGATCGCGTGCAGTGACATTTAGGAGCTTTTGCTTTTCAAGTAAATCAGAAAATGGCCCTGACTACGAAAGCAATGGCTGTAACATCCTATTTATTTACTGATTGATAATCCAAGGAAAGTATTATTCGACCTTCTCTAGTATAAACAAATTTTAAAACATGGTATTGATATAGTTGACACTCTGAACAACTAGGCTTAATTTAAATAGGCTTAATTGCTAGAATCTTTCAGTTGTTTTTTTTTCTTTTCAAAGGTAAGGGGATGTGTCCCACCATCCTTTTGTCTTTTTATTTCATTAAAAAAAACTCGCTGGTTGTTTGTCTTATGACTGAGGAGGTGAGTTGAGAAATGTAAAACATTTTCATTATCTAAAAAAATACTCTTATGGTCATATAAATTTAAAAATGAGAAACATTTGCACTGAGCTTTACGTTCTCAAGTTCTCTTATTATGACAGATCAATCTAGTTTATTCCTGATATTTAACTTCACAAATGATACAATTTATAAAGGTTCACGATCAAATTTAACTTCATCTGACACTTGAAGTTTTTTGAAACCAATGTTCATCCACAATGTGACCCACCATACTCGGTAGATATTTATTTTGACTTTGATCATGTCAATGTCTGTCTACCTTTTTCTATTTTAGAATTCAATTGTTGCATGCCTAGCAAAAATGGAATTTGCCACTTTTATGTCATTTTCACTTGATATGCCCTTCTTCGATTCTTTGTTGTCTATGTTTTATCAGTTGGATATGTTCTATGTCATATTCGTAAATTAAGGAATTTTGAAGAAGCGTGGTTCCCTATTTGACCTGAGTATATCATTGGTTTGAATAAGTCAGATTGATCTTGACAAGTGATATGGATTTGTTATAATTATAGAACATGAGGTGTGAAGATTCTTTACAGTAGTCAACTCTATCTAGAATTCCACATTTTCTACTAAATTTCACACTTCCAGAGTATATGCTACGGTCGTATATGATAAATTTAGATCGACCTTGGTGTAATTGGTCTCTGAATATAAAATCAATGTGGAATCTACACACATGTTGCAAAACATCGGTGGACATCTACAACTAATTAACCTCAACTAATATGCACGTTAGCTATATTATTATGGCTTCAATGCAAAAGGTTAGCTTTTGTAACTGAAAACTTCTATAATATAATAGATTTAAGGGACTAGCTAGGAAACAAAAAAATATATACTACGATGACAGGAAGTGTCCCCCATGAACTGAAATGCGAGGTTCTGAAGGGTAAATACTTACAATGTACCCATTGCTGTTGTCGTATTTGATTCTATCACATTTGAGAGGCAAATCCTAGCAATCCCAAAATCTGAAATTTTGGGATTCATTTCGTGATCTAGCAGTATGTTGCTAGGTTTCAGGTCTCTATGGACTATACATGCATGGGCATAATCATGTATATAGAGGAGACCTTCTGCTATCCCTTCAATTATGTGCCGACGCACAGGCCAGATCGGTTTCGCTTCCTCCTCTGTCATATTTTTTCCACAATAGTAATATTGTTAAGGAAACTAAACTATTTGATACAATTAACAAAATCCACTTTGTAACTACTGTAAGAAAATTGCAGTAAAACGTGTTCTTGCTGAAGATATACATGCCTACCGAAAATTAGCTTATCCAAGCTTCCGTTTGGCATATATTCATAAACTAGTATCCTCTCCTTGCTTTTGATGCAGCATCCAAGGAGCCTGACAAGATTCCTGTGCCGAAGGCATGCTATGAGTTTAATTTCGTTTTTGAACTCCTTGAATCCTTGAGCAGAATTTGTAGAAAGTCGTTTGACTGCAATGTATTGGTTCGTAGTCAAACGGCCCTGATGTTGAAATATATAGACATAACTTGCACGTTAGAGATCACAACTAGTGATCAAGTAGTGGCAACTTTTATATTTATTGAGCACGTGCATTTACCATGTAAACAGAACCGAATCCACCTTCTCCGAGCTTCATTTCGCTCGAGAAATTATCCGTAGCGTCTTTTATCTTCGAAAACTTGAACAGTGAAAACCTCTCGTCGCTTTCACTCACGATTTCCCTTTCCAACATGGTTAGGTCCCTCTGTAACAGTAACTCTGTCGTTGCCATAGAATTAATGTAACCAAAATCAATGAGTTAACAGTCAAAGATCATACAGTATTGATCATAGAACTCATGTATACAGGAGAGCAAGAAAACACAACGGAGCGGTCAACAGACTAGAATTTTTGTTAACTCCTCACCTCTAATCTCCTTGACGATGTAGGGCCTGAGAAGCACCACGGATATGATCAATACCAGGCACGGCACGCCAAATATGACGATCTTCAGCATCGTGCTCAGCCCCTCTGGATGCATTCAGCAAGAGTGCAAAGGATATTAGATCGATTAGGTGATGATATATCTGTAAAAACCGTAACGCAATTATGCATGCATGGTTGTACTGTCTGTCATGTATGATGAATGTAATATCAACAAATTGTTTCAGTTAATCTTGCACGTACGCACTCATTCAAAGAGCCAGTGCATATGTGAAATCAAGAAAAAGAAGAAGACATACTTTTTGGCATGTTGAGCTTGAGCGTGGTGTTGGTTTCCTTGAAGAAGACATCCTTCTCGTAGCGCAGGTTGCACCGAACTCCGAGTATCCTCGCACCAACCGGCCGTGAGGAAGGGGTGCCGAACAGCTTCGGCATCAGCGCGATGATGCCCGCGAGGCAGCTCCGGCATTGATCCCCGGTGAGGTCCGGCGTGCACTGCACCAACCCGTACACTATGCTCACCCCCTGCTCGTGGAACCACGTTTCCCCGGTGGCGTACTGGCTCGGCAACGACGACGAAGACCCGAAAGAGGCGAGCTCGGCCGTCCTGTTCATGAGCTCCGTGGCCTTCTCCATGAACCGCTCCGCCGCGTCGGCCCCAGTGACCTCGTTCATGTTCTTGCCGGACCACAGCGGCTCGTTGTTGCCGAGGTCAGAGAGGAGGCGGCCGTCGTTGGTGTAACGGATCATGTACTGGTCGTAGTAGACCGTGGCGTCCGCGGCGTTGGGGCAGAAATTCGCCATGGCGTCTCGGAACGCCGATGCGAGGCCATCGGTGCAGTTGCCGCCGGTGAAGTCGCCTCGGCAGAGCACGAGGCCGTGCACCTCGTCGGGCGCCGTGCCGTAGCTCCCGGACGCGAAGCCGGAGGCGAAGGCGTGCTTGGAGAGCACGTCGCCGAGGGCACGCAGGTTGGAGAGGTACGCACTGCCCGCCGTGTACTTGCCGGCGGTCAGGTTGCAATGTGTGTTCAGCGGACTCACCGTGGCTGAGTCCTGGCCGCTCGCCGTCGGTGGCCATGAGGTGGTTAGCACGAGGAGGAGGAAGAGGTTGAGCATGGTGTACATGGGAGGACGATGGAAGTTCAGTTAGATGCTGAGCTAGCTTAGTATATAAGGTCGTAGGATCACAAGTAGAGTATATAGCGAAGTGAAGCTTGAGGTTAGTAAAGCTCGAGAGTCTGACATTTTTATGAACTGTGATATTCTGATTAGTTCTACCTGATCAGAAGCATTGCAAGGACTAGTCAGCAATCCATACATTGTATGGATTATTGTCGTTCATATATATTATAAGAGGATCTTTAGTTTTCATAAACCTGAAAATACCATTAAATTTTAGTCACTTTGAAACGGTGCAGTTTGTACTAAGATTTCGTGCCGCTATAGGACATCCTAGCCATATATTGTCCTTCTCTCTTATTCACTATGTGTAATGCTTTCATTATAGAATAGTCGGCTCCCCTCCTCCCCTATTGCTCCTCTTTCAACAGCAAGGTGAACCGTTATATATTTATTATTTATTATTTTTTGCATCATATTATTCCTATGGGGTAATCCCTATCGGTTCCTGTTAAGAAATATTTCCCTGTATCAAAAAGAGATAGATACTGGTAATGCATCTTGTTAGTCTTCTATGTCTCCAGGCACCTATTCCGATCCCCATTCTAAACCCTAATTAGGTGAGCCGCCACCATATCTACTCCAAAGAATATGCGCGGCCACGATAGGAACATAAATCTTCGAGTATTCCCATATGATAAATATTAAATCGTAGCATATTTGTTACTTTCTAAATTATAGCAATTTAGATTAAAAGAGGAGAGTTGAGGAGTCCACTTCAGTTACAACTAACTAATTATTAATTTCAGAATATATAATTATTAATTCATAAAAAATAAAATTGAGACTACATTGTAATATATCAATAATTTAAAATTTAAAATTAAGTTGTATTGGTCTTAATACTTAGAAACAAAGTCTGTGTACACGTAAAATATGTAAAATAAATACTCCATGCAAATGCGCAGGTGGGATTACTAACTATGAATTTCAGAATTAAACTATAATAACATACTAGATTGAGAATACAAGACGGGGTACACTGATCATTACGCTTGCTGCTATTAAATCGTCATATCTTTTCGCTAATTTATTACAGATATTTGGACTGCTAATGGACAGAAGTTGTAATAGCATCCGCGGATAACGTTGAACCGAAATCAGAAGATAACTTTGCCTTGCGGCTTGGAGCTGTACCTATCTTGACTTTTGTTGTTCTCTATGATTTTTTGGCCAACATTGCACATTTTCGCAGCGCAGGAACTTGCCATGAGCATGTCAAGCACACCAGTTCAAGAAATTCTGTGATTCTGGCATTCCTTTGTTTAGTCCAGGATGAACAGTCCTGACGTGGAAGAGGAGACATTTTCTATAGATTTTTTTTTATTTCATGGTCGTTGAAGAGTTGATTGCAATTTGCAAGTTGTGACTGGGTTGTTCATTGGCCTGAATTGGAATGATCTCATAAGAGTTAAGATAATATTAACATGATATATAAAGACAATCTATTAGCATCTTGTATTTGACCCAATGGTGTCTGCTTGGCTTACGCTTAGTTTAATAGGTTCTCCTGTCTGCTCGCTGTAGCGTGAGGATGTGAGCCCCTTTCCCTACTCTAGTTTCTTGCACGTATCTCTTGCCATAGTTTTAGGCCTTTTTGAAATAGAAAAAAATTAAAAGATTCTTTTTGAGAATTTAAACTAAATCCTATGAAAACCTATAAAATTTCTACGTTTCAAAGTAGATCATGCATTTAATTTAATTAGTCATGTGAAAACACGTACGTTATAAGTTCAGTATTCTCTCATCTTAGAAGTGAGTACTATATTATAACACTAGTCCAGTTACAACCCATTCGTTATCAAATTTCTGCGAAGTCGTTATAGAGACTTTGACTGCCAAAGTGCCAAGTGGAAACAAGCTGAAACTTGCAACGCGAGCATTTCTGCGTGGATAGACTTAGCCTGCATATGTAGAAGAGGAATAATTTTTTTTTAGCCGGCGACCGATTTGCAGCTCTAGGCTATACACTTCACTTGTCCTGTTTTTTTTTTAATGATTTCTTGGGAAGAATAGGAACATGCCGTGAGGATCCCAAGCATATCCAATTGGTGCAAAAAGTATGTGATTCAATTCTGACCACTCATTCTTCACTCCTCCTTGACGTGGAAGATGGGACGACAAATACTTTTTCTTAAAAAAAATTCATCGTCGTTGGAGATGGTTGCGAGTGGTTGTTGATTGGGCTGAATTGAAATGTGATCTTAGGAGACGAGAGAATATCAGCCTATTGCATTTGACCCAATGATCGATTTACTCTTTAGTCTAATTTCTCGAGGTTGTTCTGGACTATAAGAAAATTGGATGCACGATACTTCAGAAAAATTGCGTTGTCTTTTCATAGAAAACAATGGCACAAAGTTTGCGTCCTTGCTCTATGGGGGTGCCTGCGCCTCTATTACCAGCGAATGAGAGAGTGAGGATTTCTCGGTCAGGCTGACTTGGGACAAGGGCGACCTTGCTACAGGCTTTCCTCGCATAAATGGTTTGTGCAAGGAAACATGGGATGGGTAAGAGTGGGAACCACGGGTTTATGCTCTTCCCGTCTGGTCACATCGTCTTATATTGCTGCAATAGGGAGAGTGCTATGGCTCGTAGGACGGTGTACGGTGACGTACTTTTTAGTTAGAGCTTGGTGGGTTTGGCAATGGAGTGTGGAGCGTATCTGCTTGACAATGGCTCGGTGTTTCACGTGGACCGAAAATTGTGAGCGCTTATTAGGGACAAAAAAGTCCCAAAAATTCCCAACCGCCGATCGTTTTTTTTATTTCTACGGATCGAACCATTTTAAAACGGTAATAAAAATAAAAATAAAAATGAAAACAATTTTGCTGTTTTTACTAAGCGTTTTCGTATTCCAATGGATATTACCTTTTTAAAATATGGTATTTCTCAATACCCTAATATCTATGCTACATGTTTAGCTAATAGTTTAGACCATCATCAATTTCTCATCCAAAGGAGAGAATTTATAATTTACATGTTGTAAGCTTTAATTTTAATTTTATGTGGTCATATTATGTAATATAGCCATGTTAAGTTAAGTTAAATATGTAATTTTATAGTTGATGTTTCAGACAGTAGTTCGATACCAGCATATTTCCATCAGTTTTTGACTTTTCAATTTTTTTAGTAGGAGTGAAAACCTTATGGAAATTCCCAATCGACCGGGCGTAGTTTTCATAAAATTAATGCCGTTTTCAATCTTTTCCCATATATAGAATTTAATTTTTTAAAAATACTTTCAATACCGTATTGCACTCACCGCTAAAAATTTAAATAGTTTATTCCTGAACCCACTTAGCGTTGTTTTCATCATAAACATGCTATCGATTTCAACCGTTTTCACCCCTATTTATAATATTGTTTACATTTCCAGCTTACCATTTTCGATTTCACATCTGAGAAAAAAAAAGGAAAATAGTACAAGGCGTTTTCCGACTGTTTTCTCGCGAGCGCTTATTTACCGAAATTGCGCGCATTAATGCGCCAAAGTCACGAACACTTACGAACGAAATTGCCTGCAAGTATGGGCCAAAATTATGAGCACTAAATGGGCCATATTTTATCGGCACCTATGGGCCGATATTGCAAGTGCCAACGGCCCAAGATTGAGAAAACTATTGAACCACCAAGCACGCAGGCCGAATTCACCAGCACAATGGCTCAAATAATAGCCATCAGGACATGGGCCTAGATAACCACCACCCATAGACTGAATTTACCGGTGCCTACGATCCAAGTTACCAGTTCATATGGGCCGAAATGAGAGCGCAGAAAGCGGCCGGTTCGTGACCTGTATTCCGGCTCGGTGGCGGTACGGGCCGATCAACCGATACCATTGGCGCAACGAGGAACCGTGTATATGAGTTTATTTGTAAAATTATATATCTTGTCAGTAAGTATGTTGGTACGGTGGTAGGTGGTAGAGTTGTATGTGCATGATTTTTTTTCCTTAGTGTTGGAATTTTGATGTCCACGAATCTTAGTTTTTAAAGAAAATTTAATTAGTGAAGCTACATATCAATCAACCTGGATAGCCTAGATATTTTAAATCATAAATATAGTTACTTCTTCGTTTGAAAGAGGCTATACATGGATCAACCTGGATAGTATGGAGATTCTGTAGTTACCTCACTACCAGAGAGTCCAATATTCGAGAGTGACAGATACACTCTAAAAACATATCAAAACACTTTAAAAAGGATGACTCTGAGTGTGACAATCCAGAAAAACCTCTCAACGCAAATAACTCGGGAATCTCTAGTTAGCTAATAGTTTGTACAAACTCTCTGGAAAGCACAATCAACCCTGAGTTTTTCAACCACTCGTACATACTTTTACGTTTTCTTTTTAAATGGTTCATCCACGCATAATTTGCCACGTGGTGATCTATTCCCTGAGTGTTTAGCACTCTGGGAAACTCATTGCCACCTAAAAAAAATATTTCTCATTATCTCTTTTTTTTCTATTGATGCTTGTTCAATTACACACAAATGACACAATAAATCATGACTTCATAAGAAACAGCAAAAACACATAAATAACTCCATTGAACCTTACATTTGTAAGTATAGCATAATTCAAGTTCAAATGTCATAGAAGGGAGGCGGTCATTTATCAATACACACAAAAGTCAAAGCACATCTCCAACCAAAAAATGTTTTCACAACTGGTACCACATTAGAAGTCTAGTTAATTAGGTTCATATTTAGTAAAACCATTTAAAAACTAACCACGAAAGTTTATCTAAAATATATTCTAGTCGCTACACTTAACACTTTTGAATGGATCAGTCACAGTTGTCAGGAGCAGGACTGCCACCTTCATTTATGCCACCGATCCCACTGTCATCTTGTTGTGCTTCTTGTCTCGTAGCTCCTGCATCAGATGTTGCCTACAAAAGAAATAACAAGTACATTAGCACATGAGTTTTCCATGTGTATTTCAGAGCCTTTTTTATATAGCCAAGGGCAAAATAACACCATGTATATGTGTCATATCCAGTGTTGGTAGTCTAAATTAATTAGAACAAATTAAAGTATGAGAGAGTTACCAGCTGAGTTGGAAAGCAGAAGGGAGGAGAAGGCAACACCAAGGAATTTGCACCATTCTTCTCAACAAGGTTCTGTAAATGTAATATACATTGGATGAAAAGCATCAAAACCTTAGTTTTGAATATAAAACATAAAGAATGGTTTTGCCCAAATTAACTGAATGTATTTCAATCAATACTCATTGGTTGCTTGAACAGCTGCTGAAACTTGCTCACGAATTTCCTCTTGGGCTTGGTTGTTTTGGACACGATTGCGCTCTTCTAGCTGTGACGGCCTGTCCTCAAGTGTCTTGTTGATCCTGTCATATACCTCTCTGTCAAGCCTCTCATGTTCTGTCACGCTATCTCTCCAGAGCAGGTCTCTGCTCTACCATCACATAGGACACCGGAAGTACTAATTAAGCATCACATATTCCAAAGCGTCCATGTTTTTTACCATCACAAGCCTGATAAACCGCATGTCCATCTATTGGCTGGTTCATCCAGCCATGTTTCTCCTTAAGAACACCTTTATATGATGCCTATAATTGCAACATTCAAAGTGTGATAACATGCTATAGTTTATTATCAGAGAAATCATACAGTGATTATAAGCAAAGCTATATAGCGTCAAACTTAGGCCCTGATTAACCAAAAGGCTGCATTTCAAATAGCTGGAATATTTAATAAAAACAAAATTTGTGGAGAAATTTGTACTAAGCTCACCAATCTATTAGTTTATCATTGCAAAGAACATTTGGGTCATGTGATTCCTTGCTTCCGTGTCCATAAATGTGACCCTCTAGTCTTCTGATATCCTGGCCTTCTTTTTGATCCTGTCAAACAAACATTTTTGTGATTTAGTTGAAACTAGAAATGTCTAGCAAGAAACATATCAATGGCACAAAATATCTGTTTTTGCCACAAGTGAACTAGAGAACAAACTACTCTATCAATAGCATGGCTGTCTATTTCTTTTCCTTTTATGGAGATATCCTCTCTTCCTATTAAGCAACAAGCTCTTTTCAAGCATTATCACCATTATACTATCATTGTCGGACAGATCTATCGCTCAAGACCGTTTATGTCATGTCTACTCCAGTTTTCCATTTGCAGGAGGTAGCGTATCGAATCAAGCGGTCGGTAGCATTAGAAGTCCTAGCTGTAGTCTAGTAATTACATTTAGCATATCTTATCTTAACACCATTTTCTTCGATAAAGAACTTCTCAAAATCTATCTAAACTTTAGATGTATCTTTCTTAATGATGTTTAAAGTCTCTTGTGTAATTATGTATGTTGATGATATAGCTATGTCAGCTTTATAACTTTCTTCTTCGGATACTTGACCTATAACAACTCTACGTCATCATTTACAACATCACCCTGAAGCATGAAGTCAATAGATGTTGGGTCCAATAGTTTATAATGATCCATAAAAAATATTTAACATATTTTAATAAACTACATAATCAATAAATATTAAAAATACTATAAAACATATATTAAAATTACAAACATTACCTTTTGTTTTGGACTTTAAAACAGTGGTTGATTCTTCGAATTTTTTACAAAATTTTTGTCAAATTTTAGATTTTTCGAAATTATAGAAGCAATTTACAAGCCCATAGACAAGGGAATAAAGAGAAGAATGTGAGTGGGCTGGTATGAAATAGGGAGGGGGTTGCTTATTTATAGATGAAATTTTAAAATTTTTTAAATGTTTTTTGAAAATTTTAAGCTCAAATGGTAAAAAAAAATCATATTTTTAATTAAACGGGCTAAACGGATCGTGATGACTCATTTAGCCCGTTGACCACTACACCAACAGTCACCGGCCCAGCCAAGCCATGTTTGGGCTATGCCGAGCTGGCCCACCGTGCCACACCGCTGCCCTGACCTGTCTAAGCACGGGTTATGCTGTGCCTCATGCTCAGTTGGCCTGACCTGTTTGGCTATCTGTGGCTAGATCACTCGAGCTCCTAATTCCAAAATTATCTAAGAGAGGCACTCGGGAGAACACAGTAAAAAAAAGAAAAAACGTTGCCGTTCAAGCATGGATTGAAAGGGGACTGGGAATGAATAAACCAAGTGCATGACGAGTTGATGGCGACGCTGGTGTTGTGCTCGGCGGCTGCAGCGGTGGGCAAACGACGGCGCTGCGTCCGATGGTGGCTGGCGGATGTGCCGCGTCCAGTGGCGACGCGGCCGCATACGATGGCCGGTGGTGCAGCGTTTCTCCTGTGTCTGGCGGATGAAACGGCGTCGGTGAAATTGCAAAGGAGGCAAAGCATTTAGATGGATGCCTTTGAGATGCGGATGAGAATGATGTTAGACCAGAATATACAGTTTTAGGACCACTTAGTTATAATAGTCAAACATCTTCGGTTGTCGTACATAATCTTAGTCGGTCGATCTATACATTTAATAACAGTTATTATTTTTATGATTTTACTAAGATTTAAAAGGTTAGCAACTTTATATCCTATTCTGATATTATATTTTTATCTATAAATATACCTCATTCTCTAAAAATATATAAAAATGAGATATTAGCAATAATAAGAATATTTCATAATAGCAAAAATAAAAAAATATAAGATAAAAAGGTTAACAAAGAAGAAATAAAGGAAAATCATAGAAAATATAGAGAAAAATAATAGAAAATTATAACATGAAGGTTTTTACCCTAAAAGTTTTTAAAATTAACTATCCTAGTTTTCTTTTTTCTTAAATTTATTAATCATGCAATTTTTCCAGTTTTTTAAATTATTTTTCACATTTTTCCTTTTGTCTAAATTTTGTATTATATTTTAACTGTTTAAAAATCTTTTATCGCTTGTACTAAAGATATTAAAAAAAATCTTTATTACCGGTTATTAATAATAGTACCGGTTGTTAATATTAACTAAGATTAAACACAAAAATATTTTGGACGAGTGAAAAAAATTATTAGTATAAGAACAACCAATAATAAAGAATATATGGTGTTAATACCAACTGGGACTAAATATTTTATTCAAGCAAGAAAAATACCAATCCCTTATCTTCTCCCTTAATTGTATTCTTGTTGTCTCTTTATATCACCGTTTTCCACGCCGACACCATTCGCGCTGATGTCATTATACGTCTGCCTTCCCACCGACGTTGCATCCCTCCACGCCGCGCACCTATTTTCCCACCAACGATGTCGCCGTCGTCCCTATCTCCATTGTCGACGCCGTCACGTGCCTGCCTACCGACGCCATTGTTGCTGATGCCATCGTCGTCCCTAAAGAAAGAACTCTTAGCAGATTACATAAGTGCTATTTAAGAATAACTCATTGAATTTCTTATGAACAAAGACATTATTCATATATATATATATATATATATAAAGCAGTATTAGTTAGTAACACCAACCGTATTAAAGATGATGCTTTCCTATCAAGTGTATAGATTGGTATAACCAATCGGTATTATAATTGGTGCTTCAATTGAATTGGACTAAAAAATTAGTTTTGGATTATGTGTATGGTTATACAACCGGATTAAAAGAGATAGTCAACCAAGTGTTAATTTATTTTTTTAAATATGAATATAAGGGATACATATGAGATACGTACCAAAGCATATCCAATACATATCTATATCCGATGCCGTATCTGGTATAGATAGGCGACCTCTCAGCCGTATCCATGCATCTTTTGTTGGAGGTGTGTTTTACCCTATTTTAAGATTAATGGATGTTTTTTAGATAAACGTAATAGTTAGAGGGGATAATATGGACTTCACCCATTGCAAGTAGAGGTTTAGTAAAATTTACGGTTTTATCACTGGCAGAAGTACCACTTCACCTGTGCATGGGTGCAAAGAAAACGAATGAATCTTCACGAGTGTCAGCACACAATCGAGAATGGATGGCTTACAGATTAAGCCAACAACATGCGCCGGATCAGAAAAGTATAAAGAATAATTTACCTTTATACTTTTTCTTTCTTTTCGAAAGCGGAAAGTTGTTGTTCTATGGTTCGTACTAAGGCCGACAATGAATTTGCTTGCATGTCTTGCATTATTGCTCCCTTGGTGGCCTCCTCTTTGTTAGAAATGGATTTCAAGTCCTTCAGATCATATGTTCGTATTTTTGACAAAGTTAAAATAGTAACGAAAGTTTAAAAAATTAGAAAAAAATATTATGGCATATCCTTGGTAAATACTCCCTCCATTACTTAAATATAAGCACTTTTAAATTATTTAACCATTATAACGGGAAAAAATCATTTCTATCATTTTATTGGCTAAATTTTAAATTGTTTAAAAATACTTAAATTATGTGTATTATAATAGGTGTTTTAGAAAGGCTTATATTGTGTATAAAATTTGAATAATATACATGCTTATATTTGGGAACAGATTAAGTATGTGAGATTAAATTCAATTTATACATGAAGACAAATTAGGCTATGACGAGCGCATTTACCATTGAATTAGCTCGATGGCACATGCATTTGAGCGGGTAGATTTATAATTTTTATAATTTTCTTTTATTTCTTTAGTTTTTCAAACTTTAATTAGATGAATGATTCTTTGTTTTCTATCAATTATGTGTCCTTTTAATTAAATATATTCAATATTATTTTTATATCATTTTTACTTCAACTATATTATGAGATCATATACAACACCTAAGTACTGTTAATATCTATATCGGCTAAAGATGTCACCATTCAACGATTATGTCAATATTTTATTATTCACGTTATCTCTTATAATCTTCTATCTCTGTGTGGGATTTTTACCATTGGATGTAATGTGTTTAAACTTTTGTTTGCTCCACTTCTCTCATTAATTATAAAACACTACATGTCACATTGTTCTCCGTATGGCTACAGGTCCAATGATTTTTTTTCTCGCAGCTGTAGCGTGTATCCCCTCCGTAACTTGCTGATATTGCTGCTCAAGGTGAGGGCTAGCTTCCACATGAAAGTTTTTTATGTGCATTTATCGTGTTCGACGTTATGCTTATGGGAGATCCGTTGTTAATTTCCACGAGCTTACTCAGAATGTGTTCGCTTTAAGTCTGCAGAGAACTGGTTTGTCTTTATATGATAGGAATGCATTGCTGATGAGCTAGCAATCAACTACATCTTGGATTTGTTTTACATTACCTTAATAATTCAGATCTAAGCTTTACATTTCATTGAAGAAAATACAAGACATTAAGTATAGGCTCTCGAGGACATAATGTTGGAAGTCTCTCTTTTGATATTTTTAGTGCTAAGTAAAAAAGCAAATTTGAACTATATGCTAGCTAAGTATGCCAGAAAAAAAATATCTAGAGATATACTCAGTTTTTGCATGCACTCTATACTTGTGTAATTGAATTGGATAATCCACTGCACTGGGAGCATATAGTACAGCTAAGAAATTACTGTTTCATCTTTCCTGTAACGAATTTGTCTTGAACTAGTAGAATGTGAAAGCATTTAACCGTTTTGTTTTCTTCATGTTTCTGCAGCTTATGCTCTCCAAGGCATCACCGATTAACATTTCTCGGACAAGATCTATGAATTTTACCGCTAACATTCAGATAACAAAGCTAATGATAGTGAATAACCATTAGTTTGATTAGAGGCTTCACAATGATGATGATGTATGTGAATTCTTGTGATGAAAATTGTCATCGTAAGCTTATGGATATATATTTAATGGAGAATTTCATTGTTACAAATGGATCTACAGTTCATATTATCTATTTTATTTTTTACTAATAATTATTGTTGGATACATAACCTACGCAAAAAAACACCGTCGGATGAATGACATTTTGATAGGATTTTATTGTGATAAAATGGACTGATTCATAACGATCAATGTTCGTCACCAAATATAACATGCTTGGTGGGCTGCTTTGTATGAACTACGTGACGATGGACAAAATTTTCGTTATAAGGTATATTTAGCGACGTGTCATCCATTACAAAGCCTGTGACGCTAGAGTTTTGTCTCAAAAAATTGTTTATGACGTAAATAGGACATTAGGTGACGCTTTTCTTTCGTCATAATACATCTGATTTCTTGTAGTACACACGTGGCCGTGAATGTATCATTAATACACAGTAAAAAGAACAACATTAACGATAAATATCTAGCCCCACTAAAATCCAATTAAAAAGATATCCACGTATATGTAATATTTTTCGACATCAAAATCTACTGGTGGAGTCATGATCTACAACTCTATCATTACACCACTTTTGCTTTCCTCTATTATTAATTATTTTATTGAAATTATATTTTAGATTTTACTTCATTTGTATTATGAATTTTAATTAATCCCTTATTGTGTTTTACAAGGACACTTTTGTCAATATTCTTTATCTTTATTCTGACTTTAACATATTGATAAATTGTATTTGTATATGTATTCTTCGATTTAATCTATACCAATCTTTGGACAATATGATTTAAAAAAACAAAATTAGCTCAGTGCAAAATTGTGTAAGGAAATCTAGGTAGTGTTCACATACATGCAGGAGCCAATCTTACCGAGCAGAGATGCGTGCTGAGAGGGAGCGCAAGTGTGAGCCAATAGTGGTTTGATACAAACATGCTTGAAAACACCGATGTCTAAGAGGTATGTGTAGCTTTAGTATTAGTCCTTTGGTTTCGAGATGTATCGGGTTGCTATAGTTATGTGTGTATTAGTTAATTTGATCTCTAATTGATAAGAAAGACAGATAAAGTTAGATCATAGAGCCATTTAGCTGATAGGCCGATACGTATTCCTATTATCAGCTGGTTACCGATGTGGTTAGGGTAGCTATCTGCTGTCAGTCTGATGCACCCTTGCTATCAGCTGGTGGCCGATAACAAATATAGCGCTCATACATCAGCTAGAAAGCCGATAACGATATAGGTGAATGGCGAGGAATAAAATAAATGACTCATTGGTTGTATAGTCGATAACGCTTCGAATAGAGTATGTAATAAATAGTAAAGAGCGAGACCCAATCTTTCGAATCTATGAGACTCAGCAACCGCCGATGATACTACCATTAGTGTTAGCCTTAATAGATCGAACTGAACCGAGATAATATAAGGCTGAGGCTAGCGGCACCACAACGACGGGAGTTAGATCGGACGTTATGACAGAGGGATCGGGTAAACCTATCGGCTGCTATCGGATGTGGGTCTAATGCAAGCATATAAGTAAATTTATCAACTAGCTAAGCTGATGGGAAAATGAAACTAGCTAAGTCTTGATGCTAGATCTAACAGAACCAGATCGATCGCTAGCAGATAATCGCTAGGCAAGATATATGTATATTAGATAAGAAGGATACATTAGTCATGAGGAACTCATCGGCTGGCCGCTCCTATGAAACGTTGCGTAAAGAATTATTAGCCTAAGATTCGATCTACTATCACCAGTTTAATAGGTTGGACCTAACTAATGTAGCACGGGACCGATGATAGTAGAAGAGCACAAGAAGCTGATAGAATTCATGCAAACATGATGTGGTATATCTGATCGGACTAAGAGATCGGATCTAACCGATGCAGCCTTAGACAGTACAGGGACATTAGGATAGTGGCATGACTTATCCCTTTGCTGAAGATCGGACTTAACCAATACAGCCCCATATTAAGAGCTAAAACCTACTAATAAAATCTAGATAAACTAAGATAATAATACGCTGAAGTTGTATTGATCGATATATTTTACAAGATCTTTGGGGTCTATATTTATACCCTAAAGTTACAAGAATCTGATATTGTTACAAACAATCTTCAAACGTTATATTCTAAACACAAAAGAAAACTCCCTTAAAAAGTTTAACAAAAATAATTATACTTACTATCTTATAATATATATTCTATAAAAATACAAGTACTCTATCATGGTTCTATCATTACTTATTACTTTTTAGACTCAATCCCATCTGAATAATCTTATGTTTTTTTATTGAACTGAATCATTCCTTATTCGTTTGATTAGTTTTTTTCCTGTATCAATCAACTTCTTTTTATAAGCTGATCGACCCTTCGATTCTATCTATGGAGCTTATCAAATTTTGATGTTAACAGGTTGCTCGCTCATTTGCATGGCTCGATTTCTTGTACAAATATTTATCAAACCTGCAACTTAGTCTAAGATTATTTAAGAGTTTAAGGCTAAAATACATATTAACATTATTTAGCTAAATGATAATAATTGATTGATAATTCTAATTTGAGTATAATGGCAATTTAGTCCTGTAGAATGAATTAGAATGAATGTAGTAGCTCCTTTTTAACTTATTTTTATAATATAATACTCGAATCCATCGCGTCCATTGATCAACTAAAATCCAACGACGTACAATCAAAGGTTGGGCCAAACACTAACGTGTGTGTTGTGGAACGTTAGATAGGTAATTGTGTGCCTCATATCAAAATAAGGCAGATCGCATTATGTCTTCACTGGAAGGCGGCCAGACAAAGTGCGAATCGTGCCAGCGTTCTAAGCAACCCAGTGCACGGACAAGGCTTCAATCTTGATCTGAATTAAAAAAAAGCAGCTACCGCTAGGCCGTGGGCCGTGGGCGAGAAGATGTGTTATCCATTTTTCAAAATGGAAAATCTATAAATGTTGAGATTACATTAGGGAGGTCATTGTAGTAGAGGTTGTGTGTGAAGGGTTGCCAAGGTAAAAGATTTGCTTCGTGCCATAGACATCTGATTATATCTAATATAATAGCTTAGTGTCTCATGGATAGGTCTCCCATAGCGCTAGGTTTGATAGACCAATTATCTTAATGGCACTAAGGTCTAGACTTAGCGTGTGTTATCACTTGCTGAGTTTGTATAAGGTTGGATAAGTAAGCAATGTAATGTTATTTTTAACCTCTAGACTGTATTCAATGTGTAAAGTGTAGTGTATTAACATGTACCGAATAAACTAAAGAATTTATATTATATGAGTAAAGTTATACAAACTTTATAAATTCTAAATTAATCGATTAGCTATGCTGGTGACAATAAGTGATATAGTGAAGTGTCATATGTATAGTTTTATACTTTCTAAATTTGCTTGTGAAAATGAGATGTGAAAATGGTGATTTATGGTATTTATGGCGCTTATGTTAATGTATATAATGACTTGTTGCCATGAAAAGTAACAAGCATGACGATATAATATTGATGATGATACCATTATATATTACTTATACATTATTTAAATGCTATAGGTGCAAAATCTTGTAAACTAAATATGGCTTTATGCCAAAAGAGACTTAAAAAAGCCTTCCTTTAAATTAGATTAGCATGTAGATTTGACCCTTGTTACTACATTATCTTAATAATGTGTTATCTTATTGTAGGTATAGGTTTGCTTAGATTGAGTGCTATGGAAATTATGGAAATCGTTTCTTTAGAATGATTCTAACTTGGGGTTTACTCTTAGTCAGTTGCTTGTGTAGTTGGATAGACATGATTGCGCTGAATAATTGGTCAACCTATGTAATCTAGCCTAGTTATACTTAAGTCTACCTATTTATGTATTTTTTCTTATGTTTGGATATTGAAATTGAAGTTTGAGAGATAACTTCTTAGGGCTAGTTCATCATAATTATGTGCTTAGGAATATTTTAGATAATTGAGGAATGGTCCACTTATATATTGAGTCCTCTGGGATATATAATTCTAATCATCGTCTTCATGTGGTTGAAGAGCAGTAGAGGACTGGTGTGATTCTTGTTTTAAATATCTCCTTTATTCCGAGTTTGATATTTCAGTTTTACATCATGTTTGCTATTTGGTATGTCAGGTTCTGTGATAAAGTTGGATGGCTAATTATTTGAATTTTATTTGAGATCTTAGCTTGCGTGATCATATCTAATAGCTTCTACCATGTAATGCCTGAGGTGTCCGACAGTGAATATTTTGAGGCAACTTACGAAGTCCAAGAAGCAGCTAACTTATTTTCACTGTGACTTGTAGATGTTATATTTAAATGGTTATAGAATGATATATGTCGTATTAATATATTTTACTAATTTTTAAGACTGTTTATATAACATGTAATAGACGAGGTAACAGCCCTTGGAGAGTTTAGAATTATTTCCCCTCTCACTTGTACTCATTTTCACTCTCACAGTGGTGCTTAGGCACTCCACAGGAGTCCACACGGAGGAAGAAGCCAAGCTAATTGCTACGTTTGCGGTAGCCATGGTGATCCTCGATGAATTAGCAACAAGGAAGCTCCTGTACAGCACCGCCTCTTGGGGCGTCGCTGGCGACGGCGCCATAAAGAATGAGCTTCGGCCTCGATGGCCTGTGGCAGCTCATCGCCGGCCTCATCCACCTCGTCCTCCCGTTCCAGGAGCTTGCCGCGGCCATCGGCCATGGCTTCGAGGCCCTGGGGCATGCTATACAGGGGTTCTTCTCGGGCATCGCCGCCGGGCTCGGGCATGGCTTCGACGCCATATGGCTGGGCATCCAGGGGTTCTTCGCCGGCATCGTTATTGGGCTCGGGAGCGTGGCGCACCTGCTCGTAATCCCGTTCGAGATGCTGTGCGGTGGCTCCAAGCGGCAATCTTCGGCATCGCCCATGGCTTCGATGCCATGTGGGAGGGCATCCAGGGATTTTCTGCCAGTATCCTGGCCGGAATTGGGAGCGGGGCGCACCTGTTTGTCCTGCCGTTCAAGGCGTTCTGGTTGTGGATCCAGGCTGCCGCCGCTGGCATCGGTTACGGCTTCGACGGCATGTGGCATGGCATACAGGGCTTCTTCGCCAACGCCTTCGCCGTGCTCGCCGGCGCGGCCCACGGGCTCGTGCTGCCGTTCCTGGCGCTCTGGCGGTGGCTCCAGACGGCCGCCGGCAGCATGAGTTCTGGCTTCGATAGTTTGTGGCAGAACATCCTGAGCTTCTTCGCTAACTTCCTCCCCACTCTCGCCGATGCTTCTCACGAGCTCGTCCACCCGTTCGGGGCGTTCTGGAAGTGGATCCAGACCGCCGTCGCCAACGCCGCCACCGGCATCAGCTCGGCTTCGAGGGCTTTTTGCAGCACATCCTGCCCTTCACCAGCGTCCTCGCTGCACTCGCCGGCGCAGCTCACGAGCTCGTCCAACCATTCGAAGCGTTCTGGAAGTGGTTCAAGACCGTGGCCGCCGACGCCGCTGCCGAGAACAGTTTCAGGCTCGGCAGCCTGTGGCCCCTCAACAAGAGCCTCTACGCCAGTCTCCTCGCCACGCTCGGGAGCGCTGAGTGGTTCTGGCGATGGCTCCGTGCCGCCGCCGCCGCGGCGCTCCCTTACGTTCTAATAATCGCCGCCATCCTATGCATCGTGGCACTTGTCTGGCTCTCCTGGCCGTTCTTGCTCTCCGCCGCCCCGCTGATCGGACTGGCGCTCATCGGCGTCGTGGGCAGTTGCGAGCTGTTATTGCTCGCCGCCGCTGTCCTGATCGGAAGGGCGATCGTCTACACCGTCTGTTACGGCGGGCTCTACTTGTTGGTCGCCGCCAAGGGGCTCGGCATGGTGCTCGATCGCGTCCTCCCCGCCTGCGGGCAGTGCTACGTCCGCATCACCACCATGAGTGCTCCGGACGCCGCCGTCATGGACATCTCGCAGGCAGCATTCGAATCACTCCCGGAGCTCTATTTCAAGATATTGCGCTCCGCCGGCCCCATCGTGGCTGCCGCCGTCTCCTGCTCTCATCCCGTCGCATGGGCATGTGCGGCGCTGGTAGACGCCGTCTTCCTCTTCCACGCTTCTGATATACGCCTCCCTGACATGCTGGACTCATCTTCCGTAGACCCGCCTGTCAGCAACGATGATGACATGCCAGACCCATCTTCTATAGGTCCACATGTCAGTGACTACCTGACGCCGACTTTACGTCAGAGGATCCACCTCTATATACACGTCGTAGATGTCTGCCCTGTATGTGCGTTAGCTGTGTAGCGTGCGAGCGAGCACGCCGTAATAAATATGAATTGTGCTAACGATCAGTTGGGTTAATAGTATGTCTAATTGACCAGAATTGCTATTGTCAGTATTAATTTACTTTTTAAGTGCCAAAGAAAGTGTGGTGTGAAAGTCTTTTTTACGGATTTGCTAAATGCAATTTGAAAAAAAGGTTGAAATCTCTTATGGGATTTGTGCTAGACTTGTTTTCAAGCTCTAGCCTTTGATGGTGAGAATATGGTGGCAATCCCATCGGGTTAGGTTTTGAGGCTAGCGTTGTGGTTGGAGGAGGGCAAAGAGAGGAGGAAGAGGGGTTTCTCCGATCTTAGAGGGATGACCGTGAGTGACGGACACAGATAGTGGTGAGGTGGCGACATTGTTGTTAGATCCGTAGGGTTGGAGTAGGGTGGTAGATGTGGTTGGTGACGGCGACTTTAAATTTATAGTGATTAGAAGATGGAAGCACAACAATGGCATCTTAGGTGACGGGGAGCCACCGGAGTTAGAAAACCTATAGACAAAGACACCTCGTCGGCACCCAGTATAGGGAGGAGAAATTAAATGTGAGGAAAGGGGAAGGAGAGGAGATTGGTTTGGTGGGTCTCACTAGCATTAGCGAGTCCTAAAGGGTAATGGGCTTGAGTGGATAGGAATGCGGTGGTGGTGCATGCATTGAGGGATCTAAGGAAAGAGAGAGAGGAGAAAAAGATAATGTGGTTGTTATTATAGCAGCATGAATCTTATAGTGTCCGTACATCTAAAACTGACTAAAATGAGGGTGTTCGTTTTTCTCACAAATCTTAAGGCAGTCCTCACTTTTCAACACAGAAAAATGTGGCAAATGCAGAAGCAAACCAAGCAATCGCTTCATATCGCGAACGATAGCAGAAGATCGAGATAAATTCTTAGTTCAAGTTAAATTTAGTACGACAGAAAATCCGTATCCTAAATGCTTAGAGAGCACCTTTGAATTGTAATATAATCGGTGCATAATGACTACGTTCAATCAGAATTTACACGCTGATATAGAGATTTAATAGGGTTAGAGGTATTCAGTAAAATTTATGCAGAAGTCCCATTCAATTGTGTATGGGTTCATCTACTATGTACACAGCTAATCAAATGGAAACGAATCTTCGAAAGTGTCAGCGGACAGATAGGAATGGGTAGCTTACAAGTTAAGATAACAACATGCACCGGCCGGATCAATGAAATCTAAAGAATAAAAGTGACTGTTTTTCTCCTTTTTCTTCTTTTCGAAAGTGGAAATAGTTATTTTATTGTTCACAGTACTACGGCTGTCAATAACTCATTCGTTTGATTACAAATAATACGCATATGTATACAAACTATTACACACGTATATATCCATAAATACATTCTTTTACACACGCTTGAATAAACAAAGTCCAATAGTAAATCTATAGTCAGCGGCCTCTCCCAACGTCACTGAAATCCTATGAAAAGCGTAGCAGCATGTGCATAAATATTATGCGCAATATGACGTAAAAAAACAGTGAGCGAGTAGAGTAATACACCACGACTCTATAACCACACCTGCAATGATTTTTCTTGCATGTTTTTTCTGCATTATTGTTACTGGTGGTCTCCTCTTCTCTGGAAATGGATCTTAAGCCCTTCATATCATGTCTCTGTATTTTCACATGGTTGAAATAGTTAGGAAATTCTAAAAAAATAGATAAGTTACTGTGTGACATATCTATCAAATTTGGTTTGCACGTGAAAAGATAAAAACAGCCGATTAGACTAAAAAAAGTGTAGTTATATTTATAAATTGATGTTATTTTGTTAATGTATGGAGATCACCTTACATATTTTGTGAAGACGACAATTCTAAGCCCTGAGCACTCCGTAGCCTAGGGCCTAGAGTTGAAAATCCATGGGCTGAGATAAAGTTTCACAAACTCATGAAAAAAAAAGAGTATGGGTAAACTACATAATCGGACAATAAAAATGTGTATAAGTATAGAACAGTTATATACGGTTGAATCGGACTATGATGCTGGTTGAACCGTAGTATGGGTGTAGTTGGACTAGCTGGTCCAACGGTCCGACCTGTAGACTCAAGCAAAGAGTTGGTTTTGGATTATTTTTATATTTCTCGGTGAATACTTGATAGATAGATATGTTTCCTATGTATTTTATATACATATAATATATTGTTTGTGTGTTAATATGAGTCAATTTAGGAAGAACTTGTACTTAAATATGATTTATTTGTTTTTGCATGTACAAGTGGTGAGTTTTAAGGCCTTAGGAGTGTTGTCGATAATAGATTAGGAGTTGACTTATGAGAAGTTGATATTTAAATAATTAAGAGATCACGCATGATATTAAAGGTTAAAGATCAATCCACATAGAGGTGAAGATATCAATTGTCATACAAGAAAGATTGTGTACATATAAAAATTGGTGTCAAATTTAAAACAAATCAAAGTTTGAAAAAATGATGTTCGTGCATATATGTACGAAAGGGTTTCTAATAGAACAGGAGTGTTTTGCCCTTTAGGATTTGTGGCGTTTGTACAACCACCTATGGATATAAATAGAAAGTTGGTCTAAATCATAAGATATTTTTTTAAAAAAAGAGAAAATATTAGAGTTTAGACTAAGTTATGAGTTTAATCAAAAGTTGAGAGATGACTGTTTTGTATATACTTTATAGACATATTTTGATAAAATAAAGCTAATATATTTTTAAAAGTTTGTCAACTTTTAAGATTTTTGTCAAGATTATTTTCTCTAATTACAAGCGGTGAGACTGATATCTAGGTGATGGTCGGACTAGGTAGAGCAAGCTAGTTGAACATAGCAGTCGGATGGACTAGTAATAAGAGAGTGATCAGATTGACCATATTTTAACGGTCTGAGATTTTGAGTACAGTAAAAATAAAAATAGTTTCATCGATGTAAATTTTAATTACACAAAAAAGTTTTGTTTTTTTAATTATACTGTTCACTTATCTACTCTAGGCTTTGTTTTGATCTTTTTTTCACCAATTTAGTGTCAATTAGTAACTTCTATAATTGCGCATCTGGGCTAAATATGCATTCGGTTGGAATTAGCAAAACTATGTGCGGCAAATATGATATCTTTGCTTTCTCTAAGAGCACTTTCAACAAGATCCTAAACACATCTCTAAGTAGTGTTTTTAGATGATGAGAAGAAAAAAAAATAACAGTATGCCTACTAGAAGCCTAAAATAGGAACACCCCAAATTCCTCCTTACAGCCCCCTTTCCTGGTGGCTCTACCCACAGCCCCCATCCGATTTTCCTTTTTTTTTGGCACGTCTGGACTTTTCCTCTACGCGCGCGGTCTCTCCTCCCTCCTTTGAGTGCACTGCGACTCTCCGGCCCAATTTCCGCCGGTTTTGGCTCCTTCCGCTGGCCTCCCCGACCTACCGTCCAGCTCAGGTGAGATCCCACTGTTGTCTCCTACTCGTCGGCGACCCTCGCTGGAGACGGAGGAGAAGCTCCTGCATCAATGAGCACACACTCTGTTGCTCAACGCAAACACACTGGAACACTAGAGATTTTTGATGCTGCTGACAATGTCAATGCTTTCTGACTCTGTATTGCAGTATAAGTAAGGACTCTACACACGGCCACAGTCGCTACCACACACACCATGAACGCCGACTGGATCGCGCCATCCCACGATCGAGCCCGTGCTATGTGCTCCACTACGATACACGAACGGAAATAAACGGGCTTCTATGAATAGGACAGGAACATGGCCGAGCCAGGATTATCTAACAATCTCCTCCTAAGACTTGCTCGGCTCACTCAATGTCGATGACGTCACATCACCGGTGCTCTTTCTCTCGTCAATGTCTCCTCCTAAGTCGTTGTCGCTGTATCCCATCAGCGTGTAGCCAGTCAGCTTGGCATCGGTGCTGCTACACTTGGGGTAGTGGATGCTGAAGTCGATGGTGCCGACGATGTAGCGCAGAACGTGCTTCACATCGACGAAGTGCTCCTGCTGAGGTTTCTCCATAAACCGGCTTACATAGCCCACCGCGAACGTGATATCTGTCCTTGTATGGACCAAATAGACACAGGCTCCCCACCAGGCTTCTGTACATTGTCGCATCGACCTCTAGCGTTGAGCTCATGGCAGAGAGCCTCAGTTGCCTCCATCGGTGTGTGACATGGGTTGCAGGTTACCATGCCCGCCTTCTCCAGCAGCTTGCGAGCATACGCTGCTTGCCCGAGTGTGATGGCATCCCATCCTTGCTTGACTTCTAGCCCGAGGTAGAAGGACAAGAGTCTAAAGTCGCTCATCTTGAACAGACGGCGCATCTGCTCCTTGAAGGCTTCGACGTCCGTTAGCTTCACTCCTGTGATGATCAAGTCATCGATATAGACTCTGACCACCATGCATGGCGCCGTGGCGCTCTTGGTGTACATGTCGTGCTCACTGCTACACCTGGTGAAGCCTAGCTCACACAGGCTATTGTCTAGCTTTGCGTTCCATGCCCTTGACGTCTGACGAAGCCCATACAGTGCTTTCTTCAACCTCAGCACCTTCACTTCATGCCCTATAGAGATGAAACCCGGCGGCTGCCAGACATACACCTCCTCCTTGAGGTCTCCATTCAGGAACTCTGACTTGACGTCATATGACGGACAAGTCAGCCCTTCTGAGCAGCGACAACAAGCAGCATCCGCACTGATTCCATGCATGCAACCGGGCCAAGACCTCATCATAATCGATTCCCGGCTACTAGATGTATCCCTTGGCAACGATGCGGCCATGTGCTTGACGATGGCGCCCTGCTCGTCGCGCTTCAACTTGTACACCCACTTGAGGCTGATCGGGCGATGGCCGTGGGGAAGGTCGACCAGTACCCAAGTCTTATTCTCCTCAATGGACGCCATCTCCTCCATCATGGCTTTGCGCCACCACGCATCGCCCCTTGGCTCCTCGAATGTAGCTAGCTCGTCATTGCCGCTAGCCTGAAGTAGCTCCTCGTCAACCACAAATTCCCGCTCCACCAAGCCAGGAATCTCTACGGGTCCAAGCACGTTGTCTAGTGCCCCGAACCATAGAGGTGCGTCATCGTCGTGGTCATTGTCGAGGTCTGCAGCAGTTTTGGGTGGCAACACGAACCCCATAGGCGTCGATGGTGCCAGCATCCTGGCTCTAGTAGGCATTCTTGCCCCGATCGGCATGTGCGTGGGTGTCCCTAATGCATCAAGTACTGACCCCACATTGCTCGCTCCTGCTGCGTGGGCTGAGTCCTGCAAGCCTCCGTCTGTAGGTACAGTTGGAGCCCCGTAATGGAACGGTGCCGTTGTAAACTCGACGAAGAACGGCTCTGACTCCATTGTGCCAGGCTTTACGTCGCCACGCCAATCCCATGCCTTGGCCTCGTTGAACACTACGTCACGCGATATAGTCATGCGCCTAGTGTCCGGGTTGTAGAAGCGATACGCCTTTGACCTCGGCTCGTACCCGATGAACACCATAGGCGTGGAGCGGTCATCTAGCTTCTTCAGATGCGGTCCAAGGACCTTCACGTGTGCCACATAGCCGAAAGTACAAAGGAAGTGAGCAGAAGGTTTGGACCCATACCATGCTTCAAACGACATTTTTCCTTCGACACTCTGCGTTGGCAATCGATTCAGGATGAACACAGCTGTGTTCACCACCTCCCCCCACAACCAGCCCGGCATGCCTTTGGCCTTTAGCATGCTCCTGGCCATGCCCAGCACGGTCTGGTTGCGCCTCTCCACCACCTCGTTCTGCTGGGACGTGTATGGGGGCAGTGAGATGGCGTTGGATCCCTTGCTCGGCGCAGTACTTGGCAAATGCGTTCACCGTGAACTCCCCGCCATGATCAGTACGGAGTGTGCCCTACTTTAGCTTCTGCGCGCACCTAGAGCTGGACTATGGCCACCGCGGCTTGGTGTTTGGACGCCAGTAGGACAAGCCACATGAAACGTCTCTTGTCGTCGACGATGAGGAGGAACAGTAGCTTCCCGCCGGGCGTCTCCGGTGTGATTGGACCACATAGGTCCACGTGCACCAGCTCGAGCAGGTATAGCGCATGATATTTGCTGGCCACCGAGAATGGGCTCCTCCGCTACTTCCTAGCAAGGCATCCATCGTAGACTTGATCAATGTGGTCGATTGGCGCAGACCCCACACCATGCTGTCCTTGGAGAGTGCCCTGAGCCCCTAGAACCCAAGGCGTCCGAACCTGGCATGCCATTGCTAGGCCACCTCAGTACTCCGCGCAGCGAGACATACCAGTTGATCGATGTTGGTGTCAAGGACGTATAGCCAATTCACCATCCTCTTCACCTTGACTAGCAACCGCTGCTGTCGGTCCCAGATCCTGAGCACTCCTTTCTCAATGAACACGGTGTGCCCATCCTTGTCAGGTTTCCCAAGGCTAATGATGTGCTCTGTCAGCCGGGGAATGTAGTAGACCCTAACCAGCACCTGGTGCTCCCCACTCTTGCACTTGAAGAGGATCTTGCCACAGCCTTCGATGGCGACCACAAAGCCATCGCCAAACCGCATAGTGCCGCGAACGCTGGTGTCGAGGTCAGAGAAGGCCAAACGCTCTCCCGTCATATAGTTTTTCGTGTTGGTATCTAGCATCTAGTGCTTGCAACCGCCGCTGCCCTTCTTCTCGAGCTGGACGAACAACTTGTTTTCCTCGAGGTGGATCTCCGGCAGCGTGGCCAGGAGCGCCTCCAAGGCCCCAGCAGATGCCAGCACCACGAGCGCCATGGGCTCTGAATTCGATTCACCAAACATCTACCAAGTGACGCCTTCCCCCTCGATCTAGATCAAGAGCCTATCACTTGTGGTTGATGATGATGCGTCATCGATGACGGAACTAGGAGGGGATGAGGAACACCGATGGAGGCAAACCCTAACATCAGCGCCCCCTTAGTGGGCTCCTCCTCCCCTTGGGCCGTGTGGGCCGCCTCATCCTGCTTCTTCTTCCAGCACTCACGAGCCCAATGGCCCGCCTTCCTGCAGTACTTACATTTATCGTTGGTGACTTTCTTCTGCTTCGAGTTCCCACCGGTGGGCTTCAGTGGCCACGACCCACCTGAGTTCCTAGCCTCCCGGCCGCGTGACCTACCTCGGCCCCGTCATTGGCCTGATGACGATGATGAGCGCTTACAACTCGAGCCTCCGTCGGTGGAGAGCTGAAGTCACGACGCCACGCGCGCCACCAGCTCGTCCTCGGACAGGTTCAGCTTGGCTGCCGCCCTGCCGCTACTGTCCCCGTCGAGGTCGTGGTGCTCCCCCATCGCCTTCAACCGCATGATCAACTCCTCCACCAAAACCTGGCTCAGATCAAGGAGAGTCTCGATCGCCATCGCAATTTGTGAGTACCTCGCCGGGACGACCTGGAGAAACTTGTGCATGACATCCTCGTCCTTGATCTCCTCCCCTAGGACTGCCAGTTGGTGCACAATCCAGTTCATGTGGAGGGCGAAGTCGTTGATGGATTCCAAATTGTGGAACCACAGCGCGTCAAACTCCCGCTAGAGCATGTTCGCCTTGGCGTGCCGCATCCCTCAACGCCAACGTGCCTGGTGCGGAGTGCGTCCCACACCACCTTCGTTGATGGCTTAGTTGCCATTGAGCCCATCATCTCTAGCGGCATGACCTTGGAGATCAATTCTAGCGCCATGTTATCATCGGTGAAGTCCTCATCAACGGCGATCTTGAGGCTCACGACCTCCCAGAGGCCACGAGCCTGGAGCATGACCTTTATGAGTGCCGCCCAGTTGAAGTAGTTCGTGCGGGTGAGCGTGGGGTACTGTCCGCTCCCGCAAACCTACTTGGTGACCCGGTGGATCACCAGGTTCCTTCCGTCGCTGCCAGAGCCACTCCCCGGCTCTGGCATCGCACCCCTATGGCGGCGACGAAACGGCGAAGCTGACCAACCGCGTGGCATGAGCGCTAGCTCGATGGCGTGATCGCGAACCCAACGGCGGTGCCTTGCTCTAATACCTACTCGCCAACGACCCTCATCGGAGACTGATGAGAAGCTCCTGGATCAATGAACACACACTCTGTTGCTCAACGTGAACACACCGGAACACAGGAAATTTTTACAATCGTAGCATTTTCTGACTATGTATTGCAGTATAAGTAAGGGCTGTACACACGGCTATAGCCGCTGCCACGCACACCACAAACTTCAATTGGATCGCGCCATCCCACGATTGAGCCCGCGCTATGCGCTCCACTACGAAGCACGAACGGAAATAAACGGGCTGCTAAGAATAAGAATAGGATAGGAACGTGGCCAAGCCAAGATTATCTAACACCCACGGGGGTGCAATGTCGTCCTCCCCAACCCTCTCCCGCAGGCTATCTTCCTCCGGCCCTCCAAGATCCTCCGGCAACTGGCTTCGCCCAACAGCCACCCTCCCACGGCAGCTCTGGGCCCACGCTTCTCTGCTGCCGCATCGCCCTCACATCCCATGGCGGCTCCAGAGACGGGCTCAGGTGAGCCACTGGGTTCCATCACCTACCCACCCCCACGCTCAGGTGACCGGCTCAGGCCCACGCTTTTCACCTCCAGACACATTAGGAGCACTTGATCTAATCCTGTGAGCTCTACGATGATACTACTCCAGTCACATTAGGAGTAAATAGATTTGCCCTACTACTCTAAAAACTATCCAGGAAGTTTAAGGGTCAATCAATAGATACATGGCTTGAAAAGTTTTTTTTTGGAGATCAAGTAAATTTCATTACCCAGCTTTTGGGAGTCAATAACAGTTGTTCGTCTTCAAAAGTTTTACTGCAAGAGCGTATCTTGACATTCTTGTTGAACTTCTACATATATGTCCATCCGAAGCAATGAAAATATACAAGAACATAATTAGGTGTGCACTGGTGATTTCATACTCAAGCATTCTGTTCTGCAAAAAAACATGGTTGAAAGCAGCAAGTTAATTGCTTTTGGAGTCATTGGTCTTTTCTTCCGCTAGACACACTTGTTTATGAGTTCATGCCCCTGGGAAGTGTGGAATCACTCCTATTTTCGAGTAAGGATAAATCTGTTGTTGATAAACTGTTTGCCTGTTTTCTGAATGTTGTCTTCATTATGATTGTCAGTCCATTTCACTCTCATAATCTAGCACTTTAACCTTTGATTACATCATGAGTTCAACATCTAGTGCGAATGTGGAACCGATGAATCACAATCATTTTTTTCTTTTAGATACTGCATGGCCGATGCGATCAATTATGTATTATTATATGTTCATTTAAGATCAACCACAGTATTTGTTGATTTGTTCAACTACTAATATATTTACTAATACAGAGGTAATGGTGCCACTCCCATGGTCCACCAGAATGAAAAATTGCACTTTGTGCAGCAGAAGGACTTGCTTTTCTACATGAAACTGAACTTGTGCTGCCATTGTAGACATCCCTCACACTGAACAAAACAAAGGGCATTGCCGGATTGGTATCTGAAGCCTAAATAAGCTCCTATACTTCCACTTCACTTGGCCAATGTATTGTTTTTGGAAAAGTAGAAACTAATAACCCAAAGCCCGTGGGACAAGTTGAACATAGAATAAATTTTGCTTCACTGGGCTGCATTTTTATGTGGATTCTGATGATGATAATTTAAACAGGCAGTTTTACCTACTGAATTATTGTTTTTGTACTTCCACAATGCTTCGCAATGTTTAAAAATTTTGAATTTAAATTTGAATTGTGGTGTTTGAAATTATGAATTTAAACATGATTGAATTCTATGTGTCAGAAATATTCATATGTGTATTATTTTGGTGTTAAACTAAGTGTAAACATGTAGTGTATGTTGAAATAAAAAAGAAAATGAAATAGGGCCTAACAAATGGGGCTGTTGCTAGAGTTGGACTCATTTTTGAACTTAGAAAATGGGGTCAGCCCCCATTTAGCCTTTATGAGTTTTAAAATAGGGGTTATTGTTGAAGATGCTCTTAGGGTTGTTAATATATTCTGAAAAGCTCTTAATTAAGCTTTTTAGATGAACATTGCTACAAATGTGTATGATAAATGTTGTTGGTTTCTCGGTACGCCATATGGGCTTTCATTCCCTTTATTCCATTTTACCTGATCCTTTCCTGCTTCTATGTTGGACCACGTCATAACATCAATATGAGCCATTGGATGAGGAAGAGAACAAACGAAGTATGTGACATCCGACCAAAAGAGATTAAAAAACTAGAGGGTATGGGAGAGTTCTATGACACAGTAGTTTCTCCTCCTAATCGTTGCCGCGACCTACAACCGCACCACTGCCATCTCTGTATTCCATACCACCGGAGAGAGGATCCGGTCATTGGTGAACGGATCTAGCAACCATAGCTCGAAAAGGCAGCATGGGATGATGAGGTGGCGACAATGGTGAGGACAAGGTGGAGGGGCAAATGGAGGTAGGGATGAAAATAACATATCGACGATGGTGGCAAAACCTTGGATCTGACTATGTATATACAACATTCACTTCTTCCACATGTGACCTGCCGTTGCCTTAGCAAGAGGAGGCCAAAAGGTAGCGACACCATCCGTTGGGATGCCAAGTAGCGACATCGACCCTAGCAGCACATAGTGATAGAGATGCTAATGGAAGAAAAGAGAGAGAAAGGAGAGAGAAGAACCAAAGGAGGGGAGTAGAGAAGATGAGGCAACATCAATGGTGGGTGGCTTGTCAGCTAGCTAGGAGCTAGGCGACATTAGAAGCACAAGGAGAAGATGAGAAAAAAAGAAAGGGAAAAAGGAGAGAGAGAAAGAAGAGAAGGAGAGAAGGAAATGGAGGAAGAAATAAAGTGATAAAGCTTAATTTTGTAATTTAATCCTTCTGTAAAATTTATTTCACAAATAAACCTTCAATCTCATATGTAGCTATTTTGAAAAGTCATATTAAAAAAACATATTTATGAATGCATCCATTTCTCATTTACTTAACGATAAGGCTTGAAAATTAGAGTTTTTAAGAAAAGTTCTATTTTAAAACAATCTAAAATTGAAAAATACAATATGTTACAAAACGATACATCTTAATAAATAAGTTATAATTTTTTTTGAAAATTTAACATATTTTGATAAAATCAATTGACAGGTTCAATAAAAAAAGTCCTGATGGTCCAAAATTTACAAAACGACATTAATTCAACTAATTCCGCATTTAATATTCTGAAAAAAATTAACTTTAATGGAACAGTTACGGCTGCGTGACCGTGCCATATAAGTGGCGTGTAGTACCCAAATACACTAGGTCATCACCTCAACCTTTTATATATAACAAAATGGATAAAAATAGTAGGAAGAGAATGCTCATTTGTACGCTAGAGAATAGGCTATGGAAAGAAAGAAGTTATCTTCCACATATCTTGTGTATCCATTTTTCCTCTTTATTTATACACCCGTTTGGACAACTGGACTACCGGAAGTAGCAGGGATTGTGTAAAAAGTTATCAGCACCGCATTCTGCTGGATGCCGAGGTAGAAGAAGATAGAGAACCCCTTGATCTCCTTTGAATCTCACTGAATGGATTACAAAATTGGATTCTCCTCGCACTCGTTCCGTTTTTGTCACTCCCGATGAACAACGCCACCGCTGACTGGGGAGTCACCGGCGAATGCCGATTGGCATGTTCCAGGCACCGACCGTTGCGACGCAAGCGCCTCGATGGGAACAGGACGCGTGCCGTGGCCGCAGTGGGCACCAGCTCTGGCAGCAGCGCCACAGGCGCCCGCTCGTCGCGCCATCCGTGCAGCCCACCGGCCGCGCCCTGGAACGGCGCTACACCGACCGTGACCGAGGGCTGCTCGCGTGCGCCGCTCGCCGGCTGGCCGCAATAGCTGCGCCCATTCCTGGACGCACCACGCCGCACTGCCAGCACCGTGCCGAGGCACCGCCTAGCCACACCGCGCTCCACAGAAGCGGACCAGCGGGCAAGACAGAGCGGTAGATCGCGCGCCGAATCGGCTGACCGCAGCGACAGGCGCAACTGGCCACGACCAAAGAATGCGCAAGCGGGCACGCGCCGAAGCGGCAGGCCGCGCGCCATGCCAGATCGCGCCCGCTGGCCGTGCTGTGGTCCCGCGCCGCCTTGTCAAGCTCTCACCACGCAAGTGCCAGGCCGCATCGTCACCGAGCCGCCCGCCACGCCAGCACCACGCGTCGTCGTCGACCGGCCTCGTCTCGCCGGGACTCACTGGGGCCGCTCGCGCATAATGGCTGCGCCGTGACCGCGCGTTAGCCGCGCACGCCGGCTGCGCTGCCAAGCCACGCCATGGCGAACGCGTGTCGGCCGCATCATGGCGCACCGAGCCACGCCACGCCGTACCGTGCCGTGCTCCGGCCTCGCCATGCACCGGTCGCACAGGGAAAGAAATAAGAGAAGAAAGGAATATGAAAGAACGGAAAGAGGAAGAGAAAAGGAAGAGAAAGGGAAGAAAAAGGAAATGATTTGGTAATTTTTTTCAAAAGGTGCCTCAGATTTTATGGAAATTGCGTACCAAACTCCCCGTATGGAGCTCTTTTGCGCATAGAACCTTGTATTGTTAGAAAACTCCTATTTTACCCCTCCACGGCATGGAATCTAATGAAATGGCCCCTGTATTTTGCAGATTTCACCAAAATTTCGAATCATAGCATAGATGGCTTAGGAATTACGAATTTGAATTCCATTTTAGCATTTGAAGCATTTTATTACTGTTAATTGAGATTGGACATTTCATTTTCGGTATTCATGTGAACTTATGTATTTTTATGCCTCTTTTGTATCTCTTTTATGTATTCTAGCATTTTGATTAAGTAATTAGTATTTTTTTCCTATGCATAAGAAATTGGAATATTCATAAAATAAATATATCCATCATATTACGACCTTGTTACCAGAATTAACCAAATTATTATTTTCTATTATGCAATAGATGCCAGAAATCACGAATAAGAAATTCGTCGTGCGAGCCCAACATGGCCAAAACTACCTTACCTAGGCATTCAATGTTAAGATCGCGCTTGGGGCCAAGAAGCTCCACCAGACGATTGGCATGGGCACATCGTAGGATCTTGTGGCTACCCCTAATGAGAACTATCAAACATTGCACTTCCTACGACACTACCTCTACGCTAGGCTCAAGAATGAGTACATGGCAATTATGAGCCTATTTGTTGTATGCTATGGCACTAAAGTATGTAACCCATGTCATACTTCTAGGAAAAGCTCAAACAACCTTCAACAAAGGGATACCTATACTCAAAACTGACATAAGTGGGTAGGTAGTGAATACCTAGGGGTGGATCGTGCTTGAGAAGCAATTCTAAAAGCTGAAGTACACCATCTTGCCCTACACAAAGTAGGAATGGGTTCGCTTGAGGTTCGTTGACTTCAATAACATCATGAAGTGGATTTGTACCAATCCCCTCTATGGCAAGGGGGTCACAGACGAGGAGAATATTTATAAGGTGCTCTCCACCTTCCACACCAATGTCGGGCAGAGTGCTCGTAAATACATAAAAGCAACATACAAGGAGTATGATGAGATGATTGACATCTAGCAGGTTGTCATGCCACATGGTGAGGTTCTATGTAAGAACTTCATCTCCCAGCTACCAAAAAAGTGTCACTCTTAAATTCAATACTAGTAGCTACAAAATCCACAAGCCCTTCCAAAGGAGGAGGACCAAGATAGGTGGGACAAAGGCACCCAAGAAGGCATAGGTAAGAGCTTTAAATGCCTAGGAAGCATAGGGAGACAAAGGTAAGCAGGAAGCCAAGCCACCCCACAATGAATGGGTCACTAGAGCCGTATTTGCGAGGAGCCCCCAACACGGCATCGATGCATACCAAGTCAAGTAGAAGACCAAAGCGCTCGTAAAGGTGCACTTGGTTGCGGTTGATTGTGTTGTAGGGGTAGATACCATGGCAACCCCCTCCACCACTACTCCACTTGACATACTCGCAACTACCTATTCGTGTGCGCTGATTGGTCCACTGGGTTGGATGATGGAGGTCCAATGAGATACACCCGAATACACCAAGGATTGAGAGATCTACTTAGCTCTAGTGCAAATCTTTTAGCTTCGAGGTTCCACCGGGCATGCCAAAAGAATGTTCATGCACGCTGGAATCGGTCTATCGGGTTGGCTGATTGAGGTCTGATGTGATACGCACGAACACGCGAAGGCCTAGGAGATCCGCTAAGCTCCAATGCAGGTCCTTCGACTTTGAGATCTCACTGGACGTGCCAAAATATATGTTCGCGCGCGCAGATTAGTCCACCGGGTTGGCCGATGAAGATCTGATATGATGGCACTTGAACACGCGAAGGCCTAGAAGATTTTTTTAGCTTCAATGCAGGTCCTTCGACTCGTTGGAGTCTTCAAGTTATTGGAGTTGTGGGCGTGCTAGTCAATTTAAACTCTAATTGATAACGAAGATAGATAGAGTTAAATCATTGAGCTAATTGGCCGATAGGCCGATATAGACTCTTAGTATCGGTTGGATATGCCGATAGGGTTAAGATAGCCATCGACTGTGAGTTTAATATACTCCTACTATCGACTGGTTGCCGATAGGGGCTGTAGGACTCATACATTGGCTAGAAAGTCGATGACGGTATAGGTAAATAGCAAGAAATAAAATAAAAGATACATCGGCTATGGAACCAATGATGTTATGAATAAAATATACAATAAGCAGTAGAAAGTGAGGTCCGATCTTCCAAAGAGGCGAGACCTAGCAACCATTGATAACGGTACTATTAGAGCCAAGTTTAATAGATTAGACTGAACTGAGACAGTATAAGGCTGAGGCTAATAGCACCGAAACGACGGGAGCTAGATTGGACGTATTGACGAAGGAAACGGGTGAACCCATCGGCTGCTATCGGCTACGAGTCTGATACGAGCATATGAATAAACTCATTGGCTTAGCGAGCTGATGAGAGAAACAAAACCTACTAGATCTCGATGCCAGCCCTATTAGACATGACCTTGATAGATCGGACCAAACCAAGACAATGTAAGGCCGGATCAAATTGAACCAGATCGATCACTAGCAAATTAATGGGCAATATATATATATATATATATATATATATATATCAGCTGAAAAGCCGATACACTAGGCATGATGATGGTAAAATCTACTATCAATAGTCTAGTAGGTCAAATCTAACTGATGCAGCATAAGACTGATAATGGTAAAAGAATCTCGATAAGCCGATAGATCCCACGTGAACGTGATGTGATATATCTGATCGGACTAAGAGGTCAGACCTAACTGATATAGCCTTAGACAGAGTAGATATGCAAGCATACGTTTCATGCTTGTTTGAGTAATAGCAAGGAGATTCCCCAATATCATGCTAAGAATAGCTAGGATTTCCAGAAGAAGATGCCATTCGTTTGATGAGAAATAAAAAGGAATATCGAGAATTCGCGTGGCTGAAGCTGAAGCAGCAACTTTCGAAGTAACAGAAAGAAAAGCAATGACTGGAGTGGGGAAGTCAGAGTCGAAAAGAGGATTCCTCGCTTCTTTCTCTCATGCAAAACCGTGCATGAGACTTTCATCTCGCACGGCTCCTAAGTGATAAAAGAAAGAAGAACGTATCTTCTTTCTTTTTTGATTACCTTCCTCGTGTATGTATAAGACCGAATCCACACACTAGGATAATAGTGGGACTTATGTCTTTGTTGTAGTTCAAACCTAACCGATACAGTCCTGCGTCAGGAGCTAGAACCCACCGGTAAAAATCTAGATAAACTAGGGTGGTTATGCACCAAGTTTGTATTTTTGTGAAGATAATTTATAAGGTTTCAGGGGGTCTAAATTTATACCGTAGGGTTACACGACTCCTACACAAATACAGGACAAACTTTCCTAATGATAAAAAGAATATATCTTAGACATAAAAGGAAAAATAATTAACTTATCTATCTATAAGACATATTTTAAAAAGATATAAAAATAATTAACTTGTCTATCTATAAGACATATTTTAAAAAGATATAAAAAAACACCCTGTCGTGGCTTTCACGATTCCTCCTTAGAATTGGTCTCATCTGGATAATCTTACATCTTTGATTGAATCGAATCCATCTTCATCTATCCAATCAACTGTTTTCCTGTATCAATTAGCCTCTTTTTATAAGCCGATTGGTTCTTCAATCTTGTCTATAGAGCTTACCAAATTTTGGTGTTAATACTACCACAATCATAGCATGTAAAGAGAATGTCATGCAGGAGTGAATCTTCATACAGACAGACACTTTCTTGGATTCCATTTAGTGCTTTGCACAACTTTGAGTAAGGGATGTTGTAAGCTCTACAAGAGCATAACATTTATTTTGTGATTTCCCTTGCATGGCCAAACTTATTTCCAAAATTACTGCATATTGCTCTACTATAAAGTTTTACTCCTTTTGCAAAAGTGATGTTGTACTTTATTGCCATAAATCATATGCATAGCCTAAATTAGAGAGAAAATGTACATTCTGGACAGAAGCACTACAAAAGATAAATCTTGAGAGATTCAGTCTATGAGTGTCAAAGTATTAGATATTGCATACCCTACGGACATGCACATACGATGCCTGAAGTATAGGACGCCCTATTATGTCCGACTAGCTAGGGACTATGAGACTTTGCTTCTCATGACAATATAGCTATGACCATAAGGGAGAGAAGGTCCATCCTTCTAGCCGAGGGGCTAGGGATATTTTCACAATACCTATGATGATGATGGAACTTGCCTATTTTCTTAGGAATTTTTTACCGATAATTTAGCCAGAGGCTAGGGGATGTATATATATTACACGTAGTTGGAACTATTTTGTTCTAACACGAAGTAATCAGATTTAGCAAAAATATGATTGACATAACACATAGTAGAAAATACTTGTTTTTAATATACATAATGGTACTTATGTCCATTACAAGTTTTTGCAAGTACATTCGACTTTTTATGACAATTACCATGAAGAATAAGGCCATCCCACAGTGTAGAAAACGTGCTCTGCCAGGACCATCGACCTAGCCACCGATTCAATCTCATTAGTCGACCAATGAGATCTGGCGAAGCCGCCTGGAGAATGTTGAGGTTGAGAGATGGAAATCTTTCTTACATGTAGACCAAGACGTGGGCCACTGTAAACTAACTGGCCATCTTGATCTCCACTCGAAAGCATTCTTTTATGTAATCAAGCAGCCTATGAAGTCACCCATAGGATTTTAAGATCCAATCTAAATAGACTCCACTAGAGGTGATCTTTCAATACGAAGATCTTGGCAGGCACAGTTGAGCACCTTGCATGCTCATTCAAGATATGCCTGAAACTAGATGTCCATATCCTTAAGAATAGCCAGTTCTTGCCCCCAAGGTGATCTTATCGAATTTAGCTCTCAAAAATTGCACTCTGCCCCAATCTTTCGAGGATTGCACTTTTTTGTTTGATAAGGTCACAAATTTCTTGGACGACTACATAAATTCAAGATTAGCCCCAAGAAATACTCTGGAAAGAGTACGAAGTAAGGGACCATAGTCTTATTGGGGTATTGGTTCTTAAAGAAGGATAGTTTGGCTCCATGGGACTTGACCACGTTGCTAGTCGACTTCAAGAATTGGCAAAGGAGACCGACACGCATAGCAGAAGACCAAAATAAATACATTGCATATCCAAGTACATTCTAAAGTTGACATCTATCACAAGGTAGACTAGAAATGATAAAACAAAAATTACTTGGTGTAGCCAAAGAACTCGGTTACGGCCTAGCCAGCACCGTCCAGCTTCTCCATAATGGCCTCACACTCCTCTTTAGGAATGCCCTTAGCCACATACTTCCCAACATCCATTCCTGGATGATGATGAATCACACAAGCAAGGGCGTGCATAACCTTGGTGTGGAGGGCTCCTCGAGCGTCAACGGCTACCTTGTTAGCATTTTTAAGGGGAATTTTCTCTATCTCCCTGATTAATTCGCCGATCCTTGCCAAGACGGATACTTCATCCGATAATTGTAGGGGTTGATGCTCTGGCCTAGTTCCTTCGCCACCTCGTTAAACATGGTGAAGTTCTTCTTAAGGCCTTCTCCCAGATCCTCCCGCTTCCACCATTCCTCTTCTACGGTCTGCTCCCCCTTCTTGTGAATCTCATCTTTCTCCCTTATCAGGAATCAGAGACACATGTTGTCGAACTTAGAGGTGGCCAGCTCGCCCTCCAGGGATGAGATCTTCTCCTTGGTAGTGACAAGCTTGACCAGCAACCTGTCCACCTTAGAGTTGGCAATAGTGGCCTAGTGCATGATCACCTGGAAAGCTTCAACTAGCTTGGATTGGTTGAAGACGGTGTTGCCAAAGGTGACCAGCACTGTGCTTGGAGGGGTAGAAGAGGAAGAGGAGGACAGGTGCAGGAGTAGATGATGACAATGGTCAGCTAGTTGTTGACCTCTGTCTTCTTCCCCACACTCTAGTTGAAGGAGGTTAGAGTTATCCTACATAAATAAGGAGTCTAAGACAATGAACTGTAGTTAGAATAGACTAGCCAAGTTCACCCAGAAAGACGAGTTTCCTACCTAGCCCATCCCTTAGGAGCAAAGCTGATTGGCATCATGTGTCATGACATGTTGATCTTCAAATCCTAGCAACTACTAGCTAGAGCAGGAAGCAGTGGCAAGGCCTGACTATTCATGTAGCAAGATGTGCAGGGTGAGAGTGCTGCGACAGATCCAGGCCTGTCTGGTTAGTGACATAAGTGAGATGACTGAGAAAAATATGTCTGTGTGGTAGTAAATATGTGATAATACTTGCCTGATCAGGCACACACAATGTCTTGTTGGTTGAAGGCCTAAGCCTGAGATAAAACGTGTCTACATTTGATTGTGACAAGTGTTAACACTGAGAGATTCAATGGAGCAGAACCAGACACGCAGCCTGAGTCAGGAGAGCAATTTCTGTGGCCTGGGCCTGGCTGCATGCTGCCTGAGCTTGGGAGGTCATCAACACTCAGGTAGGCTTCAGGCCGGGCAACTCTTCTCCAGGACCGCAACACACCCGGAAATACGGAAGGAGGTGGAGAGAAAAGGGGAAAGGGGATGAAATTGTTCCCAGATTAGTGCTAATCGACGTGGCGAAAATCTAGAGCGACGGGTCCTCAAGGGATGGGAGTTAACTGCCGTGCCGCAGAGAATTTTTTCCCGAGCGAGTAGAAAACCCTCCCCAATGCTCATAGACGAAAGGCCATACACCCGTGTCTCCCTCTCCCCTCCACTCCCAGGCACACTCAGAGAGTAATACTGATCACTCCACAAGGAGGAAGAAGCTAAGCTACCTGCTGCGTTGGCGCAAGCTAGCCATGGTGGTCCTCGCTAACTCCTCGCCCAGGAAGCTACTGCATGGCGCCGGTGCTCGAGTCGACGCCGCCGACGCCGTCGGCATGAGCTTCGGCCTCGACGGCCTGTGGCAGCTCATCGCCGGCCTCTTCGCCAGCCTCATCCAACTGCTCGTCCTCCCGTTTCAGGCGCTCGCCGCGGCCATCGGCCACGGCTTCGAGGTCCTGTGGCATGCCATCCAGGGGTTATTCGCGAGCATCGTCGCCGGGCTAGGGAGCATGGCACACCTGCTCGTCCTGCCGTTTGAGATGCTATGGCACTGACTCCAGGAGGCTGTCGCTAGCATCGGCCATGGTTTCGAAGGCATGTGGCAGGGCATCCAGGGGTTCTTGGCCAGTATCCTCGCCGGAATCAGGAGCGCCACGCACCTGTTTGTCCTGCCGTTCGAGGCGTTCTGGGAGTGGATCCAGGCGGCCGCCGCCGGCATCAGCCACGGCTTCGACGGCAAGTGGCAAGGCATACAAGGCTTCTTCGCCAACCTCCTCTCCAGGCTCGCAGACGCGACACACGAGCTCGTCCAGCCATTCGAGGCGTTCTGGAAGTGGCTAAAGACCGAGGCCGCCAACGCCGCCGCGGACATCAGCTTCAGCCTCGACGGCCTATGGCCCCTCGTAAAGCGCCTCTACGTCAGCCTTCTCGCCACTCTCGCGGCCGCCGCCCACGAGCTCAGCCCGCTCCTTGAGTCGCTCTGGCGGTGGCTCCGTGCCGCGGCCTCCGTGGCGCTCCCTTACGTGCTAGTAATCGTCGCCGTCCTATGCGTCGTGGCACTTGTCTGGCTCTCCTGGCCATTCTTGTGCTCCGCCGCCGTGCTGATCGGACAGGCGTTCCTCAACGTCGTCACCTCCTGTTGCGAGCACTTGTGCTCCGCCGCCATGCAGATCGGCCTGGCGTTCGTCAGCGTCGTCCGCTCTTGCTGGCTGTCCTTGTGCCCCATCGCCGTGCAGATCGGACAGAAGCTCGTCAACGTTGTCTGCTACAGTGGGCGCTACTCGTTGGTCGCCGCCAAGTGGGTCGGCATGGTGCTCGTCCGAGTCCTCCACGCCTGCGTGCGGTGCTGCGTCCAAGGCACCATGAGAGCCCCGGGGGGCGCCGGCATGGTGATTTCGCGAGCAGCGTTCGAATCATCCCCGCAGCTTTATTTCCAGATACATCGCTTCGCCGGCACCGTGGTGGCCACCGCCGTCTTCTGCGCGTGGCCCGTCGCGTGGGTCTGCGCGGCACCGGTCGCCGCCCTCTTCGGCGCATGATGCACCTCTCTATACATTCGCCGTAATGTCTGACCTGTATTTGAGCGAGCGCGCCATAATAATGATGGGAACTGTGCTTATCAATGTACGAGCTATAATCCATGAGAAAATTCCCTACGTGTTTCAGAAAATTTGCTCAATCCTTAAATTTTGCTTTATTCTTTATATATCTCTAAGTTTTTGTCTTAATTCCATGTATACCATATCAAATTTATGCTGAGTTGAGAAAGAGGAGAGAGAAGAGAAGTAGACTGCAACATATAATCCAAAATATTTTATGAGAGAGTAATGTGGATTATATATTAATTGTATATGTATAGCTAACATACAGAAAGGATATTAGATAGCTATAGATGTTTTTCCAATAAGATATAGTCAAAACACTTAGCTCTATTATTAGATTTGGGTTTCTTCTCCCCTTCCGTTGTATAGCTCTTTCCATAAAGGCTATAAAGGATAAGTAAAAAATATACATAGACTAAAAAAGTGAATTTTCTCTTAGAGAGAAGTTAGCTTTTCACTTAAAAGTGATAGCTATGCTGAGTAGGCATGTTATATATAGATGTATTTATCACAAACTGTATTACTAGCAGTGATGCAAATGCACGGATAACAATGACTACTAGTACGTCTTCTATTATTCGCTTCCTTTTCAAATATATATGGTTTTATTCTTCTCAGCTCTTTTTAACATATATGTTGTTTTGTCTTTTCTTCCATATTAAATTTTGTTTTATTGTCTAAAAAAATATTTTTTTCTTTTCTTCCATATTTGCCCTCTGCCAAATAAATGTTGTCAATCTAACAAATAAAAGATTTATCTTTTTAATACAGTATAAATGAAAACAAGAAAAATATTATTTTTTCTTAATTCTTATATATAAGTCTAAATGTTTTAAATTCGGAATTAGAGAGACTGCATTTGTGGCACTTCTAAGGAACGATTAGTTGCGAAATAGCATGTTTTGGGGATATATGGGATTAATGGGAGAAAACATTTTGTAACTCACATGATTGATCTATTACACATTTTGAACTTCCATGATTGACTCATTGAAACTTTTAGTGACAGAAATTTTTTCTTGGCACATTTTCAACATAAAGTTTGACCAAATATAGGAAGCAATCCAAATAGTCAACAACTTCATTGCAGAGTATATTAATGTGATATGTCAATTCGTAGTATAAGTAGCATTTAGTAAAAAAAACCAGGCATATCAATATCTAAAATAATGTTTAGGAAGCACTTTTATAATGATGGTGTACTTCTCTGCATGATTACATCTATAAGGTTTAAATTCTAAAGTATATATTCACAATTATAGATCTATAGTAAATATTTAATTGGATTCATCAATTTATTGTTGGCTTTTACATGTATACGTGTTTGTACAAAATTTGGTAAGCGTTGTAAATAGGATTGGAGGGCCGATCGGTTTACGGAAGGAAGACGATTGATAAAGTGAGAAAGCCGATTAGATAGTTTGAGGATGAATTCGATCCATTATCCAGATAGGACCGACTCTGAGAAAAAACCGTGAAAACCACGGTAGAGTATTTTATCTCTATATAATATATCTTATGAGATAAATAAGTTTAATTAGTTTTGTTAATTTTTTAAAAATAGTTTCCTTTTATGTTTTGAAAATAACATCCGGAGGTTGTTTATAATTGTGTCGGACTCTTGTAACTCGAGAGTATAAATTTAGACCCTCTAGAACCTTATAAATCTTTAATCACAAATCAAATACAATCTCAGCGTATCGCCAACCTAGTTTATCTAGGTTTTTACCGATGGGCTCTAGTTCTCGACATAGGGCTGCATCGGTTAAGTCTAATCTTTAGCGAATGGGTAAATCCCGCCACTATCTTAATATATCTATTATGCCCAAAGCTACATCGGTTTGGTTTGATTTCTTAGTCCGATCGGTTTTATCACATCATACTCACGTAGTTCTATCGGTTTATCAAGCTCTCTTTACTGCTATCGGTCTCGTACTACATTGGTTAGATCCAACTTACTAGACTACTGATAGTAGATCACATTGTAGGTCGATAGATCTTTACGTGAACATTTCATTGGAATAGCTAGCCGATGAGTTATCCACATATTAAGCCTCATACCTAATGTATCGACTTCCCAGTCGATATACATTTATCTTTAAAGAATTCATCTCATCGGCTCAGCTAGCCAATAGGTTCGCTCATTCCTTCTATCCACGTGTCCGATATAGCCTCTCGTATCTTGGAAAGATCGGGTCTCACTCCTTATTATTCATCGTATATTCTATTCGCAGCGACATCAGCTTTGCAGCTGATAGCTCCTTTATTTTATTCCTTTCTATCTGTATATGCCTTCATCAGCTTTCCAACCGATGAACAGGCGTTACAACATCTAACAGATAACCAACCGATAGGAGGATTACATATACTACTCATCGACCATTGTATTCTAGAGCTCTATCAGCTCTGCAGTCGATGGGTCTGTTATCTTATTCCTCGTTATCTGTTTATGTCTCTATCACCAACCAGCTGATAGCAGGAGTCCGCGTAGTGCCTATCGGCTACTTTATTCCAAATTACCATCGGCTCTACAATTAATGTGTTTTTTTATTTCCTTCACCATCATTTGTTTACATCTTCATCGGCTTTCCAGTTGATGGACGAGTGCTTCAGTCTCTATCGATAACCAGTTGATAGTAAAAATGCATCAGACGTAACCGATGACTATCTCAACCTTATCGATGACCAACCGATAGTAGTAGTTCATATCGGTCCATTAATTGATTGACTCATCGGTTTATCTACTTGTTATTTATAGGGTCAAATTAATTGGCACGCCCATAACTCCAGTAATCCTGATGAAGGGAACTCAAACCCAAAGAACCTACACTGGAGTAAATCAAATCTCTTAGGTCTCGACGTATTCGCATCCCTCTATCGGACCTTCATCGGCTCATACTCGCTCACTCTCTCGATACATATCTCTACGTAGTCCGATCGGCTCTCGCATGTATGCGAACAATACATTAAAGTAAGCAATGGAAGAGCTAGAAAGATTTTTTATCCCAAACAAACTTAACATAGTATTTGCTATCGAAATTCTGTCTTCTATGTTTTTAGCGACATAAAACATCTATGGGTGGTGGCTTCTGGGTGTAAATATTTACAAAGTGGATTTTCCGTAAAAGTAAAAGGAGGGTGTCGTTAAAAATCAATTTTATATTAGTGTGTTTTATGTTAAATCCAAAGACACTGAGACGATTAAAATTGTATGGAGCGTGGAGGTGCGGACGCGTGTGGCGGGTTGTGAGGGGGGAGTGTTGTTGTACATGTCCCATGGAAGAGATAAACCTTCGCAAGTGAAACCACAGAGTCAGAAATGGCTGACTTAAAAGGTAAGCTAATGGCGTGCGTAAGTGCCACTGCTTTATAAATAATTTAAAGCTACGTTTACCTTTTTATTCTTTTCGAAAGCAGAAAGTAATTATTTTATGACTTCATACTACTGTCATGTTTCCACCGCTCCGCATCTCCGCTTCATTCTCCATTGTTTATAATGGATTTTAAGCCTAGCTATAAGGACTACGGTTCACAAATTGTTTGAATTTTATGGACTTTAGTTGCCCAGAGTTTGGAGTTAGCTCCCCTAAATTATTCGGGTTGTGTTGAATTAATTTCAAACGAAATTAATCGCATATTGCAAAATTCGTCATCTTACTGTGCTCACATTTTAATTCCGAAACGAGATTACAAATTAATCCTGATAAGGACAATATGTATTCTTTTGTGCAATTCAAACAAATATAAAAATCCAAAATGTTTAGAACTACATAGACTTTTTATATTAATGTTCTTCCAAAAACATGGAAGATCAGATTTATACATGAAAAACAAAATTAATAAATCAAACTGCAAAGGTAGATATAGTTTATGTAGTCATGGTTTTATTTTTCTTTCGTTATGTATAGATCAGATTTGATCTTGCATGTATTACACAATTATCAATACTATCTATAGTTTTTTAGAAAAAAAATCAATATCCATTTGGATCATATACGAGAAAAAAAAAGAGCATGCACCATGTTTAAGATCATATAAAAAAAGACTTTTATAGATACAGTATATTATAATTACTAAGTCAAGGTGAAAAGAGGTATAGAAGAAGACAAACTAAGATATAGAGAGAAAATAAGAGGATTTAAAAGAGTGACATATGGCTAAAAATTTATACTTGAATAAAAATGTTTAGAAATTAATTATTGATATGGTTGAACAAGATATTCTTATTAGAATTAACTTTAACCTAACTCAACTTGTTTAGAATTAAAAAGAATATATTGAGTTGAGTTAAGTTAAGATTAAAATCTCGGTCACTACACAGCCAAATCAAGACATTATTTAATCAAACTATGTTAAAAATATATGATAGTGTATTATTTTATGGTTCTCGAAGGCTTTGTCTATAATTTAATAAGTTTATACGATGTAGTAAGATTATGAGGTTTAAAAATATTTTTTAAGACAAAATCAACATATACCATTAATAATTTATTGATATTGTATTAAAAAGTTGTTTATCGTGCTATATGCCGCGTGGGAGAATCATTCGAAATGCAGTCAGAAAATACTATTAAGAACATAACTGTGTTTACTCAACAATGGCATCGAAGTCCTGCAGACATATAGGAGTGATCCCCACTAACTGCAGTTATTACTGATTTGCCTGCATTCTGGTTGATCCACATCATCCAATTTAACACCATCCGTTGGATGAAGCGCCAATGGTTTGATGCATCTGTTACCCTTCCGAGACAGCCCACATTTGAAGGCCCAATACACGCCAGCGCATGCCATCGCGTCCCCTCCCCTCCGCTCCCGACCCTGGTGCGGCAGCGAGCTCCCCCTGCAGCCGCCGGCGCCACCCTCCGCTTCCCCTCCTCCACCCCGACACCATGCCCGGTCCGTCCGTGACCCCATACCCCGCGGACGCCGGCGCCAGGCCGCACCCACCGCTCGGATCCATCGCCCTCCCCAACACGCCGGTTCCCTTCCCCGGGCAGTCCACCAAGGAACTCACCGCGCAGGCGCCTTACCCTCACCGACCGTGGCTATTCCTCTCGTCGCCTCCAGTCTGCTTGCCTCGCTTCCTCTCCCACAGCTCCTCGGTCTGCTCTCCTTCTCGGGGTGTTGCGAAAAACGGAAACCGCCGAACTCTCACCCTCCACCTCCCTGGTGAGCAATGGCCACCTACTTAGCATTTCACTTCAATAATCTTTCTTTTTAACTCCTGTAACTGATAGTCGAGGTGAGAGTCCAAACTTCATGGATTTATACTCACCGTGCACTAAGCCAATAGGCTGTGCTGCCTGTGCATGTGCCCTCCCCTCTTCTCTTTTGCAGCAGCAACACTCTCCCTTTTCCCTCTCGCGTTTATTGCTTTGTTTACACTGTTTGATTTGATCATCAGTTTGTTTCAATTTCGTTATTGTTTCCTTAGTTGCTTTCTAGATTCGGCTCATATATGTCATGTGATGGTTCATTTTTATGGTATGCCGTTGGATGGAAATATTTTCAGATGTCCATGCCATCATCTTGGTAAGCATGGGCCTTTCTATATCTGGTAATTCTCATCTCAAGTTTGTGCTTTTTATGGCGCTTTTTAACCCAATCGCACCAATATAGTTGACTTTTACTAACATGTGCATACTATCATCTTAATAGCTCGATCGTTTTGTCTCATCTGATCATGACGTTTGATTCTAGAAGGTTACCAATGGCCAATGGTGGACTGATAGTGGTTGCAGTTTTGCATTATTTGTATATATCACCAACAAAAATCATTACAATGAAACAGATGGATGGTTGGTTCAGTACAGTTCTCTCTTTTTTTTTACAAACAGCTAATAGTTCAGATTTATTCTGGCATAGCAACTGCTTGATACAGATTTCAATAGCAATGACTAGATAAGCTTTTTGTTAATTGTCTTTCGTCACTGCACATACCACCAACAGATGGCTACTTCTTTTTTTTTCTTTTTGATTCATACCACAATAATTCATTTAGTTTCTGCTATCTAATTTATACTCCAGCGCAAAGTTTATCTATTTGTTTCAGTTCAGTCATCTTCAGGACCAAGAACAAGTTCAGAACTTCATATTACTGGCCTGGTTCTTCTTGGTATGTTCTTTTCCTACCATGAAATGTAGACTATGGAATATTTTCATTTTTCAGATCATAGTTAGAATTTTTGATCTAATATTATCTGTTGTTTTCCTTTTACTTGAATATGAAAGGAAAAGAAGAATCAACAATAATATTAAAACCTTTCAGTTCTAAGCAAATTATAGTAGGTTAGAAATAAAACCTACCATAAGATTTAAGTACGAAAATCGTTGTTTCCATATACTCCTGTCTAAGAATAAAATTTTAGAAATATTCTAACATTTTAAGTATCTTTTTATTACAAGAATAAAAATATTGATATGGCAACATACTTCTTGCTGATGAATAAACACTTGAACAAATCTAGCAGCTGTGTGGTCAATCAAAGAATCTTGCTATTGATCCTTTAGTTTCTCACAAAGTTTCCTTATTTATGAATCGACCAAATTCTGTTGTAAGCCTATCAATTGTATTTACATTTTTCTTTAATTCAACATCCCTTTCATCTTGTATGCTGTGGACCACCAGAAGTACGTCTAGCTTATATTTTAAGAGCACGTGAGTGTCGAGCAGAATTTGTGCACATTGCATTTGTTTTGCATAGCAACAAAACAAGCATGTGGTTGCTGTTAGTCTATTGATATTTTTTTCCCTTTCTACCTCTGGTAATGTTTTATTTGTTGCTCCCATGTCTCAAAACAAAAGCCATCTTTATTACTATAAGGTGTTCGATCAAGAGATGCTCACATAACAAGTATTTTTATTCCTAATTCTCTATGTCTGTTCAATTTGGATCTTTTTCTCTATGATATAATTTTTTTCTTCAGCAAAATGGATGGTTTATGTTGCAGTTCATTTTGTCCAAGTTTTTTTTGTCTCTGCATCACAAGAATACAAGATACTGATGTATATTTATTTATTTATCTTCTTGTCCTTGGGCGATTTCCATGGTCCATGCTATATATGATCGATATAGTTCTTCAAATTCCAAATATCAACTGTCTTGAATTTTTTTCTCAATGTCCCGTAGCAACACGCGGGGTATCATCTAGTATTTAGTAAGACAGTCCTTTATCTAAACTTCTGAAGAAAGTTAGTTGCTAGGGCAGTTGAAACATTGGATTGCAGTAGATTAATGCATGATGGATGGTTCACAAAGTATTTAAAAAAATCGTGTACCATAAGTTTCTGTGAATACCAAAACTATTGTTGATTGCCGTTCAAGTTTTTGGATACTCTAGGACTGAAATAGCATCATATCATAAACATTCATGCCATAATTTCTATGTAAGTTGTTGTAATGGCTTTACAATGTATACTACTCATTTCTGACTAGCCTACATGATCATTTCTGACTAGCAACATTCTGTCATTGAGTATTGAATGTTGCTAAAATCATATCTGGGCATGTATTACTCTGATTTCTTAAGTATGTTTTTATGTAGCACGGCAGTGTCTTAGACGGGCTTCAAGGCAGTGTGTCAGATTGAAACTACCTCTGTTTTAGGAGCATCATAGCTACTATTCGATTCAGAATTACTTAGAAGTTTGTATTGGCACCAAATCGAAACATATTGAAGTAGAAATGAACTATTCAATTTATGTACTAACTTCCTTCCAATTTCAGAGGTCTGTAACATCAATGTTGATTTGTTCACTTTTCAAACTACTAGTAATCGTGCATGTGCAATGCACGTTTTTAAAATACATATTTAATGAAATGTATGCCATATTGAAAACATATAATCTTGTAATATACATTTAAAGAAAGCAGGGCATCGTAACTGTTTCTTAAAAAAATGCAATATTTGTCCAAAAATAAGAAAGTAAGTAACCATAGGTCGTTGTGATTTGTCAACCCCACCATATAGACCAAGAACATAATAACGCTTTGCTCGAAACCCAATGAGCCAAAGATGTAATCTGCATCTGTAACAAATTAAAATTCTTGAGAACCACATAATGTACGTAAACTCCGTCAGTATTAAGGTTTTTTTATATCTCAACATTGCAGGTCCTGAGACCTGGTAAATAAGAAGGGCTATGTTAGATTTAACGAACCAACGTAAAAACTTAGCTATTCTTTTGAAGATAAAACCTAGAAAAATCCTATTAGGACATAACCCTGTTAGCGACATGCCATATCAGAAACTAAGTATGATGTTAAATGGGCAAAGACCGAGTTGTTACCTCCGTGACAAGATATATCGTGATCTAGGTATGGTGTCAAGTAAGTAAGGATTAGACCGTCACATCCTTAGTGACCCGTCACATTGGCGCTCAGGTATGGTGAAAAATGAGCGAGAGTCTTCACACCTAATTTGGCCGGTGCGAAGGGTAAAGAAGCAAGTCGAGCTAATTAGGATCCATTTAAGTAGCTGGAATGTAAAATCTCTTACGGGTAAGTTAAGAGAGCTAATTGAGACAGCGGTTAATAAACGTGTAAATATCTTGTGTGTTTAAGAAACTAAATGGAAGGGTCAGAAGGTGAGAGAGGTGGACGGTACAGGCTTTAAGTTCTGATACACAAGGACAATTTCAAATAAAAATGGAGTAGCAATTCTAATTGATAAGAGTCTTAAGGATGATGTGGTAGAGGCGAGAAGACAAGGGGATAATATCATCTTAGTTAAACTTATCATTAGTGATGTAGTCTTAAACATAATTAGTACATTTCCCTCAATTAGTCTAAGATGAGAGTGCTAAGAGACATTTCTAAAAATAACTTAGATAGCTTGATTAGAGCTGTATCTAGTAGCGAGAAATTTTTTACAGAAGATCTTAATGGTTATGTAAGTGTAATAGGTATAGGTTTCAAGGTAGCACATAAAGGTTTTGGATATAGTGGTAGGAATTAGGAAGGAAAGAAAATCTTAGACTTTGTTATAGCTTTTGATCTAATGATAGCCAATATTTTCTTTAGAAAGAGATAATCTCATTTAGTGACTTTTAGTAGCGTCAATACCATAGCTAGATTGACTTTGTCCTTATGAGAAAAGAGAATAAACAAACTTGTGTGTATTATAAGGTGATACCTAGAGAATGTGTGATTTCTCAATATAAGCTGATTGTGACCGACTTTCGCTTTTTAGTGCATGCTCATAGGGATAAATAAGCCAAAATTACAAGAAAGTTAAAAAGAAAGACATCAAATGTTTTGAAGAAAAGGGTTATCGAACAGAGCTATTGGAAGGAAGAAGACGATGCAAACATGTGGGAGAAGATGGTAATATGCATATGAAAGATTGCTTCAAAAGTGTTTAGAGTGACCAAAGCGAGTAGATACGAAACTAAAGACTCTTGGTGATAAAACAAAGACTACAAAGAGCTATTAAAGAGAAGAAAAAATGATATAAACGCCTGTATCATGATAGGAGTAAGGACAGTATAGAGAAGTATAATGTAGTAAAGAAGACCGTAACACGAGTTGTGAGTGAAGCAAAGGGGTGGCCTTTCGAGCATCTGTATAAACGTCTGAGTATGAAAGAAGGAGAGAAGGATATCTATAGAATAGCTAGGGCTCATAATAAGAAAACAAAGGACTTTAACCAAATTAAGTATATTAAAAATAAGAGGGAGCAGCTTTTGGTAAAAAAGGATGATATTAGACATAGATGGCAAGAGTATTTTGATAGTTTGTTCAATGGTGAAAAGGAGGACATCGCCGTTTAGTTGTACGACTCTTTGAATGACACTAATAGGAGTTTTGTACGCAGGATCTTAAAATCTGAGGTTAAAGAAGTTTTGAAAATGATAAAAGGGGGTAAGCCAATGGGCCTTAATCGTATTCTAATCAAGGTGTAGAGATCACTTGTGGACATAGCTATAATATGGCTAACCAATTTATTTAACAACATTTTTCAATTGAATACGAAGCCTAAGAAGTGAAAGAGAAGTATATCAGTACCAATATTTAAGAATAAGGGAGATATCTAAATTGTACTAATTATCAGAGAATTAAGTTGATAAGTCATACTATAAGTCTATGAGAGAGAGTTATCAAACATAGTTTAAGAGGAACAACACGAATCTCTATAAACCAATTTGGTTTCATACCAAGAAGATTAATCATAGAAGCAAATTTTCTTAATAAGGCTATGAAGCGGTTTAGAGAGCAGAAGAAGAATCTATATATGGTTTTATTGATTTAGAAAAGACTTATAATAAGATATCAAGAAATGTTATGTGGTGAGATTTGAACAAACATAAAGTTCTTATAAAATATATCTCTCTATATGTATAACAATGCTATGACTAGTGTTCGAACAAATAATAGTAACATAGTTTACTTTTCAATTAAAATAGGACTATATCAGGGATTAACCTTAAGCTCTTACCTATTTGCATTGGTAATAGATGAGATTACAAGAAATATATAAGAAGATATCTCTTAGTGTATACTCTTTGCAAATAATATAGCGCTAATTTATGAAAACCGTGTAGGAATAAATAAGAAACTAGAGTTGTGACGGTAAACTCTTAAGTCCAAAGATTTTAGTGTAAGCGAAACTAAAACTGAATACTTAAGGTGTGACTTTAGTATTATTGCACACGAGGAGAAAGATGTGAGTTTAAGACGCCAAGTAATATCTAAGAAGAATATTTTTTATATCTTGATTGATGCTATAGATGGATAGAGTTATTGATGCGGACATTAGCCATAAATCAAAACAGTCTAGTTGAAGTAACACCAAATATCTAGTATCTTTTTTATGATAAAAAGATACCGCAGAAGCTGGAACGACGATTAGATATGCTATGTTATATGGAGTAAAATGTTAATTTATAAAAAGACGTCATGTTCAATAGCTGAGTATTATAGAAATATATATGTTATGTTAAATTTATGGTCATATAAAAATAGATTAAATCCGAAATAAGAATATACGTAATCAACTAGAGGTAGTATCAATTGAAGAAAAACTTTTTAACATCGGTTAAAATAATTTGGCCATATCTAAGAGAGATATTCAAAGACGTTAGTACATTATAAAATTCTAAGTTAAAATAATAATATAAAAAATATAATAAAAGACTAGAAACAATAAAAAAAGACTGAAAGAGTGGGAGGTATCTAAATATTTATATTTGAATAAGAATACTTAGAAAACTGTGTCTGAACTGATTATTGTTTTGTTTCAACTCTAATCTACCCTAATTAGCTTGGAGGACATAAAAGACAAAACGAATTTATATGTATCATCCAAAGCTAGAGAATTCTTTCCGGTACTTCAGGCAATCTGCAATAATATACTATTAAATGTGGACCTCATGCATCGGTGTTCACTTGGGCAATACAATTTAGGCAACGCCAATTGAGATAACCTAGATCTATGGTAACCTTGATCTAGGATCAACTTAATACCAGGTATTCCCCACCATTTTTTTCTAAGTGCTAGCAATATGTGTCCAGCAGCTAGAATTAGTATATACACATACACCCAACAAAAGGGATTAGTTTAAAATTGAGATGCGTACCTTTCAATAGGCCAATCTGTGGTCATAAACAGAATTGAGCAGAGCACACTCACTGAATTTGATAACGTCATGCCCCTCAGAAAAGAAAAAGAAATGTTCCTAAAAAATATACAGACAATAATTAGTTCAATCACAGAAAATTTCACTTCATTTGGGCATTGTATTTACAAAATCAAAACATCTCAACTACAGCAGCGGTGCTGACCAAATAAAAGATGTAGTCCACCCAAACTCTGGACATTAGCTGTCCAACGTACCACATGTTGAAAACAACAGCATGTTAAAGAAATTAAGAGACTTGACAACAGCATATCATACGCAATAGAAGTTGGGATATTGAGCTGAATAGGTTAATCCATGGGCACAAACACAAAATCATAAACCAGTTTCGCTTTGTTTATTCTCCTTTGTTTCTAGTTCCGCTCCCTGCTTTCTCTACTACACCGCTGGTGCACTGCTAGCGTCAGTGAGGAGATTCAAATTGTACTGGGCATGATCAGAAAACTTCAATGGACAATATTGCTTTGTGGAAGCATTCCATCAAGCACCATCTGAGTAACATACTAACATGCATCAAGAACCTAAAATGCCAATAGCACGAAGGAAGGGAAAATGCATTCAGGTATATATCATGTAGGCAAATACATACAGGATTACAGGTATTGCAAGATTAATTGCTATCAATTTCAGAGATACCTTATAAGATCTTTTGCTTGATCAGTTGTTCTCTAATGAAAAACAGATGTAGTAATAAAAAACCTGCCACCGGTAGGTACAAACAAGTGCACTAATTGTCTGTAAATGAAAAAAAAGAAGTACTAACTACATGCTCCCCTTGCTCCATTATATTGGGGTCTACCCAGAAATCTGTAATAACAAAAGCATAATAATAACTTGGCTTCAAAACTATTGATAAGCTACATTGGTACATTATCAGCTAAGATTGTCATCAACATGCACAGCTAGTGGAGGAGAATCTATTCATTGAACAAGATTCCAAAACTGTAAGACAAGCAGTCCATTGAGGCATTTTATCGAACAGATGGATTGCACTAACCGCAGTACCAGAGAGAAAATGATACCAGCCAGGATAAGTTTCGTAGTGTTTCCCTGTGGACTCGTGGAGGAGGAGGAGGCATCAGCTTGCAGGTTAATATTACTCCCGCCCTATTCCTGCTTGGATTGGAGTCAGGGTGGGCGAGCCGAGTGAGATCAGATGACAAGGGGGTCGGCGCGCGGGCGTGCGATGATCCGCGTTGAAGCAAGCGCACTACGAACATGCGCGTCGGGAGAGGGCGCCTGGCGGTGGGTCGCAGGCTGGGATCGAAAGTCGACAGCTCGGGAGGACACCGATCGGGCGCGGGCGATGTCGTCGGAGCCGGGCGGTGGAGTTCGGCGCGCTGCCCTGGCGTTCGATCGTGCCGTGCGTGCTGCAACAAGAAGGCCAAGTAGGCAACACGGGAGGCGGGCGGCGGTCAAGGGAGGCTGAAGGGGGAGGGGGGGGGGGGGAGGATGCGCATCGGGCGCCAATCGAAGGGAGGGGGCAGCGCGCGCGGAAGGAAGAGGGGGCAACGGGATCTGCTCTCGCGCATCACCAAGATTCCGTGCGCGCGACGCGTTTTGCATTTGGACCGCCAGTTCCTTCCAAATTGCAGATGCGCGACGCATGGCGGAACCACACGACGACGCATTGCAGGATGAGTCGATGAACACATTCAATTCTTGATGCCATTATGTGAACACCAGAAAAACAAGGGATTATTGAAATTATAATATGGCCGTCTATGTAGGAGTAATATGTACTCTGTATTTCACAAAATTACAAAATTACCTGATCTCCTCCTAAGCTGACACTACTTCTACAGCTCGTCTGTTAACTTCTGGAAGTGAACAGTGCTGGCTGAAAAATTACCTGATAATCTTCTCCGAGCTGAGCTGCTGATAATGCACACAACTCTCCTATCAAACTTAAGTCAAAAAAAAAAAACTCCCCTATCAATCTTATCTTCATGTATAACCTAAGACGTGACATGCCTAGCTAAATGCTGGTTGGCCGGGAAAATTGCTCCGGAACCGGGCGGCGACGGCGGCGCGACGGCGTCATCAGTTGAATCTGGCGGCCGTCCCCAACCCGAAATTACCGGACTCACAACGCCTTGCATCTGACTAGGACTTACTAATGCATCTATGGAGAATGACGGGGAGCTGGTGGCGAGATCAGTTTCCCCAATTCTGGGACTGCGTGTCGTTGGGCTCGGCGCCGCCCGTGCCACCGACTAGGTAACGCATCTGATCCCGGTTGTTGGCGTCGCCGAGCTGGAACCCATCGGCCGAGCACTGCGCCGAGTTGATGAAGCTGTCACCGACGCCCATGCTGAGGAAGTCGTCCGGCGCGTTGATGAAGTCGGAGCCGGTGCTGAACGCGAGGGGCTGAGCCGGCGTGGCGAGAAAGCTGCCATGGCTGGTGTCTATGGTTCGGGAATACCTGGCTGGCACGGCGGTGGTGGCACCGGCATTGGCGGCGTTGCACAGGCACGACTCGCCGGTGCAGGTGCACGTGCACCACGTGGCGAGATCGGGCCAGCCGTTGTGGACGTTGGCGTTGTCCGGGGCTTGCCACAGGTACCCGTCCATGACCACGTAGTGGTCGCCGGCGCAGTCGTTGATGCCGTGTCCGGGCGGTGTCGTCTGCATCTGCTTGCCGTTGCTGCTGCCGCCGATGTACTGGACCCCATGGCTGACAGGCACGGCGGCGGCGTCGGAAGCGCCCGGCGGGATGTGCTGCAGATCGAGGCGGCCGTCGTCGTCGTTCACGCCGATGCCGCCGTCCAGTAGATAGAGCGCCTCTCGCCTCTCTCTCGCGGCCACCGCCGCCGCGTCGATAGACTCGAGCAGCTCCTGCGCCTCCTCCGCCGTGATGCCGGTGAGCGCCGAGCCCAACAGCTCGAACGCGCCGTCGGCCCATACCCTGGCAAGCTTGGCCCTCTCCTTGCCGAGCTCCCCCTCGAGGTACCTCCGGTGCGTGTGCTTCTCGCGCACCTCCGGCGGGAGGGTGCGGTACTTGTCGAGTACGCCCGGCTCCGACTCCCACAACTCCGTCGTCGCCGTGCCGCTTTCGCCTTCGCCTGCGTAGACGAACGCGACGGGGACGTTGCAGAGCGTGGAGAGCTCCTTCGCCTTCTTCCTCAACCCCTCCTTCCTCTTCCCGTACGTCGTGGCTCGCTTCTTCCCGTCGGGGATGAGGCTTATGGGGATCTTCTTGCGCGCCATGGCGGTGTTTGCTCCTCCTCCGATCGAATACTTGTTTCCCAAGCTCCCAACTCCGGCGCGGCGCCCGGCGGGCGGTGGCGAGTAGTATATATAGAAAAAGAAGGAGAGGGACACGCGGACGGACTCTTCTCTCTCTCTCTCGCCCGAACTCGCGGTCGCTAGTATGGGGCTAAGCTTTAGCTTAATTAATCGCGTATTAGTCGAAGCAAATGATGTGAAGCTGAGGGCAAAGGCTAACTCTAATATCATTTTAGCATATAGAAATTAAACGAGATCTTGAGAGGATTATGTGTAGTATGGAATGTGTAGATCCTAAGAGAAACCAGTTGGAGTCGTACGCGGAATAGTCGAGTCGAGTCGAATCGAATCGAATCCGACCTGCTTGCAATCAGTGCGAAGATCTACGCCGATCATATATACATTGAAGCTTAGGATTCTGACTTTTCTTCGATCTGGTTGCCATTTTTTCACCGTTGGCAAGGGGTTACGGACGAAAACGGTTGGAAACGTATGAAGCGTCTCAACTATTCCCACAACTATATTTTTCTCGAAAATATAATTAAAAAGGGTAAAAACAGAAATAAAAACAGTATCAAAATTATCGGAAAAGCAGAAACGAAAATATATGAACGAAAACATAGAGGTGTCGATTGAAAACCAATAATAAATATCGAAAACATTAAACTATAAAATATTATATTTAACTTTACATACTATATATACGAAATAAATTCAAGGTTGCATTATAAAAATTACAAATTATTTTTCTTACTCAAGTTACACATTTGACCGAGAAATCAAATAAAGAAATGAATCATAGATATTAGCGTACTAAATACGATAATTATTATAACATGAAAAACAGTAATTACCGTGAGAATACAGTAAAATTCAGAAACGTATACATCAAAATCGTTTTTTAATTATTATTTTCATATTTTTTACTATTTTTATTTTTATTTTCGTCGGTAATCATTTTCAGAGTGTTGGTTGGTCGAAATTTTCCGTTCGCAGTGTTGGTTGGTCGAAAATTTTCCGTTCACAGTGTTTGTTGGTCGAAAATTTCCATCACCGTTTTCACCGTCAACGGATACTCATGGGAAGTTCGTTTCTTGCTGACATGCGGCCGTGGACACGTGGACAGGATCCGTTCACATCCGATCGTTGCTTCCAAATGAACGGCTGTGATAAAAGCAACAAGCGCTTCAGTTCTGCTCGTCGTCCTTGCCGTTTTGCCCCTAAACCAAGAAACCCAGAGGAGCGGACGGCCATGGCGGTGCCCGTCTCCATGGGCTGCGACGGCGACGGTAATACCGCAGAGCTCGTCCTAGGCATCGGCGACGGAGGCGGACCGTGCCGCTTGGGAGATCTCCCCGAAGACATCCTCGTCTGCATTCTGGTCCAGCTCAGCGACAGCCGCGCCGCCGCAAGGACCAGTGTCCTCTCCCGCCGCTGGCGAATGGCGATGCCTCTGGGCTCGGGTCCGCAGCCTCGTATTGCGGTGCCAGAACCACGACTCCATCCCCGTGCGCCGCCCTCGCCGCCCACACCGCGCACGCGGCGGCGGGCATCCGCCTGCTCACAGTCGTCTCACCCGGCAGCGCAACGCCAGAGTCCACCGCCTCCTGGCTCCGCTCCGCCAGGCCCCTCGTCTCCAGGGAGCTTCTCTTCGTAACTTCGTCAACTGGTCCTTGGAGGCGGTGGAGATGGTCGACGAGAAGGCAATGGAGGACAGCGGCGGCGCGGCGTTTGAGCTGCCCTGCTTCCCGAAAGCCACCGCGATTTCGCTGCGCCTGGGGGGGGGGGGGGAGGGGTGTTCTTCTTGGGCTATCACTGCCGAGCTCGGGCGTCGTCTTTGCCGCGCTCATGGAGCTGCGCCTGGAGCACGTCGTGTTCCACGGCGAATGCGCCCTAGACGACGCCATGCTGCCGTTCATGGAAGTGCTAGAGATCCGCATGTCCCGTGCACTGGAGTCGCTGACGCTCAGACTGAAGCCTCTGATCCGGATGAGCCTCCACAACGTGAGGGGTTTGCTCCGGCTCGACGACGTGGCGCCAGGGCTCACGACGTTGGCAGGTGATCGCCTGCTTCTGTGCGCATCTGCACGCCGCCACCATTGCGGCGGAGGAGCTCCACTGGATGGATTGGTACTATATCCAGGATTGTTCAGCTTCAGCAAAGATGCCGCGCCTCCCCTGTTCTTCCTTATGGACGGCGTCAGGCTGAGCTCAATCCCAATTCTGAGAGGTTTCTCAAACTGTTCTCACTAGTTCATCGTCTCGAGCTGCTGGTTGTCATCGAACTAATGTGTGCTTCTTCTTCCTCCTCTGACTGGATCACTGCATTGTCATCAACAGTGCAGTGCTCCAGAATCAAAACGCAGTATCAATTGAGGGTTGCAACAGTAAAGTTCAGATTTGTGCAGAGTCTTTGATATGTGAACGGATAATGACTCATGAGGACTGTAAGCTCAATTCTGAATGCTTGATTCTGCTGAAGTTTTTTGTTGGACAATCGTTTTTCAGGACTGAGTGTGAATATTATCCTCAACTTGTTAGAATGTTCAGACCAGCAGAACAATCTCGAAGTGGAATTTTAGAATTTTTTGTACGTGTGATCTTTGAAAAATAATGTTGGCAGGATATTCTTTCAAGGGTTATTTTGTTGCTGTACAAAAGATCAACTGTTGCATTCAACTTACTGTTTCTGTCTTAAAAGTAACTAGTAAAACTGCAAGTCATGCTTGCATTCTGGATATGCTGATAGTTTCTGAGTTCTCATTACCAGAGAGATCAGCTTTGACTATTAGTTGGTTCACCATTATCCGGTTGTTGAAAATGAGCATGCTGATACATTGCAATTTACTTACCTTAACATAGATAGGGACCTCTTTGTATGGATGGAGGATTATCCAACTAAGCTACTTATGTAATGCTAGGAAAAGGGTATCCCATGGGCCTAGAACTCCCGGTCCAATGTCCAGGACACAATATCATTGAATCAATCAAACTATATTCTTGAAAGCTAAAAGGCGGCAGACATATTTGGAGGCTGGAGGGCATCCAAACTGTACGTGCTGGCTCAAGCTGGCTATTCTGCAAGCAAGTTACTAAATCTTTACTAGTTTGCAAGAAAATTACGAATTCTCCACTAAGATGGCCTTTTGTCATACATATATGATTCTTTCCCTGTTAATTTTGCATTTTTTGTGAGATTGCCTTTGTTAACATCCTATAAGTTCACAGGACTTAGGTGACATTAAGCCATTGATATAGGGCGTAACCAGACTCCCTGACATTAAGATCTTGTGCCTAGAAATAAAAACAAAGGAGCATACTCACAGTGTATACTGGTATAGCAAAGCTGGCCCAAGAAGATTTCAAGGTAACTGCATTTCCTATTAATCTGGAGCGACAGTTTTACATTCTAACTTCTATATCTGCAATAAATCTTAAATAAGTGGAATTATATATTCCCTTTTAGTTTAGGCGACAAGTTATGATTTCCAAACATATTGCCAGATTGGTGAATGGAACCGATGATGATGCTGTCTTGAAGTTTGAAGTTTAGGCGACAAGTCTTAATGCTGTCAAATCATTGGCTAGGCTATAGGTAGCTTCTTGGTCAGTCAGTGCACACAATTAGATGTAACTGCAAGCATATGAAATAGGCAAATATTGACCAAAAAATTAGGAAAAAGTGGTTTCATGTCTCAGATAAATAACAAAATATAACTACTACCGTTATCTGTTATGCCCCATTTGGGTGATTCTTTACTTTTGACTCTATATCATACAACGTGGTATTGGTAGAACTACTGATGTTTTCCTATTGGTACGACGGTAACTTTTAATCCAGAAACCATCTTGCCCCGGAGATTTTGTTTTCTACATCTAATATTCCATATTGCTTTAGCTCACTGAAATTTTCATTTCGCATACAAATACCTGCCACTTATAATGATTATCATTACCATCATCAAGCCTAAGAATGCATAAAACTTGCTGTTACCAGAATACCACATGTCTAATTAGATGAAGTACATTCATAACCACAGATATTGTTTGATGTCATCTTCATTGGATATAGATGTCTTAAAGGGTTACAACTAACAATTGTGATTCTCATGTCTTGATAAGCATAACTAATGTTGAGATTCTACATTGATTTGAACTAGAATCGTTTTGAGTTTTGACAGCAGAAGATGGAATCTTGAAAAAAAAGAAATATTTTCTAACTCAGTGAGCTTACCCTTCAAAGCCTCTAGTTTGACTCCCCACTCTTTTATATAATCTATTTTCGACACCTCCATCTTAAATCTCACAAGCAAGTCAATCTCTTTCATACCTCTACTATTATAAAGATTGATAGTGTTTCTGCCGATCTTCGTCCGTCGTCTCCGAGAAAACGAAAGAGCGATGAGAAAACGAAAGAGTCGTCGTCCGACTCCGGCTTGGCTCCAAAGAACGCGTGTTTTGTTTCCGTCGTTAGCAAGGGCCCGCGTGATTAAGTCCATCGCCAGATTGCTTGCATCACGCTGGACTCAGTTCATTGCCAGATCGTTTCGTATTGCTTTCCCGGATTAGCGGATCATTTCCTATTATCCAATTTGCATGGCAAGACAACGATGAGACGGGGGTTCCCAGATCACCGCCATCTTAGCCGCCTGGTCGATCCGCAAGCGCGGGCCATCTCCTTCCCATCCGCCGCGTCACCAGCACCGTACGTCCGTACCGCTGAGGCGAGGATTTCCCGTCGCTTTTCCCTTCCTTAATGCTAGCGTGGAGGACCACCATGGCAGCTCCTCTGTCCAGATCTACCCCGCCGTCGCCGGCCCTGCATGGACCTTCCCCACCTTTATCTGCAAGAAAAACGGGTTCCCTAACCCTAGGAACACGTCCTGCCCACTTGAGTTCACCGGTATCTCCGCCTGAGATTGCCATCGCCTATCCACCTGCCGCCGGAGCCCAAGCCTTGCCGCCCGCCTTCCCGCTGCGCTCGTCGTCTCCGGGCAGGCAACACCACGAGTGGGAAAATCAGGCCGCGGGACTCACGAGGCCTCTGTCTTCGCCGTCGCGTAGCAGCCGGAGCCGCCGGCCCGGTCCTCACCCTCATGTGTCCTTTCGCGTCCTGGCCTGAGGAGGAAGATGAGGGCACTCTACGCATCCGGCTCCACCGAACCGAGTGGCCTGGCCCCCTCCAGAAGTAACCGGCTAAGCCGTTTGAAGTCCTGATCAAGCCCAACCACATATGAACAGTATTCGAACCTGTATTAAACCGAAGCAAGCAAAGGCCAACCAGTTCAATCAGTCTTGGCCGGTTTTCATCCAGTTTGTTTATCCTCATTTCTCACCAGCGTCATATGTGAACCAGTTTTTGCTCCACGTGCGACACGTGTTGCATAGTGCATGCGTGAAGTAGAGATGTACAAATCAGTGGGGGGAGCGTGGAGAGACACGTTGGGGGATGCAAAGAAAGGGGAGTAGCGGTCATGGCTTTCGGTGACCGTCGACAAGCTCTTTTGTTGTTAGAGGGAGGAAGAATAAGAGTTCAAGGACAATATTATGGCACCTTGAGTCTTACGTGGATCCGAATACCACTTTTATGTCTGTGTAATATGTATCATATAAAAGTTGGTATATATAAAACATCATAGATGCATAATTGAGTTCAATATTACATCACTGGAATATTCCTTATATAAGTTGCCATGATAGACCCTAAACGGACAACACCATAATACAAAAGACAACAACTAAAAGCAGCCGCAACAGCGGAAACTAACAACAATAGCAACTAAACAAATAAGCACTAGGCTAGACACCTAAGCAACTAACTAATTTCACAGGTGCGGTTTAGGAACTAGGCTTGAAACCCTTAAAGTCTTTATAATCTGTCTGATACTAAAGGAACTTTACGACGGACGGTTCATCTCTATCATCTTCATTTTCTAATGCATATATATAAAGCAAGGTTAAGTACTTTTACACTCTACAAACCATGGAAAATGTGTAATGTATGATTTATCAAGGGAGGCAAATGTATGTTTGCGAAAGTAGCTTTTTGCTTAAAAGTTCCTTTGCAAAACTCTAGTTTTTTATTATTGGAAAGAGGCTCACGCCTTTGTCTATTTTGCATGTTTCTTTACAACAACTTGTTATAATTAATAAGTTTATCAAATTGTATATCATTTCATTATTCTCCTCTTTTCTTCTAATAGCTTCTGGCTAATACCAACAATCTTTCTTTTCTCTGGCTCAACTGGTTACCATGTGAAGTTCCAGCCTTAACCGATTGGAATTCTGAAAGAAAACAGTCCTTAACGATAATATATAGCCATGCCACACATGTGTTGTCTCCGCACCATCAAGGTTCATAAACTATCTTTTATTTCACAACAGCACTGATATACACAGAGTATCGGGTTGCAAACATTTTAGTTGAAAGTCTAAAATTTTTCCCAAATGATAATTCTATTGTAGCAGTGCTAAGCCAACTACCTCGGCTATTGTTTTCATAGGGTAACAATGCTGACGTTTCATTTGTAGGGCTATCAAAGGCATGGTATTTAAATATCCTATAGAAAATATGTGTGACTGCTAAGTAGGTCCATCGATTACGCTTGCAATCCTAGGCCAAACAAATTAAACATGTACACTAAGCATGTAGATGTATATATGTTCACAATCAACATAATTTTAAACATATAGAAGGCAATATGATCAAAGATAGTTTGTCTTGATTCTGTAGTGGTTGTCCCTCATCAAGAACTACATCTAGGCCATTCTTAGATTTGACAACTACACGTAAAATGAAGTAAATCAACATAGAAGCTAATATGACCTTAATAGAGTAAATGAATAGTGCCATCATGTAGATCTCATTTTTAGAAAATATCTAAAAGTTGAATGGAGTCAAACAGAGTTACGGTTGGGTAGATATGAATTTTTGAAGTTTCATTGAATTTTTGTACAAAGGAAAAAAGGGTTTAATGATATGGAAAAGAATACTTAGGAGAATATTCCTCAATGATCCACTTTCATAGGCACATAGGACACTGGCGCATGGTAGATCGAGTCTACCTAGCGAGCAATGGGGGTGGATGAGTGAGTTGGGCTCATGGTCCATAGGGCAATGTGTGAGGCCTAGTAGTTAGTGACTAAGCTCATGTAGAACGGGTGCATGTAATTGCGGAAGGGCTATCGGTGGGCCAAGTTCATGGGTATGGATCTGCTTGTCCACTAGGCAGTAGGGTTCAATTGTTAGTGATTTTGCAGTGGTGGACTAAGGCCGTGGTCAACGGTTATGGTAGGTCCCACTTTGCAAGTTGATTAGGGTGTAGGGCCAAAGTGGGTCCCACAGGTCAGTGGCTCTACTGCCTTTCCTCTTCTTTTGTTTCCAAAACCAAGGCCATGGGCAGCGATAGCAGAATGGGGCGCGGCGACATCGAGTTTCTCTGAGTCGGTTGTGTCCAAGGACTAGGACGGTGGCGCTAGCGTGGGATCGGATGGGCTGAGCGTAGCGACGTCCTGCTTGGGATGGTAGAGGTAGCGATGGTGCTCTGGGACAAGTAAAGGTAGCGGCAACTTCAATTCGACCAACGAGCTTTCCCCTAGGTCTTGTGGTTGGTGAGGTGGCTTGAAGTGAGTCACCCCTAGTGGTCGAGGAGGAAGAGGGTGCCAGGGCATGGTGGTGGCGTTATGGTGAGAGGGATGGTAGCATGTTGAGGGACATGGCGGGGAGAGAGGGCGGCAGTGCTAGTGATAAGCAGGCTTGGGAGAATGCAGCGCAACGAGGGTAGATGGACCGTCAGTGACGTGATAGTGGTAGGATAGGGCAATGTACTCCCAGGTGCACACAGAGTGCTCAATGAAATGCCATGGCTCAGGTAGGGGAATTCAGAGCTAGCGGTAGCAAGCAGGGTAGCAAGGTAGAGATAGTAAGCTGAAAGGAGGAGATGGAGGCATAGTGTAACCTCCCGATTTTAGCCTAACCATTAAAAGCTATTTTCATAAAAAATCATAGTTTCAAAAGTTTGGTTCCTTATGTGCACCTAAGTTCTAGTGCCAAAAATCTCAATTAAATCCCTCTTTATGACCTTAGAAAATTTCAATCCAAAGTAAATCTTGATATTTGAATTTCAAGGCTTGAATTTAAAAATTCAGATACCTCTAGAATCTTATCCAAAAGCCCCATTGAAACTCTCTCTATTTCCTTTTCTATGTCTAGATCAACCTTCTTTTCAAAAATTAGGATCTATTTATAAAATCTTCAAATTCTAGTCAACACCCCTTTACTTGAATCCTAAATTTTGTGAGGCTACAAATTAGAATTGAATTCAAATAATCCATTTTAAAATATCCAAATATAAATCAAATAATGCTCTGAAAAATTCCCCAAAACTAATGTTCCAACAGGCCAATTATCACTGGCCCATTCTCTCTTTCCTTCTCTTTCTTCTCTCGGCCCGGCCTCCTTTCTTCTCTTTCCTACTCCTTTCCAGGCCGGCCCAGTCGTGTCCTCACCCACCATCGGTCCACAAGGCCACTCCTCTCCCTCCCTTTTCTCTCCTTTCCCCTCCTTCCCGAAGTAGGCCATAGGCCCGAGCTTCCCCCACATGTGACCCATGGCCTAGCTTGCCACCCACTCCAGTGTGCATCTGCTCTGTCGCCGCCACTTGCATGCCTGTTGCATACCGTGCCCTATGGGCCCTGTTCACCAATCATCGATCCTACCCAACATTCGTGACCTCGCCATCTCCTCCACCTCTCCTCTTTTCCCCTTTCTCCTCGCCGCTAATGTGAGACAGAGCGCGTCACAGCATTGTGTCGCATCCACTAGCCACGCTGCACGCGCACGTACTCATGCTACCCTGTTGCCGATGTAGCCACCATTTCTCTCTATTGTCCCTTTTTTATGCCAAGCTCCCCTATTAAAAGGCCTAAAACTCCACCAATCCAATCCAGCAGCAAGCTTGCTCGCGCTAGAATTTTTTCCCCTACTCCAAAATCACACCACCATCGTGCTTACTTCTTGATTCCCCCCTTAATTTTGGCACTCCTCCATTCGTCATTACCGCAACCTCTATGGCTTAAGGTGTTGAAGGTAGCGCCCCTTCTCTCCCTCTTTCTTGCTTTGCACTACCCTTAACAAAGCCCCTTTTCACCACGCCAAGCGCTCTCTCTCTCCTCCCAGCCCCGATTTTCCCTCCATGCCATCGCCGAAGTGTGCCTCTCCCTTGTACGGTCGCCACGATCGTCGTCACTGCAACGCGCAGGCCGTCGCCCCAACCACCACTTTTCCCCTCTGTTGCCATACCCTGCTGACACTCTTTGTGCCAAAGCCATATGAAGAAGAAGAGATGACCCCCCTAATAGATAGGTCCTACCCCCTTTCCCCTCATATACGGTTTAGCGCCTAGGCCCACTAGCCATTTAGGGAGGCCACATGCCCCTTCTCTCTTTCCCCTAGCATGTGGACCAGCTCCCATCTCTCTCTCCCTCCAATCAACATATGAGCCGCACTTCCTTAACAACAAATTGGGCCGCTAGCCAAGTCCCATAGACCGAGGCACATTCTAACTCACCAGCTTCACAAGGTCTATTTTACTTTCCTAACATCTCCTACTCTCAAGACTGACATATGGGCCCTTACCAAAATAAACTCTCTCTGACATGTGAGTCTCATTCTAGAGAATATTATATGAGAATATTCTTTTCAATTTTCTGGTGATTTATTTTTTTCCAAAAATTCCTAAAATTTAAATAATTTTTCAAAATTCATATCTTTTTAACCGTAACTCCGATTGACTCCGTTTAACTTCCATAATTCTTCTAAAATTAAGATCTACCCAATAAAAATACTAGAATATAATTATTGCTATATTAATTATAGGTTTTTAGTGTGGCTCTCATTCATGTTTTCATAGCGGTGTTCTGGAATTTCATCGGAAGGAAAGATCACGAAAATTTGAAGACCACTGTCATTAAGGCAAGTCACACTTAAATCATATTGAGCCTAATTTATAAACTATGATTGTTTATAAAGTTATATGCTTAGCATACATAATTAAATTGATCAGCCTCACTTTATGCGCAACCAACGGACCAACCTAATAGTTGCATTATTTTCTATAGTTTATTATTAAATCTTATCATTGTAACTTCACCATAATGGTGCTTGGGAATTATCGCTCCTTGAGCAGGAATACCACTTCCACATTTTACAATATTATTTGTCGTTATAGAAAAATTAGGTTATGAAATCTTTTGTGAAAACCCGACTTGTGGAGTTGGTTGGTTTGAAAAGAGAAAAGGTTTATGAAAACCTACAATACGGAACCTCACCTATGTGGCTTGATTTTGTAATCGTACATAAGGACCGATTTCTTAGGGAATTGTATCCAAACATTTTATAGTATGTTCACACGAGTATTTAAGGATGCTCCTAGCTGAGTAATTAGTTAGCATATGGAAATATTAAATGTCGATAGTTGTGGAACGCTGGGATGAGGAGATAGGATTGTGGATCTTTACTATCTGAAATGGGTGTTATTCTATCATCTTTTAAGGCGATTGGTTTGGTATAGGAGACATCCCCAGTGTGTTCTAAGTAGATAAAGACATGGGAGTTATCTAATACTCAGTTTTGAAATATTCGATCTAACTATATGACATAGAATATTTATGGATTAACTTTAGAAAGATCTTGTCATGAACTTATAATGTCGATGGGTATCTAATGTCAATTGTATGTCATGTGGATAAAGCATACAAACCCTACATAACTTCAACTATTTAAATAGTTATATCCACGGTTATGGCCGAATGTAAGATGATTCTATTAGTGTAGATTTGTTTGCCATTGTTTTATGAAAAATGGTTTTTGGGATGAAAATCGTTACTAGAGTTGATCTTAGTGATTGATGGAGCACCTTAATGGTCGGGATGGGTCTGTGTGACTCAGGATACCGTGATGACATCATAGAGTAGTATTTCCAAGAGGAAGCGAAGGCTAAAGTTTTAGTGGTTCCGAGAAAGAGCCAATGAAAAGGAGGATGATGGTTTAGCTCCGGATGGAGCGAGATAAAGATTGTATGCTTGGCTTATATGGAATGATGTTGGTTGAAAAGATGAAAGATGTAAGGAAACTATTAATGAAACAAAAACTTTATTATCAGGTTTAGGCTATTGTAATATAACTCACATCGGATCGAGATGGTAAGCCTTTTTCCAAATTAATTGTGAAACTTACACTTAGAGATTGCGAAATATTTTTAAATAAAATATTTGCGAAATAAACCTAACATTCCTGTGTAGTTTGCATACTTACATTTCCATGACTTGCGAGTACGATAGTGCTCCTCCCTCTATTTTATTGTTTTACTTTCTCCTTCCTTAAGTTCAGGTGGAAGATGTCAAAAAGTTTAGTTTTATTTCTAGATCTAAGCCGGTGTTTATAGATTGGTGTGCTAGTCATACTAAGTTCAGCTATTTTTTCTTGGTAATTGTTGCTAAGAGTCTACCCAATATGATATCAAGGTATAATGTATTCGTTTAATTTTTACAATGATTACTATTTTGCTACTGCAGATGCCTTTTGGAATCCTAATACTGGAACCGACATGTGCGGTTTCGTTAGAAATGGTTCATCATCCTCGGCAACGCGTCTTATCTGGCACTGTCTTTCTGATAGTGTCAGATCTGGTGTGACACATGGATGGCTTCTTATAGCCATGACAAGGAGGGAGGAGACTAGTCGATCGGCTCTGCTTCAGGGAGAAGGAACGTGGAAGGGACAGCATGGGCACACCCAATCGGCTAGCTGGGCTAGCTAGCTTGGTGGACTGTAGAAGGAAGAAATGGGCTGGGAAAAGGGAGAGTGAAGTTGGATCGAGAAGAGAGTAAAAAGGAGTTGGGTCGTAGGCCTCCCTAGCTAGGAGTGAAGAAAGGAGAGGTGGGCTGAGAGGGAGAAAGTTGGTCCAAAAGGAATAGTTTCTTTTCTCTATTTTCCCATGAATTTTCAGGTTGCATATAGAAGAGTGCTAGAGTTTGAAATTCTAAACTTTAAGGCTTGAAATGATTATAAACTTTTGGATAGGACTTTTGATGTTTGGATTCAAATCTTAATGACACTAGCACAAAATTCCATTAAGATCTACATTTTGAAATTCGGTTTTTAAATAAAATAAAGTTTTAAACAGAAGCAAAAATCAGGATGTTACAAGCATTCTGTTGTAGCCACCCTGGTTGAGAGTGGCATTTTAACTAACTCCATTTTAACAATGGCATTCCAACTATGGCAGTTTTTGTGATGGCATAATCCCATATTTCTCAGGGTGGAAGGGGTAGAACAGGAAAGGGGAGGGTGGAAGGGGGTATAAGAGGAAATATTGAAGTCAATGGGTTAAATGGAGTTTACGTGTCTTTCCTCTTTTACTCTTAAATGTGAGATTCATCCGTTCACCCACCCCCTTGCATTACACATGAAGTTTCATTATCCAAACTATGTGGAAAAAAACCCGCTCTGCTAAAAAACCAAGTGGACCTACATAAAAACTGCACCCATCAAGAAAAATTGGGATAAAGAAAACTGAAACAATACTTGATCGCAGGGTGGAACGGATGGACATGGACGGAAACGTTGACCCGTTTTTCTCCCAAATCTTGTTGCAACGTATGGGCATCTTGATAGTCTCGTATTAATTTGTATTCCAAACCTGTAACTTCAAGTACACCTAAATATTTTCTCATTTCAGATAGAAGAATCAAGTTCGCTGAATTGCATCCGCCATCAACCACCAAGTTAGGGGGCTCAGAATGTTCTGTTGAAGTTCCTTGAAGTAGAGATTAGCAACTTGGGAGGAAAGAAACATGAACTTGATCTGTGAAACAATTATTCAAGAGAAAATCCAATAAATATTATTGATAAGCGTCCTATTTTAAAAAACACCATCTACAAATGTAACTTACATGAAATGCCACTGTACAAGATCACTTTTATAAAAAATATTATCGTCATCACTACTCCATTAGACAATATAGACCATTTTATCATTGCTAAATTGTATAATGGTAATGTATATGTAAACTAGTACGGTAGTTTGGTAATTCCGATATTTTCACATAAGTAAAATTTTTCCTAAAATTGAAAATGAGACTTATTATGATATTTTCAAATTTCACACAGAAGTAATATTAACACAGTTTACTTCCAATTCTCCTATCAAGTACTTTCAATTCTCCTAACCTACAATTTTACTGAGTTAATATTAGTAAAATGTGTTAATATTACCTGTGTGTGAAATTTAAAAATTTTACAATAAGTCTTATTTTTAATTTTAGGAAAATTTTTACTTGTATGGAAATATCATAATTACCAAACTACTGTAACGTCTTCCATATAATTTTTTGTAACGGTATTAGATTAAGTCTCAGTTTGCACATGCATTATATAGACTTAATAAGGACAAAATGGTCTTTATATATTGTCTAATGGAGTAGATAGTATTTCTCAGAAAAGTGGCATTGTACGGTGGCATTAAAAATTAGGTTTGTTGATGGTATTTCTAAAATATAGTGTCTGTCGGTGGTATTTTTTGGATTTTCTCATTATTCAAGACAGCACCAGCGCTTAGAAGGATGAGAGTAATCCGTCGTCATCCAATTGCTGGCTGGGAGAAACTATCTGAAGATTTACAAAGATTTACAGACCAAGAAACTTATGTTAAAGTGCTTTTACCACAGTGAGCTGTTGTCTGTTGCATCTACTTGCTCAGGCCTGTAGTAAGAAGGGTTCACCAGTCCTCCTTGGCGTTGGGCTGAGTAGTTTTTGGCTGGCCACGATGGACAAACTACGCTAACTGTGATGTTTGTGGATTAATTTCAAGAAAATTTAGCAATATTGTTTTGGGATGCTTAGTCTGTTTTCTTCTTTAGATACTCAGTGCTCAAGTGATCTCAGGGCGATTCATATCCGTTTAAACTAATCATGGACTAGATTGCCCTTTTTTTTGCTACAGTGTACACTACATTAGATATTAATGAGAGCACTGCTCCCACCTACTGATTTACGGTTGTTGTTAAAGTCCTTAGTAGGAATAGTAGCAGAAAATTTTTTGTTCATCACTGGTCTGTGAACATAATGTATATTGTACCATCAAAGTAGGATTTCCACATTGATCAAGGATTCAAGAACCCAACTTGCTGATGTGAAATTACTTCTTCGTGTGAAAGTTTCTATAATTCGGATGTCTCACACAGTAATATGTTCTATGCTAATAGTAAGTTAGAACACAGTTACTCTATTTTTACACATCGCGAGGCTTCTGCATGGACTTAGCCAGGCTACTTTCTTCCCAATCTTACCTGACTTCTGATTTTGTAATGTCAAGTGCATTTAAACCATGTTCACATTTCAGTGGCATAATTTATGTCAATGAACAGGATCTCATGTGACATTTCAAGTCTCTATTAGTACTTGGCTATATACAGTGTACAAGCTATTCCGACTGTGTTGGCTGTGCAGTACGCTGCATGCTAAATTGAAATTTTCAGTTTTTGTGAATACTTACCCTGTTGCCCTCTCATTGGGTCCCGGAGCTGCCCAGCGCACGCGGCGGCGCGCCGCTGGCGACTTCCAACTCTGGCTAACGAGAGGGGGCAACACCGGTGCCGATGCGGTCTTCAACCTCCCCGTGGCCAGCCGCCGGCAGGCTGACGCGGAGGCGAAAATGTCTGCATTTTTGGCAGAACAAATTTCAGAAAAAAATGTCTACTGCAAAGCTTAGCACTACTATGTAAAATTTTCGAACAAACGTTTGGCAGTATATTGAGCTGCCATGCAGCCACGCCGGCGGATGATGTGGCATGCCACGTTGACTAGGCCCCACATGTCAGTGTTACAAAGCGTCATTTTGTGACAAATTTTAGGGGTTAAACTGTAAATTTTCGTTGTGGAGCCGGGTGAAGGCCAAATTAGTACTTGCTACATACGCATCGGTGTTTGCCCTGGACAAAACTTCTGTGCAGGCAAAAAACAATATCGCTTACTGTATTCAGCTTTCAACCACTTAAGACCCGTGAGGGTAATTTTATCAGAGTGAAAATTCAGTGTCGTAACAAGGTTTAACATCTCTTTTTCCCCAACTGACAGTACCGAACTGTATTTTACTACAAACTGAATCGTCTGCGCCAGGCAATAGGATACAAGTATCAAGTATGCATAAGGGAACCGACAAAATTAGTTCTACCGCCAAAAGGCCTCTCATGAACACATCCCTAATATTTCTTCAAGTTTTTTTCCTTTTGCTTATATTCCAAAGGTGAGAATGGAGTTTGGCATTGCCTTAGGAAGAGAAGGTTGAAAGAACATTCTTCTTGATGATGAATTGGTCGGCCTTTGAAGGGCTGATGGACTGCAGCAATTCCAGAAATAAGAAGAAAAACACGAGTCATTCCTTATGTAAGATGAGAAGTATATTGATCAAAATTTGGCCTGGCAGCCATTATTTCCCACCTTCTCCAACATGCGTTGAAGCCTATCGGTTTCCTTCTTGGTATATTCATGGCCCTTATCCAGGATTTTCTTTGCAATGGCAACGTAGACCTTCCCATGCCTGAATTAAATATGTAAAATTGAAGGTTCAACTTGCATGTACAGACCAAATCATTGTAAAATAACAAGTGCAACTGTGGCTAGATTTTACTTTGCAGCAGAGCCACTGAGCTTCGTCGTCTCCTCTTCCATATTGGACAGGATCTCCTTCTGCTTGTCATTGGCTGCACTGAGGAACTCCTTTGCCAGGGCATCCAAACTTGCTATACGCCCAGCCTACCACAAAAATAAAGTGTATAGTCAGAACAAGTAGTCTTTTGCAGTTTTATATTGCATTCAACCAACCTCTGAAGTAAGTTGGCCCTTAGTATCACGGCTGGTACCACACTTCTCATTAATGAACTTTACAAAGTCATCCAAGTCCCTGCCACCATCATAATCTTCACCAGCTTTGTTTCCCTTTGGGAAGAACTTCAATGTAGGATAGCCAGAAACTCCATATCTAAAAGTCATAAAGCAAGTCAAAAATTATGTCGTGCATCAATGTATAGAACCAAGTCATCACTCATGATACATTAAAGTGCTGGAAGCATGCCATAGACACAAGTTATTTTGTATCTACAGGAAAATTGTAATATCTCATGGCACAAGATAACAGAAATAGGAAAAAAAATGCAGATGAAACTATCAGGCATAAGTCAGAACATACTTTTGAGCCAAGTTTTTGTGTTTATCAGCATCAAGGTTAGCAATTACAACTCCTTCATCCAACTTATAAACAGAAGCCAGCTTCTCATATGTCTAAAATAATAGCAAGAATATAGTTGGCACATCAGAGATCGTGAGAACTGAGACTTTCAAAAGTAGACAAAATATGTAGAACAAATTTTGGGTAGAGCTATCCACTAACCGGAGCAAGATGCTTGCAGTGGCCACACCTGTCGATCAAAATTAGCATCCAGTCAATATTCATTCATGAAAAATCACACCAACATGGTGTCAAGATTATGGAGGAAAAGACTAAGCCAACAATACAAAAGCATACCATGGCGCATAGAACTCAACAAGAACATCTTTGTTTTCATCAGGAACAATTGAGTCAAAGTTGTCTGGGCCAAGCACTATGACACTTTTAGGAATGGTTGCCAGTTTTACATTAGTGCCTGAAAGAAGGAACATCCATGATTATAGACACTATTGTAACCAAGCGAAGAGATCAATATAAAAATGTATCAACTCAAGAAGCTATTAGTGGAAACTCTTAGACTAACAAGATTAGACAGAATATGCAATGAAATAGGACATATCCAGAACTCCTAGCCATGGCATCATACAAGCTACTAGCTCTAGTATTATAAGTTGAAACATTACCTCCTTCAGTGTTAACAAATTCAGCAAGGGCCTCTGCAGTCCGTTGTCCTTCGTACCTATATGGTTGTAGTGATATAAATCATGAATATTTTTCTGGTGTAAATGTTCAAAAGTAATTAAACAACAGTTATGCAGCCTCACTTTTTGGGCTCAAGGGATCCTTTGGGGAACCATTGGATTGTTGGGTACCCAGAAACTCCATACTTGCTGCATACACTCTTGTGCTCATCACAATCAACCTATAGCAAGAAATAGAGTTGAATTAGGAATCCTTAATTTTATCAAACCAAATCAAAATGAGGATGGCAATAAATTCCATGAACATGCATGTTCTAATCACTTTCCAACCCCCACTCGGCAGCAGCATGTAGATGAGAATATTTTCAAGCAATCCCTAAATAATTACCAGGAAAACTACAATGTTAAATTGCGTGTTAAAACTTGAGAATATACCTTTGCGATCAAGACAGATTTGGCTTTCTTGAAACTTGCACCAAGCTTTTCATATTCAGGGGCTAGCTTCTTGCAGTGACCACACCTAACCAGATACACGGATATTTTAGCATGATTTTCTTCTAATAAATTGGAGAATACAGAGCAGCAGAAAGCAAATATGGGCTCATGAGCACTCTGAGAAGCAAACTGTAGAAGCTTCTCTGTCTCCAGACCAATTATATTCACATAATCACATTCAACAGCTCACAAATCCCACTGAAGATACATAATGAACTAAAACTTGCTGCATTTACAGGATTAAGCAGAACTCGAAAAGCCCAAATCAATCAAGACACGTTATATGTACCATTAGATTTACAGAAGTATTTCGTTGCTAACGCAGTAAATATCCAATATATCACCCCCTAGCAGTCATGAAATAGGAAAAAATAGTTTTGGCCCGTTTACACTTAATGGATAGTAACATCAATACAAAGTAAGTTGTGGTCTTCTATTATTATCCTAAACAGACAAGTGCAAAAATAGCAGGAATTTTCCGAAACCTAAATTCCGATGTCATAAACAGAAGCAGGTATTAATTAAAAAAGAACAGGAACAATGAGATTTGCATCACTTCTAGAAGTAGAGCACAACAAGAAGTAACTAAGCTACAATGCGCATTTAAACTAACTGCTTAAACCCTAACAAAAATCTTATCAGGTGCACTCTAATTTTTGCAACCAATAACAATTTCGAAATTCCACCCATCAAAACCTGATTTAAAATGCTACAAGTCGAAACGAGTCTACTGTCTACATGCAGGTATACAAGAAGGATCGAATATTTATGGATAATACTTTCCAGTAAGACAGAAAGTTCATAACGATTCAATCAATTTCATAAGATGAGTGCAAACTTCTAAACCCCTAAATCCTTCCCGAGAAATATCCATAGAAGAAAATTCCTAAAAGTCTAAGCTTCCGTATCCTAAACTAAAACAGGCACGTGAACCACCGCCGATGCGCGCATCCACCAAACCCCGCTGCACCCGCAGCGTTCGAACCACGACGTAGAGATCCAGACTTTGCCCGCATCACTACCCATTCACGGATGCGATCCAGCCCGATCCAGCCGAATTACCCAGGGATCTGGCGAGAGAGGCAGAGGACGAACCATGGTGCGTAGAACTCCACGAGGGCGCCGCGGTCCTGGCCGATCTCCTTCTCGAAGGTGGACTCCGTGAGGGCCACGACGTAGTCGCCGTCGGCGAACGCCGGGGCGGAGAAGGAGAAGGCGAAGGCGGCGACAGCGAGCGCCAGGAGGGCCAGGGTTTTTCGTGGCGAGATGCAGGAGATCGCCATGGCTGGCTGCGATGACTTTTCCGGGAGGCTCGGCGAAGCAGGCCAAGCAGCGAAGTGGCAGAAACGGAATACGGCTCTTCGCCTCCTCGTCCCCGTTTTATTTGGGCTGTCTTAAATTTATCCGGAATACGGAACCAAATACAGCCGCGATAGGGTTTCCTTGGAATTCGTTGGGCGACTTTAATTTATCATGAATATGAAATAAAATACTACTACCTATAAGTAAAATATTATAAATTTGGCTATTTTGAACGGTGCAAATGTACTGAGGAGGTCTTATGCACATAAAAATACAGCATCCATCTTAAAAACACTCCATTTTCAATTATCTCACACATACCAGCTTTTATTTTCTAAAACACTTATACATATATCTTTTTTTTAATTCCATAACTATTAAACTCTAATACATTAGATACTTAAAAATATCTTTATGAGAAAAAATAATAAAAATAAAGTTTTTTTACAACCTAGCTAGAAGTGGTGAAAGATGACTAATAATCTATTGGGATCTGATAAAGTGATCATTAAAATGAGGACACATTGAAAAGATGTTAATATCGTAGGTGAATACGTGTTTCTGAAAACACTTATACCAGAATAAAATTCTTCAACAGACTATTCGAACCAAAGCCAAAATATACGGATGAAGTACTTTAGAGTATTCGGTCAAAATGGTTAATGTATCTTGACAAAAAAAATTCGCAGTATGTCATCAAAATGGCTTGAGTATTTGGATGAAGTTTCTCCCGAGTATCTATACCAAAGGATCGTAGTATTCAGATGAAGTCCTCCAGAGTGTCCGGTCAAAATAGCCGGAGTATCCAGATAATCCTCTCCATCAGATAGAGTTTCAGCCAAAATCTCTAGACATTGAGTCTAGATATTTCGATCATTTTTTATTATGTCTAAAAGAATACTTGAAATAGACGCCCTTAAAGTAGCAAAAGAAAAAGAGTATCCAAATTAATGTTAAATGATGTAAGAAAGTGATAAAAGATTTATTTCCAAAAGTTCAGATCCCAATGATCATATGTTTCAGTTGAGGGATTGATCTCTGTTGAGGGACTCTAAATAGTCGGATCTCTCTCGATTTTAAGTCTCACCAAACAAGCACCAAGGATAAACCTTTAGCCTCTAAATAACCATCGAGACAAAACTCGGTTCCTAAGTAATCACTAAGGTCTATAGACTTAGGCGACGAGCTACTTACCTCTGGTAAAGCTTGCTCCACTAAGCAATTTATAAGCACAAGCTTGGTTCTCACTCAATTACCTTTTTTTTACGGAGGTGAGGATAGACCTTCACAAACTTTTAATGACTCACCACAACTTTAGAAGCTCACTAGTGACTCTTAGCCATATAGTAGACCTTGATTTCCAAGAGTAATAAATATAATCGAAGATTTTCTTACTTAAGTACTTAAAGAATAGAATAAACCTTATTTGCTCTCAACCTCTTAATCTCTCAACTCTACTCTTTCTCTCCTCAAATCACTCTCACAAGGAGCTAACACCAGGATAGGGGATTTGAGTGGAGTTATTTAGCTTTGGATAAGTCTACTCTTACCAAAACTTAGCCTCGGCAGCAAAGGATGGAGGGAGTGGAGGGGTTTAAATACACACGCCTCCAAAACTAGTAGTTACTCACAGATTCAAAGTTTAGAGTCTCCGACCAAAACCACTAGAGACTTCGAACAAGCTTTTCTATCTGATTCGAAGTATCTGGCTACTCTCTCACATCACATCATAAAAACAATCATAACTCCTTGCTCCAAAGTCCGTTTTTAACAAAATTAGATTCTATGGAAAGCTTATTGAGAGAGCTACCCAACCCAACCAAGAACAATCTCTAAAACCTCTTAAAAAATAGATTAAGAATTAGATTTATCTCTAGAAATTACTTACAAGGTCTACTTTAAGCACCAAGACATAAACAAATACGTTAACTTTAGATTCATCTTCTTGCTTTTATCTTGAGAGTTGCTAACGCTAATTCTATTTCACCATCAGAATTATTCACCTATATATTATTAAACACATTAGTTCCAAATCAATTATCCCTTTGTCTTGATCAATGCATCGTATCGTCTTGATTTTTGACACTCTATCTTATACTCTTTAAATAATTGATATGGATCTTTCATAACTTTGTATAGCATTGCACGATCCATCGATACGAAACCTTCGCTCACCATTTTACCACCATATTGGTCCGTCGGCGTAAAACCCTTCGCTTGCCCTTCACCACCATATAGTCTCTGATAGTCGAGTATTGTTTGTCTTTCACTATCTTATCATTTAAAACCACTTCACTCTCCATATCTTTAATATCTTTTTTTTCACCAACATATCTATCAATATCCTCATTTTGATGCCAAAACTCAACCTTATCACTTCAACTCATAAAAATAGTTAGTTCTAATATATGTTATTATTAATAATCAAAACTTTTTATAACACAAAATTAGGAGACTTATCTTTCACACTAGATGAGTACTGTCGGTTTTGAAATTTGAGGTGTGTAACACGTGGTGCTAGACAAGTATTGCATTGACCAACGATATATTGGAATCATTTTGAAGTTTCTCAAATATAAGTGACTCCAAAACTAAGAGGAAATAAAAAGGGTAATGTGGCTCATGATGGCAAGGCTACAATAAAAAATCATCAGTTTTTAGGTCATCGAGTGCCTCAACTAGCATGATGCCTATAAATTGCCATATAAGACTTTCAGGTGATGTGATGTTATTTTAAAGAAAAAAAGTTTATTTCTCATTTCATTGAATCATTTAACTGACTAAACTATTTTTTCTTATTTTGTCTATAAACAATTGAAAAAAATTCACTTCACTTCTTAATTGATTTCTCTTTTTAGTTTCACTTAGTACAAATAGCATTTTAAGTTGAAACTTAGCCACAAATGGCACAATTATCAAAGTTTAATTTTTTCCAGATGTTTTTTCTTGAAATTTAAAATCTCGGTATTTAAATCGGTATTAGGTGATTCCAACCTACTATCTTCAGTTCTATAATTCAGGTTGTTTACGATAAGAGTATGATCAAACTTTTATAACTTTGATTATTAATAACTCTTAAAATAAAAAGTACTTTAATAAAAATAAACATGTATTTATTTTTTACATATATTTTAATAAATAATCAGCTTTTAAAGACCATATCCAAAATGATAAGAATTATTAAACTAAGTGGAGTATGTTAATATCAATAAAAAATATATATTATGTTGAGACAGTTGTAAATGCATCTATCTATCAACATAATTTCAGTACAGAATATAACTTATATAGAGGAAAATATATAATTAGAAAGTAAAGTGGGTTATTTTTAATAGTTCAGAGTGTAAAATAAACCGAGAAATAGTTTAGGAGTGAAATGCAATACTGAAATTATTCGAGGGAGTAAAATATTTTTTTATATATTAAATGAGAGAAGAAAAAGAGGAACAAACTGGGTCTCATTGACTACCAAATTCTCTATTGAGAAGAGGGTGGTGTCTTCATGATAGGTGGAGAAAAAAGAGAAATAGGTAAGAGGAGATCAAGATTTGAGACATTAATTAATTGTCTGGGCTACGGATAAACATGATGTCATGGATATATACTACTTGCTGGTGTTCGCATTAGGAGTGTTCTTATGATTCTCAAGGAGATTACAAGAGGTATTATTTCTTGTCTGGCCAACGACCAAATCCTAGTCCATTTAAGGGATGGCCATGAAATTATCATTTGAATTATTTTATTCTATTATCGAGATAGGCCAAAAGCTAAACATTTTTAGTAATCATTCTGTCACACATCCGTGCTAGCACCATCGTATAGATGCACCGCGAGATAAACAAAGAACGGTCTTCTGCAAAAACATGATACTAGTAATAAGTCCTAGGAGAATATTATTGGTACCCATATTAACATGATGAATAAATACCATGCTAATAATAAATTTATACCTTCATGCTATCACCTTAGCTTAGCTAATCCCTAAGTAACAACTTTTATCCAAGGAACACCAATCCGGTTGTAGTGGCTTAGATATAGGGATGATACCCTAATTCTTCATCATTTTCAACCAGGACTTCAATAAGAGGAAGAAAAACAACGACAATAGTTGTGTGAGTACTTTCATACTCCACAAAGTTACTAGAAAATGTGAATATACAAGCTTCAAAAGAAGACTATGTTTATTTCGTAAATCTTTTATTTCAAAATATTTTTTCAAACTGTAGGTGTGGGTTCTTTTAAACCATATTTGGAAGGAGACTCACTGTCTTGATCCGTCTATGAGTTGGTTTGCAACAACTCAAACAAAAAGAGCCAAATTTTAGTTTTAGATTCTCTTCATTTTCTTCTCTTTTTCTCTATTAGTTTCTTCATCACTTTGTCATCATTTCCATCAATTTTCTCGACTTCTCATCACTCTTCTTATAATCTCTCAAACCTTGGCTCCTTCGAGCCATGTCCTTTGACTCTTTGTCTCCACTCAGAAAGCCTATTCTATGATACCAAACCAATATCCTAGGTCACACAGGCTAGTGTCTAACCACCTAATTCATCCGTTAGTTACTCGGACCGACTCTAGCAAAAATTCTCATCCCACAAACCAATCTTCACAAAACACGAGTAATCAAATTTACGCTAAATGAATTACCTTACATTCGCTCTTAACCATAGATATGGCTATTCAAATAGTTTAACTAAACTCTATGAATGTTGCATGCTTTATCCACATGACATGAAGCTTACTTCAATACCTACCAATACTAGAAATTCATGGTAAGACCATTCTAAAGCTAATCCATGAAAACCTATGCCACATAGTTAGTTGACTCTCATGACAAGTATCAAACAAGATGAGCCATCATCTACTCATGGTACACCCTGGGGATGCTCGTACACCTATAATGCCACGCATAGAGGCAATCACCACAAAAGGTAATAATATATCATGAAATTCTGTCTCATCATCATTTCCATTGACCCACAACCACTGTCACACAATATAACCATTAACTAACAATTTACTCTTCCACGGATATCCTACATTACCCGTATAGTTGCACTATAAGATATGGATGGAATTCTCAAAGGAACCGGTCCTTATATGCAAATACGAGACCAAACCACATTGGCAAAACATTGCATCGCTACTTTTGCAAATCAATTTTACTTTTCAAATCCACTAATACCAATTATCTAGGTTTTCAAACAATTTTCAACATGTTTTCCCAAAGTGGATATATGGTAGTGAAAGGTAGGGTTTCACAGCTACTCATGCCTGGAGAGCACGAATATCAAAGTACCTCATTTGTGGAGTAACAAGGGTTAGAGTTCACAATATCCTATGGAAAGTAATACAATTAGTAGGTTAGTCTATCGGTTGCACGTAAACCAAGGCCGGTTAAATTAAAATGTATACTAAATATGCAATTTTGTAAACAACATAATAAACTATGAGCAATATGGTCAAAGAGTGATGTTCCTTGATCTCGATCTTCAAGTCTTCATAGTCCTCACTTGTGACAAATTTTTGAAAAGTTCACTACGCAATCAACACAAGAAATCCAAACAAACCCTACAAATAATATAATACAATTATAAACAAATAGTGCTATTAGATAAGTCCTATTTTTAGGAAAAATTGGGAAGTGAAATGGAATCAAACAGAGCTATGGGTTAGGGATATATGGATTTTTAAAGATTAATTGAATTTATGGAAAAGGGAAAATTATTTATTGGAATATTCTATAGAAATATCCCTCAAGCTGATAAGCCCAAGGATTTCAGTTTAGTGGGCTAGGAGAACGGCCCATGAGTCGAAGAAGCGAAGGCCCAAGACCTAGCCCAAGGACTTTAGGGAGGAAGGCAGGGCGATGACGGGCCATGTGAAGTGGCCCAATAATGGTCGACCAACAAGTCATTGGGCCGAGAGAGGGGTGAAGGAGGTTGGGCCAAAGATGTGCTCACCTAGCCTCCTTCTCTCTTCTTCCTTCTTTTCCTCTTGCTCTCGTTCTCTCCTCATATCAAGGAGGCAGGACTGATATGGGTGCAGGTGGCATGCAGCGGACGGTGCCCAAGGAGCGAAGCTCAGCAGGGTGGCCTCTAGTGAGCAGGTGGCCGGGTACACGACAGCCTATGTGGTCTAGTTTCTAAAGGGAAAGGCGCATACTAAAATAGCATAAAATAAAACTTTTTCTATCACGCATATTAGGACATCATGCGAAGATGGGATCATGAACCGTTACCATGAGACGCACAGTGCAGCGGAAGTAGGGTTGAAAAAACTGATCCAACCACGTGTACATCAAGGATACGATGGGGTAGGTTGACGCAAATGTTGCAGGGCAAAGGGCATCGACGGGATTCGCGTGGCATGGTATGACAGGGAGATGATGGCGAGGTCCAGCGGGGAGGCGCTATGAGGGTGGTAGGAGGGTCGGCTACCTGGTAGGTCAAAAGCAGATGGCGGTGCGCGTTGGTCTTCAATCCGATGGTCCATAAGCGGCACGGGGTAGGCAGGGCTAGGGGTGAATGGCGACAAGATGGCTTAGAGCATGGGCTTGGGCGACAAGACACATCATGAGGTACCCGAGCTAGCAGGATTCACGGCAGCTGGCGCCGAAGCAGCACCGTGGCACAAAAGTCGTGGGGTAGTTGTGCAGCGAGGCGAGTAGGGACACAATGGCATCACCAGCGTGGCCTGGCATGTGGGACTCAATGTCAAGGTTTGGTGCGGATGGCATAGTCATTTCACAGGCCTGGTAAGGCACAGGGTTGAGGCGCGACATTGCGTCGAGGAGCTGACGGGCGGCGTAGCTCAATGCTGGCATCAAGACGATCACGTGGCAGTTGTGTGAGCTAGTGGGGTTGACGTTTGGCTAGCCTGGATAGTTTTTAGGCCGAGGGAGGAGGTAAGAATAAGATAGCCAGAGTTAGGACGGTTGCTGTTGTGGTTGTGGCCCAAGTGGGTTGGGCCTGGCTGGACGTGACCCAAGACGTAGGGAGAGGAAGGAAGAGGTGAAAAGGAGAGTGATCTGGGCTAGAGAGAGAAGGGTTTGGCAGCCCGAATGTATAGTACCCTTGATATTTTCTAGGGATTTGTCTTCGGAGGAAAATTTTAATATTTGATTTGAGATTTAATTTAAAACTTGGTAGTTGAATACATAAATATTATAGGAACTCATGTAAGATCTTTGTGGACTGGAATAGCAGGCATGTTTAGATAATTTGGATTTGGAGGGAGGAATAGAAAGGAGGTGAAATCTTGAATTTCAAGAGTCGAAATATGGGATTTTATTTGGGAGAGACCTTTGGTACTTAATTCCTATATACACAGAAAAAACTAAAATTTTGAACTTACTGTTTTATTAAAATAGTTTCCAATTGGTATATGGAAATTGGGCCATTATAAGGCTCTCCGAGAAGGCCCCACATTTATCCTAAAGGTAAAAAAATAGGAATTCCCTTATTAATAAAAAGTTAGAAATTTGTCTTGTTAATATTACAATAAAATAATATGCATCCATCTCTTAAATTTATAGCCGAGATCTTCCAACATAGAATATGTGGATTTATCAAGTTCAAAATTAGTAATATTGAGTTGTATTCAGTCTGGGTTCTCAATTGTAGTATTTTATTATGTAATAATCTCAAAAATCAGAATTAATAAATATTGAGTTGTATTTGGTACAGTCTTTTTATGGATTAGTTAATTTACAATAGTTCTATGTATACCTTGGGTCGCTTGTGCAAGAAAGGAAGACTATAGTCTCTCAAACATGCAGTGTATATATATGTTATATATGTACATGTATATGGAATAAATGGATCTATACCTAGTAAATCCCATTTTTACTACATCCACAAAGTCTCAATGGTAGTTCTTCTTTATGATTTAATAATTCGGCAATTCAGAATTAACAAATACTAGCATGTTGATTTTGACTTGAAGTCTCAATTGTTGTAGTTTCTTGATTTAATAAATGGAGGCAAAACGTTGAACATAAAAATAAATAGCAAGTATTTATGGCAGAAATGAAATTAAAGAAGACCAAAACAATATATTAAGCTCAACAAGCTAAAACATACGACATGGCGAATCAGTCATGACATCTCACAGAATGGCAGAGGCAAACAGAGCTCTACAAGCTTACAGCCTTACAAGGTTCTTTGCTAGGTTAATTAGTAGCTAATTGGAGTCCGGGTTGGCGCCGGTGGGCACCTGATGCTTGCTCACGGCCATCAACGTGGCGGCGCTCCTTCTTCTTCCTGTCCTCTTCATGCTCCGCGGGTGAGCCGTCACCTTCACCTTTACGAATTGTGGCTGCAGTACCGGCGCCGAAAGAAGCCGCCGGCCCCGGCCGACCGCCGCCATGACAACGGAGTCGTCACTGTCGACGGCGGCGGCCTGCGCCAAACAGCAACTGAGCAGGGAGGGGATCTGCACGACGAAAAGGAGGAGGAGAATGCCGTGGATGAGCAGCTGGTGGTCATGACCTCTCGCCATGCACACGCAAGGGATGGACACGGACTAGACGACCAGTGTCCATGTGCCGCAAGAGACCATGAGCGCGAGGAGAGAATGGGGAGGGAGAAGAAAGGAGAGGGGGATCTTGCAAAGTGTGAGGACGAAATGGGGGAAGAAAGAGAGAGATGGAAAAGCCGAAGCTTTGCACTTTATTCAGGTACCTCAGTACTGAGGGAGGTCTGAAAAAGAGAAGAGGCAGAAATTAACACGGAAACACATACGTGACAAACAAGGGGCATCTAGGTATAGCACCTGCGTGCACACATTTTCCTGCAGCCTGCCGTCAATGCCGCTGGTAGTGCGTGGCCTGCAGCTAGCAGCGCGACGTGAAGAGGGCTGCTGCTCAGCAGCCTGGCTGTTAGCTGGTTGTTAGTGCTCATAAATCTAAGCACTCGATTGTACGTACGTCTCTCTGCTTGAGGACTGATCGATTGATCAATCGTAGAGAGGAGATTGCTGCGTTCGGCAGCTGAGGTGTGGTTGGAATCTCTTCTCGTTTTTTTAATGCATATGTTTTTTAAATTATTTTCAAAAATTATATTAAATTATTTAGTTAATACTTTGTTTTGTTCTGTTTTAGGTGTCCAAAGTGAGTTCTCAACCTTTCCTCCCGAAAGCACCCAGGCTCCATGAGTGTGACAGAAAGGGCATTTCCTTTAGCTTTTGTGAAGGAGTTGACGCCATGAGTGAACACTCATGCCTACAGCTAGCTAACCGCGGAGTACTGCTGCTACTGCACCGTATATATATCGAAGAATTGAATAATAGAAATGACTATCGATCGATAGCCAGCCTACTGTTTTAAAATATAAATATTTTTAGATTTAAATTCTATAATACAATATAAGCATTGGCTTTTATGATTCTCACCATTCGATTAAAAAAGGAATCTTATCTGAGCAATTTAAAATTTAAAAATTAACCAATAAAATAAGTATAAGATTTTTTTATGTAACATTAGTACTTGTTAAATAATTTAAAAATGGTGCAAGCGGTGATAAAATCTGCGATTGATGAGGTTAATATAGTCTTAAAAAAACATGAGGCCAATATTGTAAAGTCTGATCGATCCAAGACCAAGCACGCATGTTGGGTAGGGGACAGGCACTACCGAGCGGACGCTTCCTCCAATCATAATTAACTGCAATTTGCTCACGACCGACGAATTGAAGTGTGGATAGGACTGAAGCGAACGCATGCCGACGGCGCGCAGGAGCCCCGCACGATTCTTGCGCTCTCTGCAGAAACGTCAGTGATCAATGGGGCCCGTCAGACCATAACCATATATGCTATAGTAGTAGGAGTATGTTTAGTACAATTGTTTGTGATATTCATGATTTTTTTTTGCTCACGCTATTTTGTAGTACGAGTCTGTTCTAAGATCGATCTGATATATAGGTGTTTATGTGGGAAATTCTGACCATTTGATCCTTTTTAAAAAATTATTATAGAGATGAACATTCGAAAAACTTGTTTTAAAAGTAAACCATGACCTCATCATCTCAATGGTGGCAAAGTACAACATATCAGCGCCATACCTTGTTCTTTCTAATGGTCTTGGGCTTGAACCCCCCAAGCTCCAACCTATACATTCTTTGATTTTTAAATGTTGTCTTCTTTTATTAATGTTGTCATCTTCTTCTTTTTCTTCTTTAAATGGTCTTCTTTTTTTCAGTACGTACGCGCAAATGGTGTCTTCTTTTTTTCGTATGTACGTCAGCCAATCTCCACTATTATAAAAATAGAAGCTATCGGTCGCTCTGGTACGTCGTTCGTGTCCGACTCCCACGCGTGCGCATCCGCGTTCGCCACCTGATTGATTTTTCGTGCGTGATCGCGTATTCGTGTCCGTTTCGCTCTCGCACAAAGTACGCATCGCACCGAGTCGGCAGGCCCACGCCTTCCGCACACCCGCGCTCTGTGCGAGCGCACTGCGCGCTTCCTCCAGTACGCGAGCAGAGACTTGCCCCTCACCTGGGCCGGCTGGGCCTTCTGCTCACCGCGATTTTTTTTATCTATATATTTTTATTAAAAAAATTAAAAATATTTTTGTTTGAAAAATTAAAAATATTTTTGTTTGAAAAATTTACAAATATATATACTCTTTAACATCTTCTGAGAGTTTTTTTTAAAGAGAAATCCGATACGAACATGTCAGACAAGGCAAGGGAAGGCTAGATGGAGGCTAAAAAATTTATAGAGAATATTTTTGCCATCCTAAGGGTATTTTTTCCGTAATAGGAGACATCCTATAAAAATAGACAAAGAATGAGGGGCTTGCCATTTCCCATACGACGTTTTTTTTCTTGTAAGAAGTCACCAATAAATTTGTTAGACCCATCTATAAGAGAGGAGGTGGCTTACCGGCTCCGTTCATGCTATCTGTTACTTTTTTTTTGGCTACCTATAAAGACAGAGTTTAAGAGATATCATATTACCATATCTGAGATATGATATGACCATACCTAATATTGTTTTAATTGTGATATAACTAAAATACCATACCATTTTATTTGATATATTTGTTCATAGAAAAAACTATGTAATAAATTAATTATCATATTTAATAGCATGTATTTAATATTTCAACACTAATATGTCTTTAAATATTACGAATAAAACTATTTACAAATTTAAAAATGAAACAATCAAATCATAGAAAAAGAAACGAAGATATAAAACAATACGATACCTACTATTTCATTTAATCGCTAGCAATAGGTATTACAAAATATATAAATTTTTTACCTCCGTACAAATCCATAAGTCAGCGAGACTACACCGTTTCTCTTCGCCTACCTTCAACCCTCTCTTCTATTTTTATTTTTTCAAATAAAATAGACTTTTGGGTGGTCGGGAGGGGCTATAAATCATTTATAGTCAATTGTCAGGGGTCGGCTGTAAAATAGCTAGGTCCTTCCTCTTTCACATGTGAGCCTAATAATTTTATAGTTGACTCTCTAAAAAGAAAAAAAAGTCAAGGGTTGACTTTAAAAAACTGCAGGCCACTCCTCCCACAGGAAAAAACAGTTAGGGTGGTAAGAGAGCCTCCGCCAATTCACTAATTCGCCAATTCGCCGTTTATGTATACCAATATACATTTGTCAAATTGGATTTTTCATTCTATGGTGGAATATTTAAAAAATTCTCTTACAGAATGTTGAGATATAAATCTGTAAAAAAATTTTAAAAAAATATATATTTAAAATATTTTAATTATATATATACATGCCCGTGGACGGGCGTGCCCTGCCAGCTATCTCTCAGGAAAAAAAAAAGGCTATCTATACATGCCCGTGTGAGTGTTCTCTGTAGTAAATCCAACTGATTTGTGCACTTTCATTTGTTGCATTTCGGATTGATACACGGTTGCTTCTTAATTTAGGATTGATACAAGGTTGCTTGCTTATTCTTGATTTGAGCGGAATATTTTGGTATTGATTCAATCAGGGGATGAAGAAGGACAGGATTACATATTTATATTTATATAAAGGAGATGGATTGGAGGGATCAATGCCTAGAATTCTGCACAGTTTTTATGGATCTATATTTTTTTCATCTTTGGGTGGATTGTGACATCTGGAGAATTCAAACGAATTTTGAAAAAAAGGAAGACTGGTCCCCAAAGAAAGTAATTCGAAAAGCGAAATTTGAGTTCACTTTCAAATTTCCGAATTGAGTTTGAGGAATTTTTGGAAACATTCAAAGGATGGTTCAATACTTATCGTAATATTAGTTTTTCCCACATTTTTCTAGTAGAATAAAAAAATCAAATGCCAAAAATGCCGCTACCAGGGTGGGTGCATAAGGCCCACACCACTACCCTTTTAAACTATAAACGAGGTTAGCGTGAATGCAAATAGCAGTAATCCTTTATTGACAAGGATTTTATACCACCGTGGTAATATTCTCAGCGCTAAAGGCTGCGATGCTGAGATGTTATACTTTGGCGTCATCGAGGATGACGTTGAGGTCGTGATTCATTTTGAAATAAGTTTTTGGTATGATTTATTTATGTAATAAGTTTTTAAAAAGGGTTAAATTGTCAAAATTTTGGTGTTTATTCGGAGAGAAATTTTTTGTTAATTTGAAATTAAGTTTGCATCATTGCGCGTACGTTGTCGATTCATCTGCTCCACATCTACCAAAGGACATTAATTCATGGATTTTCATGCCCTTTGTGACGCAAGCATGTACACACCGACATCGAGGGATGGGGACCTAAGCTGCCAAGCGTAAGCGTGCATGATGGAGCAGCTAGCGAGCTCAATAGCGACCGCAGCACGTCAGTGCATGTACATATGCAAACCAAACCCTAGTGCTTGTCTTTTCGGCCGGTCGCCATGCTCGTGTCACTTCATGCTGGAAAAAGATCAAGCATGGAGTAGTAATTTGCATGCACAGATGACAGAGGCTGTTCATGCATGCTTGGTCTTCAGTAATGGGAGATTCATGCTTGCTGATAAGTCAGATCAGCACCAGTGTGTGGCTGTCTCACTACTCAATATATGGGAGCTAATTAATCGATCAAAGGAAATTGTGTGGATATGATACAGAGACATGGACAAGCTGATGGAAGTTAAACATATTAAGTTAATCAGGCTTTTCTACCTTACTCACAAGAAAAGGAAAAAAAAAGGGGCAACCATGCATGCCAAATACAGGTTCACTGGATATGAATGGGACGTACTCATGTAAAACAAATGCAACTGATTCTACCTTAAGCAACAATATCAAGTGGTTTGACCAAAAATTAAGTCATTTGAGGAGAAAAAGGAAAAAAAATAAAGTGACCTATATAAAAAAAATCAAGTGATTTCAGGAGAAAAATGGAGAAAGAAATTATGGTGTGATCCAAATAGAAAAAAATCAATCAAGTGAAAAAATAGGAAAAAATCAAGTTATTTGAGGATAAACAAGGAGGGAGGAAAAAAAGGCAACTGATTCTACCTTAAGCAACAATATCAAGTGGTTTGTCCAAAAACTAAGTGATGTGATTTAAGGAGAAAAAGGGAAAAATATCAACTGGTATAAATAAAAAAATCAAGTGATTTCAGGAGAAAAACGGAGAAAGAAATTATTGTGTGATCCAAATAGAAAAAAATCTAAGTGATTTGAGGAGAAAAAGGAAAAAAAATATCAAGTGGTCTAAATAAATAATCAAGTGATTTGAGGAGAACAATAGAGAAAGAAATTATCGTGTGATCCAAATAGAAAAAAAATCAAGTGATTTGAGGATAAACAAGGAGGGAGGAAAAAATAGGTAAAGCCACTAGAAGGAGGGATTGAGGAGAAAAAGGAAAAATATCAACTGGTCTAAATAAAAAAATCAAGTGATCTGAGGAAAAAAATGGAGAAAGAAATTATCGTGTGATCCAAATAGAAAAAAATCTAAGTGATTTGAGGAGAAAAAGAAAAAAAATCAAGTGGTCTGAATAAAAAAATCAAGTGGTTTGAGGAAAAAATAGAGAAAGAAGTTATCGTGTGATCCAATAGAAAAAAAATCAATCAAGTGAAAAATAGAAAAAAAATCAAGTGATGAGGATAACAAGAGGGAGGAAAAAATAGGTAAAGCCACTAGAAGAAAAATCGAGTGATGAGGAAGGAGGAAAAAACAGGTAAAAGCCGCTAGAAGGAGGGCATGAACCTCCTCCGACCTTGTGGTTAACAGCCACACGCTCTAACCAACTGAGCTATTCCAGCTTTTAGTTCTATGGGTATATGAGCACTTAACTATTTCGTACCACTTGTTTATCAACCTTTGTGCAGTAAAATCTCGAGTCACAACATTCACTATACGAATCTATAGCCGAGACCACGACCGCGGAATATATGGATTTATCAAATTTGATTAATATAAATGTTGAATTTTTCATGATTTAATAACTCCAATATTTTCATGATTTAAGAACTCGATCTGAAGTCTGAATTATAGTTTTTAATGATATTCTGAAATTCATAATAAGTAATAAAATACCAAGTTGTATTTGTCTAGAGTCTCAATCATAGGCTTCTAATGATTTAATAATTCTAAAATTGAATTAATGATAACCAAATTGTACTTGGTACAGTGTTAGTAATAGTATTTTTTCTTGGTTTAATAAATCCAAAATTTGAAAATAATAGATATTCATAATTAATTAATTAATATTGAGTTATTCTTGGTCTGGAGTCTCAATTAGTTTTTTATAATTTAATAATTTTGAAATTCGAAATCAATAAATATCTAGTTGTGCTTAGTTTAGGATCTCAATTATAATATTTTTTATGATTTAATAATTCTAAAATTTTAATTAATAGATACCAAGTTACAGCGGCGAAGCTTAAGTGAAATCTCAGAGAGGGTTAAAGTTAGTGACAACGGCCGGCAAACTTCGCGCTGTTGCGGTTTGGTCATCATGAGCTCCAACCTCGTAAGTCCAGTAGCTGTGTGTTGGCTACCTATGCTTGTAGTCAGGCTCAGCAAAACCATATCCAGGCTAGCTAGGCTTAGCCAGGATACTGGGATGCAATTTCTTATGGTTGATTGCTTGATGGCTTGATGTGGTGAGGCTGCATGTGCTGAGAAGTTGTTTGGTTGATTGGATTGAAAATGTTGCATGAGCAAACATGCACGTGAAAGAATTGCTAGTGAAGTTTTTAATTACCTTAGAAATAGTTCATTACGTATTATCTACACTAACTATCCTTAATATAGCTTGATACACATTCATAATGCTTAATTTATGTTAATTATCATGTAATCATGCCGTTAATACGGTTGACTTGAGCCTGGCCCGCCCGAAACGGATGCATTCTTCGTTTCCATGGAGCCAGGCTGAGCAACGCCTTGAGAACCGGATGGGCCAAGCTCCAACAAAAATACAGCTAACCAAACAAAGCACGGTTGCATCTACTAGGCCAGGCTCAATCCAAATACATGGAACCAAACGCTTCCACTTGGCTTGCTCATGCTTGCAGTTGTAGAATACTTACTGGGGTTTCAATACATAATTGCTAGTACTAGCTAGTAAGCTCATTTGAGTAAGCTAGGTCATGTGTGCTAACTGCTGAATACTTCCTTTCTGTTGAGACAATGCAAGAAGTAAGCAGGCCTCCATTAGCCGTTGCGCTGCATTCTACTAACTCATGGACTAAAACATCTGAAAAAAAACTCATGGACTAAAACATCTAAAAAAAACTCATGGACTAAACTACTGATATGTACTGATAGCTAATCCATGAAGTTTCTTTACCGTGGTTCAAATGGGTATGGGTGCTTCCTGATAATTTCGAACATGTGAAAACCGAAAAAAAAAAATTAAACTTGTGAAAACCAAAGGAAAAAAAAATAAAAATGAACGCTAGAAGGAAGGCTTGAACATTCAATCTTGTGGTTAACAGCCACACGCTCTAACCAACTGATCTATTCCAACTTTTGTTCTTTATTTTTTTTATCTACTTACTTTTACTGAGAACAATAGCTCAATAAGACTGCATGCCACGTTTAGAAATTTAAATATTAACATATATGTAGCAGATGAAATTTTCAAGATCAAACTTAATTTTTTTGGAAGACATAGCATTCACAGACAAATTTAGCACTATTTATCTCATTTTGTGAATTTTATATATTTAAAATGAGATCAAGTTGTATCTTATAATTTTACTACAGTGGTACCGATATTCTTACCTATGGAAATTTTTTGAGAATTTTTTTCCTATATAGGTTTTAGAAAATTTTCCACTTCATTGAATTGGCTATTTTTTACTTGATTCCCTTTAACATTGCCCCCACAGTGTACCTTAAAGGTTGCTTCCCACTAGCTTCGGCCTCCAAGAAATTTTGGGAGATAGCTAGATTATGATATTGATATATTTTCTTATTTTTTTGTGATAGTTTTTTAAGGATATAGACAAATAAATTAACTGTCACAAATTTGAAAAAGTTGCTTTAGAAAAGTGTTCCTAGAAAATTTTATATAGATTTTTTTATAAAACACACTATTTAAAAGCTTAGAAAGCATATAAATGAAAATCCAAATGGCTACAGCTTAGGTATCATTTGAATGGTACTCTTTTGACAGTACAGTTCTATCTTTACTGGAATATCTGAACTTTTCCTAGGCATCCAAATAGAACAGGAGGCTACAGCTTAGGAAGCGTAAACCTGGCACAGAAGATATAGGAAAATTTTTAGACTTTTGTGAAAGTTTAGAATTATGAAATAGACTTTTTGCTTAAAATAATTATATCTATTGGAGCGTAGCCAACCTAGGGTATCGAAAATAGGTGAATGACAATAAAAAATGTATATGAAGGAATATATCTAAGAATATTATTTCTAGTTTACTTAAATAATACCTCTAAGTAAGTCATGTAAACAAAGGATAAAAAGAAAATTTTCTCTTCCTCATATATATATATATATAAGATAAATTCACTCTCCCATTCTCATAAGACGCGACTCTTTCTCTATTTCCCCTTTTCTCCACTTAAAGTGCCATGTTAGCTAATTTCTTTACTTATTCCCACCCTGTTTGTAAGCTAAGGTCATAGTGTGGGGCGGTACAAAAAGTTTTAGTAAATCTAAACTTGAATTCTAAATTGGAAATCCACTCGAAATCTCCTCAAAATCCACATTCGATAGTACATTCGAAATCTCCGTGAAATCCCATTTGCCGAAGTCTGTCGGTTGTTTCCGAAGACCGTTGTGCTGTTCGAATTTGGAAGACTTCATCGAGCATACGTCTTGCTCGAAGACTTCAAGTGGTTATGCACGTGCGGCAGCTGCTACAGATAAGTTTGAGCCGGCGAAGAGAACAAATTTCTTTATTTTTACGCAAGCTATTAGTTTTTTTATAAAAAAATTTCTATAGAAAAATTATTTAAAAAATATATTAATTTATTTTTAAGTTTAAAATAATTAATATTTAATTAATGAATAGTTCAACTCGTTATATATATATATATATATATATATATATATTCTTATCTTTTCTCCCTCACTAAAAAAAGACTTGAAAAAGCTTTGAACGGGCAACAAAGAGAACGCATAATGCCATCATCCAACTACGTGCACGTTTTTTTTAATCTATACAAGAATCAACTTATTTTTGATTTAGAAGAATTGGATTACTCCCAGGCTGTCTCCACATGCAAGGCCGTAAAGATGGAGCTATCTTCTCCTTCTCGAAAACAGGAGAAAATATTTTATTATTATCTATCACCGAGAAAATCCCTTAGCTACTACCCTTATTTGATAATTCCTCTAGTGTTATGTTTAGTTTTGTAGATAGCCTACTATTTTGACCTATTTAGAATTTCTACTAAATTTTAGACATCATTAGTGCTTATAAACTTTAATTCATCTTCCATGCCTTTAACCCATTTGGATGAATGCTCGCTATTAATTATCTCATTGAATGAAGTGCCTAATGTCTTCTACAATAAAAACTTCATAATTATTAGGAATAGTAGATCTTTTCTCCTACTAGGATCCTTTTAAGTGTTCATTATTGATTTTAGCGGGCTTTGAAATTTAAACATCATTTCGTGTTACAGGTTCTTTAATATCCTCTAGTAGTGGCGAAGCTCTAGAGAAAGACGCATGCGGAAAGACTTTTTTTTGGTTAGTTAGTAATGAGATACGAATTTCCTCAAGATCTATGAGCTTCCATATATTTGATCATTTTCTAAAAGAAATGGTGTATCTTATCTTAATAAATTTATTGACACTGTGTAGATAATAAAAATGATACCTCTTAGATCTTTCTAGATATCGTATAAAGTAACAACTCACAGTTTTAGGATCTAATTTTTCTTAATTATAGATTGAAAGGTTTGACTTCAACAACACAACCCATAACTTTAAATAATTTAAACTCTATTCCCGCCGGTCCATAATTCATCAGGCGTCTTCGATTTAATATATAGGCGGCTATCTTTAATGCCTCTATTCACATAATTTCACAAATAGATATAGATTAGAACGGACAAATATGCTACGTACTATATCTATGGGATGCGGTTGTAGTGCTCAGCCACTCTATTCTATCATGGTTCTGACATAGAATATTAGACAACTATGCCATTTTCCTATAGTAATCTAACAAATGGTCTAAGAATTTGTTCATATGAAGCATGTCTCCCATAATATTCACCTTCACGCTCTGAGCATACAACCTTAATTTTTACGTTATGTTAATTCTTCACTTTAACCTTAAAAATTTTGAATTTATCTAGTCTCTCAAAACAATCACTAATAGCAAAGATGTAACCATAGCAAAGGAAATCATCATAGAACATTATAAAGGAGTCAAAATCATCTACTAACGTCACTGGGAAGGGTCCAAAACTATATGTATTGATTAGTTCAAGTACACCCATGCTCCTAGTAGCTCATTTGTGAAAATTTCCTTTATATAGTCTAAGTAGGGATTTTTATTAGTAAAGTCTAATGGTTGAAGTATCTCATCTTTATTAAGGTGCTCTATTATGCCCTTTGAAATACGGACTAAGTGATAATGCAATAATTTTAATAAGTTCTCATTAACTTTAATATTATATGCAACATTATTAACTTTGACATCATATACAACATCACTCATATTTAGAATAGAATCATCAAGATTAAGCAAATAGAGTTTGTCTTGCTTGAAAGCAAGACCCATAATCTCATTATTAAACTTAATAAACATTTCGTATCTCTAAAATCCACTCTAAAACCACATTTGGTTAAACAAGGAATAGAAATAATGTTCCTTTTGATAGATGGAGCATAAAGAACACCATGCGATAATAAATAAAAGCCTCTTGAAAGATTTCCAATAGCCTTCACATGAAGTTCGTTACCATCCGCCCCTCTAAGATTTTGCTCCCCCTTTGCGATAGTCCTCACGAAATGCAATTCCAGTAATGAATTGGTGATGTGCATAGTTACACTTTAATTAATCCACTAAGAACTAGAGGCAAAATGATCATATAATGCATTATCAACATAAGAAAAATAACATCACCATTTTTAGCGATCCACTTCTTATAGCCATTGCAATTATTCTAAATGTGCTCAACTTTCTTGCAAAACTTGTAAATTATGACACTAGATACATAAACAATAGTGGAAGGAGTTAGCTTATTCTTTTTCTTATGCTTTGGCCTGCTTGATGCAGTTCTAGCTTTCTTACTAGTCTTAGCAATACAAATATCATAAGTTTTCCTCTTGCCTTTCTATACATCAGCAAGGTAAGCATGTTCCTTCTGCCTTTCCGCTTTCTAACTCTCTTCCTCTTCCATAGAGTGGGAGAAGAGCTCAGCAATAGATTATTTATCTTTCTGAGTGTTATAGTTGATCTTAAATGACTATAGTCAGGCGACAATAAACTCATAATGAAATGGACTAGGAAGCCATCAGAAATAGCCATATCCATGCTTTTTAGGTGAGCTACTATATTAGTCATAGACATAATGTGTTCTCTCACATTTCCTCTACCATCATAACGAGAAGTCAACATCCTCATAATAAAAACACTAGCATAAGATTTTTGAGGAGCACTTGAAATTTTCTAAAACATTAGCCATATACCCCTTAGTAGTCTTACATCTAGAATGATGCCTCTTATGTTAGGAGATATGGAGTTATTAACTCATGCGATTCCCCCTTTTTCCCTTTTCTGTATTTTACTCATATGCTTTCCCAGCACTTTTAGTACCATTGATGGGAGGTGGAGTAGGAGGTTTCTCGCGCATGGTATTGTCATGATCAAGTAACCCAAGGGTGATCATCACCCTCTCCTTTCATTCTTTGAAGTTGGTGCCATACTATTAATTTGAGCAACCATGTCATTCACGGCTAAAATTAATGATACACTCAATGAGTAAATAATAATAAATATATATAATTAACCTATATTGATCTGATTAATCATGAATAAAATATAAAATTATGCTTCATAATACCGTTGGACCAAAGTGAATCATAAATAAATTAGTTGTAATTAATCATAAATACTACATCATCGGATCAAAATAATATAGAAAAAATAACTTAAAATAGCTAAACATCCCACTGGTTATATTTAGCCAGAAATATATATAATTTAATGGCATTAAGAAATGATTCAAAGTGTTTTAAAAACTAATTCTGTAAATTAAAAAATAAATTTTAGGTGCCACATAAAATAAAATATAAAGTGATTTCAGCTTGGTAGCCCAAAATTAGGGCTCGTTACTATACACGGCAATCACGCGCCTAACACGCACTGAGCGTGTGAGCGGCCCGTTATGCACGTGTGGCCCAACTCACCCGCAGACTCATTAGCGTTGATTGTTGAATTGAGATTGATGGCCGTGATCGAGCAGAGAAACTGAGTGCGGCACGGGCACGATCCTAGCTATTCTGATATGATAAGATGGCTTGTATTGCACGCGGTTAGAATAAAAGTAGTCGCTGCAACGTAAAACCCTAACTTAGCCATTTTTCTTTCCTCTCCCCATTTCTTCGGTGCGTGGGTGGCCGTGGTGATGCACAAGATGATGGCGACGGTAGGCCCGGGCATGTGGCGCATCAAGTTGATGCCATAACTGATTCACGCGCCTCCGCCATCGGCTTGGTTCTCCTCCATAAGGGGTGTAGGGCCACTACGGGCGAGCCTCAGCTCTGTGCGACGCACAAGGCGCAAGCATGAAGCTGTTTCGAGACGATGATGAGGCGTGTGTAGCGTGTGTGCACAGCGACACTGATGCTGTGCACATATTGCATGAAAACGACGGGGTTTGTGAAGGCCCAAGCACGCGACAAAGTCGTGATGCCACAACAATTGGCTTCAGTGAATCGAGCCCTTAAACTAATACGCCCAATATGTTAGTTTCTTGTTAATTTAGGGTTTTATGGTGGGATCTAAGGGATTTTAACATTAGGGTTCTTGATTTGGAGAAAAATGAAGATTAGGGTTTTAAAAATTTAGGTATTTTAATTTTTTTTTACCTAATTCGGCTCCCTTCTAATTTCTACCTTACTAGAACTTAATACAATTCAAGCAAGATGATGGAACAATATAGCCATATGGTGGTTTGATACCATAATGTAGAAATTTAATATTGATCCCAATCTTAACCTATACATGCTCACATATATATTATACGGAATGGCGATAAGAATGCGCGCTAGAAACGCGGACTCACTCATGATTAGTCACGCGTAATAGACCAAATCCACAACGCTTCTCTCTGACTGTCATAAGATCAACAAACAGCTCAACTTCACCGTCACCTCCGCCTTCCTCTGCGCCCATGGTCACCAACCGCGTGCTTCTCATTGGCCCCGGAAAGAACATGGCCAAATTTTCCCGGCCTCCTGGGAATGTCATGGATGCTACCACGTACAAGACCTCGTGCGCCTCAACCCCGCGACGTAGCTCGTGCACAAGCCCGTGTACTGCAGTAGCGACCGCCAGTTGAAAGAAAAATCCTCGCTCATCATCCTCGCCTGACCAGTGACCACCCGGCTTCACTTTGTCCTCATGGACGCACAAATAAGCGCAACTTCCGCATTAAATGTTTCCATGCATGTCTACTTTAAGTCATTTATCATATGCCATGGAACATAATAGGTTAATGTATAAGAAGCTGGCACGTTGCAATGGCGGAGTGGTTGAATGTCCACTGTTAGCAGAAAAAAATTACTCTAAGTACCTGCTGCACTTTTTCGATAACTGCACTAGGGAGTGCATCGTTTCGATAACACAAACATGCATGGCATGTTAGTTTGCAATCATTCTGTTAGGTTTTTTTGTTCAGTATGTATGGCATGCATCGTGTCTAGCTTAATACTCTTTGGAAAGAATGTTGCTTAAATATAAGACACTGGTCAGTAAAAACACTGCTATCCCATTATCTTAAAAAAAGTAAATACACTGCTAGCTAAGTCAGCAAAATGACTGAAATACTCGAATACTTTCTAATTCTCCCATACATGCCAGTTCCGAGTTCTTTTTTATTTCGAAAACCTCCTAATTTTGAATACCTTCTAATTTCAAGTACTTGCCAATCACACTTACTAGTAAATGTCAATGACTAAAATGTCTAGGGAGTGTGTTGTTTTCTTTTAAGTGCATATGCTTGGCAAAAAAATTATTTACATGCATATATTATAAGCTTCTAGTTGCATGTCAAATAAGTTTTGGAGTTTATCTTCAGTTATCCAACAAAAATCCCACACCTAAACCCAATAACACAATTGGTTATATGCTTGGCAAATATGCTTTAATTGTTAGTCATTGCAATAAACACAAATAACTAGGAAGTGTTTTGAACCATATTTTCTACAGGGTAAAGCATTCGAAGACCTCATATTCTGTATGCCCATATATATCTTCTTAAATGTGATTAGGGATTGTCAAAAAACTAACATAACTTTTGCAAAATGAAATATTCGAATGCTTTCTATTCTACCGCATCAATAACAATTACAGATTCCATTTGCTGTGTGTATGCCAATGTATGAGATGTATATGTGAATGTAAATAGACACCAACAGGTTAAAACACTCTGCTCTGCTGGAGTATAAACTAAGATGCAAAAGACGAAAACACTATGCGAAGCCAGCGCATAAAATAAGACAATAAAACACAAAAACACTCTATCTATCCGGAGTATAAACTAAAACGTTAAAAGGCAAAAAAAAAAAACTCTGAGCTTCCTTAGTGTAAATTTGATTACAAGCCCCAAAGCACAATATTTTTCACTTTGCCACTCCTTTTCAAGGATAGAGGAGATAATGATGGATGTAATCTAAATGCTCAACCAACTTACAAGCTATGAATTTTCGACAAGTTTTTGGTGAAATGGTTTCGATCAAGTCTTCTATTAAGCATTCAAGCCAACTCTTCATCAAGCACTAGAAAAGTTTTCGAGCCAAGTTTTCGATCAAGCATTCAAGCAAGCCTTTGTCTAGCACTCAAAAAGTATTCGAGCTAGGTTTTTGACCAAGTTCTCAATCAAGGTTTTCAACCAAGACTTTGAGTTAAGTTCTCCATCAAAGTTTTCAAGTCAAGTTCTTGGTCAAGACATCAAGAAAAATTCTTGATCAAGATTTTCAAGCAAGTTTTCATTTAAGTATTCGAGGAAAGTTCTCGATCAAGATTTTCGAGCCAAGTTTTCGATAAAGTATTCGAGCAAAGTTCTCAATCAAGTATTTCGAGCCAAATTCCCGATCAAGAATTCGAGCAAAGTTCTCGATTAAAGCTTTCGAGCCAAATTCCCGATCAAGAATTCGAGCAAAGTTCTCAATCAAGATTTTTGAGCCAAGTCCTCGATCAAGGTTTTTGACCAAGACTTCAAGCAAAGTTCTCAATCAAGGTTTTTGAATCAAGTTATCAATCAAGGTTTTCGAGTCAAGTTCTCGATGAAGAATTCGAGCAAAGTTCTCAATCAAAGTTTTTGAGCAAAGTTTTCGAGCCAAGTTTTTTGGCAAGGTTTTTGACCAAGTCCTCAAGGGTAAAAAGTTTTCGACCAAGTCCAAGGCAAAAAGTTTTCTACCAACTCTAGGGTGAAAATTTTTTGACCAAGTCTAGGGTGAAAAGTTTTCGACCAACTCTAGGGTGAAAAGTTTTTGACTATGTTCAAGCAAGGTTTTCAACCAAGTCTTCGAGTCAAGCATTTAGATAAAATATTCGAACCAAGCTCCAAGCACCAAAGTGCTATTCTATCACTTTGCCACTCCTTTTCAAGGATAGGGGGCACGAGGGATGTAACTCAAGTTCCACAACATTGAAGGCTTGAGACTTTGAGTCAAGATCAAGATCTCAAATAAAGATAAGCCTCCAAGTCAAGCTCAAGATCTTTGAGATCAAGATTCAAGGTAGGCTCAAGTCTTGGAACAAGTTTCAAGTATTCAAATCAAACTTCTATCAAGTTTTAATCAAGCTTAAGCTTCCAAGCCAAAATCAAGCCTTCAAATCGGCCTCAAAGCCTTCAAGACAAGTTTAGATCATCAAGCCAAATTCAAGTCCAACAACTAGCCTCATGATCGCAAATCAATTGTCATCCACTACAAAAAAATCACCAGTGAGGATACTTCTTCCTCAACCCCACGAGGATCAGGCAAATCTTGATTGTGTTAGCACGCCTTCAATTATACTTGGGCATATGCTGACGAGGGAGTTATTGCTAGGAGTTTACGTCAACTTATCACCGCACATACTCAAACACCTACTAACGAGTGAATAGTTAGAGCATAGTCACCCTTATCCCGTAGGGTGTTAGGAATAGACAAATGCCACTAAGGAATATATATGAGGGAATATACCCTAAAATATTCCCTATAGTTCACTTCAAAATCCCTAGGTGGGTCATGTGAATATAGGATAAAAGGGGAACTTCCTTTTCCCTATCTATGTATATATCTCCATAAGTGAGCCTAAGGTGGGGGATTCATTCTCTTATTCTCACCACATAAGGCATGATTCTCTTCCTCTATTTCCCCATTTTCTTCACTTTTAAGTACCACATTCTCCAAATTCAATACGTATATATTGGGGAAAACATTTTCCCACCTATCTCCATTCTATCCATGACCTCTTCGAACTTTTGCAATAGTTCGAATTACCCCCTCCCATGAACACTCGCAAAAGTCCAAAATACTCCTTAAATACTTGTGATAGTCCGAATTACCCCCTGAACACTTGTGACAGTCCAAATTACCCCCTAAACTATAAAACTAGATATTCTACCCCCAAACTTTTTAAACCAGACAAATAACTCCTAATTCAATTTAAAGTTGTTTTGGTCCTACATGCCATATACGTGGCAATCCAGTTAGCCAAAAATAATTTTAAAAAATTAGTGGGTCCTACCTATCCGTGCTTCTCTAGACTTCCTCTTCCTTGGACATGACCTCAGCAGTTAGATACTAATGATGACGAGTCAGGCCTTGATCATCACTACTCCTCTTCTACTCTTCCATGGGCAGCAAAGGGAGGGCACTGGCAACAAGGACCAGAGAAGACGCCAAACCTGGAAGTGTCCCCTCTTCCTGAACGGCAGTGGAGATGAGGTCCCTAAGCGACGGAGAGGATCCAAGCATAGATGAACAACACTAAGGGAAGACCAGGGACTGAAGGCAATGACCATCACCATAACCATCATCACCGCCACTACTAAATTCTCCACCATGACCGCCACCATCGTCCTCGAGGTAAGAGGAAGGTGGTCGAAGAAAGGATAAGAAGGGAGAAGAATAGGATGGCCGACCGAGCAGATCTAGTGGCATCTCGACATCCTTCCCAACCTCCGTTGTAGCCCATTCTGTCCTTCCTGAGGCCGATGGCCATCACATGTTTCCTCCTCAGCTTCTCCCTCTCCTTCGTGACCTCGGTAGCCATCGACACATGTCTCCTCCTCAATGTTCAACATAAGGAGGTTTCAGAGCTCGAGCTTAAGGAGGCAACTACTAGTGTGTGTCTCCTCCTCCACGACCTTAACGACTATTAGCGCGCTTCTCCCCTCCTTCATGACCTTGACGACCGCCGACGCGCATCTCTTCCTTGGCCTTTGACACGAGAAGGCTATAAAGCTTAAGCTCAAGGAGACGGTCGTCGATGTGTGTCTCCTCCTTCGTGACCTTGGTGGCTATCGATGCGCATCTTCTCCTCGGCCTCCAACACGAGGAGGCTATAGAGCTCGAGCTCGAGGAGGTGACCGTTGGCACGTGTCCTACTCCTTTTCTCCCCCCCCCCCTTCCCCCTCCGTGATCTCGGCAACTGTCGGTGCATCTGCTCCTAGTGACCTCTCCAATGAAAGCTATAGAAGCAAGAAGAGGAGAAGATGAAGGAAGAGTGGTGATAGAGAGAGGGACTGAAGAAGGCCCACAGTAGTATGCATGGGCCTGGAACCACGGGCCCAGGAAATCCCTATCCCCACCATCTCCGTCCGATAAACCCGGTGTTGCGCGTGCGCCACCTGTTATCCACCACCACCGTGATCCGTCCATCCGTAGGAGCCACAGACACAGCCAGAGCCAGCCAGCGACAGCGAGGCGGCCAGGAAGCCACCAAAATGGCCAAACCCAAAAAACCAAACCCAACCATCAACCACGGGAGGGAGGAGAGGAGAGAGTAGCCATGCCCATTCCCACCGCGCCTACGCCCAGCCGCGCCACCGCCACTACCAGCGTCAATTCTGAGGGCGCCGCCAACCCCAGAAGCGGGTCCCCTTCCCCTTCCCCCTCCTGTGGATTGGTGGCTTGACCCTGAGTGACCCTCCCTCCCCTCCTCCTCCTCCTTCTCCTCGTGTAGATTGATTGTTGGATTAATTGGTGATAAATCGGCTGGTTTGGCTGAGATGGTGGTGCTGATGGTGGGCTGTGCCGCTGCTGCCGCCACAGGGGCCGCGGCGGGGCCTCTCGGCGGCATAGGGTCGCTTGGGCCACGGCGGCCGAGGCGTGGAGGCGGGTTCTCGCTCTCCTCCTCCTGCTCGTCCACGTGCGGACGTGGCGTCCTGAGAGGATGGGGATGGGCGAGGAGGGAGCCGCTGCCGGCCGCGATTGGGCTGGACCGGGTACTTGCTTCTCGCCCTTGTATCGCTGTCTTCCTTTCTGTTCTTGTTGCGGGTTGTGATAGATAGTATCGTGGATTGGTGTCTGCGGGGTTGGATAATTGATTTCGAATTGCCAGGGAGTGTTTTATTTCCGGTTCTTATCCTGCTCGACGGCAATTTCCTGATATCAGTGAAAATTCATCTTGCAAAATCTAGATAAATTTAAGTCCAATATATTCCTCTCAAATAGGCAAAAGTGGCTATTGCGGGAATTATGGTCTTAAACTGAGAATCTATTGTAACATCAAATTCCAACCAATGATATTTCTGCCTCAATTTCACAAAATTTACCAATATCTCATAGGTACAGTTCAAGCTAATGTGACCATACATACCTCTATAGGATGGCATACTACAACTGTGCAACCACTTAAATTACATTAGTTTAGGGGCAGAGAATCGACACATCAAAATAACTACAAACTTGATTTCTTCAGCCACAAATTTGGAACAATACACCCCTTGAGAGTGGACTGACATTGCGAAATGGAGGGAGCAGTATGATGGATGTGGCATTTATTGAAAACTAAAGCTTTTTTTACATTCCACAGTAATCATGGTCTTGTTTGTGTTACTGCCCTTTGCTACGATCTAGACTATGTACTTTTTATGAATGGCGCCAGTCGTGCCTTTCCACCATGTGAGCTGTTTCAAGTGGATAATTGCCCACCTCAATCGCAAACATGGATTGTTAATTAAATGTCCCGTGAGCATCCTAATGTAGTCTTTTATACAAATCTTTATGGTTGGGAGTTTTTCATTTGAGTATTATGGTTGGAATGCTATAATCCACAATCAATAAGAGAAAAAATTCTGTGTATAAATAATGTATGCCACATAAAAAAAGTTTTCATTTTGTAGTACTTGTGAAATATAGAATCAAAGTGTGGTTAGCTATGTCTCAAAGGCTAACCTAGAGTCACTTTACTCTTGATCTTGGCCACTTATTCAGGATCCAATTCTCACAAATGCATACCTTTAGGAGTTGTTTGACTTTAGGATTGAGTCCATGGACCATATTGATCTCAACTACTTGTTTGGTTTGGGGAATGGAATGGGTTTGTCGGCCATCCCTCCAAAAACACGTAAGTGTAGATAAATGATGAAAGGGATCATGTCACCAAAATCATGGGATTATCTCATAATGGACCACTCATCCTAGTTTGGCTTGATTCCTCAGAACCAACAGTCCACTAGAGTTTTTCTTAGTTTAGAAGTCCTTGAGACTTTCCTACACACTTTACTTGACAGGGTGTATGCCTTGATGAGTTTGGTCAATTTTGACAATTGGGAAAGGATGCCAAAATAAAATTCAAAGTTAGATTCATTGATGCTAGAACGATGTAATATAATCGGTTTTCACTAATGATTTACTGCCAGGGGCTGTTTTTATTGTGCTCGTATAGTTGCTCTGCAGATACATGCAAAGAGATGGGCATGAAGATGGTGAAAGGAATCAAGGGAGAGATGACCCCCTTATGTTTGGGCCAGATGATGATAATGGTTCAAATATTCCTACTCAAGTTGAGACTCTTGTTAGGGGTACTGCAACAATTGCTACTTCAGAGTACAAGTCAATCCCAGATCTAGATTACCTGCAGGTGGCTTTCTCTTTCCTTTTTTTAGTGTGTCCATTCAATTTGACAAAGTTAGTTTGTTGCCCAGTAGTCTCTGGAATATGTTTAGGGCCAACAGATATTTTCCATGCTATTCATGATCCTCCAATGAATGATAAATAGCATAACTTGTATGCAATTATTTATATTATAGAATGATCTTATTCACTTAATGGTAATGCAGGAGTTGCTGGCTATTCAGCAGCAAGGACCACGAGCTATAGGTTTTTTTGGTACCCGCAACATGGGGTTTATGCACCAACAACTTATTGAGATCCTGAGCTATGCTATGGTCATAACAGTATGTCACTGAGTCTTATGGTATAATTGTTCATCCAATATTTGATTCATGTACTACAATGATTAATATTATTTGTTGGCTGCAGAAAAATCATATATTCACGTCTGGTGCTTCTGGGACTAATGCAGCTGTTATCCGGGGTGCTTTAAGGGCTGAAAAGCCAGAGTTGCTCACTGTAATTTTGCCTCAAAGTCTAAAGAAGCAACCTCCTGAAAGTCAAGAGCTTTTAGCTAAAGTAAGATTTCATGATATTCCAGTCCTGAATTGATCATTTCTTACCTGTTTCATTTTTATCAAAATCCTTTTGTGGGGAGCTCTACATGGACCAGTTTCTCTTTTGTACTATGTAGCTTGATATTTACATTTTTTATGCTTTACTAGATTGCTGCTATAGTCACAGAAGTCCCCAACGTTTTGGCATTTACATTTTTTATGTTATACTAGATTGCTGTTATAATCACAGAAGTCCCAACCTTTTGGCAATAAGTTAGGGGAATGATTTGTTAAGTAGAACTCTGAACTCTGAATCATTTAATCAACTTGTGAATGATTTGTGTTTATAGAATCTGTATTATGGTCAAAGTGATGATTATCATTGCCACCGTGATTTAATAGCTTGAATTATAATTTGTGAATTCTTGTGCTTCCATTATCAGGGGATTTCTCACCAGAACTTAATGCCCACAAACTCTGTATAGAGTAACACCTCACCCTTTAATATACTAAAATTTTGTCTTGTAATCTCCAGTTTAATCTTTTGGTTTGCCATATGTTTGGTCTTTCATCAGATGTTCATACTCTTGTTGTATTCTTAGGGTGTTTCCTAGCCATGTTTTATCAAGCTTGAACATCAATTTTTAAGGTATGAGTTCAGGTTAGTATAGACAGAGTGTGCGAACTAAAATACATAATGAATTCTTGATATACCATCTGGAGTATCCTACAGTTGTTAGTAGCTGACTAGACCTTTACTGTAACTTCTATTGATTCTTGATATACCATCTGGAGTATCCTACAGTTGTTAGTAGCTGACTAGACCTTTACTGTAACTTCTATTGATTCTATGTCTTGGCAAAATGTTGCAGCATTTTGCTTTAGCATGTGAAGCTAATCCTTTTTCCCTATGGTAAACTGAATATGATTCAGTGGCATTTTTAAATTTTGTAGGTACAAAACTTGATTGAGAAACCGCAATATGACCATCTGCCACTAATTGAAGCAAGCAGGTTTGTCAGCTACCTTTTCAAGTTATATTTGTGGTATTTCTATTTTTCATCAAATTTATGTCATAGGATTAGTATCAGATGGTCAAATTTATGTCATAATATTGTCAAATCATCTCGATGTAGAGTTTTCTGAAAGCTATTTTATAGGCATAGGATTTTTTTATCCATGCTCCTCTATAAGCCCGGCTTTGGGTTCTCCTTTTGGTTTTGGCCTCATCTTTTTTCTTTTTCTTTTTTTTATCAGTTGCTTGCAAACCCTGTAACATTTGATACTTTATTACTGTAATATAGATCATGATTTTCCTTAGCTAATTTTATTCCAGAAAAGGTGCTTTAAGATATGAAACATTTTCCTTGTGCCATTACACAAATATATCATGTACCAGGTCGGTAATCCTTAGTCCACTGCCCCCCACATGAACCAAATTATTCTAATAGCTGCTGGTGCAATTAGAATTAGCAGCTATGGGTGTTTAATATGTATCATAATCTTCAGGTTATGCAACATGGACATCATCTCGAAGGTCCAACAGGTGATTTGTTTTGCATTCCATGACAGCAAGCTATTGATGGAGACCTGCCAGGAGGCAAAGAATCTCCGGAAGATCGTAACGCTATTCTACTTGGATTAACACCTCAGGGGCCTCGTCCCCATTTTTGTCCGTAGGCTGGTTGGTGATAGGATATTGACTTCAGTTAGCCGTGTTCACTCTGAAACTCAGGAATGACACAGCGGAATAGGTGCATCTTCAATTCGGGGAAGGCCATTTCGACCATTGTTTTGAATTTTGTATAAACCAAATAAGCTTGTTGATATGTCTGGTTCATCATTGAATGGAATAATTTAAAGCTTTTACTATGTCTGACCTCAGTGCTCTAGCTACTTTTTATTTGAGCGGGTTTAGCTATTTTGCACAAGTTCTGTGATGTCATTCAACTAACTATGAAGTTATACATGAGGATACAGTTTAACAATCTATGCTATGCTGCCTCTGCAGTACCACAATGTTGCAGTAAAGCACAACATTTTCCTTCTCCGTCAAACGTGTTAATATATATAAGGATTTGAAGCTTTTTTTATATAAGAAATTAGCAATACATGTAAGTATGCAGACGAGGACACATTTAGTTAGTCTTTAAGGACAGAAAAGGCTGCTTTTGGTTTCTCAAATCTCTAAAGAGTCTAATTAAATCGTTTAATTTACATCCTCAACTAGTGCCAAATGCCGTTTTTGTTGTGGTCTTCAGGAAGATACGGGAAGGAAAGCTAATACTCTTATTTTTCACATTTGACACTTGAGGGCCTGTTATAAATTTATAAGTAATTTTTATATTTAGGGCGTAATTAACCGAAAAAATGGAAAAAAAACAATATATGCTATTTCAGCACTGAGGTATGGAAAGTATCTCCTTAGTATATGTACAAAACATATTGAAAAGTTTGTCTGATAAGTTTTGCTTATACTTACTAAATACATATTCTTTGTTACATATAAAAAGCTATATTATAATATTGTCTAAAATAAATAAAAATATATTTTCATTAAATGTTTTACCTATTCTATAGTAAATATTCACCTTAATTATATATATATATATATGACTATTTATTTAGGTTTTATTGTTTCTTAATATTAAAAAGTTTAAGGGATAGTTTATAAAACAATGGGAGTAGATGGGATGCTAGATTCATTGCCAAAGAGTATAAAGAGTATGTACAAATAAGAAAAAAATATGTTGTCTCTTCGCTAAAAGATGGCTTGCCAATAAAATAGTTAAATGTGGATAGTATTTTAATATTAAATATTATATTGGATATTTTGTATATTCATCATGCACATCATATTTTAAGTTGTCATTATTTAATGTAAAAACCTATAGAATTGGTAGCAGCTAAATTATTATCAATTGTACACGCCTTTAAGCAATCAATTCTTCCAAATCGCATGCCCTCTCTCAACCATTTCTCCTCCCCACAACCATTCTACGTCTTTTAAGGACCTCTAAAGTTGAAAAACAATTTCCCTCCTCTCTCAACTGCTTAATCTCTAAAGACTCTTCCATTACTTATAGGCAACAATAACCATGTCATTATCCTATCCGACATGTCTTACCCCCCCCCTCCCCACCACCCAAAAAAATACACAGTACCATTAATGCTATTTTCTTTGTTCCATGGTTGAGCCACATCGTTACAAATGTTAGAGCCATTCAATTGATTTTGGTCAACTAGGATTACTTGCATGCTTCTTGTCACTAACTATTGTATGTTCTTTCAATCAGCTCACCGCCAACAAGGTTCAATCTTGCTTGTCACCTCTAACAGCTCACTTTCCATAACTGATGCGCAACAAACAGACAAATCAATGAGAACAATCCAAATGCTTCAGATTGTGTTCATAGCATTAAATAGCATGCCACCTAGAATAAAAGATGATGTGATACCATATTAAATAAAGAAATTGGTTGAAACAATGTCTTGCACGTGACCTAGTTTCTACATAATATCAATTCATGGTGAGAGATATGTAATATTAAATTAAAATATTGGATTAGTAACGTGTGTATTGGAGGAGTTAGCTCTAGTACTAATTTCTAGATGATGTTGATGATATCGACACAGCCAGGAGTGTCCTGCACTAGGACTGCTCTGAGGGCAGCCGAGCACAATATTTGAGAAGTTCGTAACTACTGGAGGACTATTTCTCAACAAATTTTAGAGGCTTATAATCTGTCTAATTTAGGTTTCAGTAAAGAAGTTTATGTATCAAACTTGCAATGAGGCAGTTTCATTTGGACTAAACTTATATGAATCCAAGCAGCAAACAATAGTTAGATTTCTAAATTTATATGAAGTGGTATAACGCTCAATCTTTTTTCCAAATGAAAATAAGAATGTCATGATGTAACAAGTTTTGTCAACCCAAAATTAGAAAAATTGATACAATTGAGAAGCCCAACTGTTTTAAAGAAAATATTACACCCATGTTAGAATTGAAATGTATAACTTACAAGAACTTGTAAGAAAAATTTTATGATTTGCCATTGACAAACACTCAATCCTACAATTTATCATTAATGAGTATAAGTTCAATAGTATGACATCATATAAGTGATTTTTTCCTTGCCATCAATTAACACTTCTATATTTTTTATAACACCCAAAATACCCTCGAGATATTTGCAATATCTACTGCTATTTTGTCATTGGTTACAAATAATGCAATTAAATCTATTGGTGTTTTAAAGGTGGTGAAAAATTGGAACTAAATCTCGGTTTGCTTAGTGCATATTACATTTTAGAGGCAAAATGGTCTTCTGATTGGGGCTAACGGAGTTCAAATGATGGTCAACTGAAAAAAAAGAAATCGTAGAATTTCTCAAACTATAAAACTTGAACAAAGGAAAAGCAAAGTTATAAATCTAGACATGCATGATTATATCCTTGATGTCTAAACAAGGCAATGTACTAAAGCAACTCCAATTGATCATGTCCCGCCTTTCTTTCAAAAGGTACGATTAGCTCAAGAACAAGCTGGTTGCATAGGTCTCGATATGTAGATAATAACACCCTATCCTTAACGCCAATGTAATGCTAGTGGATGTAGGCATAGCAATACTTGAGATCAAGCGTGCACAAATCTAATATGTCCGTAAGCAGTAGGAACAACTAGTTGATATGCTCCTTCCCAGCTGCGATCCCTGGGCACATGCTACTCTTTTAGCCACAGTCATCGCAATACGGTAGAATGGGATTCATTGTGATGCCCCCAAAAAAAAAGAAAAAGAAAGAGCAAGTAGCGTGCAAAGCAGCCGACGCACCAGGCCTTGGGCCTTGGCCCAAGAGACAGTAGAGAGCAGGCTAGCAGCAGCAACAGAGCATGGTACATCGCAGTACTGTAGTAGCGAATAATCCCATCTCGCTGGTTGTGAGAGATCGGTTTTAGAAAGGATAAATGTCCGGTGACTTTTAACCCCCGTCTGAAACTTTTTATCATGTCGTGATAAATTTATTCTAATTAAAAATTAGTACAAAATTAGAATCTACTAGAAGCCTTAAATAAAAATTTGTCAAAAAAATTCAAATGTGGTTTGAAGTATGCTCTAAATTGATCCCTTAATTTTTACTTGAATTTTTAGATCACAAGAAATAATTTTAAAGAATTTTTTTTAGAGTTTTGTGAAAAGAAAGCAAGTATCTTTCTAAACTTGCTTTCGATGGAGGAATGAGGTGTGTGGTTTTATTAGGAGCACTTTAGCCACTATAAAAACCAGTCTTTGAGCCTTCATTGCAAAGTATAAACTATACAACCACGTACCTAATGGGTGAGGCTTAACTCATATTTTAGATCAATCGTAAACAAAATGATATGGATAGGACAGATGAAATCCTTTTATAGATAAACGTGTCTTACAGAAGAAGACAGTTATATCAAGATGTCTAGTGGCATAGATCGGCAGTTATATCAAGATGTCTAGTGGCATAGATCGTCTGCTCGACCTAGAGTACCTAGCAAGGGATAAGATTCTACGTCAATTGTTTTTTTCAAGTCCAGGATAAGTGAAGGATTATGCCATGTTCTCTATCTCAGGTTTCAAGGCCATAGGACACAGGGTAAAGATGTGCCTCATTGTAAAAGTATATACCTCTTACCAGATTAAACCTATTCAAATAACTGCCCTCGATAGCTTAGCAATGTACTAAGTTAGATGTTTTCTTCGGTAGAACTAGAATATTAGATGACTAACTTGTTGGTAGGCCTGGTTTAAGGCAAAATAGCATAGGGGTGATACTTGGTTAATAACTTAGTTTAAACATAGGTTCATGGTTTTATTTAAATGACTTTGAATAATTAAATGCTTTAAAATATTGTTTGCTATAAAATAGCCCTATAAATCAATCCCTTATACCCCTATGCATTAAACTTGTATTTTTAGGTGTATTTTGCTAAGTACTATGGATGGTACTTAATTTTGCTCAATTTTCCCTTCTCAAAAAGAAGTCTTAGAGAAAAAGTATTAGGAGGAGTCCTAATTTATACCCCAGTTGAACGTCTATAAAGATGGAGCCATAGGCCCGTAAGTCCACTATTATTTTGTTTTGTTTATCAAGCCTTTGTAATAATATAAGTATTATCAATATAATAAAAATAAATCTTTCGTATCAAGTTATTGTGTATACCCTCATCTTTCCTATTGACAGGATCAATACACTAGCATTCAGGAAAAAAGATATTTTCCAAGCGTGACACTTTTACACGAAGCAAGGATAAAAGCATAAGAGAGTTAAAGTATAGGTGTGGTCCAACAAATTAAGTTGGGCCTAGAATCATTTTTAGCTTTAGGTGCTATAAATGGTATCAGAGTTGTCCCTTGTGGTTATACATATACACATGTCGTATTTGGAAAAACCATATGAAGAGGTCGTATTGCATAACACATGTGTGCCGAATTGTACGTATATATGTGGCACCAGTAGGGAATGTTGCTATATGCTTGAAAATCTCATGTACATATTAGCTTCGATAGAGATGTCAAATATTTAAGTGTGGGTATCTATGATGCCAAAAAAAAGAAAAGAAAGAGAGCAAGTAGCACACAAAGCAGCAGCCACACCAACCCTTGGCCCAAGCAGTTGTCAGCATAGCAGGAATACTAGAAGCAGCAGCAGTGTACAATACCATCGTGGTATTCTAGCGGAGAATAATCCCACCTCAGTGGGCAGTGACAGAGACTGGTTAAAAAGGATGAGTAGCTGATGATTTTTAACTCTGGTTTGAACTTTTTTGCAAAGTGAGAATGAAAGGGTAAGAGTTTAAGCATAGATGTGGTCCAATAATTTGAGTTGGGCCTAAAACCATTTTTAGATGTGTTACATTCATCCACCTCACCAACGCACATTCATTCATATCCATGTAGTTTAGGCATAAGTACTCAGCCACCTCTTGGGACTTGATCAAAGTATGTAGATGATCATCTTGCATGTGCCACAGTGCATGCACGGAACCTCACCTTTTGGCATAGCAATGCCATGGCAAGAGAGTGATGTATGGCCACTTGGTATATTATGGTGTTAGTGGATAGGCACTGAGAGTGGGACCTACATATCTCTCTCTTGAGTTTGGACTAGAGTAGATCTCAATCATGTGGGTAGATCGTGGAATCAATACAGTTTTAATAGTTAGAAGGAAGATGAACATGGATCCGTTTAGATAGGTTCAGCCTACTCAATGGCGTAACACACTGTTTTTACTTTTCTTAGATGCAAATTACAATGGCTAAGTATTTTAAAGTGGCTCTCCCTTCTTTCTCTTTCTTTTCTTCCTCTCTCTCCAGTCTTTCCTTTACATATTCTTAGGGTACCACAATAGACAAAAAAAATACTCAAAACCTAAGGCTTATAGGTCCTATACATAAAATTTAAGTATGATTAGTCTAATATTGTTAGAAGCACACTCTATGGTCCTCACTCCACTGTGCATGCCACATTTGCCCGATAGGGCTCACTATACAATGAGTCGACCAGATATGTGGAGGACAGAGGACGTGGCGTGGTTCAACAAGGCCTCCTATGCTACAATGGGCATGGGGGCAATGTCCGTCTTATTGCACATTGTCCGTCTATTAGGGTAGATATCCGTTTTGTTGTCCTAGTCATCACGGGTGTGCACGCACCATGCTAGTGTGAGTGATTAAGCCTACCAAACTAAATATGGTAGTACAAATAGTTTGACGCACTCAAACTTTAGTCGCTTGCTACCAAGACGGTGAGAGAAGCGCACGAGTTCAGTTAACTTACATGAGGTCGCTTGCCCCCACCCCCTCCCCCCAGTGGAGACTAGCCTAGGGTTCCTGCTTTGGGCTGGTCAACTAGGAGTGAATAGCCTAGACAAACCGGCCTAGGTTGGGTAGCTCGAGCATTTTAGTCTAACCTATTCAGCTCGAACCTCGAGATGGATATGAGCCTAGGGCTTCGTATCAAGGACCTCAGGGATTCATGAATGCCACCTAGACTCCATTAGACCTTAGGGTGGAACCCCTAATCCCACTTCATCAATACATGGATAATGTGAATTTGCAAGAACGTATCACTTGTTCATGCTATGCTATAACCATTGTCGTTATTGTGGCTGTTTGTACCATTTGCTAATGTTGTTAGGTGTCACACACTTGCTACCACTGAAATTCATCATGGATATGTTCTTGCAATGTTGAGTGTATTGTGGTTGCTGATGCGTCGAGGACGATTGATGATGATGATGGAAGCGCAACGAGTCTAGTGGCACTAAAAGTGCAAGAAAGTTAAAATGTGGGGCTACTGAGATGGCACCATTGCCTTTGGAAGCTATTGGGACAAGGATGGGAATTGAACCGCTCGCATAATGGGTGAACAGCACACCACTTGCCATGAATGCACCTCCGTTGCTATGGTTATCGAGCACATTGCTTGCCAAGACCACAAAAGCCAAAGCCACCACATCATCAGCGGAAGGCAAAGGTGGTTGTTGATCAAGAGAGCACACCTAGTAAATCACGACGCGTTGTAGCATTGTGGTTGGTGGGTGCTTCTTTAGCAACATTATCACCGGAGCATAGGATTTAGCAATGTTTGTTGTGTTGCTGTAGACCATAGGACCGAGTGGTAGCTTCAATCACAAAGACACATTACCCTCACTACCATCTTACATGCCAACTTTCCTTTTCTTTCCCGATAAGCACATGGCTCTAAGCATTGGCAAAGGCATCTTCCTCCCTAATTTCCCATGGCAATGGACATCACCAAGGTAGCCCTTCCTCTAGTTGTTGATCTTTGGACCCAGCTAGCTGCAACTCTTCCTCATACGAGGATAAGACATGCATGTTTCGTTTGGTACATGCGTCATTAGTGTGTGGTGTCCTTTTTGCTAGAAAAATGGAGCATATTATTACCATTGTTACAGTGTACACTCGTACACGTGATGTGTTAGTGGCCCCACTCTTCCTCCCTCGCGGCCTTTTCCCGTTCGCGACATGTGATGCCTAGCAAGTCTTAGGTATGTGCCTCCCACACACAATAGCTAGCAGGACAAGGACAATCTATTTAAGCTTTGGCATTGCTTTTATGTTGCCATTTCATATTCCTGGTTGGGCTTAGTGACTATGAAAAAGATGTCTTCGATTCTTCAAATCTTTTAAGAGTCTATTTAAATTGACTAATTTACATCCTCAATTACTCATGCCAAATACCGTTTTGGTGTGGTTAAAACCACTACCAAACACACAAATGCACCTCAAAGGGTTAGCCATAGCATTTTTTTAAAACCAAGGGTTGGTCATAGCATTCTCTCAATGCATATAAATATTTTTGCTCCTAGATTTTGCACTTCTACAGCGGACAAAGAATTTCAATTCGTGGAGCAACAACCTGATGGTAATGATGGATTAATGTCATATGATAAAATCTCTCTTTAGGAAGATATAGGAGAAAATCATCATTAAACCAAATACTCTTTGTTTTCATGTTTGGTATTTGGGACCTAATATAATTTATACATAATTTTTATATTTAGGGTGTAATTAACTTTTAAAAATGGAAAACCAAATATAGACAATTTCTTATAGATATATGTACACATGTAAAGTGTGAAGGAGATAAGCTGAAGAACCAAGTTTTTGAAAGTATCTACTTAGGATAAGTACAGAACCTATTAATGAGTTGTCTTATAGCAATATCACAGGGCGATTTTGCTAATATAAATAAGAGAAAAATGCTCTCTCTTCACTAAAAGGTGGCTTGACCATAAAAATAGAGTCAATAGTAGAGAGTATTTAGATACTTAATACTATATTGGCTCTTGTGCATGTTTGTCCTAATCATCATATTTCATATTTTAAGTTGGCTTTAGTCAATGTAAAAACTTACAAAAGTAGTAGTAGCCTCAGTTATCAACCTTTCTACATGCCCTCGGTTTCTCCAAAGTTCGAATCCATTTGTCATCCCATTTGAACTGCTCACCCTAAAAAAACAACCATTCTATGTGTCCTTAAGGATCTCTTAAAGTTGAAAGCCAATTTCTCTCCCCTCTCAGTTTAATCTTGCAAAATTCTTCTACTGATTGCTACTTGCACTATTACAAGAGAAATTATCATTTTAGATACAAACACCCTTGGTTGTGGACAACAATGCATGTGTCCTTATCCTATCATATGCATTATACCTATATGATTGCACCCCACTTAATATAATTGATGTTATTTTATTAATGAATAATAATTCAAGTATCCATATATATATATATAGTATATTTAAAGGGTGTAGGGATCAGCTAATATGAGGATGTAGACGAATCTATCAGAAGAACAGAAAAGAAAATTTTTTATACATGTTTGGACCTCTTGACGTTAAGTAATAGCCATGCTCCTGTTGGCCATAGCCGATATTATCACTATATCAATCTCATATAAGGAGAAAACCATAATTTAGTCTACAACAACGTAGTGCTTAGATATGATTGTCGGCAGCTAGACATTGCTGTGCCTCTTAAATATTGACTCGATGGGATTTGTATTGTGTTAGCTATATTCGTTTGTTCCTTCCCTTCTAAAAGTCTTTGTACTTCTTAGATACTCTAGATAAATATAAATATTATCTAAACAATTTTTATAGGAGCCGAGTAGTATTCTGTATTTATATTACTTATTACTTTATTTAAATGTATAGTCTTTCTTTTCATATAGAATTTGATATGTATTATTTCTGTCGAAGTAGATATACATCTATGGGTATCTTATATATGTTACGATAATATGGTTGTACCACATCACTAAAATATCTAAACCATTCAATTGATTTTGGTCACTTAGGATTACTTGCATGCTTCTCGTCACTAATGACCATATGGTCCAAATTCTCAACTGCCTGTTTCCCATAACTGATGAGCGATAGATGGACGAAGCAATGAGGTCAGCCACACAGTAATTAAGATAAGGCATCTGTCTGTCACCAACGGAGGATTACTACTCAACAATTGTTAGGTTTGTAATATTTTTAATTTAGACTTCGGTAAAGAGGTTTATATATCAAACTTGCAATGAGATTATATTATTTATATTAAACTTTAGAATCGGAATATTGTACAATTTTTAGTTTTCTAAATTGTTTTGAAGTGGCATGATGCTTAATCTTTTTCTGCATGAAAAATAAAAATGTCATGATATAATAAGTTTTCCAAGCCCAAAATTAGGAAAATGATACAATTGAGAAGTCTAAGTGTTGTACAGAAAATATGACACCCACATTGGAATTGAAACGTAAAAAACTATAAATCCAAAAAAAAACATGAACTCCTAAAGAAAAAATAGTAAATCCATGTGTGCACGTAGAGATAGAAATTCCAAGATAGATACTCTAGATAAACATGTGTGACAACCACATAGATGCATGATTACATACTTGACAAATAACTGACAATACTAACGCATTCTCAACTGTTCATGCACTGCTCCAGATCCACTCATATAATGGCTCTAAACCTTTATTTATGATGGATTTGGTTCTCGTCACAGATAAGTCATCAGTGATGACTCTACGTCACCTATGATGGGTTAAGACTCATTATAGTTAAGATTATCTATGACGCGATATAAAAAAAAACCCATCACAGGTAAGTTAATAGTGTAAACTGATTGCACTTATAATTCGTCAGACTCTGATGATCGCTTTAATGACCTGTCACAGATGAGATATCTCAAAAGTATAATTGTGTTTATAACCTGTTAAAGGGAATCTATCTCTGATGAGCTTGTTTTATGATCTGTTAGAGATAACTCAGTCACTTATGATGGTATAGATTAATACCGTTATAGGTAGTCACTTATGATCGGTCTTATTTGAAACCCGTCATAGGTAGTGCTCACATGTGATAGGTAGTGGTGTAGTTATTTTAAAAAATTAAATTTGTTTATTTGCTAGCCTCAAGAATTGATTGCCGTATCCTCTGGAAAAACAGATAGCACGTATATTCTAGATCCTCCCAATCCCTAGCACCAGCATTGTTATAATTAAAGCATCGAAAATTTCACCAAAGTAATATATTGATATTCATATATTAAAAAGCTCACAGATTCATCATATATTTATAGTCAGATATATATCAGCATGCACGTACATTAATTTCTGATAATCACATGTAGCTATAATTTTTGTTTGAATCTACAAACTTACCCATACCCATGTAAGTGTCGCCCGTGCGTTTTCAAAGAAGAACTATGATGACTTGTAAAGTTAAAAATCGAAAACAAAAAGAATTGAACAATATATTGTGGATTTTTGTAAGTCAGGCAACATCTTTTTTTAATATAACTTATAGAATTTTTTTATAATTTAGTAACCTACTCTAAATTGTCGACAAATGACAAAATATGAGATCCTGAGGGCTCGAGGTGTCTAAGTCAGTTAGTATACACACTAATCAGACCAAACCACCTTAGGACCCACAGACGTAATATGTGATCATTTGACTCTTACCTCCTTGGCATGAGGATTATTTGGTAGATTAGAGTATGTTATTTGTGATCACTAAAGTATGTTACATGTGATATATGTCAGGAATTTATAGTTCTCTCAGATGTCGGGCTGATAGAGTTTAAAACTCGACCTCCTCAGCACGAGGATTATTCGATAGATTAACTAGACAATACATTGTAAATCATAGGTTTCAATAGTAAATACATGTTACTATCAATTTATCCTAGTGATTGTGTAGAAGCAGAGCAAGCAGAAGGAGACCGAGTACAGGGGCCAAAAGTGTCTTAAGGCAATGACCACCTACCTTAGGGCCCTAGCTTGCTCTGCTTGAACATGTTGATATCATGGTAGGTGTATAATCGAAACCAAGATTTACAATATATTTATCTAATGTAATCTATTCAAACACAATTTCATCATAGAGCAATTTGATTGATTTTAAATTAATTTTTAATTAAAAAAAGAACTCACCTGGTGGTCTGGAGGTGGAGGCAGCTAGTGGCCAAGGTGGTAGGTAGTCGGTTTTACTAACATAGTCTAAGTTGTTAAAAAATAATGCAATATGAGGTGCTCGGTGATCCAAGGTGTGTTAGTCGGGTAGTATATGCACTAATCCATCCAAACCACTTTAGATCTCTTGCACCCATATTCTGTGATCATTTAACAAACAAGGACATATATATATAAGCACATGCATAGATAAATACATAAATACCAATATAAAGTATATGATATAATTGTCAAATAGGTAACATTGGTCATTGTATAAGATGCATTCACTTTCATTCTACTTGGACAGAAACATCCCTTTTGGGTGAATGATTTCTTAGAGGATGAAAGCGGCTATTTGTCCTAAATGTGTAATGTGTCAATCTGACGGGTGTTGCACCTATTTATCTATATAGTGATACTATAGCTAGTTATTGTAAGTTGAGTGTAATGCTTACATTAGTACAGTTTTTTACTAAAGTCACCTATGATCAATATCTTAATAAAGTATAAATACACATAAAATCGTATTAGTTAATTAACTAAAAATTGAGTTTAGTTAATCACCTAATAAATACAAAATTACCTAAAATCACATTAGTTAATTAGCTAAGGAAACAAAAAATGGAAGGTAATTAATTAAGAGAAAAAAACCTAAAATCACATATAGTAGTATAGCTGAAAATTTTACTAAAAAATCGTATTAGTTAATGAACTAAAAAAATCACATACATAGCATATAAAGGTTGCAATCTACTTAAACTGGGAGGAAAAAATGTGAAGCTAAATCGCAGAGAATGCTTTGTGTTCATTCAACCGTGGCGATGCTCAAGGACGGTGGTGACTGTGACGCTATGGCAGGCTTGGGGGCTTGGGGATGACGAGAGGGCTCAGGGTTAACGACGATGGCGACACAGTGGCGGGCTCCTAGGGCTCCTATATGACCGGAGTGCTTAGGATCGGCGGTGATAGGGGCACAGGTTTGGGGATCTAACTCTAGTACGAGGGCATCAGTGGCTTAGATCTACATGTGAGTAACTTTGTTTAAATCTAGAAACTTCTAAAAAGGCATTTGAATTACCTGTGATGGGTCATGCAATAAAATTCGTCATAGGTAACTTATCTTTGATGGTCATCCATGCAATAAAATAAGTCACATATAACTTAACTATGATGGGCCGTGCAATAAAACCCATCATAAATAACTTATCGGCCGTGCTCTAAAATACATCATATATAACTTACCTTGTGATGGTTGTGCATAACAAACTGTCACAGGTTACTAATATTTGTGATGGGCCATTTACTAAAACCACCATAGGTAACTGCTAGAATATTAACTTCTTCTACGTACTCTTCTCCTTTGGATTAGTAGCTTTTTTCTTCTTTCCAAAATGATTATGGATGCTTCTCACTTAGTCATTCACATGCCTTCTTAATAATTCCGATGATGCCATGCACTTTTTCGTCTTAACATTGAAGTTTCTCATCATTCTTCTTTATGGACGATACAGAGGGAGGAATCTCCTATGGCCCATATAGACCATCTTGCATAAATTCATTATCCACTTACTACGTGTTTTCTATATACAGTCCGAACAAGCTTTCTTTCATTTTATAGTTTGGCCTGAAAGGATAGTCGTTAATGATTCCAAATAGTAGTGCATGAAGATTAAAGTTCTCCCGTCTATAAGCATTCCATGTCTCAAATCTTAAATGCCATAGTATTTTCAAGTCATTGATCAAATATTCTAAGAACATATCAATATCGTTGCCAAGTTGTCTCAGCCCTCGCACTAGAATGGAAAGCATAACATAATTTCTCTTAAAACACAACTAAGGCAGTAGGTTGAAGTTCACGAGAAGCACTAGTCAAGTGTTGTGACAACTATTGAGGTCACTGAAGAGATTTATGTCGTCCGTACTTAGACCCAACCTAATGTTTCTTGGATCTTTTATAAATTCAGGGTGCTTCCTATCGTTATTCCTCCACTATGCTAAATTAGTTGTATGCCTTAGCATACCATCATTATTTCTATCTGTTACATGCCAACAAACTAACTTAACTTTCTTAGAATTGGCAAACATTCGCTTCATGCGGTCGACAATAGGGAGATACCATATAACCTTTATTAGACCACCCGCTTTGACTTCTTACCCTCCATACTGTTATTCTTTCCCTTGTATTCAAAAGATTCGCATGCAGGACACGTATCCAAATTGGTATATTATTTGTAGTATAAGATGCAGTCATTCAGACATAAGTGAATTCTTCTAACCTCCAACTCTAAGGGACATAATGCTTGCTTTGCTTCATATATTGTCTTCAGCATTTTGTTTCCATCAGGTAGCAAGTCCTTCAAAAAATCAAGCAGATTCATAAAGCTCTTATCTGACCAACCATTACTTGCCTTAAACTTCATTAAATCAAGGACAATATATAAATTTGTATGATTCAGCTTATATCCAGGATATATAGGTGTCTCCGAATCCATTGCTAAAGCTGAGAACTTCTTATAATCCTTCTCTTTGTATTTTAGCCTCTCATCATCACAAAGCATCTGAGAAAGATCATGGTCAATATCAATGATATCACCGTCAAATGGAGAAGGGATATACATGTCATCTCAATCTTCTTATTCCTCTTGGTGTTCATCGTCCACTTCTTCAATAGGAATATTTGGCGATTTTTACTCCCCGTGTTTGCTCCAACAACTATAACACTTCATAAAACATCTACGTATAGGACGAGATTATAATTACGCTCTATCTATAAATATCTTCTTATTTCTATAGTCTATGCATGGACAGATCATATATTCCTTGCTCCTCATTCTCTTATCATCCTCCGTGACATTTAGAAATTCAACTACTCCATTTCTAAACTCTTGGCTCAAGCGGTTAGTATTATACATACAACTATAATCTATCCACATATATTATAAAATTAGTTTGGATAAATAAACTATAATACTATTAAGTTCAAATTTAGCTCATTTTTTATTTAACCTCTCAATATCAGGACAAAGATTTATCCCTCTTACCCTCCCACCTAAAATGTAAATAGTGTACAAGATGGTTGTCCAATAAAAAGGTATATATAGAAGGCAGACAACTTCTATCGGTTGCCAACACACTAACCATCAGATGTGTGGTCAAGACACCTATGACGGGTCGTAAAGGTGAGCTCACATCACAGGACAAGTCTCACCTCTGACGGGTTATACTAAAAAACTATTATAAGTAGTAAACCCTTACCTATAATGAGTTTAGACTAATAACCATTATAGTTAAAGGCTTATCTATGACCGTCTATCTACTAAACCCGTCAGAGATGAGCTAATCTCATCTCTATTGATTTTATACGATGGCCCGTCATAGATACGGCATCACATGTGATAAGTCAAGCCGCTCTCTTTTACCTCCAATAGGCCTCAATATAACCCGTCAGAGATGATACTATCCGTGACGAGATGCTAAGGCCCATTATAGATGGACCATCCAAGATGAGAGTATAGAATAATACACTATCCTTTACACCAACACGATATTAGTTGGTGTACACATCTAAATACTTGTGCTGAACAAGCGTGCACAAATCTAGCGTCTCCCCAAGCGGTAGGAACAGCCATTTGGTGTGCTCATTCTCAACCACGATCACTGGACACATGTTTTTTCTACTATAGTCATTGCAATCTGATACAATGGGGCTCATCCACCTTGCCAGCGCATGGCCATTTATATGTAGTTTAGGAGGGAGTACTCGGACACCTCTTAAAAGAAACTTGGGCCATATATTGTAGACGATCCTCTTACCCGATGAGGGCCAGGTTTTGCATACCGGTGAAAGGGGTCTCCTCTCCTTCCCCGTTGATAGACAGCGTCAAGGTAGGCCCACCGGCAATCGATTTGACCTCGCTAGGTGGAACTCTTCCATGTGCATCATTAACTATACCATGCTAACACTGTCTAACATGTGCTGCTTTTTCAACAAAAAAAAAACAGACACGGAAGATGCAAGCACCGGATAACCATGTGTCTATAGAATACGCACATGGTCTTATCCATTGATCTTTTGGACAAGGATATCGGTGTGCACCGCACGATAGGCCGTGCATTTTGCCCCACGCCAAGCCCACCACGCGTGTACAAAGCTCTCTCGTTTTTGCAGCGATGGTGAGTACTTGAAAATGCAGAAGACTGTGATGCATTGGCCGAAATGCATGAGGCGTTGCTGATCAAGACTGGCAAGCTTAGGCCTCGAAATGAAAAGTTCTACCGAACAACATTGATGCTATGTAACCTTTGGGATGGAGATGTCCTTTTAGAATGTTGTTGTGTATAGTTTTTTCACCTTTTCCTCGTTGCTGACAAATGCTTTTCAGTTGTGCTTTGAGTACTGTAAGACAGTTGGTGTCCCCAGCATTCGTCACAGTGATCAGGATGTTAGGCTAGGGGTGGGGGGGGGGGGTGTTTGCTTCCTTTTCTGTGTAAGACTTTGTTTTGTCTCTAGGCTTTGTTTCACAGCCGGGTAATGCAAAATTGTATGTTCTCCAAAAAAAAATGTCATTTATTTTTAATTCTATTTACATAGCACTAAAAATATTTTTACCAATATACCTATTTCTTGATTGTTTATTATTATTATTGTGAGTTCTACTACATCCTTTGATGCTATTTGTTTATCACAGCAGTTAACTAGATAGATATATATCAAGCTTGCCGCACAACATAAAGAGCTTAACCAAGATGTTACAACATGGCATGCCAATGCACAGATATGCTATGATTACCTTTGTATAAACTACATAAGTAGCTCAATTAAATTTTTTGACCCTGTAATGTACGACATCCTGTAGTCTATGGATGCTAAACTATATGGAATATTGGACAGGAGCACAGCTATCTGATAGTAACTAAAGCATTTCATATATCAGTTCATTGCATGTTCAAATAAAAATATCATGTGAGCAATACATATTTTACTATCTACTACTATTTTGCAGGATGATATAATGAATTTCAGGCTTGAGCTAGCTGCATTATTGTGTTGCTCAGAATTAAACACAAGGAGAGGATATATGGAACCAAAACCAAAAAATGAAGATAAAAGAAAGTCCAAGTGATGTACAAACTATTGATACTCTAGATGAAGTACCAAAACAGTCAGAAGCTTCACATAGGATTGAATCAGATACATCTCTATGTATTTCGGCCCCTGGAACAAAATTGACAAACACACAGGAATTTTTTTGGTGCATTTTGCAAATAAATCATGTCAATAGATTATGTTGAATCTATAGAATAAGTCAATTTTCCATTCATGTTATATTATGCATGGTAAATATCAATTACATATTATCTCGCTTTAAATATTTGTCTTCTTGAACCGTACATTATATTTGCCTTACATGCGTTTTTTTTGTAGATTCTTTTGCCGCATTCTTTTCTCAGCCACTGCACGTTGTACATTCTACATACGAAGGCTATAGTTGTTTTTATATTGGACGTGCTGCCCATAGGCCATACCTGCTTCATTGAAGGGTCATCATTCAACCATACACTATGTTCACAAGATACATAATTAAGCCTTTAATGTCAACCTCGCCATGCAAATAGCCGATCCAACAATGAATGATGAAATTTATTTATGGAATCGCAAAATACCAATAGGTATTCCAAAAATAGGAGAACAGTTTGTGCTTACAACCTGCACATAACTAATTATTTTTTGCGATTGCCTGCATAGATGTAACCATGTATTCTTGTGCAGGAACATCACAGGCTTCTATGTTCTCAACTTCATGCGCTCATGGGATGGTAAAAAATTGACATCAATTTGCACTATGAGTACCACCCTTATTTATTAACAACTACTTGGTTACAATCATCCAATATAATATATGTACAGAATGGAAATAGACTGAGGACTGAGTTTTCCATAGAAATATTGAAGTACGACTAAAATGAAGCAAAAGACTATTCCTGTAGGCATACAGGAATTTCATAAGCTCATAGGGAATTAGATAGCTTCAAAAGATTGTAGTTATTTTACACACGTGGCTATGTAATTCACAACTGCAACTTTCGTAAGTGTTGCATTATCATGTCATGAATCATCACTAAAAGTCATGGAGTACCTGATTTTGATTTGATTGTCTAAACTACAGTATTAGGAAACTTTTGTGTGGTGTCGTCATTGTGTTGTTTCTTATTATAAGTTCAGCAAGCAGGAGATACATGTGCAGCCTATTAGTACTGAGAGTTGTTTTCATCTTTTTGTGTGTATGTACTGTTTTACAAATGTTTCACTTTGCTAGAACTTTCGCATATACTTCACAATCCTCTTTTTAAAAAAACTCCAATAAAATTGCTACGCACATCAAGTCATTTTTTAAAAAATAGCAATCATAATATTTTTAACTATTTATTTAATATTGGAATTTGGAAATAATATTAAGATTGGAATAGATATAAAAAATCATATAAAAGAAATTTTTCTCATATATTACAAGGATTAAACATTTGTAGTTTAATTATTGAATTGCTAGCCCATGTGTAATCCTTGTAATGAATTGACAGGGTAAGGAAGTATTCAGGGTGATCGGTGCCCAACAGCCTAACAAGTCCACATCTCAATTCTCTCCCGTGACAGCATGCCTACAGATACCATGGCCCAAGCAAGAGCAGCAGTGTTGTGTCAGAACAGCTCGGCCCAACCGGGGATGCGCATGGTGGTGCCCCTTTTGGCCATGTGGCTATTGTGTGAGCTTGATGCATGAGGGGACAAAATCAGCAACGTTGTCATCAGTTCGTGGCCTTCCCCACAGATCAAGCCCCATCTTCTGCAGTGGGTCGAGATAGCACATCTCTAAATCCCAATACCAACGCCTCTCTAAAATTGTATTTGTAGGTTGCTCATGAGCGTAGACGGCAACCATTTCTTCCCCACATATTTTGGCTAGATCGAGGCTAGCCTCTACACCACTTCTTTCCTATGCATCTCGGCAAGATCAACATCAGCCAGCCTCACGTACAATAGGTTGACATTGATATTGATGATGGTGCTTTCTTAGGGATGAATGGAAGGAATTAGTCCAATAAATCCCCTCATCAACTATCTCATCCCAAGCCCTTTAGCTTTTTAGGCTCTAATGAGCTCTGCTCAACTATAAACCAACGCAACTCACATCCTCCTACCATTGGCTATCTCAACAACTCTTCCACCTTTGTCAGTTGGTAAGGGGTTACAATACTCCCCTTTGATTATGTTGTTTTTATCTTTAGTTGACATTGTATTAGGTTGCGAAGATTATTTCTAGGGACGAATCAATCCCAATGACATGCTCTTTGAAGATGTGAGCCCTAGGGGTGATGAGAAAAAGTTAGTGGTGGGAGATGGCGGCAACATCAACATCACCCTCAAGTTCAATGAACAGATCCGCCTCCTCTTCCCCACCTCTTTGGTTATCTATAACTGCCGGGATCATTCTCCTAAGATGTGTTATTGTTGTAATTGAAAATTATGAGTTCAATTCAAGTCTAGCAATTATAGTTAAGTGATGTCACTTAAGAGCGAAAATTGTGGAGTTTTGGAAGTTAAGGATAGTTGACCCCCCACAGTGTCTTAGCTGTTTCATGGTGTGCTATAGGCGGCTGCTCTTGCAATCAAAATTGTCTCAACTGATAATGTGCTATAGAAGATGCAAGCATTAAATATAAAAAAATAGTTTGTCATCCAATTACCTGATGTCTATTACTGATATATTATATTTCCTGATCATACCATATTTACTTAGATGATTGAATGTTGCATCAGTGAGACATATTGATTTCTGAAAATGACAGTATGCTGCATGGAGCTTCTTTTGATCGGGACGAGACCATGAACTCCATAGATGATGTTCATCCTTCTTCCATAGATCAAAACATGAAGAAAGCTCCATCAAAACTTGAACCAACATAGATTGTCAGGATGATTTTTGAGTTCATACGTGATTCGTCTTTGTGCTTATTGTCGTAAAGATAGACACTGCTTGAGCTTTCATTATTAAATTTATGCAGACGTAGGGCTAGGACTGTAGTCCAGCTTGACCAATGGAAGTGAGAGACATAGCATGGATGGATGGCTGCTACTAATGATGCTTAAACACTATTTACTTTGGCCATTTCAATAATTTCATATTTTAAACAGCAATCTTATTACACTTTGCAGCAATAATATCAGTTTTTCTTCTAATGCTTGAGGACCAAGGATATCACTATCGGGAAATGCTAATGCAAGCAGAAAAGGTCATTATTGTTGCAAAGTTTTTGGAGGTTAACCATGGGATGAGTATATATATATATAGATGCATGTATATCTTAATTATATTTTATCTAATAAATGCTTTAAAAACCATACATAACTAATATCCAGAAAGAAGGTCTAGTCAGTACAAGCGATACAACCGTTTGCTTTCCATTGTGACCAAACAGTGAGATGCATGCTCAAAGATACATACACACATTTCATTTATTCTGCTTTAAATAAATTAATTAATACAACACTAAGCATGTCATATTAAATAAATGTGCATGTAGATGTTCAAGACAACCTATTAAACAACATTGATATCATCTTCTGAAAGGTATTGATAATTTGATTATAGATAACTTGACATTGATGATCCAAAGGCTCTACCCAAAACAATCAAATCCCTCGCAATCGCTATAGCATAGCTCCGTTGGTTATCAACCATGCTAAATGCGGTTGACCTCGAGAATGCTATCTCTTGCAAGCCAATAAAAACACATGTAAGAGAGTAGAAGAAACCATTTAAATATAAATATATTGCAAATAAAAGATGAATTTTATAAGTTGGGATTCAACAAACCAAGCTAGCAGTGAAACTATAATGTCAGAATAATTTAAGCAAAAACCAACTCTAAACAACGGCACAATTAAAAGGCCTAAGGCCCAAGGCCCAAAATGGACTTAGACTAGATGAGCTACGTAATTTATTTTGGTGATTTTAAACAAATCAGGAGGAATTTTAACATGATACCTAAACCATCTGAAAGTAGACCACATATGCTTTTTAACAAGTACTCATGAATCATGATCAACCTCCTGGATCAGCAGTTAGGATTGTTTGAAGTTGATGCTATCAAGACGTTGAACCCGCGAACAAGAATTAACTTGCACTTGATAGCTACTCTTCTATACTTGGCCTCATATGCTCTTCAACATAGTTTTTTTTTCTTTGTTTATAAGAACAATTAAATCATCATAAGTATTAAATAGTATGCCATTGCTTGAACATGTCTATGCAAGCTTAGGAATATATTCAACTGATGGTTCAGTTGATTATTGAACCTTGCATCATTGGTTCATCTTGTTGAACTTATTAAGGAGGTTGTTTTTGCATATCCCTAGGAGTGATGTACTCATTACACCATTTCTTCAAGATTGGCCTTAAATGTAGGATGGTCAAACTAGAGCTGCACTACAACACCTCACCTCCTAAGAGGGATTGTTCTGGCAACAGACGTGAACCACTGATGAAAAAAATGTTTAGACGTTTTGCATTTTGTTACATTGTAATAAAAAAAATTTAGGTTTATTCGCTGAAAAAGTACTTCTATTACCAAGACAGTGTTTGTAGAACTTTCATTTTTACCGATACCTATTAGCTTTAATTTATCCGTAGTGTAGGTGTAGTCAATTAATGTTTATTTTCATTGTTAATTTAAACACACAATATAAAAGTATTTATTCCATTCATATTTGTCAATGTGCCTTGCATCGTGCACACTAACTATTATCTATAAAAAACACTAGTGATACTCATAATACCTTAAGGTAACACTATAGAAGCATCACCAAAATATAATATTGGCAATACACATAATACCTCTAGACACTACCTCTATGATACTATCATGAAATCTAAGATATCATCGAAAAACATTCATCATAGCTTTATGATACCTCAAAGTATCAAGTATTAAAGTATCATAGGGCTATCATAATACCTTAAGGTATTATATTGTAGCAACAATATACAATGATACTTTCATGAGATGATAGTGATACACATGATACCATCATAAAATACCAATGATACATGTTATACCTCCACAAAGTACTATGTTACCTTGAGGTATCAATATGCATTATCTTCGTAGATTTCCGCAACGCATCAATAATGCCTCCAAATATCTCAAGTATCATGATACCATCGTAGCACCATAATACCTTGAGATATCTATATGCTTTATCTTAATACATGTTGGTATGATACCTATTATGGATCATGATATCTCAAAATACCTCAAGTATCATGATACCATCATAGTATCATGAAACCTTGAGATATCGATATGCATTATCTTGGTACATGTCTTCATGATACCTCAACAATACCTACAGGTATCATGATACCATGCTAATACCATGACCTTTAGGTATCTCAACATGTATCCCTATGATATTGCAAAGGTATACCACAATAAATCAAATCTCATGATACTACATGCCTTGAGGTATCAATATGCATTATTTTAACATGTGTCTTCATAATAACTCAACAATACTTAGTAGGTATCATGATACCTCTAAATTAAAACCATACCAAGCTTATATGAACCCACAGGTCGAGGTGGAGGCACACGTTGAGGAGCAAGCTTGCGTCTTTGCTGCTTCGCGCATGTTCTAGTGTGTAGGCATGTGGATTCAGGATCATAATCTATAACATTTCAGGATGGTATGACATGATATAGTTGTCCTTTTTATGAGAATTTTATGGTGTGTAGGAATATATTGTTGTGAGTTTTAGTTATTATTACAATCGGACCTGCAACTTGCAAGTACTATAGTGGGAGTATTATAAATCATGCTTCCTCTTACATTGCACGTATAGGCCGAGTGATTAATGTGCAGTCATTATGGGCATGGCAATGCATAGAAATAGATGATAGAGTTCTTCTCACGTGCCACTAGATGGCTAGAGGGTATGAAATGAAATACTATATAAGTATACAAAGGGAACTATAGGCATTGCCTGCTAGCTATTCACATTCACAACCACATGATAATTTGTCCGAGAAATGAGAATCACTACACCATATACACTAATAATAATGGAACTGAAGTCCATACAACATGCGTAGCACTTGCTTATTTTTACATGAATTCAAACATTTTTACATGCTATGGGAATTTATAGAAAGTAATAAAATAAAAATCTTATGTTTTAAGTGAAGAGGATGATGCGAACAATTATTTTATATACACAAAAATAATTAATATAGAAAATATTAAATAGATGATAAATGGCTAAGAATTACACACGGAAGTAATCTAACAGAAGCAATATAAACATCTCTAACTTTGTTAGAAGTTTCTAATCCTCTCGAATCCTAAATCAAAAATAGCACACCTTAATTCAACGTTTAGAGATTTGGATAGCTAGAGGTAGTAGTTAAACTATATGGTTTTTCTAAGCTTCTTAATTTGCCATGGATATGCATAAGACAAAGGGTTACTATGGCTTCTCATAGCAACACATAAGGAGCCCTCCTCCCCTTAACCCACGAACAAAAAAATTTCTTCTTTAATAAAAACCACTTCACAACCATTATTTTAGATTTGAATGATTAATCTAAAATGTACAAATTATCTCTATTCTCTTATAGAGCAATATCATGCATCTTAATTATTTATTATAGCATTTGGATAACTGGTCAAAGGTGCAAACTGTATCAAGCATATGAAATGAAAAACATTTGATAACGAGGCAAATCCATTCTACACCTTATGTCTACCATTTAGTCATGTAATTTTTTTTCTAGCGACTCGTTGCCTAGTTGCAAATTTGGACAAGCCATAAGGAAGCATCAATCCAACCTATGAATTTGGACTGGCCAGCTGAGGAAACAGGAAATTAGAACCAAAATCGTCATCATTAGAAGATGATCATGTTGTGGATAATACTTTTGACACCTTAATATATAACCATCTCAAAATAAACCAAATATAAGTAATAAAAGAAAGTGCTAAAACAATCGATTATTCATATGAAATAACAATTGTATTGGCATAAAAATGAGATTGAACATTTCCACCTTGTCTTACAAGCGTATATCTTGAGAGGTAAGAGAGTATAACGAAATACAATAAATTCGTAAATTCCCCAGAGATACCGAAGATCTTCAATTCAACAAAACTCTATACATGCAATAGCTATGTACAATCACTTACATCAGTATTCGAGATTCTTCAGCACAGTTAAAAAATAATAATGGCAGCCAACTTGTTAAGCTGCCAGTCCAAGTTTTCGCAAATGAAGTTGGGAATTCTCAGCATTATCGAAGGTCAATCACATCAAACTTTACATCGGGGTTCATATACACATGGGAGCAATGCTCATAAATTGGTGAGCCATCTAGAGGTGCCTGATGCGGGTGGAATCCTCTCTCCGGGCAATCATGGATCACACCCATACCACCAGGATCAGTGAGATGAAATATACCATGTCTTCTGTTCATGCAAAACATATATTCAAGATCACATGATCATGAGATGCAGAGTCCATGTTTAACATAGGCAGGCTTTCAGAAACTACTAAACAGACAAGCAATACTATGCAGGCTATTAACTCGGGTTCCAAAAAAATCATCAAACTTATAGGGTAAAAAGAAGCACAATAAATGAGCTTTAAAATGTACTGGTAGAGGATGTAGAAACAATACTTCCTATGTTATCGAGGAATGTTCGTGAATAATTCAGCAGTAAAGCATGAAACTGAACTACTCAGTCACACATGCAACAGATTGAACAATTTGACCTAAGTTGTAATGATGCAAACTATAAATACTTCAAAATTAGCATCAATAGATGCAAATCTATGATTAGTGCAAAGTGATGGTAAAAGAATTGACAGTAAAATGGTGACCAAACACACAGTAAATGTCAATAGAGCAGACCACATACCTTCTTGTGTCAGTAGGTGCCATAACTATTGCAATTGCTTCAGGTAACATCACCTGTTCGTTAAAAGAACAATTGGCAAACACATGAACAAACAGAAAATCAGGCAGAAATTTGTGACACAGACACATCGTTCAGTTTACCAGCCAGTACGGACTAAGCAAATTAGCAGCGCACATGCTACTCTAGTAATTAACTGAACACAAGAATATATAGAAATGAAACCATCATATCATATTGAGTCCAACCTGTCTTTGTATGCAATAAATATTCTGAATAAAATCAACAGCTAGCACAAAATTGTGACATGAGCACTGGATAAATTGCACATGTCATGAACAAAATCTTTTTTAGCTAATGGTCTAGAATGGTTTATCCATGCATTGCAAACATTTATAATTTCCCTAGTGGACAACATCTTGACAATAACTCTAGGGCATGATTTGTTTGGTGTTTTCCTCATTGAAATCAATAAGAAAACAGTTATAAAATAAATAACACTATATGCAAGACAAAACATAAATTACTACAATAGAAATTGCAACACCAAGTGGTAATGGTATGTGAGATCCAATCTGACAAAAAACATTACCTGATAAGAATAATGATTATGGAGATCAATGGAAGACAGGAAGCAGGACTGTGTTGGATGTGTCTGGAAAAGAGCAGAAAAGTGATGTCAGAAGAAATAGTTTCTTTTAACGCAAGAAAGGAGGCCCAACAAAAATACTCATAGTTGAATCAAAGAAAACAAAAAGAAACTTTGCATGAGATGCATTATTCAGTTGTATCTCCTGAATCCACTCATAAATATTGATACAAGCATAGAACTCCCCTATTTGTGCATGAAAACTGGATGATACTTTGGCCAGAATTTTCTGACATTTAACAATACAGTACATGTAATGCTGTGGACACTAGCTGAATTTCAAGTCCGCATTTGTATGTACTATAAATTTACCAAAAGAAGACAAATTGCTGAATCCTGCATTGCTAATAGATGCTGAAAACCCCAGCCTAATAACAGGAATAACAACTTTAGGCATGTACCAGCAATGCCCCTCTCAAATATGGGCAATCGAGTATTCTACCAACAAGCTTCAAAAAAACACCCACTGGCACATCAGCTGAAGAATTTAATATGACATTATCCACCTTTCTAAATCATTCCCGTTGTTTAAGGAGAGGTTAGGCTCTTTTACATGGCAAAGAAGCAGCTCATCTTCAATATTTTTGTTAAAGAAGTTATCAAGTTGGATTGCTAATGTAAAGATGTTCATCTTCACTCATGATCTTTATATATTTTTCAAATATACTAAAATAAGTGTGGGTACCATTTTCAGGTATAATACAGTAGATGTACCTTATTGACTTGAGCTGTTGAGCAAACAACAAAAAGCATCTATGGTATCGAAGTTTGATTAAACCAGACTTACATGAATCCAACCAAGAGTGAAAAGAGAGCCCTTGTCCTGAACATCAAATAGTTCATCTTCATTTGTCGCTTCGCACTGTAAAATAAAGAAAGCCATGTAACTCAGTAATCTCCTGAAGTGCCATAATTTATGTACGGCTGTACGCATTCAATAATATGCTATGAAGCATGGAACAAATATGTCGACCAAGATTGTAACATAAAATATTTACAACTTACTGAATCAGATGTAGATTTCTGCTTTGGAATTATTAAGGCAGTCACATAAAAGGTTCTATTTTTCTACAGGAAAATATAACAAAATGTAAGTAGCCCAGTTAAGCAGTCTAGTCAAATCACTGTTCTTAATTTCTTTGGGGAATGTACATACCAGGGTACCAGCAAGAACCCCACATGTTTCTAAACTTCTCTTAGTGTTTGCCTCAGCAACCCTTAGAAAAGACTCCATCAACTTTACCGGCTAACAAGAAAGTAACATTGAAATCATCAGTGAAATTATGTCAACAGTAATACATCACATGCAAATAAAATGCAGATAGAAGAGCAATACTCAAGTGTTTTGTGAAAAGCTGTAGGTCCAGAACAATATTATAATTTCAACTATCAAAGATAGTGCATATTTCAACTTACAACATGTAAGTTCTGATAACGCCCGGTTTCTGAGACATCAAGTCCTGGTGTTGGATCAGCAACATCTGATGGAGCAATTGGCCTGCGCTCTAACTCTGCCAAGACCGGAGGAGGTGAAGGCTGTTTGATATTCAATTGGAACAATTCTTCTTCCAGATTAGCAGAAGGAACAGAGGTGCATTCTTCTGCTGGCATAGACCATCGACCATCATCAAGAGACAGAACAGATTTCATATCATCATTCTCAATTTGAGTGCTATCTGTGGATATTGTACTGGGACCATTCTGATCATCTTTGTTCAAGATAGACGGCAATAAACTGCATAAGAAAAAGAGTGCTAATGTCACATGGTAAGAAACATAAGGCTATCAGAAGATGATGGACTAGTTTCCATACAAATATGATTAATGTCCAGCAGCAATCCATACTATTGCAACGAAGTGAATAAGATCTTCTACATTCAAATTGAGGCATCATCCTTTCTTTCAAAATATATCTATTTAGTAGAGCCCATCAACATTTCTATCAGGTGGTTCTATTGGTATGTAGCACATCATCACTAAAATTATTTCAAAAAAAATGCCTTAAGATTTTGTATAACTGACAAAATGCCTGAAAACAATTCACTCTATTTAAATTTTAAAATACAAGGCATCATTTCACCTCGCAAAGCCTCTGGAATTGAACAATGACCATTAATTTTTCTTACAGTATACTAATAGCAACTGAAAATCAGATTGATCTAAAATTATTGCCAGATGTGAATTTATCAACAGAATTTCTGTTACCAAGCACAAATATACTCATGTATTGCTTAATTAATTGTTGACAAACTTTAGAAAGTTGGAATATAAAAACAACTGGGTCCCTACTAAAAATAATGTAGAGACATTCAAAAATAACTGAGAAAAATGTTCTGGGGCACCTATGTGATCAACAAAAGTTCTGTCAAAGAGATGACGCATTTTTCAGAATTAAAAAAATAAATAGAAGGTAGTAAAAATATAAATATCATACGATCATCAAGAAGAGAGATGAATTCCACAAATAAAAACAAAAAAAAATAAGTTAATAAAATCTCATGAAGAGACATTCCTGAACAGCCAACTTGTTTTACTCTTTTTTTGTATGGTTGTTCTTTACAGTTTTTCTGTTTTACTGGATCTTTGTTGTTGTGTAAAAAAATTTAAAGCAATTCTTACAGAAGTTCCAAGAAACACTGGATTTCAAAGGAGGCTAATGAAGCTGGTACGCAATGAAGATAATTTATAAGAGACTTTTCCGATTTGAAAGAAGTTCAACACAAGGTTTGGAAGAAAAAAGAGACAAGTAGAAAAAACTCATTTTAGAGATATTAAACTGTAATCATCTAAAATTCTCACCTGGTGACATCGATTTTTATTAGATCAAGATTGCTTGGATACTGAACCTGCAACAAGCATTAAGTAAATCAATAAGACGGTTGTCTTCTTTATGGTTAAAATTCCAAGCAAACACATTATGAAAATGAGAGGAAAATAACCATACCTTGATTGCAGTAACAGGCCCAGTCCATTGCCCATGTAGCCCATTAGGTCCCAATATAGAGTGTCTAGCTAATGTTTCTTCTTTAGGGAAAGGGAGATTTACATGTCTGTTTAAAATAGCCAGCAAATGATAAGGTTTTAGTTTACTAATACAAATGGCTACAAATATGTCAGGGATAAATAATGAATCCATCTATTTTTCCAGAAAACACATTGATAAGAGAGTCAAATAGGAATAAAGAAAACATATTATCAAAAGAATGCAAATAAAAGTAACATTCTTGCTATGACTCTTACAATTAACATATGTTTAACTGATTCTGCAAATCAACTGGCCTTCTTCAATATTTGCTCTTGCCATATAATGATGTTTCACAGCTTTACATTTTACAACTATGACAGAATCAATGATTACCAAATACACTGGATGCAATGTAGAACATATGCTCATCGACTTATACTGTTATACAATTGTAGCTCATCAAAAAGATCAATTGATAAATACAGCTGATTCATGCAAGAAAAGCTATGTTCTTTTCATTAAAAAATGTACTAACAACTAGAGCTTGATTTACAAAAATCTCCTGACTGAAGGCTTAGACCTGTGACCTGTTGCACATTATGAAATATGAGCATGTTTGGTGTGGAGGAGAACCAACATATTCCTAAGGAATCTGTTGTTTTAGTTTTTTTAAAAAAAACAGTGATATTCCTGCACACTCAAAATTAACTTATGGTACATGAATGGTTTGTTCCCAATAAGCAAAATTTCGGTCTTAGATCTTACCAAATTGAGTCAATCAAGTTCTACAATGTTTTAGGTAAGCTAATAAACATGTCAACTGAGTTCCCTTTCCTTAATTAATAGATCAACGTATCAATATGAAAATTAATAAATGTCTACTGTTTATTTAAGACAAATGAAACACCCAAATCATACACATAAATATGACCGACATATAGACATACTGTTTGTGGGTCAGTCTATCAGGTTGAGCACTCATTAATGGCACCACTAGATGATTCCGACCAGGGACGGATCTTTGCAATGATCCATTATTGCTTCCTACAAATGGCTGAATAAGAAAAGAATAAGAACGTAAACCAGAACAAGCACTTGAGAAGCTCAGACTGACAGTAATGAGAGAGCATAACCAGAACAGGCATCTAAGGATATACATATATACCTGATATGTATATGGGGTTGCCATATGCTGCTGTGATATATTATTTACAGCCAAGGTTCCATTTATACTATTAGATTCGATGGCAACTCCACTTGCTATGTTATTCTCAGCAATTTGCCGCTGCACAACTGGCTTCAGTGACTCAAGCTCACTGAGCACTTCAATGAGTTTCTACAACAAAACCACAGTTACTTAGAGACAGCCGATAGAGAAGGCATCGTTATCCAAAATTCAACACAATCAACTGAGATCCAATAGGCAACTTAAAACCATATATATATAAAGTAGTAAATTGAGAGGAATTACAGATTGGTTATGCGGAGCAAGCCTGAAGAAATCCACTTCTCTCAGCTTGAATGCAGGGTAGTCACGATGCTTCGGAATCGTCTCGCAAATCAAGCTGCAGCCATACATACGTCAGTTGTGACACATGAACCCGACACTAAGAAAAAAGAATATCAATACAAAATCAGCGAGCCAACCCGCCTCGAGTATCGCAGGAGGATAACATAGAGGTCGACGAGATTCTTCTCGTCTCGATATATCTTAGCCTGCGCAAACCACACCAAAGCACCGAACATCAACACAATTTAGTATCGTAATCGAAAGAATTCAAACTAATTGCGTAACAAAATAATCCCCAATTCATCAAATCCAATAGCCCAGCCAATCAGCGGTACCGCCAATCGTGCAATTGAACTACCAAACCAGGCAGCGCTTCTATCAACAGGAGGAGAGATCCGGAGCCACGGGAGGGGTTCCCCCCGCTCCGGAGCTACGGCCTTACCTGGCGGAGGAGGTTGCCGGCGATGCGGAAGTAGTAGGGCAGCTTGATGCGGTGGTCGACAGCGATCGGCCGCGCGCACGCCTCGATGTCGATGCCGCCTCCCCTGGCCGGCTGCGGCGGCCCCATGGTGGGTGGCCCCCCTTCTCGGCGAGTGCCGCTTCCCCGGCGAGCTCCGCGGCGGCGGCGGGGAATCGGACGACGCGGCGGTTAGGAGGAGGAACGAGGAAGTGGACTTTTCTTCGTGCGGTGGTGGCGAAGGAATTCGAGCACGTTGCTGGATGGACTTCGGCAGTACGATACTGCGAATCTGCGCTTCGGTTTGTTTTGTGTTTGCACCCTTGGGGATACTAGAAATTAGTATTATGGGTTTCTAAACTTATTCCTCTCTTTGAATTTTTTTCATTTTAGTCCCTCGGGCTGGGCGGAGTTCTCAAGACGATTTGGCCATATATCGTCAACATGTCAACATTGGTGATCCTTTTTCATTTCGTTTTCCTTGTTTCTTCCACCATTTATCCTGAATCTATGATAACTTCGATATAATATACTAATACGTAGTATTATACTACAATCTTATGTACTAGTACTATTTATCCATGCAAAAAATTATTCATGTACTGTTTTAAAAATTAAAAAATAATCATAAATATGCTAATATATCCAATACATATAAGTGCTACAATAATCCCCCATGGAGAGGAAGAGAGCAAGTAAAACTAAAAGTCCTTGCTATATGGACACTCTAGGCATATAATGTAGATATGAACCACCCTTTTGTCAACACTAAGTATTAACGTGTGCCCCGTAAAAAATAAAAAGCTAGTATTGAAGTGTGATCGTATCTATTAAAAAACAAACAGAATAACTTATGGTCATACGTAAAATAGACCTGTTTATGGATGACCCCACCTAACCCATTTGGCCCAAGAAGGCCCTAGCTTATCTTGGCCCAATGGTGTGCCGGGACAGGCTTGGGCCTCAGCTTTGAGGCCGAAAATAAAAAAAATTGATAAAGCCCAAGAAAATCCGGCCCAATATAGGAAAGCCTGGGGTTCAGGCTAGGCTCGGGCCTAACATTTAGTGCGGGTGTCAATCTCGGACCTGGGTTTTTAGGTTGGGTTTTTTCATGCCGAACCTGGCCCAACATTTGAAAAGGTCCAACGTAAAACGACTAACTTTTGTCTAACCCATTACTACACCATAGCAACAACATGGATAGTTTTGTTCAATTGAGCCATGGTTAATAATATATAGAAAAAATGAACAAAGCAACCAAAAATAATTTATAAGTAAAATTTTATATATGTTTTATTCATGGTTGGGTAATGTTTACTTTTAGACCTTGAACTTTGCTCAAGGTCCATTTTCACCCCTAAACTCCAAAATTGATTATTTTTTATTCAAACTTTTAAAACCAGACAAATAACACCTTGACAAATGCTTTTTAGTTGTTTTGTTTACAATTGAGATGGTTTTTTAGTGCATACTCCTATTTTTGCATATGCTGATGTAGGTGTCATTTAATTAGCTCCATAACTATTAAACTTACCTGAAATTGATGTAAGCGAAAACTGACTTCAAAACCTCCTTGAGGTATGGTCCGAATGTTATTTATTCAGTTTTAAATGTCATGGGTAAAAACAAATGAACTTCGAGCAAAGTTTGAGGTTTTGTTTAAAAGCCAAGCCTACAAAATATAAAGTCCAATAAAGAAAAGACGTAATTTATAGATAATGTATATAACTTTCAGCTTCTTCATCAACTATAAATGCACCTAATCAACTGTAGAATTGTTAGCAACACATTGATTATGATATAGAGTTTAGTTCATTTACTCATGCTGTACATGTGCTGGTCTTTTTTTCTCTTCGTTTGAAAACATTGGCTGGTCTGGTCAGTATTATCTGATAACTATGTTCATATTCAATTGAGATCAGATCACCTGCAGTGGTTAGTACAACTACTACTTTGGCAGTCACATTAACCATTGTTGGGTCAACAAGAGAATGGTCCAGGTTGCCTCGAGACAGTGTTTATTATTAAAAAAAACTACAGCAACAAAATCATATAGCAAATACTGTCGAGGTACTGTACGAGCTCATGTTTGTCAAGTTCTAGCCGTGATGTCTTTTGATCTAACGGCAGTGGATAGTGGTGACTGCCAAAGTTGCAGTCCCTATTGGGACGCACAGGATCCCTTCATATTATGCAGTGGAAATAACTACTCTACATGTATATTCGTATTATGTTCTTGACTATTTGTGCAAGTGCAACCACTCTATTAACCAATGCAGTCCTTGCACGCAATCAATTGTACAAGTCCAACCACTCTTAATCATTGCACTCATATATTTAACTTCTCTTTGTTCATTTTTGGTAAAGGATTAGAAAGAATTCTTTAAGTTGAACTATGGTTGTTATGATATGCTTCGCTGTGTTATTTTTTAAAAAGCTATCGTAGAAACATAAATCTAAAATTGGTGGTTTGTTTTGTGAATCAAATTAAATAGTGACGAAATATTTTATCCAATTGTCATGGCTCTCACATTCCTTTTCATATTTTCCCAACACAATAATACTATCATTTGCGACGTCAGATTAAAACAAATTACCAAATGCCATCGGCTATTCGGCTGCCTGGGTTGCGTGCCAGCCAGGCAGCCTACCAGGAAAAAGCCAATTGCACCAAACAAGATTATTATCCCATCGCAATACCAATCCATCCAAAATCTGCAGGGAAACTAACTTCATGCACAGTAAAATGACATTTTGCACAATGATTCATTGCACACTCAAAAAGTAGTACATAACACAAATTGATGCACATCTTCTGCACGTGCAATGGGCAGTGTACGACCAGTTTCAGTACTACACAACTTTTCGGGGTTCCTAAGAGATATCACTCGTTATTTGTTGCCAATGTCTCTTCATTCACATCAAAAGCTTTCCTTGCCTGCTTGAGCTCTTCATTCATGGAGAGTAGCTCAGTGGCACGGTGAAGTTTCCGAACATCCTAGAGAGAAAGTAGAAAGATAAATTTTAACAAGATCTGGAGAGCCGTATTGCAAGCAACTTCAAATGTGGAGTTCAGAAATGTACCTTGCGAATGAGGTAAAGAAAATCTTCTGTCAAGAGCTTGCCCCTCTTTGATGCAACGTTCTGGGCCTTGTGGACCTAAGTGCACATTATGCAGACACCCAGTTAGAGAATCATAAAAAAACAGACACCCAGTTAGAGAATCATAAAAAAACATTACTATATATACATGTGGTTTTATCCACCTCAGGCATTTAAAATCAAATACAAAAATTGCAATTAACAAAATTATTGTGTTTGGTGTGTGCAAACAATGTAAGAGTGTTCACTTATTTGCATGATTGCAGGGTGCATACTATTATATATTCATGTAAAAAACTTTGTTCAACAACCTGGGCAAAGTAGTCTGCAGGGTAAACAGACCAAAAAAAATTCACATACCACATTTTCAAATCATGCATGGACACATTATCTACAAACAATCGTGGACCCAGGATTTTTATCCTGGGTGTGCCCAACCAAATCAAAGACTTGATGAATACAAATATAATCCTAATTGCGCAAAAGCTTTTCATAGCATAGGAACGCCAGATTACTAATTTGAGAAGCAAATATATCAATTTGTAAAATTCATGTTTTTTATTCAACAAGCATCCAAATATATAAATAAAGAAAGAAAGAAAGAATTACCATGTTCACAGTTCATATTTGAATTTGATTGGTTTAACTAGATCTAAATTCACAACATCCAAATCACAAAAACATAATTTCAGTTTTTTTTAACTCTCGTTGCTTTCACACATTCCCTATTTCAACTTTTCAATGCACTCAACTGGAAACTAAAAATAGCATAAGCGTATGCCTCGATTGGAGTTAGACAACGCCTGGACTCTGACACTCTGTAGTCGTTGCTGATTGCCGACTCGTCGCCGGCCATCACGACAGCATGCGTGTTGCCACTGCTCCACGCTAGGCCTAGCCGGTGGCAGGCAGGCAGGCAGCCTCCGCAAGTCCAGCTGCACTACCATGGCTTCCATCATGCTCTCCACCTCGCTGCGCACGCCGCCACCACCAACACCAACAGTAACACTGATTCGCCTAACCCTATTGCAACTTGGAGAGCGCTAACTGCCGAGAGTGGAGGGAAGGAGAAACGCACCACACGCAGAGGCCTCTTTTGGTGGGCTGTGCAGAGCCTGTGTGAGCCTGCAAGGGATTGGCTTTCTCTTTAACTCTTGGGCTTTTGTTTGTGGAGGCACCCATCCAACAATTCAGCCCACTAATGCATATTACATGCTGAAAAATTTTCACATTTTTTGGGTATGCCAGTACACACCTGGAACCCCCCCTGGGTCCGCCGCTGTCTACAAATGATATATTCACAGACAAATGTGATATGTTTATATTTATTCACCCATGTCACACAGGTACAGTTTCATTTACAATCTGTAAGATTACAAACTCGAGTTTCCATATCACACAGGAAAGCGGACTATGTAGAGGCTTCAAAGCAAATTCATTTCTTAATATAGTTTGCAGATATTTTAACCAGGGAAGAACTGCCAAAAGATAGCAAAGTATGATGAATTATGATTAACAAAAAGGTTGTAGGCTCCACCCATCATGGATGCATAATCACATCTTAACCCCTGACTGGCATGGGACGTACAGGCCAGAACAATTTAAATGAAAATTTAAATTCAAATTTAAAATCGTATAAACTGTATATTTTCTTGCAACATCATGTTAGGTGCATTAATCTATTTTATATGCCGGACCTATGAAAAATTAGCATTAGCATGCCAAAAGTTTGAACCCAAATAATTTAATTACGAAATTGGCAAGGTTACAAAAAGCGCTAAGCGTTAATTAGGCGGTGACCCTCTGCCTAGAGCTTAGGCGTGCCTAGGCATTTTCTAGGCGTTTGCTAGGCGTGCCTAGAATGTATAATTTGCTATAGTGGAAATAAACAATTGCTATACAAAGAATGATCTTCAATGAAAATAGATATAAACTTCAGCACTAATATAGAAGAAATAAAACTACCCCAACTTGTTTGGAACTGAAAGACTGTGTTGAGTTGAATTGACTAATATAGAAGAAATAAATTGAATGAAGGCCTTTTCATAATATTTAAACAGTCAAATGGCCAAAATGAAAATTAACAAACCCCTTATCCTTATCCCATGGATGGAATCACCGGTAAGCCCAAAGGTCAGGGCAGCAGACCGAGCAGCGCTGCTCCCCCAAGCCCCCTCAGCGTAACAGCGATGGCGACCCCCCATCATCCCTCATCTCGAAGGCAGAGATGCTCCCCCATCCTTCCTCGGCGGCGACAGCGGCTGTGCTCCCCTATCCATCTCAACGCAACTGCTGTGGCTCCCCCCATCCTTCCTCAGCGCAACGGTGGCACAACACCCTCCTCCAGCCCCGCGACTCCTCCTCTAGAGGTGCAGCTCGCCCTCCAGCAGCATGTGACCCTCCTCTGGCGGCTCAGGTCCCCATCCAGCAGTGCCTAGCGCCTAATCTCCGCCTACCCCCTAGGTGAGGCACTGACCCTCCACCTACCGATTAAGCGTGCCTAAGCACTGCCTTTTGGAACACTGGAAATTGGTTACCGGAGGTAATTGGCTGGTAACTGGTTTTTTAATTCAAAAATCTGGAATCAAAGTTGTCCAGTAAAGACCTCGTTGCTTGTTTTCCAGAGCGACTAGTATTTTTTTCCAAAACAATATTTGGAACCATGGGTTCTACACAAATATGAACATTGGGTTAATGGGCATCCCCTAACAATTTTTCAAGAACATAAAAAATCCCATGTTTCCCAAGAGAGTAGCACTGAACCTAGTCACTCTTTCCAAAACACTAGACATTAAGTTGAAGAAACAATAAACAAGAACGTTGAAGTCCAAAAAATTTTAGTTTCACCCATATAACCTTTAGTGACAAACAATGTCCTCTACAAGCACAATGCATCCTTAAACCGAGAAAACAAGAAAGAAAAACACAATACAAAGCTTACCAGGTCAGTGACATATTCTACAACAATATCCTCCACAAGTGCAACAGTTTCTGGAAGAGGCTGCAAAACCAACAGAAAGATACCATATCTTTTGAGTCAACATGAACTTAAAGGAGATTTTAACTTAAAGGGAGAACAGCATGTTCATTCTTTCTTTGACCAATCAGGCAATCATATAGTTGTGTTGTAAATCTATGGCCTCCTTGCAAACTATTATTGGTTTTTTCCCATAATTACCCTCCAATATTCCACAACACAAAGTACACAAATTGCATCCTATCCCCATATAATTCCTACCCCAAAAAATACGAAATCAAAGAGAGCACAGGTCAAGGGCGGGCTTACATTTGGATCATCCCCAAATCCGTACATCATGTGCTGCACTGCAAGAACGGAAAAAAAATATATGTAGCACAAACAATGAATTCGAAGAACAAAAGGCACTAAAATTTAGAAAAAACAGTGAACTGAAAGCCCGTACGGTCTTTCTGGAAGACGCCGCGCTTGCGCTTGAGGGTGGTGGCGGACGCGTCGGCACCGCCGCCGGAGTGGTGGTGGTGGGAGAACCCCTGGCCCGACGCCGACGCGGAGGCAGGAGTCGAGGACTTGGACTTAGCCGCCGAGGCCGGGCTAGCGTGGTGGCCGCTAGGGTTCTGCATCCCGGCAGAAGAGCGAGGAGGCGAGCAGGTACCGGGGAGGGGGGGGGGGGCGGAAACGGACGCCCTCCCCTCTTCCCGAGGGGCGCCGGCACGCGCTCACCTCCCTTCCCCTTTCCTTTGCTCCTCGACGCCGATTGCTTTTGGGCACCCCGTGCACTGTTCAGAGCCGCGATTGATTTCTCTCTGAGGATAAGAGGAGGCGACCGAACGAAACTAGTCAGTAAACCTCGCGCTACTGAGCTCTCAGGTGCGCGGCGGAGCGTAAGGCCGTCGCGGCGGGGGAGCCTGGGAACGTACCGGCGGCGAGGCAGGGAGGCAGCTGAAGAACAGGCCCGCGGATTCGGAATTCTCAGGCCTTGTCCGCTTTGTGCCCTGTTTTTTTTATTATTATTATTTCCTGAACAGCTCAATCGCTGAAAATCTCTAGCAGCCCTGAAAACAGCCCAAACAGTTGGGTTGACGTAAAAAAAATTCCAGTAGGAAAATTTTACAACAAAGGAAATTTACAATGCTCTACCGTGGCGCATGTGGTCACGGTTGGACGGTTGGATAGAGGTATAATAAAAAACATGATGACTTAAAAGAGTGTCAATAAGACATTAGTTGGGTCCGGTGGCAAATAGGGTTAATAGAGGAAGAGGAAAAAGAAAGACAGTATAGAGCTCACCAAATTCGTGGTTAGATCTAGAGGCTAATGCCACACCAATACACGTGAACTACTCAAGTCATAAACTAAGACTTGCTTTATTTTCTTAAACAAATACGCAATGAGTGGATTTCATACCCTTCAAGACTTTTATTTATATTTGTAAAAATTTTATCAACAAAAATGCTTTCGCCTTTATTACAAAACTTTCAATTGAAAGATAGAAAGTTCCAACTCAAATTTGAAGAATCTTCTCAAATCCAGTAGACTTTCAACTCAGAGCAGAAAGTGTTATCTCGAATCTACACATCTTTTAACTTACATTGAAACAAAAATTCATCTCAGATTATGAAGTTTCATTTCAAGTCCGACGAATTTGTCAAGCACAAACTCAAATTAAGCAAATTTCATATCAGGTCAAAACAAATCCACTCATTTGATCCCCAAAGCTAGCTACGAGCCCCACTCTTATGTTATCTTCATTCCCATTGGTAGTAACAGAAAGCGGATCAAGAAATTGACTCTACATCACCAAGTTCATTAGCTTTCGTTCATTGTTCTGTTATTTTTGAGTATTAACATTGACAATATGTATGCCAATAAATTTGTAGGCAATTCATATATTATGCTATTGTGGACAAGTTTAGCAACGAGCGGTACTTATAGTGGAGAAATATCCAATGACATAAATCCCATAAAAACTAGACATAAAAGTTCTCTAAGTTTATAAAAAAATAATAGAGACATATATATAGAGATATTATAGGTAGTAGAACCATAGTTAGACATGGCAGTGGTCACTAAGCAACTTAGGCGGTGTTTGATTCGGCTTATAAGCCGAGCTATTTTGTTGTTTTCAGTAAACACGATTTTTTAACTTAACTATTGTTTATTTTAACTTTCTTTAGAAGTTCCTTAAAAATATAAATAAATCTATTATTTAAATTTATGATAGTAATATTTAATTAATCATATACTAATACGTTTTTTCCTTTCGCCATAAAGTAACTCCATCCAACAGCTAAAGCTGCCTCTCCAGCAGCTTGCTTGATACTCCCTCTTCACATATCCTACTATCCTACTTTTCTACTGTGAGCACGCTTTCTGATTCAACTACAAAAGGGTATATTTTTTATAAAATTTACTTTATAAAATCATATTAATCTATTTTTAAAATTTTTAAACTAATACTTAATTAATTATATACTTCTTTTAGGTATGCGGAGTTCTTTTACCTATACGGCGAGAAATCCCATCTTCTGTAACGGAGGGCAGCCTAACCACCGTATACATCTCGTATATACAGTTGACGTTTACATCTCAGCGGAACTATAGTTAGACATGGCAGCGGTCACTAAGCAATGACTGTTGTCCTGTTGATGAAAGTAGTGTTCTTTCTATTATTTTTTTCACGTTCTTGTGTGGAGAATGGTTGCATTTTTTTTGTTTTTTACATTTTAGGATGTTACTTCTTCATATGCTTCATTTTCCACGTTAAAGGAGTTGCAAATTTTCCAGACGTATGCCTCGGGTGATTTGTGTTTTTTTTCCCTTGCAAAGGATTACATTAGAAAATGATTTTTAACCTCTTTTAAGGCCGAGGCAGATGGTATAGGAGAATCATTTCTTCTGGGAAAACAAATCGGCGACTCACCAGCGTCGGATGCATTGGAAGAATAAAATAGTCCAAGCATTAAAAAGCAGTGCTACAAATGGGCAATACAAATGCACTGTAATGAGAACTAACCATGCAGCAATCCATAAGCAAAACATCATTGAAGAAACCAATAATCTTATAATTCATCTTCAAGTCCTTACTAAACGCCCTATGGAAAAGCAAAAGAATTTTAGAAGCTCGACATAACAAATGGTTTGAGGCTAAAGATCCAACATGGAACATCGTCGCCAATGTTAAAAGCACCGTTTTCTCCTCATACCCTCCATACCATCATGATCATTGTTGTCGTGAAGAACGAACAACTGAAACAAACGAGAAGAAAAAAAACGCTGGGCAGAGTATGCATGTCTTGACAAGGGATCTACTTGATGTACTGGGAGACCCACTTGAACCCATCACCATAGCCCATCTTGCGGACAACACTGCACATGAACACTTCGAGGGGCCGGACATTGGATTCACCTAGGTTGACCTTGCCCTTCCCAGTTGTGAAGTTGCTAAGGCCTAGGTGATACCGCAGCTCCTCTTCAGAAGCAGCATATGGAATGTCAATCTTGTTGCCAAGGATGAGAAATGGGACAGTTGCCAATGAATCATCAGACAAGAGTGCATCAAGCTCTTTTTTTGACTCAGCAAAACGCTCCTTATCATAAGCATCTACCAAATATACCACAGCATCAACCTGTTTGAGACAGCAGGGAAAAGTCAAGCAGACATAAAAGTGGTAGCAGATTAAAAAAAATCTTGTTAATATCTGTAGAATAAGAGTAAAAGCAAAAGAAACGTAGGATGAACACAGGCATCCTCAACTACACACGCATTCCTACATTTGGTGCAAAGAATGAGAGCACAGCCACGCACTAAACACAGACAGATATGTCATGCATGGTCATTGGTCAAGTAATCATATTATAAGAACAGACAGTATATTAATTGTAGTGTAGACAACATAACACAAAAACTGCCAGTTCCATGCAAAGGCAAAGACTTGCTAATGCATCACACAAAATCTAAGGTGCGTCTTAAAAGCCCATAACACAGAGAGAGAAATAAATTCATTTTAGCGGAAGCTATATAAACATATAATGTTAACCTGATAAAAGTTTGAAGTAACAAAACTAACAAGTGGCACGAGATAAAAGGAAATTTGCAGCTTTATGTAACATTAGTTGTAAGCTACAGGTGAAGAAAAGAATACTGAGGAAAGAAGATACCACCCACAAAGAAAAGAATATTGGGGAATGAAGATATAGTATTTAAACTAAACCTGTATGTTCTAAACCTTCATCCTTACACTAACACAAAGGCAATTTGAAGCTCTAATATAGAAGACGGACAATTAACAATTATTTCTATGTTTCAGCAACCGATCTTCTAAAAACTAGCTTTTGAAACGCACTACTTCAGTACTTCTTCTATGCAAGTCAATCCAGCTGTAGTAATAACGGGTTGATACATGACGAAGAACCGCTGGAGAGAGAGAGCGTCGGAGAGTCGGAATCGATGACGAACGGCGGTGAGCCGGAGACACTGGACTCACGTGAACACAAGGTGGATACTAACCTTTTGTTGCTGCCAAGCGGCTACTTTCTGTTGATTGAACTCTGATTAAAAAGAAGAAAACTTGCCGAATTACATGCCCTAGAATGGCGGAGAGTGACGAGCGGCACAATCACAGGCAGCTAGCCTAATCTAGCTCCTAGGAATTATTCAAACAATCTAGAGCACCTATGATAGTTTTGCCATGCTGATCCCATGACAGAGCTGCCGGAAACGAACACGCCCGAGTGCCTTGGTGAGGATATCGCTCAGCTGCATCTCCGTGCCAATGAACTCAACATCAATCAACTTCCTGTCACAGCCCTCCTAGATGAAGTGAAATTTTACATCAATGTGCTTGCTCCGGTCATGGTACACAGGACTCTTCATCAGTGCGAGGGTGGATTTGTTATCCACCATGAGCTTGGGCGCCAGGACTTACGTCCGAGGAGCTCAGCCAGCAAACGAGCTAGCCAAACGCCCTGACGCGCAGCTCCCGTGACCACAATGTACTCTGCTTTGCAAGAAGACAGCGCGACCACCTTTTGTTTCGTCGACTGCCAAGCAATCGGCCCGCCAGCAAGGAAGATGAGCCTCCTGGTGCTCCGATCATTTACATCACCCACCAAGTCGTTGTCAAAGTAGCCCAGCAGTGTCGCTGTAGCAGCTTTATTCCCTATAGGGTGGTAGTGCACACCCTAGTGCATCGTACCCGCTACATAGCGGAGGACACTTGACGGCTACCAGATGCTCTTGACGCGGCACCTCCATGAAACGACTCAGGTATCCCACAGCGAACGCCAAATCAAGCCTAGAGTTGCACAAGTACCTGAGACTCCCGATGATGCTACGATACTTGGTGGCATCCATGCTCGGCGTCGTCCCCTCCTTAAGCAGCTTCAGCTTCATCTCCATGGAGTGGCACAAGGGTTGCAGCTAGTCATCCCTGCCTTCTCTAGTATCTTGGCGGCGCAGGCTCCCTACCGCAACATGATCACATGCTCTCCTTGCGTGACCTCTAGGCCGAGGTAGTAGTAGAGTGGCCCAAGATCACTCATGCGGAAAATGCTCCTCATTTGCGCTTTGAATTTTGTTAGAGCACCTGCATCACCACCAGTTATAATTAGATCGTCGACGTACACACCCACAATCAGGCACCTTTCTCCTTCTCCCTAGGTGTACATCCCATACTCATTGACGCAACGACTAAACCCAAACGTCACCAGGGATGTGTCGAGAGTCTGGTTCCATGCTCGCGAGGCTTGACAAAGACCATACAGCACCTTGTGGAGTCGGAGCACCTTGTGCTTGTTCCTGTCGTCGACGAACCTAGGCGGTTGTTGTACATACACCTCTTCAAGGAGTTCGTCGTTCAAGAATGCCGACTTCATGTCCATGTGATGAACGGACCATCTGAAGTGCGCTGCAATGGCGAGCAGCAGCCGCACCGACTCCAGCCACGCAACAGGGGCGAATACCTCTTCGAAGTCGATGCCGGGACGTTGTACTAGCCTTTGGCGACGAGACGTGCTTTGTGCTTAATGATGGTCCCATTCTCGTTGCGCTTGACTTTATACACCCACTTCTAAGCCGATGGCGCGGTGTCCGCATGGAAGCTCCTCTAGCTTCCAGGTGTTGTCGTCGCGGATTGACTGCATCTCCTCCATGGCTACAGCATAGTGTGGATCACCACGCGCTTCCATCAGGGAGTTGGGCTCCTCTGTGCTGACGACATGCAACTCGGCATGCACGACGTCGCTAGGCGCCAACCCGTGTACTGAATCCGTGCCAAGGATGTTGTCTAGTGTTTAGTGCCGGCATTCCTTCCCTTCATCTTCAGCGTCAAGGATGTCATCCACACTAGGTGGCATCGCGAACTCAATCGGAGTTCCTTCAGAGGCAATCGGAGTGGCCGATGACGATGGAGAAGCAGGCTCCACCGATGGTGTCAACGCGTGCGAAGATGTGGGCGATGTCGAGCCTGAGGACGAAGTCACCACAAATTGGCACCGGATCTCATACTCGGTGAACGGCTCCTGTTCAACGTCAACTGGGGAGCCTCCCCAATCCTAGCACGCGCCCTCATTGAACACGGCGTCACGAGAGATGTAGACGTGTTCAGCGATGGGGTCGTAGAAGCAGTACACCTTCGTCCCAGCTTCGTACCCGATGAAAACCACCTTCTGTCCGCGAGTGTCGAGCTTGGCGAGGTGTGGACGAAGGCGCTTGATGTAGGCGACACACGCGAACACCTTGAGGAAGTGAATAGGTGGCTTCTTCCCATACCACACCTAGTACGATGTCTTCCCGTCGAGCGCTCTAGTCAACGCCTGATTGAGGAAGATGGCAATGTTCACCGCTTCTCCCCAGAAGCATCCGGGCATACCACGTGCTCGCAGAATGATTCTCGCCATCCCCATAATCATCTAGTTCCGGCATTCCACAACACCGTTTTGTTGTGGCAAGTATGGCGCCGAGAAGTGGCGCTTAATCCCCACTTGCACAGTATTTACCAAATTCGACTGAAGTGAACTCACCATCGTTGTCAGTACAAAGCACCTTCAATTTCTTGTCAAATTCGCGCTTGACACAGGCCTGGAACGCGATGATCGCCGCCGGTGCGTTTGCCTTCGTGCGTAGAAGGGTCAGCCACATGAAACGGCTCATGTCGTCGACCAAGAGCAGGAAGTAGCTGTTCCTGGCCGGAGTTGGTGGTGAAATCGGTCCGCAGATGTCTCCATGCACCAGTTCGAGCTCCTCCTAAGCCCAGTACTTCGCAGCTTGGGGAAACGGCGTTCGTCTCTACTTTGCTAGGATGCAGTCTTCACATACCTGCTCGACGTGGTCGATAGCTAGTAGCCCCTTCACGAGATCCTCGTGTCCAAGCTTGCATAGCGACTGGAAGCCGAGAAGCCCGTACTGCTTGTGCTAGTGCCAGGCGGCGTCGCTGACGCGCGGCCAGGCACACCAAGGCGGTGATGTTCATGTCGAGGTAGTAGAGCCGGCTTGGTGAGTGTTGAACCTTGGCAAAGATCGTAGAGGCACAGGATGCCAAACTCGATGCCGACCTTGAAGTCGTCCTCATCTATCTGGCCAATGCTGATGATGTTCGTGGTGGGGCGCGGAATGTAGTAGACCGCATCAAGGCGACAGTGTTCCGACTTGCAAGCGAAGAGAACGGTACCCTTCCCTTCTATGGTGACCACCGACCCGTCTTCGAACTTCACAGTTCCAATGACGCCTGTGTTTAGCTCGACGAAGACGTCCCGCGACCCCGTCATGTGGTTCGTCGTGCCAATGTCGAGCACCCAGCGCCGTGGCTTCACTGCTTCCCTTTCCTCCTCGCTGTTGAGATGGAGAAGGACCTTGTGCTCCTCGAGATAGACTCAGGCCTGCAAGTCGGTGGCGGGTGGTGCCAGTTGCGGAAGTGAAGGAGACCTAGGCGACGCAATTACCTCGAATTCTGCCGCGATGTACATCAACGCCCCTTCATCTTCTTCTGCCTAGGCGACAGACCGCATCCTTCTTCCCGCCACAATCTTTGGCCCAGTGACCAATTTTGCCACAGTTCTTGCAGCGATCGCCAGGGGGTGGCTTCCTGATGCCTACACCCTCGGCGCTTCCCGTGGTTGTTGGCCCCCTAGCTGTTGCCAAAGCTCTCCTGCTCACTGCGAGCCTCCCAGCCCTCCTTGTAGAGCATCAAGCGCCCCATGGCATCCATGATCTGCTTCGGCTTGATGCGCTCCTCGAAGACACACAGCCACCCTATCACCTCCTCGACCGAGACAGTGTTCAGGTCTAGGAACATCTCAATGGAGACGGCAGCCTGGTTCAACTTCTCAGGGACCACCTGCAACAGCTTCCTCACTACCTCGGCGTCGATGATGTGGTCACCGAGGGTGTGAAGATTGTTGGCGAGCATGGAGATGCGAACGCTGAACGCATCGACGGTTTCCCCTTCCTTGAAGGAGATGTTAAACTCCCGACGGAGCTACTGCACGCTGGCATCACGCATGCGTTCATCGCCGATCCGCATGTTCTTCACCACGTCCCACGCCTCCTTCACTGTGTCCTTGGCGGCAAGCATGCTCCAAAGCTCGGAGGGGACCAAGCGTAGGAGTCCAGCCAATGCCTGCCGATCATCATGATCTTCAGCGTCATCGCCCTCCTCCTCGACGCCGTAGCAGATGACATCCTAGACACCGAGTGTCTAGAAGTTCACCTTCATCACCAACGCCTATTCCAGATAGTTAGTCCAGGTGAGCATCGGTCATGCGACATTTGCGGATGACCTCTCAATGACGCGATCGATAACGTGCGACCCGGCATTCCAGGTACGTGATCGGCAAGAGTGGGATCGACCACAACATCGTGGCGAGCGCAACAGGACGGGGCTCTTGTCACCAAAGCCACCAGTGAGCACCTTCTTGGATGACAACTGGGACATAGTGACGACATGACTTGGCTCTGATACCAATTGACAAAGAACCGCCAGCGAGAGAGCGTCGGTGAGTCGGAATCGATGACAAACGGCGGCGAACCAGAGACACTGGACTCACACGGACACAAGGTGAATACTCAACTTTTGGTGCTGCCAAGCGGCTACTTTTTTTGTTGATTGAACTCTGATTAAAAAGAAGAAAACTTGCCAAATTACATGCCCTAGAATGGCGGAGAGTGACGAGCGGCACAATCACAGGCAGGTAGCCTAATCTAGCTCCTAGGAATTATTCAAACAATATACTCAGTTTATGCCATCTGCCTAGATGATGTCTGTATTGATCTCTTTGCAATATGCTATTACAAAGGACTGCCTTGGTCCATTACAACACAGATATTGGTACCATTTTAACAACTCCTCCATAATTGTGCTACCACCATCCTCATAAAAATTTTCTAGTTAACATATGCAGCGATCGTAATAAAAATCCATGCAAGCAAAATTCAGTTACTTGCACTTTCCCTTCGAGCCTATGGATGGGAAAAAATCATTTCTTTTCATATTTAGACGCACAAAATGGAATGCATGCACCAGAAGTTATCATCATCACCTAGGTCTGAGAGACCGAAAGCAAACATGCAAATAGAATATTACAAGAGATGGCGCGAGACCTTGGCGTAGTAGTCCTTCCAGACGCGGCGGGCGATCTGGTGGCCGCCGAGATCGAATGCCTTGAACTTGATCTTCCCGATGCTGAGCTCCTCCGACGTCGGGTGCTGCGTCGGTTGGTGCTGCACCAACCTCTGCATCCACCCATACAAGCACGCACAGAGACGGATCAGATCCACGAAAGGAATGGATCGGGCCAGATCTGGGGTGTGGGGAGAGATCCAGACGGAGGGTACCTCATCTTTGAGCATGTGGAGGAGCGTGGTCTTGCCGGCGTTGTCGAGGCCGAGGAAGAGAATCTTGGCCTCCTTCTGCCACAGCCCCAGAGAGGCGAGAACGCCGTAGAACCAGTCCCACAGGAACATCCTCCCCTTTCCTCCCCCTGTACCGGACGCACGCCTCCCCCCCTCCTCCTCCTCCCCCGCTGGCGCAGCTGCTGCCGCTGCTGGTGATGCTGACGACGGCGGCGGCGGAGATCGCCGGGTGGATCGAGGGGATGGGTGGACGAGAGGGGATCTAGGGGTGGGTGGTGGTGGGAGAGAAGACGCGGGTGGATCTGAATTCCACTCTCTATTTCCTGTGTCCGCCTATTCTATGCTTGATTGGGTAGACGGAAGGGAGTTTTTTTTTATATAATTTAACATCTGTAATTCCCTCTCTTACTCCTATATGATTCACTAAATATGAAACAAAATTATATGCCACTTACATATTAAACATATTAAGAGTAGCATAAAATTAAATGCACGGAGAAAAGGAGAGGAGTGTCATTACGGCATTAACTGCTAGGCGTGAGAATTTAAGTGTTGGCCTTGTGGGGATGCCTGGGCTCGCTTCCTCCTAGCTTCTCAACTAAAAACTGGAAATGAGGGGCCATCTATTTTAAAATATAACGCTTATTTTATTTTATTATGATAATAATTTGATTAACGATTATTTTATTAGAATATAGCTTTTGAGATTTGTATTTGAAAGTAATTTTTTATTATTATATTTTTTCACAAAATCTAGTTCTAATAAAATAAAAATACATCTGAAGCAAAAAGAATACCTTTAAAATAAGTTTGCAAATGTCACCCAATTTTATTATTATTATTTAGGAGGATGGTAAAAGATGAAAAATGGCTTACAAGAACATGAGATCACAAATTATCATGGTAATCTATATGGTTTCCTTTTATCTGACCCTTCATATCTATCACCATCAAATAGTATAAGACGTAAATCGATAGACGAGCGTAAAGCGTACTGGATAGTAGGAAGGACAAATCGACAACCAACATGTACATTTGACATTATTTGGTGGATAAGACTTGAGGAATTTGATTTACCACTAGACAAGCGAAGTCTTTGACCGCCTAGACGAGTTGGATTATAAGCCAATCATAGCCGTTGGATGTTAACAAATGCATCCACACGCGTTTGGCATGCTACTTGTGTCTAACAACTTGAAAGCATTTAAAACAAAAATATTTGGAAGTTTCAAAATATAATTTGAGAGAGGCCTTTTCACTATGCCACTATGGATGGGGTAGAAAAGGCTGTGGTACACTTGTGATGGTGGTAAGCAAGTATTTCAAGCAGTAGGCAGATAGAGGTCAGCTTTAACTTGATAGGTGACATGACAAGGTTGTATTGCCGTCACATCTACCATGACGCGACCAAAACGTTTATTTTAGATCTCAACTAGAAAATTGACACAACTTTTGGCGCGCTGGCTAATTTAGCCGTGTATATTTTTAAAGCATGTGTATAATATTTAGAATTTATTTGGAATATGAAATTTTTTATAGTAATTAGTTATGTACTCCTAAAATTCCTATAAATATCATACATTTAAAAGTATCCTTTAATGTCTTTTAGTTTTATGTTTGTATAATACTGAGGAAAAATCAAAATATACGCCAAAGAAGCAGCTAATATGGTAGTTAATTTAAAACATAGAACAGTGTATTTTCGTAATTTTTTGTCCACTTTTGTGAATCTAAAAATATGAACCGTTAGAATTTATAGAATTAGAAGGAAATACATTTTATTATGTTTATACTTGCTACTAATTGTTTTCCATCCTCTACAAATGCATATATAGGATAACAACAAGGTTAAGTTATTTGTTCCAAGTTTTAATTTATCACCTATTTTTATTAGAATATATAGAATTAGCATTAAATATTTTATCATTTTTATTTGTACTTTATTATTTCTTAAACAATATATAGGATATAGGATATTAACAACCTGGTCATTTTTAATCCGTAGCAGACCGTACTTTCTGAGAAATATAAAATGTATTAACGCTATAACTTAGACATTAATCTTTTATGTTGTACTTCAACATATATAGTCAGCCTGCATGTGCGCGGGAGGATTGGGATTTTTTATTTATATTTTTTAATTAAAATATTTACTAAAATATATTTTTGTCTGAAAAATTAATAAATTTATACTCCGAACGCCCTAGAAGGGGTTTAAAATGAAAACTGATGTGATAAATACCTTACATACAGTTGCTTACCACCCTATTAAGAATATTTTCTTATAAATATAGCGCAAGGCGCGTGAATGAGAAGAGGCGGACTACCCTATTTGCCGCCCTTTTTTAATATTTTTTTCATACCAGATGTCGAAAAGATAAAAGAGTTTAAATAAATTTATTTTTATTTAGAGATTTAATTATATAGAAAATTTTGAAGTAGGTATAAAAGATAATTGAGATGCTAGAAATATGCAATAACTTAATGTTAATATAAAAAATCATTACATTATTAATTATTAATTAAAAGGTCGGACGATTAATAAATTCACACGTGTATATTATTTAGTAATAGTGAAATTTACACCTTACAAATAGGATATAGACCAAATATAAATAATGGTACAAACATTTATTTCAAACTTATAAATATAGTTCACTTATCATCCATTGTCAGAAGAGCTGACTCTTTACTATTACTCACTTTAGCCTATATATATTGTTTAATATCACTATAGAATTATATGATAATTTCTTTATGTCTTATTTAAATTCGGACCTTTTTGCCTGTTAGTGTAGGGAAAGTGCAAATATAGCTATTTTATTCACTGTAATAACAAAAATAAAACAAATTAGAAAGATGTGGTGAACTTATAACGAAATCATCATTAAAAATGTTTGGACAAACAAACTACCTTCTACCAAAAGTATATATACTTATTAATTTCACCATCTAATAATGATCATCATAAATACACTTAGATGCTCCCGCCATAGAGATAATACAAGACATTACAACCTCCAGTCTGACCATTCAGCTCACTTACATCGTTCATACTCACTCTTTCTTGTTATGTTCTATTCGTTTGATTCTAAGGGGAAAAACTAATGGCTCTTAGAGAACCAATAGTTATGGTCAAATACTGGATTTTCTGTATCAAAATCGCTACACATCCTTCTAGGATCTGGCAAAGAAAGTATTAGTTTGTAGAAAATGATATGGTGTAGGATCTTTTCTCTAGTTGAGATCCTCATTGAAACCACATTTAGCAATCATTATTCTTTGATACTACATGAGATAAAGAAAACAAGTGGTGTAGGATTTACAAGAATATTAATGGACGAAAAACATGAAGTCCATATATAGCATGAATTGTCTTAGGTGTGGAAAATATGATTGAAAATGTTAAAAAACGACATGATATTCACGCGTGAAAAATGCACTAGCTGTAAAAAAATCCTTTTAACATGACATGGCATTAACGCGCCGAAAGTTATCCGTCAGGTTGTGCTGAAAGTGACATAATAGTCACGTGCTAAAGTTGGTTGTTGGGTTGTGTTAAAAATAATATGATAGTCAAGCATCGAAAGTTGGCTGGCAGCACTGAGCATTGAGTATGACTCGACAGTTGTATGCGTAGTAAGAAGTGAAGGCACCGTGATTGACATATGCTATTGGCAGTCATGCGCATATAATAAAGAGTGAAGGTGACGTGCTATTAACGCATAGTAAATGATATAGATATATAGAGTCAAAACAATAAATACAAAATAGTATAAATAATAAGTACAAATAACACAATATACTACTAGCTCAGGACCTGCCCTCTACCCCTCTCTATCCTTCAACCCTACAATCACACACAACCCTAAAAATAGGTGAGGTGGTCGACTAAGACGGCACGACTAGCATAGACCTGCTACACAGGAGTCAAAGCATGTGGCTCTTGTGTGTGCAGTGACAGAGTTCCTACAAGCTAGGAGAAGCTGAGCACGTCCTAATCTATCATGATGTTATCGTGGTCGAAGAAGTCATGCACCCATCCAAAGATGGCTTATCCAGTTCCACCAACGCTTGCGGTAGTGTAGCCTGAAACCCTGTGAGAAAAATAGTTGAGCAATACAAACTGGAATATCATGAATCGAATGAAAATATGTACCATGTAGCAAACCTAAAAATCCTTGTGTCAATGTCTCCGCTCCATATGTCGATGTTCCCACTACGGAGGAAGCAAGCTATGGTATAGCGAAAGCTATAAAAATATACTTTATTAACAGCAGCGTTGCACATCAAGAAGGAAGTAATATAATTGAGAGGTGGATAGCTGAAGTTACCTCTAGGATGTGTTTCTATGGGATAGACTCCTGCTGCTACCATTGCTACGAGAGGAACCACATCAACGGCATGATAGGTGAGAGTATGGAGGACAATGTGCATCGTGTTATGCATCTTGCATAAGGTAATCATCTGCTCGTTTTTTATCAACACAACCCCGACCTCTACTCGTCAGCATATAATCTCAAGCTTACTTGTCGCACAACATCGACCTATTTAGTATGACATGTCATATGTAAAAGACGTAGAACATTTAACTAAGATATAGAAGATTAATTGACTCACAGCGAGGAGGAAGTCCTAGTCATGATATCAAGGGTATGTAAGTCACCCGTCAGCTACATGTGGCTACGGAGCGTCGAGAGTGAACGTCACGCACATGCAGATACGAGGCTGGTACCAATTGAGGTACACTATATACGATGCCTCTATGTGTGGGCATTACTCCTCAAGGACTTCCTCGATCGCCAGCAACTAGTCGTCGATGTATTTCTAGAGACGTAGAATCCATAAAGTGCCAGCTACCTGTCCCTTCTGATTATATCTAGTTAAAACAATGGTGTTACAATACGTACAAAACATACAATCATATTCTTGATTTTGTATTAATACTTATGGTAAACGTTAGTTGGCACAGTCAGCACAACTAGTAGAGGGTACAACTAATACATACCAAACTATCACAACACGTGCTATAAATAGTACTACTCGACAAAGATATTGAATACCATCGGTTAGGTCATCAACTAATAGGCATAGTCACATGAGTACAGAGTCTCGTGTGCAACAACCTCAACTAGCTTATACAATGGAAGGAGACTAGCCTCACATAACATGTAAAAAAGGCAACATATGTATTATCGATCGGGAATATATTTAAAGTTACGGTAAACAATAAGAATATCTCTTACCTAACACGATAGCAAGGGTCAATAGGCATTAAGTGTCACGAAGGGTGTGGACAAAGGGTGGTCAGTACGATGTTCTTGACCACTGAGAGACATGAGCAATGTGACCGATCGAGGCCATAGTCTAGCAGCTCCATACCTATGTTAAAAATACATGTTAGCATGATTATTAAAATAAAAACATAATATACAGTTAAAAAATTTGTCACACAAAATAAATAATAATTATACTAAAAGTAAACAACATTACGATACATATAGTTCATATAACATAGAAGAAAAGTTCACGACTCTCTAAATTACAATATCTTAAGTTACACGTTCATTCTTAAAATAATGCATAAACTTGCACTACACATTCGAATCACTAGGTGCATGAGAATGTCTGGGTCGGGTTGGTCTTAAAGTGATGCCTTCCTCCATGGGACATTTACCATTAGCTCTTGCTCTTGATGGAGGAGTTTTTGCGTCACTATAAACCTCCGTATCTTTTAGACATTTCTTATAAGTATGCCCCTCCTTGTCACATTTGCTATAACGTTTGAACCTTTTACCTACTTCAGACTCATTTATATCATGGCGAACCCGTCTAGTCTTCTTGTGACCTTCCTTATCGTTCATTTTTGTTGGGTAAAATGTAAAAAAACTAAGATTGTTGAGTTGTGAGAGACTCAATAATACCGAAACCACATACCTCGCCACTATAGATATGTAAAATAGCCTCATTAGGCGAAATAAAATGTCGGTCGAGTATTCCATACTCTGAGCTCATGGTAATAATATGAGAACATGAATTGTGATATAGCCTTGGCTTTTGACACGAGCATGAGCAAGTCATGTTGTGGACACACTTTTGCACAATTCTCGTATAGTAGATTCTACGCTTGGCCTTATCAGCATACAAGATTTTAAATATTTGCTACTATGTATCTTGAGCTATAACTCGATGCTCTTGATCTATTTTATGTTTTCTATCAAGTACTTCATCATCGTTGTGCGAAAGAAAATACTATTGTATGTCATAGAGGGCACAACTGTTTTATACCGATCTCTAAAATACTTGGATATACCATACTTGATAAACTTAACAATAGCAACGAGTAGTAGCCTTCAAATTGGTGGTTATTATGCCAAACTTATCGCCACCATTACCATATAATGAGGCCTATTTTTTCTTTGGCACGTTCTCAATCCAATGAAAAAAATTTTCTAACCTAAGATGGCGACCTCCTTCTCACAGTATGATTATTACTAGAAAGTGACTTTAGAGTTTCAGGAGCCTTGTCAGTTATAGGTGTTAAATTTCTTGACTGTTTATTTATTTGTTTCATTGTCAGCTCGTCTAACCTTCTCAAAGCTCATTGAATTTTTTTTCTGTTAATTCTAGACACATTGCCCCTTAAAAAGATTCATAAAGTGTTTGTTCTTGAACTACTTGTAGAAATTAGCATCCATATGATGTATGCAACATCTGTTACTAACATCTGGCAACTCTTATACATATCCCTTCTCCATGTTATCTCCCTCAAATACTCAATAGCCTGTAGAAGGCTGGCATAACGGTCATGTATAAGCCATACACCTAACCTCATACGCACTACTATATTTTTCACTCACTTCAGAAACCAATACTAGTTTTCAATGTTCTCGCTCTCAACGAAAGCAAAAGCCATGAATAATACCTGATTATTCTCATTCACTCTAATTGTTGTCAATATCCATCCTCTGTACTTTCTAGTCGATAATATCTCATCGATACAGAGTATGGGACAACAATGCATAAATGTATGAATGCACGCACTTAATATAAAGAAATATCATTAAAGCACTTAATAAAAATAATTTGAGATCATAGTAGCTCCTTGATTTCCTCTAAAGAATACAAACTAGAAGACGAGACAAGTTATCATATGAATATTTGAATATGCTAAAGCTCATCTCCACAGTCTTATATTTTGTCCTCTATACTTTCGTATATGTAATTATGTATTTAAATTTGTCTTCAATGTCCATATAATTGACCATGATTCGCACCTTAGATTATGCATAACATTAGAGTGCATGTCAGTTGCAATAAATACAGATATCATATTTTTGTATTATTTCTTGACCTCTTGTAAGTGATAATTATGCTATGTGATAATTGACACCTTTCAGTAATCCTTTCATTTATACTTGAATGCATGCATCCCCCATGAACACATATAACTTGAGTTCACGCACTTCAATTTGTATCCCAATTTGCTTGACTTTGTGACCCAAAACTCTCACCGAAGGGATACCATCCAATGTTTAACTACCTCCATCAATTCCTCTTTGTATGTATATTTAGCCCCCTAAATGACATTGTTCTTCTTGTACTCCCATGTTATATGATGTCCCTCAAAAATAATAAGTCCAAAAAAGTCCTCATTGGATCATTGTGACATATTTACATTACCATCCTTCTCATCCAACAACTCATCATGCTTGGCATATTTGTTATCAGAATCTTTTATATCTATTACCTCAATGATAGTGTTGTTTCTCTCTCTCATCTACCCATACTCTTGGCTCCTTGTCTTATCCTCATTTTTCTTCTTTTTGGTGTTCAAACTCATTTCTCTCCACTATTTCAGCATCACTTCTCATTATATTTGGACCCTTTTTGTCTTACACGACCGTTAAAACAGTATTATCTTTCTTGTACACTGACACAAAAATGCTAGTTAGCCAATCTCGTTATAATGTATTCTCCACATATCATCTTCAAGTAGCAGTGGAATCCACCGACATCAATACCCAGAAAAAAACCTTTGTTTACCCTATGACATATATAGTTATTATGTTGACCTAGTTGTTGATTTGAAAGCCTCGCATTAACCAATTGTACATTGCTAAAAAACTTCTCTCAACTGGTCAATATCCTTAAGGGTTAAGCTGATTTCTGACATATCTATTATACATAACATGATATAATTGAAATATTACTTTATTTGACATATATGTTCATAGAAAAATAGAGTTAAACTAAGTGAAAAATTAATCATTATATCTAGTATCGTGCATTTAATATGTCAACACCGATATATTTTTGAACCTTACAAACGGAAGAATCTACGTATTTAGGAATAAAATCATCAAACCATATATCTAGAAATAAAATTACTTACGGATCTAAAAAATACTACACATACTATTTTATTTTATCACTAAAAATATTACAGAAGGTATAAATCTTTTATCTCTATACAAATCTACAACCTAATAGGGTTTCACCGCTTTCCTTCACCTCTCTCAACCCTCTCTTCTCTTTTTTTCTATTTTTTATTAAAGTAGATTTTTAGGCAACTGGCTTTATAGACAGAAGGTAGCAAAGGGTCATATATAACAATTTAGGCCTCCTCTCATCCCATGGAAAGATATGACAATCTTACAATTACCCTTCTTAAAGTAAAGCGATCCAGCAAAAAGGAGCAAGAAGACCACATGTAAAAACAACATACTATTTTTCTCTCTCGCACACCGCATTTTACATGCGACTCACTATTGTGGAAAAAAAACATTTTTAGATAGGACAATAAAAAGACCACCTACTTAACCTCCGTTAATCCGTTGTTAACAAGATCCAACGGATATTTGTCACGTTAGATTTAACGTCTGAACCTTTTTTTAAAAAAAAAAACCTTCTAGAAACGTTGAGAGCATATATATATACATATACGGTTTGGCTCATCCCAAACTGTCCACTCGCCGATATGGGTTTTGAAATTTTGTTTTTAGAGGATTTATAGTTGTAAACTATTCCAATTTCGGCATAGTTGTTTAAGACAACACACTTGCATCCACCAGTGTTATTCAAATTCCTTTCATAGCCACCTATGGCCTGCGTTATCTTTATGTAAAATGACGAGGTGGATTTCCATCCGATTGTAAAGGGGAACTGAAGTGACGCGCAAATCAAATCTGACGGCAAAGGAGGCAATTTTAGTGCAATACGCACATCAAATAGTGGAAGGGATGATTTGGGAATATATAATTTATTTTGAGGTCTAAGTTTTGATGATATCTTCTAACTTAGGAAGCCATCACACCATCATCCTGCATTCGAACCAAGTTCTGCCTTTCTCAGATAACTGATCTCGGAATCTCGGTAGGCATAGGTGATCAAAATCTTAGGGCAAACAGTATGTAACTGAGAAAAAACAGACCAAGTTTCGTACAGAAATCACACCACCTTCAAGCTTCGCTTTACCTCAGGGACGAATGGAATTTCCGTACAGACAACGATCATAATATCATGGTCAGATGACTGCAACCGCTGCTCCAAGAATGGCTTTTCCATTCCTATAAACTGTTTCTCGATGAATTGGCATGTTCAACCACAACTACAGAAGCATTTCCAATATGCCTTGCCTGTTGATGCTGCTCCAAAGCAGGCAAGAGTAAGTGCTTGTCGGATAGAAAACTGAAGCAGCTAACCAAGCTATCAGACAAAGTGGAAAGACGAAGACATGTGAAAGCACTGTACGGATGAACTCTACATAAGCTGCAAGACTCTTACGTATATGATACATTCATACATAGAATGACACAGTAGCTCTCTCTTTTCCGCAATAACTAGATATCTCAGCACTAACTGGTGGATCTCATCAGGAATTACCGAACTACACTTGCCAGTAACCATGAATCAAGGACCATCTAAGAGGAGTTATCCAAGATGATGTTCCTCTCTAAGCTGCGATGGGATCATTTACGGAATGAGAAACACCTGCATTAACCTGTTAGGAGGCATATCACATAAATTGTCCATATTATTGCCGCAAATAATTATAAAATAACAACGACAAATAATGTATATACCCTGGTAGCTTTGAAGAGCTCATCCAGAACCTCAGACAAAGTTGGGTGTGCATGAACAGCAAACTTGATGTCCTGGGGAACGCAAACAGGATGAGCCAGTACAAGATGTTTACTACATAAATAATAAAATGCTCGTCACTTACTTGTACATGAGTTCCGAGGGCGATGGCATTTGATGCCTCATGGATGAGGTCAGCAGCATGCAAACCCAAAATGTGAACACCAAGAATTTCCCCAGTGTCAGGCCGGTAAATCATCTGTATCAAAAATAGAGTGCATGTCTCATCACTTTCAAGTTTCAAGGGCAGATACAAACTCCTCTTAGGCATTAGTCTGACTGTTTTATTCATTGCAAGGATCCAGTGTAATTATAAGAAACAGTTTAGGTCTAGAATACAACAGGGTGAAAAAGAAGAATCACCTTAGCAAGTCCATCTACTTCATTCTCAGCCAGAGCCTTTGTGTTTGCCTTAAAGCTGGTCTTAACTACACTTATCTCAAATCCTTCCTTATCAGCCTTTTCTCTTGCTTGTGGCTGTAAAATTTACGAAGAACTTAATTTAGGAATTATTAAGAATGTGTTCACTGTCCTAAAGCACAGATAGATTAAGAGTTGTTTAACATGGCTAAAATACAACCCATTTGTCCCTTTATTTTTCAAAAGGTTGCATGCTCATTTCATTTCTTTTGATCTGGTTACCCCTATGTTGAGCAGAAGGGGTTAAGAACCCTTAAGATGGGAGTAGTAGTTTTGACTTACCTCTGTTAGCCCAACCATACTAATCTCTGGATGAGTGAAACAGGCAGCTGGGATGCTTAGATGATTAAGGATGTTGTCTTTCCCAGATATTTGTTCAACAACTATATTCAGACAAGCAATAGTTATCAAAGAAGTACACTAGTTCGAAGCAGAACCCAAAACATCCGCTGGAGTACGAAAAAACAGTGAACAAATTACTCTGTGTTTACCTGAGATTCCTTGTGCACTGGCAGCATGAGCAAGCATGAGTTTGCCATTGGCATCTCCAATGCAATACAAATTCGGAACCTGTATGGTAATAGATGTTCATGTCAAACGGAGTGATGATCCCAAGATATATTAATTGCCAATGAATAAAAAAGTAATACAATACATGATACTCCCTGTGTAATCAAATAGATCTCACTTTAAAATCCGTGCATGCACAGGTTATGGTTTGTCACATGGAAATTACATCATTAGATTAGTTATCAAAAGAACATGCATATATCATTCAATGTTTTACTAATTTCTAACAACACATAATTAGGAAGACGATTAGTCAAAGGTGTGCATTGGTAGTTGTGCCATTGTCTAAAACAGCAAGTAGCAAACAATGCAGGTAGTATGCAACTTAGCGTACCACATTGCCATCTGAGTCCATAACTTGCATCCGCTCATCAACAGGAACAAAACCACGTTGTGTAACAACATTGACCTGAGAATAAATGGTATTTTACATGTAACTACAATAAATTTCATATACAGAAGCAATTATTTGGTGTGCTCACATTTTCCAAGCCAAGCCCTTTGGTGAACGGTGCCCTTCCAGTAGCTATGAGAGCTGCATCCACCTGCAAACAAAAATCCTTTCCTTTTTCAGATGAAATTAATGAGTTATGTAAGAAATAGCATCCACAGCTAAATAATTATTGCGATTAATATACTACCTCCAGACATATTTAATTGAAGTTTAGGACAACCAAATTACAAAGAAACAAGTCAAAACTTTTGTCCGAAACAACAAATATATCTGACAGGAGGTAGTAAGAGATACTGAAAAAATTGACTTAAGATGCTTCTTGTGTTCCTGTCCAGCTTTTGTGCATTAAGTGTAATTCTTGAAATATGACACTTGAAACCATCAAAGTAACTAGTAAAGAGTGCTCATGCATTCACTGAAATATCTGAAATATTTTGGACTACAAGTTTAATAATTCATCACCAGCAGTTCTGGTATAATAGTTTGATCTACACTGACAGGATGACAATGATGCATTTGATAGCAACTTTTAACAAGACAACATACTATTACAAATAGTCAAAGCTTGTGAATCCTATCCTGAAAAGTCATGTCTTAACTGTCTTTTAACAAGAAGACCAGAAACCATCTACAGTGAAAAAAAAGGGAAAGAAGATTATCTCATATATTACCTCAAGTGTTTCCTTGTGTTTCTTCGTCTTAGCATCAATTAACTCAATCAACACAGGTTTACCATCCTTTGCTGGGGTAATCTAGAGACATGGATGTTCCAAGGTTACAATAATGTCAAAAGATTTCATATTATGGAGAAAGTTTGAATTGAATCTAAAGGCAACCTTGCTTGCAAAGACACCAGTATGATAGTCAATTTTACGAGGATTGATAAGAATCCTCTGGGCCAACTTTGCAATCTCAGGATCAAAACCAGGCATTAATTGATCAAGAGCTTCAACAAAAGTAACCTGTCCAAGTGAAATTTGGGTAAATGCAGGTGCAATATTTTCTGCTGAATCAGACTTCAATCATACAACAGTGTAGTAAAAAAGGTGTGCATTTAACAGAAGACATGTCACCAGAGTAATTAGTATGCCAACAACTAACCAGAATTAAACATGCAATTAGTGTTCACACTTCACACTAGTACATAATTTTTAAGTTATTTTCAACATAGAAGTAGAGGACTCAATATTGATATATTGTAAGAAAGGTTTACGCAGTTTAACATCTACATAAAACACATAATTTGCACTTGCACTAATGAGCTCTAGTTAATACATGCACTTTGTTGATTACTGAATTGGGACAAAATCCAACTAATTGTTCAAGGTATTAAATGCACATTGAATGTATTATACCGACAATATAATCAAGCTATTAGCCAGCCTTAACAGGCATTTTTAATACACTGTTTAGACATCATGGAACCATTCTGCATGTGCTAAAAATATTCGTAAGTTTATAAAAATCTCAGCATAATAGTTTCTGTAATATGTATCATCTAGAATTCTAAATGGCAGTTTAAATAAGTTTTGTGTACTACTGTAGCAATGTGTACTTAGAATGAAAATGGAAGAAAAATTTCCCAGAGTTGATCATGTGACTAAGGTTGCAGACAACCCAGATACAAGTGTATATCTAGAAGTGAAACAATCTTGAGGTCCTTATATTCCAACTAGAAATTTTCCCTGATCACCGATATGCCACTGGAATTTTGCCTCTCCTTTGTATGCCATCACTTTGTATGCACACGCCTGAATATGCCAGTGTTGACCAACTTATGTCAATCAAGTTGTTAAATAGCAATGAAATGATAATTCTACCATTGAATGTATTTGGTGCAAGAGGGAGATACAAGTTCCATCTTTCCATTATGTCAGCCTTTCGGGTGTCTTTATCCACTGCACGAAAAAGCAACACTTGTGGAACCACTACATTGCAGATCTTGGATATGCATCATTAGTTAAATTCATTTTTGCATTTGTTATGAAGCTGGTAAAGCATGTCATCAGAGCTAGCAACTACCACACATATCCTTTTGTGCGTTGTAACTCTCCTTGGAGAAGTGTTAAGACCCATAAGATGGTAGTAATTACTTTTGCATTGGTTGCCCAGCTGGTAAGGCACATCAACAGAGCTAGCAACCAGCATATTCATCGTTTTGCACCTTGTATCTCCTTGAGAAGGATAAGAAGCATGAGACAGATAAAATCTAATGCTAGTTGCTCCCTAAGCCACCCTGCAAAGGCCATCTGCTGCCACACAAATGGCTTGTGTACCACCCTGTTTAATTTTCCTGCCACGAGATGGCCTTCCTTTTGCCAACATATACACCCCCTCATGCACGTCCCACAGGTCTAGCCTTATAATGGTGAGAACTAGTGACGAATATTGGAGGTCTAGGTTTCCCTTCTTTCTCAGGATTAGAAAATGGGGAGAAGTTAAGATCTTCATTTCAGAGGAAAAATTAGAGAGACAAACAAACCTCGCCAACAATGATGGCACAACAAGCATGACCTCAGAAGAAGTGGCATATAAGAAGGGAAATTCCAGTGCCATTCTGGAACAGGGGGAATTTCTAGAAGCATATGCAGGATAAAGGGAATTTCCAATGGCATATAAGGAAATTATCCATTGCTATATAGGCTATTAAGAGTATATAGTTCATTCCATTCCATATAATCTCCCGCATAAAGACTAATTACTAATCAATCAATGCCTATTCATCTTTTTAATGTGTATTACATCATTGCATGCGAACATGTCTATTTCATAATTAAGCCAAAAAAGACAACAGAACAATTATGTGCGGCCAAAACATGTCTGTTTCTATGCATGTGTTAGGTACTTATGCATCCTAGTAACTGTTCATGTACCTCACTTCCCAGAGCTGTGTATACATCACTGAATTCAAGTCCAATGTAACCGCTTCCAACAATAGCAATCCAGTCGGGAACCGACTCAAGTTTTAGTGCATGGTCACTAGTAAATACGGTTTTACCTGCATAAAACCATTCAGAGAGCTCTGTAAGAACTAGTCAATGTGCATATGTAGCGCATGTTTTTCCTAAATAATATGTAAATGGAATTAGAAACGAGATATGCACGTGAATTATATAATTGTTGTGGTTAATTACATTTGTATCTCTTGTAGTTTGCTCTTTTAGTATATGAACTGAAAACACTAGAAATTACAGAAGTACCAGAAGATGTGACACCCGTTAAAACTTACGATCTAGCAGCAAAAGAAATTATGTACTCCATGGTGGAGTCATATCATTTCTAAAACTGCTAAGAATAACTATAGACGACCAAAAATACCTACCAATCATTAACACCACATATTATAGTAATGGAGGGTCCCTGCATTTATTGCATATTGAGGTTTTCTCCTTGGAGAGACTATATGCCTCCTCATCACTTAAGAGATACCTTTCCATGAAGGGAGGTACCACAACTAATGTCAAAATTAAGAGTAGGATTGGGAATTCATCTTTTTCTTTATTCTTGAGTTTTTCTTCCATCTTCAATAGGTTTAGTTATTTACTGTTAGTAAGGAGGTATATACCTACATTTTTGTATCTCGCAAATACCAGAAAAGTATTTGCCATTGTCAATCATACATTTGTGTTCTAATTAGTTCAACCAGTTTAATTTTTTACTTCGTAAGGATGGGAGAGAAAACCTTGGGTAAGGGTGATTATAGGGTAAGGATCTAGTTTTACCTTTCAGCCGTCCATTCAAAAAGGTGATTTGAATCATCTATCTTAATGGCCCAATTTTAAACCCATGCATTTTCTATTAGTATGGATAGTAGAAAGAAAAAAAAACAAGTTGGTAACCAGAAATACAGTGTCTACAATACACGATATCCACAATGGTGCATAGTCACAAAGTTCTCAGGTCGATGGGATCGAAAAATCAGAGTCGAGAAACGTGGTACGCTATTTGCGAGAGGTTTTTACAAGGTAGGGACAAAAAAGTCCCTGCCTTCCTGGGTTGAGGGACGCTGCCATCAACCCCATTTCCTGTGATGAGCATTGGAATTTGTGAAGCATTGGAATTTCAAAGCAATTATGACTTATGACCACTTGTGCTGTATATGGCTATATGCTCAATCACGTTAGTAACTTACAGTGTCAATTGTCACCCTATAGCAACAACAGTAGAAGGGTAAACACCAATATCAGGTTTCTCATGTAGTTATACAGTTATTCCCAACATTCTTGGTTGATTAATTGAAAAAAACGAAGAAGATGATGTACATGGGTGGCGGTACTATATCACAGGATGCAGTGCACACACGGAATACCATATAGCTACTCCATATCAGATGGATTTTGGGGTAGAAAGTTCAGGTGATTGTGACCATTTTTATGAAGAACCTGTCAAGCAGGATGTGGTCCTCAGAGTCTCAGACAGGGCGTTGTGGTTTTTGGAGCCCTACCTACACTAAGTGAATATGAGATAGAAATTATCTCAGGCATGCCTTGATGACAGTTCCTATTGTAAATATTTCTTTTTACATCAGTAGGCTAACTATGTTGGAGATACAGAGTTGCAAAGGAAAGCAGTAATTACCATCTATTTCGATGCCCTTGGGAACAAAAGGAACAGACCCAGTTGCAATAATGATATTTCTAGCAGTGATTTCATTGTCTGGAAAACCAACTTTGCTATATCTCACTTTTTGCTTCCCCTGCACACATCAGAAAATGGGCAGATTTTAATTGCTGTAACTATATTGTACATTATACAACACATGCTAACTATGCACAGTGCAGTTAGTAGTAATCATTACAGTACGTAATATGCATTTACTCTAACACTAGTCTTTTCAATGAATATTATAACTATGAAAGAATTGAAAACACCTAAATCTGACCCCTTCTTAAGTACTAGTATATATGCAGTTCAGGAATGTTGACCGACTTTAGACATACTGGTGTTAAGTGTCCTTTGACAATTAGGTAGGCACCTACTTTTACACAGGGTAAATTCCTGTAATTCAGTCAAGAATGATCAATCTACCACTAAGAATTGCAAGCAGAAATGATGCTTATACACAAATTAAGATATGTCACTCCTCATTCTTGCAACATATGCAACACCCGTAATATTAATCATTCGCTTTCATGACAAACAAGGGAAGATATAAATGACCTACCACAATGGTGCCAAAACCAGTCAATATATCCACGCCCAATGCTTTCATCGAATTAGTCAAGTTGCTACGAATTTTAGAAGCAAGATTATTTGCATGATCTGCAACAGCCTGCCTGTCATATCCAGCTGCTGAAACCTGTCACAAATATGATAAATGATAAGCAGAATTAGGGACCATAAAAAAATATGCTTATAGTTAAAAGGCCCATGAAGAAAAGGAAGTTCTTGGTTTGCTGTTGGCAATTTGGCATCTTGACTGTAGAAGAGCCAAGAGAAACAGAGTTACTTGCATAGAATTAGATGACCTCAATATTAATTTTCTAAATATTACACTAAATTGCCATGATGACAGGCTGGCTGGACCATTGGTGCCAGTTCCTCATTCTGAAATTTAGGATATAATCTTCCATACTTGGTTGGTTGGTCATTGGTGTGTCAGATAGGTTAGCAGCAGTTAAACAAAAACAGCATGATTCAATATGATTATGCATTGAAATTTCATGCATTCTGCGATTCATTTTTCTGTACATGAACTCATCCACAGAAATCTTCTGGTTAATATATCACCTGTAGGCCCAACGACTTCATGTGGTGTTCATCTTGAAGTTCCCTCATCCGACCGCTGACAGCAAGAAGCGCCTTTGATGGAACACAACCTCTGTTCACACAAGTCCCACCTACAACATCCCCCTCAATTATGGCAGTTTTCAGACCCTGCATGAGACCGTTTTCACATATTCATTAACAATGCTTCCTGAAATATTCAATGGTTCAATTGCTGGCAGTCTAGTAAAAGTTCAGTGACTAAAATATGGGAATTTACAGCATTTCATGGATCTATCATCAATTCATTCAAAGAATAGCTCACAAAAATCTAGCAAGCAATTGATAGAGTCAAACGTGTCCACTGGCATCAAAGGAAACTGTAGCATTTTATTGGAACATTACAGATTAAATCAGCACTTATACTGCAGCCATCAAAACTAGCAAAGCAATATAAAATTCCTGAAATATAAAATAGGATGCCAGACTCTGGTGACAGATAACATCATACTAAATGAAATAACCAATGTTATCATTCCTCATGGCTGATTAACAGAAAATAGAAATAGACAATGAAGTAACAGGTGGATCTTACTTATATTCAAGGAAAACAAGAAAAACTGCTGAGTAATCATCAAGATATGGCAACTTAGAATCCATTAAAAACATAATCAATCTTCACAACCTTGTTGGCAGTATATATCAAAAGAATTCAACACGCCACTAGCCCCAATAGTGCTAGAATTTTATATATGGAACTACCAGAAAATCCTCAACTTTTACCACATACATTAGGCAGATAAAGCCAATCAAAATTATATTTAAGATCATAAACACGGAAACACAAGGAATTCGTTAGCATAGGGCATCTCATGATTATTGTTTTAGGACATTAATGAATTAATCCACTTAACCTGTTGCACCGTAAACGCAAAATGGTAACTGCATTTCATATGCCTTCAAATGAAGTTATAACATTTGACATTTTTTTAGCACTACACTTGTTGCAACTTTTTGTTTCCGATTTCCCTCCAAATATCATTTCATGGTATGACACTTTTTTTAGGGGAATTAATACTACAACACTGAACTTCCATTACTACAGCATTGTTATTTAAACTACCACAACAGGAAATAATTTCTTAGGACAATCTAATTACAGTATCTCCTAAAATTAGCAATGAAACGACACTTTTTTCAAGCTACTAAATTCTAGTTCCAGCCTGCCGGACAGGAGAAAAAAAAAGACACTGTATGTCTTCTCAAATGTAGGCATAGTAGACCTGCAGCTTCTGCCTTATCCAAACCAATCAATGCATTTATTATAAGGATATCAACAAAACAGCCTACCACTTTACCATTCCTCGTCCTACATACAGAAACAATTAGCCAATCGAAACAAATTTCGAGCTTCTGCACCAACATTTTTACATTTGATCAGAACAGTAGATCACGACCACCATGACGGCACGATGAATGCATCTGCCATAAACACACACCTGAGCAGAGCAAATATGGCAGCACAGCGAAGGATACCTTCTCGACGGCGTGGAGAGCGGCGCCGTGCCCGCCGACGCCAGCCCCGATGATCACGAGGTCGTAATCGAACCCGCCGCTACCGGCCGCACCATTCCCAGTAGCCGCCGCAGCCACCTTCCGCCTGACGGCCGCTTGCGGCGGTGCCCGCAGCGAGCGGAGCCCGATGGCCTCGCGCCGGAGGCCGCAGAACCGGAGCTCCGCCGGCCGGATCGCGCCTGGCCTTGTGGCGCCACCGCCGCCGCCGCCGGCGACCGCCGCTGCGGCGGAGAGCGAGAAAGCCGTGGAGTACATGGCGGCAAAGCGCGTGGGCGACGCTGGTGATGGTACAGGGTGGCGGGTGGTAGGCGGCTAAGGCGTATGAGGCGAGTCGAGTCGAGTGGAGGGAGACGGAGGCGGAGGCGTCGATGTGGTGTGGGTGTGGGTTTTGGAGACTACGGGCGGAGGATTCGAAGTTGCCGGGGGGAATGAGAAGGGGATGACGAAGGATGCGAGATGCAGATGCCAGGTAGGCTGGCTCAACGGAAAAGGAAAAAATACTTTTATTTCTCTTTTTGAATTGTAATTCTACTTAAAAAAACACTTTTAAGGACCTCTATATAAAAAAACTTAGCAGTTTAAACGTCAGATTCGTAAGTTAATATCTTTCTCCTCCTAATCCAAATCCCATTTACAATATGTATGTGTATTGATTTGTGAAGAAGTTAGATATATTTTATTGGAGTCAATACATTCGTCTTGCAATAAACACTTTATCTGAATTTGAGATTACTTATATATACTATTAGATGGCAGTAGCAAAGTAGGTTGTAAGAGTTGTTGCCGTTATACCAGGCGCGTGAGCACAGGTCACTATGGCAAGATCCAACACAAGGATATCAGGTAGTACAGATAGGTTGTAGATTTACGGTGGTGGGTGTGAGGCGTAGTCGCCAATACATAGACTGATGCTGGAGTTGAAGACGAATGAGGGAAGAGAAAGGAAGGAGTAGCGAGATTGGATAGTAGAATGGATTGTATAGAGGATAACAGGATTAATTCGCTTAAGTATAAAACTACACTTTTAATGATGACTACATTGTTAACTATCTTTCAATCTAGGCCTCTCGTCTGTAAAGTCTTTTAGTGGGAAAACATAGAAGAACATCTCTTTTTTCAATTGTCTAAGTCAAAAATCAATTTAGCACATGAGGATTATATTATATACAGAATATAACAATACTAAAATTCACTAAATTTTAAAACTCTTTTTTTTTATGATTTACGAAAATTCGCTTCGAGTTTCCACTTAGTTCTATTTTAAAGTTGTTGTGGTTTGATAGTTCTTCTTTTTCTCTTTCTTTTTTCCTTCAAAAGTGCAATTCTCTCTTTATTCAAATCCTTGTGGATGAGTTCACTTCATTGTCAGGCCCTAAGCGCACCCTTTTCCTATTATTGCCAACCCCTTTTTCCCTGCTCGGCCAATCTCTTTCCCTCTAACTCCTAGAAGCCACAACACCCTCGGCTGCTAGAATCACCGTCTCCAAAATTCTTCTCCTTCCTCCCTTTTTTCCGCTACTAGTGCTCACTGGCGCCGTCTCCCACTGTGGGCACTTTCTTTTACTCTTGTCAGTCGCATGGTGCCAACACACTCCCAACCACCTCGAGCCAAGGCGTCACCACTAGTATCTCTGTCATGGCCTGTAGGTGCTCCCAGGCTATTGCGCCCTCATCGAAACTCACTAAAGCGTCGCCGTCGCATGCACCTTCGATGTAGCCCTTTGCTCATTACCGCTAGCCTCGTCGTTTGCCTCACTAGCTTTGAGCAAGTGGGGAAATGGGGTCATCGTCCCTTGAGGACACCAAAACTGGCCCTGCCTCATTAGGAACCAGTGCCGTTGAACCATCGCTGGTGCTCCTAAACCGCAGCTGGCTCAGTTAACTAAAGAAAATCGAGTGGTTTTTCTTTTCCTTTAGAAAAATAAATTATAAAATATCTTTTTATTTGGTTCATCCGTTTCATCATCCATTTGACCTCAAATTGAAAATCTGCCACCTATTCTTGACTCTTGGAATTATTCTGAATCCAACCATGCCAGTTTTGTCACATTTCAAGTATTTGTTGATGCATCCCTAATTTTTGCTTAGGGTTTGCCATTTGCTGAAACTTTAAAAAACCTCAAATCTTCCCAAAATCCTTCTTTTTATCATCTTTTTTTCACTTTTTTGAGTTTGGGTGTTTATTTGAAGTTATTTGCTTAGTTGTTTTATTTTGTGTATTGATAGATTTCACAGTTACCGATGTAGAAAAAGGCAAAGGATCGAAGTTTGTTGCTGACGCCCATGCCATCACAGCCGTAGGAGGAGAAACATAGTATGACTATGCCGAACCAGAATTCAAGCCATGCAATCTTTTATCATAATTGAATCTAATCTGGAGCTGGAACATATTTTGGGTAGTTACATGATGCATGTGTCTTTTTTACTGAAAACTTTTTTGAAATAGTAATGGCTTGTTTATTTATCTCGATATATAATGCCATGCATTGCAATTGAGCTTGTTATGCCATTAATAACCTTATTTCAAACTAGATGTTTATCACTATGTCAACTATTATGTGGATTATGTCATTTCATGTAAAACCTTTGGAAAGGTTATGGCTTATTTAATGTTAATAAGGACAAATCCCCTTGTGCCAATATAAGTGATATAGTTTGCGCCATTCGCATGATCGATGTATTTAGACTTAGCATATGCTTCTCCAGTAAATTAAACTTCTATAGCCTTTCAATGTATTAGCATTTTAGACCTTAACATGTGTAATGGCCACAAAAGTGATGTGAGATGTTTATTATACATGAATGCGGGTACTACGGTACCTATTGTGGGCTTTGAGGATTGTGTATTTCTCTTATGTCATACAATAGTAGGTGGGACAGAGTGACGGGTTGTTGTACACCCCGCAAAGGTCAAGTTGTGGATAATAGTCAACTTGTCCTATAATCTACTAGGCAAACCAAAGATGAAGTTAGAGCAGTAGCATGTTATGTAATTTTCAGTCTGGCTAGATGTGGATATTGTGCGAGTAAAGATAGGTAAATGTTGTAGAGTAATTTGGTATTTAAATACGTTATGCTCCCAGATGATGGACTCTTCAAATAAAAACATGTTTATGAAATGCGTTACTTGTGAACTACTATGAAGGCTTGGAGTTAAACCAGTTTCCTACCTTATTATATCCTACAATACTATAAGTTTCTCTGTATGGCTTGTGGAGTACTTGTGGATTCAGTCGTGCATATTTTAGGTTCTAAACGTCGAAGGTGAAGTCGAGAAAGCTGTTGATCTATAGGAGTAGGATAAAGACGAATACTACAACTTCTAGGTCAACTCTACGCTCAGGGCATTCCTGTGGTGTAGAGTTGCGTATTTTGATTGTAAGTCTATGGCCGCAACCCCGTTGGGTGTGTGAATTTGTGTTTGTGTTGTAACAGCACGGTTTGTATAACTAATCAAAGTACTACTTTTGTATATTCTACGCGTAACTGAATTTTCTAGACGATTTATGTGATCGCGGGACGTTAGACCCCCATCTAAGTATTCCCACACAAAATTGCTAAATAACATTCAACAAAAAAAATAAAGGATACAATTTTACAGATTCCAATATATCGAATACACATTAAGATTCATGTCTGGACTCCTTCTCCTATAGCTATGGCGAGCTCCTCCTTTTCTCCCATGCCGGTGACACCCCAATTTTCATAAAGGATATACAGATTAGGGTTTAGGGTTGGTGGAGAAGTAGAGTTGGGTTGGAGAAGAGAGAAGAGGGATGGTCATGGGTAATGGTCGGACTAGTGGTGGGCGGTGGACACAGGCAGGCGATAAGGTGGCAACGGTACCACCGGATCCATGGGGTTAGAGGAGTGGCAACAAGCAAAGGCATTAGTACTTGAGTGATTAAGAGGCAATGGCATCTCTAAAGGCAGAGAAGTCATCAGAATCAGGGAAAGATGGCGAGGCGAGGTAGAGGCACCTTGCCACCACTCACCTTGGAAAGAAGGAGAGGAGGATGTGATGAGGGGGAGAGGAGGAGGCTGGTTAGGTATACCTTGCCGCACGATGCTAAGGACGATGTGGGGCAAGGAAGACGATGACACTAGATTTGGAGTGCGCTTGATCTAGCATAATCGATGTGGAGAGAGATAGTGAGGTTAGATGAGGACAAGGTACTATTGGTGCACTTGCACTAATCTTGACGCTACCTAGGTTGTTTAAAAGTGACTAAGACAAAATGAATTTTTCTTGCAAATGTTATATATGTAGTTCTAATTATACAACCCCATAATAAGCCAACTTATGTTCCACAAGAACTTGATGTGATGGGTATGTTTAGTTTGATGACCAAATCAACCTTTAGTAGTGTTGGGATATGCTTGGATTTGACCTTTACCAAATGTTGATGTAATTTGTAAATTTTTGGAGGGTAGCAATGTATTAAGCTTTGTTTGGTTTGTTGCATTACGGAAAACTATTTGACATCGCAAAATTTGGTTGAAAGTGGTAATAGACTAAATAGTAAGATCTAAAGAAACTCAATATGTCGGGAAACAATGATTATGATATACTAGTTGCTATTAGAAAAACCAATAGTGAGGTTGAGTACCATGGTATTTTGTGTGCCTATACATCAATGAGAAATTTTGCCAAGTACCATTGCAATTATTCACAAGTTGCAAACAAAAAGGAGTTACAATATATTGTAATAAAAGGCAATGATATTGGATAATGGAATGCCATTTGTTCTTAGATGTTCCATCCATCCACACTTGTGAGAAGAAATAGAAGTTTCGAGATAATGCAATGTCTTTTGTATTATCTTCTAATGCTACTATAAGTGACCTTTGTAACTAAGGAGAAGCAATGATCATGCACAACTAAATGTGGTGTATAATGGCTACACAAAACGGACTCTTGTTGTTATGAGATAAGGTCTACGAATAACAAGCTCATTATGCTGCATGAGCATTAAAGTTAGGTGGGGTGACTCTAAATATTGTATATTACCATAACATGTTATCTGTTATAAAAACATTAAATTGTTCACTTCAACTCTTTCAATGGAAATATGCTTTTATGCCATATAAACCAAGTGACATCTTTCTTTTGTTGTAAAGTTGTGTCATCTTTTCTAAATTGTAACATAGCTAAAAGTGTAATAAGCTCTTTATGTCATGTCATGCATGGAAGATGACACATCTGTCCCGATCTTCTTTCTTTTACTCAATTCTCTTGGTTCACTTTATCACTTTTCTTGTTTTTATATGTCTTAAACTTATCAACTCAGCTTAACTTAGAGGGGCTTGCTACTGTATTGGCCACTACGCCGCCACTTCATCGGCCCCATGTGGAGACTATATAAAGTTTATGGTAGATTTTTTTGCCATTGCAAGCATGCTCCATTAGAGATTGGAGTCTAGATCGAACAGTTTATAAAAATGTGTTGATGAGATAAATGAATGATAATGTATAGGAAAGAAGGATTATGGAGAAAGATTGATTGAGAGATGGAAAGACGATATGGTGCCGACTACAATATACACTTGTTACGGCATTGAGCCTTTCTTTTTCTTTGGAGTTGCAAACCAAGGTCGCCATACCGGACGGGAGCGAGTGCCATTGCAAACCAAGGTCGCCAGATTGGACCGTTTGGTTTGTGTACCGGGACTCCTCCATAAGCATTCCGGTTGTTCACTCCATCGTTAAAGCGCGCACATGCACGCTCTAACGTTTCCTAACAGTAATGCCCCGTCGAACTGCCATGTCCGTCGACAACGTCTTCGAAAGCCCGAATCCTTTCTCCACCGAGGGGGAGGCAGAAAACGGACGAACACGCGGACGCGAAGAAAATATTCGGGGAAGGAAAACGAGAGAGGGGCAAAAAGGGGAAAGGCAGCAACGCTAGCCAGCCAAGGCCGCGGAGCGCAAGGGCACGGCTCGGGGTTAGGAAGCGCGCTCTCTCTCGGTTCACCTTGGCTAGGGTTTCGCGGCCTGCGACCTCCAACCACTGAAGAAGCGCACCCGCGGCGGCGGCAAAGGGGGACTCTCTCGTTCGCCTAGGCGGCTCCGGAAGAAGGCGACCGGCGGGCGGAGGGGGCGACCGCGGCGCGATGGGGGAGCAGGATCGGCGGGAGGCGGAGGGCGGCGGGGAGGCCGCGGCGGCGAACACCAGCGGCATGCAGGTGAGGGCATAACCCACTTCTCGGCTGCTTGGTAGGGTACTGCGAACTTCTATTGTTTGTGTCTTTGTTCGGTAGATCCACTCGCGTGGCTGCTAGCCGAGCCTGTGCGTGGTTGCGTGTGGCGATTCCCCACTTCTAGGCTATGACTTAGTCGGTCCTTGGAGGGAGCTGTTCGAGTTCAGCTTGGTGGAGGTGGGAGTGTCTGGAATAGCACGTGCCCTACATCCAAGTTTGATGCTTTAGGGGGGTGGGTGGTTGGGCGCACTTTAGTGTTATACGAAGGATTTGCCCACCTTATTTCATGTTGAACTATATTATCAAGTGAGTTGTTGTGACTTGTGAGCTTATTGTGGTGATGAGGACGAGGGGAAGTAGTTCCAAGGCAGCTTTTGATGCTTTGCTCAATCCACTTGCCTGTGATACCTGTACCAGCAGATTTGGAACTAACTGGATAGGCTTAACTTCAGTGCTGCTCCTCTTTACCTAGTTTCTTTCAATGAACTCAATGATACGAAGCGAGGCAGTAATCTTTACTTTCTAGCATAGTCGACTTGCATCTTTAAGAAAAATAACTGTGCCATCTCTCTCTCTCTCTCTCTCTCTAAACTCGAGATTGATACAAAGGCACCGGTATTATCATATGAACCAACACTTGAACCGCCGGTATTGTAGTGATCTTAGTTGAAAACTGTGTGACGATGAAGGTTCCTTGCATTCATGGTGATCTTGGAAATTCACTTTGTATTTTAGCCGAGTAAAGTGTACTGGGTTGAGCAAATTGAATATAAATTTGAGCATCGTTGTTTGTTCAAGGTCCTTTCACCACCTAAGCACTGCTTGAGTTATTGCCATCAAACACAATGCTTCTAAACTGTTACTTCCTCAGTGATTTGCTCATCACGCTGGGACTTTGTTGTTGTTGATGAGCCATTGGTGGCTAGGGAGATAGGGTGGGTTGGAAATTGTGGATATCTTATATCTTATTTCCTTTTGACATTCTTACTTTGGTGATAGTTGCCTGTGTTGGGGTACTACCCAAAGCAGCTTGTAGTTACTATCAGTTGACGGGCAATCATGTTGATGACAGTATGTATGATTTTACCGTTGAACAATCCTTCCTGTCAGTTCAATTGGGCAATAATCCTACAATGAATTACCAGGGTAGTAACCCCACATAGCATTCATCACAGCAGTCTGATACCATAATACGCATGAAGCCATGAACAAATGGCAATTGAGTTGTCTGCTAATTGGCAGGTATCAATTCATCTACTGGAATACCTGCATGTTGCAATGGTAATTTCTGGTGCTTCTTTGGAGATTGGGAGTGGCAAATATTTATGGAATGCTTAAGCGAAAAATGGTAGCTATGATTTTCGAAAGGCCAGATTCAACAGCTAGAGTTCAATGGCTCAGTGACCACCATGTTTGTCCACTTCACTCTTTGGTGAACATTGATGCCCAAGATTTTTCCTTCATCACACCCAAGGGCAGCAATTAGCGTAGAAGTTAGAACACCCCTTTTCTTTACTTATTGTTTAGGAAAGAGACATGATTGCTAATGCACACCTTTGATCATTTTTTTCCTAATGATACGTTAAAAAAAAGAAACAAAAGTATTTGTCATGACAGATATACTAGTATAGTTTTTGCATGAAAAATTAAAATATTCTTTTGTGAATATAATAAATAAAAGTTTTGAAGTTTTTACTGCGTGCGTTCAAAAACAAATCTATTTGACAATGATGGGAGTTTGACTGTATGGCATGTTGTCATTATATGGCTCAATGAGAACTAAAATTTGGGCACTTCACGTTACTTTGCTTATGACATAACTGATGCCTGGTCATCACACTGTGTTATGTTTCATCTGTTATTGTGGAAGCCCTTCATATTTTTGTATTTATAGACAAGATACTCCCATGTATCATATCAATAGTGATATCAGTATCTGGTTATTGTTCCAGCGTGTGAAAGTGTACCGTTTGACCAATGGAGGGAAGTGGGATGATCAGGGCACAGGGCATGTAAATATTGACTTCCTGGAGGTACTGTTTTGTGTCGATAATGGTTCTTACTATATATTTTTGTTAACAAGTGTCCAGGAATCATAGTTTGTTTACTCCTATGCTACTCTACTTCTAATTTTCTGTTTATTCTTTGACAACATGCTGTGTGGGTCATTCCACATGCCATTATGAATGATCAGCTACAGAGTCAACAACTTTTCTAGTTTTATTCAATGACAAAAGTGGTGGATCACTATACTTCCTTGTTGGTCAAAGTATTTATATTAATACTAAAACCAGTGGCAACAGTATAGTCTATTTTATGCCAATAATTTTCTGTTTTGTTGAACCTTATGCGTTAGAAACCACACTTAAATGACTTAGATTCATCTAATGGTACTAATGTTACCCCACAAGGTCCAAATTTGTGAATGTCCACTCAAAACCAGGGGAGGTTACATTACATCTTAGTTGAGCTTTAGTCCTTGCTTTGTTGAATGGTGTTAACTTGGAGTTCCTGGTTCCTTTAAGTTCATATGCCATCCAAACTAATAAACTATTTAAACTACAGAAATAATCTTGCCCACATCTGCAGGTGAGATGGTCCACCACAAAATTGGTCTGTACGTCTGTGAGCTACAATTACCTTGTTAACTCACCCTAGCTATGGTGATTATATAACATTAAAATCTGTAGGATATGTCCATTTCAATTTAAATACATGAGCTGGAATTAGAACATGAAGTTGATAATCAGTTCTGCTATATGGTAGCATGCTGTTCTGTTAGTGTGTTACCTTAACACTTACACGAGCTTTTTTTTGGGGGTTGATTCCAGGGTTCCAAAGAACTTGGTTTGACTGTTTTGGATGAAGAGGACAATGAAACACTACTCAGCCACAACATTACTTCTGAAGATATCTACAGAAAGCAAGAAGGTGAACTACTGAATTTGTCTATTACAAGTTAACCATTAATATCCTTAAATAACTTTCTGTAACCATTTTCTTTATTAGAAACAATTATCTCATGGAGGGATCCAGATGCAGCAACAGAATTAGCATTGAGCTTTCAGGAAGCTGCTGGGTGCTCCTACATATGGTATTACAATAAATGACATATGATCTATTTAGTAATTACCATTTTCTTCAGTTATGCACTGATGTCTTATTTTGTATTGTTGTGTATTGGTGGTTCTCTGCAGGGACAACATATGTGACATTCAGAGAAACATTCAGTTTAGTAACCTTGGTGGTGAGTTTTTTCAAACCCATCTCTGCTCATTTGATTCCCTCCTTGTTTTACTTTTAACTATTTCCTGCAGCTCTTGAAGTCGGTCCTCGTCCAACTTCGAATTCTCTAGAAGCCTCTAGAGTATTGCATTCAAATGGTAGATCCCACTTTGAGTTTGGTGCTGCACTGCTTAATTTTGTAACCAAATTATCCATTTCTTCCTGGGCATTATGTTATTGAAAAGGGCCTTATTGTAGCTATAACTTAAATCTGTACTACGTTAGTGGTGTAAGTTACTAATGGTGGTACTACATTAGTCAACTTGCAGTATTAGTTTGACAATTACTCAATTATGGCTGTGGTACTGTTTGTTATGTATTGTCTTAAGGTTAGGTTTTGAAGATCGGTGAATAGGGCACTCACCCTCTTTAGCGGCAGGGCTTTTCCCTGACTAGGGATTCTCTGAGGCTCATTTGACTATATATTTTCATCTCTTGATTCATGTACGGGGCTCCTTTACATATAGGGGGACTTGACCCCTAAGAAGCTAATCTCTAATATTATGGAAACTCATCCGATCTGTCTCTAATTTCCGTAACAATTATCTCTATTTCCTAACTAAAGAGTCCCCTATCGTTATTTGACTCCTTCCTAATAATTGACTTAACCTACCACATTGGTGCCCACTGCAATGCATATTTGAATGACCTGATGATGAGATTGGAAGTTCTAAATATGCCATTCACCTATCTCTGTGATGCTCTTCTATTGACACATTTGGAGAGTACACTGGATTGCACCTATACCTATAGCCATCTAGCATTTCACTCTTTTCAATGCAGTGAAAGGCGAAAAACTCACTTGAGGCGTTTAAGGAAATGGCCAGAACACACACAACACATGCAGGGCAGTTACTACTTACTACAACAAAAAAATCAGTCAGGCTATCTGTCCACTGCCAAGTCTTAAAGTTTACCTCTGAGAATCCATTAAGGCCCTGTTCTTTTTGTCTGATTAGATAAAAATCTGATTTTGTGATAATATTTTGAGGATACAAATGAATTGAAAAGTTATTTTAAAATACTATTCTAAGAAACCTATATATAGAATACTTTTGCAAAATTTGCATAGTTTAGGAGCTTGGGAAGCGTGCCCGTGATAATCTATAATTTGTAAGAGGAAAAGAATGGGGCCTTCAATCTTAGGAGCCTTGAAATATCACCTTAGGGTCTTAATGCCTTATTGGGCCTCATTGGTCCACTGACCTTCTGTTTATTTGGGCTTTTTCTTTAATAATCATTTACCTTGGTGTTAAATGCATGAAATTGCTATGGTTGTGAGGCCTTTTGCCACTTGATGGGCTGTTGCTTCACTGTGGAAGAACCTTGCCTAGCTAAGCACCTTGTGTGCCTTTGGTAGTACTGTTGTAACTAATTATAGGTTTCTTTGCAGATGAATCCTTCCGCTCTGTTAATGGTGAGTTGAGAGAGCTTCCACCTGTTGAGTTATCCAATCTTCCTTTGATTTTAAAGGTTTGGATTTTTTCTGTTCCCATATAAAGTCATTTTTCCTAATAAGTCTTTCATGATCAATAGCAAAAATTCTTTATTATTTTTCTTCAAGTCATTTTTCTTTGCCTGACCATGTTTTTGAAGTCTCATCTCCTTGATGAGTACATATGAAAAATCCCAAAACTTGTGTTCAACCTATAAGCCTATGCTTATTCCTTTGACCATCTACATATGTATATTAATCAGTTAATTTTTTTAAGTGCTGTGGAAGCCTCAACATAATCAGTGCAGGGTAATTTGCATGCTAGTTATATCAATCAGGAAGTTTTGACATGCATTTTACAGTTATTTGGTTGACCTGTGTTTTCTGCTGCAAATTTTAGAACCCTGTTGATAACAAAAATATTATTGATCAAAATTTGCAGACTATATTGGAGGGTGGCATTACAGATCAAATGCGCGTGGCAGAGTTGATAACACAAGATGTAAGTCCTCATCTTTGTCCCTGGAATGGTTGCATGTACTATATTTATTTACTTGCATTGGCTTACGTGCCATATCTCATGTATAACTAGAATTTAATTGTATCATCAAAGCCAAAAACATCTTTACCCCTTGGTAAGGAATGTGGATAGGAGCAACCTTGCCTCTTACTTTATGTTGAAGGACATAGCTTCCTTGTGTCACACGCAATATGCTATTCTACCATGATTACCATACTGTTTTATCTGTTTGTAGTACAAGAGGTGACTTGGTTCACACAAGTTTCTCCTGTCACAGCCCAAGGTTTTAATCATGAGTTTGGTGGGCAAAGGCCCTTTTCTAGTTTATTGATTGAATGATTGATTGTTTAGCTCTAATACAAGCCTGGATACCTTTATATATAAGAGCCACTATATATCTTGGAATCAGGTAACTAGGAAATAGAGACATCAATCTAAACCGACTAATAAACTAGGAAACAGTAAATAATTAGTATATGTCTTAATAGGCTGTGAGTGTGAGACCAGCCGAGAGCTTCTTCTTCTGCTGCTACTAATACTTAAACCCATAAAGCAGATCCATAACATTTCCCATTTTACCATGAAATGTCTCATCCAGCTGAAAATTTGGAATTTGGATATTCTTCTCGCAAACACCCTGATTCCATCGAGCTTTGATGGCAGCATCTGGTGCAGTGACAACACAACCATCCATGTTGTCAGGAAGTTCAGTTGGATTGGTAGGACTGTAGGATGCACGCCTTCAAATTTCATGAGCAAAGCCACATGAAAAATATTATGAACCCAAGCCCTAGGAGGAAGGTTGAGGTGATAAGCAGCAGAATTGATTCTCTCCTAAATTTGATGTGCCCTTTAGAATCTTGGCGCAAGCTTGGAATATGCCTGATCCTTAATTCCTGTGGCCATGTGGTGGTCACTTCACAGCCATGGCTAGTTGGCCACTAATACACATCAAACACAGGTTCCCAATTAGTTCATCGTACCAATTCTTCATGCAGTCTTTGAGCTTGAAGAAGCCTTTCCTAAATTTCAGCCAAGAACTCATCCTACCTATCATCTGTTTATCTATGGTACAATGCATCATGGCATCAGTTGATATGCCAAGATGGTTGGAGAAACAACCATCACAACCTTGAATACTGTATTGTGAAGCGATGTCTGGCAAGAGGTGTTATGGTAAAATTCTGCCCATGGAAGCAACTGCAACCAATTCTTGGGAATCACCAGAGAGGCAACAGAAATATATAGTAGCTGACTAGCTGTGGTTAACAACCTTCTATTGATCATCAGTGTGGGAATGAAAGAGACCACTCATGTTCTACTTTATACCAGTCAGGTGAAATTATTCCTTCCAAAATATGCTAGTGAAAATTGTATCATCATCACTCACAATAGAACAAGGAATCCCATGCAAACTGATGCTATCATCATAAAATGCCTCTGCGGCCGAAATAGCTGTGAGGTTTCATAGAGCAAATAAAATGGGCATACTTGGAGAAGCGGTTGACCATGGGTGTAATTTGAGGAAGGCCTTCAATAAATCCATGTTATATCCTCCCAAACTAAAGATGGAACTGCTAAAGGGTGAAGCAAACATGAGTAACAAGAGCAGTTAGATAACTGGTGTGTGGTGCTTTCCTGTTGACATTCTATTATTAGATCTTTTTTTACTTGGCATGGAGGAAGCAACACAGTGGCATACTTGGAAGTTACATATGATGACTATACTTGTTATTTTGGGTATGATTGCTTGATTAGTTATGTTTGACTAGAAATCTTTAACTACTGTACTTACAAATTCTTGCAGCATGACTTTTTCCCAAAGTTACTGGACATTTTTCGAATATGCGAGGATTTAGAGAACTTAGATGATCTTCACATGATCTTCAAATTAGTCAGGGGAATCAGTAAGTACATATCTGCATGAAAGTTTTGCTCTCTAAAATCTCATAGACTGGTATTTACTGTTTATCATTCTGCAGTATTGTTGAACAGTTCATCAATCTTTGACAAGATTTTCTCTGATGAGTTTATTCTTGACATCATAGGTGCCCTTGAATGTATGTCTTCTCCTTTGCCACTTCTTGTTTCTCCCATTTCTTTTTTATATCATGAAATTATATATGCTATGGTTTTAACTGAAATGCCTGTGAGGTTGCTTCCACATTTTTCTTCATAATTTTTCTATTCTATACAGATGACCCATATGTTCCTAAAGTACAAAAGCATCGCACTTTTTTAAAGGATCATGTAGTTTTCAAAGAGGTACACTGATCATTGCACACCTTAGCCTGATCCAGAAATGATTTGAATAACTAACGAAGATGTTTGTTCTTTCCCACAGGCCATACCTATTAAAAATGTTTCTGTGGTTTCAAAGATACATCAAACATATAGAATAGGCTATCTAAAGGTCAGTGCCACTTTGTACTTGGTGTTCTCCATGGTAGGATTCTGTTGATATTATTTTTGAATGCATATTTGACTGATTGGGCCTTTTTTTCTTGTTATTTGCAGGATGTTATATTACCACGAGTGTTGGATGATGCCACTCTAGCTAGTCTTAACACGATGATACATTTGAATAATGCTGCTGTTAGTGTTTTAGCTTGCAGCTGGTGTTGGTCTGTTGGGTCTTAAAATTTCCTTATTTTTGTCACTTATGACTTAATGATTTGCATGTAGGTTATTTCCTTACTAAAGGATGATTCTTGCTTTATCCAAGAATTGTTTGCTAGGATGAGATTATCACATATTTCTATGGAACCAAAAAGAGAATTGGTGAGCAAACATTCATAGTTTTTTGTTCATGATGGTCAATGGTTACATAACATGTCTAGAAGTACCCTTTTCAGCGAACTGCAGCTGCTTCCTTTTTGGTGATTATCACAAATTCCTTGGCATTACCACAATGGAAGTGAGTTAGGAAGTTCAGTAAATGTAGCTGGCAGATATAATTGCCACCTTAAACCTGCAGCATATTATTCTATTTATCATTACTGTTATTCTTGCAACTGGTGACTAAAAGATCTGAAAGCTGTTATTGTCTTCATGAATTTCCTGTTGCACTAGTGATGATTCTTAACAGAGATTAGTTGTCTTTCTGTGGGGTGTTGGAACTTTAGGTCTTGAAATGTCGTTAAGGGAATTCAAAAAGATGTTGCAAGTTGTTTTTTTAGTTTGGAAGATGCTGTTGGATGCCTCAGACGTGGGTCTGGGGCCTGCATGTGCGACTCACATCCAAAGCTATAAAAAGAAAAAAAAACAAAATCGTCTGCATGTTGAGATGATCCAGAAGCTGGAAGTACTTAATGTGTTGTTATTCGTTGCCTTGGTAGCAATGCTAAGATTTTTTTTGGTGTTTGCAGGTTCTGTTCTTGCATGAATTTTGCACTCTCAGTAAAAGTTTGCCGCTTGTTCAACAATTACGTCTGTTCTGGTAAGTATTTGTTTGGTCCTTTTCTTTTTGTCCTATGCCCTGTGACTAGGCTTCAGTCTTAATAACACACCATAAGCATGTGATGCATCAATATTCAAAGTGGCAACAGTGGCACATGGGCAGTATTTATCAGACTTAGGACTAACAATAAGTCATCAGGTTTTATTTGCGTTGTTTGTCATGAGGAATATCACCCTCATTTCTTATTGACATAGCATCCTGAGTCCTGACATGATGATAACTGTAGAATGTGTACAGTGACTATGAATCCCCCTGAGCGTATACAAGGGGGTCGGGTCTATATATATACAACCCAGGCCAGTGGTCTGTCTAACACCCCCCGCAGTTGCAGCGGGAGGGGAACGGACGCAGAGACTGGACCGAAAACTGGTGAACAAAGGCGTGGGCAGGCCTTTGGTATATCGGCAAACTGATGTGCCGATGGTACATGGAGCACCTGAACCTGTCCTAATGCAACCTTGTCACGGACAAAATGGATATCGATCTCGATGTGCTTGGTGCATCGGTGATGGACCGGGTTGGCGGTCATGTAGACGGCACTGACATTGTCGCAGTAGACCATGGTCGCGGTGGAGAGGGGTGCATGGAGCTCCTGGAGAAGCTGGCGAAGCCAGCAGCACTCGGCGACGGCGCGGTACTCGGCTTCAGCGCTGGAGCGGGACACAATAGTCTGGCGTTTTGAGGACTAGGATACGAGAGTGTCACCGAGGTAAACGCAGTAGCTGGACGTAGAGCGTCGAGAGTCGGGGCAGCCTGTCCAGTCCGCGTCGGAGTACGCGGTGAGGGAGTTGAGTCGATGGGGCTGGAGCTAAGATGCAGCCCGCTGGAGAGGGTGCCCTTCACGTAGCGTAGGATGCGCTTGAGCAGTGCGAGGTGAGGTTCGCGCGGAGCGTGCATGAAGAGGCACACTTGCTGGACAGCGTACGTGAGGTCGGGTCGGGTGAGTGTGAGGTATTGGAGAGCCCCGACAAGACTCCGATAGTGAGAGGGATCGGCAATGAGGGCGCCATCGGTGGCAGAGTTTGGCTCGAGTGTCGACTGCGGTGGCCGTAGGGTGACAGTCGGCCATGCCCGCACGCTGGAGGAGGTCGATGGCGTACTGGCGTTGGGAAAGGAAGAGCCCATGGATGGAACGGGTTACGGAGATGCCAAGGAAATGGTGGAGAGGACCAAGATCGGTCATGGCGAACTCAGAGTGGAGTCGGGCCATGATCTGGTCGAGGAGAGATGTCGAAGACGCTGTGAGGACAATGTCATCGATATAGAGAAGTAGATAGTCAGTGGCGGAGCAGATATGGAAAGTGAACAGGGAACTATCGGACGCAGAGGCCACGAAGCCGATGTGCCGAAGATAGGCAGCAAAGCGCTGGTACCAGGCACGAGGGGCTTGTTTGAGGCCGTAGAGAGAGCGTTGAAGGAGACAGACGTCGTCGGGCCGAGAAGGGTCGACGAAGCCTGGGGGCTGCTGGCAGTAGTCTGTTTCCGTCAGGTGGCCGTGAAGAAAGGCGTTCTTCACGTCTAGTTGATGGATCGGCCAGGAGCGAGAAGCACCCAAGGTGAGGACGACTCGATGGTGGCGGATTTGACAACGGGACTGAAGGTCTCGTCGTAGTCGACACCGGGTCGTTGGGAGAAACCCCGGACTACCCAGCGAGCCTTGTGATGGGCAAGGGAGCCATCGGCGTGGAATTTGTGTTTGAAAATCCACTTACCGGTCACAATGTTGGCGCCGGGAGGTCGGGGAACGAGGCGCCAGGTCTCGTTGTCCATTAGGGCCTTGTACTCGTCGGCCATGGCCGCGCGCCACTGAGGGTTGGCCAGGGCTGAGCGAGAAGTCACCGGGATGGGCGAGATAGAGCTGTGGACGGCGGAGAGACCGTAGCGCGGAGTGGGGCGGAGAGACCCGGTCTGGGAGCGGGTGACCATGTGAGAGGTGGAGGGAACTGGAGCCGATGAGGGTACGGGAGTAATGGGAAGAACTGGTCGGGTGGGGGCGTCATCGGCTCCGAGTCGGTGACTGTAGACAAGAGGAAAAGGAGGAAATAGATCGGCCTGAGCCGATGAGGTCGGGTGGGCCGAGTATTCTGATCGGTCCGATAGAGATGGATCAGCCGATAGGGTAGGGGGAGCCGATGGAAAGTGAGGAGCCAATGGAAGTGGGGTGTCCGATGGAGAGGGAACGGTATCGGCTGAAGCATAAATAGGATCGATATCGGCCGATGGAGGTGGGTCCGATGGGGGTCCGATGGTGGGGACATCGGACCGAGTAGTGGTGGGATATGTGACGGGTAAATCCTCAGCAGCGGCCGATGAGGGGGCCGATGGAGAGGGCAGTGGAGGAGACCTGGTCGGCACGGTGTTGGTGAGGAGGAAGTCGAGATCACTAGAGGAGGATCTCGGATGAAGGAGACCAAAGGGAAAACATGTCTCGTCAAAAATGACGTGACGAGAGACGAGGACCCGTCGGGTGGAAAGGTCGAGGTATCGGTATCCCTTGTGAGAGGTGGAATAGCCGAGGAGAATACAAGCGGTGGAGCGGGGAGCGAGTTTGTGGGAAGTTGTGGCGGTGAGATTTGGGTAGCAGAGGCACCCGAAAACGCGAAGGTGGGAGTAGTCGGACGCCGTGCGGTAGAGAAGGGCATAAGGAACGTTGTTATGAACGGAGGAGCATGGGCGCCGATTGAGAATGTACGTCGCAGTAGCCAAAGCTTCGGCCCAATAAGTGGCGGGTAAGTGGGCGTGAAGTAGCATGGTGCGACTGATGTTGTTGAGGGTGCGGAGGAGGCGCTCGGCTTTGCCGTTCTGAGGAGAGGTGTAGGGGTAGGATAGCCGGAGATGGATGCCCTGCGAGGTGAGGAGGTTTGTAACGGTATGGTTGACGAATTCCGTACCGTTATCGGCTTGTAGAGCCTTGATGGGGAGGTTGAACTGAGTGGATACGTACGTGACGAAGTGAGTGAGGTGAGAGGCGACCTTGGATTTGTGGATGAGCGGGAAGGTCCAGCAATAGTGTGTGTAATCGTCAAGTATAGCGAGATAATACTGATTACCGGAGACACTTTTAACTGGAGACGTCCATACATCACAATGTATAAGTTCAAATGGACGCGAGGTACAGGAGAGAGAACTAGAAAAGGGCAGACGCACATGTTTGCCAAGTTGACATGAGTGGCAAACTATGGAGCTGCTGTGAGTACATCGGATGGAGGCGCTGCGACGGAGGGTGGCGACAGCGTCGGGGCTGGGGTGGCCGAGACGAAGGTGCCAAAGCTTGGTGGAGAGGGCGACGCTGGCGTGTGGGGTGGACGGCGCAGCGGGAATGGTGTAGAGGTCTCCGCCACTATTGCAGCGAAGGATCTGTCGCCGGGTTGGGATATCCTTCATAGAGAAACCAGACGTGTCAAATTCAATGGAGCAGTGGTTGTCTCGTGTGAATTGGCGAACAGATATAAGATTGTGAATAAGAGAAGGGACGATAAGAACATTGCGTAGGGGGAGGTTAGTGGTGGATGTAGACAAAGAGGAGTCACCGCGACATTGGATAGGAAGAGAGTGACCATTGTCGATGGTGACAAAAGGGGAGGAAGAGGGGTGACAGGAGCGACGATGACGCCATGTGTGAAGACGCCCCAGAGTCTAGCACCCAAGGGTGCTGTGGTTGGAGCGTCATCTGGTTGAGGGCAGCGACGAGGCTAGCCTGGTTCCAGGAGGGAACCGATTGGGTGGTTGGGGTCGGTAGCATCGGCTGAGGCGGCAGAGCGGGAGCCGATGCCAGGTGAGCCTGGGGATGGGCGCCGAGAACTCCGGGTTGCCAGCCGATGGGGCTGCGTGGCTGGGGCTAGGGCGTCCAGGGGTTGTAGCAGAGCCACGGACCCGTGGGACCGGCAGGGTGGGTAGGGACCGAGGTAGGTCGTGGTGGCGTCGGACCCTGCCAGGTCCTGCCTTTGCCTTTGCCCTTGCCTTTCCCGGTGCGGGCTGTGTTGCTGTGGCTGGAGCCATGGCCATCAGGACCGTGGGAGGAAGGGGCAGCGCAAGAAGCTCGACAACCATTATCGGCTGCGGCAAGAAGAGCGGTATGGGCTACTGTCTTCTCATCATTGGCCAGACGAGAGTTCTTTAAGAACTAGCATGTCATGAGCCCGGGCGAACGATGGAAGAGGTATGGTGTTGGCGATGTCATTAGCGGTGTTGGAGAAGCGGGGATTGAGGCCTCGCAGAAGGGCGAGGACGAGTTGAGAATCGGCCACAGGGTGGCTGACGTCCCGGAGAGCAGCAGCCTTGACTTTGAGGCGCTGACAGTACGAGGAGACAGAGGAGTCGCCTTGTACCATGGAGTGGAACTCGTTGAGGAGAAAGATGGCGCGAGGCTGCTTGTTGGCCAGGAAGATCTGCTCGATGGCCACCTAGAGGTCCCGGGCGGTGGGGTCGGTATCGTCCATGGCGAGGTTGAGGACAGAGTCATCGACCGAGCCGAGCAGCCAGCTGCGCACGCAGCACTCGGCGATGTCCCACTGAGGATCATCGGGGCGAGGTGGAGCGGAGCCATCAATATGGGACCGGAGGCCGAATTTTCCACAGAGGGATTTGAAGAAGAAAACCCACTTGAAATAATTGGCGTTAAGGTCAAGGGAGATAGGAACGTGAGATTTCACGTTCACAGTAGCGTAGGGAGGGGAGAAGATCGGTGAGGTGGTGCCCGAGGTGTGGTCTGAGGCACCGAGGGCCGGAGGCGACTGGGAGAGTGCCGGAGCTGAGAGCGGACTCGGTGGCCATGACGGGAGAACGGGAGCAAAGAGCTGATGGGAGAAAGAAGCCGATGGGAGGGGAAAGCCGATGACAGGACGGATCGGCCGATCAAGGATGTGAGAAGCCGATGGGAAGTGGGCCGGCCAACCGATGAGGAGTGTTTGGCCGATGGGGAGTAGGCAGCGGAGTGGGTGAGGAGTGGCCAGTCGATGAGGAGTGGTTGGCCGATAGGGAGTAGGCAACAGAGTGGGTGAGGAGTGGCTAGCCGATGAGGAGTGGTTGGCCGATGGGGAGTAGGCAGCGGAGTAGGTGAGGACAGAGTGGGTGGGTCAGAGAGGTTGGGTCACGGTCGTGCGAGGATTCACGTCCTTGAAGAGAAGATTTACGTCCGTGGACTCGTGGAGGCCAAGGAGTGGGGCGGACGCGAAAAAGGCAGGGAATGGCCGGACGCGAAGAGAATATGTTCGCGTCCGGGAGACAGGGATTCGTGTCCGTGGACACGTGGACATGTTGGACTAACTCGGACGTGAGGGGAGAAGGTTCGCGTCCGAGAGCCGTTGAGCGTGTCGGAAAGGGCGAGAACCGAGGGAGGTTTCCAACCGATGGAGGGCTGGACAAGTCCAGCCGATGGAGACGACGAGTGCGGAGGTGCGCTGGCGTCAGAGAAGGAGAGATGCACGAAACAAGAGGAAGAGCGGAGACGGGTGCGAGGCGGGATGAGGAGGCGGATCGAGACCGTCGCCTTGTCACGCGGAGGTGGGGCGGAGAAAAGGTGACTGCGGGAGAGACGGGGAGAAGAAGAAATGGAGACGAGAGAGCGAGGAGAGTATCGGGAAGAGAGTCGGCGACGGGAAGAAGACGTCGACGATGAGGAGGAAAGGGTCGGCTTGCCGGAGGGAGAAGCTAGCGCATCGGGATGTCTAGACTTGCCCTGATACCATATAGAATGTGTACAGTGACTATGAATCCCCCAAGCATATACAAGGGGGTCGGGTCTATATATATATACAGCCCAGGCCAGTGGTCTGTCTAACAATAACACTACTGATCTGTTGCATCAGTAGGAATTTATGCCAATCTGTAATAGGAGTTCCATTGTTTGACAAGTTGACCAAGCCAATCTTTGTTTGGCCATTTGCATTTGCTAGTTAGAGATTAGCTGAAATCTTTTTCTGTGTTCTTTTTTTTTTAAATGATGTGTCGGTCTTCTTTACTAGTTTTCAAGTAAGGTTGGTTTTCTAAGTTTCAAATTGTTTTCTGAAAGTCAAGCAGATGTAGAACTTGTAACAAAAGGAAATAGCCTATTAACTCATCTTCAGGCACAATTAGGGGAAAACCATGCCTACCTGGTTCTCTTCCATTTCTTTTGGAGAACTTGTATTTGAAGTGTGCAATGTTGATTAAACCAGAGCATCTCATTTACTTATCATATAGGTCTAGCAGTGGCCAAAACAATTAATTTCTTGAAGTTGTTTATCTGCTAGCACTAAACATTTTCAGTCATCGGGAAAACATAAGTAAACATGCCATCTTTTCATTTCTGATGTTTTATTTCTGATCTTAGTTATTATGTGATATGATGTTAATAGATCAAAACAATCTAGAAACAATATTCCTTTACACACTGAGGTGCATTATTCCTTTTGCACCATAATTCATGTAGATTACTTAGCAGCATGATCAGTTTATTTGTTACTAGTTACTACACACAACCTACTTACTTGAATCACAAATTCATATCACCTTTGGATCTTGTGATAAAAGAATCTGGTCTTCTGAAAAACAATTTATTCTTTAATAGACTCAGTTACATGAAAATTATTCTAGTAAATTCGTTATATAAACTACTTCCATAATGTTGTACTCCCATAATTTGAAGAGTTTTAAAACTAAAACCTTTAATGGTGATGTTGCATCTTGAAGCCTTGTGGCTGTAAGAATGATAGCAATTAGCTGAACTTACTGAAGGAGAAATGACCATAAAACCTGAGAAGTTTTTTTTTTGCAATCAATGTCTAAAAATATCTGGTGCTTGTCTGGTCACTTCACTGTAATACTAGAGTGGCTATATGGAAATTTGACTGCGGCCTGTGTATTGTTTTATCATTAAGAACTTAGAACCACAGTGGTAAATCCGTATAGTGGTAACACAAAGATCTAATGCATCTTTTTACAAAAAGGATGGCAGTCAAACAGTTCTATTCTTTTTATTACACCAGCTGGTTATGCAGCTGTACAACTGTATGTGGTCATTAATATGCATAATAAGCCCTTTTACTATGTCATTTGGCTAAACCTATTGATTTGATCATTTCGTGATTACAGAAGTTCCAGAGCACTTAATTTACACAAATTTTGGCTTTAAGCATTTTGCACTTTACAGCATGCCAAATTTTTGAGGAAAATACTCTAATAAGTATCACTTATTATCTGTAAATTAGCTCTTTGTGTGTAAGTTTTAACCCTTGTGTTCTGTCTTCTATTGAAATAGAGCTTATGATACTGGTGTGCCTGAGGTGGTGGTGCCATTGTGTTCACTATCTGGCAGCCCTATGCTTTGTCTTGCTATCATTTAGCCTCAGATTTGCTGAAGGATATCTTGTAATTAGGTATATAGGGCTTATTATATGCATTTTTCATATGTTTATTACTGACATTAAGTGTGCATGGTCATTCCCTGTGATAGAATGCATATGGTGTATCCATTCCACCAAACTAATCTGAAGCCAAAGCTGCTGTCGTTTTATTTTCCTTAGTTAAATAAAATGTGAGCTTGCATTTTTCTGTGTAATTTCATAGCTGAACTTTATGAGTTAACACCTACTTTCTTCAGGGATCTTTCAGGTGAAGGTGTATTTGATATCATTTCTGATGTCTTGCAGAGTCAAGATAGAAAGATTGTTTCAGCTGGGTACTTACCAAGCAGTTGTTGTTAAATTGCCATAATGCAGTTTGCTTTGCTCTAATCCTTACCTGCATTTTATTTAACAAATGCAGGACAGATATCCTCATACTTTTTCTTAATCAAGACCCCAACTTACTGAGGTCATATATTGTCCAGCAAGAAGGGAATTCTCTTCTTGGACTTCTGGTAAGGCTTCGTTTAGTTTTGCGGTGGATTATGACAATCTCGTTTGGTGTGACAGCTTTTAGGCATTTTGGTGTTTAGCAAACTTTTTTTCTTTAATCTATGTTGTAAACGATAATATTATTACAGACCAAAAATATGAAACAATTACGGAAGACATGAAAAGTTGGATAATATTATAACTTCTATTTTTCACTGCAACTTAAAAAGTAAGCACAGCACAGCAACCACAAACTGAGCCTAAGCTACAGCTTCTTTCAGGTGTGTGGTACTGTTGTTATGAACGTTAATTCATAGTGGGGATAAGGACCTTGCAGAGGAGTCTGGATGGCTATGGGCCAATGACAATTGGGGGAGGGATCTTAGGAGAAAGTTGGGACTGGTCTAGGACAACATACTTTTGGGAGATATACAGCAAACTTATATCTAAACACACTTATCCTAAAGCCATCCCTTATCTGTAGTTGAGATGGGCTAACAGATGACATTCTATGTGCCATGGTCTACTATCGTGCCATGTACAGTGTTCACTGCTGGGCACAACTAGGGCTGTTGGTTTTACCTATATATTGGGAAAAACTTGCTGAAATTGAACCTCTTGTCATTGTTTAATGTGGTGGTTTTTCTGTTGGCCGTCACTGCTGCATTGTTGGCTTATAATATGTTTCATTTCAGAAGGCCAATGTCAAATTTGTATTCAGTTATCACTATCCTACTAAAATGTATTTTTGGTCACTGAACAGGTTAAAGGAATGGTAACTGACTTCGGTGAGGCAATGCACTGTCAATTTCTGGAGATTCTTCGTATTTTGATGGATTCTTTCACCATGTCTGGAGCACATGTAAGTTGTAATTTCTATCGAAGTAGGTGTGGAGGTCATATGCTGTCTGCATTCCTCAAGTAAAAAATTATGCACATTGTTTGTCTTGGCTATGAAGTTATCAAAACTGGGAAAAACAATTGGTCGTGGACATAATCACTTACCAATATTGTCATGCATCTACTTTTAATGGATAATTTGCATTTTTATCATTATTTTGGGAGGTAGTTTTCTGTCATCATTATTTGGCCATAACAAAGCCAATTCAAAATGACAAAAAAGTTGCACCTGTTTTTTTTATTTTATCAGAATTAGCTGGTACTAACTCTTCCCTCTGGTGCAGAGAGATGCTGTTATTGAGATTTTCTACGAAAAGCATCTTGACTATTTGGTTGATGTAATTGCATTATCCTGTCCTCCGAGGAACATTTCAAGAGGATCTAACTCAGCTGGAAATACTGAAAGTCAAGTGAATCACACTAAATCTGAAATTTTGTTAAACGTTTGTGAACTATTATGCTTTTGCATAGTTCATCATCCCTACAAAATTAAGTAATGTTCCATGCAAACGTGTTCCATTATTCCACGAGTACTTCTGTTCTAATTTTTATGCACCTGCTAAATTGGCATCATATAATCTTGTAGGTGCCACTTTCTAATGAACAATGCAATAGAGAAAATTCTTGCCTTGACTCGACGGAGGGAGAAGTTTTTGGTCGTTGCAGCAGTTAGATTTATGCGAACTACTATATCGAGAAATGTAAGGTGTTCTCGACTTTAGAAGCTTTTTTGCACTTGTTTTAATTGGTGAAGGAAATTCAGCACTGAAAAAAATGTGAAGTCCCCTTAGGTTATGTACTTCTGCATTTAAAATATGTATGGCATAGTGGAAAGTACTTAATCATCCAATAATTCAATCCCTTAATGCATCAAACACCTGACTGATACAGAAAAGAATGGTGGTAATTGCATGCACTTCCACTTTTCACTACTTATCGTGCACTATTACATGTTTCCTACTTGCAAAGATGCTATCCTCAGGGTTTACATCTTATCTTTAGGCATAGTTGTTACAATTTGATATATTCAGCATGCCCATGATTCTGCTTAAATTTTCAGCATGCCACCATCACGTGAAATTTACAGCTTGTTCCTTAATCACACTAGTCCAGTAGTTATCATGGTCTGATTACCTCTTTACATGGTTATCAGTAAAAATGGTTGGGAATCTTATGTTATAAGTGTGTATATATACTCTCTAAAAGAGGGATTTGGGGGTGTGATGGTAGGTTGTACGCTTACCTCCACTAAGGATCTTATTTGGCTGCAAATATGTACTCGTATATGTGTTATTTGTAAGATTTTTTTGTAGAAACATATATCATCTTTGCGCATGAATATACGTAGGTGGATTGGTCTTTTATATAATCATATATATAATTGCAAGAGTTAAGGATAATTAAATTGAATGCATTTTATATTTTAGACTTTTCATTAGTGATGCGTATGTATCTTAAGTAGACCAGGATAAAAGTGCTAAGAGACATTTATGAGAAGACTTGATAACTTAGTTAGAGCTATACCTAGTAGCGAGAATATTTTTATAGGAGGAGATCTTAATGTCCATGTAGATGCAATATGTACAGATTTCGAGACGGTACATAAATGTTTTAAGTATGGTGATAGGAATGAGGAGAGAGGAAATCTTGAACTTTGATATAGCTTTTAATCTGATGATAGCAACATTTTCTTTAGGATGAGACGATCTTATTTAGTGACTTTTAGTAGCGGCCAACACTCTAATCATATTGACTTTGTCTTTATAAGAAGAGGGGATAAACGATCATATATGGATTTTAAGGTGATACTCGGAGAATGTGTGGTTTCTCAACATAGGCTGGTGGTGTCCGGCTTTTGTTTTCTGGGGCATGCTTATAGGGATAAACAAGCCAAAATTATAAGAACCAAGTGGTGTAAGTTTGAAGGGGAGACATCAAATGTCTTCAAGAAAAGGGTTTTCGAAGAGTGCTCTTGGAAAGAAGACGACGATGCAAATATCATATGAGAGAAGATAACATGTATTTGGAAAATTGCTTCAGAGATGTTTAGAGTGACCAAAGGGAGTGGTTGCGAAACTAAAGACACTTAGTGGTGAAATGAAGACGTGCATAGAGCTATTAAGCAGAAGAAAGAATGCTATAAACGCTTATATCATGATAGGAGAGCGGACAATATGGAGAAATAGAAGTGGTCAAGACTGCAAAACAAACTGTGAGTGAGGTAAAGGAGTGGGCTTTTGAGGATATGTATCAATGCCTAAGTACAAAAGGAGGGAAGGACATTCATAGAATGGCTAGGGCTTGTGATAGAAGAACGAGAGACTTCAACCTAGTTAAGTGTATTAAGAATAAGAGAGAACAACTCTTGGTGAAGCAGGATGAGATTAGACATTGATGGTAAGGATATTTTGACAATTTGTTCAATGGTAAGAACGAGGGCACCACTGATCAGTTGGACGGCTTGTCTGATGACATTAATAGGAGCTTTGTGTGGAGGATCTAAGAATATCAGGTTAGAGAAGTTTTGAAAAGAATGAAAGAGGGTAAAACAATAGGCCATGATGGTATTTCAATTAAGGTAAGGAGATGTCTTGAAGATATAGTTATAGTATGGCTAACCAAGTTCAATAATATTTTTCAATTGAATACGATGCCTGAGAGATAGAGAAGTATATTGGTACCAATCTACAAGAATAAGAGAGGTATCTAAAGTTGTACTAATTATTGGGGAATTAAGTTGATGAGCTACACTATGAAGCAATGAGAGAGTTATCGAGCACCGTTTAAGAGAAACGACGTGGATCTCTATGAACTAATTTGTTTTTATGCTCGGAAGGTCAACTATAGAAACAATTTTCTTAATAAGATAAGTTATAGAGCGATTTAGAGAGCAGAAAAATGGCCTACATATGATTTTTATTGATTTGGAAAAACCTTATGACAAGATACCAAGAAATGTTATGTGATGGATTTTAGACATAAAGTTCCAACAAAGTATGTCTCTCTCATAAAGTATATATATAATAATACTAGTGTTTGAACAAATAATGGTAACATGTTACTTAATTAAAATAGGACTATATTAGAGATCACTTTTGAGCCTGTAGCTCTTTGTCTTAGTAATAGATTAGGTTACAAGAAACATATAAAAAGATATCTCTTGGTGTATGCTCTTTACATATGTTGTAATATTAGTTGATGAGATCCGGATGAGAGTAAATAGGAAATTAGAGTTGTGGTGGTAGATTATTGAGTCCAAAAGGTTTTAGAGTAAGTAGAACTAAGACTAAATACTTGAAGTGTGACTATCATTTTCACACACGAGAAGTTAGATGCGAGTTTAGAAGGCCATGTAGTGGCTAAGGACACCTTTTGATATCTCTGATCGATGCTACAAATGGATGGCGATATTGATGCTACGTTAGCCATAAAATCGAAGTGGGCTGGATGAAGTGACGCTAAGCATAGGGTATCCTCTGTGATAAGAGAGTACCATATAAGCTAAAAGATAAGTTTTATAGAACAACGGTTAGATCTGCTATGCTGTATGAGACATAATGTTGGTTTAAAAAAATAACATATTCAACAGATGAGTGTTATATAAATATGTATTTTACGTTGGATTTATAGTCATGCAAGAATAGATCGAGTGTAGAATGAGGATATCCGTGATCGGTTAGGAGTAGGTCTAATTGAAGAAAAGCAGATGTAGTTTGGCCATATCTAAAGAAAACTCTTAGATGTATCAGTATGTTGTAGAATCATAAGTTAAGATAAGATAATAATATGATGAGAGATAGAGAAAAACTAAAATTAATATGGATAGAGACAATAAAAAGGAAGATATACTTAAATATCTATATATAAATGAGTGCTTGAAAAATAATTATTGATGTGATTGAATCGTGATTTAATGCTCTTATTGGGTTTTAACTTTAATCTATCCTAACTTATTTAGGACTGAAAGTTTTTATTATTGTTGTTGTTATATATTTTAGACTTGTATGTTTTACTTAGACCAGCTAGTATATCCTGATTCCAAGGGATAAAGTAAATTCAAACACCTTGATATAATTATTCAGATCACGATTTAATATTTCTTTTTTTTTCTTGTAGGATGATTTTCTGATTCGTCATGTTGTCAAGTTGAACTTGTTCAAACCAATAATTGATGCCTTTGTTGAGAATGGGGATAGATACAACATGCTACAGTCAGGAGTACTCGAACTGTTGGAATACATACGGAAGGTACATGTTCATAACTACCTAGTAATTAATTTGATATTTTATTTGCTCATAGAATTCTTTCCTGTGCAGGAAGGTCTAAAACAACTTATTATATATGCCAATGAGTCCTTTTGGGATCAACTTACGAAGTTTGAACACTTTGGGAGTATTCAGGCCTTTAGACTTAAGTATCAACAGGTTGAGCCTTTTCTTGTGTACACTTCATGTCTTAATGTGGCACCATGGACACCATTTTAGTTTTCCTTTGCATGAACAGTTCCAATTTAATCATACAAAAAAGAGCAAAAAATGTGACTTAATATTTTAGATCTGGAACAGAATGAAAGTAATCTGAAATTTATTTTTTAGATCTGGAACAGAATGAAAGCAATCTGAGATTTATTTTTTCAAAGCTGAAATTTTAGTTCATGTTTATCAAATACGAGCTATTGGGAAAATCTTGGGGTGTGACTTAGGTATCTGAAAACATGTCAATGCTAGGCTTCTGTTCCCTGTGAAGGCCTTTCAGCCCATTCATTTGGTTTGTGATGTTTAATTAAATTTGCTTGCAGATAGGACCCAATTGGTTGTATTGCTATCTGATTACTAATTTTCTGCTCAATATTGCATCATTATGTTTGCTGTCAAATGAGATGGTCTTTTTATTTGGTTATTGCAAGTACTTGGAGAGTGCTGAAACAAAATTAAGTGCCAGTGTGCCTGACATTAGAAAGAAGGCAGAAGAAAGAGGCCTTGAGAAAGAAGAGGAAGACTATTTCAACGAGGACAGGTTTGATGCCTTTTTTTTTACTTTTGTCATTGAATGTTTCGCTATTTTGCTATATAGGAAAGTGATATTCTTGCTTTTGCACTAGAGTGTTCCATTTCAGTGTCCTTTAAGGTTCAGGAATTGCATTATGATTTGTAAAATGATATGATAATTATTCTTTCTTAGTGACGAAGAAGATTCAGTCCAGTGGACGAAACATGCTCAGAAACAAGACAGTAGGGCAAAGTTAACCAATGGCAGTGAAGCTAACGATGTTTCCTCAAGGTATTATGCCTCTGTACATAGTTTGAAACGATGATAAATTCCCACCTGTGTGCTTTTTATTCTATTTCTTTCTGTTACTTTATTGATGGCAAGCCATGAAATCTTATCTGCAAAATTCCGAAAGTTCTGAAGTTTAATTTGTTTATGTTGCAGGCCTAAATCTGGCGGACTTGTGGATTATGACGACGATGATGATGAAGATTTCAATCCTCCACCTAAGGAGCCTGACAGGCCTGCAGAGGATGATGAACCCCTAATGATAGCCAGATTGAAGCGTAAGTTAATGAATAATAAAGTGGATGGCAAACAGTCGGATGGGGAGTTCCACAAGAGACAAAAGATAGAAACAAGAATTACTGGTGTTAAGATTGGGGCTTCGGCTAACCTGGCTAGTACACGCCTGGATGATTTACAAAAGCAGGAGCCCTGTTCACCTGCCTCAAGTTCGCCTGGTTCTGAAGCCAACGGTGTTTTTGGGGACAATAGTTTTTATTCTGAGGAGCATCAACGTTCTGCGGACAATGCAGAAACATCACTGCAAGCTGGGGGTGACTGTGTCAAGGCCATGGGCAGTTTTTCTACGGAGAAGGCTGTCAATACCACAAATACGAATGATTCAGAGCCTTATTCAGTGAGATGACAAATTGATATCAAGAAATGGTTTATCCCTTAATCCAGATCATCAATGCTTGCCAACAAGAAGGAACCACGATGTGTTTAGCTTCAGAGAAGGCCAAATACAGTGCTCCAGAGAAGGCCAAATAGAGTAATCTCAAACCTGAAGCAAATGGTTCAAGGTGATGTAGATTGCTCTTACCTGTATATGTTGCCTGAAATTGCAGCTACCATTTGTGAGCGTGTAAAGTTAATTGTCCGCAAGGATAGATCTGAAAAACTGAGAGTTGGCATGCCCTTCGGTTCAGCATTGACACGGGCCACGCTCCTGATGATGCATAATTATTTCTATATATATGAGCTTCTGGAGGAGCAGTGAATATGTGCTCTTCTCCATTAGTTCTTTCTAGTGTCATTGGCTGAGATGTTACTGTTGTAAAACAAATAGGAAGGAATAGTTCTTTTATTGAGCACTGTTTTGCAGCAGTTTGTGCCCTCATATCGGTATCATACACAATTGTAATTCGTTCATTTATAGTTTTGCAGGGTATGCTGTCTTGGATGTTCATATGTTAGACCCATCTATTCATGTTGTCCAAAAGGGAACTTTATGAACACAATCAACAACCATGCATTGAATATGTCCAGTGGGTACATTGTTTTGCTTATGCCTGTACTACGAATACCGTTCTCTGGCCTGGATGCTATAATGGCAGCCCGAAAGATGTGAGTATTGGAAAACTGGTTTCAAGTATTGTTACAGTGCTTTGGGGGGAGTTCTCATTGCCTGTTGCACCTGCTTTGAGTATTGGAAAACTGGTTTCAAGTATTCTTACAGTGATTTGGTGGGAGTTCTTATTGCCTGTTGCACCTGTTTTGTATATTTTCTCTGTTTTATATTATAAGACATTAGTTTGGAAAATTTTTGACTAACAATTACTTTTATTTGATATTATTTATGTGATATAAAAGTATAATCATAAGTACTTTTAAATGTAAATCTAATAAATTTAATTATCACGAAATTACATCCTAACAGAATAATTGTAGATTAAAATTTTATTCTAATAAAATAAAACACATATAATATTTTGAAATGAGATATTGAAACGGAGAGTACCATTCATCGTCCTGGGCTAGATTCTAATTCCAAAGGGCAACTTCCAAGCAGTTCCATTTCCTACGAGAGCAGATTCATGTTGACTTGTGTAAATATTCATTCAAGGTTTCAAAATATACCAAAATATACACATTTTTGAGCTTATGCTGTCCTGCATAACTGTTCTTTATGTTTTAAAATATAATTATTTTTAAAGTTTTTCACATTAATTAAGCATCTGCAATGAGTGGTAGTTATGATTGTTTCAAAATATAATTTTAATATTGATTAAGTGAGATATAGTTGTGATTGGACGAGAATAGGTAGAGAATTTGTTATATTTTAAATGCTAAAAGTTGCTATATTTTATAACAAGATAAGTTATTAATCATTCCTTGCTGATGTGCTTTTGTTTATGTTTATTTCTTTGTTTCCTTGTTTGTTTTTGTTTTTTTTTTCGAGAAACTCTCGGTTAGATGCTAGCCTGAATAAATACAGATAATTGAAATGATTGTTTAAGCCGTGCGATCGTCATACAACATTGCCCTATGACCAAACAGCGGTGCGCATGCTAGTTTGATTGTGCTTCAGCTTCCTCTTCTCCGTTTACTTGAATATCAACCCTCTATGGGCAGCGAAGACGAGAGATTCGACGGCCATGAGCTTAATCAAGATGTTGAGCGATGGCCCGGATGTGTCTTTGAGCGGGTCACCGATCGTGACGCCGATCACCTCCGCCTTGTGAGCGTCCGATCCCTTGGGTCCCAGTGCCTTTGCATGGTCGGATGCACCTGCTTGTGTTCCAATTGGGAAGAACAAAAAACAAAGTACAATTTCAGATGGAAATATCTCAATAATTATGGCATTTTTTAATGAACTGAAATACTGGTAATATTCATAAAAATCTGACATTTTTTTAAAAGTAGAAAAATGTCTAAAGTTGCTTATTCCTTTTTAAATACTATCTCTATCTTGAAAATCCAGATAACGTACATGTCTGAATCTAGAAAACCTTATAGGATTGAGAAATATTTGTCATTGTTGAATTTCACTATTTTAACTTTAACCATTAATCATTTTTAAATGATTAGGATACTATGAATGAACGAACGAACGAGAGCTTTGTGTTTATAGTTAAGATACCATGCACTTCGATAATATGATGCTTTTTAGCATTTGTAATTTTTTAAAAGATGGGTGGTTAAAATGTAAATATAAATAATGGTAATATGTTTCTTGGCGTTGTCCCAGGCTCCCCCACTTTTGGAAGCAGACATGGCAACCTATGGAGAAACCAAAACGTAGCAATTCAGCAGTGTGTCGTCATGCAGAACGTAAGCGAATAATTAATTCTATTAATGTATCACTATATAAAGGTGATCAGTACGGCTCATAAGACAATAATATAGCCATATCAGGGTTAACGTACTATAATTATACTTTCTATAATTACAATAAATTAACACTCCCCCACAGTCTAATCGAGAGTATCGCTAACATTCAGGCTGGATCGAAACTCATAAAATAGTGAGATAGAAAGGCCCTTGATAAAGACGTCGACGTACTACGATATCGTAGAAACATGTAGAACCAGAACATGACCGAGGGCGACCTTTTCTCGAATAAAATGGAGATCAATCTCAACATGCTTCGTCCGCTGATGCTGCACTGGGTTGCTGGAGAGATATACAGCATTGATATTGTCACAATAGACCAAGGTAGCACGGTGAGGGGGTGGCGAAGCTCAAGGAGCAGCTGTCGCAGTCAGGTAGTTTCAGCAACACCATTCGCCACAGCACGATATTCAGCTTCGACACTCGATCTGGAGACTGTATGCTGACGCTTGGAAGATTAGGATACCAAGTTATCCCCGAAAAATACTGCATAGCCAGAGGTCGACCGGCGAGTATCAGGACAGCTAGTCCAGTCGGCATTAGTGTAAACAACAAGATCTACAGGTGAAGATCGGCTCATGGTCAGCCCAAGAGATAGGGTGCCTTGTAAGTAGCGTAGGATCCGTTTGAGAGCAGTGATGTACGGCTCTCGAGGATCATGCATATAGAAACATATCTGCTGAACTGTAAAGGTAATGTCTAGTCGGGTGAAAGTTAAACACTATAGAGCGTCGGCTAGGCTGCGATACTATGTAGCGTTAGTGACAGGCGGTCTATCAACAAATAATTTGGAGTGTAGATCAACAGGCGTGCTGCATGGCTTGCATGCACTCATCCTGGTACGCTCGAAAATATCCTGACTGTACTGCCGCTGAAAAAGGAACAGACCATCTGCAGAGCATGTCATAAAAATGCCTAGAAAATGATACAGTTGACCCATATCCATTATAGCAAATTTACGCCGGAGAGCCTCAATGATGTGCTTGAGTAATCCAGCAGAGGAGGCGGTGAGGACAATGTCACCAACATATAGCAGTAAGTAGGCCATGTCTAGACCACGACGATATATGAAGAGCGAAGTATCTATCTTTGTTTCAACAAATCCAAGCAACACAAGGTGAGAGGCGAACCTGTGATGCCAAGCACAAGGAGCCTGCTTCAAACCATATAAGAACTTGTTGAGCTGACAAACAAAATCTGAGCGAGAAGAATCCACAAATACGGAGGGTTGCACGCAGTACACTATCTCAGTGAGAGTGCTATGAAGAAATGCATTCTTCACATCTAGTTGATGAATGGGCCAGTTCTGAGGTAATGCCAGGAAAAGAACAACTCAAACTGTCGCAGGCTTGACAACGAGACTGAAAGTTTTATCATAATCAACACCAGGCCGTTGTGTAAAACCCCGCAGTACCCAGCGAGTCTTGTAGCGACCAAGAGACCCATCGACGAGCAATTTGTGTCGATAAATCCACTTGCTAGTCACAACATTGACACTAGGAGGGTGAGGCACAAGACTCCAGGTGTCGTTGGCAATTAGAGCATCATACTTAGCCTGCATAGCAGAGCGTCAATTAGGGTCTGACAGTGCATCACGAACGGAGTGAGGAAGAGGTGACATGGGCATTGCGTAGAGGTTGAGGCGATCCATGGGCTATGCAATGCTATCTTTGCCACGCGTGCGCATTGGTGACCGAAGGGATGACGATCGGTCGAGCAGCAACCTGTGCGGCCGGTATCGCTGGCAACAACCTGCGCGCGAGCAGCAGGGGCAGCAGGACATGTAACACTCATGGTCAGTGTGGCGCCACTGGCAGCGACCTGTGCGGGGTGCACAGGGGCAGCGGCACTGGACGATGCGGACTCGGGCGACCATGGCCCTGTACCAGGTCTCGACGGCGCAAGTGGGGCCTCGGGCACGGGGTGTGCCACTGAGGAAGCTGCTGTACCTGCACGCACAAAACGAGCTCCAAGAACTAAAACGGTGAGATCATGATCATTGACAAGAAAGTCCAGGGCGGAGGGTGCCATGGGTGTGCTAGACATGTTGGAGAAAGGGAAAAAAGATTCATAAAAAACGACATATTTAGAAATGAGAATGCGGTTCGACTGAAGCTCGAGGTATCGATAGCCTTTGTGCTCCGAGGAGTAGCTGGGGAACACGCATAGAGAAGAATGAGGGGCAAGTTTGTGGGGCGTTGTAGAGGACAAATTAGGGTAACAGGCGCAACCAAAAACTTTGAGATGATCATAGGAGGGTTGGACAGAGAAAAGAGCGTAGTATGGTGTGGAGGAGGTGAGAGTTGTGGTAGGGAGGCAGTTCACAAGATATGTGGCGGTGTGAAGGGCCTCAACCCAGTAAGCTAGAGGGAGACTCGCCTGAAACAAAAGGGAACGCAAAGTGTTATTGATGGTACGAATGGAATGCTCTGCTTTACCATTTTATTGGGAAGTGTATGGGCACGACATATAGAGAGCAACACCGTGGGAGAGAAAAAACGTGCGGGCCAAGGAATTATCAAATTCATGGCCATTGTCACGCTAGATGCTTTTGATGGTGGTGCCAAACTGTGTGCGAACATAAGCAAAAAAGATAGAAATAGTGGAAAATATCTCAGATTTGAGACGAAGGGAAAAAGTCCAAATATAGTGAGAGCAGTCATCAAGAATAACAAGATAATATTTATATCCTGACACCCTAACAAGTGGAGAGGTTCATAGATCATAATAGATTAAATCAAAATTATGAGTAGCACGAGAGGTAGATGAACCAAAAGGTAGACGTACATGATAACCGAGTTGGCATGCATGACATATATGATTGATATCATCTTTATTGCAGGAAATAATATTGGACCTAATGAGTTTGGACAAAATTTCATGCCTAAGATGATCGAGACGACGATGCCAAAGGGAGGTGGGTGCGGCGATGAACACGGAGATGCTGGTAGGTGGTGCAAAAAATAGGTAGAGGTCACCGGAATTATTGCACATAGCGATCACGTTCCTAGTTTGTAGATCCTTCACATAAAGACCAAATGGATCAAACTCAATGGAACAATTATTATCGGTGGTAAATCGACGAATGAAATTTAAATTCTTAATAATATTGGGTGATACCAGAACATTATTAAGAGCAAGATCACAGTGCGGTAAGAAAAAACGATGGGATCCAGTGACTATGACAGGAAGAAAAGCACCATTTCCCACAATGATAGATGAATGAGTAGATGAAGAGGGTGGAGAAATGGTGGAGAGTATACCAGCATCCGAGGTCATGTGTGAACCAGCACCCGTATCAGCAGACCACTCAGAGGCTAGTTGGTTTAGCGTCATGGTGTTAAAGGAGTGCGCCAGGGAGTCCTAGTGCCAAGACCCTCCGTGAGTGGGCATCCAAGGCGCTGCCTGGTACGCTGGTGAGGATGCCTGGAAGCCCGGCAATGCAGCTCCCTCGTAATACGTGTTGAACGGGGGCGGTGGGGCACCATATGCACCTCCATAGATGCCGGGAACAGCATCGAAACCACCATAGTGCGGGGCTGCGTGGAACATAGGCTGTGGCGGCAGAGGTCGGCCGGACTGGTCGTACGACCACATGCGCACGGTTCTAGCCAAGGGTGGGCGAAGGACGGGTATACGGCCGTACCGGGAGGGGCGCTGCCCTGTCCACTTGGGGCCGCTTCAGCAGAGGGCTCTAGAGAGCTGCCACCAGCAGAACTACCGTGTCCACCATGGCCACGGCGGTAGCCGTTGCGCTGTCCTCCGATTGGTGCAGCAGGGTGCAGAGGAGGAGGCACTCCCGAACAAGGAGCAGCAGTGGCACCTGGAGCCGTTGGACGCGGCGTCATAGCGATGAGGGCGGCCGGTGGGGACGAAGGACGAGCATCGATCTCCATCTCCTCCAACAGAAGGTGTGTGCGTGCTTCAGTAAATATCAGGAATGGCCTGTGCATCTTGAGGATGGACACCATATGGTCTTGCCACTGAGGCCGCGGAGAAACGTGAGTACCATCTGCCGGTCGCCAATGGGGTCATCGAATTCGGCGAGGGAGGTAGCCATGGATTCAAGGTGGCAGCAGTAGTTGGTAACGCTCAGAGACTCCTGGCGGAATGTGCAGAACTGCGTCTCTAGGAGAAGGGCATGGGACTCCTTCTGGCCGAGGAATTCGTCTTCGAGGTAGCACCACACGTTGCGAGCACGACCTTGCCGTATCATCAGCGAGTGCTGCAGGTCGCTAGAGACGGTGCCGTAGACCCATGTGAGGATGCAGCAGTCCGCCTGGAGCCACACTGGGCGTACGGGCAACGCTTCATCCTCAAGGACGTTGTGGGTGAGGGTATATTTACCGAGGACGGTGAGGAATATACCGCTCCACTTGGTATAGGAGTCCGTGGCCTTGTCGAGGACGATGGGGATGAGTGTCTTGATGTTGACGACGGCGGTGCCTTGCGTCTAGACAGCCGCGTGAGCGCTCTCGTACCGTTCAGGGCGTCGTTGCGAAGGCGGGCTTCCTCAGCTCGACGTGCTTCGTCAGCGCGAGCAGCATCGGCCGTGAGACTGAGGTCTTCAGAAGCAGTGGCGCCATCATCTTTGCTAGCCATGAGGGGTAGGACTGGCGATCGGCAGCCGATCAGATCGGAGGGATCGGCAGCCGATCGGAATCAAATCGGAGGGGTCGGTAGCCGATCGGAATCGGATTGGGAGCCAATCAGATCGGAGGGGTGGGCAGCCGATTGATCGGAATCGGATAGACAGCTAATTAGATCGGAAGTATCGGTAGCTGATTAGATCAGATGGGCAGCCGATCAGATTGGAGGGATCGACATCCAATCAGATCGGATTGACAGCTGATCGGATCGGAGGGATCAGATCGACAGAAGCTGATCGGATCGGTGGACGATCGGATCGTCAATAGAGCGGATCGTATCGGTAGTAGGCAGGATCCGATCGGAACCGATCGACGGGCGATCGGGTCGACAGACGGATCGGAGATTGACGGGCGATCGGATCGACAACAGGCAAGTCAGATCAATCGGATCGGTAGCGTGGGCGATGAGATCGGCGACACTCCTGGCGATATGTAGTCAGCAACGGTGGTGACGATCGGATCAGTGACGGGTGCTGGTTCAGGAGCGGAGACAGGATCGGATCGGCGGCCACACCCGATGATGAGGGCAGCTACGGGGCGGGCGATCAAATCGGTAGCGCAGGCGATGAGACCGGCGACACACCCGGTGATGTGCAGTCAGCAATGGTGGTGGCGATCGGATTGGCGACGGGTGCTGGTTCGGGAACGGCGGTGTTGCAGAGACAGGGCGTCGGACCTCGGCAGTCTCTTTGCAGCACACTAGTAATGGAAGAGGAGGAGGTCAGACAACGGCAGCAACAATGGCAGCAGGTTTGATTACGGAAAGATAGCGGATTAGAACAATTTTGATATCATAAAAATATGGGAATAATTGATTCTATTTTCTATTAATATATCAGTATATATAAACGATTGGGGTGGCTCACAAGATAACTATAATCTACTATAATTATATTTTCTATTATAGCAGAATAGCAGAAGGAATAGTCAGTCACTACCTGCACGCCGGAGACGAGCGCGCCGGCGAGCAGCGGTGCAGGCAGCACCAGAGCCTCGGGGGGCATCATCTCTCTGAGCGACGCGTCGGTGGAGATCCCGACGCACATGGCGTAGTCCGGCGTGGCGCGCCCCTCCATCAGCCCCGGGATGGTGGCGAACTGCCGCCGCACCTCCTCCACCATCTTCAGCGCCGCGCTGCCGACGCTCCTCATCGTCGTCGCCGAGAACCAGTAGGGGAGCATCGCGCCGACGATGAGCCCCACGAACACCTTGGGGCTCAGCACGTTGATCACAGTGATCGCTGCCCGGCTCAGGAACGCGCCGAACAGCGCCAGAGACAACAGCGCCGCCGATCCGATGGCGAATCCCTGCACAAATCAAGCTAATCTTCATCCCGATCACAAAATTGTTCACCTATCTGATCAAATTTTGCTGTGTCGTCTACCCTTCCGATTGCAGCGGTGGTGTTGCCGTCAGCGTCGAGGGCGTCGGTTCTTTGCCAGATCCGGTGGCTCATGCCGGCCATCTCGGCGATCCCACTGGCGTTGTCGCCGATCGGCCCGTAGGCGTCGATGGCGAGCCCGGTGGCGACCGTGCTGAGCATTCCCAGCGCAGCGACGGCAATGCCGTAGATGGAGGCAAGCGTGAAGCTGACATAGATGGACACGACGATGGAGAACACGGGCATGATAACGGACTTGTACCCGAGGGCGAGCCCGAAGATGACGTTCGTCCGCCGCGCCGGTCCTGCAGGATCACCAGGCCGCATCAGGATTTTGTGCAATGTCAAACAATCCAAAACTTTTGCATTTCTCATTCTTACAAAAGATTGTACATTTTACTGCAGCAAATCCGCCACGCTTGGTGCAAGTGAAATTACCTGTAAGCATTGCTGGTGAAATCCTCGGTGGTGAACCCGATCACGAGCCCAGCCCACAATCCAATTGCGACGCAGAAGAACAGGTGCCTGACAATATTACCATTGGAAATGGTTTAAGTTTCCATATATCAGGTGGCAAATGCAAATGGTGCAAGGGTGACACTGTTTAGATCGTACCGGTTCTTGACTCGCTGCACCTCTCCCAAGTCGAACATGGTGAACTCGGCAGGGAGAGAGGCGAAGGTGATGGCGAGGACGCCGGTGGTCATCATCACGGTGGAGATGAGCGGCTGAAGCTTCAGCGTCGGCGCGACGCTGTGGACGGTCTTGACCTTGTACAAGTCCCTGGCGAAGGGCGTGGTGATCAGGTAGACTATGAGCCCGGCCGAGCTTATCAGCAGAGGGTAGGTCACCGCCGTGAAGCTGTGTTCAGCACCGAACGACGAGATGGACGCGACGAACAGCGCCGCGCATGTGGATTCGGCGTAGGAGCCGAACAGGTCGGAGCCCTTCCCGGCGATGTCGCCGACGTTGTCACCTACATTGTCAGCGATCACCTATACCAACAAAAAAAAGGAAAACGATTACGATGTTAATTCGGGCCAAATCTCGTTGCAAACAGGTTTAATGAATTCAATCTAGAAAATTGTCGTTGCGTTGGCAAGGTAATTAAATTGGAGAGGAGGGAGCATGGATGCGATATGATTTAACTTAGCGGGGAGGTAATGCCGGGTGGTTTCGTCAGGAGGTTTTCCCGTTGGACTTGAACGCTTAAATAAATACAGTAACAAAAAGAAAAGAACGGCAGCTCGTCCTAGTTGTATAGTCAAAGGTATACCAAGCATGTACCAACAATTTTTGGACATGTGCATGCATGTAAAGTTTTGGATTCATACTTCTGAAAGAAGAATCATTAGGCACTACTTGTCTACTCCTGTAAGTTACTTTACTTATTTTAAAATATAAATACTTATAAAATTCTTTATTGGTATTAAGTAGATAGATAAAATTAAATAGAGGATGGTTGTCTTGTTATTTTTAACTTGAAATGTAATATTATATTGTGAGATGCACTTATTCAAAATACCATCGAACATCTAAAAAAACAACAAAAACATAGTGATAAAATCGTGGGCGTATAATTAGAAATATTTAACTTTTTGTCACCCTCGAGAGGTGAGTGAGAAAAAAATTATCACTTTGTGAGAGTGGATGTTGTGAGAGAGATTAAACTTGTTGGTGTAGAGTGGAAAACGAACGTATCCTTATATATTGTTGAAATTTACAAATGGGCTAGGCCCATATGTAAAATAATTTCTAGAAAATTACAAAGATGACTACTTCACTTGAGTTATGTATAATAGAGAGAACTAGAGAAATATATGCGCTCGCTCGCCTCGCCTGTCTTGGATTGGCCAGGCGACACGCATACACTATATGTAGTAAATAGTCCACCAAAATTGGGTACTCATGCTTGTGTAGATGTAGTTTTCTTTTGTTGTTTTGTTTTGTTGCATCCAACGGTTAATCTATTTTTTGCGATGGAGTGGTGTGGAGTCCAAATAGTTTACGTGTGACTTATTTGGTTTGTTTATGCGTTATGGAGTCATGCAAGCATCCTGATCACGTATCCTGATGTCTCTGAACCATCGCCTCAACTCGAAACACGTGAAAACAATATAGAGTTTTACCACCTTCTTTGTGTTGTGCCACCGCACGTCGCCTACTTCGTCCTGCTTGTCGACGTGCATTGGTGGATCGGAAGAGCAAGTCTTCAAAATCTCTTTCTCATAAAGTCCTACATTGGAAGAGGGCAAATAAGGTTTTTGAGAAACGCACCACACGACTACTCATTGTTCATCCACTACGACTTATCTTCCTCTTCAGTTGGCTATGACACGTCGTCGTCATCATCTTATACTGTGCATCATTTGTGCGATACCGGTTGCAATTACTATTAATGCTCCAAAACAGGACCAATGGTACATATACATGTCTTCCGTATATGATCTACTCAAGTTAATTATAGTCGTATATATGTTTAGATCAGATGATACACTTCTATAACTTTATACGAGTAATGTCATGATGTATTTATAGAATAAATTAAATCTATATGTGCTTTTATTTTTGGCATGCACATTAATTTCTTTTGTACATCAACTAACAAATATTACTAAAAAGAGAATTTGAAATTCATGTATAAATTTTTTTGAAATACATGTACAAATTTTTTCTAAAATTTAAGTGTAGGTATGCATAAAATGTTAGTGTGCACATGATGCCAAGTGGAAAATAGTTAAATGCCCCACGTAATTGAGTTTGTCTGTTTTATGTGTGCTGTATGTCTTACTAGGCGGACATGTACAGCATGTATGGTGTGTAACCGTCCAGCACCAATCAAGCATGCATTCATGCAAGGTCATGCCCATGGCCCTCGCCGGCCGAGGATCGGGGAGACCTCCGTCCATTCGTCAGCAACGATACGCTAGCTGCCTCGGATTCAACCAGATCCACCGTCCACGGCGTCGCGACGATATGTCTGAACTCTCAACTTGTTATTGCCATTGAGCAGTTGGTCGACCAAAACGCCAGAATTATGGTCCAATAGCCTGGTCAGGTTGAGCTTGACAATGCAATTTGTAAAGTATATACGGGCTTGTGCCCCAAGGAATATTTGGACCAATAAGGTCCTCATGTTAACTTTTGCAACTTCATCATGCACTTGCCGATTTGTGAGGTGGAGAAAGCAATTTTTGTTTATACCTTTTTTACAAAAAACAATAGGACAGTGTCATACATGTGCAGCCAATTAGCATATATAATTGGTTTAGTTAATTAGCTAGTGGTGGGTAGTAACTAATTTTTTTTTGCCGGCCACCTTTCTTGAGCTTGCATGGAGAGTCAATATCGTTACTGTTGTAATAGAAATTTAGTGTTAGAGATTTTTTTCTCTTAGTCTGTATTTTTAAAACATATGTTAAGAGGATGTATTTATAGATGTATGAGTATATGACGTGTATGTATAGTGGTGTGTGTATGTGTAGCGGTAATCGAAAAAATCGTTACTATTGAAAAATACAAATTAATATATAGCTACCCTTCGGTTAATCATAAGTCAGCGTACTTATACATCCCTCTTACAAGCTTCACAATATTTTTTTTCGATCACCATTTCTTGGACATGCCCCCAAGTTCTTTCTTTTTTATTTCTAAAGTAAAGTATATGTGCTCCTTTTCTCTGGCTACCATCAAACCTTCACGCTTGTATTTTCTTTTAGCGAAAACTACTTCACACTTGCATTGGCACCACATAGAGCGATGCTATCATTTCCTTGATTGTGTGTGAAGAAGTGAATGCATCACCATGCCTGTACATGTAGGTCACCGTCCTTGCGAAGTTCACTACTGTCTGTGGCACGATCAATGGTTGCTCGTCAGTTGGGTTGGTGCAATGTTCTACCATATCCTTCCATGAGTCTTCGATGAGTTCTTTTAACTTTTGGCAGGTGTCATCAATTGTTGTTCCATGCTCCTTCATGTAGCATTGAATTGTAGAGGCATAATGGTCCCCGGTTTGCTCACGCTGCAACATATATATGTGATATGTAAAAAATAATTTATATTAGGAGAGTTAGAACAGCATGCACCATTATGAAAAATACCTCAACCTTGTGTTCGTGCACAAGCTTGTGCTATAACTCTAATTAATCTAACGCATTATGGTGGTGTCAAAACGGGTCCGAACCAATAAGGAATATAATGCCAAACATGTAAAGATAGAGAAGGACCTTATTTGAGACAATATCATTGGAGAGTCGAACAAATCTATCAAAAGACTTGAAGAGTGATGGATAACTCAAAATCCATTCAAAAATGTCTTCGTTTGCTATGTTATCCATTCCAACAAATGAAGCACCTGCTAATGTAAAGCCACCACTACTTCTCATCGAAATCTCTAAATGTTCATCCAGTGTCTTTGGCATATAATCATCATCACGCCATTTTAGCTCCTTGCTGTAGGCCTGAACTAACCGTTTTAGCTGCATTTATTGAGTATATATACATATAAAGTCATTTTAGAAAACACCAGTCGATATAAATGAAATATGAAAGTTTTTTGGCACAAAAGCAAGATATGAATGGGCAGTTGTATTACTGCAAACACGTAATACTAATTTGTTTTTGTTAATTTTCAAATGGTGAGAAGTGCAAGGTATGTAGTTTTATACATGATATCTTCTACTCCCTACAAAGTTAATTCCGAATTACCAATTTTGTGTTATCTTTTCAATTAGTTTCACCTCTTAAAATCATTTTTACTTCATGAGTGTATTTTCATTCCAATTCATATTTAGTGTATGTAGAAATAAGGTAGCAACTCTATCTTGGTAAAACACTATAATAAAAATTATCCCAAAGATACATTATACATATTAGTTTCTTATGGCACATATGTGGTTTGGTCAAAAGCAAGTAGAGTATACATGCCATTTCTTTTAGATAAAATACACGATATCTCTTCTGAGGTCCAAGCTCTTCCTCAAATGAATCAAATGTCTTCAATAAATATGCGTAGAACCCCTTAATGTAATCTGGGAGCAATCCAATTGCACTTTCATCCCACCTGCATTAGTTGTAACATTTTCGATAAAAATTTCATGATAAATAAATATGTAAACTATGCTGAAAATGGCTCTACAAATCCAAGTAACGGGTTTGTCTGGCATTATTAAGTTCATATTTGGTACTTCGATAACTAATAATGAATTTATTTTTATAAACTTTAAACATATATACAAAGGCATATTATTGGGGCCTCGTGGCTTTAAGCAGAACTCTTATCTTTGTTGCTAATGTATGCAAATCTATATCTATATAATTGTATGAACGATTGATACAAAATACTAATGAATTAATATTTGATTTGAAGAAAAGAATAAAAAAAATCATTGCAGACGTAAGAGATTGACCTATTAATTGCTTCAGCAAGTAGCATACTCTCTTCTGTTGTACCATATGTATCAAAGATATCATCTATTATCGTCATTATTGCTGTCACCCTTGTAAGTATAATCCGGGAGTGAGAGTAATGAGGTTCATATAGTGCTCCATTCATCCAAAAATACATTTCTACTATCCTATCTCTAGAAAAACTCAAGTTTGATTTGGACTTAAGCTCCTTCCACCACCTGCAATGTAAATACATAAAATTAATACTAACTTTATGGTATATGAGTTAAAATAGCCCTAGGTTATAAAATGCAGGCAAAAGTTTAAAATGAAATTTTTTTGAAGAAACTCACAGTGTGATCTTATTTAATTCCTCACAATAAAGAAGTTGCAGAAGGTTGAAATTTAGTTTTGCAAACTCCAATATGGTTTCATTTCTTGTAGCCTCCATTTCATAAATAGGAATGTAGTTTCTCATTTCTACAATCTGCGCCCTTCGGAATAATGGTGCTTCAAGGGCAAAGTTTGCTTCGATTGATGGTTGCAACACATCCTCAAGGCGACTTATAGTGAAAGTTGCAGCCTCATCGAGCACTCTCTCTCCATGAACCCTAAGCGCTGCTGCATTATATAAGCTTAACAGACTTCTTGTGTCATCAACAATGAAATTCCCTTCATTGTCTTTAAAACTGAGAAAAATTCCTGCAAAGTTCATCAAGTAATGAATACTAACCAATAATAATTCCAAAATATACATGGCGTACAATTAATAGTTGATCAATTGTATTTTTGCGAAAGATCAATTGTTTTTCTAGACATCCAATTAGCCATAATATAATTCCAAATAAATGGCTAAACATGCTGATTATATATGTAAATATATAATTCCATGAAAAATATAATTGGTCATATTAAATTAATTTCTGTTGGTCTAAGATGAAATAAATTGCATTGTTTTGCTCTGCAGTTGCATCATTAATGTTTTTCTTTCTATAGATACTTTAACCTCTTAAAACAACACATTTAAGGGGCATATCAGAAAAATTAAACTATAGAACTAATTTTTATCCCAAAACTATAACTTTTGTAACTTAAGTAGAATTTTAGTCCTATGGATAAAATCTAAATATATAGTCGTCCTATGGATAAAATCATGACAAGTTCATCACTAAATTTAAATTTAGTCTTCGATATACCGTAAATTTAGTATTAAATATATAGTTTAGGATATACCGCCTTAAATCTATAGGTTTGTAATAGTTAAATTAGAATACTATAGATTTATAATAGTTAAATTAGAATATCATGTTCTAGCTTGGAAACATGAAATGATTATATAAATATGGTTTTACTACAGGTTCATCCTCAAATTTCCCCATAATATTGCAGTAGGCTAGCTCTGTTTGCTATTTTGGTGCGAGTGGAGTTTGTTTGATTTCTAAAGGAAGGGGTAGCAAAATATAAGGACACAATCTCTACGTGCAAGCACATATTGAACAACTGATACACATTACCAAAGGAACAACACATATAAAATTACTGTGAATTAATGTACTATCTGTTAAATTATAAAACAAGTTGTTAATCAGCTCCATGTTTATATTCGTTTACTAACATAAGGGCTTACCGGATGACATATTGTAGCCATTCTTTCGCAGAAGATAAAAGCGAAGTGAAACTAAATTCAGGTCTTTGTCATTGTAATCAGAGCTGTAAACAAAGTGCAACAACTCATTAATCTCATTCATGTAGTAGATATCCAGTCCCAACCGTTGTATTGCCATTATAAGGTCCAATATTCTTGGTACTTCCTTTGAACTCTTTATTATCGTTCTTATTTCTTCTCTCAACTCTTCAGCCCTTACTTTCATGCATGCGTGCTGTACATCAAGGAGAAGTGTTAGTCAATTTGCCTATAAAAGTGTTAATATTTAGCGACCTAGTAAAGTTTCCTTAAATTACAATCACTCTTCTTAGCCTCTAAAACTATATCTAACCATCCAAAATCATTCCGTCATTGTCTCATACTAATTATAAACCAACCACATACCCTTAGCCCTAACTCACTCTCTCCTCTCCTCACACACCCAACCGCCACTGGTGCCTTCTTTATTCTTTACTTCCTCCATCCCGTTTTAGAGGATATATAAGGTTTTTTTATAGAGTTGACATTTTATTCTTTCAGATGATATTATTCTCAATGTGTCCTTTTTCTTTGTATACATAGTTGTATTTAACTCTTTGCTATCCACATGTAAGTACCCAGCATGCATGCATGTGCTACCAGAGGAGAAGCGACAGGAGCAATCTGTGCATGGTTATACAGGTTAATTAGAGGCAGATCTAAAAGAAATACTGGCGTATGTCCATGTCTTATCTCCCTATCCAAACTTATACACACTCTAAAACACGACACAGGAGTACCACTATCTTCTTCTTAGTGGTTTTTATACAGGATCCACCACCACATGATGCATGATAATATTAGTCCGTAATATACCCTACCCATAAATACTAATTTTACCATAAGCTCTAACAGCTAAGAGACTATCCCTCTTTACCGATCATCCTCTATGTATTATCACCTCTTTATGTTATAGTTAGAAAATCAACTACCACTATTATTGATTAGCAGGGAATAAATCATAAGATAGGTTTTACATAATAAAAATAAACTAATAGTCAGATAAATCTAATGTTAACTAATAAATGAAAAAAATATAAAATTTATATTGTAAATTAATTTGTGACTCTAACCGTCTTAAAATACTCAATATTATGATTAGATAGCATTTAGTGCCATAAATCCGAATATAGAACTATAGTACTAATTAATATTTTACCTGTGGTGCGGTTGGCGGCTCATAATTGAGAAAGAAATCACCCCATAGGCTCGGATGGAAGTCGGGAGACTTCCTCTCCGCCTTCCTGCTGGGAGGCCGATCAGGTTGTACTGTTGGCACTGCCTTGTCCATAATGATCAGTACGTCTTATCTGTTGAATTTACGGGGTAAATTCTGTTCGATGTGCGGGCGGCTGCAGCGTGTAGGTGAGTTGCTTCCAACGTATTAATGGTAGCTGGCATATATAGGATCGACTGGACAGTGATCGAGTGCGTGCATGACACGTGCGCGTTGAATCGGGTCAACGGTTTAGATGGCTACCAAGCCTTGACAACGACTTCTCAAAAAAGCAAAATAAAAAGGCATTATAACGGCTGCTCAAAACAAGACTAGAGCGTCCAGATTCATCTAGAGAAAAAGAAAGTTACAACATCCTCTTTTTTTTTCTAAACAATTACCCCACATTAACTTGCATTAAATATTTTCAATCTCTTCCCATAAGCTTCCATATTATCAACAAATTAATCAGAACCCTTGAACAGACATTGATATAATTTTACATGCATGGATACGTAAATTAGTTTTACCAAGGTAGTACATATACAATAATACGTTGAACGCTTCAGAAGATCAATTTAGTCGTATACCAACAGGAGTAGTAGTTGCATCAGCATGAAATTATTATGACTGCCTACATATTTTTTCAATTAAATATACATACTATTAATTAATTGTATTAACTATTAATCTTTATTTATTATATCAGTAATTACTTGGTTTTACTCTAGCTAGGTAAAAAATAGTTTTTTTTGTTACTTGTGACTTGCGAGAACTTAGGGCATGGGTTAGTCCCCTTCTCTGGTGTCAGGCGAGGGGAAATGATTCTCTTATCCATCTCTGCTAAGTTTCTAGTGTTTGCTTATTAGAGTCTTTGAAGATTCAAATCTATTAAATAGTATAGCGTTTGTCTTTTATGATGTATGAATCTAGGCTTATTTATTGTTTTTTCATTTTTTTATTTTTTATTAGTAGTTACTTTGTGAGTTTTTCTAAGTAGATTTTGTCTATCGGGTTTTTGGTGATCAAATTAGTAGTGCAGACCTTAGTTACTTTTGACGACACTAGATTGCATGCCGCCAGGTGGCTTTAGATGGTCTAGCTCACGCACAACGGAATTGCTAAAAGAATGTTGTAAGCTTTTTTTTAAAACTTTCAAATATAATTATATACATCTTCCAACTCGACGGAAAATGAATAATGGTGACCGGTTCGCCGCGTTGACGACCTGGTGAAGTCCTCAGCGACTATAGGTTGAAACGGCAGGATACGTTGGTACACACATGAGCTGCACGCACAGCTAGCCGGGCTGCAGGTGCACACATATATGATGCGTGTCCACGTAAGTAGGTAGCAGCCTAGTCGATCCAGTGACGACGTTACTTACGTAAGCTAGCTAGCTTCTTGCACGCTCCTGTCAACCTCGCGTAGTACGTCAAGCTTGGTTCGCCGGCGGCCGGCCGGCCGGTCATGGCTGCATTCGATGGAGGACCGAACGATGCCGACACGTGTGGATGATATCGATTCGATCGCCGTTTAGTTCGTGTGTCCATGTACACCAGTACAGTAGGCGCACGCAACGAACGTTCGATCGGTCGTGTTTTTGTCAAAAGGTTAATTAGCGATCGATCGAAAGCCAAGCGAAGCTTGCCGTGCCCAAGTTAATCAACCCCTCCTGGCTACTTGGCCATTCCGTGCATGCACGACACGGCACGAGCTCTTTCGTCTCTACTGCAGCTGGCACGTGTGTCCGTGCGTCGGTGACGTGCCTTGCGGGCATGGATGTGGAAGGCGGCGCCGGAGCACGCCTGGACCGGACCGGACCGGACCGGGGTTGGGCCACGCGTGCGAGGTTGACGGCGAAAGGAGGGAGATCATAAGCTTGAGTTAAATCTATTCAACCTTCGAGTTTTTAAACACTCGCTTCAGCATAATTTAAGTTTAACATATATCTTTACAATAATTTCTTAAGAAACAATAATTTAAGTTTATCATATTAAATAAAATAAAAATATAAGAAGAACTTAGGATTAATATATAATGTTTATCATATAAATATATACTAATTTATACTTAATCTACTATCTTATTAAATAAAAAAAATAAAAACTAAGGCTCGAGCTCAGCTCAACAAAGTTAGCGAGCTTGTATCAGGCTCGGGCTCAATTCGTTAAGAGCACGAGCAGAGCTTAAATATGATTGAATAGCTCATGAGTCTAGAACTGATGGATGATGTGAATATCTATCAGTATCTATATAGAAACATTTTAAAACTATTTTCTTGTTGCTTATATGTCATCTAAATATTTATAATATTTTTTAAAAAATTAGCAAAATAGACTAATATGTATTATATTATTTTACATATAAGTTGAAACCTAAATCCTACAAATTACAACAAAATAAGCTTCCGCTGGTAGTGAATTAGTGATCGATGAGCTGGTCAGCCAGGTAGCTTGCGTTGCGTTGCATGGTCCGGCGCCCGGTCATGGCGGCGTTCAAACTTAGGATGCATGCCAGACGTGCACTATGCATGTGCCCATGCATGTGGCCTGGATTCGTTTGTCGGATGGCGAGTGTCCACGTGCAGTGGTACACTATTCCATGTCCATCCATCCTTTCCATGAGATCCTCGAGGCCGGCCAGTTAAAATCAGTATCTACAAATATATAGTGACTGCGATCGATCGATCAATGCATAGGGGCAACAAGAAAAACTTGGATTTGGGCACATACTGCAGCCACGATTAATTATCGCGAGTGCTCCGACTCGTGCATTGCGTGAGTGGACTAACTGGCTGGCGCGCCGGCCGCCGACCGTTGCCAAGGTCGAATGCTTGGCATGGCACCATGGCCAGGAGACGCCATCTTGGAGAGGATTGAGCGGCTGGCCTATTGCTTGTTACTAAACCTCGTGGGGAAGGTCCGATCGGAGAGAGATAGCGACTCAATCACATGAAGGACCAAGAGATCTGCTTAGTTCTAATACAGGTCCTTAAACTTTAAGGTTTAAGGACGTGCCAGTTAATTTGATTCTGCGATTGACGGTGAAGAGGTCAGTTGGATGATGTGTTGATACGAGTTCTCGCTATCGGCTGGCCGTCGATAGGATTGAGTTGGTCATCGGCCGTGTTCGGATGGCTCCTGCTATCGGCTAGTCGTCGATAGGGATTGAGATGCTCTTCTATCAGCTGGGGAGCCGATAAAGACGTAGACAGATGTCGACGAAGGATGTTGATGACTTCAGGTGTAGCAAAAGCGAGATCCTGATCCATTGGCCACAGAGCCGATGGGGACATAAGGGTATTGAAAGGATAGAAAAGCACGTGGGATACCTCCTGGTTACCGACGGAAGTTGTAGTGCTCAAGTATCGGCTGAATAGCCGATGGAGACGTGAGAGGTGTGGAATGGATTAGAGGACCAATCAGCCAAAGAGCCAATGACGCTCCACGGCATCCGAAGCATAGAGCAGGGCCTGATCCCCCACGAAGCCAAGAGGGCTAGCAATCGTGGTAACGGTGCCATTAGGACTAGCCTTGATAGATCGAACCGAACCGAGACAGTATGAGGTCAGGAACTAATAACACGGAGATGATGGAGCCTTACATTGAACATAACGATGAGAGAGGAAAGAAGAGAGGTCATCGGCTACCTACTGGCTGAATGTCCGACATAGGCCTACAACTAAACCCATTGGCCACTCTAGTCGATGGGGAATGAGACCCGCTAAATCTCGACGCCGGCCACATCAGACGCGAGCCCTAGAAGATTGGACCGAACCGAGATAGTACTAGGAAGAGTCCAACGTGTCCGGATCGACCTCTAGTGGATCGATTGTTAGACGATACGCGAGACGGATGTGGGGCCTGCTTTAAGGATAACTCATCGGCTACTTACTTCGATGAGATGTCGCGCAAAGACCCGCTAGGACGCTGGCTCGAACCACCGTTGTCGATCTCGTAGGTCGAACCTAACTGATGCAGCACGAGACCGTTGACAGAGGAGGGAGACCGACACGTTGGCGTGTCTCGCGCGGACGTGATGAGGTTCGCTCGATCCGACTAAGAGGCTAAACCTAACCGATGTAGCCTGAGATAGAGCAGAGCGTATGATAAAGCATCTCTGAAGGTATACGTGCATCGACCGAAAGGCCGATGCACTAGGCATGACGGTCAATGGAAGTCTTTTGAAGACGGGTGCGTATCGGCTGAGGAGCCGATAAACTGGGCGTGTTGCTCAAGGTATGGATAACTCATCGGCTAATTACTCTGATGAAACGCCAGGTAGAGACATATAGGGCTACGACTCAATCTACTGTCGGCAGCTTTGTAGGTCGAACCTAACCAATGTAGCATGAGACTGACGACGTTAGAGAGAGCTTGGTAAATTGATAGATCTCGCACGGATGTGATACAGTACATTTGATTTGACTAAGAGGTCGAACCTAATCGATACAGTATTAAATAGAACAAGATATACCGGGATAGTGGTGGGATTTATCCTTTCGTTAAGATCGAACTTAACCAATGCAGCCCGCGTTAAGAGCCAAACCTCACCGGTAAAAATCTAGATAAGCTAGGATAATGATGCGCCAAAATTATATTGATCGAGAGATTCCTTTACAGGCTTTCAAGAGTCTATATTTATACCCTAGCATTATAGAGTTGGACATGATTAGAATAACCATCGAACGTTATTTTCTAAAAAACATAAAAGGAAAATATCTCTAAGAAAATTAACTGAAATAACTAAACCTTCCTATCAAAATAAGATACGATTTACATCGATAAATTACCATGTCGTGATTTTCATGGCTCTTTATCTGACTTGGCCTTATTTGAGTAGTCTTCTATAATTGAACTGAATCCTTACTCGTTTCGTTCGATTGGCTTATTCTCTATAGTAATTAGACTCTTCTTTTCTAAACCATTCGTCTTTCCAATCCATCTATGGCCTTATCAAATTTTAACGTTAACAACCATACAAGATGTAGGGGATTGCGTCTGCAATAGGCTTGGCCTGAAAGAGAGCTACCGTCTTTATTGTTAAAGGAGCCAATTTCCACATTTCTCACGGTTGGCAATGGACATGATAGGAGAACCGAATTTCAGTTCGGTGGAATTTGATCCGGCGCCATTGCAGCAGAAAAATCTAGAAATACTTCTTCAAGTAAATAATCTACAAATTGTGTACTCCTAATATCTAAAAGGACAATATTTTGCTCTTTGTAGCAATTAATAGAGGTATATAACCCATGAATGACTGTGACTAAAGATGAGCCGGGCGTTTCTACGAATTTGGGGCTCTGGTGTCTTGTATTTTTTTAAAAAAATACAAGACAAAAGAGTAATTTTTATTTTGGTTGAGCCGTGTATATTGACCAAAGTTGCACAACACAGCCGGGTTAGACCTCTACCTTTTCATGTAATGCCATGTATTTTACAATTTGCAGGAGACGGTTACCACCATGGCCCTTTAGGGCTTACTCACCGGACAACATAGTGGCCACGTGCTATCTAGGAACAAGAATGGTTTAATGATATAGTGATTCGGTTTTCTTTATTAAGTGGAAAATATAATCTTTAGCACGTTCACATTACTGTCATCATCAGCTACAACCTTTTTAAGTCGTCATGGTTATTATCAAACGCCTATCGAATTAAAAATGACACGTCCGTTCTAGAATTAGTTAAGCGATAAGAGATAAACTTTTAAAAATGGAGTAAGTGGACTCAAAACATGCTTGAACACATTGTCTTTAATTAAAATATTAAAATTTTGGAGCCCTGTGTGGACGTCCAAGTCGCACGTGCTTGTTGATGGCCCCAAACATAAGAGGAATCTAAAAGGCTATTATTTTTTTTAGGTGATATGTCTTGCTGCATGTTAAGTTTATAGCAATAATTACACTAAGTTGTAAATGCACATGGCATATAAATGATTGTAATCAAAGCACGAGATAATCTAAAAGTTATTATTTCTAGATGGGATGGCTCAATGCATATTGAGCTTTTGGTTATAATTATATAGAATATACATGGTAATCATGGAACACCTGTCGAATAAAAAAATATACGTCTGTTGTAGCCAAATCCGTTGAGCAATAGGAGATAAATTTTCAAAAATAGAGTAAGAGTTCCAAAACATGCTGTAACACATTGCATTTAATTAAAATATTGAAATTTGGGGCCTGTGCGGGCGCATGTGCTTGTTGATAACCCTAAGAGGGTCCAAAGCTATTATTTTCTATGTGATATGGTTTAATGCTGTTAAGTTTTATAGTATTAACTACACTAAGTGGGTTGTAAATATACATAGCATATGAATGGTTGTCATCAAGGAGATGATCCAAAAGTTATTATTTATAGATGATATGGCTTAATGTATGTTGAGCTTTTGGTTACAACTATATATAGAATATATAAATAAAGATAAGTCAAATTTACACACCACAGTGGAATTATAATTTGATTCTGGCATCAAAAGCTAATTTTTGTTTGAGTATCCCTAATTTGGAACTGATTCAAGCAGTATACAGTTCGAAATCACTACAGGGATGCAACCACCATGGAATTGAACAGGACAGATTCATCACCACACATGGCTCTATCAAGAATCTGACTCCAGCTCTAGCATATATCATCACCAAATAAAAAAAGTTTTCCATTTCTTCAGGACAGAGTAGGATATCAAGTGTATGTACGTGCAGTGCTCATAAAACACAATTGTGCACCACCAAATAAAAAGCTGAACCGTTAGCATCTTTTAGTTTTTTAGAAAATGGATTAAATTTCAGCCTCTACACCTAAAACAGGTGTACACAGCCAACGAGCGTACCAGAGTAATTAGATTCTGTCCTTTCAAGAAGGTTTCACACCAACACAAAAGCGAGCACATAGACTCATAAATACCCTTGCAAGGATAACAACAACTCAACCCACACAAGCAAAATGCACCAAACATAACTTAAGCCTTCATTCACCCAGCCTTTGAGAAGAAATTCCAAATTCTTGCTTCCAACATCCTGCATCCTTGCTTCACCAAGTCGCCATCTTCCTTCTTAAGCAACATAAACCATTGTCACATCCTATATGTTACCTTGAAGATTACTTGTGAAAAGGAATTAATTTTAGAGCCATTAAAGACTACTTCATTTTTACACGGCCAAACCGCCCAACATAAATCCACTATACCCACTAAGATTAAACATTTGAGCTTAGGTTGTAAACCATGTAGCCAACTACAAAAAGGTTAGCAATGCTATTAGGTGGTTATATTGCAAGGGATAAAAGCATGGTATTCCACAAGAATGTAGCAAATTGACAATCACATAAAGGTGTTGTATAGTTTCAATACAATTACAAAAGCAACACTTAGTGGTACCCTTTCACCTTCTTTTCACCAAATTGTCCATAGTTACCATCATCCCTCTTTGTAAGTACCATAAAAAATCTTAATTTTAAAGAGAATTCTAAATTTCCAAATTATCGATTTTCTTGATACCAAATCACAATACATTAAAGCTTTATACATTGAGTTTACAGAAAAGCTCCTTTTTTTATGAACTTTCCAAATAAAAGTGTCCCCATTATCTGATAGCACCATATTTACCACCTTCACCACTAGGTTGTACCATTGTGCTAGGTTCTTTCCTACCAAAGCCCTTCTAAAGGAGACATTTAAAGGTACCTACCTAACACATCCACCACCCTAGCATTCCTACTCATTATATCATATAACGACGGATAGAGTTTATCAAAAGACAAATGCCTCATCCAACAATCCTCTCAAAATATTACATCATGGTCATCGTGAACCTCAAAAGATCCACATTTTAAGAAGGCACCCTTCATCGTCATGAGCCTTGACCAAAAGTGGGAGTCTCCTAGTTGCTTAGCAACTTGGGTGATCGTCTTTTTGGCCAAGTATTTTCTCCTAAGTAGACTCTGCCTTGTTCCTTCTTCATTAATGAGCTTGTACAACCATTTACTCACTAAATATTTATTTTGTTTCTCAAGATTTTGGATACCCAATCCCTAGCATTCCTTAGGTGTACACAAGACACTTCACTTAACCAATCTATATTTCTTTTTGTGGTCCTAACACTACCAGAAGAATCTCGACTCTAATTTCTTAAGTGTACCTTTAGGTAATTAATAAAAAGACAACATGAACATAGCCAAGCTTTTTAAAATTGAGTTAATTAACACCAACCTTCACCCTACTGAAAGGAACTTACCCTTCTAACTACTAAGTTTCTTCTAGAATCTCTTTTCAATTAAGTGCCAATCCTTATTTATAACTTCCTATAAAGCATAGGGATGCCTAAGTATCTAAGAGGGTACTGGCCTGTTCCACACCCAAAAAGCTCAACATAACTCTTCTCTACTTCCTTTTCATTGCCATAATAGAACAATTCACTCTTATGGAAATTAATCGATAGGCCAGATAATTTCTCAAAGGCACTATCAGTAAAATGGGAACCAAGGGTCCCACCCAAATGATCAGGAGGCGGACAGATGGCACCCATGGGACAATAACATCCTAGGGAATCGTGGCATGCATGCATCTATGCTATGGTGCCGACTACCCCTAGTTGGTGTCCTTAGGATGATGCCCTAGACTGCCCATAGTAAGACACCTGGTGCATGCTCAATAGCCTAAGATGGCTTGCCTGATCTAGCGGATTGAGCTAGCTAGCCACAGGCTAATGACCCGGGCTGCCTTGCTCGGGCTCACAAACACCAGCATGATCAATTGTCTTGGGAAGACGGTTTAGGTAACATAGTCTCAAGCTTGTGCATTCCCCCGGCACATAGGGGCACGAGAGCTTGAGGGCCGTATATATCCAACTACCCTAAGTACCATATTTAATGTGGTAAGTAGGGGCACTTCGCTCGGTGTGGCGTCCATATGCATGTGTTGGTCAGAGCGATAATATGGTTATCTAATTCATTGATGGGTGATATGGGACAAGACATATACCGTTCCCTATGATCGTCTAAGTGACCAAGCTATAGTCAATCTACCCACTATACCCTAGTTTTTATCTATCTACATGGAGAGGCTGGCTGGTAGGCCAGCTGTGATCGATAGTGGCAAGAGGATGGTATGGCGTGGGCGACGAGTGCTAGGGCTTCTATATTGGTTGGACTAACCATACATAACCTTTATTTGCTAGGGTCCATAGGTCCCATCTTTGTACACCCCTTACCTTTCTCGGTACGTGTAGTATCCTCGGAGAATATATAATGTGAAGATTGTAACTAAGAGAGGGAAAGACAAGGAAGAAAAGAAACACTATAGCACACCAAGAACAAGAAATAACACAAGAGTAGGGTATTACATTTCTCAGTGGCCTAAACTTATCTAAAATCTTTTATGTACACTTCGTCGAATTTATTGCGTGCTAGATCGCCCCATAGGCTGAATACTAAGGGGGTTAGCCCGAGCTCCTGCTCTCGACGTACGTTCACTGGTAGGCACTTAGTACCATCTTGAGATTTTTGGCCTCTTCAAGATCATGTTCCATGAAAAGAATTGTATCATCGGTATATTACAAAATTGAAAGTCCATCATTGATTAAGTTAGGTAACACCCCTTAAAATTTACCCTAGTCTTTAGCTCTCTAGATCAATATTGCTAAGACATCAACTACAAGGTTAAACAAGATTGGAGAAAGGGGATCTCCTTGCCTTAGCCCCTTCTTAGTTTGAAAAAAGTTACTGACGTCATAATTCACTTTGACAGCTAAGCTCACTACGCTCACTATGTATTCTATCCATTTGCACCACCTGGGTGAAAGCCCTTTCCTCATTAAAGTTTGTTGCAAAAACTTCCAGTCCACCTTATCATATACCTACAAATTGTCCAGCTAATGGATACAATTGTGCTAGCTAGCTTGCTCATCCCATGCATTTTCTATAGGACATATATACGAATTACTGCCAATGTGCTACTAATTTCTGGTAATTAAGGGCATTCACGGCCATCACAATTATACTGTGCTGCAATGAAGCGGTACGGTTATTTTTAGGCTTCATTATTTTTTTTAAACAAAACTCATGCTTTTATTTATAATCAGCGGTTAGACACAGTATACGAGTGATGATATCCTCTCTCTGAGTGTGAGTTGAACCCACTAAGGTTTGAAAGGGAGGAACGTCAACCTACTAACCTTCCTCTAGAATCTAACTCTATCCCTCCTACATTGTTTCTTAAATAGGCTGACTACCTGTACTAGCTATAAGAACGTCACGCAGGACGACAAAACGACAAGCCTAAAGATAAAAGAACAAAAGACCTTCACCTAGCTCCCATGAAGAGAACTAGAGACCAACCTCCCAAGAAGCTTCAGGGACATATCCTCTGCTCTGACATCAGGAAAGCGAATTGCGTTATTAAGAATCACCCTATGAGAAAATTGAACACTTGCTCCAGTTGTGGAGCAATTATTCGGAGTAATACAATTAGCCAGTATGTGCTCCCAACAGTTAAGAGTAATACAATTATTCGGAGCCAAGAAGGCTTTGATGCCAAGGGCCACCCAAGAAAAGAAGGCACACCCGCTGTGGGAGATCTACAATGCCAAGCGATTGAAGAGTCCACCTTGATCGTTAAAAATTCCTATAGAATGGCTAAGATTGACTACCCATTTCTCCCTGTTAAGAAGCCGCAGATGGTGCCATTAGGACGACCAACTGGAACTGGGGCCAGAAAACCGACATTGGATAATATATGGAATAAAACACCTGGCCCAGTGAGATGCTCAGCAAATATGGAAATCACCTGCTTTGGAGGTGGCCAGAATGGACACTTCATCCGGCTTTGCCCGGTGATAAACACAGCGAAAGGTTTATTGCTGACGCCAGTGGAAAAATCAGCTTACCCACATCTTTGCAATCAACAAATCCCACAACAGAGGGTTGAAAATTGGAAGACCTGGATGGGCAGAAAGCCTAAGAAGAAGAGTACCACATCTGCTATCCCACATACCCTCGCTCTAAAATAGTTGAAATAATGCCACCTTCTAACTGCCAATCTGGAGGACGAGATTCGATTAACGGTAGGTAACATCCTGAAAAATACGAATAATAAGATAAAATTTTAAACATTTAAAAACTTTTTGCATCATGTTGTGTATTTGAGTGCATTATTTGCAAATCAATATACTAAATCCAATAGAACAAGTTAAAATAACCAAATGAGCCAAATAAAGGATTAATTTACCAACCTTGCATATATGGGCAGCAATACAAGTGCAACTACAAATTACATCAATTTACAAATATTAAGTTACCTCAATAAATAATTACAACAACAACTGAGTTGGACAATAAGATTTATTTTGCAGGTAATCAAGAACAGCCTGAGTAATAAGAAATTAAACACGCATTTAATTTTCAATCCTATCCACTTGAAAATGCATTGAATATACAAATTTAGTTTCCCATATATAATATGACCATACCTTTAATTAAATAAAGACAATAAAAGCGGCATGTGGATTTAAGTATAATTTTTTAGAATTATAAAAGCTTTCTCCTAAAAGAGAGCACCTTTTCAATTTAATAAAACTATTTTCTAAACCCTCTCTTTAGGAAAGAATAATTGCAAACCTATAAAATTAATTTCTAAAAGCCTTTATCGTATGAAAAATATTTCTAGAACTATTATCTAAAATATCTTCTTAAGAAAAAATATTTTCAAATACATAAAATTACTTTTAAAATCTTATTGGCCAGAATACTAACCCTAGTAGGTCATACCAACTCAATCAAGCTAGGCCTAGCCTACCAAAACCAACCCCTAATATCACATAGCTTGCAGCCCGCTCAACCAGGCCAACCTAGCTAGGCCAACACAGTAGGCTAGACATGCCTAGCTAGACGGCTAGCTAGTGAGGCCTACCCAACTGACCAGGTGGCCTGATAAGGCATCCAACCTGCCTAGATGGCAAGCCAGTCCTGACCAAGAGCCCATGTCACTCGAGCCAAGCTCGGCTACATCATGCAAGGCTGCTCGCCCAAGGGCCAATCGTCATCGCCATTGTTTTGGTCGCTGCCAGTCAAGCCTCGTCATCCCGTCACTTCCCTTGCTCGCCCTCCAACTAGTCTCGCTCACTTGCAACTACATCCCTGCTCCACACAATCATAAGTTGTGCTGCACCAAGCCGTCTTCTTCCCATTTAGGGCCGTGCCGCCTCCTCCTTTCGTTTATGCGCCACCTATCTCACCTACCCCGTCTTCTCATTGCCTCACTACTTCCATTGTTCACTTAGCCAAGATCCACACCGCTTGTGCCACACCAACCTGAATCGAGCCATCGAACTGTGTCCCCCATGCACCGCTCTGTCGATCTCTTCTATCAAGCCTACCTGCCCCATCAATGCACCATTCTGCCTCACCTCACATGTGCCAATTTGTGGTTGACTCTCACTACTACATCTCATCGTCGGCCTCACGGTGACCCTATGAAGGCCATGGGATGCGGCCAACCAAGCCGCTAGCTCGTCGTCTTGCACAGTAGTCCACCATAGCACACAGGACAACCAATGTAACCACTCCGCACCCACAAATGCCCTCGTACTGCCCTAGCCTCGTACGCATCCCTCACTCACTCTATCAAATTGGTCCCATGCCACATCACATCATAGTAACTTCGTGCACCCGAGCACAGGCCATTGGCAAGCTCTTTGTGTTCTTGTCCTTGCCAACCCTACCAAGCCCCCTATCTCTCCTTGGCTTTCCTTACAAGCCACGAGCACCTCTAAAAGGCCAGCAATTGCTCGAGCTCTCATCCTCCTTTCATGGCACCTCATAGCACCGCCTCCCTCACCACGACCACCGCTTGAGCTGTGCTTCATCTTCATGAACCCCGGGCTCAATTCCTCACTTCCGCCCCCTTTCCTCTCCACCAAGATGCCATGCCATGCTCACATCAATTTGCCGAGCACCTAGTATGCATGCGCACCAACCTTATCTCCTCTCCTTCTCCTATGCCACCGAGGCCTCACACAACACAACACCGACATCAACACCTACCTCGATCGTCTACACAAGAGAAGAAAGGATGAAGTTGTCAATCCAAACAAAGGAATGCTAATCGAACACCTAGTGTGCACCCGGCACGTCCATGACCAGCGCCTCCAGCTTTGTATCTCCTGCTTCGTCTCTACCACCACCACGACTGAGCTTCCTGCTACCTTAAACCAAATCCTAATGAGCCCTTTCACCTCGCTCCTGTCCTCCATCCCTAGTCCCCAAATACCTCACCATCTCGGCTGATTAAGCCATGGTGAACCTCCACTGCTTCATCCCTTCTTCTTCCTAGCTAGCCGACGTTGACACCCCATCTTGGACCACCCTGTTGCCGCCTAGCATATGAAATGGGTTCGTCGTACCCTGCTATTGCCTCCTAGCCCTTCGAGTCTGACAAAAGGCATTCATAGCACTTCAATTGATGGTGACCTGAGCCTCTCCACTACCATGGTCACTTGGCTACGCCCTAGAAGCCCTCTTCCCATGCAATGTCGGCTTCTGTGGGACTTTAGACAATGAGCCAAACCACCTACAACCTTGCCACTGTCGCTTGCCTCTAGCCTCTGTCGTCCAGCCTCAAGCCCAACGCGGCTCGGTGGCTATGCACTATTTGAACAGAAGAGAAAGAATGAAAGGGAAAGAAGAAGAGAAAGAGGAAACAAGAAAGAAATGTGATGGAGAGAGAGTGACATGTGAGCTCGCCCATTAACTTTTCTATTAGTAGCTGATGAGTTAGATTAAGTTCATTAGTTTATTAGCCCCAAAGACTTACATGTAGGCCAAAGGCGACTAATAGGTCATGATGACCAAGTCAACCTTCAAAAACAGCCCTACCTATTATTGACTAAGCCCTTTTCCTATTGAAAAATAATTGTTTCCTAAATATAAAAAGGTGGGATCCCATCTATCAGTGATGCAAGTTTTTCATTTAAGAAAATAATTTATAAAAACAAAAAAAAATCCACACAGTGCAGTCTAAACTTTTAAATAGAATTAAAATATGAACCAACCTTAGAAAATTCATAACTAATTCAAATGAAGTTCAAATTGAGTGAAACTTATCTGTAAAATTTTATAAATTTAAGATCTACAATCTGGTGTAGAAATAAAATATTACACCAAAATATTTTATTCTTAATTTTTAACACAAACCAAAGTGATTAATTAAATCTGACAAGAAAAATTTACCATACTGATGTAATGTTTGGAAAAATAGTACACATAATTTAAAATGCATGCCTATACAACCAATAAATGTACCAGGCCTTAAAAAGACAATCACACCAACAACAAATATGGAATCTGTTGTATAAACTAAAGGTCCATATTATTTCATCAAAATAAAATTAATCTATAAGTAACATTTGGATTAACATCTAAAAAGTTCATCCACATAGAATAACTAAAATAAACTTTGTTGACTGAATAAAATTTTGGCTCATCTTTGTTTAACAAAATACACACATATATACAAAGGTTAATTGATTATAAATTGATCATGGACCCAATATACTGAAACAACAACAGTGGGTTGAAATCCTATAAAATTGATAGATAAAATATACATGATATCTATTTGACCAACCAATTAAATTCTTTCACACAACCTAAGCTAAAAATATAATACATTATGGTCATATAAGTTTGTAAATAACTAGAGACTAGATATGAAAGAATCCTAATATGATCAATCCACATAACTTAAAAAAAATATTAAAAAACGAATTTGACCTAACATAAACCAAGGAATAAAAACATTGTCTTATCTATATAAATTAGTGCTTATAAAATAAAGCCAGGAAATATAAAGGTATCTAATTACCATAACCCCTATAAGTACATACTGAACTAACCAAAAGACAAAAAAAATAGGAAAATTTAAATTATGTACAACCTGTCTATCACCAGCAATTAAAATGCTTATTAGTGATTGTAACCTAGTTCCACCATTAATATGCATAGCCATGTTTAGCTACATAGGCTTCCAATGACCTATGCCTTGCCGACAATAGTAGTCATTGTCACTATCAATGACCACATGGCTAGTCCCTAAAATCAAAGATGGTTGTAGAGACTAACCTTGCACTACCAAGCTAGCGATTGGCGCCGCTTTGGATGTTTGGTCACTAAGCCACCCTAACCCCCCTCTCAAGCAAGTTGACCACTAGAAAACCCTAGCTTTGGATGTTTGGTCACTAAGTCAACTATTGACAATGCTTAGCCATGCTTAATAGAAGATCTCATATTTCATGATGAGGATGTATGAAAGATAATCATCTGAGTAATGGTGATTATCAAGAAAAGAAGTGGGTGGAGACATGTAATGTCACTCCACGTCTCATGTGATAATTGTTTTACGAAAACCCATAATTAATAAAAAAAACTAATTTAGATTGGGGTGACTAGATAGAATTTGGGTGGTGTGCGGCAATAGTTAGTGCTGACCTGGTTAGTTAAGGACCAAGTTAAGAAATTATGCAGAAAATAAACTGAGTATAACCACATATTCTAGAATAGGTATAGACATGGTGGATTAAGGCCACTATGTGGGGTGGTACCAACAAACGCAATGGTTCTGAACTTGATGAAAATGAAAACCTAAAACTAAAATAACTTTGTTATCCTTTCTTGCCTTTGAAAATCTCAGGAACCTAGGACTCCCCTCACTGCTAGTGTGGGATGCCAGGTAGTGTATAGGAGTGCATAGTCCATGGGGTAGGTACCACTTTCTACAAACAACCTAAAAAATCATGTCATTATAGGTCTCATATGTTGGGCAAGGTGTAAAGTATAGGTAAGGTGTACATCTACTGCAGTGTAAGTAAACTAATCTATTTAAATAGCCGTGCTCATGATTAACAGAGCTCTGAGACTTGTACTACTCTTGACTAGTCTCACAATTTTTTAAAACTAATATAAGACTTGGTAGCAATGGTGGAAATGTTAGACATATGTGAATGTTACTAGTGGGGCGGGTATGTTGGAATGGTTGAGAGCGTTAAATTGGTCTTGAGGGTACGCCGACTTAAGAAAAACTTGGGGAAAGGTGGACCTGACCCTTAGTGTATGATTAAGTAAGTGAATATAACTTTTTTTAGTTAAAATGGCTAGCTCATAGAAGTTGTGAAAACAATTGCGAAAACTTTTTTTGTGCAAATTAAGTCAAGCTATCCTTGAAACCCGTGAGCATTTAAGTATTTTGTGTCGTGGCTTGCTAAGTACTTTTGTACTTATGGTTGCTCAATTTATCTTTTTAGCAAAAGCATAGTAAGGCTGAAAAGAAGACCTTGTTAGCCTTTTAGCATGCCGCAGGAAGATCAAAGAGTTGGTCCATCTTAGTTCATGGCCCAGTCGACTGCTTGTGGGCACTTCATTTGGGTCCTGCTATTACTTTGGTTTTTGCTGCTATTTTTCTCTTATATCTTTTAGCTAGTTAAGCGTATTCGAGGTATATATACTTTGTTAATCCTCATTAAATCTAATATGTTGTGCTACAACTATGTATGTGTATACCAACTACTCATACATGGATTGATAAAGGAAAGTACATTAGGTTTTCAGTTTCCAAAACTAGGGCCAACAAAAGTTTATGAACTCTACTTCAATATCTTTGGAATCTATAGAATAAGTCACATAACTTGGGTCTTGTGTCTTGTAATTGAGTTTTGTTTAGTCTGTCCATCCTATAGAAGTTCTTTGATCTCGTCATCATAGTTAGAGTTTGAATTTTGTTTAAATTATTATGTCATGTGCTTCATACTAATATGTAATTTAGATTGTGTTTTATTTGTTACCATAAATTTATTCGATCATTTACAAGAGCATTAAACTTCATGATGAGATCAATTACGTGAGTGTGGTTGATAATGATGAGATGTGTGGTTGTAACAGTTGCGAGGTGGCAATTGGCTAATTGGAAGTCTCAAAACGTGAACATCCACATGTCTACCCAATCGAACCTATGAGAACAGTGAACACCTAATTTTGCATGTGTCTGCTATTTCATTTGCTATCTTTCGAATCCATTTGATGTTCAAAGCTTGCCCCTGCAAAACCATGTTGAACTTTGGAGAGAAGTTGTAGCAAGCTCCAGTGACCTGGAGCTCTGTCAAAGTCATTTTGCTTGAAGACTATGACCAAGATGGCATTGTCTGAGTGGTAAATTGCATCTCAATTTCGGAAGCAATCATTTGTTCCAAACTACTGCCACCCGTAGGCAAACCCTCCTACCTAAGTTTTTTTACTCCCTCCAATTCATAATACTACTTGGCAATTTTGATTTTGCCCTTATTTTAGTTTGACCACTTTTATTTTATGAATAAAAAGTATTAAAAATTATATTATATTGTTAAACATTGATACCTGATAAATATAAACATATAAATCATATTCCTCATAATCAAATGATTTAAAAGATAAAAGATATTAGTGATGAAACTAGAGCAAGTGACAGTTAAAATTGCTAAATGCATATGAAATGGAGGGAGTAAAAGAATTGTGGACACCTTTACTAAACAAAAATGTAAAATTTAACCACACAGATTCTTCATCACAAATCATGGAAGCTGAATAATGAATCCAAAGGGGATAAAATCACACCACCGTTCACTAAGCTATTCCCTCTATCCCATAATATAAAAGATTATGTCTTTTTTATAAAAACTAAGAAAATGGTAAACAAATCTTATTAGATAAACGACAGTAATTGAGAAAATAAAATAATATAAAAGTTAATAGATGATAAATAAATTGGTATGAAAGGTGATAGATGAAGAATAAAATAGTGTAAAAGTTCATAGATAGAGAATAAAGTATTATCTCGAAATCACAAAATAAATTTGAAGAACAAAATCCATTGGATTATATAACGGAGGGAGTAGTACACAACGCAATTGAGCAGTCCCGTGCTAGCTGGCTGCCTGGTGAAGGAGCAAAGGTTAGCTCGCGTCGTTTTTCGCTTGGGCAGGGCGGGCGCATGGGAGGCAGGCAAGGCTGCACAATCGAATGGATGGATTAAGAGGCAACTTAGTACAATACATGGCGTGACAAATATATATAGAGAGAGATCTGTAGATCAGAGGCTGATTACGGACAGGTTATCCATGAAGCCCGGTGGGTCTTTCTTGGGTGCGTTGTTGGGCTTGCTGCCGCCGCCGGCCGCCGCGTTATCTTTGCCGGCCGCCGCCGAGGCAGGGGGACCCTGGTAGTATCCTGCATAATCATGGCAAGGCATACGCATTTAGAGAACGAAATGGATCTATCAGTCAAAAACATTAGTACTGTTGCTTGCGTCGTCTCTTCCTTAATTTCTCTGTTCCTCGTTTCCTTTGAGAACAGACCAATTTTGAAGTATTGATTTCACGGGAACCTGTTCACTCCTTATATGCTTGGGAACAATTTCCAGTACTCGAAAGCAATTGAACTGATGCACTAACACCTTTAATTAGATTATAAATAAAGAGATGAGCAGACAGATCTAGTACGTACCTTGAGCGGGGTTAGGGTAGGCGCTCTGGTCGCTCATATCTTCCCTTTTGGGAGGATGTGCTACCTCTTGCTCTGCCTTTCTTCTGAGCTGAACTGCCACGCTAATGTGATGATCAGGTCGTTGGAGATAAGCTTTACATATTAAGTCCTCTGCTGAGTAGTTGTTTAGGAGTACCCCTCCAATTCTATTTTTTTATGTCGTTTTGAATAAGATCAAACTTTAAACTTTTCACTATTAGTAACTTTTAAAATAATTAGTTTAAAGTTGGTAGTACAAATAAGTCAAAAAAATACTTAATAAAAATTATATATATTATAATAGAAAATTATAGTTAATTATAGGTTTGGAAGACCGTGTCATTATAAAAACGATATGAATTATTAAATTGAAGAGGAGTAACTATCTAGCTGGCAAAGGACAGGCAAGCAAGACCAATTAATTTATATTGACTAACTAGCAAGAGCGGAGACTGGTCTAATTTATCAACGGCCCTAATTAATTTCCACTTTGCAGTACGTAACCACTTCATCATTGTGGGTAAAAAGAATTAATTATCCTTGCAATGAACACTTTCAATCTCAGGTAAATGCCGAGGTCTCTACCCACCTCTCTGTCGTTTAGGACGCTGTGTTTCACAATCTCTCCTATAATTTCTTTTTTTTTTCATAATTTGGACATCTATATATGTATATATGTAAAGGTTTCTTGATCAGTCGCACAAATGTTTCGTAGCTAAAATTTTTACTTACAGTTCTTGTAGAACATATTTCAGGATTTCGCCTTTGATTACACAAAATGACGTTTATATATATTTTTACTGATTTTTTCCATGTGAACTCAAAAGCTGCAGAGAGCCGGGTCAATGTCAACGGCCTACATGGCATATGAGAAATTCAGTAGGTACCGGGCCAGGATGATCCAGCTCAAGTCATTAAGATAACCCCCAGTGGCTCAAATCCCGTGAAGCCTTCATTAGAAAAGATTTTATTATAATTATAAGGTAAATTCTATTATATGTGTCGCGCCACCTAATCAGTGCATATGTAGATCATACATGCATATCATGTACCACTATTATGTAGAATTTTACTTACCAAGTCTTTCTCAAGAATGCTTGAGCCACATTCGGAGGACTCTGAATAGCATTAAGTATGTTGTAACTTAACCATATGAGGAAATACGTATATATAGTTTTACATATACAACATTGATACGATGTACTTCAAGAACGAATTTTATTGTAAAAATGAATGGTAGAAGAGGTAGAAAAGATTGAAGCAGCAGAGGTGCTAGAGATATATTGGCAGCTCTGCTCACTTCGAACGTAATCTACAACACAAAGACGCAGTCTATTGGATTTGATTGATTAAGGCAATTCCTGCAAAAGGAATATAAGGAATGTAGGAGGTCATAAAAGATAGAGAAACTTTGGTCTATCAAAATTAAATCTCCATATTATTCTATAAGTAATCCACCATGAGGTAGATAAAAATTAGAAGTTCCATATTATACTATCAAAATATATGTGGAACATTGTAAAAAAATGGAAGCATTATATTTTCTTTTGTATTTTTATTAGATGTTTAATTGTTTTTCCTTGTTTCACACTTCTCCACATGGCCGTCATAAACTGACTTGAATGCATCTTATTACAACTTGGTAAAGAATTTCGTTCTGAGCTGAGGAAAGATCACAACAGCTGCTAATTCTGTTTAATATATAAAGTCTGAAAATTTTCACTGCAATTATAAAGCTACATTAAAAAGACTGTTGTCTATCAAAAAGAAAAGGTTCACGATAGTTTCCACATTACGTACATTTCTTGAGTATTTCAAAGTGTTTACCTTCCAGGCCTGAGTGCCTGACCCTTCAATCTTGTTTCCTCGAGGAAAATCTGAATGATCTACATATCAGATGAAAGATGTTAAAAGAGAAAAGTAAGCCAAGTACATCGTCTATGCAAGTGAGAAAAAGCAATAACCGCTGCATCAGGGCCTATCAGTTTGGAGACAATTTCATCGGCGATGTAATGGCAGAACACGTCGATTATGCAAGTGAGAGAAATAGTTCATCCTGTCTGCATAAGTCATCTGGCTTGGTCTTGTCTGCATAAGTAATCTGGCTTTATCTTGGTAAAGAGAAAACTACACTGGAGCTCGTTAGCTAGTCCAACTCAACAGGAACATGAATTTTGTTTGAGAAAATGTTGGCGGCAAAACCCGCCTAGGCACACTTAACACTACATGGAATCAGCCCTTCAGTGACAAAATCTAATGATGAAACCTTCTTTGCTCACTAATAGATGGTTTTCTAGTGGCAAACTGTCTTCTTGTCGTTGTTTTTCAAACAAAATTCATGTTCAACTAGCAGCAGCACCTGGAGATGGGCCACTGCAAGAGGTAGATACTGCTAAACGATCACCCAGGAGAGATTTCATTGGGGTAAACGCTTACTGATTTATCCTAGACTCGACAGGCTAGCTAGGATATCCCCAAATACCATAGAGATGAGAGGCAATGAAATTTAAGGGTTGAAAAGCTATAGAGCAAGAGATAGGTAGATAAAAAGATAGAAGTATATAGATTTTGTTGATTGATTGGTAATAGAAGGGATAATCTTATGTTTACAAGGCTTTCTAGAACTCAAGAAATCTTGGTCTCTAAACAAAGAAATACAAAACAAGTTAAATTAGACTCCGGTCTGAACTCTGCCGATCGGACCGGCCATATATAGAAAGTCACGTTCAGAGGGGGTTAAAAAGTGAAATTACGTACAACTAGCCCATGAATAGAAAACTGCTGTAGGAAGTTATATTAACATGATAAAAATTATATTTGTTACTTAAGTGCAATTGACATGTAACTGGAGTGTAATTTTAGTTAAATTATGATGTAACTACATAAAAATTGATTAAAAAATTCAGAAAAACAATAACATAATTAAGGTTGTTTTCATCAAATACAAAAGCTTCATTTCTAGGGGCATTTAGATTATAAACAAATTATACATTCCTAGACTACAATCATATAGCATATTTGCTCTTAGAAATCAGGCTGCCAAATTTAATGGCTACCTCGTTATAATGGGTTATCTTACCTCATAGTACTTCTATGTGCTAAATAAAAGGACTACGCTAACAACATAATGAGATCACCCTATTGTCTTTTGATTCCACCCTAAGATAAAAAAATTTCAGTGTTTTGAAGAAAAAAGAACCAATTTGTTGTCCTAGTTGGAACAAGAATACTGCTAGCAAGACTAAAATTACATGTAAAAACAATTGAATTTACATATGTAAGTACAGTGAAAATGAATTGTAATTAGAGTGTACAACTACTAATTGTGATGTAAGTAAAGTTAAACCGAAACATATCAGAAATTTTAGAAACATAACTAATACTAGCTACAAAAACCTTAATATCAACTCTGCAACCACTATCAGTAGCAAAGCTAACATCATCATAAAAAAAATCTAGTAGTAAGCCTGCTGCATAATCAACTTTGCTATGACACATGCATGAGCTGAAACACTGATGTAGCTTGAGAAACTATGAAAACATTATCAATAAAAAATGCTAAGTATCTACATGCATAATACTCTTTATAACATTACAGCCACTTATTTCTTTTAATAATGATGTAAAATGTTTAGGGTCTATATTAGGAACAAACAAATAAACAAATGCACAACTCAGATTGTCCACTGACTACAAAAACTACACAACAAACATTCAATGTCTCAGAATATAAATACAGTAAAAAAAATATAAAACTCATATTTAGAGGGCACTAAAAAAGTGAAATTAAATATAGAGTACCTATCATGCTTAGAGAATCTTAGTTGCAACCAGCTCTTTTATATGAAACTATTATAGGAAGTTACATTATAAAATAAATAAAATTATATTTGTAACTTTAGTGCAATTGACATGTAACTAGAGTGTAATTTCAATTAAATTATAATGTAACTACATAAAATTGACTATAACTTCACAAGCATTGAATGAAATTATTGCAGAAATTTTAGAAACTTACCAATACAATGAAAACAGCTGATAAATGCTAAAAATAGAAACTTACCAATACAATGAAAACAGCCGATAAATGCTAAAAATCTGTTATAAATGCAGGAAAACAGACGATAAATGCTAAAAATCTGTTATAAATGCAGAAATTCGAATAATGTTGTATGTAGAAAGAAGCAGCAAACCATCATAAAAAGGTAAAAATTCAAACCAATAGTTGAGAAACTGTACAAAGAAAATCTAGAGTTACATTTACATGGAAAAGTTACATTTATAACTACAGTAAAAGTACAATATAACTAAATATGTAGCTATATTGAAACAATAATACAATTTTTATTGGTTTGTACATAGGCCTTTCTACTGTGTGTTGAAAGAAGGGACACCTCATGGGGATGAGGGAAGGCGATGTTAAAAGACGAAGTTTCTAGAAAGCATTGTTAAGGATTTCTTGGCGCACATAACGTGTAGTGTGATTTTTGCGTATGTCCATTAAAAGAATGATATATCTTGTAGATAAATCTGTACAACCTATGTTCGTGTTGTTGGTTATGGACATGCTCAATTATTTCACATAAGAGGTAGATTTATGAAAGTTTTACTTTTTAGAAAGAGTTGTGTGCAAGAATATGGGTGGTGGTCCTATGTAGACATAGACCCTTTTGTGGTCTAGTGTGGATAGAGATCTTTTTATGGTTGGTTTGTTGGTTAAAACTAGCAAGTTTGCAATGTTTGTTTAAATTCAATTTAAATCTAATTATTTGTATTGAGATTTATAAATACCTCTTATGCAAACTAACTCTAACCTTACTTTGTTAGCCTTGTATCATATATTGCATTTTTTCCCATACAATTGCTAAGTACCTTATGTACTCACACTAGTGCTGTGTCGTCAATTGCAAAGGAAGCTTATCTCCTATTCCCAGAGAAGTTCACTACTAGAGGTTTTGAATAGACTCATGTGCCCCCAATTGATTGGCTATGGCATGTTGTTGGTGATGTGTGTTTTTATTTTCACTGCTTATCTCTATCATAAATTTAATTCGGTCTTATCAATAAAGAAGTAATCATAAAACTTTTGTTGTGACTAAGACCAATAATAAATAGAATTTGGTGCAAATAAAACAGTCCAACTAAATACAGCACCAGATATAGAAATGGAAAAAGCCTAAGTTTCATAATACTACTAGCACTTGTTTCCCCACATTACATAGTAAATTAGATGATATGCTCTAGTACATTGGCCATCTTCTCCACCTTAAGGATATGGAATATTATCATAATTATTAAGATAGGGTTTCTGACATTTCCTCTTCTTAACCCTAATGTCTATCTTCGGCAATATCATCTTTAAGTCTTTTGGGTTTTGGATATCGACTGTTGATGACAGCATTCGGTAATATTCAATGGTGAGCCGAATCCTAGAGTGGATTAATAGGAGGATTAGGCCCAATAGAAGCATAAGGTGTTAAAGCATGTTATATATTATAGTTGCAAGCCATATGATAATTAGTAACTGCCGATGTCGAGGCCGATCCAAAAAAAATCATTGGCTATAGTATAACCAGCGGTGCCATGTCGGTCTGACCAACATGTTGCGCTGGTCTAATCGACGTATGGTGCTATAATTGTGAATCTACTACATGATGTTTTATTGATATTTTTCATTGGCTAATCTATGTTTGGTACATAAAAATTCAATTGAATACCATGCATGAGATCACTATTATATGACATAGAAGCACCACCAGTAATCTGCTACTTAGCCGATTCTCTAGTTTAAGCATGTCGTTTTTTCAAAGGTAGTAGTAAAGAATTTAAACCAATTATTTATGCAAGCAATCATAGCACCATCTACTATTTGAGAAAATTATATGTAGTAATATGGGAATTTCTAGAATTGTTCATTACATTTTCTTTGTCGATGACAAGCAACGTGAAATCTATTGCATGATGATGCCTTGCCTCATCTTTCAGTAACAAGAAGCCATCTTTCACCATAGATCTTCAACATGAGCTTCAAATGCCTAACGATCAGCTTTTAGCAACTCTCCATAGTTCACTGCCATGATATTTTCTCAATCAATCTTAGTGCGAGAGCCCATGTTGAAGGAGTAGGGTTTTGGCTATAGCAACCGAAATCGTTCCCTAGCGAAGTCACCAAAGAGTGTGTTGGCGGTGAAACATGCTAAGGTACACTTGAGCACATTGTGTGCAACACGTAGTGGCACCCGGAGACGTGCAGCCCCAAAAGGGGTAGATGTCGCTGAACGATCACCTAGAAGGGTTGGAGGGATTTCGTCGGGGTGAATGCATGCCAATTTGTCTCAGGAGTTTTCATCAACAGATTGGGCTCAAACAGGTTCGAGATGAGTGGGATATCATCGATGTCATTTTTGGCAAAGGACTCGTGAGTTTCTCTTGACACCTCAAAGGAATAGCTTGGATCACAAAATGATTCCTTGACATTCTGATCCATGGCCCGATAAGGTGGCATCTCAGAGAAGAGGGTTTCCACGGTGTAGATGTGTTCAGGACGATGTGGTTCTGGTTTATGCTCAAGATAAGACGATTCTGGCTCAGGTTTAAGGGAAGCGTTGTTGACAATGTGACTCAAGATCTCCTTGCCTTCAGTCACTGTCTTGAAAAAGAACGAACCTCCTAAAGTGTTGCATCAACATCGGATCAGGACCAGAGGAATTCAGACCAAGAAAATGTTCCTAGGCGGTTGCTAGAGATTCTCCGTCCATTTGCTAGAAGCAGAAAATCTCTTTTCGAAGGTTTATGATTTTATAGACCAGGAAATAGGTGAAGTAGAATTCCTTACTTAATTCCTCCCAATCTCCCATGGCCTCACCGTCATAAACAAGTACATTTTCTTTGCTATCCTGAGAGAGAGAGAAGGGCAATACCTTCCATTTTAGCACTTCTCGAGGTAATCCGTGAATGTGCAGGGTCGAGCAAATCGCTTCAAAATTCCGTAATGTTCAGATCGGTTTTCCTCTGTTCCACCAGTGAATAATGATTTCCGGACCAAGGATAATAGTTCTGGACGTAGCTCATAGTTTTCAGCATGAATTTCTGCCGCTGATTGAGGTGGCTCCAAAAAGATCGCTCTTCGGAGCCGAGAAATCATCGATTCGAATGAAATCCATTTGGAGAGATGAGAATTTGATGAAAACAGGAGAATTTTTTTAAAAAAACGAAACATGATTTTTTTTTAAAAAGGAGAGAACTTTTTTAAAAAATAATATACGAGAATTTTTTAAAAAGGGAAGATGAGACTTTTTTTAAAGGAATAGAAAAGAATATTTTTGAAAAGGTAAGATTTTTTTTAATCGGGTTCGGTCAAGAACCAGCCACTGTTCCCCAGCAATGGCACTATAAAAGCTTGTTGATGTTCGTTAAGCCATTGGAAATTAATCCGCTAGCGCATAGATAATGCTATAACTTTTCATGTCGGAGTATTCCTGGTATTTAATCATGGGAACAAGAAATGATCCAAGCAACCTAGCCGATTCGAGAAAATAGGAAATATATATTTCACTCATAAAATTAGAGAAGAGCAAGATAAGAGGCTCCAATAGCCTGCGATCCGAGATGGTCATTGTCTCATAAATAATTCACACGGCAATACTAATTTATTGTTATCTTAGTTGAGCATGGTTTGGATCCATTCCGAAGAATGGCTTGCGCTATAGGGTCGCCTGCTCCTTAACTCAGATATAGCTGATTTTGCGGCAGCTGTAACCTACATGCAGTCTCCTCACATGTAGGTCAGCAATGAAATTAACTAGTAGTAAACCATATTTATATATATTAACATATTGAATTGGCGAGGTTTTACCCTGTAGATAGGTCTGTGCTCCTCCATTTAGCAAGCTGAAAAATTGCCCCTCCATTTAGCAAGATGAAAAATTGACTGAACTCTAACAAATAATTTTAACTCATTATGAATTAGCCTACAAAGCACAACAAAAAAATACACATTTAGCTAATTATTGTCTATATACAATTAGCTAAATCGTCGTATGTACTGACACACAAAAATAGCTCAAAGGATTAGCTACTAGAATATTCCTTAAAAATCTCCTCCTCTATTGATAAGATTTCTTCCATATAGCTCTCCTCGTCTAGATTGACCCACATCGACTCACCTTCCTTACACCTGCTTAAAGGTCCTCATAGCCTACATTCCCTAGGCTTAGCAAAGCTGATTCCTCGTGATCTGGTACTTCTCCCCTATTCTTCTTTAGACTCAGGAGCACCGACTCCCTACCACCTGGCCTCCCTATAGCCTACTGCTCCTCCTCTATTCTTCTCTAGCCTTAGGAGCACCGACTCCCTATCACCTAGCCTCCCCACAGCCTCTTTCTCCTGCTGTGGCTACATGCTCTCCACCGTCTTACCTACCGCTACCTACTCCATACCACTTGGTCGAGTGACCTACTCACTATCGATGTCATCTCCCCATAGTCTCCTCTCTATCCATGGTTGTGCGCTCCCCGCCGCTTAGCCTATTGTCGCCTACTCCGCTACCTAGCTGGTGGTCTATTTGCCATCGCCTAATCCCCATTGTCGCAATAGCCTTGTCTCTACCATTGTAATCGTTTGCTCACATGCTGCCTGGCAGCCCTAGGGTTTGGAGATGGGGACAACAATTGGGTTGCTATTCTATGTCTACCTTACTTCTTTCTTATATCAACAGGGTAAAAAAATCATTCAATATTTTTTAAAATCATTATTTTTTCTATTTCTATAACTTAACAAATCTGATCCACTAACTTCCATAAAAACAAAAAACAGGGATAAAAATGAAAATTAAAAAGCATGAGTAAAATTAATTTTATACATTAAAGTAGGAGCAAGAATAAAATTTCGCACAACTAAATGAGACAACCTCGAGCTATGAGTTAAAAGCTCACGAGTCTGCCGAGCTCATACTCGAACAAGTTGGCAAGGTGCTCAGAGTTAATTGGTGCTACAAGGGTGGTCTTTGGTTGATTAGTTCAGTAGCGTTAACGCAAACATTAACGTTATTAGCTGCGGCGGGAATGCAATCCGATTGAGCCGATTACTGGCTTTGTTTGGCTTCACTACTAATTAGTTGCGGTGGAAATGTAAGTTCTTGAATTCTTTTTACGACTTACGCACTTGGTTTGGAAGAACTTCTCGCTGGCCTTCGGATTGCCTAGCGAGCCCTCAAGAACGATGCCATCCTTTAAGATCTAGACGAGATCAGGTTATTTTTCCTCTCCTTGGTTGAAGGTGGTGAGCGCCTCGCTAGCCTTATCGAGGTGGCCAAGCTTCGAGTAGCGGTCATAGCGTGCATGACACTAAGAAAACAACATCAATGACACACACAATGTTAGAAGAGATAGAGTGGCGCCGGCGACATGCACAAGAGATGAAGCTGTGGCAGAAGAGGCATAAGGTTCTCGATCTAAAGGTGCTAGGTCACGCACAAAGCTCCATATCTACTCGATATTGTTAAACGATAGCACTCGGATTAGAGCAGTAACGATTTTCAACAAAACTGATATCTAACTCTAGTGTATCTGATTACAGGCTGGCTGATGCAAACAGATGTAATGAGCTCGATTAACGATGCTAATGGATACGAGGTAAAATTAGCCCAATCAAACAGCCGCTAGATATTTGCTGCAATCAGAGCAGCTTGTGTTCCAATTTCCCATGGCAAATCAAAGGCCAACTTACCATCATCTCTGGCTCCAAATCCAAAGGCTCAACAAGTAGGGTGACCATATATCCTCCACAACTCAAACATGGTCAACACTCTCGAAAAGTCTATAAAGCGAATGTTTATGTGTAAGCCCTATATAAACAATTATGGTTTATTTTTTTAAAAGTTTATGCACGTAAAGTTTATAAAACAAAATCTGTATATATATTCGATTCCGATTCAAACTCGTATTTGATTTTCGCTTTTGAATCCAAATGTTTATATACCTATATTAAAAGTTTGTGGGCAAAGTTTATATACGTAAAGCTTGCAAATATAAAATTTTTAAGTATAGAGGTTATATGTTATATTTGGATTTGGATTCGAATTCAGATATTTTTATATAAGGTGCTTTTACATATATTAAAAAATTTTATGTATAATTTTTTTTCTTATGCATAAACTTACATGAAAAGATAATCATGTGGCTGCAAAAAGAAAAAGGAAAAGCAAGATATTGGCCCGCTTGACCCGTCGCCGCTGATATTCCTCCTGCCTGCCCTTCGACCACCAACGATTGAGGGGTTCCCTACTCTACCCTCGTCGTACTGTTCCGTGGGCCCGCCCAGTTTCACGGGAAACGTCGGTGGGCCCAGCCCAAGGTGCAGTTCTCTCTCATCGCGCCGATCCTTTTCCTCTCGTCCCGTCTCATCTCCACCGCCCAAACGCCGACTTCCGCATCCACTTTGCCCAACGACACCGGCCTACGCTCGCCGCCGGCGACCGGCCGGAATATCCGATCGACCCGCACCGGCACCGCAGAGGCCCAAGCCCAGGAGATACCACCAGCGCCGTCGTCTTTCCGCCGCTGCCGTTCGTTTCCCTCCTCGCCGGTCCCTCTCCGCCTCCAGGGCCAGGCCGCCTCCTCCCACCTAAGCGAGCGCCCGCCGGCCACCACCTCGGCTCGAATCGAAGGTATCGTTTTCCTCTCCTAGGTATTCCTGCTGCTCCTCTACCGTCGGCGCTGCTGAGCCCGGGGTAGGATAGGGATTCTTGTGGTGGCGACGAACGAACCCTAACGTTCCTCAATTGAAAATTTTCGAGGGAAGTGTTCTTGTTTTATTTGCTAGTCCAAATCTCTCTGTAAGCAATCCATGCTTGGTGGAACACCAGTAGGCAGTAGAGGGTTGTTTCCAAGAATTTTTTTGGGTTCAACCTACCCTATCTGATCCGCTCCTAGTCCTCCAGTGCGCTTGCTTGCTTCGATTGTTGGTTGTATAATCTGCTCGATGTTAGTGCTTCCATTCCTAAGAAATTGGTTGCCAAAATCCAAATAAGATTATTTGATTGATCTACGTCTACCATGAGAAACACAAGAGCGCCCGCACCACGGTATCTCTGGGATTCATCTCGTGAGAAAATCCGTGACTAATTTTACCCAAATTTGGGCATGGACTGCATCTTGGCGAAAATCTGGCTTGGTTATTTCACTAGAAGGTTAGGGCATGTGGTTTTGTTCTTCTTGATAGTTTATTGTGTGCCTGCATGTTATCTGAGGTAATCAGCTATATGTGAATGATTTCCTTTTGATCCTTGATGAGGGTATTATCCTTTTATGGTGTTGATTTTGCCCTGCTGAGCTTATTTCTGCTATACATGGGCTAGATAGAGGTGTTGGGGTGTAGAGCTCTCCTGGCTGTCTCACAATGTGCTGCTGGGAAGTTAATGTAAGCATCTTCTTTTGCTGTGTTTGCCAGCTGTGTTCAAGAACATATTGAACATTTGTATCGTACTTGTGACAAATACTCTTTGATACTATCATATGAAGTTCTTTTCCTTCTCGCTGGCTAATTCTTTTTTGAAGTTAGTGCAAATATCAGCTAACCCAATATACTATTTAGCTTATTACTGAAAGCTCACTTTCCTTTGTTAAACAATTGACAACATTAGTCAAATGAGCACGTTTGCTAATTCTTTCGGAAAATTAACCAAGAACAAAATCGTTCGCATAATGTACTTGATCTGCTTTTCTAAAAAATGTGCATTGCAGCATTGTTCCTAAATTCGTACGCACAGCTTTTCACTGTTCATGGCATTTCTATTAGCTTTTGTACCTTGCATTTTGTTTATTTGTCACTACTCACTACTACTGGACCATTAGTAGTGCATGATGTTTATGCCGCATCCCTTTTCAATCCTTTGTTCTGTTTTGCCTAGTCAGATGGCATTAGTTATTGCCAACATGGGTGCATGATGATGTTATGGTTCTTTCCTGAAAATCTTGATAGCAATAGTCCCACATGACAGCCATGTCTGACTTCAGTACTGGGTTGTATCATGCCCTCAAGTGAGCACTGTGCAGCCCAAAGAAGATGTATTCCCTCACATATTTCTTTTTCTATAAGAGAAAATGAGCAATCCATATCATGTGTCATGACAAGATGTCATCTGTGCCCAGTGGGAGTAAGAAAGCTGAGTGCCTGCAGGCATCTTTAGGATGCAGATGCTACTATGTTAAGACACTTGCACTTAGGTGTAGCCATCAAATCAGCGCTCTTAATATACCTTCAGCTTTGCGTCTTTCTTAGAAGCAGGAAATAATATCTGAATTTTGGCATCTAAGGCTTGATTTCTTGAATATCTTCTTGCAAGAGAAATCCCTAAATTTGATAGGATATTAGGATGAATCATTTGCTTGGGCCCCTTACAGGAACAGCTAGGAGAAAACCGTAAGAACAACTCAAATATGCTATTGGCTACTCTGCACATACCGAAATTGATGTCATTCTAGGATTCCGTGCTGTAATGTAGGCATGCATAGAAAAACAAACTATATGCTCTCCTTCAATGGTTGCTTATTCCTCTTGGATATTATACTAAATTAATTTGATCTTAGCTATGGATAATGAATTAGGCATATAGGAGAAACAACATGGACTTATCTTGAAATTGTAGAATGACATGTATTCAGGAATAAAATTTGAAAGCTAGATTGGCATGTATAAGGAGCAGGAGATTACTCTCTCTATATCTATTAACATGTGAATTGAAGGCATCATATGCTTGCACAGTTTTTGTTAAGCATTTGCACACTAAAATCTCTCAACATGGCATTTTCCTGAATCTATATCTTCCTTCTGCTATTGTAGATAACATTATGTCTTTTGAAGATAAAGCAATGGCTAGTCGTGTCACTTCACCTTCACCAAAATCTATGGCTTCAGAATCAAACCCAAGCATGATGTTAGCTATCACTTCGAATATGGAGCATTCTCAAGCTAATAGCCAGTCAATTTCAGTCCTTGGTCCAGTGGCTATCTTTTGGGATATTGAGAATTGTCCTGTTCCAAGTGATATACGGCCAGAAGATGTTGCTGGAAATGTCCGGATGGCATTAAGGCTGCATCCTGTTGTTAAGGGTGCTGTGACAATGATCTCTGCATACGGTGATTTCAATGCCTTCCCAAGAAGACTCAGAGAGGGATGTCAAAGAACTGGAGTCAAGCTTGTTGATGTTCCAAATGGACGGAAAGATGCTGCTGATAAGGCCATACTGGTTGATATGTTTCTATTTGCATTGGACAATCGTCCACCGTCATCCATTATGCTTATATCTGGTGACGTGGACTTTGCCCCTGCATTGCATATACTTGGTCAGCGTGGATACACCATTGTCCTTGCCATTCCATCCTCAGTTACTGTATCTTCGGCATTGAGCAGTGCTGGGAGTTTTGTCTGGGACTGGCCTAGTCTTGCTCGCGGTGAAGGTATTGTGGTTCCTAGATCCTTAGGGCGCCGCTTTGCTGATCCTGCAGGATATCTCCATGGTGGGAATTTGGGGTCATTCCCTGACATGCAGAATGAAGAGGAGGCCATTGTCTACACGGGAACTTTGAGGAATGAATGCAGTGGCAGAACTACCAGCAACCAGATGTATTGCTACAACTCTTCTCAAACCACTAGAGAACCATGCAAAGCTTTCTATACTGTTACGGACGGGAACTGTGGCACATCGTCAAGGTCAAATAATTTAGCATGTGGTTTGAATGAAAGTCCAGACATAGACCAAGGTTTGTCAGATGAACGGTCATGGTGGGTTCGTCCTGGTGATCTTCAAGGCTTGAAGGGCCAATTGATACGCTTGTTTGAGTTATCAGGTGGATCTGTTCCACTTGTCCGTGTCCCTTCAGAGTATCTAAAACTCTTTGGAAGGCACCTCTATGTATCAGAATATGGAGCTGTTAAACTTATTCATCTCTTCAAAAAGCTTGCTGACTCTTTTGTGGTCATAGGGAAGGGTCATAGAAAGGTGATTTGCCTTCGCAATTCTGGTGATAGGAACCTGAAGAAATATCCAAGCACACTAATCATTTTGAAAAAGGAAAATAGAGGTGGTTCCATTCTTGATGAAGGCACTATAGGAACATGTCAGCAGTTGGGCAGCTCATCAGATGATTTCTCAGAGGATGAACGAAACATTAACCCAGACATAGATGGAGCATATGCCTTTGATAGCCACCTAGACAATTTCAGACAGGAGATTCAAGAGCTTCTCGTTTGTTACTCTTGCCCTGTTCCACTGGGTAATTTCGAGTCTCTGTATGAACAGCGGTACAAGAAGACTCTTATATATGAGAGCTTTGGTGTTGATGGTCTGGAGGAGCTAGTTGAGAAGGTAAAAGATGTTGTGGAATTGTGTGAGGATCAGACCAGCAAAAGGAAGTTCCTCATAGCCAATTACCGCAGTTAAGCCTTTCTGTTGCCCAAATCAGTCACTTCAGTAATTTAGATTTGAGAAAGCTCTTTCCATGCCACTGAATGTTTAGCACATGCCCTTAAATGCCATCTGGATTCAGTGTTCTGGAAGAACTAGTTGAGAATGCAAAAGATGTAGTGGAATGACACAAGGATCAGGCCAGCAAAAGGAAGTTCCTCATGGTTCACTACATCAGTCAGTGAGTAGGCCTTCTGATGTCCAAATGTTAGTAGTTCAGTAACTTCAGTAATTTAGATTCAATTTCCTTACTAAGGATGTGTCGAGCACTGGCCGGCATTTGTTTTTTAAATCATGTCGGTTGGATAAGTGCAAGAGCACAGAAAATGCTTGTAATAATTTACCATTATGCTAATCTACAGTTCTACACAGATAGATGGTTCTTTCATCTATGCAGAAAGATAGTTGTGAAACAAACCAATGTTACCTGGCAGTTGCATAGAGCTAATTCTGTATTCTGAATGTAGCAAGACATCACCTTTGTGTCACGTTGCTAGTGTATGAATCGGGTGTTGTCTCCACTCATTGATGATAAATTATTATTCTATAGACAAATTTATTATGTAGATATATTTATGTGCATGCTTTCTTGCCTCAAAGTAACAGAATTATTATTGTTCCACTTTTGCATACTTTTATAATGGTGTGCATACTTTTGCCATGATGTAATATGAATTAGGTATGTAAATAACTGAAAAATCTAATGCGCTAAGCAATTTCACTTTTGTAGCTAGTATGAGTTCTCTGTATTTCTTGAGCATTCTTGTCCAGATTGCATAAAAAATAGATTGTCCTAAACTGTACATGTACATCAAGTTTCCTTAATCAAGGGCTGTACAAATCTAACGTCACAGATGGTAGATTCTGTTACCATTCGTGTACATTTGTGTGCTGGTGACAAGTCAATTAGATTTTGGATGTTTCTCATCATATTCTCAAAATCAATAGTATAACTAGGCATGTGGATATCTGAAAATTATATTTGGGTACTGTTACGTATATTTTCAGCAAGTAAGATATGAGATTTAGGTTGCAGCATTACACTGAACATCAAAGTCACCTAGTGGTGTCAGCACCGCATTGGTCAGTATCTGTTCCTCACTTCCTTGCTTCAACAGGTTAAAGGTTCTGTTACTTTTTTTGCCCACATGCTTGGGGGTGGTTAATGATGACTGTCAAGGAAAGAGATGATGAATCATGCAAATTGACTTTAGGCAAAAATAATCTGTCATTCAAAGTGGTGTCTGAGAAAGTGGTGCGGTGGTCCAACAAATTAGAGTGGCGTAGAAGTATCCCAGAAAAAAAATGTCAAATAGACTTCTCCCATATGATGCTTCTTTTTTCATTGAAGGACCTTGAGTCCAATTTGATTAGTTTGTCTAGTCTAAACAAAGAATAATTAGATCCTACATGCTGTTTCTGTTAAACTGATAAACCATTTACAACTCATACAAACTGAAAGTTAAATATCCAATTCACTAGACACATCAATATCATTATTCCAATTAGGAATCACTCATACAAACATGATTAAACTTGAGCATGTTATAGCTAAAAAATATAATTTCTGCTCAAAGTAAATCAAGGGGGCTACAGTGTTATAATAGTATTAAAACAGCTTGCCCATGCACTTTCAATGGCCATTTTCTAGTCCTTACTGAAAAAGGGCTTGTTAGCTTTGTTCTGCAGCAATAAATGATCTATCTTCATCATGTATACTACTGAAGAATATACTAAACCTGTATATTGCATTTTATACAAGTCATAGTAGATCTTGCATTTGCATTTCCATCCTGGGAACTTGATAAGATTTATACAACCACTAGGTTAATTATTTCCTGCAAATGTTCAGGAAAATTCTTACATTCCATATATACCATTCTAGATTCCACAGTTTTATCAAAGGACTTATTCTTTTCACTCTAATGGGCTTAGCTACTTTTTTTAGCATGATTTTTAAAGTGATAAATAGTTATTTCATGTGAAAACTTTGTATAGTGTTTTGTGCGAAAATTTTCTATATAGAAATTGCTTTAAAAATTAAATAAATCTATTTTTAAGTTTTTAATAATTAATACTTAATTAATCTAATTATATTTCTAATTTTACGTGTGGCTATTCTGCTAATTCTCACCACTAAAAATACGAACTCACTAAGGTATAATATATCTATATTATATTTAGTTATAATAATATATCTCTATTAGATGCCGTTACTTGCAGTATGTCTGTATCAGTATTACAATTCTGTAGGATTCGGTTCACACTTATATCCTACGGTGCATTACCTCTAGGGTCATTGTAGATGTACTAGGCCAAGGTGTGACATTGATGCTCACCTATCCTGATATCTCCTCCTCAGTTAATAAAGTCCATCAATATTTGTCTAAGTCTTACTGTGACTCATTAGGCTAAGAGAATACTTAGATATTTTAAGGTACAATGAGTCTTGATCTCATAATTGAGAAATCATAGTAAAAAAATTGTCAGTGCTTTTGTGATGGGGATTGGCCAGTGTGTTAAGATGGCAAAAGATCTACAAGAGGATTTGTGGTTTTATAGGGTTATAATCTTGTATCATGGAGTACAAGAAAAAATATACGGTTTCGAGATCAATCACAAAAGCCAAGTATAAAGCTTTTGCTAGTGCAACAACTGAAGTTATGTGGGTCAGAAAGTTGCTAGAAGAGCTTAGGATATCATATCTAGGTGCATTCTAGTTGTGGTGTAATAATATTAGTGCCACTTATATGTCAGCTAATACGGTATTTCATGCAAAAATTAAGCACATCGCTGTGGGCTATCGTGTAGTTTGAGAACAAGTGGTGCAAAAACAATGGGAGATTCAATTCATTTCCTCTCAAGACCAACTAGCAGATGAATTTACAAAGCCTCTCTCGGTTAAGCAGCTGGAAATATTCTGCAACAATCTCAATCTTGGTGAGTTGAGATCGAGAGGAGTGCTAGATGATAGATAGAGTTAAGTTGTATCTACTTGGAAGTCATGTTGATATAGATAGATTATTTTATCTCTGTAACTAACTTTTTGTATGGATAGAAGGATCATGTTTGTATAATTTCTTCATGTAAACACCACGCCAGGGATTTTTCCTAGCTATATAAACACGCAAGCAAGCACGAGGTGCATCATTTCACGTAAACTCAAAATGGTGCGTTTGTATCAAGCAATAAGCATTATGTTATTTTTTAAAGAAATTATATTATTTTGATGTTCCATGACAATTTTTAGCTCTTTTTGATGTGTTACTTGCTTAAATTCTCTTTCTTCAGTAAAATATGGGGCACACTCTCCAGATGCCCTCAGTGTCTCTAGGGTGATAGGGACATACCCGGTGATCAGCGGTAGAACAGTGAAGCTCGGTGTACCGTGCGCATCAACGCTATAGAAGGGCTGCACATTTCATCGTCGCTGCATATCAATTGGATTACATGTAATTTGTGGCTCCGGTTGAACCTGTGCGGCAGCATGACTAATGTGCCTTGGGTATCACACGATTGGTTGGTTGGGCTACACACCGTAACAAGTGGTATCAGAGCCAAATATTTAAATGAGAGATTGATGGGTCTGGCTAAAAATAAATCTTCATGATTGCATGGATTGATGTAATAGATAAGATTGTTAGGTCTGATAGAGAAGATTGTTAGATTTAGTCCCACTCTAGAAATTGATGATGGCATAGCACAACTTAAAAGTGGGGGATGATTCTCACCTATTAGATTAATCCTTTATATTGTGTAGTCTTAAGATCAAAAATTGTTGCTCCAGTTAGCCTATGGATAGCAGATCCTATATATGTGACCTAGGTGATCTACGGTGGATGGGCCGTGTGCACTCTAATATAAAAATGATCGCTAGCTAGCTAGGTGGCAGATAAGTAGAGTGGATTACAGTTAATTAGTATTGAGTATATACAATCTATCTTTCTCTGTCTCTATACATATACATATATGCTTAATTTGATGATTTGCACAAACCTCGACTCTATACATATATGCTTAATTTGATGATTTGAACAAACCTCGATTACATTATGCAGACTAACCAGCATGATTTTTAGACAACCTAAGCGTATCAACAATCAAATAATTTCACAAATCAGATTCTTGAGGGAGAGCGAGCGAGGAGGAAAATGGGATTGGTTGAACAAGGGACAGGCCACTTCGATTTTTTTTTCTTCCTGTTATACCATCCTCAACCTGAATCGTCCGGTTTAAAAACATTTTATTTTACTATTCTCTCTCCCAAAAATCTTCTTCCGCCGTTGCTGCATCTCTACTCTTGCAATACGAAAAAATGGCAAGAGTTTCATAACGAAAATATGAAATGAAAAATGTTGGCTCAGATCACAAAATTTGAATCCTAATTATCTAATTTTTTTTTTGTAATTTGAACACTAATGTATAGCTTAAAACTAAATAATCAAACTAGACTCAACTAGAATGACTACAAACGAACTACCAAAGGTGGCAAAACCGATACTACAATGCTTAGCCACATGACACTTTTGATAGTGACAAACTACGGGATAATATTGCAGGAGTAGAGCCCAGACCAGCGTGATGAACCCGCCGCCGCGCGCCATGGCCTCGACGGGCCCTTCACGTTCTCCGAAGGCGCGATGTAGAGCATCATCTCCGACCAGAAATACGCCAGGAACAGCCGCGCTGACGCCTCGTCCTCGTCGCTGTACTCCTCCGCAAGGCGGCGCGCGATCTCCGCGCCGCGACGCAGCACCTTGTCGCGCGCGCTGGCGCTCAGAGTCTGAACGAGCCGCTCGTACCTCCGCGCCGTCGTCGTCTCGACGGAGGCGCCGTTCTTACCCAGTGCCGCGGGGACGTCGGCCATCACCTCCTTGTACCGTTTCTCACGCCACGCGGACCTGTCCGGCAGCAGCTCCGGCGCGGCCACCTGCCAGGTACGCGCTGTAGTATGAGAGGTGGGAAGCGGCGGTCATGTCCGATGAAGCGTGCTGCGAGCATCTCATGTCGTAGAGCCTCGTGGCGACGTGCCACGCGAGGATGACGTCGGTTGTGCTGATGCAGCCGTAGCCGTCGGACGCCCAGTTTTTGTTGGAGCCGTAGCACAACCAGTCGACCTTTCCACCGCCTCGCCTCTCCACCGCGCTTCCTCTATTCAACCTGTGAAATTATTATCTCAGATTTAAAAATTTGTGATCGCTCAAAAGTTAATTAGATTGATTTTAAATAAAGTGATTTTGTACCGAGCCTAGAACCCAATTAGACTGCGGACGAGAGTATGAGTCTAGAATGGTTCTATATAATTACGGTCAAACTAGACTAGGGATTACGGTTGGACTGTAGGACATAGATGCGGTTAGACTGGTCGGCCCGATGGTCCGAGTGGCATACGAAATTGGTTTTGGGTTATTTTTATGTTTTTCGATGAATTTTTGATAGATAAGTCTTTTTTTGTTTTTGCATGTGAGGTGAGTTTTAAGGTCTTGCTGGTGATGAATTGGGAGTCGACTTAGAAAATTTATGTCCGAAAGATCAAGAGATCATATGGATACTAAATGTTAGAGATTAATATGCGTGAAGATAAAGATTCCATATGATAAACAAGAGAAATTATGTACGTGTGGAAAAAAGAAGTCGATTTTGGATAGTAATCCAAAGTTGAAAAGTTTGAATTCAAATTTGTAGAGGGATAAGTTGTATACTGTACGAGAGAGTTTTCTAAGGGATTAGAAGTGTTTTTTCTTTTAGGATTTGTGACTTTTATATAACCATCTATGGGTATATAAATAGAGAGACGGTCAAGGCTTCAATGTTTTGCTTTTGAAACAGATAAAAGGTTAGGGTTTAGACTTAGTTGTGGATTTAGTTAAAAGTCAAGAGAGGAGTGCTTTGCATATATTTTGTGGACACATCTTCATGAATAAAATTGATATACTTTCAAGAGTTTCATCAATTTTTGAGATTTTTGTCAAAATTGTTTTTCTTTGGTTGATGACAATAAGAACAGTTTGATTGAGGCAGTTAGATAGGAGGCAAAGTGGCGGTCAGACTAAAAAGTGTATAGCGGTTGGACTGGTGGTAGGAGGGCGGTTGGACTAGTGGAATCTAGAAGGTGATCTTGAGATATGAAATTTTGTTGAAAGTAAGATTGACTTTATTGATTAGAGATAACTTTTGATTCTATGAAAAGTTTTGGTTTTTGGTAATCCCACCTTCACCCCACTTAGTAAGCTTAGTTATTGTGTGTCATCCTACAAGAGTTATCATAGCCTTGTTTTCTCTATTTGATCTTTATTGGTTTTCGTATTTAAACATGGTTGACCGATTCTCCACCAAGCCGCATGTTTTTTATAGAGTTGATTTTTAGCATTGGTGTAAAAAGGATGAAAGCTTATATTATGTCTTAAGGTTTTCATCCTTATGATGTTCCTAATGTGATTATTATCGATAATAAAATTAAATTTGAAAATAATTTCAAAGCTCGTAATATTTTATTATGTGGAGTTTCTTGCTCATATTTCATATCTTGAAACTACGCATGAAATGTGAAAGACACTGTGTGAGTTTTATAAAGGATCTTCGAACATTAAGAAAATTCGTAGAGATGTTTTTAAAAAGGACTATATGAAATTTAAGATGAAACCTGAACAAACTCTTCATGATTACTTTGGTCATTTTGACAAGGTTTTAAGCAATGTTAGATCTGTTGATGATTCTTTTGATGCTAACTATTCTCAATATGAAATTATATGATATTTATTAATTGGCTTAGATATGAAGGTTTGGGAGATGAAAGTAATTTTAATACCAAAATATGTTAACATGCCAATTTTAACCTTAGAATCTTTATATACAAAGTTGAAAACTTATGAGTTGAATGTTCTCTCCCACAAGTCTATTTCGAAAATCATTGCTTTAGTTTCTTCATCTAATTATTCTTTGAACAGCTCTTCATTAAATTATTTTGGTACTTTAAATGCCATCTCCGATGACAAACTCGAGCAAATCTTTGAGGAAGATTTGGCATTGTTAATTAATGAGTTTTCTTGAGCTTGGAATAATATTAAGAGTAGAAAAGGAGGAGGCAAAATCCGGTGTTTCAGATGTGATGAGTTGAACCACATTCGCTCTCAATTTCCTAAGCTTAGAAGATCTATGGGGAGAAGAGGAGGAGGAGAAGTCCAAGGACGTCAAGAAGAAGCAAGTGTTCAAAGGTAGGACAATCAGAAGAAATATCAAGAGGATATTCAATCAAGTCTAAGCTGCTTTTGAATAAACTTATGCAAGTGATGTCGATTATAAGAGTGATGATGGAGGCAAAAACATCTCTGGGATTTGTCTCATGGCTCGAGGAGGATCTAGTTCAAATGACAATAATAATAAGGTAATTAATCTTGCCATTGAAATTTATCAAAAGATGCTGTTGCTCTTAGTATTAAACTTTAGAATCGTGAAACAAAGTTAAGAAATAAGATTTTGTTATTGAGTTAGTAAATTCTAAAATTTATAGATTAAGATCTCTAATTCCTGATGATGATAATTGAAAATCCTGTGAAGTTTTGTTTTTAAAATTTCTGCTATTAGAGATAAAAAATACTATTATTAATATAAGACTTAATGATGCACTTTTTAAAATCAAAGAATAGGGATCTTTTTTTGCTCTTAGAACTATGATGCTTGCTAAAGTTGTAGATGAGTTGGTTTTGATTAAAAAATCTTTTAACAAAATACAAAGTTGTTTTCTGTATAAGTTACATATTTAATATATTGTCTGCTAGAAAGCTTAAATAACTAAAGGATATTTATGTATCTAAAACTTACTCAACTGAATGAGACGAAACTAAAATGTGTCGTAGGTTGTGTTAAGCACATGGACGATATAGTAAAGAATTATAAGATGCTTTCTTGCTTAAAGTGTCATAAACAAAAATATGTTTTGGTTGAGTACGAAAATTATGCTAATATGACAAAAGAGACGTCTTATTTGAAAAGTTCCTAGCAAAAAAATTTCTAACGATAATTTGAAACTAAAAATGATTTTAGATCAATCAAAAGTGAACACACACAATAGATGACTTGTTTAATGTACATGATTATTTTATATCTCATCAACCTACTGTTGTGAGTATCACTAAAAATGGTGAGATTTAATAAAAACTAGATTTTAACCAACTGTGTTTAAATCTACTGAAATTATGTCTTCTCTTTCATCAACATATAAAGAATCTAGGTCTTTTGATTCAAATTCTTTGATTGCAAATTCATATTTTTGTGACTTATTCTTTTTATGGAAAAGATGGACTGATTTTGTTTTAGACTTGGTAGAAAACTAAAAAAGGAAAGGAAATTTTCTTCTTTAAAATTTGAGTGGCAAAAAACATATTTTGAGCCTAAAAGGTAGGTCGGATGACCAATCTATCAAACTAGCTAGCGGTTAGAGCATAGTATAGCCAACAGTCAGACCAGCTATGTAGTAGTGGTCTAACCAGTGCTCAGTCAGACCACAGGCATAGTAGCAGTCAGACTGACCTTAGGTAAATTTTAATAAACAGGATAAAGTACTTCTAGTCATGTGACTCAGTACTAGATTCCTACTTTCTTTTGTCTAACCATAGTATTTTGGCATTGACATATGCTTGTGTACAAGCTCTTTGGTTCTCCTCCCTCACACAAGCATCTAGGAATGAATCAATTATCTTTGGAGATGATTCTACAAGTATCATTTTTTCTACTTTATCTGTCAAGGTGTGTGACAATTTTGTTTTGAACGATGTAGCTTTGATCAAAAATATGAAATACGATTTGCTTTTAGTTTCTCAAATTATTGATGAGGATTTTAAGGTTTGATTTAAGAAAATTGTGAGTAAAATTCTTGATTCTTCTAAAGATTTTGTTTTGGGGATTTCTCGTTATGGAAGAGTTTTCAAGACTTATTTTAAAAGTAGTGTTTCTTCTGAGATCACAAGTCTAGTAGCTAAATTTACAAAATATTTAATGTTTTGGCATCATAGGCTAGGATATGTTGGTTTTGATCATTTAACTAGGATAAGTGGTTCATATCTTGTTCATGGAAAATCTAAACTTGAGAACGATCATAATTTGGTTTGTTCACCTCGTCATCGTGCTAAGATTGTAGCTTCTTCACATACTCTGATTGTTTATATGATGATGAATGTGCATTATCAGATTCAGCCTTTACAACTTCATCCTCACCCTACGTAATTGTACTAAGGGAACAAGGACGAATCCAAAATGTGATCAAGAAGCGTATCAAGGAGGTGGTGATGGACCCAAAAAATTCATCCGAGAACATCCCTACTCCTCTCTGCAATCTCCCAAAAGACAACTAGGACAAAATTGTCAATGAGTCCTCACTTTTATTAATCCCTAATCCTTTCTTTTTTACTATTGTCGGCAACATAGAACTTATGCACTAATACTATTATGATCTTCTATTGGTTAACAATGTTGGCCCTCTAGTGGATCACTAGCTCTCTACCAAAGATATTGCGGCGGCAAAGCAAGAAGCAAGCGAACAAGCGAAGTTGGCTCCGAATACTATTGCCAGTAGCAGTGCTTCTTGAAAGAGAAGAGTACTTGTGCCAACTAATCTCATAGCTAAGGCTGCCCGCTAGACAACAGTAAGTTTTATTACTACTCTATAAAGCTCATCCGAGTAGGAACACTTCTCATCCCTATGTTAGGAAATGGCAATCCAAGCCAATGTCATAAACAACGAGATGGCGAGACTCCAAGGAGAGCTTGCTAATGCGTAGAAGCGTATCAGCAAGCTGGAAGGAGACCTTGCGACGACCACGATAGACAATGCCACCCTCCGCTATTTGGTGTAGGATAATGAAGTTATCCGTAAAGCGGGAAAGAAGGCACCAAAGGAGGAAAAGGAGAAAAGGGACAACCTCCGAGAAGGGCTCAAGGCACCCTACTCATTCTTGAATGATGCAACCATCAAGCTAGTGCACCGAGTTCTGCCTCTACCATTCAATTACAATTTCATAGTGATGACATCACTAGAAGCTCTCGTCAAGAAGTTTTGCCAAGTCCCCACCAAAGTCTTCGTGCAAAGTGTGAAAGATGCTTGGACAGCTATGTACATGGCCACCGGGCACACTCACACATGTGTCTCACTCCATCACCCCAAGGTGGATGTGAGCGAGGTGATTGAGAAGTGCCTGCTTGATGACAGGTGGAAGGACCTCATCGAGTAGGTGGACTTAGCGAGTCAAGCGATGGTGGAACTCTACTCAGACCTATAATTTGTCTTTTTGTTTTTTTAGCCTTCTCTTGTAGTAAAACAATATCAAGCCATACTCAGTCAAATATTTATTGTATAAGATGTCTATATTCATTAATTCTCATTGTTCTTTTTCTCCCTAATGAGGAAAAATACATCGTGGTGACTAACCAGCAACGTGGTCAAGCCATCGTACAAGTAGATGAATCCAAGGACTCTCTGGCTTTGCTCCCTCAAGATATCGACGCCCTTAGCCGTGTTAAGGAGCTAGAGGCATGTAGCAAGTTTCTTGAGAAGGAGCTTCTTGGTACATCTCTACTAGCATTTGTCTTTCCTTGTCTATCCCCATAATAAGTGACTCACTTAAGAACTATCTGTATGTGGTAGTTATTAAGTACTCAAAGAAGCTCACAATCATGAGAAGGAGAAGCTTGAGAGGAAACCTCCAACTTTTTGCTAAGAACCAGGAGATGGAGCTCTATAAGAATAGAGATATTTGGTTCTAAACTTATCTAGAGAATACATACAAACTTCTCTAGGCATCTGCCAAGAACACCACCTAGAATGTCTAAAGCTTGTTGAATATCTTCAGGGATATTTGGACTAGATTAAAGAGACTAGTTGCATCCTCATGAAGCTTCCCCGCTAGATCAATGAACACCTAAGTGTTCAGTCCTGACTCTTGGGTCGATTTGGAGGAGCCCGTGTTCTTGCTTGCCTCATATACAAGCATCCCAACTAAAACTTAGAATTTCTAAACTCGAGTTTTACACATTTATGAAGGTCACCCTCTAAGATCGATGCCTTAGCTCATTCTTTTATAGGCCTCGCAGAGAATATAATTAGGACAATAGAGTAGCAATGGTTATCTTGGTAGTCTTTTCCTGCATAGAGAGAACTTGACAGAAGAGAAAACATCAATATTTGTAGTATATTTAATCCCTAAGCCTACTTTGATTGACAAAGCAAATATAGGGAAAATTAATGTGTGTTCTTTTTTGTCAATTTTATTTGTGTTGACTAGGTATTCAAACCTTGTTGAGTAGTTCCTAGCTATGTTATTGAAAATCTTATTTCTAGGAATGTAGCCATACTTTACTCTACTATAGTCTAAAACTAAAATGCCCATAGCCCCTATGCACACGCTATCATGGGAAGCAAAATTCCTATCCCTCAGTTGACCAAAAATATAAGGCATCCCCTACCTATAGTCAGCCAATGACAGTATCCAAAGCATGGGAGTTGTATAGCCCGACTGAAGTAGGAGTAACTATAAGGAACACAATATTGGGGAACATCGCACAATTGTATTATATTTGGGACAAAAAATGTACATATATAAATCTTACACATAGGATCAACTAAACATAGAATTTACATAGCTGGTTGATGTTCCATGAACTAGATGATTCATGGCCCTCATTGTTAGTGATTTTGTATGCTTATGGTTGAAGTACTTATACCACTTTGTAGGAACTCTCCTACTTTAGAGATAATTTGTTCTTGTCAGCTTGCCTCTGTACTCTCTTGAGGATAAAGTCTCCTACATCAAAGGCTCAAACACGAATAAGTTTTTCAAGATATCGATGAAGGGCCTACTGATATCGTGCCACCCTGATGATGACACATTCTCTGTGCTACTCAAGTAAGTTAAAATCATCTGCATGCCATCCATCTTGTTCTCCATTTAAGTAGCTTTCAACTCATGTGGAAACCAGGAGTAGCTTGGTTGGGAGCATAGCCTCCAATCCATATATGAGGAAAAATGAAGTCTTCTTTGTCGCCATTGTCGATGTTGTTCACGTAGCCCATAGTATAGATTGAAGTTTTTTTGTCTCAGCAACAATCACAGACCATGAGGCGGTCGTACACCCTGGTTTTATGCCTTGTAATACTATTATATTTGCACGTTCGACTTGGTCAGTTCTTTGAAGATGTGAAACTGATGCAAAGTAGATCTTGACTCTCAGGTTGGTGCAGTAATCTTGGAAATCACCACTTTGAAATTGAGAGCCATTGTCTGTTAGTATTTGATGAGAAAGACCAATTCTACAGAAGATACCTTTCATTAATTTGATAGCATTATCAGTCTTTGTTTCCTATACATGCCTCACTTCTATTCACTTAGTGAATTTGCCAATTGAAACAAATAGTCACTTTTGACTACCATATCATATCGAAGGGAATGGTCCTAGGATATCTAGCCCCTAGCATGAGAAGGGTCATGAGAAGGGTATCATCTATAGGGCTTGTACTAGCATCTTGTTGAGTTTACTATGGAATTGATAAGCTTCTTAACAACAGACCAAGTCACAAGCATCTTACTAAGTGATTGGCTTGAAGAAATCTTGTTGGAAGGCTTTTTTGATCGGTGTCCATCCTATAGTATGATTTTCGCATATCCCTTAATGGATGTTGCAAAGTAGTGTTATATCATCTTTTCAAGAGACATTTTAGCAATACACCATTAGGCGCTTGCTTGTATAGCTCTTCTCTGATGATAGAGTAGAGCTTCGTTTGGTAGTCCAACTTTTTTGCTCCAATGCCATCATCAAGAGCCATGTTCAATAATAGACATAACCATAAAGGCGTCCTCCAATCATTATCTATCTTGACGTTGGCTATAGTACTGTCAATCTTGTCGTCATGGTGGAAGATGTAGCCCTAATGCCGTTATTGGCACCTGAATGTGTATCCACATCGTCGACATCACTGATGGGAGGATTTTTAGGACTTCTAGGAAGGTACCGAGTTCAACTGGTTCACGTCTAGAAGCATGTCTAGTGAGTTCATCAGCACCAAAGTCATCATTGCAGTAGATATGATGAACTTTGATTCTATCGAAACACCATTCTATCTTTCTCACCAATGTCAAGTATTTCATGAACTCTTTGTTTGAACACCAATACTCCTTGTGCACTTGATTGGTGACAAGCTATGAGTCTCTTCTCACAATTAGTTATTTTATTCCAAATGCAACAGCTACTCGGAGTCCTACCAAGAGAGCTTCATACTTGACGGTGTTATTAGAAGCCTTGAACTCTAGTTGGTGATGTCAATATGACACTAGCCCCTGCACCTCATCTATTCATTGCTCCATCGAACGCCATAGTCTAGGTCTTGCTAAGTGTATCATCGATTTTGGTTTCCACCGTAACGGTTCAGTTAGTGACAAAATCAGCTAAAACCAAGGACTTTATAGCCATTCAAGGAACAAAGTTGACATCGAATTGACTGAGCTCTATTCCTCACTTGGCGATGCGTCCTGCCACTTACTTGCTTTGAACCACTTCTCCATATGGGAAGGAAGAAAAGACGGTCACTTTGTGAGCTTGAAAATAGTGGCGCAGCTTTCTCTATGACATAAGGACTATGTAGAGCAACTTTTGGATATGGGGGTATCTTGTCTTATCATCATGGAGTACTTCATTGATGTAGTAGATTTATCATTGTATTCCATCTCATTCGACCACGAGAATAGTACTGACTAAGTAAGGTGTAGCTACCATGTATAGGAATAATTCTTTTTGAGGTTGGGGGGCGATAAGGACAGGAGAAGTTTAGAGGTAACTTTTGAGGTCTACAAATGCCTACTCGGTGTCTTCGATCCACTCAAATTTACCATGCTTCTTCAATAGGTTGAAGAAAGACAATCATTTTTCTCCCATCTATGCTATGAATCTGCTCAAAGCAGTCATGCTCCCTATCAACTTCTATACCTCCTTGAGTGTTGTTAGTGACTTCATGTCTTCAATCACCTTGATCATCTTCAGCATGTGTTTTCAAAGATTGCTGAACACGTTTCCTTGAGGTCTTCAATCAAGTGATCTTGGATTTTTTATTTGACAATGATGTCATCTATATTGCTTCAATGTTTCGTCTAAGTTGGGATTGAAAAGCACTTTAAACATCTTATTGATAAGTAGCTCTAGCTTTTTTCAACCCAACAAGCATTTTGATGTAGCAGATACACTATATAGGGTTACAACAGATGTTTTGTCCTTGTCCTTCCTAACAATGCTAATATGATAATAGCCAAAGTAGGCACCGAGAAAGCTCAACAACTCACATTTGATCGTTGAACCGATTAGTTTATCTATCCTAGGGAGTAGAAAGTGATCTTTTGGACACGCCTTATTGAGGTTGGTGAAATCCACATACATTTGCTATTTGTCATTCGCCTTTCACACCATGACTTGGTTTGCTAGGCACTTGGGATGTAGGATTTTCTTAATGAAGCCTGCCTTCTAGAGCTTATCGATCTCCTCCAAAATAGCCTCCTTTCAATCTAGTGTGTATCTTCATAGCTTTTATTTGACTAGTTTGGAGTCCGATCATACCATTAGCTTGTGCTCAATCATCTCTTAGGGGACCCTGAGTATATCAGACTGTTGCCAAGAGAAGGCATCCACATTTGCCCAGAGTAAAGTGATAAGCTCGAGTTCCTATTTCTCTCTAAGTCCTGCCCCTATCTTGACTGTCTTCTCGAGGATGGAGTCAAAGACTGGTACCACATTGATAATGATGTCATGCTTCACAGTGATCTTAGGTTTACTATGCATTCGAGAAGGTTCGTCTATGCCAGGTGGGTGTGGAGTTTGTTCAGGTTCTCATTCCACAATGAGTACCTCTTCTTCCTCTTTACACTTTTTGTTCCTCTATTTCTTCTTAGGCTGGTTTGGATCTTTGGTAGCGCTTGTATCTTTTTTTCCTTTTTCCTTGCTTCTCCAAAGAGCTTCGTCGGTGAGAGCACATTGTTCGGTGATCTTAAATAACTTTGTTGTTGTAGTTACTTGTCTTATCGCAAATTCCTGTATCATCCACTGATCTCGGATGGCAAATTTAAATGTCCTAATGACAGATGCATCAGTGATCCACAGGATTGTTTTATGACACTCATTAAAGTGTTGTATAAAGTCCCATAGAGTCTCTCCATCTTTCCATCTCATAACATGCTAATTATCCTTAATAGTGTCCCTCTCATATGTGCATTGTAAGTTCACTAAAAATTGCTTATAGAGATCTTTCTAAGACTCAATTGAGAATCTAGGTAAGTGGATGAGCAATGACTTTGCAGAACCCTTGAGCACAGTGGGTAGATAGTTTGTCATTGTATTCTCATTTGCTCTTACCATGTTCAAGACTATTGAGTAGACCTAAAAAAATTCCTTAAGATAGGTACTTTCATCAGACTTCTCTAGTGGGCCAGGTCAAAATTTGGATGACCACCTCACTTTGAGAATGGGTAAACGCTGAACAACCTCCGCCTGGTTGAAAACAAGAACGATGGTTGTCGTACCGAGGATGCCTCCTAGGATTTGTGATGATGATAAGGATGATGATAAGCCACTGGGCAAGTTATCTAGTACTTAGGAAGGCTATCATTGATCATTATGATCTTGACATCGAGCGGTGTTCTAGAACTTCACCGACTACACCCGTCGCTTTGTCGATTGTTCTCTCCTCGTTGGCGATTTGGGGAGCGACCATGCTCCTCACGATGATCTTACAATTGTCTTGGTCATCCCTATACTCATGGTCTTTCCTACATCTCTGTAGGTCATCATGTAGATCATGATTATGACTAGAGTGGTGCCATGGTGAAAAATTTTGTCGTTGAGGGGAACCATGCATGTTCTTTTGAGTACGATGATTGTTTCCACCACCTCGAGGGTTAATGGTTTTGTCATCATTCATTGGATCACGTGGAGGTAGAGATTTCTCACCAGTTGATGAGGCTTTTTTGGTTCTTCTCTCACAACTTTAGCAAAGGTGGCATCGAGATTGGTACTAGAAGATTTCATCCTTTCGAACCACTCTACAAACTATAGGTTGGCAGATAAATCTATTAGAGGTTGATCCAACAGAGAATGTATTGTCACTAGGTGTTGTGTAGGAGTGAAGTTTTCATCCTCAGAAGGAGTAGATGTAGATGGCAACGCTGATCTAAGTACCTCTAAGGCCTTGCATTGGCTTCCTAGCTCCTGGTGAAGTCTTCTCGATCGCCTTAACATCACGGTTGGATATTGAATCTAAGGAAGACTCTTCGGATCCATATTCTCCTACCTCGTGGAGTATAGAGGGCTCATATGGATCTAATCCAATGAACCCCACTAGGTGATTAGAGTTGACAACAATGTTTTGTTGATCCTACTCTATATCATTAAAATGGATCTGACAGGAGTAGAGTGGATTGCTTGTTGGTGTAGGCTTGTCAACAAAAGGAGCTTGTCAGGCGACCTCTGTTTGGAACAACATAAACCTAGATAATGCGTAGGAACTCATCTTGTTGATGGGACACCTTAGATGCTTCATCGAAACCTTCTTGTTTGGACGAGTCTAAACTCTCTTGACAAGTGGCTTCAGTATGCAAATCGGTAGCTCTAGTGGCGTAGTAACCACCGAGATGATGATGGTTCTGATCTGAAGATAGGTGACTGTTGGCCAGGTTGGATCACTCGAGCCCAAGTTATCACCAATACCTTCTTTGGAAGTGTAGTTTCTCGAAGTCATTTTTGACAGAAACCTTTGGAACACCAAGCCCATACCTAGTGCGGTAACTATCGAAGGGTGATAATTGACTACAATATTTATAGGCATAGGAATCAGCTGATACCAAAATATTCACGAGATGGTAGTGAGAAGAAGACAAAAAGATTTTTATACAGGTTCAGACCCTTGATGTGAATAATAGTTATACTCATGTTTATATGTATTCAACGATTTAGACCATATAAAGTATAAGATGTGAGCAATCTACTCTACTTAGTATATCTAACTAGTATGTGGTAACCTATATGACGATATGTAATCGGCGGCTAGTAGTGAGACAACTTGCTCAATGTGGCTTATATTGTGATATTGAATCTTAGATTTAATGCCCACCCCTCCTAGGGGCTATTGTATTTATACCAATAGATGTCCTCTTTTTCATGTAGAACTCATGAAACATAACCGAGTAGATTGATTCGTACCCGGATCAGACTCTGTAGTCTTATTTTAATTAGGTACAGTTTTCTTCTTTAATTATATACACTTTTATCTTTAAAAATATATATCCATAGGTATGTAAGTATACAATATTTCTATGCATGCTTTAGTTGAGATATAAGAAATATGTGAACAAAAACAAACGGTTATATAATAATACTATAGAAGATGCTTATAATATCCTAATAAGAAATCAATAAAATAAAATATAAGGTAGTAAGTATTTCTCAAAAGTTAATTTAAAAGTTGGATTTTGACGAGTAAAGGAGAATATATAGAATGGATTGTATTTATAGTGATAGCTTGTTATATAAATAGGATTAAAAATACACCTATGTTTCAGAAAAAAATGCAAAATATATTTAATAAAAATCTTCTAAAGCAAATACCGGTCAGAGTACTGTTTGCTAGAATATAATCTTTACTGATTGACGAACATACTGGTTGCTTTAGAAGATTTTTGTTAATATTTTGTTTTTTTCTCTAGAACAAGGCATATGCATTTTTTAATTCTAGTGACATAACAAGTTATTCATAATATCTGTGAGGATAGGTCAATATAGCATATTATATTGATTCTCCTATCATCTTTACTTATCAAAATCCAACTTTCATATCAATTTTAAGAAATACTTACTATCTTATATTCTATTAATCCATTCTTATTTATTAATGATATTATTATCATTTAATTTTTTATAATTAATAATCATTCTTGATTTATCTTTTAACTTCTTCAAAATAATTTTTTTACTATAAAACCTAACGATATATACAGACTAAATAGGAGTCTGTCAGTAGGTTTTAGGGTTTAGAGTATAGAGGAAATTAGGAGTTTGTATATATATATATATATATATATATGGAAAAATGGTTCTATACTCCCTACAGGTATGTACTCCTGCTCTGATCCACCGTTCATCCACAACCTGCCTCGATCGGACTATCCCCATCGCTGCTAATGGGTGCACGAAGCCTGAACCCGTTCCAATTTATGTGAAAAAAGAAATAATTCGCATAATTCTGAATTATCTCCCCATAAGCGGAATCCTCGCTCATACCGAACAGCTAGTATATATCCTCATTTCCGATCAGGAAAAGAAAACCCTCGTTTTCTAGGCGGCGGCCGCAACTCGATCTCGTCGGCGTTTGCAGGCGGGCGGCGTCGACTCAATCTCCGTCAGCGCACCCAGCCGGCTGGTTCTCGGCCCGCTGCGACCAGTGCAATTTGTCTTCTAAACCGGCGCTCCGGCAGATCAAACCCGCCTATCGACCTACGGGCGGCTTGCCCTTTGTAGACTCGCCGCGAGGCATGTTCACTTGATTTTCAACCTATTTGCTTTGATTCTTTCAAGCTTCCGTTTTCAGTTCGGCTGTTCACCGTTGGCTTTTTCTGAAGTGATTCCCAGACGACGGCATCGATGCAACAACAAGCAGTCAAATGATTCTTGGGCAAAGGCGCCTACCCATCGGCAACCCTGCACGGCAGCGATTCCCTGGCGATGGCGTTAGAGAATCCATGGCGATTGGTTCCTAGGCGACGGCGTCATAGCGTCGACAATCCCAAGCAGGCGGAACCTTCGTCAACCCTCTGGGGGCAGCCAGTACTTGTATAGGTTTGCGATCTGCTCTTGATTCGATTATCACATTCTCGGTTATCAAATTCGAACTGGCAAACTGCCGGGGACGTCGATCTGAGATGTAGGCATTGATGCATCAGGGGAAACATTCGATACGAGATCCAGTCCGGGTTTTGGGAGCACCTTATGATTTGCAGTCGACGTGCTCTTCATCCTTTTATTTTGGTCAGAGATTAAAGCTTTCTATCTCGTCTTGCATTTATTTGGTTATTGTTTAGTAGTTTAATATGCCTTGTATCATTCTCACGAGTGCATGGCTTGTTTAAATTAATGAACCGATATGTTGATGAATCAAATATTTATAACTGATACTGATCTAATATTTTCTGGCTAGTCGGTTGCCGATTTGGACTGAGGAGATAAAAAAAATTACTCCATATATCCGAAGCTGCAAAAGACCAGCAAGCAGAGAGCTTGTGTACTGCAATTTTTATAAGAAAAAGAGCAGTATATACTTGGTGAAAGGAAGGTGAAGATTGTACTAGATAGATGCAATAAAAGTAGTAATACTTGGTTGTAACTTGTATGTACAGTTAGTATGCTGCTAATAGATCGAAGCAGTATATCCTACTATATTACTAGTGAGACACTTCTAATTATATATACTTCATTTTCGTATGTTCCACAGTAATGAACTATAAACTATGCTTTCTCGCATGCGCCGTGCTTAGTTGTTGACCAATTATTTAAAAAAATAGAGAAGTTTAGTGACCAAAGTGCATATAGTCATTTATTAATGAGAAATCAAATAGTAGTACATATATACTGACCAAACCAAAAAAAAACAGTATATACTCCTTAAACAATAAAAAGCAGTATATTTAGTATATACTGACCAAAGAGTAGTACATGCTGACCAAACAAAAAAAAGGCAGTATATACCCCTTCAACGACAGAAAACGGTATATTCTCCAGCGAGGATTGCAGAATGTACTGAACAAACATGAATGTAGTATGTACCGAAAAACATGAGCCCAACCGTCCACTTCGGCTTGCGCGTCGACTACCGAAGTGGAGTAGATACTAAGCTCCATCATTTTTGCGTCTTGTGCCGCAACGTGGTGTGCTACTGTGTGGCGCGGCAGCAGCGTCGCGCCGGTGCCGTACGTGCGGTGTCGTATGGTTGCTTTTCCTTGGCTTATGTTTCCATGGATACAATTTGTATCTAACAAATATTGTTACAAGAAATAGAAAAGAAAATGTCAGAATGGAACAGCGATTTTAATTATATGCAGCTAGATTTTAAAAGTAGAATTAGATTTGATATATGTACAAAACGGTTTTATGTTACCATGGATACAATTACAATTTGCATCTAACAAATTTTAGAAGTTAGATTAAATTGATATACAATTCTTTGGTTCCATTTCTATATGCATAGTTTTGTAATTTTGTATATAATTATATGATCAATTTATATTTGATTGATTGTGACTTAAAGCCGGGGATGTAACCATTTTCATTATTAAAAAAGAAATTTTTTGTAATCTGAACACAACTTGATATAATGGTGCAAATCTTTCTCTTTTTCTCTAATTTTTAGTGATAGATTAGTCCCATTGAATAATTCTGACGCATAAAGTGAATGTTGCTCAACTGATTAGTCTCTTTGTGGTGAAACTACCCAGATATACTTGTATAATTATTTTTTCAATGATAAACGACATAACTATCATCAATCTAAAAATGCTACATGTGGCTAGCTTAGTCTTCATATATTCTTATAGAAATAGGGTGTATGTCCGTTCATAGGAATGAGTATGTATGCGTTATGAGCATCTACGTAATGTGTTTCGCAAAAAAAATGCTAAGGATATCACACGTTCATACCATTTAGTGTACGTGTCATCGCATTGTCACATGAGGCTTTGCCCGTATGTCCTTTGCTTCCTTCCATGGATAAAACTAAGAAAATCCAAGAAGTGCCATCAACAAACGCACTATTTTTCCATCGACAAACGTAACTTTTAGAAAATGTTACAAGGCCACTTTATAAGGAATATCGTCATCATCACTAGTCTAGTAGTACTCCATTAGACATTATAAAGACTATTTTACTTAATGTATATGCAAAGTTGGAGACTGAGACATAGTCTAATACTGTTGCAAGAATTAAATTTGAGACAATACAGCAGGTTGTTAATTCTCATATTTTCATACAACTAAATTTTCCTAAAATTAAAAATAAGACTTATTGTGATATTTTCACACACAATTTACTTTTAATTCTCCTAGCAATGCTGTTGTTGATGCTGTGATGGCTCTCCTTCGATGCCCTTGGCATAATGACGATGCTAGTGCTGGCTCTTCTCATCCACCACCGTAACCCCTTGATCGTCCACCTCCACTTGTCGGAGTGGGTGGCACCAAGGTGGTGATGCCCCTCGGCCATGGCATAAGGTGTTGGACATGAGGGGAGGAAGAAAGAAGGTGTGCCTATAGGGCTCCCATCAAACTCACCCATTGGTCATAGCGAGACAGTGGGAAGGGAGGGAGCAATAGGAAGGCAGTAGCTCAAGCACACATGCCTGCCAAAGAAGCAGAGAAGGTGGCATCCACCGGAGATCGAGCTAGAGCTCGCTGTCTACATAAGCGTTGCTAGAGTCTACACCAACACATTTAGTATGTGTAGACTTTATTAGCGTTGCAAGGCTCTATTGCTATGCTTATGAGGGAAATAAGTATTGCAAGGTTACAACATAAGTTAGGCTAGAGTAGTACTGTTATACGTTGCTAATTACAAATTTTTATTTTTGCACAATATATATTATTATGTTTTTATCATAATAATCATAATTAATCATATATATAACATTAAAGCTTGTATTCACATCATTAGAAAATGTACATCAATCATTGATTTTATTTATAAATAGGAATGTATAATATTTTTTTCCAATACACTATAATCTTACAGAAATACTTTTTACATAGTCAAACTAATAAATCATCTGAGCTAACATGTTGAACTAGCAAAATAAGAAATAAATGGATCAGCATGAATTATCTCATCCAGACTTCATCTTGAGATCAGCCTAAATGTATTTCTTGTCAACAGCGTACTTGCTGTATCTTCTCCTTCCTTAAAAAAAATGTAGGAAAATGCAATGAATTAGTTTAGTGTCTGAACAACGGGAAGTTTATAAAATAACAAGGGTTCATCTGAAACATGTATGAACCGAAAATTGAACTGATTAAATATTTTGCAAACAATTAGGTTCAACTGTAGCATGTGGAATCTAACTACTTTCCCGTTCGTCTGTTCTTTCCGTCAGGCTTTACCCACTGCACATGGATATAATCAAGCAAAACTTAAGTAGGACGTAATCTCAAACTTTTATTACGGTCAAATATGCTACTGATTGCAGTACAAGAAACCATCAACTTCTACTGTAAGTCTGGAACTAACTAGGAACATATATTTTTTCTGCCTTGCACCTTGTACAGAATATTCACAAGGTTTAGAGAAGACAAGCAGAAATGGAGCAATTCACATATGGCAGAAATCACATATAATTTTTCTGCCTTGCACCTTGTACAGAATATTCACAAGATTCAGAGAAGACAAGCATAAAGGGAGCAATTCACATATGGCAGAAATCATGAACAAGAGTTATAAATACAGGTTAGAGTCAAAACAGAAGAAGAGGCAATTAAAAAAATCTACAATCTGAACTGTGAACCACGTAATTGCTTGCAACTAATCTGAACTCTACAATGGACAATATAAGGCACGGTTCAGGTCACTACCATCAAACCAGAACAGAAAATTGCCACAACTTTCACTAGTCACTATATGTAACCTATGTTGCTATGAAAATACTAGAATGCCACTGTGCACTTGTGTACATGTAGTAGTCCACCACTCAATGATATTAAGAATTTCGTTGTTTATCTGAAAGATGGTCGAAAAGGTGAAATTAGGAATTCCCCACTAACATCTCACATATGTAAAACAAGTTCAACCAGAAATTCTGAGTCAGTGTGTAAGCCAGTTCTTGAAACAAGAAAATAAAGATGGTTGAAAAGGTGAAATTAGGAATTCCCCAAGAACATCTTACATCTGTAAAGAACAAGTTCAACCTGAAATTATGAATCAGTGTGTGAGCCAGTTATTGAAACAAGCAAATAAAAATTCTAAACATGTTTCTTGTAAAATTAAATCTAGAATCTAAAACAAATCACAGATTCAGTGTACAGTAGGGGAAGTGTGCTAATTAATAGATTAGAAATAGCAATCACACACAGCTGATCAGCCGAAGAAGATGAGGCGGAAGAGGAGATGGAGCAGATTGCAACCCGGGAGATGAGGGAGAGGACGAGGGTGGTGGTCGCGCAGTCGGGGTTGGCTTATTTTGGGCGAGGATGTGGTGACCACGGTGGCTGATGCGGTCGGGGTCGGCGCGGCCTAGGCAAAGACAATGTCGGCACGGCCTGGGGCAAAGACAATGTCGACGGCGGGGTTCTGGTGAACCTAGCATCGATGAGGACAGGGCGGGCGGGAGGCGGCGACGGCAGGATCGCGGTCGGGGTCGGCGCAGCCTGGAGGCGGCGGCTGCAATCGCGACTCTCCTCGGGCGAGGGTTGGATGGGAGATTTTTTTTTTTTTTCAGACAAGGATTAGGAGGGAGTTGTTGAACAGGGATGATGATGGGCAGGGGGTCCTGTGCTTTTTCCGTTGACTCGGGCACGGCCCGCGTGGGAGAATGCCGCAACGACTATCTATGCGTTGGTCTATGGGTAGTCCATAAAGAAAAAAATTAGGCCCAGTCTCGTATCAGTACACACGGCCCATCCATCACATAGCCTAGCTACGAATCGGCCTAATCACCCTTCTTTGGAAAGAAAAGTAAAGGTTGGAAGTGCACTTCTGTGGCCCAGCAACGTACAGCTCTCGCATACTACTGGGCCCACTCGCTAAACGGGGGCCCACACATGCAGGATCGGCTGCGGGCGATGGCCAGCCTACCCACCCGCGTTCTTTCCCTGGGATCGACCGGGTGTCGCGCGACCCGTTTTTCCTGGGATTAGCTTAGGTTGATGTATAGGATAAACATACCCACGTAGTTAGTAGGATTTTCTGTACCCTTAAGTCTCTACGTGTGTTGGATGCGCACACGTATGCGTACGTGTAGAGTGAGTGGAGCGAGTGTGGGTCGTGTGCGTCCTTACTTACATGCTTAAAAAATTGCACAATCGGCTACAGGGATTGGGATAGCGACGTATTAATCCGCATTAAAAAATAGCGTCATAATTTTAAGGATTTTATTTAATTTTTTTTGACGTCTCGACCCTCGATCAGGAATAACGTGGACAGCACGTCACAAGTGGGGGACCGTGACTCTCAACGGAATATCCTTCGCGACCCCGTACATTCCGTCTGCTCTCTACAAATGGATCGATGTGAAATTATGCCTTTCGTGGAGGGCCTAAACACATATGCGGCAAATTTAATAATGCGGGAGGTGGGTTTGTGATACCTGGATCCGGTGAAGGCATCTATCCCTGTAGCTCTTCTGTGCTGTTTTTTTATACATTATGCCAGACGGCCGCTTGGCGTCGGTGCGACCGCACGAGATCCCACCTGCCAGGATTAAACGAGGGGCGGTTCCTAGAGATGTTTACTTCTCAGCGCAAAACGCGCGGCTTTTCTCCTGTTAATATTTTTAGATACTTTTAAAACATAAAACTCGTAAAAATAGAAATAGAAAAAAAATATAAGACTATAATTTTTTTTGTAAGAACAGAGAATTTATAAAATATAAAAAAATTATAGAAATAACCATTTAAATAGATCGTATAGAAATTGGATAAGATATACAGCTAAAAGAAATTTTTTAAGAGGTTAAAACTATTTCTCTAAAATCTATATACATCAAAACATTTATTCAATCTTTTCTTGGTTATATAGAGAAAAATTTTATAGGACTTAAACTCTATAAGATTTCTTTTGTTCAAAAGGAGAACTCGTTAATACTAAATCTCTATCTCTCTCTACTACAGTGAAGTCTGTCATATTTTCATTCCCTCTACCCACACTCAGCAGGAGAGAAAAAAAAATTAAAAGACCAAACCAATAAAAAAAACTCTTAATGTGGGTTCGCTTAAATGCATCAGATGGCCCGTTGTTTGTACTGTTGATAAAGTGAATTGTATTATTTTTGTCCTGCTGTCCTGCCCATACAGACTGAAACGACCGAGCCGACAAGAAACTCCCACCGTATCCCCATTTATAACGACCGTGTAGCCGATTTCAAGTTATATGAGCCGAGTATGTAGTTGGTTGCACCTAAAGATGCCCCATTGTTTTTCCAAAGAAAAAACTGTGTAATTCAAATTGTGCCTTGCCTTAATATACGAATGAGTATCTTATTTTTGATAAAAAAATGTGAATCTACCAGCTTTTAAGACACAATTAATTTTAAATTTAAAATTTTGAACTCAATTTTAGCACTAGTGTTTTCTTTGATTTTTCACTCGGTTTTAAAGTTTTTAGGCCGTTAAGAGTAGGAAGGAATATAAAACCATTGCCTTAAAATTATTTTTGTCACTACTTCTCTTTTGTTTGAGCATATCTAAGTTTGAATTTTAAAATACAATTCTAGAATTATTTACAAGCATAAAAATTCTTATCTTAATTTTTTTTTCTGCTTGGTCAGGTATCCGCCCTTTGAATGAACAATTTTTATCAGTATTATTTTTCAAGCCATGAATATCATATATTTTATCTGTATTTGTGAATTTATTCTAAGTTAAGTTTAACTAAATTTGTAAAAAAATTATTATTCATTATATTTTTAGGACAGAACTAGTAGTATTTATGATGCTAGATGGGTAAATTGCTATAGTTTACTTATTTTAGCAAGGTAGATGTTAATATTTTTTTTATAAACATAGTTTAAATTTAGTTTTATTTGACTCAGAACAAAACTATAAAATCTTATATTTTAGGAGTACATGCTTCATCCCTGTTATCTTATTTTTGTACACAAGATACAAGTTTTATGGTGACGATAATTTTTTCTTTCTGGTGATGATATAACCATGAGCATTCTGAACTAGAAAGGAGTGTAAAAACGGATGAAAAGGTCTGTCTTGCCCAATGAATTTTGAAGCTCGATAATTTGGAGAAAGTATGATACAATGAGTGCAGTAGTGCACAGCACGTACCTTCCAATACTAACTTATGTTTTTCCTTGAAGTGATACACAAGATTTTATCTTTTTGAAAAAGTTAAATACTCCGTATATTGCCAATGGCCTAGAAAATACTTTCCCCTCTTTCTAAATCATTTTTTAATAAAAAGCGTTATTTTAAATATATTTCAAATTATAAAACCTAAATAAAAAGAATACATCTATAACGAGAAATATACCGCTTGTTTTTAGAAAAGAACGTCAAATATACTAACTTCAGAATATTTTTTCTTGGGAAAAAAAATTTTCTTCTCACGCTGACGTCAGCCCTAGCCGTTCTCTCCTATCCCTCCCTAGAGGCCAGAGTCCACCTCCACGAAGGCACGAACCGATCGCCGGCAGCCGTCCGATCCACCGCCACGTCACCGATCCGCGTGACTGTTCTTGTCTCGGACGGCCAGGATCTCCCCACGGGTATCCGCCCGAACCCAGCGCCCCCGCACGCTGTTATTCCCCTCCCGCTTACAAATTCGCCCAAAATTTTCCCTAAATTTTCCGCCGCCACAGCACGAATCTAAGCAAGGTGGAGAGATTTTTCGCGAGGAGTTCGTTTTTGTGTTAGTGTTTTGAGGACATGAAGCCGGCGGTGGAGGTGGAGGAGGGGGACGAGCGGGCGGCGGAGCTGGCCCGGAAGAAGGCGGCCGCCGCCGCCGCCGCCGCGGCGGCCAAGAAGACGGAGGAGGCGGCTGAGGAGGAGGTGGTGAACGGGGAGGAGGGAGAGGAGGAATTCGAGGAGGAGGAGGCGGTTGATGGGGAGGGCGACGGCGACAAAGAGGGGGACGGGGAGGAGGAGGATGACGACGAGGATGCCGAAGGGGAGAAGGGTGCGGCGAGGCAGAATGTGGTAGAGATCTCTGATGAGGAGGATGAGGAAAACGACGGGGAAGGGGATGACGGTGATGATGATGATGACGATGACGACGACGACGACGATGAGGAAGAGGAGGAAGTCGAGGGGGACGAGCAGGAGGTATAATTTCACTCCTTAATCCCTCAAAATTTCATTTTGAATGTCTATATTTTGCTATTATGTTCAGTTCATGTGTTCTTCCTTTTTGCCTTGATAGATCTATCTATATGCCGTAGTGTTACAGTTATCATGAAATTCTTCAGCTTGCTGTTCGTTTTCTTGTTAATTCTGTGCTGCAAAAATCTGTAAAAATAGTTCTATTCTCAGATCTGTCCAGCACCTTTTTCCCTAAAGAAAAGCTCCAATTTTTTGTAGCGTGTCCTTGTACCAATAGATGTATCCGCTTAGTTTTGAGTGATTTCTTGCGTCAGTAGATGTATACGCTTTTTTTGGGTGACTTTTGAAGAGTTGTTCCTCTCAAAGCCGTTCCAGAAGGGTCGAGATTTTTTTTAGTCTTAGGTCGTCGTTTTGTTTCCAATTTTTTTCGTAAGAATAATTTCTCTTGGATCCCAAAAAAACAGAATTCTGTAGCCAGTCAAAACTTTTTTTTTTTTGGGGGGGGGGGAGTTATTTAATCACCGCGGAAACTAGATCTGGGAATAAAGAAGCCTGTTTTGGGCATAAAAAATAGATCTTGGAGTAACAAGTTCGATTTTTTGGGCAAAAAAATTCTGCTTCCGTATTTTCTGTAGATCTGGGGTGATTGTTCCCTGCCATACCGTTGACCTTTTCCCAGTCCTTTGCACTGATGTACTAGTAATTTCCCATGAGGATTGCTGTGGATGCCCCTGTTGTGTGGTCTGTGGTGTAGCCCATCAGAGGCCCATCTCATCCTCCCATAAATAAGTCCAAGGGCATTATGGCATATGGTACCTTGGAATTGTTTTTTATATTATTAAAAATAATTAGATATTGGGTTCTTGTTGCAAGGACATGAATGTGTTTGCCACTGTTCATGAACTTCAAGAACCCTGATTCATGACATGTCTCAGGATCCTTGGTTGGATTTCTGAGGCGGTTTTTATCTGTGGACATTGCAAGATTTTGATGTAATTCCTTCAAATTTTTACCATGTCTTTTAGAAATCATCACCTAATATTGCTTCTCATATCGTTTGGTTAGAAGTTAACAATTGGATCTGGGCCCTTTGCTATGGCGGAAGGCTAGATCTGTCAAAGATTACCTGTAGGATTTGTTTTTGGAGATGACGATTTGTATCAGAGGCTGTTTCTGAGGATGGGCCGAGAGCTCTCCCAGTGCTGCAAAGGAACTGATTAGCCGTTCTGATCCAAAACCACTTTGTTTATTGCTGTTTGCAAGTCACCTAGGAGGAAAGAATTTTAGATCTGAGAGGGGAGAGAAATTTGTAGACCTAGAAAGTAATTGGATTTTTTTTGCTTTGTTCATGTGCTTTTGGAGATGATGATTTATATCAGAGGCTGTTTCTGAGGATGAGCCTTGAGCTCACCCAGTGCTGCAAAAGAACTGATTTGCCGTTCTGATCCAATTCTCTTCGTCTATTTGCTTTTTCTCCCCTTTTCTTTTGTTTATTGGTTCAGATTTGCCTAATCCTTGGTCAAATTAAAATGGCGTCACTATCTGCTTCTTTCGAATATGTGCTTGAAAGATTCCAAGGCTTCCCTGGTTGTTTCAGAGGTTGTTTCTGAGGGTAGATCTCATCTACCTGTGATTAAACCTTGAACGCCAGTCTGATCCCATTCTCTGTAGATCTGAGAGGGTCACCTGGTCTGATACCTCTGCAGTTCTTTGGAGATCTTCATGTTGGGGTGCTCTGATATTTCTAAACATTTGTAAATCAGTGGTTTCTGAGGAAGATTTCTTTTCCCTATTAGTGAAAGTATTTTGGGCCGGAACTGATCACATAAGACAAACTTAGCATAGCATGGGCAGTGAATCTATATGACCAAATAGTCTTTTTCTGTTACATGTAACTTAGCTGAATCTAGGTCTGTTTCCCAAGGTCTTGTCAAGTAAGTTCGTCCTGATTGTTCATCTTCCATGTTGACTTCTATTGAATGCATCAGTTTTGTGTAACTTGATATTTGGGAAATGATGAACTTCATCTCAGATGTCCGTTATGGATTTTATTTTAGAATGATGAAAATTTGCATGTCAGTCTGATCCTAAAGTTGTTTCTATCGTTATGTTTAGTCAAATTTAAGTTTGTTTTAAAGGCAATTAAGCTTACTGTTTCATTGCGAGTAATATCTGATATCTTTCACGTCAGTTACATGACAAACCTTCATTGAATTTCTCAGGAGGAGCTGGGAACTGAGTATCTGGTCAAGCCACTTGGTGATGCAGAGGACGAAGAGCATTCAAGTGACTTTGAGCCGGATGAAAACGGTGAGGGTGCTGAGGATGAAGAGATTGATGAGGATGCTGATGGTGATGATGATTCTGTGAAGGCGCAATCCTCGTCCAAGAGGAAGAGGTCTGGAGGCAATGATGAAGATGATGATGATGATGATGGTGATGATGATGATGGTAGACCCTCAAAGCTATAGTTGAGAAGCTCATCTGTGGGTCAGTGGTCCTCTGCAGGGTTCTAGAAAGAAAAATAGAAAATAATCCTCTTGCGGGGAAGATTGTTGGTAAATGCTTGTAGCTTTAGGACATCTGTGGTTAGGTTTAGCAGCTCAAAACTTGAGAGAGTTCATCATGTTAGTCGTTAGTGCATACTGCTGATGATTAACAGCCTCTTGAGAACAAATGTATGAGGAAAGATATGAGGCTTGCTTTATGCTTTGTGTCGCCTCTAATTCTGGTCTGTGAAATGAATTTCCTGGTGCTTCGAACTGAATCCTGCCACTATGATGCTTCTCTTTTCTGAATTTTCCGTCTCATTTCTACTGACTGAGATGTGGCAGTCTCATCCTGATGCTATCTTCATTGACTAGCGTTTTTTGCAGGGACTATCGAAGTAGAAACTTTTTTAGCATGTGCTATCTATTGAAACTTTTTTTCCGTCACTATTCAAGTTGAAATGTTGTGGCTGTGATTGGACAGTCGAAAGAGAGCTGATCATTTGAACCTTACCTTGTTTGCTTATCGAATTTAGATATGTATGTGACCAATCTCAACTCCATCTGTTTGTGCAAAAGAAATCATCAGTTGAGCCAGACTGCTAGTAAACTGAACCTCTCAAGAGCTGAAGATCGTACAATCTTGCTACAAGTTGAATTCGGTTTTTCAGATGTTCCCATCAGTTTGACATCTAAATTGTCTCAATCGTCGTAATTATTTCTCGGGGCCAACGAAAATGACGTTTGAACATGATAATCTCTCTTCATAACGAACTGCAGTCATCGTTTTCTTCTGCAATTTTTTATAATCTTTCTCATAACGAGGTGCAGCCATTTGCGGGTGCAAAATTTTTTTTGAAAGAAATTTGGTTTGTACAAATTTCATTTTGTCGTTAGCTGTGGGCTGTAAGACTGCGCATCTAACTCAACAGAAACGGGCATCTGTGTTGCAAACAAGACTATCACTTCTGAGCATTGTGAAGAGCATTATTTTTTCTCCGATTTGTGCAACCGATGTCAGTTTGCCACCAGAATCCAGGATCCTTCTTGGTGGCTTGTAAAGTAGCATAAACAGGTAAAGATTTTAGCCTTCTCCTGGCCATGGTCTAGCCAAATGCAGATTGCTCCTACTGGTCTCAAAACAAATAGGTGTAGGTGCTACATTTTCCTTTTTGCAAACCAGCCTATAATAATTATGATTTCTGAATGGAATTTAGTTTGGCAACGAATAGAAGCATGGGGAGTGGGGATGGAGTCCAAGAGCAAGCCAGAGATTTTATATAGGTATGTCCGGATATTAGTGGGCTAACTCGTGATCCCATCTATAGTGCTTCTATATATCCCTACGGCGTGCCTCACTGGCAATGGCGGCGAAGGATTGCAGCCTGCGAGGGGCGGATGCAGTGCCGACCTAGTGGGGATTGATTTAGTTGGAGGGGATGAGAGTTGTAGAACATGCAAGGGAATTGGTGGAATTTTAACATGACGACTTTAATTCCGGCTAACATGAAAAGAAACACTCAGATCTCGTTTAGACAATCCTTATAATGGTACACATTCTGCAAATGATTGGCGCTTTAATTATAGCCTCAGGAATGAATACGTTGTCATGTGAGGTTAGTTGGTGGCACACTGGCAAAAGTCTGTTAAAATTCGAACTTGAAGATTTTTCGTTCTCAGAACATCAATAGATATAATGGTCTATGTCAGAATTTTCTACAAAAGTTTCAATATCGAACTTACTAGCATTTCGGTGAAGCCGTGAGTGATAAATACATGATGAAATAGTGTTCTAACCGTTCTAGCTTAATATTTTTCTTTTTTCACCATGCAACTGAGTTAATATCAAAAGATTGAAAAAGATATATACCATATTCTCCAATACAGGTGCCATCCTTTTCTTTTGACAATTTTTATTTGTTCTGTGGACACTGGAAAGTGAAAATTTACAGCGGTTAAACCTTTTTTTAACTGCACAATCAGCTGACCGTTCAAGGACTTTTACAAGCACTATACTGATTTTCTTGTGCATATATGAAAAGTATCTCAAATGGCACACATACCAGCAAATGGCACCTTGCTATGTATGTTCAAATGCGGCAATATCTTCTCCCCTCCAAACACTGAGCTGAGCTACTAGCTGGTAGTGGACACAAAGAGTTCTGCACTCTTTTTCACTAAAGAGAGAGGAGAAGGATTGTTAGATTAGTGGACTACTGGACTGTATATACATATAGATCCAACCATTCTGTATAATGTTGGTATCTTAGTCGTACTATACACATTCTTACATGGTATTAGAGCGGGTCTAGACATCCTCGACGCGCTAGCATCTTCCCGCCGGCGAGCCGACCTTTTCTCCCTATCATCGACGTTTTCTCTCTGTCGCCAACCTTCTTCCCGGTATTCCCTCCTCGTTCTCTCGTCTCGGCTCCTTCTTCTTCCCGTCTTCTCCGCAGACGTTCTTCCTTTCTCCTTTTCCACCACCCTTTCCCATCCCTTGCTCCTCCACGCGACAAGACGACGGTCTCCATCCGCCTCCTCCTCTCGACTCACACCCGTCTTCACCCTTCTTCTTGCTCCGTGCATCTTTTCTCCTCCGACGTCGGCGCACCTCTACGCTCGTCTTCTCCATTAGCTGAACTCGTCCGTCTCCCATTGGCTGGACCTGTCCGTCCTCTATCTGCTAGAAGCCTCTCTCCGTTCCCGCTTTTCCGATACGCTCAACTACTTTCGGACGCGAACCTTCTTCACTCGTGTCTGAGCCACTCTGACGTGTCCACGGACATGAATCTCTGCCTCCCGGACACGAACCTCCTTTCTTCGCGTCTGGCCCCTCTCTGAGTTTTCGCGTCCGCTCCACTCCTTTGCCTCCACAAGTCCAAGGACGTGAAGCTTCTCTTCACGGACGTGAATCTTCGTACATCCGTGACCCACCCACTCTCTGACCTACCTAATCTGCCAATCACTTTTCTCTCAACTACTCCGCTGCCTACTCTTCATCAGCCAACCACTCTCCATCAGCTGGTTGGCCCACCCTTTCCTCTCATCAGCTCACTCCCCATCGGCCTATCACTTTCCTGATCGGTCGATCTCCCTTCTCATCGGCCTCTTCCCATCGGTCTCTTACTCCCATCGACTTCTTGCCCCTGTTCCCCTCTTGTCATGGCCACCGAGTCAACCCTTAGTTCCGGCACTCTCCTAGTCGCCGAATCTACTCTAGCTCTCAACAACCCAGACCACATCTCGGGCACCACCTCGCCGATCTTCTCACCCCCTACGCCTCTGTGAACGTAAAATCTCATGTTTCTATCTCTCTTGACCTCAATGCCAACTACTCCAAGTAGGTTTTATTCTTTAAATCTCTCTGTGGAAAGTTCGGCCTATGGTCACACATCGATGGCTCCACTCCACCCCGACCCGATGACCCCCAGTGGGACATCGCCGAGTGCTGCGTGCGCAGCTGGCTGCTCGGCTCTGTCAATGACTCTGTCCTCGACCTCGCCATGGAAGATACTGACTCTACCGCCCGGGATCTCTGGGTGGCTATCGAGCGGATCTTCCTCGCAAACAAGCAGCCCCGCGCCATCTTCTTACTCAACGAGTTTCACTCCATGGTATAAGGAGACTCTTCTGTCTCCTCGTATTGCCAGCGCCTTAAAGTAAACGCTGCTGCTCTCCGGGATATCGGACACCCTATGGCCGACTCCCAACTCGTCCTTGCCCTCCTGCGAGGCCTCAACCCATGCTTCTCCAACACCGCCGACGACATCGCCAACGTCACACCCCTTCCATCGTTTGCCCGGGCCCATGACATACTAGTTCTCAAAGAACTCCGTTTGGCCAATGATGAGAAGACCATGGCCCACACCACTCTTCTCGCTGTAGCCGATCATGGCTGCCGAGCATCCTGCGCTACCGCCCCCTCCCGCGGCTCTGGCTGCCATGGCTCTAACCATGGCAATGCAGCCCGCACTAGTGGCACCGGCAAAGGCAAGGGCAAGAACTGACACGGTCCGATGCAATCATGACCTACTTCAGTCCCTGCCTAGCCTGCCGGTCCCATGGGTCCGTGGCTCTACTACAACCCCTGGGCACCTCAGCCCCAGCCATGCAGCCCCATCGGCTGGTAACTAGGGGCTCTCGGCGCCCATCCTCAGGCCTACCTGGCATTGGCTCCCATCCTGCCGCCTTAGCCGATGCTACCGCCACCATCCACCCAGTCGGTTCCCTCCTAGAACCAGGCTGGCTTCGTTGCCGCCCTCAACCGGATGACACTCCAACCTCAGCACCCTTGGGTGCTGGACTCTGGTGCGTCCTCCCACATGGCGTCATCGGCTAATATACTTCGCTCTTGTCATCCCTCCTCCTCTCCCTTTGTCACCATTGGCAATGCCTACTCTCTTCCTGTCTAATACCATGGTGACTCCTTTCTGTCCACACCCACCACTAACCTTCCCCTTCGTAATGTCCTCATTGTATCCTCCCTTATTTACAATCTTGTATCTGTTCGACAATTCACACGAGATAACAATTGATCAATCGAATTTGATACTTCTGGTTTCTCTGTGAAGTATATCCCAACCCGGTGACAGATCCTTCGCTGCAATAGTGGCGGCGACCTCTACACCATCCCCACTGCGTCGTCCACTTGACACACCAGCGTCGCCCTCTCCACCAACCTCTGGCATCTTCGCCTCGGCCACCCCGACCCCGACGCTGTCGCCAACCTCCGTCGCAACGCCTCCATCCAGTGTACCCACAGCAACTCCACAGTTTACCACTTGTGTCAACTGGGCAAACATGTGCGACTGCCATTTTCTAATTCTCTATCTTGTACCTCGCGACCGTTTGAGTTTATACATTGTGATGTATGAACTTCTCTGGTTAAAAGTATCTCCGGTAATCAGTATTATCTTGCCATACTTAACGATTACACACACTATTGCTAGACTTTTCTACTCATCAGCAAATCCGAGGTCGTCTCTCACCTAACTAACTTTACAAAGTACGTTTCTAACCAGTTCAACCTCCCCATCAAAGCTCTACAAGCCGATAATGGTACGAAGTTTGTCAACCGTACTATTCAAACCTTTCTCACCTCGAAGGGCATCCATCTACGCCTCTCCTGCCCTACACCTCTCCCCAGAACGGTAAGGTCGAACGCCTCCTTCGCACCCTCAACAACATAAGTCGCACAATGCTGCTTCATGCCCATCTACTTGCAACTTACTAGGCAGAAGCATTAACCACTGTGACTTACCTTCTCAATCGGCGCCAGTGCTCCTCCGTTCGCCATAACATTTCATACACCCTTCTTTACCGCATGGCGCCCGACTAGTCCCACCTCCGCGTTTTCAGGTGCCTCTACTACCCAAACCTCATTACCACTGCTCCTCACAAACTCGCTCCCCGCTCCACCGCCTGCATTCTCCTCGGCTATCCCTTATCTCACAAGGGATACCAATGTCTCGATCTTTTCATCCGCCGAGTCATCGTCTCTTGTCATGTCATTTTTGATGAGACATGCTTCCCCTTCGGTCTGCTTAATCCGAGATCCTCCTCTAGCGATCTCGACTTCCTTCTCACCAACACCGTGCCGCCTCGGTCTCCTCCACCGTTCTCCCCACCGGCCCCCTCATTGGTCGCTGCTGAGGACTTTTTGTTCAGCTATCCCACTACTCTTCGGTCCGATGTCACTCCCATCAAACCCCCATTGGCCCCACCACTCTCATTGGCTTCGACTGATCCTGTACCCTTTCCATCGGACACCTCATCCCCATCGGCCCCTCAGCCCTCATCGACTCATCATCACCCATTGGCCCATCCGCCTCCATCGGCTCCTTAGCCTCCATCAGCTGCTCCATCTCTATCGGACCGACCAAACCGATCGGCCCATCCAACTCCATCGGCTTAGGCCGATTTAGTTCCGCCCTTTCCTCTCACATACAACCGCCGATCTTGAGCCGATGACACCCCTCCCAAACCAGTTCTCCCCACACCTATCACACTCCCATCAGCTCCCGTCCCCTCCACCTCTCACATGGTTACCCGCTCATAAACTGGGCCTCTCCACCCCACCAAGCCCTATGGGCTCTCCGCTGTCCACTGCTATATCTCTCCCATCCCGACGATTTCTCGTTCCTCCCTAATCGATCCTCAATGGCGCGCGGCCATGGCTAATAAGAACAAAGCTCTCTTGGACAACAAGACCTGGCGCCTCGTACCTCGTCCTCCCAACGCCAACATTGTGACCGGTAAGTGGATATTTAAGCACAAGTTCCATGCCGATGGCTCTCTTACCCGTCACAAGGCATGTTGGATAGTTTGGGGTTTCTCCCAACGCCCCGGTGTCGATTACAATGAGACATTTAGTCCCGTCGTCAAACCCGCCACCATCCGGGTCGTTTTCACCTTGGTTGCCTCGTACTCCTGGCCGATCCATCAGCTTGACGTGAAGAACGCCTTTCTTCACGGTCATCTGACGGAAACGGTCTACTACCAATAGCCTCTAGGCTTCGTCGACCCCTCTCGTCCCGACGATGTCTGCCTCCTTCAATGCTCTTTCTACGGCCCGAAACAAGCCCCTCGGGCCTGGTACTAGCGTTTTGCTGCCTACCTTCAGCACATTGGCTTTGTGGCCTCTGCGTCCGATAGCTCTCTCTTTACTCTTCATATCGGTAATGCCACCGTCTATCTCCTCCTATACGTCGATGATATTGTTCTTACAGCGTCTTCGACATCCCTTCTACACCAGATCATGGCTCGACTCCACTCCGAGTTTGCCATGACCGATCTCGGTCCCCTCCATCACTTCCTTGGCATCTTCGTCACCCGTTCTTCTCGCGGGCTCTTCCTTTCCTAGCGCCAGTACGCCATCGATCTTCTCCAGCGTGCATGCATGGTCGAATGTCACCCTACGGCCACTCCAGTCGATACTCGAGCCAAACTCTCCCTTGCCGATGGTTCACTTGTCGTCGATCTCTCTCAGTATCGGAGTCTTGCTGGTGCTCTCCAATACCTCACCCTCACATGGCCCAACCTCACCTACACCGTCTAACAAATGTGCCTTTTCATACACGCTCTACGCAATCCTCATCTCGCGCTGCTCAAGCGCATCCTTCGCTACGTGAAAGACACACTCTCTGACGGGTTGCACCTCAGCTCCAGCCCCATCGACTTCCTTACCGCGTACTCCAACGTGGATTGGGCAGGCTACCCGACTCTCGACGCTCCACGTCCGGCTATTGCGTCTTCCTCGGCGACACTCTAGTCTCCTAGTCCTCAAAACGTCAGACTACAGTGTCACAGTCTAGCGCCAAAACCGAGTACCACGCCGTCGCCCACTTCGTCACCGAGTGTTGCTGGCTTTGCCAGCTCCTCCAAAAGCTCCGTGCACCTCTCTCCTCTACGACTGTCGTCTACTGCGACAACGTCAGTGCTGTCTACATGACCGTCAACCCGGTTCATCATCGACACACAAAGCACATAGAGATCGACATTCATTTTATTCGTGACAAGGTCGCACTAGGACAGGTTTGGGTGCTCTATGTACCATTGGCGCACCAGTTCGCCGATATTATGACCAAAGGCCTCCGCACGCCTTTGTTCACCAGTGTTCGATCCAATCTCTACGTCCGTTCCCCTCCTGCTGCGACTGCGGGGGTGTTAGATTACTAGACCACTAGACTGTATATATATAGATACGACTTCCTTATAGTGTTAGAGTCTTAGTCTCATTGTATACATTCTTACAAGAAGAACCAGAAAAAAAATCCTATGGCGTCTTGTGAAGCAGCAAATCTGAAATCCCTTTGCCACCATCCAGTCTTCATCATCTTGCTTGCTCTCTCATTGCTGCAGACAATCACAACACTGGATGAGCAGGAGGCTGATAAGGTTGCCTTCCTCCCTGGGCAGCCAAGGAGTCCACAGGTCTCTCAGTTCTCAGGCTACATCACTGTGAATAGCCAGAATGGCAGGGCACTCTTCTACTGATTCTTTGAGGCCCAGGCACTGCCCTCCAAGAAGCCTCTCCTGCTCTGGCTCAATGGAGGTTGTTACTTGTGCATTGAGCATATGCATTTTTCATTCATAGCGATCAGTAGTAAGCAAACAAGTAGTTGTACTTAGTTTTCTTGTTGTACTTTGATTTGTCTGCAACTATGTTTATTGACCTTATCTGATGGTTTAGTTTCATCCTTTCTAGCTAGTCATAGAATTTTTACCCTGTCGTTTCTGTATTTGTTTTTTTTCCTTGTCGATTGCTTGTTTTGTATTGCCATACAATTCAACTTCCATCTTCAGGTCCTGGTAGCTCTTCTGTGGGCTATGGAGCAGCTTCTGAATTGGGGCCTCTCATGGTCAATGGAAATGGAACTGGTTTGGAATTCAACAAGTTTGCATGGAATGAAGGTACGATGTTTTCATTCTTCTTCAACCGCTCATATCGTGTTGCGCCCTGAAGTCATGTCATGTGTAAGTTGCTACCTGTCAATGTGGGACTAACAGAATTAAATCTGCAATTGTTCCTCTCCATGTTTCAGAGGCCAATTTGCTGTTCTTGGAATCTTCTGTTGGAGTTGGGTTCTCCTACACAAATATCTCGTCTGACCTAGACAACATGGACGACCGTTTTGTCGGTATTTATCTAGTCTTATGGTTGATGATTTACTTACCTGAAAGTCTGAAAATTTTCTGTTATTGTGGCCATTAACCGTATTTTTTCAAGCGGTGCAGCTGAGGACACCTACGATTTCTTGGTGAATTGGTTCAAGAGGTTTCCTCAGTACAAAAACCATGACTTCTACATCTCTGGAGAGAGCTATGCAGGTAATGTGCAGACAGCTCCCCTTTCTTCCAACAAAAATATTGCAAGGTTGAGTAAGCCCACAAGGAAAAAATGGAAAAAGATACCGCTTTTCGCCTTTTGTTAATGAGTAGTTAAGCATGCAAAACAGGAATAAAATAATCCATCTTTCCACTGCCCACTATTCTCTAGTCAAAAGGGTTAGCCTAGAATACTGAATAGATGTAGTCATGGAGATCCTATTCCCTGAAGTCTTCAGTCCACGCCAATACATGGATCCCACTATATTTCCTTTGTTAGGTCCTGAACAAGTTGTTGGTTGTTATTATGTTGAAAAATACAGATATCTTTTGTTAGGGTTGGAATACTCCTTTTTGTTTGCTGCTGTCAATAAACCCAAAACAGTCATATTAAGGGTCAAAGGAGAGAGTGGCTTATTCAACAAACTATATGGTCAGAAGTATGGAGATTTAAACATTGGTGGTCATCTAGTGGACACACACATATCAGGGCATATGCTGAAATCCACCTCATCCAATGTGTTTCCCACATGCAAACACAACCTTGCATAATGAGATTCTTACTTATATTCAGGATCTGCTCTAACTTCTTATGCTCACTAAGTTATGCTTAATTTCGAATTCACCCAAGTCACCACAAAATTTGAGATCAACATGAGAAATTATCATTTCTGTTACAGTGCAGACGTGGATGGCAGGGTTTCAGTTATTGGATCCCTGTACTGGGTAGAAGCCCTCGGCCATCCTATTAAGTCGCAGCGGCAACCATTGGTACCTAAACAATGAGGTTGTTACCTCTTATGTATAAGAATGTGTATAGTAAGACTAAGACATTCTAACACCCCCCATAGTCGCAGCGGGAGGGAAACGGACGTAGAGACTGGATCGAAAACTGATGAACAAAGATGTGGGGAGGCCTTTGGTTATAATATCGGCGAACTGGTGGGCCGATGGTACATGAAGCACCCAAACCTGTCCTAGTGCGACTTTGTCACGGATAAAATGAATGTCTATCTCTATGTGCTTCGTGCGTCGATGATAAACTGGGTTGGCGGTCATGTAGACACCACTAACATTGTCGTAGTAAATGATAGTTGCAGAGGAGATAGGTGCACAGAGCTCCTAGAGAAGCTGGCGAAGCCAGCAACACTCAGCGACGGCGTGGGCAACGGCGTGGTACTCGGCTTCGGCGCTGGACCGAGATAATGTAGTCTGGCGTTTTGAGGACCAGGAATTTAGAGTGTCGTTGAGGAAGATGCAGTAGCCGGACGTGGAGCGTCGAGAGTCGGGGTAGTCTGCCCAATCCGCGTCGGAGTACGCGGTGAGAGAGTCGATGGGGCTGCCCGCTGAAGAGTGTGCCCTTCATGTAGCGAAGGATACGCTTGAGCAGCGCGAGGTGAGGTTTGCGTGGAGCATGCATAAAGAGGCACACTTGCTGGATGGCGTAGGTGAGGTTGAGCCGTGTTAGGGTGAGGTATTGGGGAGCACCAGCAAGACTCCGGTATTGAGAGGGATCAACGACGAGTGAGCCATCGGCAACGGAGAGTTTGGCGCGAGTGTTGACCGAAGTGGCCATGGGGTGACATCCGACCATGCCCGCACGCTGGAGGAGATCGATGGCGTACTGGCGCTGAGAAAGGAAGAGCCCGTGAGAAGAGCGGATGACAGAGATGCCAAGGAAGTGATGGAGAGGACTGTGATCGGTCATGACGAACTTGAAGTGGAGTCGAACCATGATCTGGTGTAGGAGGGACGGTGAGGACGCTGTAAGAATAATGTTGTCGACATAGAGGAGGAGATAGGCGGTGGCATTGCCAATGTGAAGAGGGAAGAGAGAGCTATCGGACATGGAGGCCACAAAACCGATGTGCCGAAGGTAGGTAGCAAAGCGTTGGTACTAGGGCCAAGGAGCTTGTTTGAGGTCGTAGAGGTAGCGCTGAAGGAGGCAGACATCGTCAGGACGAGAGGGATCAACAAAGCCTAGAGGCTGCTGGCAATAGACCGTTTCCGTTAGATGACTGTGAAGAAAGGCGTTTTTCACGTTGAGCTGGTGGATCGGCCAAGAGTGCGAGGCAGCAAGGGTAAGAACGACCCGGATGGTGGCGGGTTTGAAGACGGGACTGAAGGTCTCATCGTAATCGACACAGGGGCATTGGGAGAAACCCCGAACTACCCAGCGTGCCTTGTGACAGGCAAGTGAGCCATCGGCATGGAACTTGTGTTTAAAGATCTACTTATCGGTCACAACATTAGCACCGGGAGGACGAGGGACAAGGCACCAGGTCTCGTTGTTCATGAGAGCCTTGTATTCGTCGGCCATGGCCGCGCGCCACTGAGGATCGGCCAGGGCGGAATGAGAAGTCACTGGGATGGGCGAGATAGTATAATGGATTGCTGAGAGCCCGTAGCGCTTGGTGGGGCGGAGGGACCCGGTTTATGATCGGGTAATCATGTGAGATGTGGAGGGGACGGGAGCCGATGGGAGCGTGGTAGGTGGGTTAGGGACTAGGTGGGGAGGGGTGTCATCGACTTGGGATCGACGACTGTAAATGAGAGGAAAGGCCTGAACTAGATCGGCCTGAGCCGATGGGGGTGTATGGGCCGATCGGTTTGGTCGGTCCGATGGAGGTGGAGCAGTCGATATGGAGGGGGGAGCCGATGGAGGCTGAGGAGCCGATAGAGGCGGATGGGCCAATGGGTGGTTATGAGCCGATGAGGGCTGAGGAGCCGATGGGGTTGAGGTGTCCGATGGAAAGGAGACAGGATCAACTGGAGCCGATGAGAGTGATGGGGCCGATGGGGGTCCGATGTGAATAGCATCGGATCGAAGAGTAGTAGGATAGCTAAGCAGTAAGTCCTTAGGAGCGGGCGATGAGGGGACCGGAGGTGAGATTGGTGGAAGAGACCGGGAGGGCACGGTGCTGGTAAGGAGGAAGTCGAGATCGCTAGATGAGGATCTGGGTTAAGTAGACTGAAGGGGAAGCAGGTCTCGTCAAAAACGACATGGCGAGAGATGATGACCCGGCAGGTGGAGAGATCGAGACATCGGTATCCCTTGTGAGATGAGGGATATCCGAGGAGAATGCAGGCGGTAGAGCGGGGAGCAAGTTTGTGAGGAGCAGTGGCGATGAGATTGGGGTAGTAGAGGCACCCGAAAACGCGTAGGTGAGAGTAGTCGGGCGCTGTGCGGTATAAAGGGTGTATGGAACATTGTGGTGAACGGAGGAGCAAGGGCGCCGATTGAGGAGGTAAGTCATAGTGGTTAGTGCTTTAGCCCAGTAAATTATAGGTAGGTGGGCATGAAATAGCATTGTGCGACTTATGTTAAGTGTGCGAAGTAGGCATTCGGCCTTGCCGTTCTGGGGAGAGGTGTAGGGGCAGGAGAGGCGTAGATGAATGCCCTGGGAGGTGAGGAAGGTTTGAACGGTACGGTTGACAAACTCCGTACCGTTATCGGCCTGTACAACTTTAATGGAGAGGTTGAACTGGTTAGAGATATAGTTTGTGAAGTTAATTAGGTGAGTGGAGTGGACGACGCAGTGGGGATGGTGTAGAGGTCGCCGCCACTATTGCAGCGAAGGATTTGACGCTAGGTTAGGATATCCTTCATAGAGAAACCAGAAGTGTCAAATTCAATTGAGCAATTATTATCTCGTGTGAATTGGTGAATAGATAATAGATTGTGAATGAGGGAGGGAACAATGAGGATATTGCGAAGTGGAAAGTTAGTTATGGGTGTAGACAGAAAGGAGTTACCATGGCATTGGACAGGAAAAGAGTGGGCATTGCCGATGGTGACAAAGGGAGAGGAGGAGGGATGGCAAGAGCGTAGTATACCAGCCGATGACGCCATGTGAGAGGACGCACCAGAGTCTAGCACCTAAGAGTGCTGAGGTTGGAGTGTCATCTGGTTGAGGGCAGCGACGAGGCTAGCCTGGTTCTAGGAGGGAATCGACTGGGTAGGTGGTGGCGGGAGCATTGGCTGAGGCGGTAGGGTGGGAGCCGATGTCAGGTGGGCCTGAGGATGGGCGCCGAGAACCCCTGGTTGCCAGTCGATGGGACTGCGTGGCTAGGGCTGGGGTGCCTAGGGGTTGTAGCATAGCCATAGACCTGTGAGACCGACAGACGGGACAGGGACTAGAGCAGGTCACGATTGCATCGGACCGTGCCAGTTCTTGCCCTTGCCTTTGCCGGTGCCACCGGTACGGGCTTTGTTGCCATGGTTAGGGCTATGGCTACCAGAGCCACGAGAAGTGATAGCAGCACATGAGGATCGACAACCATGATCGGCTATGGCGAGGAGAGCGGTGTGAGCCACGGTCTTCTCATCGTTGGCCAGTCGGAGTTCTTTGAGAACTAGCATGTCATGGGCTTGGGCAAACGACGGAAGGGGTGTGGAGTTGGCGATGTCGTCGGCGGTGTTGGAGAAGCGTGGGTTAAGTCATCGCAGGAGGACAAGAACGAGTTGTGAGTCGACCATCGGGTAACCGACATCACGGAGGGCGACAGCCTTTACCTTGAGATGCTGGCAGTACGAGGAGACAGAAGAGTCTCCTTGTACCATGGAGTGAAATTCGTTGAGTAAGAAGATGACGCGTGGCTATTTGTTGGCAAGGAAGAGCCGCTCAATAGCCACCTAGAGATCCCGGACGGTGGGTCGGTGTCCTCCATGGCAATGTCGAGGACAGAGTCATCGATCGAGCAAATCAACCAGCTGCGCATGCAACACTTGGCGATGTCCCACTGGGGATCATTGGGTCGAAGTGGAGTGGAGCCATCAATGTGAGACTAGAGGCCAAACTTTCCACATAGGGTTTTGAAGAAAAATACCCATTTGGAGTAGTTGGCGTTGAGGTCGAGAGAGATTGATTGGAACGTGAGATTTCACGTTGATAGCGGTGTAGGGTGGTGAGAAGATCGGTAAGGTAGTGCCCGAGGTGTGGTCAGAGGCATCGAGGGCTGGAATAGATTCGGCGACTGGGAGGTTGTCGGAGCTAAGGGCTGACTCGGTGGCCATGACAAGAGAGTAACGGGTGCAAGAAGCCAATGAGGGTAAGGTCCGATGAGGGGTAGGGGCCGATGGGAAGAAGCCAATGAGAAAAGAGCCAATGAGAAAAGTGTTCGGCTGATCAGGGGAGTGATTGACCGATGGGAAGTTAGGCGATGAGAAGGAAAAGTGGGCCAACCAGTCGATTGGGAGTGGTTGGTTGATGAAAAGTAGGCAGCGGAGTAGTTGAGGGAAAGATAGGTGGCAGAGTAGGTAGGTCAGAGAGTGGGTGGGTCACAGACGTGAGAAGATTCGCGTTCGTGAAGAGAAGTTTCACGTCCTTGGACTCGTGGAGGCAAACGAGTGAAGCGGACGTGAAAACTCGGAGAGGGGGCGGACGCGAAGAGAGGAGGTTTGCGTCCAGGGGGCAGAGATTTGTGTCCGTGGATACGTCGGAGTGGCTCGAACGCGAGTGGAGAAGGTTCGCGTTCGGGAGTAGGTGAGCGTGTCAGAAAAGCGGGAACCGAGAGAGGGTTTCAGCCGATGGAGGACGGATGGGTCCAGCCGATTGAGACGACGAGCGTAGAGGTGCGCCGGCGTCGGAGGAGAAAAGGTGTACTGAGGCAAGAAAAGGGCGAAGACGTGTGTGAGATGAGACAGGAGGCGGATGGAGACCGTCGCCTCGTTACGTGGTGGAACAAGGGATGGGAGAGGGTAATGGAGAAGGAGAAAGCCGTCTGTGGAGGAGACGGGAAGAAGAAAGAGCCAAGACGAGAAAGCAAAGAGGGAATACCGGAAAGAAAGTCGGCGACGGGAAGGAAGCGTCGGCTCGTCGGTGGGAGAATGCTAGCGCGCCGTGGATATCTTTTTATTGGGATTTGATAAATCAAAAAATATTCAATGGCTAGGATTTTATTATGACTCTTACCTCTAGGGCGGCAAGATAGAGCACTCTAAAATGACTCTTAATACAATCATGGCGTTTTGAACTGTGAAGCACGTTATATAATGCAATTTAGAGTTACAGTTACTGCTAATTTAAACTGAAATATGAAATTTTAAGGCATCTAGAATTATCACTCTAAATATTTTTAGTCGACACAAATTTAAGCCGATTCACCTGCAAACCTTCCATTTTCCAGGGAGCATTCGATTTCCATTTGCATGGAATGCTTTCTGCACTTCTGGCTTGTTGAAGTACTTCTCAGCATATCATATCCTGAGAACATCCTAATCCTCCTACTGAATTGTTCCTACCAAGTCAAACATGCCTCAGAATTTCATAGTCAGAAGGACTAATTTGAACAACTTGTCATTTACCTGATCACTTACTTCGAATGCGTGACTGACAGCGGCTGATGTTGATGTTTGAGCAGGATTGCACTTGGGTGCATAGATGTTGTACATGTCGATCTCTTGGTACTGTCTGAAAATACTGTTCATGGCTTCATTGCAATCATTTGCCCAGTTTGAGATCTTGAAGTTGCACTCCTTGACGCGCTCGTAAATTTTATCTGGCACAACTGCGTGGCTCCAAGCATATTCAACCAGACCTTTCGAGTCGAACTGATCATCAGTTAGTGGATTACCAACCTACATTTGGACGACGTAACCATGTTATGATAGCAAAAAGTTCTGAACTTATTTTGCGAACTGCAAGTTTTTTCTAAAATGCACAAATATGAACCATTTTTTTGGGTAAATCTTGCTAAAAGGAGATATATGTCCCTAAAATATAAAGAATGAAACATCTTCGATTATCTAGAAAAAGTATCATCATTATTGTCAACATCTTACTAAAATATTATGGGTAAGTGTACTTTCAGCTCTTGAATTCTTATCAAAGAGTTTTTGAGTTTATAAAAATGAACTTACCAAATAGTATTGCCATCAAATTTTTAATATGAAAGAATAAGGCCAAAACCAGCAATACTGGCAAGCTAATCAGTGAATGCATATTACTCACAATGAAACCTTTCAAGTTCATGTATCTGTTGGCCTTCTTGTCCTTGTTCCTCTCTAGACAAGGTCAAGCTGTGGTACATAGTAACCTGCATCGATGCAAAAATTCTTGTTGGTGATGTGCAGGGAAAAGGAATTTTATGGCATCTTTTGCTCCACTACACTAGTATGACCAGACAATGACACTAGTAATGCCCAATGGAACGGGGATCCTGAAGGAATGAAACATTTCATTTTGGAAATGAGGACATGCTTTCATTTCTAAATAGTATGAAAATGATGTTAAGTCATGGTGTTAACCAGGACATATCCACTTTGCTTTTATTTTGACGGATTATGGTATCCTTCCTAAATACCAATATATGTTTTTTTGTTGCCCTGAAATTAAAATTTTGAACATCAAGAGATCTGTTACTAGTAGACATGATTAGTGCTCAATAATATCTTATATGCATAATCTGAACTATTGGCTCAAATCCAGTAAAATTTTGAAATAGTTGACTTGAAAGTCAATTCATGGTTACTACGGATTACATAAAGTAATTATTATAAAATTATGGTGTCGATTTAGATTGTGTGATAAATAATTGACATAATATATTTTACTGAGATTAAAGTGAAAATATTGTATTTAAATTAAATTTATAAAATTAATAAATAGTGTCGGTTAGACTAGTGAAAAGTGTTGGTCAAACCGATGAACGGTTACCGGTTTAACTGTAGGCATGAGAGCGGTCAGATTGAAAAGGCTAACGGTTGGACCGGCAGAATTTTAAAAAGAGCCAGTTTTAGATTAATTTCTTGATATAACTCCTAAAAGGTTTCTATACATGAGATATTTTATTATGTGTTAATGTGATTTAAGTTATATGAGAACTTGTATTTGAATATGTTTTCTTTGATTGTTTATGTGCAGTGTTGCTTGAGGCATTTAGAGTATTGTTGGTGATGGATTGAAACTAGACTCGGGAGAAGTTGACGTCTAGACGATCAAAAAAATTACACGGATACTAAAACTAGAGAACAAAGAATGTAGAGGTGAAGTTTTTATATAGTATACAAGAAAGATTATATGCATATAAAAAAAGTCAAATTTGAAAGAAGTTCATAGTTGGTTTGAATAAGTTGTATATTTGTATAAGAGATTTTTCTATGGGATCAGGAGTGCTAATTCTATTAGGATGTAGAGTCTTTGTGCATCCACCTATGTGTATAAATAAAGAGGTGCTATAGATCTCAAAATATCGCTTTTGGAAGTAAGAAAAAAATAGTTTTTAGATTTGAAATACGAGTTTAGTCAAAAGTTGAGAGATGAGTGCTTTATATATATTTTGTAAACTTTTGAGATTTTTGTCAAGATTATTTTTCTCTGATTATAGACGATCAGAGCAGGTAGAGTGCAACGGTTAGACCAACAGCGAAGCAATGGTTAGACCGAAAGGTATACTACGGTCAGACTAGAGGCAATAACTTAGTCTGACGGATGACATCTAGATATGTTTGGGATTTTAACTATAGTAAGACTAATTTTATGAAGTAACTTTTAATTCTGCTAAAAGTTTTAATTTGTTGATATTGTGTTTGTACTACTAATAAATTCCTAATCGGAAAGGTGAACTCTAACCTGAATTTGATGCATTAGCATTATTTCCCTAAATTTTTCAGACTTGTAGGCTATAATTTCAAGGTTAGTTGTTCTAACCAATAAGGCCAAGGGAACAATTTTCATGTTCATATGAAGAATTACCTGCGTAGCTCTCTCCTGAAATATAGAATTCACGGTCCTTGTACTGTGGAAACCTCTCAAACCAATTTATTAGGAAATTATATGCGTCCTCGGCTACAAGGAAGAAAGGTGCCAAAAACATCTCAAATGTTGCAGAAAATGGCCAACAAAAATACTTTTCCAATAATAATTCTCAATTATCCACAAAACCATCATTCGGTTTGGTGAGGTCAGAGGATGTGTTGGTGTAGGAGAAGCCAACCCCAACAGGGGACTCGAAGAAAAGCAAATTGGCCTCTGGCAAGATCAATGCGAAAAACAGCAACATGTGTATAGTATTTTATTCATTTTCTCAAACCAATTTGAATAATTGTAACGAACTAAAATGCAGAGTGTTTGCATCACCTTTGTTCCAAGCAAATTTGTTGAACTCAAGCCCTTCTCCATCTCTGCTAACTCTGAGTGGTCCTAGTTCAGAGGCAGTTCCATATCCAATTGATGAGCAACCTGGGCCTGCATGTATATATCCATTCATGTCACAATGTATACCAAAAAAGTTCACATTTTTATTGGTAGATGCACACTTGGCAAAAAAGGAAAGGAACAGACTGAAATGAGAAGTAAATGATTGAACCATTGCACAACCTCCATTGAGCCAGAGCAGGAGAGGTTTCTTGGAGGGCAGTGCCTGAGCCTCAAAGAACCAGTAGAAGAGTGCCCTTCAATTCTGGCTGTTCACAGTGTTGTAGCCTGAGAACTGAGAGACCTGTGGGCTCCTTGGTTGCCCAGGGAGGAAGGTCACCCTATCAGCTTCCTGCTCATTGTAACCACCAGCAGAGTAGCAGTGCAAGCTCTGCAGGGAGGTGAAGAGGAGGAGGAGTTGAAGAGAAAAGATGAGATGCTGCTTGTGTTGAGATTGGGAAGGAAGAGGAGGAAGAAGCCATCTTGCTGCTGCTGCTTCTGTTGCCATGTGAAATGTGCAACTGTGGCCTCCTCTTCAATTTGTGAAGTGAAGCTAGCTAGCCTCTCCAGGACAAGAGCAGCATGTTCATGTAAAAAGGCAGAGGTGCTCACTGAGCCACACTGCACACTGCTCAGCTCAGCACAGCTCAGCTCAATATGTGACAGTAAGAGACAGGAGTAGAGAGAGAGAGAGTGTGTGTGAGATCATGTGAACGGCATTGGAGGTCACAGGATGGGCTCACCTCTCATCAGACGAGAAGGATCACAGGTTGCATTGCAGTTTCAGGAGCAAGGCTGCATTCATGTGAGCACTAGGGATAACGATTTTTATTTAGCTGCGCCGTGTTCTTGCCGAGGGGGGTCTTCTGTCCGTGTTGGAGAGTGACGAGTTCTTGGCATGGTCTCCCTGGGTCAAAGATTTGGTGGATGTGTTCAGTGTTCTTGGCATCTTGGCTGACAAAGACCGATGATCTCCATTTCCTTTCAAAGAAAACATGATCCATAAAGCACGAGCAGAAATATCAACTACTCCCTACATTCCAAATTGTTTAGTACATACTACGTAAAATATTCACTTTTAGTCATTTCAATAATTAATTTTTAAATTTTGAATTGCTTATATTTATTTTTCAAACACCTAATTAGCTTAGAAATCATTTAAATAATAAGAATAAATGATTATATCGTGATATAAAATTTAGATATAAAAAGAGTATATTTTGAGTAGTACTCCATTTGCAAAGTACTTGGAGATGGTGTACTGGCGTGTGCAGTGACTTCAGCGTAGTGCCTTGAGCTGGCTAGCTTAGCTGCAGTCGAGCTCAAGTGTGCACATTTTCTCTCATGAAATTAACGTGGATACGACTCCAGCATGACCTCAACTCAAGTTTAGGCCCATACAGATCCAGACACAAGACTTTGCGTTGCATCAAGACCCATTTAAACCACGCAATTTTCTTTTGGAAAAATTTAGACTGTACAATCGAGTGTGGGTTTAGAAATATGAATAGGTCCATTTTACATTGCAGAACTTCACAGAAGTGTGAAAATAAAACATAAACTTCAATACTAGGTACATTACTCAACCATGAACTTTTAAAACCATGCAACTTTTAACTTGGCCAGAGTCTGGAGTGGTTTTGTTGACACGGTGTTTGCGTAGGACTTTTCAAATTTTCATTAGATTATTAAACGACTTCCAAAAATTATTAAAAATTATTACTTCATTTCATGGAGTATTTATTGTCACATTCAAAAATCATACTAGAATTTTGAAAGGCATTGCGTATACTCCCTATCCTAGAATCATCCGGAAATCGGTACATAAAATAGAATAGAATAGTAATATATAATATAATAAATCGTTAAATATTATTAAAGTCGTTTTAGACAACCAGAGAAACAATAGCAGCGACTGACCTATAACTCTACTACTTCATAGATATCTCAATTATAAGACAGGTCTTCTCAACTTTACTTCTGATTCTTTCCACTGGGAAGGAAATTGAACAAAAATGAGTATAGTATCACCACAGTACCCAACAAACACACCAAAGAATGCAAAGTAATGCATATGTATTTCAAGAAGTGGCATAATAGGGCTAGTTTTACATAAAACAACAGCTTTGAACAGGTTGAGGTTTTAAAGCGGGTTTTAAAACATGAGACTAATATAAGTCATATTTTACCATTGTCTTCCCAGGTTGCGGAACCACGGAAGCATTCCCAGGTTGCGGAACCACGGAAGCCTGCTTTAATTCAGGCTAATCTACAAGTCCACTAAGATTCCATCTCCTAAAGATTTGAAGAAATATGTTTAATCTATAGAAAATATTGCTGGGCATGCCTATAACCAAGAGCACGACTATTTAAATAGTTTTACTCTTGTCAGAATGTATACTTTACCCACAATACATGTCTTTACCCTATATATCACCGTTGTGAAAACTGAGATAAAGAATGTGACATAACATTTCACTTATTTCAATATTAAACAAAGCAACCGAGACAGACACTTATCCCTGTTAGATGCCCTTAGTCGAGCAAACGATCTATGTCTCTAGTCATCTTGGCATGATGTCTTAGTAATGTCTATCTATAAAAGGACTTTATACACTTCTATCCATGTTCTTTTATTTATGGCTAGTCCAAGCTACAAGCATTCTCATTATGACATGTGGTTTTATGAAAAAGCTTTGCAATGGTAGATAGCAGACTAGTCTTTATAGTGACTCGAGGTTTGTTCAACCCATAACCAACCTGCACTTCAAACCCTTCCAGAAGACAAGTTTTGGTTTTGCAAAGCACTTTCACCATCCGATCGACAACCTTGCCAAGAGGCATACTAGATCCATCATTAATTCTAGTAATTATTCCCACACAAAAAAACTATGTTGGATCTAACCATTGCTAAGCATAAAGCCTATGTTGACTAACCACATCTTCAAATAGGAGATTAGCTAGTCCATTTATTTATCCTAAAGTTACAAGGAATCATGGTATAATAATTTAAGCATGGCATAAACAAAGGATATTGGAATACTAACTATTAAGAACAATTATTATAATTATCGTATTTTTAAATTGTATGTAGTATCACTGAAACAAAATAGGTTCCACAAACATGGTTTCAATATGAACAAGGACTAGAAGCATGATTTTTCTTGCTCAAAGAAATGGTTGTCCAAACTCTTGGTCTAGAAGAGATCGACAGCAACTACACGAGGCACACAAAGCTACAACACTAAGCAAGATAAAAAACAGTATATCAAAAAACACATAAATAAATTTTTCATAATTTAACAAAAAAAAATAGAGACTTGAACTGATTGATTTGGAATTCATATGACTGAGAAATGGTCATCTAAAGTTTATACGTTGTTTAAATCGATATTTCTAAATTATTTTTTTATTGAAAAATTGTATTTAGTGTGTTAGTGAGGAGGGAGGGTGCGCTAACATGCATGACCCACTTGCCGGTCTTGGGTGAGGCTAACACAAATCCTATGCAAGCATCACTCTAGCGCACATGCGGCCGCCTGTGGACTGCCATGTCAGTAAGGGCAGACAGTGAGCACTGATGGCACAGGACCCAAAGGTCGCCAGCGTGCGGTGGCACAACGGATGGTAGATAAGGCACCGAGAGGATGAGCACAGGACGACAATGCTCATCATTGTGACAACAACAATAGGCGATAAGCTTGCAATAGCAGGGAGGAATGGGTCAACGATGGTGAGGAATCTCTGGAGGTCTTTGATCAACAAGGTGGTGTGGCAGGGGTAGAGCTCGCTTAGGGAGGCGACAACACTATAGGAGAATGATTCAGTGAGGAAGAGGGGTGACCGAAGGCAGTTAGGTTCATTAGAGAAAGAGGATGGCACAGAAGAAGTTGTGTGGAGAGAAAAAAGGAAGAGGAGGAGACGATTGTGCTTTTACGGGCCATGGAGAGGGAGGAACAACACCGAGGAGGCCGACCAGTGGCTATGACTGGTGAAGAGAGAGAGGAGCGAACGGATGAAGGTGGGAGATGGATCTAATAGGTGGAGACCACCAGTTAGTGGCTGCATGCGTAGTGGCCTCACGGGCCGACTAGGCCAAGTTGGCTAGCGTGCATGGGATGGAGACGGAAGCAAGCTACGTACTTGATGGGCCGGTGGGAGTAGAGTAGGTTGCGCGAGGAGATATACCTGCTAGCTTAGGTGAGTACAATAAGAGGTGGCGTCGATGGGCCAGCCGTGAGAGAGGTGGCTTGACGTAGGAGGCCTAAGGAGATAGCCACGATGGTTGACCTAAAGGAGACGATGGCCTATGAGAAAGAAGAAAATGAGAGAGAAGGCCATGGGCCGATAGGGCGAGGAAGGAAAACTTGGGCAAAAAGGCTTGAAGAATGGATGGAGATTTTGTTAAATAATAATGATGAAAAATTAGTTTAAGTAAAATTGGTAAAATAATTTATATTGAAATTGGCAAAAATAGTTTATATTAAATTTGATATTTTTAATTGGTTTATATTTAAAATTATTTATAAAAAATATATGGTGAGCATGTGTGTGCGTTTATATAGGTGAGGTTGAAAAAATTTGTATTGAAGAATATATTTTTTTTGTTTATTTGTGTGCAGAAAGTAAATTTGGAAAACAGATGAAAAATTTTTGAAAAAATTTGTAGGCATTTTGGATGAAAATTTAAAAAACAATTTTCTGAATTTGTAAAAGTAATGGGCTAAAATTTCGACAGCTCAATGCACGGTAATAGGCACGACCCAGTAGCGACAGTATGCAGAGACGGCCTAGTAGGTCACGGCACGGCGATGGCCCAACGGCAGGAGTGTAAGCACTGCGAAGGCTCGGCGACTGATAGGTGGGGCCAGAACAGGCGACGTGTTGCATGCGGACGCGTGTGCATTCGGTCACAAAAGATCCAGAGGCAACGTTACGCGTTCTGATTGGTGCGGAGGTGCTGGAACAGTGACCGAGCCAGACTATGTGTGAATATGATTCTAACTTTGTAGCCTTACGTATAACTGTTGATGTGGCACAATGTAAAGCGTTCATTTTAGATCGGACGGCAGAAAATAAAGAGCATAGTGGTTATCAAATCTCACGGGTTTTTAGCACTTTTTCTTTGAGAATTTTTCTATTTTTTGTGTAAATTTTATAAGCGTAATTTTGAGAATAAAGATAAAATTTCTCAAAGATTTGTGCGATAATTAATCTCTCTTTTTTTATACTTGATTTTAGATTATTTTAATTTATCTGGTTTTTATTTAATTTCTTTAATATAAAATTTATTTTTAAAAGTTTGATTGGTTAATTATTTTTAATCTCATGTTATTAATTAATTAAGGTTTATTTAACTTCGGTTGATAGTAATTTTTTTCATTAATATCTCGATATCAAGAATTCTAATTGAAGCGATTCCACTTAGATTTATTTATAAATTTTTATTTTATTCTGTAAAATTTTTAGATTAATTAGAGTTACAAATTTATAGATCTCTTTAGTAATTAAATGATGTTTTATCTAGATTTATGGATCTCTTTAGTAATTAAATGATGTTTTATCTAGATTCAAAAAACTTTTATGATTAATGAAAATTGTTAAATTTTAATTTTGTCTTGTGCAATTATTTATCCCTCTGATTGCTTTCTCAGAGTGAGTCAATGTGAGTCAATCTTACAAGTGATATTAGAATAAGGTTATTTTACTTTTTCTAATTGATCTTAACCATCAAAAGAAAATATGTCGACAAATATATATTCGACGAAACCTTGTCATTTTTATGGCTTTGATTTTCAGTATTAGAACATCAAGATGGAAGAATATATTATAGCTTAAGAATTTGCTATAGAAGAAGATATATATATGTCATATTATGTTCTCAAAAACGATGAATTGATAGCAATGAATCTATCATATATGGAATCTACTAGCATTATTCAAGTGCTAGGAAGAAGATTTGACTATATTAAGTATCTTTAAGTCAGCAAATAAGATATAGAGAGTAATTTGTAATTATCATAAAGTATCAAACACGGTAAACAAAGATATGCCAGGATTTGTATAAAAAGAATAGATGTGTCTTGAGATGAAACCTAATGAATCTTTCGATGATTTTTTTACTCGCTTTAATAAAATTCTTAGCAACTTATGTTATGCTAATGTTATATATTCTAAGTCTAAAAATTATCGTCAATTGCTAGAAGGTTTACATATGTCTATATGAGAGATGAAGTAACATCAATTAGAAAATCTACTGCTATGAATACACTCACTTTAGATGTGCTTTATTATAAATTGAAAACTCATGAGCTAGGTGATTTTGCTAGAAAAAATATTACTAATAAATCAATAGTTTTAGATTCACAAACTATCAACTCTATTAATGTTAATTCTTTAGCTAGCTTTACTTTGTCTTCTTTGTCTTCACTAATCAATGAACTGCTAGAACAACTACCTGAAGATGATTTGGCACTCCTCTCCACATGTTTCAAAAAAGTTTTGTAGAATGTTCGATTTAGAAAGAGAACAAATGGTAGAGAACCTCAAAAATATTTTGAATACGATTTGCTTAATCATCTTCATCTTAAATGTCAAAAATTTCTAGTAAGACTTTTTAAGGATGAAGATAAAAAGGAAGATGAAGAAGAGAATGACAAGAAGAGAACATTCAAGAGTAAAAAAGAAGGTATTTGAATAAGAACCTAGTATATCGTGTTCTTTTTGCTCTTGAACATGTGAGTCTGAGCTATCTGGACTTTGAGAATGATGATGACACTGCTCCCAAAGAGAAAAAAAAATCTTTATAGGCTATGTATATTGGCAAATTGTAGAAGCGTTATCAACAGTGACATCGATAGCAACAACGACAATGAGATAGAACCTTATTATGATAATTTAGCTTTTGTTGATGAAAAAATTGGTACTTTATTAGAGATTAAAAAAAGATGTTTTAGTTGAACAATTAAATACTAAAATTACAAGACTTAAAACATTGACATCTATAGATAATTCTTACAAAATATGTGATTTTGTCTATACTGAATTTACTTCTCCAATAGATATGTATGTTTCTACTTTAAAGTAACTTAATTTTGAAAAAAAGAAAAATAATAAGCATATTCGTGTAGTTGCAAAATCTGATTATTGTGATAATTGCAATTCTCTTAAGTTGAAGTTAAATCATGCTGATATTAAAATTGATTACCTAAAAGATGATTTTGATACTCATAAGATTTTTGCATGCTCTAATTGTAGAAATAAAAATAAATATCAACATGTTTCTTGCAAAAATTATGCCACTATTTTAAATCGTATTGATTAGTTGCAAAGAAATATGGGAATTAAAAGCTTGAATCAAATTTTAAATCAAAGCACTCGTTATCAAAAGTTTAAAACATTTTTAGTTTATGATTCTTATAATTATTCTAAGACTCATGTTGTAATTGTGGTTAAATCTCTTGGTAGTGATATAATTAAGAATAGACATGAACTTGAAAATATAATTTTTTGATCTAATAGTGTCATGTCATCTACTAGCATAACTGATACGCCTCAATGTCCCGATCTTCACGACGTAGGATCAATCACCAGATAACTAGTTTCGAAGAAGCCGAGATAACTTGTTGCAAGCAGCGATAACTAGTGCAACCTGACGAATAAAATTCGAAGCCAACCACTGTCTCAATACGGCAACCTGAATCAAGGATTTGACCAACCACACTCTCAAAGAAACCAACCAACACAGCCTATAATCAATCGAGGAGACCTCGAAGGGAGTAGGAGCACCAATTGGGAGCGGATGAAGCCGCCGCTTCTGTAATTCCTGCGAAGAAAGTCACAAGAGCAAAGGGGTAGAGATCAACTCTCAGGGGTTTGCTAACGCACAGCTGAACAAAGTAGTCTATATTCTCAATATCATAATCTGTGATTACAATGAGTCTAGGGGTATTTATATTAGCAACAGCCCTGCTAGGTAGGTGAAAACTCGAAAAGAAAATAACTAGTTCGATTATGTGAAAAGATCTCTTCAGAATGAGCTCTTGGAGAATTTCTGCATGGTTGTTAGTCTTTTGCGCAATCTTCATTGCTTTGGCAATAACTCCATCTAAGAAAGTCCAAATGATGCACGGTTTATTGCGTTGGATTCTTGACTTGACACCCTTTCCAACCATGTATGCCATGCGCCACGTAATATTATAGAATGGTACAGTTTAATACATGAACTTTAGCATCAGGTTGGCTGTTAACCTTCCGAGCAGTAGCTCCAAATTGGTCGGGGCTAGACTCATTGGAAACTAGACTTAAAGAGCTTTCCAAAACGTGCTCATAGACCACCATAGCTTCTGGGAATCAAAATATATGACTATTTCTTCTAGACGGTTCTGCAGAGCTGAACTGGTTCGAGTGTAGTTCGTGGTTGGCAACTGGTCTGAAGTGGTCTGCAGCTGGTCGGAAGTCATCTCCTTGTGTGTTCATGTCTTCCTCCTTAGTGAACCTAATCATTAATAATGTACACAACTTAGATGGTATATAATTCTCATTAATATTAAAATGAATCTCACAAAGTAGCGCGTGCACCTCTTGTTGTAGCTTTTTTGCTCGACTACAAGTAATCGGTCCATCAATTACTTGGACTGGTGTTGATGTAGGTGGAACCTGAGTTGTTGGTGTAGCTTAAGTTGAGAGTTGTGGCATCTTGCTTGATGGCGTGGTCATATCAATAACAAGTACAATTGTTGTTTCTGCTTCTAAAAGTAAATATAAAGTTAATTACACTTACACTCACTATGAAAGAGATGGACATAAAGTAGAATTTTGTTTTATACTTGCTAAACAACAAATAAGGAAAAAAATCTAAGGTAATGTATAATTTGAGAAAAGCATGTTATTTTGGTTCTACTAACATAAGGAATAATAAATCAAAATTTTTGCATAGAAACACTCAAGCTATATCTTCTACTGTGTATCGCGTGTCTTAGTACTGAATTTCTAAATGTTATATTACTAACCTCAGTATAATGATCTTATAGTGTATTATTCTATGTAGGCACTTTACATGAGAAAGGAAAACTTTTGCTACTAAATTCTGGATGTTTACATCACATGTCCGTTGACAAGAATAGATTCTCCTATCCCACAAGATTATCACATGTTAGAAAGGTAACTTTTAGAGATGCTTTCATTTTTATGGTTGTAATTATAGGTATATGTACATACATTCAAGGAGAGAACATTGTTTTGGTGATGAAGATGAAGCTTTGGTTCATTCTATACAATCAATTGAATTGGTTCCAATACTGATCATAATTTCAGAAACGATAGAGCATACTCAAGAAAATATACAATTTGCGTTATGTTTATCTACAAGATTTCAAGCTTCCCACATGCATTACTTCTTCAAGCAATTAAGCGGATTCTCAGGTATATTCATAGCACTAAATATTTTGGCATATAGCTATTTGTATCTTCATGAAATAGTTTAAAAGGTTTTTCTAGTGCTTATTTTTTTTCCTAGATAATTCACTTGTTGCTTGATCTTCTATAAAATAATCCTTTATAGCACAATCAATTGCTAAATTTAAATATGTGATTGCTGCTAGTTGTTGTTCTCAAATTCTTTAAATAGTAGCTACACTTAAAGATTATAGTGTTACTTTAGAAAATATTCAACTTTTCTATGATAACACAAGTGTTATTTGAATCGCTAAAAACCTAGTTCAACACTCTAGGAGAACATATATTGATATTAGATTTCACTTTCTTAGAAATCATATTGAAAAAGTTAATATGACACTTTATCATGTGGATACTAAACATCAATAGGTACATATTTTCATAAAACTTTTGAATTCTTCTCATTTTACTCATCTTCGAGGAGAACTTATATTACACATCCTATGGGTTATTTTGAAAGGGAGCATCAAACTTTGTAACATATTTTTTGTGTGTTCTTTATTTTTAAAAAAATTATATTAAATAATAACCACTACATATGATTCATGTGTATTACTTGTAGTAATATTTATGTCAAAAGGTATAAGTGCTTTCATGTTTTATATATGTTGTTGATGTTTTTATAACTATCTAAATGGACAACTTAAATTAAATTTTGACTTATTTTAAAAGTAGTAAATGCTATGAGAAATATAAGAAAGATAAAAGAAAATATGTGCTATGAAAAGTAGAAAAAATGATCAAGGAGATATACATTATCGCAATTCTTTTTAACTTTAGAATGAACTTGGTTCTGTATGATTGAAATCTGATTCTTAATCTTTTAATTATTAAAAGACATATGTTTGAATGGGTTAAAAATTAAGCCCGATGGTGTATATAATTCTTTGTAATTTATGTTATGATTAAGATCAATCTAGTTCTTAATTTAGTAAAAAAACACAAATAAAATACATTAATGCTTATAAGTTTTAAAATGGTAATAAATATCATATCATGCAATAAATTGTTGATTACACTTTATTTTTACTTATGTTAGGTTTACATTATGTATTCATATGTGAGTGTAAATTACATTTAACATGGCATGTATGAGTTTGTTTACTTGTAGTGCTCATCAAAATAAAAATCTTAAAATAAAATTGGTGCAAAATTAGAAAACCTTCATTCTTTAATATTTTCTTGACAACTCCATTGTCAAAAAGGATGAGAGTTTAATGAAAAAAAATTTACAAGTTAAATGCCAATTTTTTAAAGATAAATGTCAATGTTTAATATTAAGGTGCTATTGCTAATATTTTCATTAAGTGGGAGATTGTTGAATAATAAAGATAAAAAATTGGTTTAAGTAAAATTGGTAAAATAATTTATATTAAAATTGGAAAAAATAGTTTATCTTAAAATTAACATTATTTAATTGGTTTATATTAAAATAATTTATGAAAAATATATAGTGAGCATATGTGTGTTGACATATGTTAGGTTGAAAAATCCGTGTTGAAGAATGTTTGTTGTTTATTTGTGTGTAGAAATTAAATTTAGAAAATAGATTAAAAAATATAAAAAAATTGGAGGAAATTTAGACAAAAATTGATAATTTTTTTTGAATTTACAACAGTAATGGGTTGAAATTTCAATGGCGCAAATGCATTGTAATGGCACGATCTAGCAACAATAGTATACAGAGATGACCTAGTAGTTCACTGCACGACAACTGCCTAGGGACAACGACAAGGCTAGCAAGTGAGACCGGCTTGTTAGTAATGTGGCTGACAGACGAGGCATGCCTGTCATTAAGCCAGTAAGCATGAGCACAGATACGATAGAGGCGTTGCAGATAGATGAGACTGAAACGGGCAATATGTCATAGACATGCGTGCATGTTATCGCACGAGATCTAAAGGTAATGTGGTGAATTATGATTGACGTGGAGGCGCTGGAATAGTGACCGAGTCGAATTCCATGAGGATAAGAGTTAGATTCTTAGATCGAACGGCTAAAACTAAACAGCTTTGTGGATACAAAATCTTAGGGGTATTTAGGTCATTTTATTTGGGATTTTTTCTATAAATGGAGGGTAAGATGTTAGGTATATAAAATTGAGAGAATTTTTCTATATTTTGTAAGCAGAATTTGTTGAAGATTTATACGGTAATTAATCTCTCTTTTTCTTTCATACATAATGTTTGATTTTAGATTAATTTATTTTCTTTAGATTTTGATTTGATTTCTTTATTTAAAATTTAGCTAGAGTGTTTATCTAGTTTTTTAAAAAGTTTGATCGGTTGGTTATTTTTAGATTTCATGTTATTAATTAATTAAGTTTTCATTAATTTCAGCTAACAGAAATTTTGTTTCGTTAATATCTCAAGATTCAGAAGTACTATGGGTTGATTCTAGTTGAATTTATTTGTAAATTTTTTTTATTTCAATCTGCAAAATTTTTAGATTAATCGGAGTTGTAGATCTATGGTTATAATCTGTTTAGTAATGAAGTAGTGTTTTATTTAAATTTGGAGAACGATGTTTTTTTGTGATTAAGAAAAATTATTAAATTTTAATTTTGTCTTCTGATATCATTCACCCCTTCTATTTGTTTTGAGTCGATACTACATATTTATTTTTAGGTTTTTCTTTTTAAAAACTCTAAAAATATTTTTTGTTAGTTTAAAATTAGTTATTGTACTCTATAAATACATGCAAAATTTTGGGGAGAGCATGCAGAGTTTAAGAAAAATACTTTAAGCCATATTCGTATTTTTCTTGAACATATTTTATTGTTGGAGATTTTCTTTAGGCTTTGAGTAATTTCTTGAAATTTCAGATTTTTAATTTGGAATGAATTTTTGGAAGGTACATTTATGACCTAATTAAATAAATTTTGTAAAAAATAAAACAACTACAAGAAAATAGTGATTAATTAAATATATTTACGGCCATATTTTAAAACAAAATTATACTTTATCTGTGATCAGCTGGCGAGGCTCTTTATGGTCGAACTTGCCCATTGAGATTCTCACAATTACTGATAATTATTCTTGTTAATCTTAAAATATATTGGCAGTAGTGTTCGGAGATGTTTATAGAAGTACGGTGAATGTGCATGTGTATATGTGCATATGTGCGCATATATTTGTACTGTGTTTCGAAGAAAAATTAAACTTTATCCCACTCTGGATCAAAATATGTTTGGTTCCAATTTATAAAGAGTCAAATGCACAACTTGAATTTGTTTCAGATTTTTGGAAATCAGCTACACATTCTTAAAACATCAAATACATTGCCCACAGCTGAAATTGCATTTGGATCTTTAAAATTTTTAAATTTCTTCAAATAATTCTTTCTCGGTTGCACATTGGTGTATTAGAAACATACAAGATTGTGCCTGTAGCAAACTGAACTTTATTATCATAGACCAAGCGATATTAGAGACATAAAAAGATTATTTTGTCCAGATCACAAAACTATTTAGCTCGCCCAAATTTACCAATGTCGAAGATATCTCATAGACCAAGGGATATTTATTTATGAAATTTATTTACTAATTCTTAAAATTCAAAAGTATTTAGAACCCTAAAATTCAAAATTATGTCATCCAGAAACCAATTTAATTTAAGTTCATATTTGCAAAGTGTGTACTATTGAAAAGTGAATGTTAAAGGTGTCCAGTTTTAAAGTGTAGGGTTGGTTTTTAAATTTCCTCAGAAGTTGTTTGTTCATATGAAAAATTTAAACTTTCTCACCTTGAACTGATGCAGCACGGTTATCTAGAGGACCCTCTCAATTTTTTCCCGACTATCGATTATGTCTGCTCACTAATATCCGTGAGCCTCGATTGAGAATTCACTCATGCTGGTGACAGCATTTTTCTCCTAACTAGTTAGCAAATACGGTTTGATCATCAAGCAAGATTATATATATAATTAGCATGAGAATTTCTAGTTGCCATGGGAGTTTTTATTTTAATTTCCTACGATCAGTATGAAAAAACAAGTACAAACAAATAATACGTTGCCTAGGCATATCATACGATGAAGCAGCATCGAAAATTTCTGATAAGCATTGATCAAAGTGTTCTCGTAAGTTCAACAAGCAATCTTTCAAAGGAATCTATTATTAGATTATCGCCTCAGATATAATTAATAAATTAATAGAGGCAAGACACGTTTATGCATGCTGTGGCTACAACTTGCTCAACTTTGGATGCACTTGATAATTAAAGTTATGGTGTAATAAGCTACTTCATGCTGCATAAAAATATCAACCTTTATAAAATATTGTCGAATTTATGTTTATCTACGTAAATACCAGCGAAGACCAGAGATACAAATCTGCCTTTTAAAAAGATTATGGTCCTAAAAGTATAGCTGACACTTAATTGACAAAATCTAACTAGAAACATGTTATCGTTTCCTTTATTTTTTTAAACCTTTCTACCATGCATATACTCTTTTTATCATACAAATATAAATTCATACCATCTTATCAATATAGGTTAAACCAATACTAATAGATTTTTTCACTAATACACTTAACCTACATTCTCTCTATGTAAGAATAATACCACATCAATACTGATTCAATTAAAAAACCAATAATAAAAAAATATCGATTAATTTAAAAGACGGAAACTAGCCGGTCTACGTATCCAACCGACAGCAATAACTGGAGCCAGCCAAGCCATTTTCCCGAGCCGAGCCCCCACAGCCACCCGTTCCCCCCTCTCTCTGTCTCTCCCTTGTCTCTTCCTTTTTTCCTCTTTCCTACCTTCTGTCTCGATCTGTCTCCCTCTCTCTTCTGTCTCCTTCCGCAGGCGAGCAGCGGGAGCAGCTCCGAGCGGTGGGAGCGACGGCGGCCTCGGCCTTGCCACTTGTCGAGCAGTGGCAACGGCGGTGGCCTCAGCCTAGCCCCGCCGAGCGGCGGGAGCAATGGCGGCCTCAGCCTCTACTCCGGCGAGCAACGGCATCGTCGGCGACCTCGGCCTTGGCGATCAGCGGCAGCGGCTGTGGCCTCGGCCTCGTCATGGCAATCAGCAGTGGCGGTGGAGACCTTGGCCTCCGGCAAGCAGCGACTGTGTGATGTGATTATGTTCTTAGTTTGTTCGATTTGAGAAGTTAGTTTCCTTTTTTAGATATGGATGAATCCTGTTTGTGATTCACATCTTTTCTTTTTTATTCAGTTCTTGTCTAGGATGTGAATGATTTTGTGATTCTGGATTTAGTTTTGGTGATAATCATCTAGTCCAAAGGTGGAGCCGGCTCAGCGTTTTTCTTTTTGGCTTGTGAACCTCATCCGTGCCGGTTCTAATAACCGGCACATATATGAGTTCCAACCGGCACTGAATCCTATCTCGGTAGTTGTAGTGTCTACTCCCTTCGTTTGTTTTTATAAGACGTATTTTGATTTAAAAAAAAGTTAAACTTGACATATTTCAACCGATAATTACTTAACATACAACCAGATTTAGTGTAAAAAATATACCATTATTTTCATACTCGATTGTAAACACTGAGTTATATATGTCCTATCCTATAGCATAAATTTAATTTTTAAATTAAGATATATAAGTTACAACATGTTTATATACACATATGCACATGCAATTTGTATCTAGCCAATCTCTACCCTGGCCATGCAACCATATGCCTCCCTCCTGAACCTAGTGACGTTGATGACATCTTTTACACTGATTGCCATGAAGGTGTTATTGGTGTCCATGGGAGGAACTCTGAAGGAGGTTTTCTGGTGGCTAGAAATTAACGATGGTTCCCTACTTTCCTAGGGTACCAAGTGCTCTTCTTGACTATTGGAGATGGCATGAAATTAGTGCTCCATCCCTTACAAAATATAAGTATTTTTAGTATTTAAATCCTATACATAATATAAACATTATTCCTACGTCAAATCATGTACTTATAAAAGGAATCAAAGTAATTCAAAATTTAAAAATTAAGTGATTAAGAATCTTTTGACCTAGTCTTAGTATCTGTTAAACAACCAAAAAATAATTTTAGTACAGATGAAGTATACAATTAGGGTTGGTTGGAGTGACAATTGAAAGCAACTCAAAGTTTTTGGTGGAATCTTGAAATGATAAGTCTTTTCACCTACCAGTATAGTCTCAACCATTTGAGAGATGCACAAGAGAATTGTGTAGATAATTTGGAGTTTTTCAAACGTGGGCCAGCCCCTCCAATTATATGTAAGTGGGCAGGCAATATAGTGGTCCGATTTGCTCGGAAAGTTGGAAGCCATGCATGCATGCAAGAGCACTCACAGATCCATCGAGCTGTCCAGCGTCCACTGCTAATAATTTTTTTCGATTACAAAAAGACGAACACACAATATGCTATCTAAATTCGACAGGAGGGAATCTGTCCATTTTTTTTGTCATCGGATGTGCATCGAGATTCATACTGGTTAGATTATGCCGAGATTGGTCCTAGGTGGGGGAAACAAATATCGTGTGCACATGCAAGGACTTGATTCCGTGACATGAGGATCATGGCCGCGCGCCTCCCATTGAGCTAGTACAGTTAAATTTCATAGTGGGGATTTTCTATCCAATCCGTAAATATAGATTCTAACATACGCTCAACTAGAGAGGCTAAGTGGCAAATTACTGATCTAACTATATCATTTTATTGGAAAAAACATCCGTGTAATACCTCCTAGGATTTAAATTTTGGTGAGCAAAATCATACACCCTCAAGTTGCTTGGTGCTTTCCCATGTATAGTATTTTTATCCCAAGAAATTAACAAAGGTGTGCAGAAGTTTGCAAACTAATGAAAACAGCTTTTGATTGCATACATGGGTACGTGCAAACGACAGAGGTTTAGGGTCACGATGCCCTAACTTTCCTCGACATGCATGAATGACTACGTGTCATGCCCATCTCTTTCTCTTTCGTACGCACAAACAGGGCCAGTCATTTGTACGCTACGACGGTTTTGAACAGAGTATTAATTAACCTCCACGCCGAAAGAAAAAAAAGAGATGCAGCGAAAAAACATCAAACAATTATTAGCCTAGCTGCTTAATCCTATACATTGTTACCACTCACTGGTTGTAGTCTATACTTATTTTTTCCTCTCACGAAGCTGTACATCCCGAACTATTTATAGCCTTAGATGATTGACCTATTTGGTGCTTGCAAAGTGCTATCATCTCCTTTCTCTCGTTAAGTCCCATATCATCTCAATAACTTGTAGCCCTTGAATGACTAATCTAGGTGTACTTAAATTATTCCTCATGAAGGCATGACACATCTCGATTTTTGTATCATTCTTTTATTATTTTGATAATTTATCAAAAGAACAAATTATATAAAATAGATGACATGTCATGCCATTTAGCTCTAAAATAAGTTCATTTACACTTCATTTGTATGTGTCAATGCGAAATAACTTTTCCATATTAATTTATGGGCTAGATTTTTATCTAGACACATAGCCAGAAATAATTAAATTTTGTAATAGTGGGAGTAGTTCATATGAGAGTTGAATCCATGCGATTGAGGTTCCCTTCATGAGTGGTGGTTGGGTTCCCAATGGTAGTGGGGTATGGTGTTCTCTCTATGATGATGATGGACGATGCCCCCATCCTTCTCCCTAGTAGATTTGACGGAGCAGGAGGTCAAAATAGGTAGTGATATGGTGGTATAGCCATCATGCTCCTCATCGACGTTTATGTGCAGGTGTGTCATACGATGCATAATCTTTGGCTAGAAGCCACATGTATCAGGCCTAATACCTAGGGCATCATGATTAATCCCCATAGATATCAAGTTTGGTACCCAAGTATCAAGGTTTGGTGCCTAGGTACTAGCTGTTACCCATAGGTACAAGATACCTAGTACTCGAAATATCAGGTTTGATACCCTAGGTAGCTGGTATCAAGGCATGGGGAAGGGGTAACTGGTACCAAGGCATGGGGAAGGAGAGTGTCATCGTCTCCTCACCGATTGGCAAGCCACCTATCGTCGGCGCTTTCTGTCCTTTTCTCTTTTCCTCTACCTTGCTTTCCCCTTCTTCCCTATTGTTGCTATGGCTAGCAGGACAAGGAGCCTAGGAGAGCATTGCTGCTTCACACGTGGAGCTCAGCCAGTTAGAGAAAAGGAAGGGGTTCATTAAAGTATCACGTTTCTATGGCATGATTTTGTCCTGTAGTCACCCTCAAACTAAGAAATCATTTGGAATAAAATGTTGCATTTGTGCTCCTTGTAGCTGCAAACAAGGAAAACCTAACCTTCAGTGGGCATGACTAGATGTACATTTGAGTAGATAAAGTTAATAGTTTTCTTTCCAAACAACAATATAATTCATAAAAAATAATGTTTTTTCCCTATAATACTGTGGTCCATTAAAACCATTGAAACTCTTAGTAAAAATATAAAATGAACTTGAAAAAGAAACATTGCTTAAGCTAGTGCACATTGAACTTATCGGTTGACTAAATTATATTAAAGTATAAGATCGACCTTTACTGGCTAGAAACAAATTTATACTATATATGCAAGTATATTAATTATGAGCCACAGCATGGTACTTGTAAACCTCATTCACATATACTCTTGGAGCATCTAAAGAGACCAATTAAATTAGGCTCTGCAAATGTCTATATGGTAAGCTAGTCAAAAGATTCTCTCCAACAAGTCTCACTGTTAGACTCTTCAATATAACTATAGGACCGATACATAAGCCTCACATCCCTATTATTCCTCCCCTTGTTCTTCCAACGTCATTGGGCAGGTCATGATCCATCTCTTCCTTTGCCTCCCTCACTCTTGATGGCAATGAAGGTGAAGGGCAAGCAAGTGGCCACTGTCCTATCTTGTGGAGGCACCAATGCCTCCATCCCTAACCTCAAGCAGCGGAAGGGATCTAGTGATGTGGGGCTCTTGTCATCCTCTATGGAGGTGGCAATTCTTTTAGGGACTAGGCATCATCCAATTCATCGATGTCTATGTCGGTGAGCCCACCTCTCTCACAGGTCATGCTTCAAAAGGTGCTCTCTTAACCCCTCTTTATCCTCTTCCTCTCACCTCTATCGTCTCTACCTCTTTGGCATTGGCACATTTTTTCATCACACAAGTGATTTTCGTCATATTTTTATGTTTTCCCATCACCCCAGAGGCCTTTTGTCAAATGCACTCTGTTAACCTCATAAAAAAAGATCATTTTATCTCAAGAATTATATGTATATTTTAAGGGTTAAATAGTTTTTTATAGGTTAATGGAATACATTTGCTAGAAGGCTGATAAAGAAAATAAAGAAAGAAAAACTCTTGTACATGGCATTCTATATAAGTTGTGTTTGTTGATGTTTTTTTAAGAATAGATCGTTTACCGGTATTAAAACATATATATATTTTTAAAAGAGAACCCAATTAACAAATGCCGTCCGCCGGTTCAAAGCTTGGCAGATTTTTTAAATGAATCCATCGGCTATCGAAACAGACAGGTCCATTTCTTATGAGAAAAAAAATGAGTTAAGAAGCAGTATCCTTGCAGGCCAGTAAGAGGAAAATGTCGACAGAAATGCCAAACCAACAATAAGAGGACATGGTTTCTCTTTTTGGGTACGGATGGTGCATGCACGTTCTTGTCTGCCTGCCGTGGCCTTTGGGAGCACCGATATACTACTAGTATGCACTGCGCGCCGATATACTCATCGACCAGCTGCATGGCAGTACATGAACTCCAGCCGTCAGAAAATATTAATTTGCATGGCAGTCCGACTAGCTGCTTAATTAAACAAATTAAGATCGACTAAAACTAGTTGAAGGACGGCACTAGAGCGGACCTATCTAGCTACTACAACATATAAATGGACAGCTTCTTCAGTCTTCAGAATTTGGATGATCCTATGCAACGTTGTTAGTTTACGGTTACTTCTACGTTCTATGTGTATGCTTGTGAACACCATCAGATACGAGAGGCATGTACAAATTAGGCATTAACTAGGCCAACTCGTAGCACTACCTGCTCTAGAGACCACGGGTAATCGGACCATCTGGAGTAATTGTTCATGCAAAGGCGGAACAGTAAATTAATGCAATCAGCAGTACCTCTTTTTATCTGTAGCTACAGTACTTGGATTCGACTCATTCTGTACTCTGTACTGTAACAGTTACTGCAGCAACGATTTATATCGTCCATCACAAATCAAACGGTGAACAATATGCCTAATTAATGCCATGCGCTATTTACCTAGAAACATGCTATGGCTGAGGATCCCATTCTAAGGACTTGTTTGAACATTTAAGTTGATTCTATCTCATTTTTCAAACTGTTAAACTGTGTATTTTTTAGAATTTTTTATAAAAAATTATTTTAAAAAATCATATTTATTCATTTTTTTAAAGTTTTTTAAGCTAAATTTTAATTAATTATACACTAAATCGTTGCTCTGTTTTGCGTGTACAAGGTACGGAACAAAAACTGTAATAACGAACACAGCCTAAACATGGGAGGTTGCCAAAGGTGAACGAGGAGGCAGTTGGTGACTTTGTGTGGAGAAAAAAACGGTGCCGATGCAATAGGAAGTTATGCGGGAGATGGTGAAATAAAATAATAATGAGAACATAATAAATTAATTGTTATTTAGTCTATTTTGACTACTGTAGCAAGATAATTTATTGGTGATGTAGCAGAACTAGGAGATTAATCGGACTCAACTGTTGAACACTGTATATGTTGTTTGACCCAACAGGATGGGCACCAAATCTAGACTAGGATATTTGTACATAATGGTGAATAGAGAGAGGTTGATTAAGCAGCTCTGCAACCACTAGGCCACTTGCCACGTTATTTCAGAAAAAAATTAGACTACTCTAAAATGTAACTCTTCACAAGATGATCTTTTCAACGGTGGACTTGTTTTTACCTTTTGTCCTATTGCACTTTCCAGAGATCCCACTGGAGAGGACGTGCTCATCTGCTCAATGATATATGTTAGAGATTGGTTAACCAGGAAGCCAGCCTAGCTAGCTAGCTAGCTCGCTTGTAAGTTTTTGTTATAGCTTTGGGCTTAACTTTTATACCTGTTTCTTCTATATTAATTCAATGGTAAGTTCCTTTCTAGCATCCTTCATTTGTAAAAAAAAATCAAGAAAAAAGAGAGATTGGTTAACCATATGGTTTTTACTGTGCGCAGTTCACGGCTTAACCAACAACATTTTAGGTCAGCAATGGCATAAAAAGGGTATACATAAGATTTTGCAGCAACTGTTTTTATTGATGTATAATTGTTTGTCATTTCTTATTTGCTTTAACATTTAGATGAACTGATTGTTATATGCAACTCATATCAGAGCAAGAGATCTCTAGTTCTAATAATGACTAGCTAGTGTGATTAAACTATACAGAATTGCAACCCACTTGTGTTATGTTCCGTGTCTTAGGCCTAATTAAGAATGAGCAGAAAATTCAATTGTACTTGAACACTCGTCTTCAAGTAGAAGCTCTCAGATTATTTTTTAAATTTAAATTTACCTAGTCAGGATTTGAACTTGAGACCTTACTATCTGGTACAGTGCTGTTGAAGAAGGGCAGGTACTTCATCACTTCAACAGTTTCATTTCTAGAATCAACAAATTTTCATGGTACATCCAGGATCAGACAAAAAATTCAGTGCAACAGCGATATAGCCTACTTATATATCAGTATTAGCCTAGAAAGTATAATAAGCACTAGCTTACTTGTAGTGAAAACCATACATATAGCAATTGGTAAGTAAACACACTTCCTCGTGATCGATCTCGACCTTTAGCAAAAGCAGAGACTATTTACGTTGGCTAGAATTTAGGCCCCATTTGACAGTTAGCCACATAAGATCATCATTCTGTTTATTGACGTCCACACTTATATAAACCCTATATATATGAAACGAAGCTAGTGTCATAAAATTATATAATAATTAACGGCCTGAAATTCAGACAATTGGAGAGGCCGTCCAACAAGCTAGCTCCTGGGCGTGATCATTCCCAAGCTAATCAACACATAAACTAACCATGCATGAATAATTATGATCGAGCTAGCTTAAGGACACCAGGTCAAATGCAGAACCTATGGTCAGCATTTCCACAGGAATCACCACATCAACATGCACAATATTAATCCCTTATATATATTGCCTTTGCTAATGCCACCATCTACACACCGCCCAGCTGCACGACAGCAGAAGTGCAGGAGCATCACTAGCTTGTGGAGGCAGCGGAGGTCCAAAATACGCCATGGTGGTGCCGTCCGCGGCGCCGGAACGCCGGGCGTGGGCGGCCGTGTTGTGTCGCCGGGGCGTAGTCCCGACGGTCGACATGTCCGCACCGGCGGGGCGGGGGGAGCTGTCGCGGCAGATGGTGCGGGCGTGCGCCGAGAGAGGCTTCTTCAAGGCCGTCAACCACGGCGTTCCGCCGCGGGTGGCCGCCAGGATGGACGCCGCCACCGCGGCGTTCTTCGCGCAGGCGGCGCCGGAGAAGCAGCTCGCCGGGCCGCCCGACCCGCTCGGGTACGGCAGCCGGAGCATCGGGACGAACGGCGACTTCGGTGAGCTGGAGTACCTGATCCTGCACACCAACTCCGACGCGGTGATGGGCAAGGCTAACGCCATCAACAGGAAAGACCCTCAACGCTTCAGGTATGCTATGCATGCATGCATGTGCGGAATCGATCATGAATCACATCTCATTTCGCTCATGCACAAGTAATATTTCTTCTCTCCAAATTTTTTGAACCGCTTCTTTTCCTTGCTTAAATTTAGTTGTTTGACCTTGTTTGTACTTCTTGTGACTACAATGCATATGATCACGTTTATATAAGCGATCTTGATCAGGTTATATGGCAAAAATATTGACATCTTTGTTAGTTGTCAGAGTTTCCTGACTTTTCCTTGTTTTTCATTCGACTAATAAACTTAGACACGCATAACCTAAATTTTCCCAATACTAAAACTTGTAAGTTTGATATGAATCTAGTCTAACTTTTAGTTTCGATACATTTGTATGGTTGCCTATGTTAACATATTTTGTGTTTCATATTGGTAAGGATCCACACTAAATTATAATTTTTCAATTTTATGTTATAACATAGTATGTTTCACCTTCTAGAAACAAAATTGACATGGAGAGTTAGATGTTGATGTAATGGTTCAAACAAATATTTAATAGATATAAAATAATCAGTCACTTGACAATCAGATGATCTCAATAACAACAATGTCGGGGAAAGTGTTGAAGGGAACCTTTTTTATTTTTTTTAATAGCGGTTTGCACTTTGGAATAACAAATTCTTGTAAATTTGTATAATATACAATCTATTTTCCTCTCTTTCAGTGTTTTTATTAATGAAAACATGAAAGAAACAATATATTCTGTAGTAACCTAAAATAGGATCAGCAAGGATGATATACATATATTTATTGCATGTACCTCCTCCTCTCATTGTAGGGCCATCTAAAAATCATTGTAGAGAGGCCCAATCAAATAAACTATATACCCTCACAATAAGTGCCATATTGTAGATATGAGTGAAACTCAGTCTCATAGTGTAAAATTATAAACAAATAGTTGAACAAAAATTTCATTACATGTATAGCCACAACAGAAGTCCAACATGTTTTTAAAAAAGGAAGAAGTTGAGCTTAAAGAAATGATTACACAAAGAAAATCAGTTAGTGTAGGAAATGTAAATTAAAAACAATTTGTTGTAATAGAAGCAACACTATATGATCGTTCTTCTTTGTTATTTACATTAAAAACTTTGATCTCTAATTTGTTCATAATTACTCCCTCTATTTTTCCTACCTGCTATTTTGGCTGTTTACACATACAGACTCTTAATTATGCACATCTTTGACGATTAACTTTGTAATCATACATTCACAAAAAATATAACTATACAAGTTATAATCATGGAAAATATAATGATGACATGTTCGCATATCAAATCTTAATATTTTTAATATATTAGTGCATTAAGAATTTGAGGATTCACTAATTTTTTTTCTAAAATAACATGTATTTATGAATGGAGTATATAAATTGGCTATAAAATATATTTTTAGATTAATCATTGAAAATAAATTCATGACATTTTAAATTTATTAAAGTGTATTTATATAAAACTATAAGTGTAAGCATCGAAGTTAAAATCTCAGTGATCTCAAAAGGTAAAAAGGTAAAAGTGAACTAGTACTTTTGTCGTATTCTACAGGCTCCTGGTTTTCCATTTCCCAACCCTGTCTCCTCTCTCTCACTCTCGATTGCAATGGATAATATTTGAGACGAAGCATTCCAAAGCTTTAAAGGCATGAGAAATATGATTTTTTAAGCCTGTCAATGAATTGATATGCTCGTACGTCTTTAAAATAATTATTATATTAAAATTTATAAAAATAAGAAATAAATATATTGAAGTTTGTAAAAGTGATTGATAAATATATTAAAATTTGTTAAAGTTAAGACGATTGTATTAGGGTACGGTAAAGTGAAGGACATTAATATATATGTGTGTGCCCGTGAGAGTCTTAAAAAATGCTTTTAATAAAATTAGAATTTTGTTTAATTGATATGCTCATACGTCTTTAAAATAATTATTATATTAAAATTTATAAAAATAAGAAATAAATATATTGAAGTTTGTAAAAGTGATTGATAAATATATTAAAATTTGCTAAAGTTAAGACGATTATATCAGGGTAAGTGAAGAGCATTATACTACTATCATAATATATATATATGTGCGTGAGTCTTAAAAAATGCTTTTAATAAAATTAGAATTTTGTTTATTTTTTATATATTATAATAGAAAATTATATTCAACAAATATGTTTTGAAATCATGTTATTGTCTAAAACAATATGGATTATTAAATTAAAGAGAGTAGTTTTTTTAGCTTTGTATTGGCATGTGTAAGGTGAGGAAAGATAAAGTTTTTTTTTACAGAAGTAGCAGTTTATCTTTTTGCCTCGTACAGATAGCACAAGCAGAAAAATAAAGTGAAAACCACAACTTCAGTGGGAGTTTATAAACTGTTGCATAGAAGTTCTAAATAAATCTAAAAAATCACACATTTAGGGAGGATATAATTATACAATACAAAACTTTAATAACAAACTCAACTTTATTTGTGATATATAAAATTGATAAATAGCGAAGACAAAATATTATTCAAATATTATTCCTGGTTTTTTCCTTTCTATCTACTGTTTTTCAATTCATATCTTACTAAGGAAGTTAACTTTCATCTTAAATTTTTTTTATGGTTGTCTAATATCACCCTACCTATATGTTAGAATTAATGCTGTGGTTTTATTGGTTTCTACCATATATTTCCCTATGGGAAATGCAATTGGAGATTTTGATGCATGTGTAACATTTATGTTATAGAGACAAAATTATCTAACTTGTATATTATTTAGACAAAACAAAAGTGCAAAACCATATTATGGGATTATATGAACGGTAAGTATTATAAAATTAGAGGGAGCAAGTATCCAGTTTCAAAATTTAATGGTATAGATAGACTTCTTGAGAATAAATATAGTTCTGTCTCTCGATAAGGGAAGTTAAATCGCTACCGTTGATAGACCCCCGGAGAAGATGTTGTACTAGCCAAAAATAGGTGACTGATGTTTTTGCCAAAACGATAGCAAGAACCTGAAGGCCGAGTGAAGGTAACAACACAGAAACCAGCATGCATCAGTGGCCAAACAGAAGGAATGCAAGACGTATATATGCATTGAGGGGCGCCATTTGTTGAGCTGAAGGTGGTGTTGTGTTTCATGTGAGCATATGCTTGATCAGCTAGCAGCAGCAGGACTGATGGGACGGGGACCTTCAGGTCATTCAGTCCTTTCATACGTGCTGATGAAAGTCTGAAACTCTGAAAGGAAAACGACGACACCTGTCAGCCTGCCTACCTGCCCATTGTAATGGGAAATTCTGTCGCACCATACAGAGTAGCGATAGTTGGCGCGTGTCGGTCCTGAACATTCCCGTGGATTATCTGAATTATTAGCAAATGCTTGCAATTGCATCACAGATCAGTACCGTTCCTTACGTATAATAGTACAGTCTGATAGATGGTGTGCTGTCATAAGGCTTTCAGTTTTTTCAGTACACTGCTAACTTCCGTCCATACACGGTCTGATTGGTACAGTTAGTGTTTAGCTGCTCAGCCGAGCCTGGCTGCTGCTGCTGCTGACTGTGCTGGCTGGCTGGGTAGAATGCGCAGCTGCAGCCAACACTTCTGATCATGTCTATAATAGAAATGGATTGCCCGGTTTTTCAAAAAATACTGATTAGAAGTGTCCGGTATGAACTAATTTAAATAAATTCTTTATTTATCACTATTTTTTGTCTTTTTTATTTAGAGAAACATATCCTACAACCTCGATTACTTCCTTATCATAAGTTTTCTTCCATAAATTTATCAAAAATACAGTTTACCTCAATGATTTCCATCTTTATTACCAATAATTTTCTTTTATCACTCTCACAACGTCTAATTTTCCTTACCACAAGGATTATTTTCTTCTTCACCTCCACTTGCTCGGCACCACCAGCCCACCTTTTCTCTGCTTCCTAATTTATAACTTCAGTGCAATCTTACTCTCTATCATTACACCGATTGTATCTATATCTTCTTTTTATATTATATCAATGTAACTTTAGTACTATCTAACCTTTTCTATGATCGGGGTCAGATCATAATCCATTGTTATCTTCTCACTCCATTCATCTTTCTCAAGTAAGTATAATTGATTTTGGCAAGGCAACACAGGCTAGACAGGACGACAAGCCTAAGGGTGAATGATGTAGCCACAAATCAAAGGAAAAGGATAGAGATATAATATAAGATATGGATTTTTGAAAAAAAAAGTAAAAGGCAAATAAAGATGTTTTATCAGAGTTCCGTCCCAGTTTTAGAACCGGACATTTCCAGGAGCTAAAAACAATAACGTAGTGTGACCGAAGCCTTCATTATCAAGTTGAACAAACTACCGTTAATTAATTGAGCAAATGCCTACGGTGGTCCTTGTCCTATTAAGCTTTTTCTCCAGGATTATTGTCTGCAGCTTTTGAGTCGCTGTAATCTCATACATCAATCAGCCCTTGTTTTTCCCAATCTAGGCATGCCCTCTCGTGTCCTGCAATTTTTGCCGCATCAATCATCAATAAACCATGTGAAAATCGCACTCATCCTGAAGGGCTTCTAGCCTTTTTTCTTTGTTCACTTTGGATACTATTTTTCATCAACGGAAAAAGAGAAACATTACTAATGCTAACTAAGCATCTAGCTGCAGTTTCTTCAACAAGTACGTATTATTTAGGCATCTGTTTGAATTTTACCTTTTTTTGCACATATTTTCCTGATCCTTCTCTGTATATCTGAACCAATCGCTTCTACGTTGTCATGTTCAACATGCTATGGCTGAGGCAAACAGTAGAGGGGCATTATTAGGAGTATTCTCTATGGTCCAATCCACAATCCACAGATCACGTTAAAGTGCTATAGTAAAATGCTATAGTGTAGATCTCTTGCTACACTAAAGTGGTACTATTTATGGCATTTTTTTATTGTGCTAGACTTAGCTGCGGTGTCTGCATGCAATACCGCAGAGTGCAAAGGATTAGGATCCATGTTCAATATATAACGGTTCAGTTTTTTCTATCTTAGCATAAACTAAGGTTACTAGCTAGCACAATCAACACAAGTAGATAATTAGGAGGTATTGATTCAACTAAGCAGGACAGATAGAAGTGACACTGAGAAGGTACCAAGAGGTAGGGATATATTGTCTAGACTCCAGTATTAATCAGGCTCGATCAATGTTGAGTACTGATTCAAAATCTTTGAGCCTTATAGTCTGATTCAAACATGGTAAGCAATGAAGCATCTAATTAACAGAATTTATAGTAGCACAGTTGTCCTACTGGGGTCAATGATAAGGAAGACTTATTACCTGCCATTAGTGCTCGAGAAGGCGTTATACCTTACATAGTCAGAAAAGCTGGTGCTGAGAACATAGCTAGGGTGCCCAGACACAGATAGGACCGACATGCCTAGATCAGACGCTACAGAGATCAAGTATAGTTGAAGCTACAGCAACTAACATAAGAGAGTGAAAGGAATTAAATGTGAATTAATTTCTTAATTGAAAGTAGCTAGCATTGGTCATGGTGTGCGACGGACAAAAGACAGTAAGGCATTAGAAGTTTGACTGTTCATAGTTTCTTGAAGTTCTATCTCCATCTTACGAGCAAAAGGCTCTACATTATCACTACCAATATAGCGCATTGTGTGGCCTAACCTATGAGGACCATGTGGACTTTACTTTACCCCACCTTTCCTCTGGTGTGTCGATGGAGAACGTGAAACACGCGATTTTTCTTTGTTTCAAAGTGAGACACAAACTATTATCATTATCTTCTCGTTAGATTCATATGCCTCACCAACTAATACCGATTTTTATAACACTGCTTACCACGTACTAATTCTACGACTTTTCAAATCTTTTCGCAACAGCCAGGTGGTCAATGATTATGTGGAGGCAGTGAGGCAACTTGCTTGCCAGGTCCTTGACCTGCTAGGGGAGGGCATAGGTCTCAGGGACCCCACATCCCTGAGTAGGCTCATCACAGCCACTGACAGCGACTCCCTCGTCAGGATCAATCACTACCCTCCATCCTGTGCACCAGCCCAAGAACGCCATCTCGGTGCACCGCGCACCGCCGGCGGCACGACGGCCATCGGGTTCGGCGAGCACACCGACCCTCAGATCCTCAGCGTCCTCCGGGCCAACGACGTCGACGGCCTGCAGGTGCTCATGCCGGACGCCACCGGCGACGATGTCTGGGTCCCCGTGCCGCCCGATTCGTCTGCGTTTTTCATCCACGTCGGTGATCTCCTTCAGGTCAGTACCATTAACTAAAGCTGCACGCATTTGATCTTGAACGTTGAAATCACAAATCTTTCTGCGGTTATAAATTGAAAATTGATTGATTTCCTTGTAATTGAAACAGTTTAAAAATAATTTGAGAACATGTAAATGAAACCTTTTTTCTGTATATTTCAGGCTCTGACAAACGGGAGGCTGGTGAGTAACCGGCACAGGGTGGTGGCCACCACTGGCAAGCCGAGGATGTCCACCATCTACTTCGCGGCGCCGCCGCTGCACGCGAGGATCTCCGCGCTCCCAGAGACGGTGAGCGCCGGCGCGCCGCGCCGGTACAGGCCCTTCACCTGGGCGGAGTACAAGACGACCATGTACACGCTCCGCCTGAGCCACAACCGGCTCGACCTCTTCCACGTCGGCGACGGCAACGCCGCTGTTGGGGACCATGATGATCAAGAATAGCTGGACCTGAGTGAGATCTTGAACTGTTGCGGAAGAGTGTGCAGTATAGTGATCCGTCGTGCATTTTGCACACAAAATTTTGGCTAATTGGCAGTCTATTGCAGATTCGTTGGATTATATATGTGATGCAGTGATTAAGTTTGTGGCTTTGTAATAACAGTGGTCAGAGTTGTTGTGCAGATTGTATAGGCTACAGCATAACTGTTAATATATATATATATATATATACACACACATATGTGTGTGTATATATATGAGAATTTGTTTCTACCTTTATATTCTTTTTGTGTGTATGCGTCAAGAAAATTAAATAGCCCTCTCTCAATTCTTAATCCCTTTTTAGTTTCATTTTTTTTCTTGCTAATGTTGCAGAGATATTGTCCTTTGCTTGAGCCTTGAAGCAAACCTTGATCTTTCGTTGTTTGCTTTGTATGTTTTTTCCCCCTTGCAAGATTCCGTTTGCTGAAAGCGAACTCGTCATCTTTTCTTGGTAGATCTTTTTCTTTTCTGATGGATCTAGCTACCTCTTCCAGTCGACCTAACATAATTCTGAACCTTCCATACGGCATTCCGAACAATAAATTTGCAAATCCTAAATTTCTCAACCTTTCAGACAGCATTTGGAACAGTAAATTTGCAGAGATTTAAAGCTCAAACGATGATTTGCGATTCTTCAACCTCATGTCTATAAACTCTTGTAGCTTCACAGCTATCCCAGTTCATAATTCAACACAAAATGTCCAGCTTTTCGATTCATACGGCCGTGTTTCACTGCCCGTTCATCCAGATTTGCCAACATTGACAAAACAAACCAAACCCCAAAGTTGAACCACGCGTGTGAGATGATCTGCCAAAGCAACCTGACATGATCTAGATAGGATCACTGACGATGCAACACGGTAAACAATCAAGTTTTGCACAGATGCAAGACTACAACATAGGATGTGGGCATCACAAAAATATGTGACAGTTTAGTTTGCGTCTCAACTCTGAATATCCAACAGAACATAATCGATAATCATAGCATTCTTATAGTTCATGAAGACAACAGGAAAATGGTGTCAGTTTAGTTTGCCAATGATACAAGATATAGCTTAGATACTGACAAGGGATACAATGGTTAGGGCTTCGCAGCACTCCCGAATTTAGGAGCCGCTGGTGGACTGAACACAACAACAAATCTCAATTTCCTGTGTACATGAGAGCCACAGACCTGAATCGGTGTTGCTCTCATTGACCGCTGGTATCACCCAGTGTACTTCCAATCCCATCAAAGGCAGCTCAGCAAAAACGAATGAGCGCACATTGAGGAAAATGAATGGATGGATATCCAGTATAAACCTATACTAATGTACATGGCTATAGTGTGTTCGTGTCAGTTAATTGTCGACAGGTAGTATACTTGTCCATGCAGAGTGGCATGTATAAAAGGGGACTGTGCTGTTTTACCCGATAACATGGGATTTGGCCGCACGGCGTGAGCACCTAGCTCTCTTCTTAGAAAGGCAGCATGCACAACCTTCAAGCAGCTCAAGGTCCTCATCACAGGTCAGAATAGAAGCCAGCTCGGGGTTTTCCAACAGCATCTTGGAGGTCAGAAAACCAGCAATAGTCCATGTCTGATATGACCGGGATTGCTTCCCGATAAATCTTCCAGACCTGGTGTCATAGTATTCCGGCCACTTGTCAGCTGAGAGCCTCTCCTCAGCCACAGCAACGGCTCGTCGGGCCAATTCTGGTCTTCCCATTTTGATGCAGGCCAATGTAAACTGTACACCAATAAAATACACTGGTCAGGGATGATTCATAGGCATTAAAGGGGTAAAATTTGTAAAGTGTGTTAATATATCCATACCTGCCACAGCAGAGTTGGCCAAGATCCACCATTATGATATGACCATGGCCTGCATGTTAACAAAATGTTAGATGTCAACAACTGTAGAAAATGACATGGGAATGCATAGCATGCAAAACAATATCAGAATGAACTACGTTGTCCATAAAAAAATTGAGTGCAGCAGAGCATATGCTGATGTTTGGAAAAATAGAAGAGGTTTTGAGATCTTGGCTTTTGGTTATTTATGTGTTTGCTCTACTAAAAACATCTTACAATATAATAGAAGATGGCTATAAATTTTATGCTGTGGCACACTAAATATGTTCACTGGACAAGCCAATCATTTAGCATTAAATAAGAAAGCCAGTTGTTTGAACACAGATCATGAAAATAACAATATAGATCAGTTCAAGAATCTTACGTGTTCTTAGGATCACTGCCGGTAATAATGTGCCATTCATCATCTTCCATTGCAGGGTAACATATCTTGAGGGGCATGTTTGCTACAAGATCATCCCATTTTTCTTCAATAAGGTTAAGTATTCCCTCAGCTTGTTTCGGAGTAGTTAGCGATGAAGCTATAGCCCAAAGGTTGCCGAGAGAGAAGAACCTGAAATCCATGTGAGCTGGCTGCAGGTTCCCAATGAGATAACCACCTTTTTCAGGAATCCAGTCAACAAGCCAAGAAGGGATTTGCTCAGGATAAATGTTGAATTTGTTTGTTGCATCATGGGAGTATTCTTCTGTTTTGTATCTGTATATCTCATTTATCTTTTTCATGTCAACCCAGTAGTACTCCCTGATGTGAAAGGACAATGCACTGAGCCTATTGTTAATGGCACGAAGGAGATTTTTCGATCCATCATTCATAACAAGCATTTCCCGTGAGCATCGTAGAGCAGAGTAGAACAAAGCCTGAAAAGCAGATACAATTGGTCAGTGCAGACACTCTTTTGAATCTAGCTTCAAAGTAGAAGCATAGAAATTTTAATATTTGAAATCACTAATGTCTCTAACAACACGTTGGTTCCTTTATATTATGGTATTTTTATCCTCTTAGTAATAAACATTGTATTTATTAATAACTCAATTTTCTACAGGTAGGCTGAACACATTATAAACAATACTTGTTCAGAAAGATCATTCTGTAAAAATTTCTACTAAAAACCAACTTACTTGAATCTCAAGGGGGTGCCCATGTATTCCCATCCTCCTGTCTATCATGCATGATCCGTCTGTGACTAGTAAAGTTGGGAACATATCGAACCCATCAGACAAACACAAGCTTAAGATAAGTTTAATGCCGGTTTGCACATCTACTCTTTCCTGCAGTGCATAGTCCCCTGTGATCTTGCAGTATGCTCTCAGCAAAATAATCCACCAAAGTCCTGCAAAATTAGTTTGGTTAAACTACTTAGAAAAATCTGTCATGGTTGATAAACAAATCACAAGAGAGAGATAGTTACCTGAATCCACAGGAGCTACACGTCCAATAGCTAACTCTCCAAAGTCAGGGTCCAAAACCTCCTCAAAAGCTTCATTATTGTCATCAAGAGGCACAGCCCTAATCTTAAAGCTAGCTGGCATCAAGCCTTGCCCAGGGCTGTAACAGTCAACAGTTTTCTCCCAACTCTGGCCATCAGACAAAAGAAAAAAAAAGCAAATAAAATACTAAATTGATTCAGCTACCAGATAACAAGGCTAAGAAAATTAAGCTCAGAACAACTACGAATAAGAAAGACTTATGTAGCCATAATGTTAAATGCTAGTGTCACTTGTTACAGGAAAATTTTGACAAAAAATTATTTGTATGGTCCTTTCAGAGGTAAGTTTTTGCCGTTGAATTACTTCCATAATATTCCGAAAATAAGCCATGCCCCATTCATCACTAGCAGTATTGATTACACTAGCAATTCATCAGTTTTTGACAAACAAATCAGTAGCAATTGAATTTCATCATAACAGTCATTATTTGAAAAGAGTACAAAAAACCAATAAGCCAAATCCGACAAGAAAATTAGCTACTTTCACAGAAAACTAGCCACTCAAAGTCACGTGTTCGCGTGACCATGAGATGCCATCTTTGTTAAAAATCTTAATATTGTTTTCTCCCTTGCAATTATAGTGGTATTGGCCCTTAATGTTACTATGAAGTAGCCGATAAGTTGCATATAGAACTACCCTTGGATTCCTATGTTTTTCGGACACAAACAATTCATATTTGTTTTACTTGTCCACGTCTCAAATTTCAACAGCACTAAACCACTTACTGCAGCCCACTAAGCGCTCAAGTGCCCATCTTCCCATTGTCTATTTGCCATGCAAATCAATAGCCCACACTATCTATTTCCCATGCAGTGGTCCAACCCGGTGAACAGAAAAAGATGACAAACCAAAGCAGTGGTGCGATTTTTCTTCTTCTCTGCGGCTCTACACTCTCTCGTGCTTTTTTTTTTTGCTTCTTGCTTGAACTCTTTCTTCCTTGCCACATGTCTCAGGGAGGCACTAGAACGCTCAGGAGGGAATCGCCTACTCCTTGCTCTCTGTTTTTTTTTACTGCATGTAAGTCTCTGATCGGATGGCCATTTTTTATTGAATCATGTGTCCAATGGCCAATGTTTTTCAGATTACATAGCTCAAAGTGCTTTTGAGAAAGTGTACTACTTCTACTACTTTAGATAGGTTGTCTACTTCATCATACTATGTGATAAAAGAGACATATTAGTCTATTAGTCTGCAAAAGGGAATCCTTATCTCTATCTCCCCCCACAGAACTCAAAGCCATATAGCATACAAATTCATCATAGGACTGAACAATCACATCTAGCAAGCAAATTCGATCTGAGACATGACATTCAAAGACCCAAAGTGGCAGTAAAATTCTCATATATATCTTCTAAGTCCTAATCATGCAAAATTCTCATATATATTTTTCCTCCCCCAACTAGCAGGAACACCTAACGTGCACGCAATTAGCAGTACCTAGTACCTATAGTATGATGATTACTTTCGAATTCGAAAATTTTGACCCAATGAATCAGGATCAGGATCTTAATTGGCATTACGGATCACCTGCAGCTGCAGGGTGTGGAGGAGGAAGTTGCGGACGATCTCGGTCTCGCCGCGCATGAGGAAGGCGAGCGCCGAGGGCACGAAGTCCCTGATGAAGACCTGGTCGTAGTTGAGCGTCTCCGTGCACTCGGGATCCTCCGCCGCCACCGTCCCCACCGGCGCCCCGCAGTAGCTGACAACCGCCCTCCTCAGCAGCCTCCACGCCTCCCGCTCCGTCTCCGTCTCCTCCCTCTCCTTGAAGGCCGACGCCAGCTCCTCATCGGCCGCCGCCGCCGCCGAGGCGTCCTCCTCCGCGGGCGGGGTCTCGAGCGGGAACGTGTCCGGGAAGAGGACGCGGTCGAAGAAGGGGAGGTTGCCGGAGACGGCAGCGCGTGGATCGGCCGGGATAGGCGTCGCCGGCGAGGTGGTCTGCCCCGACTGCTGCGACGCCTGCGACGCTGCCGAGGCGAGGAAGGGAAGCCGGCGGCCGAGGGGGTGGTGGTGCGGGTGGCGGCATCGGGGGAAGAGCGGCTTCGCGGTGGCCGAAGACAGCAGCCTACTGCGCCACGGCCTCACTGCGGCTGCGGCGGCGGTGGCGAGCCCCATCGGGGATTGACCATTCATATGGGGCACCACAGCTCCGGCGAAGGGCACCGACGCGATAAACACAAACTTACCGGGGGGCTCTCCGCAAAAAATCCAACCAAAGGCGAAAGCTAACTTTTCTGTAAATACGGAGGGTTATGTAAATATGGAGGTTGGTTAGGGGTGTTTCTGCGAAAGTGCGAGGGGTTCGGTGCAATGCTGTTTAGGCGGGGGAGGAAGCGTAACGGAGGATAGGGCAGAGGAGGCGGCCTTTTTATAGAGTATGGTGTGGTAGGGTAGGCGCCGAGTTGGGCCCACCTAGTTTTAAAAGTGCATGTTTTTTTTCTTTCTCTGGACTAATTCAGGGAATCTTGGATTTTTGGGACGGTGAAATTACCGTCGTGGGACTCGTGTTTTCCAATTTTCCGTTTGTTGCCTCTCTAACAAGCGATTTTAATTTTAGACTCGCAGAGTGTACGTATTAATTATAGACGTGACAAATTTGTAATTATTAGACATCTAACGACGTCAGCTTATCAGCCATAGCTCGAATGTTTCTCTGTGCAATTTCCCTTGTGCTCCTTTCACGTAATCACTTACTACTTCGATGTATATATGTGTTAAAATTTAATTTAGAGGGTTTTGGTTTACATCGGTAGTGTGATTTTTTTTTTCATAAAGTTGGTGGGGAGCAGCATTTTATTCTTGGAACAAAATGGCTTGTTCAAATGCATAACGTGTCATGGCCCTAAATGAGAAAAGTCAAAACTGGTCAATGAAAGAAGGTAGCGTGTGCAAGGGAGATACGGAGGGTATTAATGTCATTACGCATCAACACATCCAAGACCAGACAGCTCGTGCGACCGTGCGGCGTGCTGTGGACGCACCCGGTGCCGTCACATGGGGCGCGCACACCGCCCACCGACCCGACGCTTAATAATAAACCCGTGCCGATATTTTTAACCGGGGACGGATCCACCGTCCGATGGGAATCCGTCGGGTGGGGAAGGCGCCGCGCGGGCCGATCGCGCCGTGTGGGGACAGGAAGGGAGCCGTTGGTTGGTTGGTCAAGGGTGGTGGATGAGGCTGCCTCGTGGGACCCACCGGTCCGTTGGGTTAGAGAGTGTGGAGAGGATAAGGTCGGTAGAGTGGAAAATCTTGACGTAGTGCGGGTGGACACGTCACGTTGGGTTGGGCTGCAGATTTTTACTGGTTCGCCAATCGCCACGGGTTTTTTATTTCTCCGTTGGCGAGTACGTAGAAAAGCCGTGTTCGTTTCGAATTAGGTTATTTACGCTACGAGTTATTAATGTATAATTAATTAAGTATTAATTACTATAAATTTAAAAAAAAAATTTAATTTTATTAAAAATATCTATATAAAAGTTTTTTTCATATGATATATAAGCTAGCTAAAAAATGCTCATAGGAAAATGAGATAATAGGTTATTTTTTATTAGTAGAATATTGTTATAGTAAATTGGTTTATTCTTAGATCTTTGGAATGAATGAATTTTAAAAAACTCTAGAGCTTGAACTAATTTCTAAATACTTTTTTATTTCAATTTAATATATTTTTTAAAAATTTATGTGCCATAAAGTAACTTTCAAACAGAGGTCACTATAGGTTTTAAAAAATAACATGTATTTTTTTATATTAAGGTAGTTGTAAGAAATGTCTTATAACTCGTTTTTTTCTTAATTACATTAGTATTTTCAACAGCAGTAACGTGTATCACTTTTAAAAACTTTTTTCTAGTCACGTGGCCATGTCACATCGTGCTGATTGGGTGCACGCATCCCATCCTATCCCTAAGGGCATGTATATAGCACCATAGATCTTGGATAGTTGCTTAAAAAAAAGCATCTCAAAATATTCACATATTCTTCGATAGATCTGTCTATTTGAATTAGTTAATAAGCCCAGTAGTTGGGCGAAGGTTAAGGCGCCACTACCCCTGGAAAATATTTTCCACACGCGACATGGTGAAGCATCGATCGCTTCGTTTGACAATGAAGTTATCGTGGTAAGAAAAAACAGTTAATAGGCCTCGAAGCATCTATTTTAGCATCCCATTGCACACGGCCTAAAGCCATGACGTGCAAGGTGCACTCAGGCTTGCAGACGAGTTTACTTTTCAACCATTCCTGAATCAGATATCTTGACCCCTACTTCCTGTAATAGTTGACGAATCTCTGAATATTAAACGCAAGTCCTTGTTTGTCCCTTCACCACTCTCAAGATTTAGACAGGAAACTGACCATCCATTTGGTCACATGGCAAATACACGCACTGTATCTTTGTTTGTTGCAGTAGTAAATAAACATCTTAAAAATGTGGTTGATCTGTTATTTGAGATGGACTATTTGTAACGGTATACACACTGACTAGTTATAAATAATATTATATCTAAGAGCCCGTCAAAAATTAGACCGAGCGGCTCCACTCATCATAGAAAATGCTTTACTTGTAATAATGAAACTGCTTCGCCCGTCAAAGATAAGCGTACGATATTTCTGACGAGTTTAAAAGTTAGCTCATCATAGTTAATCCGATTATATGTGACAGATCTCCGTTAAAAAACCATCACATGTGAGGGTTTAAACCTGTGATGGGTTTAGGCTAACATTCATTTGAGGTGAGCGAGCACCTCTAAAATGTATACGATTTTATAACCCGTTAGAGTTAACTTAGCACACCTTTCACGGTTATATATTTTTAACCAATATGGTTACTTTTATAATTAACTTTACCGATGCATTGATTTGCCATCCCATCATATTGTTATCACCAAAATTTGATAAGCCTATGGATGGATTAGAAAGACAATCGATTTAGTAAAGAAGAGTCTGATTGGTATAGGGAAAAAGCCGATCGAACGAAGTGAGGAAGAATTAGGTCCAATTATAGAAGACTATCCAAATAAGACGAGTCTGAGGAGGAGCTGTAGAAATCACGGTAGGGTAATTTATCTATATAAATCATATCTTATATTGATAGGAAGTTTTAGTTAGTTCAGTTTACTTCCTTAGAGATACTTTCCTTTTATATTTTTAAGAAATAACGTCCGATGGTTGTTATAATTGCATCGGACTTTGTAATGTCAGGGTATAAATATAGACCCCTAGAAGCCTATAAATCATCCTTCGATCAATATAATTTTAGCGCATCACCACCCTAACTCATCTAGGTTTTTACTGATGGGGTCTAGCTCTCGACGCGGGGCTGCATCGGTTAAGTTCGATCTCTAGTGAAGGGGTAAGTCCTATCACTATCCTAGTATATCTTGCTCTGTCTAAGACTACATCGGTTAGGTTTGACCTCTTATTCAGATCAAGTATACTGCATCACGTCCGTGAGAGATCTATTGGTTTACCAAGCTCTCTCTGTCGTCGTCGATCTCGTGCTGCATCGGTTAGGTTCGACCTACGATGCTGCCGATAGTAGATTTGAGCCGTAGGCCTATAGGTCTCTACCTGGCGTTTCATCAGAATGGTTAGCCGATGAGTTATCTATATCTTGATCAACACGCCCAGTGTATCAGCTCCTCAGCTAATACGCACCCATCTTCAGAAGACTTTCATCGACCGTCACGCCAAGTGCATCGGCCTTCCAGTTAATGCACACATACCTTCAAAGATATCTTCTTACCGTACACTCTGCTCCGTCTAAGGCTGTATCGGTTAGGTTCGACCTCTTAGTCGGATTGAGCATACCTCATCACATCCACGCGAGGCACGCTGGCGCGTTGGTCTTCCTCCTTCGTCCACGGTCTCGTGCTGCATCGGTTAGGTTCAACCTACGAGATCGGCGATGGCGGTTCGAGCCGGCATCCCAGCGGGTCTTCGCGCCGTGTCTTATCGAAGTGAGTAGCTGACGAGCTATCCTCAACGCATGTCCCACATCTGTCTCACGTATCGTCTAATGATCGATCCTCTAGAGGTCGATCCGGACACGTCGGATGCTTCCTAGTACTGTCTCGGTTCGGTCCAATTTTTCAGGGCTCATATCTGACGTGGCCGGCGTCGAGAACTAGTGGGTCTCATTCCCTATCGACTCGAGCGGCCGATGGGTTTAGGTGTAGTCCTGCATCGAACGTTTGGCTGGTAGGTAGTTGATGACCTCACCTCTTTCCTCCCTCGTCGTCACGTTCGATCTAAGCCTCCGTCGTCTCCGTGTCGTTAGTCCCCGGCCTCATATTGTCTTGGTTTGATTCGATATATCGAGTCTAGTCCTAACGGCGCCGTTACCATGGTTATTGGCCCTCGTGGCTTCACGGGGGATCGGGCCTCGCTCCACGAGTCAGATGCCGTAGAGCGTCGTCGGCTCTTTGATCGATAGGTACTCTAATTCATTCCATGCATCTATCTCTCACACCTCCAACGGCTGTTCAGCCGATGCTCAAGCGCTATAGCTTCCGTCAGCAACCAGGAGAAATTCCACGTGCTTTGCTATTCTTTGAATACTCTTTCGTGCCCCCATTAACTCTGCGGCCAATGGATCAGTATCTCGCTTTTACTACATCCGAAGCCATCACATCCTTTATCGACATCTGCCTATGCCTTCATTAGCTCTCCAGCCGATGGAAGAGCATTCCAATCCTTATCGGTGACTAGCTGATAGCAGGAGCCATCCGAACACGATCGATGACCAACTCGATCCTATCGGCGGCCAGCCGATAGCGAGAGCTCATATCGGTCCATTATCCGACTGACCCATTCGTCTCACCTCATTGTTAATTGCAGGGTCAAATTGACTGGCATGCCCTCAAACCTCAAAGCTTAAGGACTTGCACTGGAGCTAAGCAGATCTCCTAGGCCTTCGTGTGACCGAGCCACCGTCTCTCCCCGGTCGGACCTCCACTCGGCCCGGTCGGACATCCCTTCTATGAGGTTTGGCGGTGAGCACATATGCACTATACATAATTTAGGTGGGAGAGCAAGGAGCAAATCTTTGTCATAAAGTTGTGATTTGAAACCTAGCAATTATCCGAATATAATTTGTATTAGTGTAGTTAAATTTATTATATGTTTTTATATTGCTCTAGATAGATTATAGTTAGATGTACAATACTAACCGCCTAAACCAGGAGTACATAAATGGAGCTGTGAAATTCTTAAATGCTATAGAGGATGACAAGAGAAGGAGGAGCAATGAATATATGGTTTGTCCGTGCAGACTATAAAAATAAGAAGATATTTATAGACAGAGTGCAATTATAGTCTTATCTGATATGGAGAAGTTTTATAAAGAACTATAGTTACTGAAGTAACCACAATGAGCAAGAGACGTCGAATATATGTGATGATGAAGTTGACGATGAGCAGAAGGAGGAACAAGAATATAGAAATGACATGTTTGTTCCTTGTCTACTAGGAGGTGATATCATTGATGTCAATCCTAATCTTTCTGAGATACTTCATGATATTGAGGAGCCATTGTACAAAGAGAAGAATTATGAGAAATTCTCTGCTTTGGTGGATGATTTAGAGACACCTATATATCCTAGATATAAGCAGAAGCACATGAAACTATCTATTATCCTCAATCTAACGAAGTTGAAGGTAAGTAACAATTGGTCAGACAAAAGTTTCACGGATCTGTTTAATTTTCTAAAAGACTTGTTGCCTGAGGGGAGCGAAATACCGAAGACAGTATATGAAGCAAAGTGAGTGTTGTCCATTAGGGTTGGAGGTTAGAAGAATCGCACATGTTGAAACAACTGCATCTTGTTCTACAAAGAATATGCCAATTTGGATGTGTGTCCAATATGCAAAGGTTCTTGATACAAGCAAAAGAAAAGTATTCTTGAGGGAAGGAAGTCCAAGAAGAGCGGTTCCTCAAAGCTTGTTTGGTATCTCCCTATTCTCGATCACATAAAGTGAATGTTCACCAATCCGAAAGAAACTAAGTTGGTTCGTTGCCATGCAATTGATAGGAAGGAGGATGGAATACTTAGACACCCGATTGATTCAGTGTAGTGGAAGAACGTTAATAGGGATTACCCTAAATTTATGGAAGATCCGAGGAACATAAGGTTTATCCTAAGTACGGGCAGCATAAATCCTTTTGGTGACCTAAGCAGCCGTCATAGCATTTGGTGAGTGCTTCTCATGAACTTCAACCTTCCGTCCTGGTTGTGCTTTAAATGAAAGTACATTATGATTTCCATGCTAATTTAAGGATCGAGACAAACTAGCAATAATATTGATGTATACTTAGAGTTTTTGATCGATGACTTACAAACATTATAGCATAAGGGGTCTCAGACATGAGATTTTTACAAACGGAAGAACTTTAGGATTCATGCATTGTTGTTCTACACTATCAATAATTATTCTGTACTTGGTAACCTTTCTGACCAGACTATAAAGGAAAGAAAGTTTATTCAGACTATATAAATGAAACACATAGCATGTGGATGAAGAACTCATGTAAAATGATATATATGGATCATAGAAAATTCCTTCTGCTGTATCACCCATATAGAAAAATAAGAAAAAATTTCAACAGTAAGAGGGAAAGAACCAATGCACCCCGGCTTTAACTGAAATAGAGGTGCATGCCCTAGTGAGGGACGTCCGTAATGATTTCAGAAAGAAAAAGGGCTACTAACTCACAGTGGAATAGCACGTGAAAGAAGAAGTTAATAGTCTAGCGGCTACCATATTGGAAAGATATGGTGGTACGCAATTGTATTAATTTGATGCACGTAAATAATAATATTTATTCGAGTCTTGTCGGGTTACTGCTCAATATCCTAGGAAAGACGAAGGACGAGCTAAAATCACGTCAAGATATGGAAGCCATGAAAATCCATAAAAAACTACACCCAACAACCTTTGAGTCTGGAAGACTATACCTCTCTCTAGATTACCATACTATATCCAAGAATGAGAAAATAAATATGTTATTATGTATCGAGAATATTAAGGTCCCATCGACGTACTCATCACGATCGAGTAAGTAGGTTTTGATGGACGACCTCAAAATGGTTGGGATGAAGTCTCACGACTGTAATGTTCTAATTACATAGCTACTACCAGTTACCATTAGGAAGATTCTACCACTAAAAGTGAGGCACATGATAATGTGGTTATACTCCTTTAGTGCAATTGGACAGGAGGTCATCCACCCATATGAACTAGATGACCTACAAGCAGACGTCATAAAGACACTATCATCTCGAGATGTCCTTCCCATCTACATTCTTTGATATCATGGTACATCTTATTGTCTACCTAGTTAAGCAAACAAAAGTGTATTGTTTAGCGTTCATGAGGCAGATATACCCGTTCAAGAGGCATATGAGAATTTTAAAGTGTTACGTATGGAATTGGTCTTATCTTGAGGAAAGCATGATTGAAGGGTACACAACTGAGAAAGTCATCAAATTTTTTGTGAACTATATGTCAGAGATATGGCCAATCGAAGTTCCACGATCAAGGCATAAGGGCAAGCTAAAAGGGGTTGGGACCATTGGAAGGAAAACTATCAATCTAAATCATGCCCAATATAACAAAGCCCATTTCACAGTGTTGCAGCATACGACCGATGTGGTACCATACTTAGTGGAACATGAAGCAAAGATTTGACAAGACAATGTCAACCAATCAGTAAGTTGGGTCTGAAGAAAATACATTGCAGACTTCAATGAATGGTTCAAGAATTATTTTTGTAATTCACAAAATGTCACAAGTGAGACAGTGAAATGGTTAGCGTGAGGTCTTGGATAGAATGTCCTAACTCGGTAAGAATATGATATCAATGGATATACGTTCTACATGTCCACGCAAGATGATAAAAGCACAGTGCAAAACAGTGGGATACTAATAGAAGCAATTAATGACCAACTTGGTATGTGTGATCAATACTACGATCACATAGAGGAAATATGAGAGCTAAGCTAAACAGGTTGTCCAAGTTTTTTACATAACCAATCTAGCAAACAAGAGTCTTCTTGTAGTTCATGAGGGTAAAAAAAGAATTGTTAGGGTCGATAATGTCATAGACGAGGAAGATTACAATAAGTATATCCATGGTGTTAGCCAAGAAGTTTCTCTTCAAGAAGTGCAATAAGAAGACGATATCGTGTATGCACATTCTGACCATGAAGAAGGCATTCTTATATAATATGAGCATATGAGAAATATTGGTGTTTGTTTATGATATGTATGTATGTCAACATTTGCATATGAAATTCGATTGAGCACTACAAATTTAACTTTAGTTCGATTGAAAATATCAAGCTTATTTTCATTGTTTAGTTTAATGTATCCCTCATAAAAAATATAAATTCTACCCCTTTTTTTGATAAAATAATAATTAGCAAGACAACAGTCATAAAAAAATTGACTTACGGGTTATAACCCTAATTACCCATCACAGGTAACTTACTTGTGACTAGTTTCCCATCTAGGCCCGTCACAAGCAATCAGGCAGATCCCATGCTGCCATATCTCACTATGTCGTCGCATCTGACAGAGCTCCCATGCATCCACGACCCTATCGCGGGCCTCCCCGAGCACCTCACGTGTCCCCAAGATCTACCACCAACCTCCCTGAGCTCCCCGCATGTCCATAAGATTCGTCGCTGGCCTCCTCGAGCTCCTGAGCATTGGCCTTCCCAAGCTCCTGCGTGCTGGCCTCTTCGACCTCGGTCGGTTCTCCATCTTTGTCAAATATTTTTTTATCTAGATCTTGTGAATTTATAGCTACATAATCTACAAAATGAATTGTTAGAAAAAAATCTAGGTTTTTTAAATTCTCCAAATTCTCACTAAGTGGATGTTCATCGACTGTTTCCTAAAATCTCAAGCATCTCAAATAGGCCCTTTGCTAAACACTTGACCTTCTCTATATAATGACATATGTGAGTCTATGAGATAATAGGATGAGTTTTTTTGGGGGGTGTTTGTAGCAAGCCACAACACAATTCTATATATGTGTTGTGGATGTGTTACACTTGTTCTGCCGAAAAAACTTTGCTTTCATAAGATAGAGTTGGAGATGATGATATCCCTTGTATCCATAGCTGATCTAAAACACCTCTTTTAGCTTGATGCATGTAAACACGGTGTATCTTATACTATTATTTTCATGTTTTTTTAGACAAACTAGCTATTATTAATATATTTTTAAATTTATATAGGTGGTTATCGATAGATTTAATATACATAGGGTATATCCCATAGTTCAAGAATATAATTATTTTCTAGAATAATTGTTTAGTAGAGATTAAAATTAAAGAGAAAAGACTTTGGTGACTCCTATTAAATAAGAGATGGTTGGAGGTAGGGTTAGGGGTAAGATAGGAAGGAATTTTAAATATAGATTAAATATAGATTAGTTTATAATAATTAAGTTTGAAACCGCAATGTCCAGTAACCAAGAAGCGGAAACGTCAGCTTAAATTAGTGGTTCAACCTCCTGTCATAACCCTAGGTCTCAGAATGAACTACCTAGGCATAGGTAGATGATCATGGAGGTTGACGATTCCAATAGACCAATGGAGCCATGAAGTGTAATCGGCTCATTTGAGAATAGCTATGACATGGTGGTGAGAAGGTACTTTGGCATCTTTCACAAAGACATCACACACGTCCCCGAAAGCGAGAAGGAAACAACTTGAGAAAGATTGAAGGAAAAGTTTAATTATCTAGATGAAGCATAGCAAAGGCTAAAGAGACACACACTCTCAAAGATGGGTAAAGTCTGGAAGAACTTCAAGTCCATGCTTGTCAGAGTATGTTGTTCCACCGGTCAACCATTCCCCATGTGCCAAGTACTCTTAGATAATTGATGCTAAATATAGGAGGAGTTTTGTGCTCAGAAGTCTTCTACAGAGTTTATGACAACAAGCGAGGCGCACTATCAATTGCAAGCTTGAAACGAGCACCCATATTTGGGGACATCGGGGTATATTGGGAAAGAATAGATATAGGCTAAAGAGAATGCAGCTAGAGTGCAGCTAATATCCCGATTTCTGTTTGGTAACAACTTGATGGTATGAGCTAGAAGTTGGGCTTGGGCACGGGTGAACATCAACCTGGACGGTACAATCTCCTATCCCAACCCAGCAGATGGATTGATCTACCATAGGCTCATGAGTACCATTTTTAATCTTACACGACCTTTTCACCCTATCTAACTTACATATTTTACCCATTCATTGAAATTTTCTTTGTAGATGGAATTGTCCGAGCAATCTTCGCAGAGCAAGGTTGAGTCGAATGATGTCCTCACACAAGCGTTGGGAAACCTAAAACATTCTGGGAGGACCAGATATAGGTGCAGAAGTATCTTGGAAGAATAGGTTGCCACGGTACAATGCCCAGTACAAGAAGCGTTGCCTCTCGAAACCTAACAAGTAGGCCCTCCTCAAGGAGTAGTTAAAGGAGAAGGTGAAGAATGAACTAGGCAAGGAATTCAAGGCCAGAATTCAATAAGAGGCAGCACAACTGAGGCTAGAGATGCAGATGGGTCAAGTGGCCACAGCTACAGAAACCCACATGCTCGCTCAGGGTCATGTCGACGCTAGCTCGCCGTAACGATGGAGTAGATATGCATTGATAGGGTTGCCGCACAACACAGTTGCTCCTCCATGAGCAATCGACCATATAGAGGTATGTCTTAAATGTAAAAAATCAATATTACTTAGTTTTAGTCATATTTCAAACTCGTGTATGTTAACATACTATAATCACCATGTAGAATACAATCAGGTGCATTCTACAAGTTAGGGTCACTCTAACATTCTGTGTCGATACTGCTAAGGGCATGGTTCATAAACCATTGCTAATTCAAAAGGTACATGGTGCAGACTTGGTCGCCGACTATTCTAAAGTGAATGTCAACCAAGTTAAGGATAATTGGATGGGATATTCATTACCAATACTACCAAATGAAGAGATTTTAACTCTTGGGGCTACAAAATATACATTCATACAATGACTAAAGATAGATATAGTAGTCAAGATAACTCCACGTCCATCTCAACCAGTCAATCAGTCTCTCCATGTCAACACACTCATCAGGCGATCGAGGCTTCTCATGGTCCCACTATGGCAGAACCAATCAATGTTATGGAATGGGACTTCTTACCCGATGTCATGACTCTGATAAAGATCCATCTAACATTAGGGCCAAGGGAAAGGTGAGGGGCAACGAGAAGACATGGGCCCCACAACATTTATAGTTAAGTTAGTACATGTTAGGCATGTCTTTGGTGAAGGACCGTACTTTAGAAAATAAAGGTACTTGTTGTTGAGAACTATACAGATACAACATAGAAGTTAGTAACTTGAAAACAAAGAAAAGGGAGCCCTCAATTGTTGGAAATCACACTCAAGAACCGTTTCTTTCAGCCCCAGTGTTTGTTATTGTTGGCTTTGAAGATCTCATCAATCTGTATAGAGTGAGAGCAGTGGACACCGACCTGTTGAAATGCTTCTCTTTATAAGTGCACATAGCTCTATTTTATGTCATAAGTACTTCTATTATGATATTCATTAGTAATATCTACACAGTTACAAGTTATGTTAGAATGAGTCTTAGAGGTCCACTAAAATAGTTTGTTTTCTTGAATCATCAATGTTCAATGAGACCAACCTAAATACCCAGTTAGATGAGGTCATCGACTATGTCAATCGTTACATGTGGGCCCATGAGGACAAGAATTACATAATGCTAACGCACAATCAATAGTAAAGAACTTTAGATTTTAGGTTTATCACTTTCATTTTTTTACTATAATTTACAAAACATAAACTTACCATGGTCACACGTTTATCGCATAAGAGGTATTGGATTCTTGTAGTCATAGTACTGAAATAGAATGGGATTTACTATGTTAACTCCAACCTTCATGGTCCATATGATTTCTCACCTCTTGCATATGCAATAGACACCACGTGGGTATTGTACATCAAGAATGAAGGCAAACACAAAGACAATAATGAATCCCTCTATCATAATATGGACTTCAAATACACGCAATAGGTTGGGGATAAATGTGTTTTCTACGTGTGTCACAACATGGTTAACTTGATAAAATAGGTAACTGACTTAGATCCTGAGGTTTGGGTCCAAAATCACATCTCATTTGTACTTGTCAATAGTATTTGTAGTCACAAACTAATTATAGTCTCTATACACAGACGAAGATATGGAACTTTTGGCTGATCGACCAAGCGCAGATTAGAGGACAGATCACCGGCTTCATACTCTAAGAAATTATTAGCCGAAAAGGAATGTTCCGTCTGAAGTAGACATTGAGAATATGTATATCTCCATAAAACTTTCTTTTTTTAATTGAGAGTTGTAAGACACATAATATTCCATCTTATATTATAAATTAATAATTATGTCTATTTGTATATATGTGTTATGGATTAGTGCTAAATCGTTCTATTAACTCACTATATACTAGTGTTACATACTACCTAGAATTTATTATCAAATCATCACATAATAGCAGGTGAAAGGAGTCCCCAACTGGTTTAGTCAGATTAGTACATATATTGACCGACTAAGAAAGCTGAGGACGCCATTAACCTAAAATTATCATTTTTTTAACAATATTCTAAGCTAAGTTTAGAAAAAAAATGATTCGTGGCTTACTAATTCTAAATTATACTGTATACTCATATGCTCAATAATATTATTTATAATTTCATAATATTAAAGATCATATTTTGCAGGAATTTATACTTATAAGCATTGGCACCAAGTATATATTTATTTTTTTCTAAGTTTTTGGCTCGAAATATCAAATGACATCGCTCTATGTAAGTAGATTTTAAATACATGACACAAATTATAAGTTTATATACATATCTTATATAAGTTTATGGTTAATTATGTTGATTATATTATCTGTTTGTGGGTGGTTGGGATAACTGATTTCTGTGAATATTTGATATTAGTATTTCAGAGAGTGTGGCTAGCAATTCGTGAAGCTTACCAAAAAAATAAATTTAATTTTTTTCATGTTCACCACATCAGTATCGGGTTTTAATATAAAACCATCAAAAGTAACCCATACAGGTAAAGAGCTATAATAAAAACCTGACAAAAAATGTTAACTTGTGACGGGTGCAAAATATCTTCACCTCTGATAAGTCTATATATCGGCCTGTTCTGATGGGTAATATTACCTTTGGTCTTATACCTATCAAAAATAACATGAAGTTATCAATAACCACTTATCCATGATGAGCATGAGGATCAAATGTAACACAGGTATGGGTTTAGACTCGTAACAGGTAGCTTGCTCCGATATAGTGATGTCTATTAGCAACAGTAAGATATTACATTCAAACTATTTTTATATCTCATCAACTACAGTTATATGGAAATTGAGGCAACTATAGTGAACTGATTACTACAAATATTTCGCTCATGCTTATTATCATTGCAGTAGTGCTGAACTAAACACATGGGAGATCAAACAAGGATCCTATCGAGAAGATTGATATGAGTATGAGAAAATTGCTTTGTCGTCTCAGGCCCGAGAAGGATGGGCCATATGTTCTTCATCCAAGGCACCTGGGATTTGTGTGTTTCTCATCACATCATAAATTCACGATCAGGTAAGCATATTGGCAAATGCTCAGGGCATGCACTGTTATTTGGGTAAACTGTTCCATCTTGCAAAGTCACTTTTTAGAAATTCCTTGTATATATATGTGAGTTTATCAACCGTTAACTAGTTGAAGCTGTGAATAGGTTTGACCCATTACTTGATTTATTATATGGTTTCAAATTAGCATGCTATTAGACACCGTTTACAGTGTTTTTGCTTGATGCCACAGATCAACTGATGCCACGCAGACAAGCAACAAGAGCTCACCGGGGCATCCTACTTGCTGGACAATATGGTACTGGGTGACCTAATACCAACACTATTTTGACACATGGCGGAGATGGAGCAGGGTTTGCAAAAACCAATATGTCATTAGCAATCGTCCATAGGTGATACGTCGACAACAGCTTTGAATTTTGTCAAATTTTACCAAATTCTATTGAATTTTGTCGATGCGAATAGAGAGAGGTGACACGGTTTCAACATTGCAGAAAAAAAAGAAACTATGAAGGGAGGGGCTGGTAGTTTCCAAAAATAAACAAATTATGTTAGAAAATTATTGAACAAATTATGTCAGAATTTATGAAGTGAGAGTAGTTCAGGTTTTTATGGTGGAATCTGTTCATCTAGTTTCAAATCCTATATTTAATACGAGTGCTCATATCTACAGTTAATATTATTTTAATAGTAGAATGAGACGTTTGTGATGACTTCGTCAATCATTTGAAGAAAGGTATGTATGTATATTTATAGAGATAAGTATAGGTATATTATGAGCTGTTGCTTTTATACTATGTTTAAAAAAATTATATCAGAATTTGAATACTTTACCTAAATTGGTAGCGCTGGCGGATTGTGAGGAGAATCACATCAGATTCCACTCCTTGGTGGGCTGTATGATTAAAAGACTTATGGGGTTATATTTGGTTGTAACGGATATACTACGTCGTGGTAACCAAATTACAAGTCAGGTAAATTAACCAAACAACAATTAATGTAATGCATTTACGTTGTAATCATACTACACTACCGGGTGTCCGAACCAAACCCGCCATTTGTAAATATAATGAACCCTAGAAATGTGCAAGGGAAACAAGATGAAGCACACTAATTAATAAGGATCCAGAAAATCCTACCTAAAATTAGTACTGATCTCCCTTCATTGTACATGAGCCCATACATGTGCACCCACTTTTTGCCAAGGGCACACGCACCTGATGTCTGAATAAGGATTATTATTAAATGCAGGATCAGTCACAGTACAGAGACTTTATGTCATCAGTACCGTTCTATTCTTTATATGTTCAAAAGCGATTCGTGAGAGCCTAGAATTGAGGGAGAAATCATCAGCTGATTAAACAAATGGCTTTTCACGAGACAATGCAAATGAGTAGCGTTTGTGGGAGAGGGAGACATCGGGAACGTGGATGTACCGACCAAGAACGTTCCAAGTTGGACAAATGTTTCCTGCAGCTCCCACCGCCTTGTTCTGGTTTACAATCATCTGTTAACCTGCATGCTTATCATCTCTTGTTCTCCATTAATTTCAAAAAGTAGAAACTTCGGCAACATATACACTACAATGTTCATGGGAATAGCTACTCCCATCCTTTTGGAAACATCTCTTTGATAAAGACGTTGCAAACTGCGGAAGCGATTAAACAATGCGAGGGACATCATGTCGCAGGAGTTCTGCACTTGATTTATTCAGCATGTTGTGGTTATATAATAATCCGTTGAATTGCCATGTCGCCCACAGTGCAATTGTCTACTATCTTGAAACTCTTCAGCGATATCAGTGGGGAGATCTAGTGACTCTGCACATGGATCAAAGTTACTATAATAAGTTCAAACACAAGTTTGAATTGAAGCTAGACATTTTATTTAAATATTCCTATGATATGTTTTCTTTAAAAATGCAATGCATCTAGACCAGACACTAGCAACAATATAAACACTATAGCAACCGGCGTACCGGCATACTATAGATACTACAGTTCTGTAGTACCATATTCATCCTAGAGGTTCCCTACTTATATAACATATGGCTTGTAATTTTTATATTATGCATTCTTGATTCTACGATTTAAGTGATGAGTTTCACCACCTTAGAATAAGGGAATTATCTGGGAATTCTTGACTCCGTTGTTCTTGTGATTTGTTTTGTTGGTTGCAAGAATCTGTTTACTCCACATAAATGAGTAAACAAAAGGATCAAAATATGTGGTTGAGTGAATTAAATGATGCAGATTGCCATAACTAAGACGGTGTTGGCGATGCTATTCATCAAGTTTCACGAGTAGTTATGTCTCAATCCTACTTCATAAAGATCGGGTCAAACTCCGCTGTCCCGTATCATCTAATTTGAAAGGAGGCAGGGGACCTTTAGATCAGACAATGAGTAACGTTAGTTTTTCTTTTTCTATTTAATGTGTGTGTGCGCAACATTTATGGGTGATAGTCACTAAGCCTGGGCACCCTGTTTTGGCAGCTTACCGTCAATGTTTATGAGTGATTGTAAAACTCCTTTTAATTGTAATAACATTTTGTCAACCTAATTATTCGGTCGACCTGGTAAAGAAACTACTATATCCCACGTACGTAATAGGAGGGGGTTAGAATAATGTGGCAAAACCAAGGCCTTGTGGAACCTCAAAGAGACTGTAATACTCCACACTAGGTATTTTGAAAATAATTAGAAGAGATGTGTGAAATTTTGACTTACTCCTAATTTATAACCATTATTGGGGGCAATAGAGATGCAAAAAATTTTCTTGTCTCACCATCCAAAATAGGCTCTAGACATCAGATCGGCTGTCAACACGAGGGTAGGGATAGACTCACCCATTTGTATGTAGCCTCTGCCAACTAGGGAATGAGACAACGGTCCATCTCATCACACCCTGCTTGTACAGTCAGCATGTATGGAAGCTCGTCACCTCGTGGTTAGGCTATGCCTCCCTACTACAATCGGTGGCAATCAACATGTTACTCTCCACAAGAGAATGGTGGGGAAAAAAGCTGTGTTAGTGCCTGGACAAGCAAAGAATGTAACATCATCCCTAGTCATACTAGTAGCGTGGAAAATTTTGAATGAATGACAGAACACTCTAGTTTATTGGCAAATCGAAATAGGCCTACCGATGATTTTCTAGAAAATCAACAAAAAAGTGTGTTCTTGGATCATAGCCAGGAGTGTCATGTTTAGAGTGTCTAAAAACAATAAGTAGAAAGGCTACATATGTAAATTGTTTTTTTCTCTATAATATTAGAACCTTTACTTTCTCACTAATTCAATCAAATGGCAGTACTCCTACTATTTCATTAAAAAAACCATTATTTGGATAAAGATTAGAGATCATGGATGCGTATACTTTTGAATTGTGCAATAATAGACTTGGCATTTATCCAATCAAAGTTCAGATAAAATCGTAGGGTATTAGATGCTAGTATTTGTCCCCTTAAATAATTGAAGGGGTAAAAACAGAGAGAAGATCTGGAGCATGAGCCCAAACCCTAAAGAGCTCTCCACGTTGTGCCACCAAAGCCTTGGTCTTAGATCTGGTCCTCGCAGCAGCTCACAACCTAATTTAGCCTATGTTAAAAAGGAAAAGGTCCACTTTACATCGTTGAGTTTAGTTCACGTCCCTTTATCATAAAATCGATATGGAGCGTCACTCAATTATCAAAACCAGTGCAAATCGAGTCCCTCGGTGGTTTGGACGGTGGTTTCATCCTAAGTGACACTTATGTGACGTGTTAACCTAATCTTCGTACCACTGGCATCTACGGAGAGCTTATGTAGCACTCGAAGAAAAATTTAAAAAATAAAAACCTACTAGCACCAAACAAAAATAATAAAATTAGTGAGCCCATGTGTCAATTGTCCTGAGACATAGGAGATGAGAGGTGGAGATGTACACCAACGGTAGGGAAGGTGGTAGCAGAGAGGTTGAGACCGAGGCTATGTCTACATCTGCCATCATCGACCTCGTCAGCCGCTCGAAACCTATCATCATCCTAATGGGAAAGCATCATTGAATTTGCTCCTCCTCTCTTCGTCGCTAGCTACAGATTTGGCCATGGTGGTGAATGCTAGGACAAGGAGCAACATCCAAAGCCAACCATGGTGATCCTTCTCCATATGCAACGGCGGCAGAGGAGATAGGGGCGATGTGGGTGTTGACTCTAAGTTCTCCCTCCCAGTGTCCTCAAGTCATCATAGTCGCTGAATTCGTGAGCTTTGATACTCATGCGATGGGGCTAGAGGAACTCAAGTTCAAGCTCTTCTTTGCCGGTAGCCTCCCACCTGCATTGCTATTGTGGGCAACGATGATGCAATATACAATAACTTTGACACTAGCAGTAGAGGGGGGTCACGAGATGGGGGAGAGGCAGGGTAGGGAAGGAAAGGGAAAGCATAGGGAGGCCCGAGCCTAACGGTGGCTGTCCTCATGCTTCTTGCTGGCAGCAACAACTTCTCCTCGATAGCAAATACGAGGTGATGCAGCGAGAAAGAGGCCAGGAAGGTCGGGGAGAGCTTGAGCTCAATGCCGCAACACCCACCCTTGGAAAGAGCTCGATGCTGTTGCGTGAAGCTCGTCTTTCACCCATCTCGCCCTAGGACGGGGATGTCGTCAGAACAACGGGCAATGGGAGAGCGGGAGAGGGAGAGAAGATGAGAGAAATAGGAGGAATAAATAGGTCTCACTGTCATATAAGGCATTAAATTGTTTTTTTCTTAAGACTTATATACAGTTTACTTTTTTTTATTTTGCGCTAATTGTAATATCTTGTAAGTGCTATGTAGGCACCATGTCAAATTGGAACCATTAATGCTCAGTCAACATATCATGTAGCACAAAAACAGCGTCCAAACTACTGAAGTAATCGATTTACACTGATTTTAATAATTAAGAGATGATATATATCCCATTTTAGAGTCGTGAACGAAACTCAACCCCACCCACGTAAGTGGACTTTTTCGGTTAAAAATGTACTATAAGAGCAAGATGACCTGCCCAAGTGAAAACGGCCAGCCCATATATAGAACTATAAACTGGTCCGTACTACGTGGGCTGATGTCTGGGACCAAAAGGATACCAGTTTCAGTTTGGGCCGTCCTTATTGGGCAAGACGCGTTATCAGCCTTGCGATATCCACCTGCTTCCTGAAAAGAATTGCGATCCACTCCTCTTCTCCTAGAAGGCAATTTTGCATTTTACCCCCTTCGTTTTCCTCGATCTCTCGACCGGAGGGATCCCGCGAAGCAGCAGCAGCGAAGAACTCACCAGCGGAGAGGGCGACGAAGCGAAGGGTAGAGTGAGTCTGATGGATCAACCCCAGGTGTTAGCTCCGTTCCCCATGCACAAGATTTTAGGGCCGGTGGTTTTTTATTCCCCTATTTTACCTCGACGGTTTGATTTGGTTGGGGCTGGAGTTGCTCCAGATCTTTAGGTTTTCCCGATTGGACCCGTAGGTTTGGTTTAGGTCGGCTTCCACCTCCCAGATTAGTGTGCTCTTGGAAACAGCGTGTAACAAAATTAGCTAGCTCTATGGTTACTGCGTAAGAGAAGAGTCGATGAACTGATCTCCTTCCGAGATCTCGGTTGGCCTACAATTTGGTTAGGGTTTTTGGACTGCCGCTTTTGTTTGTTTCTGCTCAAGCCATCTGCTGCTTAGTTGAGATTTAGGAGTAGCGTGAATGGATGATAGTAATATAGTATATGTTTCTGTTGCTGCAGGTGGTTAGCGAGAATTATGCAAATCCAAAGACATTCTTCTTCCATGTCCTCTTTAAGGTTTCCACTTGGCTGTTGTTTCTTCTTTTTTTCTTTGTATAATTGTTTATGCAGCATGGCAGTTAGAAGCTAGTTGATTCGACCGTTTGTCTATGAAGGCAGGGGCATTGGCGTTCTACATACTGTCTGCGCTGTTTGTGAACAACTTCGTTATTATCTTTGTAATCACTGTGCTCCTCGCAGCACTTGACTTCTGGGTTGTCAAGAACGCTAGTGGGAGGATACTGGTTGGGCTGCGGTGGTGGAATGAGATTGACGACGAGGGCAATAGCGTGTGGAAGTTTGAGTGCCTTGATGGAGAGGTTTGCTTTGTCTCTCTATTTTCTTGTGATATTTTGGTGCAATTGCTCAGCTCTAAATTGATGTGGCTTGCTGCAGTCTCTTGCTAGGATGAACAAGAAAGACTCATGGCTGTTCTGGTGGACTCTGTACTTGACTGTATGTGATATTCATCACTATGAATCAGCGTTTTTTTTTATTTCTAATATCTGTACATGAAACATATGCATTCAGTTTGGACTTTAGAGACCCCTTTGCTTTTATGTTTCTGGTTCTAAAGCCTATATATGACCCGCATTAGAGAATGAAAAATGAAAACGGAACAAATACTATAGAAGGGAATGTATGCTGTCTTGTCAAATGCGCTGCTCCAATTAGATGAGAGTCAGTAGCATACCTATCAAAGTATGATAAACCATGGAAGTTTGTATGAGATCTTTATACAGAGCTAGATTGACTCCACCTTAGACTCATTGACTTAATCCGTTAATCCATTTTGCTTGGAGCATATATGCTCAATGAAAGTATCTGAGGTGCCTCTGCTAGTCATGGTGGCAGTTTGTGAGTATTCTGAAGGGCTGCCACCTAGCGTTGGACTGGGCGACACCCTCCCACCACAGCCACCTAACTGATTTATACCGCTTTGCATGCCTAATGACAAAATAGGCACTAGGCACTGGTCTGCTACGCAACTAGATAAATAACTTGGTACTTATCTCTACTACTTAAAGGGAGTTGGTGGTGGTAATGGTGTGCTCTACACCCTCACCCCTTTACTTTGGAAGAATGTTTGTGGGTGCATCCATTTACAGATGTGTGTTGCTTGTAGGAGCTCTTTGTAATGGATTGGATGCTCTACATGCTATATTTATAGTTAACAAGCGATGTGATATTTTGATGTAAATTATGCATAATACTGTAGATCTGAGAATAACTGATTTTTTCATTTTTAAACATAGAACTTGTCATATACTCCCTTTGTCCAAAAATGTAAATTGTCTTACGATCCATACAGTCAGCATATTGATACCTCATGTTTCACCATTAATAGATGTAAATGCATATATTATTGATTTTTTTTTTTGGAAAATACTATCATAGTATATACTGTCTATTATTCTTGTTGCGTATTCTGATCAAATCTATGAAAAAGTAGTTTGATGCCACCAAAATACCTCGATTTTAGGTTTATACCACTGAAAGATTGTGGTACACTTCAGTACCACCATTAAATAGATCAGTTAAGTCTTTTACCACTCTGTCCATTACCGTCTTGATTTTCATGATTTTTCTATGTTCCCATGTCAAACAGACGTGTGCAAGGACACATATGCACTTGCAGCCCAATTAGATCCTAAGTGCTTTTGCGCATTCACTACAAAGATTACATCCTAAGTAAACACATGTAATCACAGCATGTAATCATCAATCCCTCTCGGCCATATCCATCTCCAGCAAACTAACATGCCCCAATTCCATTCTTCTTGCGACTGCTGCACCAGATATTCCTACTGGCTTCCTGCAGGATAGGAAGACTAAATCATTCATAGATTCACTAGTAAACCAAGTGACACTAGAGAAAAGCAGAATAGAAAGTAAAAGCATCAACAAGAACGGGGGACAGACAGTGTAGGCCAGCAGAAGCATTGACAAGAGCAAGGCAAACGTAAAGTTTGTGCCATCTCCATTTGGCCCTGCAGCGCGTGTAGCGTCCTTGTTGCAGGGGCAGGAAATTTCCGCAGAGGTATCCATCTAGGAGGGATCTGATGTGTTCCTTGGCTACCCAGCATTGATGCCAAATAAGATGCCAGGGAATTAAAGAGGGTCGGGGGACAATGGGGAAGAATAGGAAGAGGGAGTCATCAATAAGGACTCAGAACGGCGAAACTGGGGTTGGCCAGAGCTGGAGATGGAGGGAGGGATTTATTCCGCTGGAGTTAGAGAATAGGGATGGGGAATGGCTTCTAGTGGGGATGGAGTGAGTAGCAGGGGCAAAATTGTTAATTTTAATGGTGCTACACCAGAACATAACAGAGATGAAGAATTTTTGGGTGATATATTAAAGTGTACCAATGAATTTTGAATGGTGCGTAACCATTTTTTCCTAAAATTGTAGTCAAAATCTTGCACTGGAGACTGAAAAGGTCAAGAGGTCTTATGTTAAGGGCGAAGGTGGTTTTTAATTATTTGTTTTAGACCCATGGCAGAGCATGGCCCTATGCTATAACATTTGTATTTTATTGAGACTTGAGATAAAGATGTTAGACTCTTCTTGAATTTTAACTCTAACTTATCCAACGTGTTTGAAAGGTTGTATTCTTGTTGTTGAGATAAAGATGTTGATCTGGATGTGTCATTCTTCAAACTGCATCTATGTTGAACTTAAGTATCAAGCAGAGCTTAGATCTTGATGTATTGACATCTTTGTTTCAATTGACTGCTGCTATTACAATAAGCTGTCCTTAAACAGTTTTATGCAATATACTAGAAATCTCTTCAATTGATAAATATCCTGCTAGTTACCTATGGACTATGGATATCCATATAAGAAGCAGTAGTTGACCCGATGTGCTAACTCTGGAATGTGATTCACTGATTTGCTTTTGTAAAAAACTTTTGCCTACAATAGTGTTACCTATGTAAATGTAGTTACACTTACAAAACTGAAAGTTTACATTAATTAAAGCTCCCATCATGCAAACTGTGAGAAAGCAAATACAGAATACATCACAGATATGGATTGATGTGATCACTACATAAATATTGATGAGGTATCGTCAAAAAATAGGGGTTCAAACTGATTTAGTGGTCCATACTCATGGACAAGAATCACACAATTATATCCCTGTGTTTCTAAAATTTTTTGTGCTCTGTTTATTGTAAATTGCTCGTGTTTTCATTTTCTTTTTACTAGAATAATGTTTAAATTATAAAATAATTTAGAATAAAACAGCATTCTCTAGCATGCTACTGTACTGTGGATATTTGGAGATTTTGAGTCGAGCCGTCCCGTCGCCGGCGTTTTCCACGGCAAAAACGAGCGCGACGTTGCCGTGGTTCCCTCCCCGGATTTTTCGCGCGCCGGGACGGACGACGAAAGCAAAGGCGTTTTTTTTTCTAGATCGCATGCGATGCAAGAAAAACACTCGAAACTCTCGGCGAAATTTCTTCTATTCCCCAACAGCGACGGGCCCGCGGTTCTGAGCCAAGTCGCCGGCGTTATCGCCTCCCGCCGAGCCAGCCGCGTCGGACGCTCTCGGTGTGAGCCACGCACGCACCCCAACGGTTGACGGGTCGTTCCCGGAATAGCTGTGTAATTATTTTTCGGCATTTTCTTCGCCACAAAATCATTTTTCTGCACGCGGTGATGACGGGAAACCAGTGGGGGTTGAGTCCGGAACGTGGTCTCGTTTCCGTGCATTGTCTTTTGTGCTGATCGAGGTGCTTTCTTGTCTCCCGCCCACATCGTTTACCCTTTTTTTTTTCAATGTAATTTTTGTTGTCGTTTTCAGACCGAAATTTCGTAGATGGCAACAGATTCATTTTTTGTCAAATTGTAGTGATAAAATTCGCCAAATGTTTTTCTAGGAGTTTTTATTTGGTACGAATTTTGCTTCCTACGAAGAGCGTACACGTGGTGGCACATGGATGGCCGGGAGAAAACTGCTGGCCAGAAAAAAAAAAGATCAAACACACTCGTGGGTCACAAGATGATAAGAGCCTTCAATGCCACCTAAGGAAAAGGTGTCAATAATGTCAGCCACGTCATCCAAGAGCTCTTATCCACTTGAAATTTTTCTCCCTTTTCTTTCAACTACATGAAAGAAGCACGCGCACGTACATCCGTCCGAGCACGTCGCTTTTAATGTATGAAGAGATACAGACATACCAATAAATCTGTAAGCATTAGTAAATTTATTAACAGTGCAATAACCTTACTTAAACTCCTATTAAAAGTGTCATTGTATATGGGTAATTGTAGACACCAAGGTTTGATCCTTGGTTACTGTAAAATCATGCATATATCCACTCAGTCATTTGAAACTCGGAGACAATGTTCTTGCTTTATTAGAACTTTTTAAAAGAAATGCTATATGTTTCGTTCCTCAATCCTGTTCTTTGTTCTTTGATTCATTGATCTGGGACTATGGTTTTGCCAATTTCTCTCTATTTTCCCCCTTTTGTATGTCGGTTTGCTTTGGGGCTGGTCAGTGAGACAGTAAAGTCTATTCAGACTTATATATACCCCCATGCAATAGGAAAAGCGAATAAACATATGAGGTCTATAATTTGGATTATAGCCTTCAAAAGAAATTTAGATTAGAGTGAATTTCAGTTTGATTTTCACTAGTTCAACCTCTTTTACTATTTTCCACAGGCTTAATCTTAGTGTGTCATTGTAATTCCTAGCTATGCTCCACCGCATTAACATCCTCCGTTCTGAATGTGCCAGCTAAACTATGAAGCTCCACTATCTGAAGGTGCCAACTAAAAAAGAAGTACGATTATATACAAATATATTCTCAAATAGATATAATTATTAATTATTAATTTGTAATATAATATGTAATATTATTTATCTCTTACAACTCTCAATTAAAAAAACTTTATAGAGATAGACACATTCTCAATGTCTATTTCGAACAAAATATTTCTTTTCAGCTAATGATTTCGATAAATCCAACTATCTGTCCTCTAATCTGCGTTTGATCAATCGGCCGTAAGTTCCATCTCTTTGTTTGTGCATAGAGACGTTTGTGATTATAGATACTATCATCAAGTACAAATGATATGTGTTTTTTGTCACAGATCTCAGGATCTAGATCGGTCACATGTTTTATTAAGATAGCTATATTGTGGCATACGTGAAAATCGCATTGATCCCTAACATGCTATGTGTAATTGAAATCCATATTATAATGAAGGGATTCATTGTTGTCTTTATGTTTGTCTCCATTCTTTATGTACAATGATCACACAGCATTTATTGCATACATAAGAGGCAAAGATTGTTATCTATAAAGAAAATTTTAATAAATGGATAAAATATGCAAGGTATATAATATGAAAATATTGTGTAAGATTAAAGGTAGTACTCACAAGCCTTTAGTAGATAAATCCATCTACTAGGTTGGACCAAAAGATAGTACTGTCTAGGTTAATCTTTGCCTATGCTCAAGCCTAATTTCTAGTCTAAACCTTTGGATGTCACCAACGGAACTAGGATATTAGCTTCAACTATGGTTGCATCCTCTTTAGCTTCTATCCCAATATACTTTGACATCCCCAATCGGTGTACAATGTCTCTTCAACATCATAAAACATCTCAAAAAGATCAGGATCGACATCAGTAATATCACCTCCTAACGGATAAGGGACAAGCATGTTATCTTCATCTTTTTGTTCCTCGTTCTGCTCATTATCTACTTTATTATCATGAATATTCGACGACTCTTACTCACTGTGTTACTCCAATACCTATAACTCTTTATAACCTATAACTCTTTATAAAACCTCTTTGTATCATATGAGACTATAACTATAATCTATTTGTAAATATTGTAGTTTATGCATAGGCAAGCCACCTCCTTCTTTTCTTATCATCCTCTGCTACATTTAAGAATTTAATAATTCTATTTTAGTACTTCTAGATCAGACGATTAGTATTGTACATCTAATTATGATCTATTTATAGTAATATAAAAATATATAATAAATTTGACTACACTAATACAAATTATATTAAGATAATAGCTAGGTTTTATATCATTTTTTCCCTTAACATTAATTTATAATAAAAATTTACCCCTCTTGCTCTCTCACCTAAATTATACATAGTATATATGGTGGGATAACAAAGCAATATATCAGTGGAGGAATTTATTAAAATCACCATAATATACAATCCATTAGATGTGTACCAAGTTACCTCTAATGGGTTGTGAAATCATATACACGTCAGATATTCTTGCTCACCTTATACAGGTGCCATACAAATTCAAACCTTTACTTATGACAGATTTTTAACAGAGACCCGTCATAGGTAACCAGATTATCTACGACAGGCTAACTTCTGGTCCCATGATAAGTATCATACGTTTATCTCTGATAGATGAATAAGTGAGTCAGTTATAGATAAAGCCTTACGTGTGATGGATCGAGCCGCCCAATCTAATCTAGGATGAGCTCTTTTATGCCTGTCAAAGATAATGTTTTTTTATGATGAGACACTATAATCCGTCGTAGGTGGCATGTCCCAAATAAAAGGATACGACATAATGTATCCTGCTACTTACTACAACTATATCCATCTGCTGATTCGCCTATATTTTTCTATTGTAGAAGATTATTTCCCTGGACTACTTGAGCTTTCCAATAACTCAGGTATATGTATTGTGGTTATGTATGGGTCATGACTCATGAATCATGAACAACAGGTAACATTAACAAAAGACTTACGGTACATGTACCTTTTTCTTTGTGTATTGGATTCGTCTTATCTACCCTCAGTCAAGTTAGGCAACAAAAGTAGTCCAGAAAATTTGTGGCAAAATGTTTGAATAATGTTCGCATGGGTTAAAAGCTAAGGCTAGGCCATGCAACCTTCACACAAATGCACCATGTATCAAAGCCCAGAGAAGCCCTTTTAGTTTTAGGGAAAAGGACATCATTGTCTTATAAAGCAAATTCCCCATCCATTGGTGGAGGTATATGAACTTTTCCCATGCATTCTATGAGCTTTCATTTGTGAAATGGATCGATACGGTAAAATTGCTTACTGTACATTTGGCGCCTCCAACCATATACCCCATTAGAAGAAAACATATCATCTAACTTAATGTAACTTTTGAGTGACTGACATGTGGATCTCATAACTAACGGATCCACATGTCAGTGACCCACATCACAGGGTAGTACATCACAGAAGCCTCATCGCTCGTAGAAAGGAAACCAGGGGTGTTACCTGATGTTTTGAGGCAACGGAGGCTGGAATTCTTGCATGCAGGGAAGGCATACAACTCATGACTGATTGGATCAAAATACCCACTAGGTTACCAAATTGGACTGCAGCGTTGCAGGTAGCTAAGTTGAAGGTGGCGTCAGATATATCTATGCTTTGCAAGAGTTTCTATCGTTCTTGAGCGGTAACCATGGTACCTCTTAAGCTACTAATCATCGGCTGTTGATTTTTCAAGGGCAAGTTAGAGATAGAAAATAACTTAACAGCCGGCAATAACAATGTCTCAACTTTCTCCTTAATTGTGTCTGCTGCTAGCGCGTCTAACTTTGCCCTTGTTTAGAAGAGCTTCTGACCGCCGGAGCTTCTTTCAGAATCTTCAGCTCTCTCAAATATATGTAAAATCAAAAAATAAACTAGAATCCAAAAACTGTAAAACCCAAGCTTGTTAATTTTCATCAACTGGCTTCTCATAATCTCGTGCTCCCTCAGACAGGGCCTTTCTAGCCTAGTCACTCAGACTAGTTCTCGGTAACTCCTGCTACTGGCTTGCATCATGGCTGCCTACACGTGCTTTTACCAATATGAAACCAACTTCCTTTTTCCCTCTAGTAGCTATGATCTGAAATTTAACTCTTGAGAATTATTCTCTTGTAATCAGCATGCACCAATGAGACCGATCTTTCTATTCTTCTTTCACAATCATTGGTAAATCCATACCATGAAAGTCAATTACTCGGTTATTATATTTAGCGTTTTAATCAGTTGCATGGCATTATTAAGGTACAATTATACTTTGCAAATTTATATTTAACAAGCTATGTGGTATACCTAAACCAATTTCATGTCTTAATTATAAACAAGAGTCTCAGTGTAGATTAGTGGAGTACTTAGTTTTTATCAAGGGTGCACTGTCTGCAATTACTTATCAATTGCTTACTTTTATTATCAGTTACGTAGTTTTGCAATTATTGATCAATTGCTATCTCTCGGCAAAAAAGAACAGCCCTAACAAAACGAACCAAATTATTTGAAAAGAATAGCATTTTTAAAAGTAACAGATACAAAATTACTTATCTAACCTTTCACCTTATCTTTTACTTAATAACTAGCCCACGTTTTTAGTACCTTTCCAAAAGTACTTTTTATTGTATACCATTAGATTACAACCAATCAACGTATATCGGGATTTCCAAGCACACTAAAGTCTCTTTGCTTTGCACAATTTTGGCTTAACAACTGGATCTAAATTTGAATTTTAGAAATAGATTTTTAGGACTAATTTCAGTTTTTTCCACTTTTTTTGCTCAGCTCTTTTTTTCCTGATTGCCAACAACATTACGAACCCTACACAATCAAACTCGATTCCTTTGCTCTATTCCTTACTTTAACTTCACTATATTTTTACATTTTTAGTCCCTATAAACTTCTATAGTTTCAGAGGAGACATAACAGTAATGGATCAAAGGATTAAGCACAATACAATAAACGAAAGCAAATGAACTTCTGTAAGGTGATGTACCTCATGATGTTCCCTGCAATGAGTGTGTGATTGATAATAGAAGAATTTTAAATCACTGTTTTAATCACAAGGTACTTTGGCCATGTCTAGCATGGTGAAAAACGATCTATATCAAGCAGATGTTTATAAGACGATGGGAGCAATCCCAAGAGCATTTTACTGAATGTTACTTAAGTTTCAGAAAGAAAAATAATTATTGGCAAAAGTAAGAGGTGGTAATTGAAGGAAACATGCATCAGATTTGAAGGTTCTATTTATTGGCACATCCAAAGTTCCTGATGCCTCCCTCCCCCACTTGTTCTTATCTGCATTGTCTCGTGGAAAGTATAGAAGTAAAGTATATATACAGTGAGACTGAGACCTCGTTTATAGTAAGGGGGTTGAGCCTATATATACAAGTCTAACAACCCCCACAGTCATAGTAGGAGAAGTATAAACGCAAAGACTAGACCAAAAACTATGGAACAAAGACGTGGGTAGGCCTTTGGTCATAATGTTAATGAACTGATGCGTTTACAGTACATGAAACACCCGAACGAGTTCTAAAGCGATCATGTCACGAACGAAGTGAATATCGATCTCGATGTGCTTCGTGCGATAATGGTGGACCGGGTTGGTGGTCATATAGACGGCACTCACATTGTCGCAGTAGACAACTGTCGTGGAGGCGATGGATATATAGAGTTCCAAGAGAAGCTGGTGAATCCAACAGCACTAGGCAGCGGCATGAGCAATGGCGTGGTACTTGGCTTCTGTGCTCGACCAGGACACTGTGGTTTGGCGCTTGGAGGACCAAGAGACCAAGGTGTCGCTGAGAAAAACGCAGTAACTGAATGTGGAGCGTCGGGAGTCAGGACAACCTGCCTAGTCCACGTCAGAATACGCGGTGAGAGAATCAATAGGATTGGCGCTGAGATAGAGGCTAGTGGTCAGTGTGCCCTTCATGTAGTGAAGGATACACTTGAGCAGCGTAAGATGAGGCTTACGGGAAGCATGCATGAAGAGACACACTTGCTGAACCGCATAAGTGAGGTCAGGCCGTGTAAGAGTCAAGTACTATAGAGCGCCAGCAAGGCCTCGGTACTAGGAGGGTCAGCGACGAGAGGACCGTCGGTGGCGGAGAGCTTAGCATGGGTGCTGACGGGAGTCATGGTAGAGTGACACTCAGCTATGCCCGCACGCTGAAGAAAATTCATGACATACTGGCGCTGGGATAGGAACAATCTATGGAGAGAGCGCATGGCAAAAATGCCAAGAAAGTGGTGCAGGGGACCAAGATCGGTTATGCCAAACTCTGAATGGAGTTGTGCCATGATGTGCTGTAGGATAACAGGCGAGGATGCTGTAAGAATGATGTCATCGACATATAGAAATAGGTAGACGGTGGCATCCTTGGTGTGAAGGACGAAGAGAGATGTATCGGAAATAGAGGCCATAAAGCCGAGTTGCCGAAGATAGGTGGCAAAACGCTATTACCAAGCCCGAGGGGCCTGTTTGAGGCCATAGAGAGAGCACTGGAGGAGACAGACGACGTTGGAACGAGCTGGGTCGACGAAGCCTAGAGGCTGCTGGCAATAGATGGTCTCCGCTAGATGACCATAAAGAAAGGCATCCTTCACGTCAAGCTGGTGGATTAGCTAGGAGCGCGAGGCAGCGAGGGTAAGAACGACTCGAATAGTGGCGGGTTTGATGACGGGACTGAAAGTCTCATCGTAGTCTATGCCAGGGTGTTGGAAGAAGCCTCAAACTACCCAACACGCCTTATGACAAACAAGTGATCGATCGGAGTGAAATTTGTATTTGAAGATCCACTTACCAGTTACAATGTTGGCGCTGGGAGGACGAGGTACGCGGCGCTAGGGCTCGTTGTCCATGAATGCCTTGTACTTGTCAGCTATGGCCACGTATCACTGAGGGTCGGCCAGAGTAGAACGGGGATTCACCGAAATGGGCAAGATGGCACAATGGACTGCGGAGAACCCGTAGCGCTGGAGTGGATGAAGGGACCCGGTCTGAGAACGGGTGATCATGTGAGAGGTGGTTGGGACGGGGGCGGCCGCATGATCCGATGGCAACATCGGCCATATGGTAGAGTGGACAGGGGCAGAAATGATAGCAGAGCGAGGCTAACGGCTGTAGGTCCGGAGGAAGGGCTGGACTAGGTCAGCCAGGACGACGACTGGCGCTGTGATGGTGGAAGGTGGGGAAGCTGATGGAGGTACGATCAACACAGCAGGGGTACGTAGAAGGATGGTAGAGTCGTTCAGTGGATCCTCGGGAACCACCAGAGTGGGCTGCGAAGGTGAGATAGATGGTAAGGGGCAGGTGGGTACAGTGTTGGTGAGGAGAAAGTCAAGATAACCAGACGAAAGTCCAGAGTTGATTAACCCGAAAGGGAAGTAGGACTCGTCAAAGATAACATATCGGGAAATGATGATTCGGCGAGTGGAGAGATCAAGACAGCAATATCTCTTATGGGAGGAGGGATAGCTAAGGAAGATGCAGGCAGTAGAGCGTGGGGTGAGTTTGTGAGGGGTAGTGGCTGTTAAATTGGGGTAGCAAAGACACCCAAAAACATGTAAGTGGGAGTAGTCGGGAGTCTTGTGATACAAAAGAGTGTAGAGAATATTGTGGTGGATGGAGAAGTAAGGGAGCCGATACTGTTAGAATGGAACCGTGCATCCACTCTTACAGTTGCTTATAGCCATCCTGATGCTTCCTAATCCTATCCAATGTGCGTATAAACTATTTTGCTGCAGGATAGTTTTCTCTGGACTAGAGATTTCCAAACATCCTAGGTATATACACTGTTTCCATGGGAGATGAGCAACAGTGTACAAGCCATGTAGTGGTAATATAAGGCTTGGGGTTAATACAAGTATTTTTCATTGAGTTTGGATGTGACTGGCATTCATCTCATTCTCATCTATCCTCAGCCGAGTTAGGCAATAATGGTAGTCTAGAATATTTAAGGAAGGACTAAAAACTTATGCTTTAGCAGATGTAGTTGCTAATAAGAGTTTAACTTATCGAAAATAACAAAGCCTTTTTTTTTTGTTTGACCTCCGTGGCATTTTGGGGGGTGGCCATATATTGGGCAGATTTAATTTGGCCTCCGTGGGCACGCTAGCATTCTGCATTCCACACACCTGATCTCACATTCTGCTAGCTGTTACAAGAAATATGTCCATTTAGTATTGCTCACTTCACGGACACGATGTGCAGTTGTGTTTCTGTGGAAGAACAGATCAATCCTGATCTTCTCCCCTGCCTTTGTCGAGTCATCACACTAAAGATCACCATGATCATAAATCAATTTTAATTAATTCAATCGAATTAAGCACACTTGGGAAGCCAAGACTGATCTAGTTACTCTGGTCCACCTATGGATTAATGATAACTCTAGATTTCTTTTCGATAATGAATGAAAATTCCAGATACATGTTATTATCTCTCGATGAGAAAAGTGCATTAATCTTCGAGTGGATCAGCAGCCACATGTATGCAGCCTATGCATTGCACAAGTACCATCAGTGGCTCCTCGAACCCACATGTAAGAGTGCAATGCAGGTCTCCGACTCTCCAGGGTTCGTCGGTCTGCGATCGTAGTTATTGATGAACTTGGGATTTAGGATTTAAGATTTAGGTTGGAGAGGAGGAGAGCATGAGAAAGAGGATTTTTGTGAGATCAGAACGGTCTCTTTGGACCTTTCCCCTGCTATTCTTTACTTTGTCTTCACTACATCTTATCATTCTAGTCCCTACATACTTGACAGTTTCAGTGGAGAACAACCAGTAGTAGTAGTGACAATTGCACTATGGGGTGACCTACTTGACATGACCCATTTAAGGGATTCAACACAACACGCTAGATAAAAGAAGACGAACTTCTGCAAGGTGGCATCCCTCGTTCTGTTCACTGCAATGAGTGGTTGTGACAATAGAAGAATTTTAAGTCAAACTGTTTAATTTAAGCACAAGGTAGTTTGATATATCTTCGATCATGATGGAAATGATCTATATCAACGTCTCCAGCGTGAAAGCATTCCTGAATGCCACTTAAGTTTCAGAAATTACAGCAAAAACCGTATGATTTTCAGAATAAAAAAAAGTAAGGGGTGAAATTAAAGTTGAAGTAAACATGCACCAGACATGAAAGGTTCTTACTTAATGGCACATCCCTGTTTCCGATGCCTCCATCTACCACACTCTTGTCTACATTGTCTTGTGAAAATCCATTTGGTTAATCTACCCAATTTCCATGAAGTCTAGCTTGTTGCGTATATGGTCAAATATATGTCATGGGCATTGTCTTGTGACTGCATTGGTGATATAAAGACTCCATAAACATATATCTGTACTTTGACTGATCCTGAAAGTAATTCTTGCTCAGACGCCATATGCGCCCTTGCAAAAAATGGGTGCACATGGACTCTTGAGTTAATACACATGTACTTTTCATTGGGTTTGGGATGTGAATGGCATTCATCTCACTCTCATCTACCCTCGCTCAAGTTAGGCAACAATGGTAGTCTAGAAGATTAAAGATTTAAGTCAGAAGTAGGAGTATAAACTGTAGCTGGGAGTTTTACTTTTTGAAAACAACAATTCAAGGCTCTCTTTGATGTTTGTGGCATTGGAGGTTCGCCATTCATGGGCAGATTTATTTTGGCCTCAAACTAGAGCATTCTGTATTCCACACACCTCACATGCATGCTCTGCTTTCACAAGAAGCATCTACATGTTCAGTATTGCTCAATTCGTATGCAGTTGTGTTTCTGTGGAAGAATAGATCGATCCTAGCTACTCTTTCCTCGCCTTTGATTTGTCGATCGGCTCATCACATTATCGATCACCACGATCTGAAAACCAGTTTAGTTCATCTATTATAGACAGTTTTAAAAGGAGATATGTTCAAGAGACTCAGAAATTAGCACGTTAATTGAAGGAAAAGAAAAAAAACATTAACCGTTATATTATAACGGTTGAGATTGATTGCATACATATAAAATGCTAGATAGATTCTACTCGAACTTTGCAAAGAAAACAGAGAAATAAATCCTGCTTGTACTCCTCATCCGATTCCTGAGTCCCAGCATGGCCTGACAACTAACGAGTTAAAGATATATTTCTTTATTAAAAAAAACGAGTTAAAGACAGGGAGCAACTCTACAGCGTACGGCCATATAACCATAGGAGTGAGTTTTACGTGAGAAGTGAAACAGAAAACAAACTGGACGACGATGGGTCGGTCTAATACGCGCTCGACCGCCTCGTGGGTTTCTTTCCTCTTGCGGCCCATCTCGTGGCCCTATTTTTTCTTTCGGCCCACATGCTGACAGATCGGGCGGCAAACGTAAGAGCAGCCCATTTACAGCCCGAGTTCATTTATACATAGAAATTTATATGTATACACTTCGTATATAGAAACTTTATACATGGAAAACATTTTTTATACAAATTTTATACGTACAAGCATCAAATATAAGTATAGCAATTTTATATGTATACACTGTGTTTGCATAATCTTCATTCGTATAAACATTATACATGAAAGCATTCCGTATACGAATTTTATACATAGAAACATAAAGCGCAGAAACTCAGTATCTCTGTGATAACTAGGAATCCGCTGCTGAGGCGCCCCTTCATCGTGCCCAATCTCGCTCCTCCATCTCGGTGTTGTAAGCATCAAACAAAACAATTGTACCTTGTTAGTTTTGGACCAAAGAAATAAGTAATTGGTCATCAATTGCAATCCACCGCCCCCCCCCCCCCACCCCCCGAACCCCTGTTTCTTCGACCATACACTGCCTAATAAGCATGCAAATGATTCAGATGAGCAATTTGCCAGTGGTATTCATAGTTTGAACTGGTTGACTATGGACGTATACTCACACACAAACTGTTCCTAAACGTAAACTTCATCATGGAAAGATTTACCCAGCTTGGCATTCACCACCACATGCTTACCTGGTTGTTTTTTTAAGACAAAGGAAGTTTTATTACTCTCAAACGATTACATCAAGATGATAGAACTATAATGAGAACACTTCTAATCTCTACCTTGCTAAAATGTACACAGCCAAACTTACATGTTTGTGATGCCATGCCGAGCTCACATATTGTAAGGTGCCCCAAATGGAAGTCGACTTCCTTCTGTGATCTAGCATGGCGATCTACTCCTACTCCTAGTCCTGTCAGTATGAGATCCTTCTCTTTTCTCCGACGTGGTTACCAACCAGTTCAGCGCTACTGCAATAATAATGAGCATGAGCAAAATATTTGTAGTCAGTTCTCTATAGTTGCTATAATTTCCATTGGACTGTGATTGACAAGACTTAAGCCAGTTGAGGAAGACTGTTAGAATGTAACCGTGCATTCGAGAACATAATATCTTACAGTTGCTGATAGACATCCTGATGCTTCCTAATCCTATATCCAATCTGCATACATTTTCTCTTGTAGTTGTAGAAGATTATTTCTTGACTAGTTTTTCCCTGGACTAGAGCTTTCCAAATATCCCAGGTATATGTATACTGATGCAATATATGGGAGATGGGCAATAATAAACAAGTCAGGTAGTCATAATAAAAGGCTCGAGTTAATACATGTACATTTCATTGAGTTTTGGATGTGACTAATATTCATCTCATTAATTCTCATTTATCCTCAGTTGAGTTAGGCAACAACGGTAGTGTAGAAGATTTAAGCCAGAAGTAGGACTATAAACCTTATGCAGTAATGCTTCGGCAGCTGCAATTGATAATGGGTTGCTAGGAGTTTTACTTCTTTTTTTTTACTACAGTAAAAATAGAATCGTAATTTTTCCGTTCCCTCCTACCGCCGGCGCAGGGGAGAGCAAAAAAACCAAAAGACAGAGTGAACCGGTAAAAAATTCTGAGTCCATCTCTAATAATCATAAGTGCCGTGCAGCCATGTTACTAGTTGAAAATAACTCTTTTCGACGTTTGTGGCATTCGAGGTTGGCCATTGGGCAGGTTTATTTTGGCCTCCTAGGGAAATTATAGCATTCTGCATTCCACACACCTCTCACATGCTCTGCTTTCACAAGAAGCATGTACATATTTAGTATTGCTCAATTCGTGGACACAATACGCAGCTGTGTTTATCTGGAAGAATGGACTACTCTTTCCTCGCCTTTGTCAATCGGTTCATCACATTATCGATCACCACGATCACAGAACCAATTCTAGTTCATTCTAATTAAGCACACTTAGGAAGCCATAATTCTAATCTCATCTGGCCCATCAAATCTATGAATGAGAACTCTTATTATCTCTTGAAAGAAGTGATTTCCTTCCTTCAATGGAGAGCAGCAGCCACATCTATGGAGCCCATGCATTGCAGAAGTAGCTGAACGGTAGCTTGGGCCTGGAGTACTCGGCGGAGAGGATCTTGGCGGCGGCGACAGCGGTGGCGGCGTCGGTGTAGTGAACGCCGTCCCAGCTCACGAACTTGCTGCCGTCCTCGAAAACCCGGTACCCCGCCCCGAGGCGGCTCACGTTGAAGTCGTAGTTGTACGGCGGCCCGCCATGGCCGCAGCACGCCATCAGCGGCTCCTCGAACCCTAGAAAAACGTTGCATCTCTCTTCGTTATCAGCAGATCAATGGCGTACTTAGCCTTCATCTCTCTCATTTGCATGCATGCTGATAGAGTGAGCCTTCACCGTAGCTGGAGTGGTTGGCGATGAGTTCGTACTTGATGGATAGGATGTCGGTGAACACGATGGTGGCGCCCCTGAGCTGCGAGCTCAGCTGGTCGCAGATGGGGATCAGCTGGCTGTTGAACTCGTAGGAACCGGCGTTGAGCGTTTTCAGGCAGCCGCTGGAGTCGAGGTCGCCGTCGTCGGCCCTCGGCACGGCGAGCCTGTTAGGCAGGCACCCGAGAGGGCCTGTTCCATGGATCCAGAAGTTCTTGGCTCCATTGTAGTACAAGCTCTGCACACATTAATGGCAACACATTAGTCTTGACAATTTCAGAAATTGCACCGACACAATCAAACACGAGCTGCATGTACCTGGATGGCGTCCTTGATCTCGGAGAGGATGGCCGGGAACCTCTGACGGACCACGTCGTCGTAGGCCAATCCGCTGGAGAAGGCGGCGGACAGGTCGTTCTGACCGATGTCGATGAGGTAGAGCGCGTTGCGGAAGCCATCGGCGTCGACGGGGATGGCCTCGCCGCGGCTGGCGAGCTCCAGCGACCGCTGCTTCAAGTGGAGGAACTGCTGCACCTGGATGTGCAGCGAGAAGGCCGTGTTGCGTGGGCCAGTGCCGGCGCCGGAGATGGCGAAGTTGGCGCCGTTGATGAAGTCGGAGCCCGGCGCCTCCAGGTAGGGGCTCAGGTAGCTCATGTTCAGGTTCTCACCTGCACGTACGGTTTGGTCACGCACATGTACGTACGTAACAAACCTAGCGTATGCGTATGTGCGTGTCTTTTATGTAATCGGGGAAGAAAACTATACAGCACTAGAATTTCATCTAAGAAAAAAAGAAAACAAATGCACTACCGTTGATTTTTTTCCCTAATTAGCTGAAATCTATCTAAGTCTTTTGAAACTGCACAAGATAGTATATAGTGAGACTTAGACCTGTTTTCTATAAGAGGGATCGGATCTATATATATATATACAAGTTCAGTGGTCTAGCACCCTCGTAGTCGTAATGAAAAAAGAACGGACGTAAAAACTGAAGCAAAAACTGATGAACAAATGCACGGAAAGGCCTTTGGTCATGATATCAGTGAACTGGTGCGTCGATGGTATATGGAGCACCCGAGTGACCTTGTTACGTACGAAGTGAATGTCAATTTCAATATGCTTCGTGCATCGATGATGAACCGAGTTGACGGTCATATAGACGACACTGACGTTGTCACAGTAGACAATGGTCGTAGAGGCAAGGGGTGTACGGAGCTCCTAGAGAAGCTGGTGAATCCAGCAGCACTCGATGACGAAGTGGACGACGACACGATACTCGGCTTCGATGCTGGACCGAGACACTGTAGTCTGGCGTTTGGAGGACCAAGAGGCTAGAATGTCACCGAGGAAGACGCTGTAGCCAGAGGTGGAGCGTCGGGAGTCAGGGTAACCCGCCTAGTCCAATTTAAAATACGTGGTGAAAGAGTCGATGGGGCCGAAGCTGAGATAAAGACTGATGGATAGTGTGCCCTTTACGTAGTAAAGGATATGCTTGAGCAGCGTGAGGTGAGGTTCGCGCGGGGCATACATAAAGAGGCACGCTTGCTGTACGGCATAGGTAAGATCAGGTCGTGTAAGTGTGAGGTACTGGAGAACACCAGCAAGACTCTGGTACTGGGCGGGGTCGATGAGGAGAGAGCCATCGGTGGTAGAGAGTTTGGCACAAGTGTCAACCGAAGTGGCGGTGGGGTGACATTCGGCCATGCCCGCACGCTCAAGAAGATCCATGGCATACTAGCGCTGGCAGAGGAATAGCCCATGGGAAGAGTGCGTAACAGATATGCCAAGAAAGTGATGGAGAGGACCTAGATCAGTCATGGTAAACTCCGAGTGGAGTCGAGCCATGATGTGCTGTAGGGTGGTTGTCGAGGACGTCGTAAGAATGATATCATCGACATAGAGAAGGAGGTACGCAGTGGTGTCTCTGGTGTGAAGGATGAAGAGGGGCGTATCGAAGACGGAGGCCACAAAGCCAAGTTGTCGGAGATAGGTAGCAAAGCGTTGGTACCAGGCCTGAGGGCCTGTTTGAGGCCATAGAGAGAACGCTGAAGGAGGCAGACGTTATTGGGACGAGATGGGTCGACGAAGCCTAGAGGCTGCTGGCAGTAGACCGTTTTCGTCAGATGGCCGTGAAGAAAGGCATTCTTCACGTCAAGCTAATGGATCGGCCAGGAACACGAGGCAGCAAGAGTAAGCACAACCCGAATGGTAGCGGACTTGACAACATGGATAAAAGTCTCGTCGTAGTCAACGTCGAGACGTTGAGAGAAGCCATGGACTACTCAGCGTGCCTTGTGACGAGTAAGCGATCGGAGTGGAACTTGTGTTTAAAGATCCACTTGTCGGTCACAACGTTGACACCAGGAGGACGAGAGACGAGGCGCCAGGTCTCGTTGTCCATAAGGGCCTTACACTCATCGGCCATGACCGCGTGCCACTGAGAATTGGCAAAAACAGAATGATGAGTAGCCAAGATGGGTGAGATGGCACAGTGGACTATGGAGAACCCGTAGCGCTGGGTAGGACGGAGGGACTCGGTTTGGGATCGGGTGACCATGTGAGAGGAGGTGGAGGCAGTAGGGGCCGCGCGGTCCAATGGTAGCATTGGTGGTAGGGCAGGGTCGGAAGGAGGCAGGTAGCATCGGCTCGGGATTGGCGACTGTAGGTTTCGGAGAAAGGGCTGGACGAGACCAACTTGAGCCGATGGAGGGTGGGGGCTGATAGGGATTGGTGAGCCGATGGAGTGTGGGGACCGATGGGTGTTGTGGAGCCGATAAAGGTATAATGTGGGTGACAGCAGAGCGGAAAAGAGTGGGATAGTCGTTCAGGGGATCCTTAGGGACGACCGATGGAGAGTGCAGAGGTGTGGTGGGTGGAGAATGTCGGGATGGTACCATGTTAGTTAGAAGGAAGTTGAGGTCGCCAGACGAGGGTCCACGGTGAAGTAAACTGAAAGGGAAGCAGAATTCATTAAAGACGACATGGCGAAAGATGATGATCCGTCGGGTGGAGAGATCAAGACAACGGTATCCCTTGTGGGAAGAGGGATAGCCAAGGAAGATGCAAACAGTGGAGCATGCTACGAGTTTATAAAGGGTGGTGGTTGTTAGGTTGGAATAGCAGAGACATCCAAAGACACGTAAGTAAGAGTAGTCGGGTGTCTTGTGGTACAGAAGGGTGTAGAAAACGTTGTTACGAATGGAAGAGCAAGGACATCGATTTAGTACGTAGGTCACAGTGGTTAGCACTTCAGCCCAGTAAGGTGTAAGTAGATGGGCGTGAAGAAGCATGGTGCGACTGATGTTGTTTAAAGTTCGAAGAAGACGTTCGGTCTTGTCATTTTAGGAAGAGGTGTAGGGGCAGGAGAGGCAAAGGTGAGTACCACGGGAGGTGAAAAAGGCTTGGATGGTATGGTTTACAAATTTCGTACCATTGTCAGCCTAGATGGCTTGGATGGAGAGATTAAATTGGGTGGAAACGTAGTTTGTGGAGTTGATGAGGTGGGAGGCAACCTTGGACCTGCTTGTGAGGGGAAACGTCTAGCAATAGTGTGTATAATCATCAAATAATACAAGATAGTACTAATAACCCGAGACACTCTTAACTGGAGAATTCCACACATCACAATGAATTAATTCAAAGGGTTTAGAGGTACAAGACATAGAGGGGAAGAAAGGCAACTGCATATGTTTGCTAAGTTGACAAGAGTGATAAACAGTGGAGCTGTTGTGGTTGTAATGTATAGAGACGCTGCGACGGAGAATGGCGACAGCGTCGGGGCTGAGGTGACCAAGGCGAGATGCCACAAGCTGGTGAAGATGGCTAGGCTGGTGTGAGGAGTGGACGGCGCAGCGGAGATGGTATAGAGGTCGCCGCTACTATTGCATCGGAGCATCTCACGCCGAGTCGGAATATCCTTCATAGAGAAACCAGAAGCATCAAATTCAATTGAGCAATTGTTAACTCTGGTGAATTGGCGAACAGAAAGTAGATTGTAGACGAGTGAACGAACTATGAGGATATTGTGGAGTGGAAAATTGGTTGTGGGTGTAGTTAGGATGGAGTCACCGCGGCATGTGATAGGGAGAGATTGCCCATTGCCGACGGTGACGAAAGGGGAGGAGAAAGGGTGACGAGAGAGTAATATACTGTTCGATGAAGCCATATAGGATGACGCACCAGAGTCTAGCACCTAGGGGTGCTGGGGTTGGAGCGTCATCTGGTTGAGGGCGGCGATGAGGCTAGCCTGGTTCCACGAGTGAGCCGATTGGGTGGTCAATGTGATCGACTGAGGCGGTTGGACTGGAGCGGACGCCAGGTGGGCCTGAGGGTGTGCGCTGAGGACCCTGGGTTGCTAGCCGATGGGGCTGCACAGTTGGGGTTGGGGTGCCCATGGGTTGTAGCAAAGCCACGGACTCATGGGGCTAGCGGACGGGGTAGTGACAGGAGTAGGGCGCGGTTGCATCGGACCGCTCTAGCTCTTGCCCTTGCCCTTCCCTTTGCCTTTGTCGTTACCACCGGCGCAAGCTTTGTTGCCATGGCCAAAGCCATGGCTACCAAAGCCGCGAGAGGTGGTAGCAGCACACGGTGGGGGGCAGCCGATGGGGTTGGAGCAGCCATGATCAACTGTGGCGAGGAGAGCGGTGTGGGTCACAGTTTTCTCATCGTTGGCCAGGTGAAGTTCCTTGAGAACTAATATATCATGGGTCCGGGCGAACGTAGGAAGAGGTGTGGAGTTGGCGATATCATCGGCGGTATTGAAAAAATGAGGATTGAGGCCTCGCAGAAGGGCAAGGATGAGTTGTGAGTCAGCCATAGGGTGGCCAACATCATGAAGGGCAACGGCCTTGACCTTTAGGTGTTGGCAATACGAGAAGACAGAAGAGTCTCCTTATACCATAGAGTGGAATTCATTAAAGAGAAAGATGGCGTGCGGCTGCTTGTTTGCGTGGAAGATCTGCTCGATGGCCACCCAGAGATCTCGGGCGGTGGGTCGGTGTCGTCCATTGCAAGGTCGAGGATAGAGTCATTAACTGAGCCAAGCAGCCAGCTGCGCACGCAACACTCGACGATGTCCCACTGGGGATCATCGGGTTGAGGTGGAGTAGAGCCAACGATGTGGGAGCGAAGGCTAAACTTTCTATATAAGGATTTGAAGAAAAATACTCACTTAGAATAGTTGGCATTAAGGTAAGGGAGATGGAAACGTGAGATTTCACATTGATGGCGGCGTAAGGTGGTGAGAACATCGGTGGAGTGGTGCTCGAGTTATGGTCTAGAGCGCTGATGGCCGAAAGGGATCCGGCGACTGGAAGAGTGCCAGAACTAAGAGTCGATTCGGTGGTCATGACGAGAGAGTAGCGGGGCGTGATAAGCCGATGAGGGTAGTGAGACGATGGGGAGAGACGGGTATACAATGGGAAGAGCCGATGTGAGAATGTGTGGCCGATGAGAGTAGGTGGCCGATAAGTATAGATGGCCGATGAGAGTAAGTGGACGATAAGAGTACGTGGCGGAATAGGTGGTCGAGGAGTGGGTGGTAGAGTAGGTGAAGTGAGTAGAGTAGATAGATCACGAGTGTGAGAGAGTAGGTGGGTCACGGGCACGAGGGGGTTCGTGTCCATGAAGTGATGTTTCGCGTTCGTGGACACATGGACACAATGAAATGGGGCAAACCCGAAAAACCGGAGAAGTCACGGGTGCGAAGAAAGGAGGTTCACGTTCGGAAAACAGAAATTCGCGTCCGTGGACATGGGGACGTGTCAGAGTAGCTCAGACACGAGTGGAGAAGTTTCGTGTCCGGGAGCAGGTGAGCGTGTCGGAAGAACAGAAATCGACAGAGTGTTCTAGCCGATGAAGGGCGTACGGGTCCAGCCGATGAAGACGGCGAGCATAGAGATACGCCGGCGTCGGAAGAAGGAAAGGTGCGCCGAAGCAATGGAAAAGCTAATGCAGGTCTGAACGAGACGAGGAGACGGATGAAGGTCGTCTTCTTGTCACGTGGTGGAAAGAAGTGAGTAGGCGGTGGAGGAGGAGAAAGACCGTCTGTAGAGGAGACGGAAAGGATGAGAACTGAGTCGAAAAGGCAGAGGATGAATACCGGAGGAGAAGGTCTGTGACGGGAGGAAGCGTCGGCTCGTCGGCAAGAGAATTGCTAGCGCGCCGAGATATCTAAACCTACTCTGATACTATGCAGAAGTATAGTATACAATGAGACTGAGATCATATTTCTATACAGACAATTAGGTCTATATATATATACAAGTTATAACAGAAATCAAACAATTTTAAGCCTATGTTTTGAAAGCTCGAGATCTAAAAAGCAACCGATAAGTAGCCAGCCAGTAAAAAAAAATAAAAAAATAGGTTTTCTAAGTACTACTTTGATTTATTTTCTAGATGCTGCATATAGTAGAATTTAAATCGTTAGAATCTGAATTATTATTAAGACGAAGTTAAAGATTCAAGGAGAAAATTTAGCTGACAAAAGAGAATTTTCCCAAACAGAACCTAGCAACATCACTGCATCACCTGAAGCAGAGCAGGGCACCAGACCAAACTGATAGCACCACAGCACACAAACTCAACAGAATTCTGATGACAGCAAATACAGTGACTTGATCCGTATCCCTTGCAGGAAACGAACTGCAGTGACAAGCGGTGATCCACCATGTAATTTACATGTGCGCAGTTACTATCAGTTTACCCGTTTTATTGCTGCTATATATTGATGTGATGTATGGTGAACTTACCTGTATGTTCGTCGAGCAAGGAAGCGAAACCCAACAATTAACCGACAAGGACTACGCTGCAGTCTCCAAGCAAGATCTGTTCTTTTCACTGCAAGTCTGGGTTTTCGGCGGGACCTTCCATGTCGGTGCGCACCTGTCTGTCATTCTCTTGAGTTGATCAGAGCGTGCAAGATTATATTCAGAGCATCACAATCAGCCACTACTACTAGTTGTAGCATGCTCTAGTTGCTACGGCGCACTACTCACCATTTCATTTTCAGGGCTGAGTGACAAGAGTGATTGCCACGAATGTGGAAGAGAAAAACAGGGCAGTATGTATTTTCGAAAGGAGAAAAGGACAGTTGCTGGATTATTGCCAAAAGAAAATTTTGAGAATGTGTGCTGGCAAACACTAATTAAAGTTGTTTAGTTGCCAAAAGCAAGTGTGCATGCAAATTAATACACACACTGTCCTTTCTTATTCGATGGTTTGGAATTTTCAGGGTATTAATTGCAGACATAATTTTAATTAACCATATAGTGTTTGTAACTTTACTTCGGTAGAATATATAGAAATGTACTGTCATATAAATAGTTTAAACAACAAAATTTGTGTTGTACAGTTATAGAAAAATTATGCCACGTGCACTAATAAAAAGTGCGCAAAAGAAAAGAGTGTTATTTTCTCTTGCACGGGCATGAAGACAAGCGAGCGTGCTAAGGTAGTGAGATGTATGAGCGCATACCTTACTATCATTCGTTTTGGATAAGATTGAATCAAAATTCCGAAATGTTTACCATTACTTTACATCAGAATAGCTATACGATGTTATGATAGTGTTTTTTAAGACAAATCTATACATACTATTTTTCTCTTATCTAGACATTTAAGAAATGATTTGTAATCCAAGTTTTAAAATTTTGAAAAAAAAAAACTTTATCTGTGTAATCGTTAAAGACTCACCACCGAAAAGTAAAGCTATAGCATTAATTATGACTGAGATACCCAGCGGAGGCCACACAGCCAGGTTGGAAATAATGTTTTGTGCATCATCATGCAGACTTGAGACAAGGCAGGCACCTTTAACGTTATGCCCGTTATAGTTCCTGGAAGGCCTAAAACTAGTGCGGTTTTTTTTTTCCAGAAGAAAAGACCTGAAATTAACTAGTATTTGTGCTTAGTTACAGTGCTGTTGCGTTTTAGATAGAAAATGTAGATGGACAGTAGCAAAGAGGTGTTCCAATCCTAGTCCTGTTCGATGGAGCAAACTTTTCGTTAGGCGATCTTGGCGTGCGCTCACCGTCGTCACATCGCCTGTGGCCAGCCAGAGCGCGTGGCCGCGATCGAGATGGCGCCGCCGCCGCCGCTCCACGGACGGACTGCCCTGCTAGCATGGGTGTGGAGGAAGGTGCAGCGCAACTCACAGAGGTGGTCGATGACGAGGCGGCCGGTGGAGCGGCGGAAGAAGGCGCGGCCCGAGGGGAGCGGGAAGTAGAACCCCATCCCGGCCGCGACGCCGCCCGTGTCCGTGTTCGAGTCGCCGAACGCGAACACCACCGGCCGGCGCGCGCACGGCGACGACGACGCCTGGTCTCCACCATCGTCGTCTTGTCCGTCCACCACGCCCGCCGCAACGGCGCCGCTGCTAGCTGCCATGCCTCGATCGATCATGTCGTGCAAGCAGCTGGACACTTGAGCTAGTAGCTGTAGCCTATGGCTGCTACATGCACTAGGATCCTCACGATCAGAGGATGGCGCCCAGCTAGCTCCCATCCCAAGCGGTGGTGCGCTGCAGCGATTTCACGTGATTTTGATTATTTCGCGGTTTAGCTATAGACGTATCATACGTACGTTTTTAATGGACTTCGGTCAAGTTTCTCGCTGTATGATTGATATCGTGGCCCACCCGTCATCAGTTCGGTTTCAAGGTTGAGGGCTACCACGGACGCCAAAAGCTTAGATCGCGGGGGAGGGGACGGCTGCAACCAAGCGATGGATGGTGGATCTGAGGCCGGCGGCGAGACAGCGAATGTACGGTGTCGTTGGAGCCGCATGCCAGAGAGGGTTTGTGGAGCCGTCGATGGATAGCGGTTCGGGCGTCGAGCACAGAAAGAGCCAATTTGAGAGAATCTGTAATTAATGTGACGGATATGCACTGCATCCAGCACACCGCTTGGACCATCATGTCATCGGACCATAGGAACACCACTTGGCCCTTCACTAGAGGTGCCTATGGGGTTCCTACGACGCAACACCTAGAGGGCAGGATTTTTCTTGGCTAGCCAGTAAAGAAGTACATGGTATTCTCCGGGCAGGCCAGAGTCATGGGGTTTGGCTCAACGTGATGCCATGACTTGCTTTCAGCCAGTATGCCTCTTCTTCCAACACGTAAGCCACGTGATTGACTTCGAGCAGCCCTAGGGGCATAACCTCCACTCGGGTCTGATGACCTCACTAGGGTCTCAACATACAGCCTTTCTTGAGTCTGTCTTTGGACGGATAACGGACACATAGACCTTCACAAGACCTTGGGTTTGGTCTAAACAGGAGAGGCGCTAGCCTATGACCCATACAGTCTTGATGACTTACCTTTTAAACTAAGTAAAATGATAAAGTGAGGACCCCTTTATCTACACACTAACAAGATGCTATCAAAGAGCAAGAGGTTATGACATGGTAATACAAACCCAACAGCAAAAGCTGATTTAGAAGGGTGAGAGGTTAGAACAAAGATGACGTGATGAATAGGCTTAGGGAGGAAGATGGAGACAACTTGGGAGGTGGGGTGATATAAACCGTTAGATCTCACCTTTCTACACGTTAGTCGTCAGCCTATAACAAAAACTTTTGTAATAATGGATGGTTGAGTGCATATCTTCAGTGACATTTTCTCTGTCATAAAAAAATTGTAATGATGATATTTCCGTTTCTCGATCAGATTCCTTTCTCGTCAATCCTAATCACTTCATTTTACTTTCATCTTCTTGTCAATAAAAGCATTTGATCAGTCTCATTGACACGCTAGTTCATGTGTTACATTTTTTTTTTCATAGAATCCTACTTCATGTCCAACAATGCAAATCATGTCGACAGTATAGCATGCAAGCAGCAGTCCAAGGGGTCCAGCACTCCAGCAGGTCCAGCTAGTAGCTAGAGCCAAAGGATGAAAGGAAAATGGTGATGCAAATCGACGGACATGCATGCTGCAACACGGTGCATGCTTTCTTTCAGATACTATGCGCTTGTGGTCACATGCATGAAGCTTAAACCTGTAGCAGCCGTAGATAGGATCAATAATGGTCCACATTGCCACATGCAGTTTTGCCTGAGGCGGCTATGATACAGTTAGCAGAGAGAAATTCCTCTCGCCTCGAACTGCAAAGGCAGAGCGCCACAATACTCTGTTTTTTTTAGTTCTTTTCAGTCCCTTGATCAAATACAACAGTATATGTCTTCAAAAAAAATGCAACGGTATAAGATCGACGGCTAGACAGTAAAACCGTGCAATTAGCATAACTTTCTTGTCTTGCTACAGTAAACTACATTGGATCGGTGCCCATTTTACTGTACCTTTTGACGCATGGCAGAGGGTACATATGTACCCTTCGTAAACAGTAGGGTATGATTAAAAAATAAACTAGGATGAAATCAACTTTAAAATTAAATTTTAAAATTTAAATTTTAGCTATGTTTATAAGTCGAGGGCTCTTTGGTTTAGAAGATTATCAACTAAAATTGAAACGAGCTATTTTTTATTTAAAAAAATCATGTAATATTTCTGCGTTCCCAACAGTCTCTCAGTGATTCCGAGAATATGCCTCCAATGCAAACAATAATTCATAGCTGCCGTTTGCATTCTTGAATGCTCAACTTTTAGAGGTTACGATATCTTGCTCCTCTGTTTCGGAACATGCATTTAGTGCAATAAGTTTTGGTTATACTTGCACCCCTTTGTTTGTTTCGTTCTGTCAATTAATCATGCATGTATAAATATGAGGCATAGTCTAGAAAACTACCCATATAAGACGTATACATGCAAGCTGTATGCATACGCATGGGATCAAGTGCACAAACTACGAATTGGTGAGACAAATTTGTCTAGTACTGAAGTTTGCGTGTATGTGCAAAATTACGTAAGAAAATTACCCATTATTCCGAGACGATTAATTGGCCATTTCCTCCCGTACAGCACACAAGTCATCACACACGCCATCCTTGCTTAACCTTCTAATTGGATGTACACTTACATCCATGCGTTCATCAGACACGAGTAGTATACGCGATTCGATGCGGCTGAACTGCACGTACGCTATGTGCAGTGTAACACTCTCCACAGAAGGTAAGCATGCATGCCATTACTAATAAAGTTACAATAGCGTGCAATGCAAGCAACCGTGTCTATGCATAACCACGGAAATTAAAGAAAATGATACTAGGAACTCCAATACATACAGACTATTAAATGTCTATTTAGACCTAATATCTATATCTATAGTGCAATTTCTTTAGGTGGTGTCTAAAATGAAAAAAGAACAATAAATATTTGTATAGAAGCGACAGTACAAGAGTTTATGGCGAGGACACTGTTAACATACCATATATATTTTATCTTTGGTTAAGTCATTTTATCTTATATTTTGGCCCCGTTTGATACGGCTTCAGCTCTCAAATCTTAATCGATTGGAGCTGAAGGTAGAGCTACGGAGCTAGCGGTCGCTTCACCCGCGCAATTTAATTTTTTTGGAGCGCTCTAGTTTACTTTACTTGTAACGTTGACCATTAAAAGAACCATTTTAATAAAAAAAACTCTATTTTAAAAATTTTAGATGGATATAAGTGTCAAGATATCAATCCCCTTTTTATGACTCCAAAAATCTCATCTCAAAATTCCATTCACTCCCCAGACTTGAATTCTAAAATTTGAATGTGTCTCTCAACTTATCGAAAGCAATTCCATTCCTAAACACTTTCCGATCCAATATCTTATTCCTTCTAAATCTTTCATCAAAAATTCATAATCCAATATCTAATTAAGTTCCCTTTCAATCCTACACTTAAAATTTCATTCATTCCTCTAAGTCTCAATTTCTAATTTCAAATTCAAATCCTTCTTTGAATCCCTCTCTTTTTCTTTCCTAAACCTCTGTTAAAATTTCTTCAAAATCAACCTATTTCAAAAATTATCCAAGTTCTAGTCAAAAGCCTCTTGTTTAAGATTCTTAGATTTTTTTTTGTGAGCCTAAGTATTCAATTCTTGAATCCAAATATCCATTCAAATCTCTCAGATGCCTTTCAAATAAAATCTCCTAAAAATTCCAAGGCTCAGGCTGCCATTTTCCTTTCTCCAGAACCGGCCGAGCTCCCACCCCTCTGCTTCCTCTCCTCAACTCCTCTCTTGGCCCACTCGGCCTCCAGCGTTCTCCATGCCTTCCTTCATCGAGCCGGCCCACGAAACAACCTAGCTACCTCCTATTTTCCATCTCCCGAGCACCGATGTAGTGGCCAACGGCCCGCACGTGCTGGTCCACGCATTGTGCCTGCCTAGATGGCGCATGCGCGAGCAACCGTCTATCTTTCCTACTCTCGGGCCCGCTCATCAGCCACCCACGATGAAGCAAGCACCCACACCAAGCGTGGTCATCTCCCTTCTTGCCCTTCTCTCTCTATGTCAGTCAAGTGCTCGATGACATGTGCACGAGGAGCACAAGCACCGTCGCCGTTTTGTCCCATCATCATCGTCCCTCTTTTCCTCGCCATTGGATCCATTGACCTCTAGCATCCAAAAATCCTCGCCATTCCCTTTCCCCACACCGCTTCATCTTCGCGGATGGGGAGAAAAATCCCCTAGCCACTCCGGTGAAAAATCTCGCCTCTGACCACAAAATATCTTCCTCCCCGCATCTGATCACCCCTACCTCCTCACCGTTCGATCCGCTGCCCAAGAAATCATCGTTGTCCTTTCTTTTGGTGCCGCATTGCTCTCATGTCAGGAGAAAATATCTTGCCACCACCCAACCAAAAATATCATGTGCCACTGTCTTTTTTGCTTGGTCACTTGCGCCGCTGCTCGGCTATAAGAGTCATAGCCTCACACTCTGTCTTCCCTACCAAGACTACCACTCCATTTGGTCTAGCTGTGCTTGAGCTCTTGGGTTTGGAAGCTACCACCGGCCCTGTCTTTTTCCCTCTCTAGTGAGCCTCTTACTCCCCATCCTCTCCTTTTTCCTCTAAGCCTAAGCGCCCTAAACCAAACCCAAAACCCTTCCGCCACCATGCGACCCGTCGGCAAGCTATCGAACTCTCTTACCGCTGCTCTCGGCCACACACTGTTGGCCGTCGTGCTCCTTTCCTACCTCTATCCGAGTGGCTCAAAAGTTTTGCTTCCCTTCACTAGTTGAGCTGGTACTCACTATCAGCCACAATCCACCACCGTCTGTCGATCCCTAGCTAGCGTCCTCCTCCCCTTTGACCATCCAATGTGGTGGCCATGTTGGATATCCTAGGCCCCACGCAACCCATCATTTCACTGACATATGGGCCCTTGCCTTTTGACTCGGTCCACGGCATGGTCGTCTTCTAGGCCACCCAGCCTACCAACACCGTTCCTCTCTACCAGGCCTCCTCCTTCACCGGCCCATTAAGCCATATCCCACATACCCCTCCCCCTCTCCTTTATTAGGCCAAGGCCCATCAAACCCAAGGTCCACCAGCCACCTTCACTCCTCCAAAGTCCAATCTACCTCCCACTCTCTCAGCCTAATGAATATTCCTTTCTAATTTAAATAATTTTTTTCATAAAATATTTTTATCTTTTAAAATTCATATCTCTTTATCCATAAGTAATCACATTCAAGTCTTTAAATTTTTCTAAAATTGAAATCTATCCAATTGCACCATTAGTTATTAATAATAGTGTTTTTTAGGGTTTTGTGTTATTTTCTCCCTTTTGTGCGTAGTTAATATCAATTGAAATTATTTCGAACAATTATTTCCAATGTTTTTGAAGACGAAGACCTAAGGCAAGTCACCCTTTGATCATTTTGGTCCTAGTTTCTAAAATATATTATTTACAAAATTGGATTGCTAGTGTACATGTTAACTTGAATGGCCTCGTTTTATGGGACAAACCGATAGACCTATCCAGTAGGTATATTTTACCCATAGATTGTTGACAATCCCTATCACTTGTCGTTCAACCTCGTGTTACTTCGGTAACCGTGCTCTCCGAGTATGGGCTCCAATGGTCGTACCCAAAAACCCTTGTTTATTGATATGGGAAAAATAGATTGCGAAACCTTTGAAAACCTAACACATAGTGTCTTTTTGAAATAAAACTTGTTTGCGAAAACCCACAATGCAAAATGATTGCCTTTGTGGTGGTGCTCTGTATTCGTATATAAAGACTAATTCCTTAGAGAATTTCATCCGAGCATCTCATAGTGTACCAATATAAGTGGTATGCGATATCCATGGCTAAGTAATTAGCTAGTCAAAGACGTCTTGTATGTCAATAGTTCGGAAATGTTGGGATGGGTAGATGTAAGCTAATTTATTTTGCTGGGCACATATGAAATATTAACGTGCTAAGCACGATTGAATGAAGACATTCTAGATTCCTAGGTAGAAGAGGACCAAGGTTTGGCTGATACTCCGTTTAAAAAGAACCATTCTAGGTGGTATGAAATATCCTTGTTTGGTTTTGAAAAGGTCTTATCGATGGGTATGGAAAGTAAGTTCACGTCTTATGAGTAAAGCGTACACCATCTACAGAGGTTATCAAACTGTTTGAACAATCGCGCCTATGGTCAAGGACAAATGTGAGGTGCTTCTATTAGTGTAGATTTGATTGCTAGTACTTTGTGAAAGTGGTTCGTAGGATTGAAAATCGTTATCAGAATCGGTCATGATGGCTTATGGATGACCATTACATGATTTAAAATGGTCTATGTGGAACAAGATGTTGTATGACATCATAGATTTGGCTTCCTGAGGGGAAGCCATGTGTGCTAGAGAATATGGATAGCTTTGGAAGCTAAAGAGATGAGATCTAAGATGGGCTGATACCTGATGGTTTTGAAAATAAAAAGAAACTAATAGATGAGAAAGAAGTGAAGAGATACTTAAGGATAGTAGGTTATGCACCGGTGTTATGATAGGACAACCGATAGAATAGTTTTAATCAATTAAAAATTATTTTGTTCGTTTGAGTTGTTCTAAAGCAATTCTTAGTGCCACCCATGATAAATCACTTTTCAACACATGATAAACCACCCATGCTTAGTGTTTTGAAAATGTTTTGAAAAGAAAAGTTTATAAAATAAAACTCACCCTTCCTTAAAAGCCTACGAACTCATATTTTTCGTGACTTGCTGAGTACATACGTACTCAAGCATTGTTTTTCCCTCTCCTAGTAAGAGTAAAGTTGATGTTAAAGATTAGATTTTCTTTTATAGTCCTAAATCGTTGATCGTGGATTTGGTCCTAAATACGCTAAGTTTCATTGTCTCTGCTTACCAGTTACACTCTAGTAGTTACTTTGACTTTCTAAAAGTATAATCTATTTAAATTATATTTAATTGTAATAATCCAACTCTATTGACCATAGGTACGAGTATTATGTCTTGAGAGTGATATCTGCATCGTATTTCTATGCGAATCGGTTTACTGACATATTCTCTTTGGTATTATTATTAGGTGGTGTCACAGGTGTGACTTTACTCCACTCTATTTTCTATTTTCTAGTGGATTTGAACCGTTGGGTTAGGCTTTAAGTCAACTGAACCATAATATAAAAGTTAGAATCTATCAAAATAGACCCTTTGTATCCGAACTAGGTCTTGAATTTGACCTAGCTAGGTCTTTTTCTCTCTCCTCCCTCTGTAGTTATTATTTTGGTGACACCTCAATATTCTGCCTACCTGACATAATAATTAATGATATGGACTACATCATACGTGGAGATTTAGGAGTGACCTAATTAAACCTAGCTTAATCATGCACTGCAATGACCGATTAGTTAATACATGGAAATATTCCACCTTTGTCTCCCGTCCTCCTATACAATTACTTTCTCCAGTACCATATATCCTATCATTGAAGTGTTTCGTGTGTTGGATAAAAATTTATGTTGTTAGAGTGATTAGTGAACGTTTTAGACGAGTTTACCGCTTGTAGTTAATGGCGACCTGAGTTCAATGATATTTATTGCAGGCAGAACAAGAAGTGGACACTCTAATTAATTACTCCTTATTAAATGAGATATGTCCAAATCAATAAGAAATATGGAACTGGAGGGTGGAGGGAGTAGCGAGGTACATCAAAACGGTGACATGAACACACCGGCTTAGTTAATTAGAGTTAACCCTGGCATGGAAGAACCTCCCAAGGCCGGAGGCCTGGCCTGCAGCTGCATGCGTGCGTGCGTAAGTAGGATGCGACGCAACAGGGACATGCCATACGCAATTCTGAATCGTCGATCCTTGCTAGCTAGCTAGTGCTGCTGGCTACCTAGTGTTTGTTTGTTTGTTTGTTCCTTCCTTCCGTTGATGCATATGCAAGCACACATGCATGTACAGAGTACAAACACGTCGTTACGTGACGACGTAGGTATGCAACCATGAGGTAAGCAACCGTTTACAAGATATATGTGGACATACATATAGATGTAGCCACGGATATGTATGTTTGTATGTATGTATGCTTTAATTTGTGCATCATGACCATGTACATCGATGGTGCGCCGGCCAAGACGGACAGAGACAACGATGGGACGGAGGGGTTGCCACCAGAGACAACGGGAGACTTCAGAGATACGGTCCTATGCAGTTGGGTTGGGCAGCTCGGCACTTTTTTTTCCTTAAGAGAACAGGCTAGGAAATTCAGCACTTGCGATCGAGTAAACTTATTTATTTACTGTGGATTATATCAGGGCACTAGCTAGCTATATGTAATTTGACAGAAAACTAGGATCTAAATTTTAGAACCTTTTGACCATTGGAACCTAATTCAAAGGCCTAGATTGCATCCACGATTTCATATATATTTGCCATCTGACCTAGCCGCCACCTACGCTATTAACCAGGCCCAAGTCCAACACCATCCTCCGGTGGCTTCTTCGTCCACCACTGCCGCCGGCGCCAATCTTCAACTCCTCCTATTCCCCCGCTTTGCTACTTTTATGATTGGTAAAAAATAAATGGAACAGTATGTTTTCTTTCATGAGTGGAGAGGTATATACATCCCTACTATTTCAGAGGTAAAAAGATATTTAAATTGATTAAACTTTATTAGAAGAATAATTTATGAATGGTATCAACAAGAGGTTTCTTAGGAAGTTTACCTAATACATTTACTTATAATTCTCAAAAATAGAAGAAAAGGACAAGAATATATACTTGATGAGTTTTTAATCATATTCCAACCTGTAAAATTAGTTTTGGTAGAGGTATAAATATATGTGAGGAGGTATAACTCCCCAAGGCCCAAAGATGACAATGAGCGTTGAAGTTGAAAATCATAAAAGAAACTAAGAAGAGAGAGCGTGAGCGCTCGAGCGCGCACGGACGGGACCAGTTGGGCCTGCCATGTTGAACTTCTCTGACCTCAACAAATTTCTTCACCTGTTTAGATTTTTCAATCCCAGATTGTATTGGCAGTGCTCAATGGTGGGATTGGTGGTTGGCATGCAGTATTTGGCATTGCTTTTATTTGGGAATGCTAATAGTTGGTTTAATTTGCAAACCAAGCCGTTGCGTCCCATTTTTGGCTGAAGATATGCAGCACGGCCTCCATGCATGCAAGCAAGCATGTTCAGAGAGTGGAAAGATTTTACCCAAGCTAGTCTGAAAAATCACTGCTTTATATTGATCAAATTAAAGAGAACAAAATGTGTATTATTGATTTATTTGTCTTGCATGATTGTATTGTCACAACAGGTAGAAACTAGAAATAAGGGATATGCATCTATCCATCAATCTGAGCCGTCCGTGTCTTCATCGACGGACAGATAGTACTAGTGTACTTGAGCGAGCCATGCATCCAGGCACGCAAATGCTCACGCCACGAACGCCAGGCGCCGCGCCGTCGACGGCGGCGGCGTCAGTCAGACCGTCGGGTAGAAGGGCGAGGTGGCGAGGCCGCAGGTGCCCTGCGGCCACCACACGTCCTTGGCGAGGTAGACGTAACCCTGGTCGCCCCAGTCGTTGCTCCACGAGTTCTTGGCGATCCAGTACTTGTCGCCGCCGATGTTCTCGCAGTAGCCGACGATGGTGACGGCGTGGTTCACCCTCCCGGCGGAGCAGGGGCCCCGGTAGACGCCGCCCTTGTAGAACTGGAAGTCTGGAGCGCTGGCGTCGATGTACACCGTCACCGGCTGCCGCGCCACGGCCAGCGCCAGCTGCCGTTCGTCGTTGGGCGGCACGGCCGTGAAGCCCGACACGGCCGCCGAGCGGTCGAACAGCATCTTGCCCACATCGCAGCTGCCCCTCACTCCCGTGTAGGGGTACTTCTCCTCCGACGTGACGCCGCCGCGGGAGGCCACCAGACTGAGCGCCGTGTCGGAGCGGCCGCCGCCGCACCCGTTGCTCCCGGTGTCGCAGTCCACCATCACCTGCTCCGACAGCGACACCAGCTCGCCGGTCTTGATCTTGTGCAGGCTTTCGATGGCCGCCGCCGCCGCGAACGCCCAGCACGACGCTGCCATTGATTCCCACCCAACCAAATCAGCAATTAATTGACCGGAGCTGGAGGATACAGAGCATGTCGATCTAGCTTACCGCAGGAGCCTTGGAACTTGATGCCGGTGACGGCACCGCTGGAGCGCCAGTCGACGCAGCACGGCAGCCACGAGTGCGGCGGGATCGGGCTGGGCAGAGGAGCACTGAACCCGGTGGAGTTGAACCCAGTGAACTGCTGCACGAACTCATCGGAGTTGAGGTCGCCGAACCTGTTCATGCCGACGAAAGAGTCCGTGATGGTCTGCGGCGCGAAGGCGCCGACGCCGGAGGAGATCTCGGTCTGGCTGCGGAAGCCGCCGATGAAGTCGGTGTTGTTCTTCCACACCTGGTACCGCTTCTCCTGCTCCTCCGGGCACGAGTAGCTCTTGGCGTACTTGGACATCCACCGCGAGAACATGTACCTCATCTCCCTGTCGGATTTCTCGCACGACGGCCGCGGCGGCGGTGGGTTCGCCGCCGTCAGTAGTATCTGCAAGAGGCAAGCGATGGATAGGAGAAGCCCAAGGTAAGGCTTGCAAGAAGAAGCCATTGTTATTTTATTATTATGTTGGTATTTGTGTTCTATGTTTGTGCAGCTTAATTGTGTCTTTTCTTGTTTGAGACATATGCTGCAAAACAAGGTTTATATAGAGATCATGACCATGCATTGATGCATTCTAGTAGTATATTATTGCCTTCTGACTTGGCAGTTGTTGAGTATGTAAGAGAAGGAACAAATTAAGCTAGTTGGGTCACTACGAAATAAGGTACTATATATGCACTAAATTAATTAACTGAGTTTTTTGCCATGCTATTTGCTAAGCTGATAATTTGCTAAGGCTCTATGGAAAAAGAGGATCTTAGGAGTTCTGTGTGAATTAGCTGAATCACAACCCAAACATTACTTCTAGTAGTGTCATTTGGAACAAAAGGAATGAGCCTCTTAAATTCATATGGAATGACATTTTCCATACAGTTTAATATTGAGGAAATTTATCATATGGTCTAACCTTATTGAAATTTTCGTTAAACTTTTTTCCTTTATTTTTTCTGTGCCATTCACCAATGAAGCATCCTTCCTTAATTGCGTATCATTGGTATGGAAAAGTTTATTTGTCTCTCCATGTATGTCCCCTCGCTTTCACATGTCACCTAAAACACTATAAAAAAATTTATTAATTCACAAGCATGCAAACTCAAACTATCAGATTTATTATTTTTATTTCTACTTATATAATTATAGATTGATATATTATATATTAATCTATTATTGTAATTTTTTTAATCACTTTTTGGTTGGCATGTCAAAATAAGGTCATGTATTATCGAGGAAAAAAATCCCTTTGATCTAAACTCGTACCGAATGATTCAACAATCATCAGATCATGTTTCCCGACATGGGCATAATTTAGCTAGATTATGATTTTAGTCATGTAACAGTTAACAAATCATTAATTAAAGGATGAATATCTGGTCAGAATACGCTGTGGATAGACTAGGTCGAAGCACATCTTGTGATTCAATTTGCAAGAGACTATTTGCTTGAGGTCGAGGGGAATAAATATATAAAAGAACTGGTTACCAAATCGGTTTTGTCTCGAAGCTAGCAGCTCCTTAATTAACTATGCTCCCTGAGGTCACGTTTATTTGACGTTGGGAAAGTACGAAGGCGTCCGTAAGAACAGGTCTTCGAATTAATTAGCATAATCTTCTGTCATACTAAAAACGTACTATCCACAATATAATTATATGTGCGTCAATGCACGCGGCCAATGTAGATTCTGTCTGTGAAAGTGTGTCATTAGAGCTTCGTCTCCATATTGCCACTGAAGTGTTTATCTAAAAGCACATTCATTTGGCAATCTGCTATTTCTTGATTGAAGTAACTACACGTAATTAAACATCTCTCTCTAGTAACTGTACTTAGCGTAAGAAAATAAATATAACTATAAATGTTAATTTGTTTTTTACAACTTATAAGTCAGATTTAAACTTATCTTAATTTATCTTATTAATTTTATTAAAAAATTATAACATAATATACGAGCAACGAGATGATGTTCGCTTGAGAATTTAAAACATATTCCCTCGCAACAACCCAGCATTGCATTGTAGGGTATACTTAATCGTCATTGACAAGTGGAATTATAGAACTTACAATGTGCTGACCTGGCACAACACCTTGCTCGCTCGATCGATGTCTTCGTGCAAGTCATTTGCACTGACGTCGTAGGCGAGACTGATGAACCTTTCAAACCCGTGTAGAGTGGAGATCAAGCCAACATTTTCAGAGAATTAGTTTCCTACTTACCCTCGATCGCCGGCCGAGCGCACGCTTTAGTACGTAATCTTATAGTAGTACTTTACTGTACGAATAACGTGAGCTGCTTCAACTGCTACCATTAACGTTTCTCTTAATATGATTCCCTATTAATTGGGCCGATGACTCGACTTTGACTATGTTTTAATAATGCAACTCTGCTTATGCATGTAAGCAGAGAGCAGTTAAATATGTACTCCGAGCATTTAGAGAGAACGTATCGAGCGTTACGTGTTCGTTTGACATTGCAAATCGTAAAAGTCATCTCTGCATTTTGTTTGCATGCAACAAATCTCCTTGTGCTTTCGTCTTAAGCTTGCATGAGCATGAATGGTTTAGTGCCTACGTACGTAATACAGTACGGTACAGAACATGTCAAATGAAAAGCTAGGTCGTTGGAATGTGCATATATATCAAACAGTCAAAAAACATTTTTTTATGAACACTTGTTGCACAAGGATAAACATTAGGGTATTAATCTTCATGGTCGAATCTATATTGTCTAGTCAAAATGAAGCTAACTCCATGAACGCATTTTTTTTCCTTTTCATCAACTACTGATCGATACACTTCTGTTAACAATGGAGACGGTCCTCAATGAAATTTCTATCAACTGCAAGTACAATTAAGCACTCAAAAACGCATACACTTGATCGATTCAACCTAATCATCATTGTTATTACAGGTAGCCATTACTAAGACACAAACCCAAACGCCAGCAAGCTAGCTTATATAAAGCCTGGTTCTTTCAAAACCCTAATCACAATATCGATAGCTAGCTATACCAACAACATATATATACAGTATAAGAGGTAGCTAAAAGATCAAACTTGACCAAGAGAAACAATTAATATTAGGTGTGTTTAGATTGATCGTCAAAGTGAAAAACTACTGACACTAACCATGATGGCGCCTTCACGTCCGATGGCTAGGGCTGTTCTTCTGCTCTTGTACACGTTCATGGCGTTGCAGGCAATGGCGGCGGACGCCTACTACAACGGCGGGGACGACGGCGTGACGATGCACATGTTCGAGGAGTGGATGGCCAAGTTCGGCAAGGCGTACCGGTGCCACGGCGAGAAGGAGCACCGCTTCGCCATCTTCCGCGACAACGTCCACTTCATCCGGAGCTACAGGCCGCAGGCGGGCTACGACTCCACCGTGCGCATCAACCAGTTCGCCGACCTCACCAACGACGAGTTCGTCGCCACCTACACCGGCGCCAAGCCGCCGCGGCCGCACCCCAAGGAGGCGTCCCGCCCGGTGGATCCCATCTGGACGCCGTGCTGCATCGACTGGAGGTTCAAGGGCGCCGTCACCGGCGTCAAGGACCAGGGCGCCTGCGGTAAGTAAAGCAGCTCGTCGCCGGTGGCCCCGTCACTATAGCTGTTGCTCACCGTCACTGATCACTCACGTGGCAGGGTCTTGCTGGGCGTTCGCCGCGGTGGCGGCGATCGAGGGGGCGATGAAGATCAGGACGGGGCAGCTGACGCCGCTGTCGGAGCAGGAGCTGGTGGACTGCGACGGCGACAGCGACGGGTGCGGCGGCGGGCACACGGACAGCGCGTTCGAGCTTGTCGCCAAGAAGGGCGGCATCACGGCGGAGAGCGAGTACCGGTACGAGGGGTTCCGGGGCAAGTGCCGCGTCGACGACATGCTGTTCAACCACGCGGCGCGCATCGACGGGTACCGCGCCGTGCCGCCCAACGACGAGCGGCAGCTGGCGACGGCCGTGGCGAGGCAGCCGGTGGCGGCGTACGTCGAAGCGAGCGGGCGGGCGTTCCAGTTCTACGGCTCCGGCGTGTTCCCGGGCCCGTGCGGCGCGGGGGCGCCCAACCACGCGGTGACGCTGGTGGGGTACTGCCAGGACGGCGCGTCGGGGATGAAGTACTGGGTGGCGAAGAACTCGTGGGGCAAGACGTGGGGGCAGCAGGGCTACATCCTGCTCGAGAAGGACGTCGCGTCGCCGCACGGCACCTGCGGCCTCGCCGTCTCGCCCTTCTACCCCACCGTCTAGCCGTAGCCGGCCACCGTCCTCTTCGTCCTCCTCACTCCCGTTGATTATAAGTTGGCGCATGTGTGTGTGTGGTAACACGTGGAATAAGGATTAAGGATTGAGATTAATAAACGTTTTTTCTTTGCTTTGATGTTTATTACTCCCTCCGATTATAGGTTATAAATTTTTAACGTTTAGGATAAAATTCAATCAAATTTTTAAAACTTTGGCTATCAATAATTAGTTTATAAAAAAAGAGGTATGCGTTACCTAAAAATACTGTCATACTATTATAAAACTATTAGATATTATAAACTTATTGGGCACAGATAAAAAATATCTTTTATTAACCGAATAGAAAAGAGTAATACACAAGCCAATGTAACTCATTTCAGATGTCATATTGCCACAAAAATAGAAAAGGGGACCAAAATTATATTGCATCAATTTAATCATATTCCCTTGCAAATGAATATAGCAATTATTGTCACATATGAAGGTCCATTTTGGACCCAGAAATGAAATGCTACTTTCTCCCACTCCTATTATCCTGAACTTGAAATGTATTAAGATACAGTATCTATCATCACTTCATCAGACTTTGCAGAACTGATCAAAGTTGATCTTGGGTCTGGAGTAGTCAGAGCTCAGTATACCTTGAGCCACAATGGCATTGGCAGCCTCGGTGAGGTGTACACCATCCCAGCTAACAAACTTTGAACCATCATCACAGACACTCGCGTCCTTGGACTGGCAGCTTATGGTGATATTATAGTTGTAAGGCGGTCCACCGTACCCACAGCATGTCATGAGAGGCTTGTCAAAACCTAAAGAACAGCAGTGGTAAGAAACTGGCTAAAGCTCCAAATTATTGGACCAAAATGGCATATGATCAGTGACTTGGTGTTCTTCGTTTTCTTACCATATTTGGTGTGGTTCGCCACGAGGTCATACTTCAGAGGGAACAGGTCGGTGTAAACGATAGTTGCATCTTTCATCTGCGCATTCAACTGATCGCAGAGGCTGCCGAGTGCTGCATTGAATGCGACTGCAGCTCTGTTGTAGGTCTTGAGGCAACCATTCTGATCAAGATCACTGTCGTTCTTCCGAGGAATGGAGAGCTTCTGAGGAAGGCAGCCAAGAGCCCCTGTTCCATGAATCCAGAAGTTGTGGCTCCCGTTGCCATACAAAGTCTGCATTTTGACAGAAGGTAGAAAGATTGGGTGATCTGGCATAGCTTGTAAGTTACAAGGGTACATGAACTCAGTTCATAAAAAGGCAAAAATAAAAACCTGAATAGCATCCTTGATCTCAGCAAGTATTGGAGGGAATCTTTCAACTACTTGATCATAAGGCAAGTAGGAAAGAAGAGCATTAATATCGTTCTGTCCTATATCTATCATATATAGAGCATTTCGGAACCCTTCAGCATCGATTGGACCAGGAAGACCTGAGTATTAAAAAAGAATTGCACATTACAAAAAACAGTATAGTTACTGCAAACATGGTGCACGCAATATTTGAGCTTCAAGTACAGTAACGTTTCTGCAATTTGTTCCATTAGATCTGAAGGGATATAAACAACAAACAAACCTTGACTGATGAGTTCTAAGGATCTGTCTCTGAAGTAAAAGAATTGCTGCACCTGTATGTGCAATGCAAAAAGAACGTCCTGTGGTAATGTTGTTGAACCGGCAATGGCAAAATTTGCACCATTACTGTAGTCGGAACCCAATGCCTTTAGGTACGGGCTCAAATAACTTATGTTTAAACTTTCACCTGTATGTATTTTGGTCATCCATGGACCAAATCCAATGTTAGTACAAGGAAAACAACTATATCCAGCAAACATAACATATAATAGATAATAAATGTGTGAAACTTCAAAGCTGCAAATAATAGAACTAGATTGAAGTATAAATTCCAATAATCATAAATACGCAAAGCTTGATTGGTTGGAGTATGAAAGTCAATCATTCTAAGCTTCTAAATGAATGTCTTTCCTCCAAAATTCCAGTGGCCAAACAAGCCTCAGTAACTTGTGATAAATTCAGATCAGGTAGAGGCTTGTGTGATCCTCTGTTAGTTGTCTGAAACTCATATTCTGAATTCAAGTACTGTTATTGGAAAAAAGTCATTTGTTGCAGTGGAAGATGTACAACAGGATTCAGCAATCAGGCAACTTATGGATGATGTGCAAACTTGGGCAGAACTTTTTGGAAAGTGTGCTAGAAAAAAAAAGATTTCCAACACCTGTGAACATATCACATCTCTTTAGAAATACCATGCTACTACATTATCATAAACATTTATGATTAGTTGCTTAGTATCTTTCTTTTGGTCATCTAACTTACTGCGAAAGAATGAAGCTGAAAATAGGATAGCTTATTTGCAGATAACAAAAGATCATTATGGTTTTGTCAAATAATTACAGCCCATCTCGATTGCAACCATTAGGCACTCAGTCAAAAGGAAATGTGTATTGACATGATAAAAAGAAGAATTTAATCTTCAGTATTCACTAGTTTCTCAAGGCAACCGGCTTTCAGCTCCTTTTCATGAAGAATCTGAATGCCACCTGTTGATGCAAAAGCTTCCCCGAAAAGCACAAGTATTGAATGCTCACATCAAAAGTTTTAGGAATTTAGTATATGTACCTAGCTTTTCTTATCCTTGGCTTTACATAGCTTGGATACTCACGCGCAAGCAAAGCACACCATTTATTGGAAGTGTAGGGCAAAGGAGGTTCAGAAAAGAGATACTCCCATGTGAAAGAAAGAACAGCTGGGCTGTGACCATGGAAGTCCTTGTGTTCAGATGGACAGGGAATTGAATGAAGACAGGGACCCAACCGACCAACTGATCTTGGAGAAATCCACATGATATGTGTTAGATGATATAAGTGTTGCTTAGCTAAGCAGTCCAAGATATGTAGTTAAAATTCAGGCTTCGGCAACACTGAATTTACTCATACGGCACTGGAGAATCCTGCAGCTTAGAGGAGACACCTTCGGAAATGGCAAGCTGACCCGTGCCTGCGCGTGTGAAGGAAAATTTTCCCTGGTTCGAATTCGAGGTTTATCTTGATGAAACATGAAAGAATGTATGCTTCACTGTTTTATGCAAAATTCTGGAAAAATAAACTTTGTGCGAAAGATATGCCCTCAAGAACGGTTCAAACTTCAAAGTGAGATAAGAGTCAATCCAAGATCCAATTTGGATTTCAGCAGACCAGTCAGTTCAGTGAGGTACTCCGTATGTTTTCACTGAAGAAAAAAAAAACTGTTTTTTTCCCCGAAAGAGCATGGTAGGAGTTCTGCATTTCCACTGAAATTTAGCTAAGATTGTTTCTCTCTAGTGCAAAATCGTAACAAACACAGCTGCACTCAAGCAAAGAAAAGGTTATCGAAGAGGGGGAAAAATCTGGATGAATGGCAGGCAGCTAGTTTGGGAGGGAATAGCAATAGCTGGAGCCACGGCGGATGAGGTTGAGTGACTCACAGAGGAAGTCGATGGTGAGGCGGCCGTCGCAGAAGCGGCCGGTGGGGTGGTGGAAGAAGGCGCGGCCCTCGGGCGGCCTGATGCGCCACCCCATGGCCGCCGCCATCCCGCCCGTGTCGGAGTTGGAGTCGCCGAAGTTGAATACCACCGGCCGTGCCCCGGCCCGGCAGCCGAAACCCGCCGCCGACACCACCGTCGGTGCCACCGCCGCCGCCGCCGCCTCGAGCAGTAGTAGTGCCGCCCGCCATAATGGCATGAACGCGCTCCTCCTCATGCTGCTGCAGCCACACCGCGCTGCTGCTGCTGCTGCTGCCGACATTGGCGGCGAGCTTGGATGATGACGACCTCTGTCCATGGCCATGTGCCACCGTGCTGCACACTCACACACACACACACTCTGCTGCGCTGTTTCCCTCTCTTATTAACTGGAGTAGAGCTGTCTACTGGATTCTGTGAAAAGGAGCATATATGCGGGGTGGCGATGCCCCTGTAAGGAGTATATTTCTTGTTGTTTTACCGCCAGTTTACTCGCCGAACATATCGCTAACAGAAGTGATTATTTCTAGATTATTTAATATATTTTAAGACTAAAAAGAAAATATTTTACTATCTCTAAATAAATAAGTGTAAGAGGATAGATAGGGTAAGATAAAAAAAATCAAATAGAAAGTGATTAATAGAATTAGTATATAGTACTATAAACTCTTATATTGTAAAGTAAAATTTAAATTCTAAATATTCTTATATTTTAAAATAGAGAGGGTAAATGATTACGATGCCTAACAAAAGCATTGCCAACAGATATCCAACATGAGTCCCGGTCTTAAAAATCTGGATTTGTAAGTAAAATTTCTGCACGTCATAAGAGAGGTCACTCTTCCAATCTACAGCGCATGAGGGGATAGAGGGACGTGTGGCGGAGGCGAGAGCGATTTTTGTCTTATTCTTAGTTATATTGTTGGGATCTAATCTTAATTATATGTTGGAAAGAGAAAATTATTCCACATCTGAAAATCTGATCGGAGATAAAAGGAGAGTTTTAGATATGTATTTTTAAACATGCTCTAACGCTAATAACAGTTCTCCAATCAGGTTTGGTAAGTCATTAGTTGTCTGTAAGGCAGAACCAACCAGGGAAAGGAGGGGGCTTACCCCTACTCTTCTTCATTCCCCTCTTCTTTCCCTTTTTCCACTCTCTTTTTCTACAGCGGACCAGTGAGCCCTCTGCCTGTTGGCTAGAGCTCCCTGGTTGTATGATTTTCTTGATGGCTAGAGCTCCGAGAAAGCAACGCTTAAGGTGAGCTTGAGGTATAGCAGAGAAGACGGTAAAACTGATCGTGTAAATTTAGAAGAATTATTAGTAAATAATTAATTAAATATTAGTTATTATAGGACTTAAAAATTAGATTAATGATTTTTAAAGTAATTTCTAGATATAATTTTTTTAAAAAAAATATATATATATCATTTAGTAATTTAAAAAACATATATAGAAAAATTTTTTATCTCTTTCAACGTATTTTTATTGGTTATAGCGGTGAAGATACACAGCAGGAGGTGATTTGGAAGGCGATGGCATTTTGGTTTCAAAAAACACGATAAACCAGCTCAACTCACTAGTTTAAAAAAACACGATAAACCAGATCAACTCGATAAAATTTTGGTTTAAAAAAAACACGATAAAAATGAAGTCAATCGCTCCTACAGCACTGAGCTGCCTGTCCTCCTTTAGCCCGTCGGCTGGATCGGCCTGCTGCTTCCGGTGATTTTTGTTTCTGTTTCGAGAAAGCTTCAGGTGCACGTGAACAATCGTTGGCCATACGTAAAGCATATGCACGTGACATGACGACGGTACGGGCTGTAGGGAGCGCAGCAAGTGCGTATTCTTCTTTTCTTTTTCCTTTTCCTTCCTTGCGTGACGCCATCAGGAAAAGGGACAAGAAAAACGCGGTAGATCCACCCTAGTGGCTACGTCATGCCATATGGTTTGGAGGCTGTCGCACAACGGCACAGGTTTTACTGAGAGAGAAGCTGCAGATGAAATTTAAACATCAGAAGTTTTTTTTCCTTTGAGAAAAGCCACCCCCACAATATCACTCAGTTTGGTGGTCGATCCTAATCACTCACTACCTTCCCCCCTCCTGTGATCGTGAGCTCCACACAAATGTGAGCTCACCATAGCTTAATTAGCCAACCAGCTGCTCGATCCACTAATTTTCTGCAGCTAGGATTGGTTGATCACCAAATCAATGCACGTTTATAGCTAAGACAGCTAGCCGTCGTTTGGTTTGGTGGAGCTGACGAGGCTGGAGAACCTGACCGGCGGCGTGGAGTACTCGCCGGTGAGCACCTTGGCGGCGACGATGGCGTTGGCGGCCTCGGTGTAGTGCACCCCGTCCCAGCTGACGAACTTGGCGTCCATGTCGCACAGCTCCATCTCCGCCGACATGCACATCTTGAAGTGGTTGTAGTTGTAGGGCGGGCCACCGTTGCCACAGCACGCCATGAGCGGCTTCTCGATGCCGTACGTGGTGTGGTTGGCGACGAGGTCGTACTTGATGGCGTACATGTCGGTGAACACCACGGCGGCGTCGGCCATCCGCTGCCGGAGCTGCCCGCACACCGCCGCCAGCTGCCTGTTGAACTCCCTGGCGGCGGCGTTGTACGTCTTGAGGCAGCCGTTGCCGTCGAGGTCGCTGTCGTCGTCGCGAGGGATGGACAGCTTCTGCGGCAGGCAGCCCAGCGCCCCCGTCCCGTGCACCCAGAACTTCCGCCCACCGTGCCCATACAACGCCTGCAAATTAATCCAACTTAATTGCTAGTGTCATTATGCTGATTAATCACCAACCAAATGACGAATTGGATCGTAACGACGATCTCAGCACATGAATCAGACAGAGAAAATTGAAGTTACTTCAATGGTGTACTTGACGTGAGCAAGTATGGTGGGGATCTTGGCAAGAACTTGATCATAGGGGAGGTGCATATAAGCAGAGAGATCGTTCTGCCCAATGTCGATGGTGTAGATGGCGTTTCTGAATCCGTCGCGATCGATCGGTGTTCTCACGCCTGCATCACATCTCGATCAGACACAACGAACAATTAGTGAGCTTGTCAGAACATGTTTACAAATAGTTTCTCTCTCTTTTTCGTACGCATAATCATTTGCATCTTGTTTGTTTTTGTCCGGACGATTCGATGTAATTTGTCTTTTGTATATTGTTGAAGAAGAGACTGCAAATGCTTTAGTATAGGACAGCTGAAGAAATTAAATATGGGCCATATGATAGATTTTATGTGCAGTGTCATATCAATGGTTTTTCTTCTTCTTCTTCTTCTCTAGAATCCAGCTGAGAATTTGGTGGAGACATGCAGCTTAAATTTATTTCTTCTTAAGTCAAGGCTGAAAGAAAGCTAATTAATTTTTTCAATCTTAATTATTTCCCCCTCCAAAAGGGACGCAATTAAACCAACACACAAAAAAAGGGCAAGATTGTCCTCAACCTTCAAATATATAATTTCCCAATTATATATATTGTTATACAATTCATCATCCTTGTATGATTGTGGCCTTTATAATTGATTTTTCAGTGCAAGGTAGGGAATCAAAATGTGGCCGTGATTGACAGACCTTGGTTGATGAGCTCGATGGATCTGGTTCTGAAGAAGAGGAACTGATGCAGTTGCACGTCGAGCGAGAAGGTGGATCCTCCGGGCGTCGCCGTCGAGCCGCCGATGGCGAAGTTGACGCCGTTGCTGAAGTCGGAGCCCAGTGACTTCATGTAGGGGCTCAGATGAGGTGTGTTCAGGCTTTCACCTGCATGAAAAATGGTATCATCACCAAATTAAACACGCCTGTGTCTGAATTCTCAGTTGCATGCGTTCGTGACATTTTTGCAAGAGCCCAGTGCCTATATCAGTATTTCTGCTGCTCCCCTACGAACTTTGAGTATCTCCGGTCACAGCTTAGTTGCGTGTTTCTTCCTGATTAAATTCGTATCAGGTTTCTCCTTTGCGTGTGTAGGCCGGGGCTGAAATTTCAGAAATTTAGAGAGAAAAATTTTGAAATTCAAACTAATTTATAAAATTTAAACATGTTTTTTTTACTAAAATCAGATAATTTTGAAATTTTGTCCGAATAGCATCCACCGGTAAGCCTGAAATTTCGGAAACTTAGGTTCTGAAATTTTGTACCCTGCCAACACCTCGCATCTCAAACCATTCATCCAAAACTATCAAAATGAAGGATGTGTATATGATGTGCGTTTGGATATATGCCTCTTTCATATAATCATTAAATCCTTATCCCAATGAATATTACTCATGTATAGATATGCTTTTAATAACATTCTAGTGAGATTTATGCTGAGACTCTGTCTGTCTAAGCGATGTTAGCATACTTATTTGTAAATTCATGAGGGTGGTATATATTTGTAGTCGTGTACACCTCTGTGTGCCCGTGGTATGTAACGAAGAAAAAAAAAGAAAGGAAAAAATGATTTATTTTAGACGCCACGACATCTGGAAAATTCTGGCTCCATTTACTGGTGCAGATTGTGCAGAGGATCCGTATTGATTACTCGCAATAAAAGAATCGTGATGCCGCAGTAGCAATGTCACATCTCGTCACCTCTCTCTTCTTCACCTCAATCCCAATCGCTCATCGCTTTCTCCTCTTGCTTTCTCTCAGTTAGCGGTTTCAGCAGTTACTTTTCTCTCTTTTTTCATCAAAAACAGTTTTAGAAAAAATTTAGTACCAGTTGAATTGATCCAAAGATGAAACCTGTGGTTTATTTCGGTTTCTTTTCAGTTCAGAAAACTGGAGGAAGTTTTGGTTTTTTTAAAAAAAATTGCAGAGATTTGAGTGTGGTGAGAAATTGAACAGTGTGTAGTTGAACTAGTGATGGTGGGGCGGAGAGAGAGACTCACAGATGAAGTCGATGACGAGGCGGCCGTCGGAGATGCGCCCGGTGGGGTGTCGGAAGAAGGTGCGGCCCTCCGGCAGCGCGATGTTCGTCCCCATCGCCGCCGCCATCCCGCCGGTGTCCGAGTTGGAGTCCCCGAAGTTGAAGATCACCACTGGAGACGACCGGCCGCCACTAGCAGCACTGTTCGTACTAGAGCCGGCGGTGTTCGCCGCCGCTCCAGCAGCAGCAAGCCTGGAGCCGGCAGCGGCGCTCTGCTGGTGCTGCTGCCCTCCGCTGGCGCCGCCCCAGTAGCCGTACCCGACGGCGGCCACCGCGGCGGCCGGCGTGTACTTCATGCAAGCGAAGAGCACCACCGCCGCCGCCCCGCCCAGCACCACGAAGTACTGCAGCCGCAGGCTCACCTTGCCGGCGGCGCCCGCGCCACCTCCGTTCGCCAACCCACTCGTCATCCTGCCCGTCACACAGCTATCGGTGTCTCCTCCTCCCCAAACCTCAGTTCCACCCCTGCGGCGGTTGCGGCGAAGCGACGGTGTCTAGCTAGCTTCAGCTCCTCCTCCTCATGTCCGGGATCTCACTTGTCGTCGAGCTAGCCAGCTAGCTAGCTATAGAGCTAGTGAAGACAGAGCTAGCCAGAGAGAGAGAAAGAGAGAGAGAGAGAGAGGTGATGTGGGGACGTACGCGCGCGGCCGCGTGGTGGAAATATAATGGCGGGGGTGGGCGTGTGCGTGGGTGGTGCGCGCGAGGAGTCAAAAGAGAGGAGAGAGATAGGGAGGGGTTGGTTGGTGGCAGGGAGGCTTTCGCCGCGCGGTGGCCTGAACGGCGACGCCGCATCGGCCGGTTTCGCCTCGGCGGCCTCGATCAGCTGATAGGTGGAGCCGCATCGCGACAGGCACGGCGTGTACGTGTACGGGCATTTGTAGAATAAGAATTCTAATCATATAATAAACTCTTCTATCTAACTTATACCTATCAAATACAAACTCTAACTTTAAACTCCTTATATAAGTTAGTTAGACTCTTTATATAAGTTTCATATTTAGTATCACATGTGATCTTGTAGTCGTAGCACATATATATAAATAAAAAGAAATCACATTCAATCATAAATTTTTATATAATTTTTAGTATATAACATCATAATATTAAAGCATCTCGTACACCAAAAAATCAATCGATTCTTTTTTACTCTATGGATGCGATCGTCAAGCTTCTCAGTCGGACTCGTTTAGCACCTATGGTTAGACTAAAACGGTTTACATAGACAATACTATTCATCGATTTTATAAATTTAATTTAACACAACTTTTTTATTTTAATTTTAATAAAACACATGACCAATAGTATAATTTAAATTACAGATAGGTAGCTGTGGTTAAAAGGTCCGGGCGCAGGCAGGCGTGGCAGTGGGAGGCTTGTTTAATTTGGCGTGATCGTCGGTTTTATTTTCCCCCCTTGTCTTTCGGCGATATATTTGTGTCCAATCGAAGCCCGCTGCCCGGCTGTTCGCGAATGCGAGATAAGAATGACCTTCGCGAGATAGCTCGATTTGGAACATATACAACTCGACGAATTGAAGCGAAAACCACACGTGTCGAGCAGCCAAGGAGAAGAGGAGAGGATGCAGCAGAGGCGTGCGTGAAGGCCAAGCGTGAGCGGGCGGTGGCCACCAGTGCACTGTGCACCACACACGGTCCGTGACGACCCACCCATCCATCGCGCGCGGGTTGCACGGTCGCGGCCCGATGGATGGTTGGATGGATGGGTGCCGCACCGACGGGCGACAGGTATAAAGCTTTTCATCCTACAACCGTCCCAGGTCACAAATTGCCCGAGTACGCATACGGACCGGCATGTACTCCATTGTTCAGCTTACAGCTTGCAAGGATGTCGTTGTATCGCGCGTGCGTGCGGCTACACAGGACGGGAGACGGGACGTCGTCCTGTGTCTCCCTCGAGACCTGGAAAGATGACAACCCGATACATAGAAAAACTGTACCACGCAACCGATTCAACCCTCTTCTCGGCTCCCATCAAGCTTAAACCTATCTTTCTCAACTCGCAAGTCGCATCTGCATGGACGAATGGATGTGGTGTCTGCTACTACCTCCATCCTCAAATTCTCAAATATAAGATATTTTAGGTTATTTTGAATAATTTCAGAATAAAGGTTGTTTCAAATAATTTGAGAATATAGAAAAAAAACTATAGTATCCCTTATTAATATAAAAATACAGGATGGTTAAAGAGTAAAAATAGAAAGAAATTTAAATAAAACATGTTTCATAGGATATATAGTACTGTAAAATCTTCAACTCTAGAATCCTTAAGGAGTACTACGAAAGAAACAATTCAGTAGCTAGCAGGTCTGCAATCCGAGGGGGAAAACAACAGCAACACACAAGGGACAGAACAGCAACAGGCAGGATCGGAGGCCGCACAAAACACCAGCAAACCATAGCAAGCATGCAAAGCCTTACTGGGAACACGTAAACGCAAATCAACTACCGAAATTGTGAATCCATTCAGTCCCCAATCACTTTCTTCTCTTCTCTTCTCCTCTTATTGTTAGAGAGAATACATATTGTATTGTCTTCATTCCTTTCAAAAGAAAGCAAAATTTCTCCACCAGGAAACTACTAGAATCTAAAAGTTCTCTTTTCTTTCATTTTTTTTTCATTTTCGTTGCCACATTTAAGACGAGTAACACTAAACAGAAGACAGACAACCTATGATGAGAAGTAATACCAAAGCTGGCCCTGCTAGACGCAAAAAAAGCAGACCACATTGAAAAACAAAAAAGGAACTCCACCTACATGTTAGTTTTGTTAACCAAGACGGGCATCGAGCCAATCGTCACGATATCAACTGAGGTATTCTTGTCAGCGGCCTCCTTGTTCTGAGAACTGATAGCAAGAGAACCAACTTTGCCAATGATTGTTTCCTCTTTGGGTGTCTTCAAACTGACAAATGCCAAGCAACAGTTGACTCCGTTTAGATGCTTTTCAGGTGCTTTCGATCCATTCAGATGATTTTCAGGTGCTTTCGATGAGCCATGAACAGCACTGTCAGTGTTTTGCTGAGGGACCTCAACCTTCTTCCAGTACTGTTGTTTACCATCCACACCAGTCTTCACGGTTGATGCATGTGGCTGCTTAGTCACAGTTTTCGCCACTTTATCATTAGCCTGCTTGACATTATAGTTCTCTTGATGTCCGTTTTCTTTCCCGTCATTGTTGGCTTGTTTTTCAACAACTTGTAGGCATGGATCCTGATGCTTGATCACATTACTACCCTGTGGCTTCATTGACATATTCTGTATCTCTGATGTTCTGTCTATCAGTACGTTGCCTGATTTTGGTGGCTGAACATCAGAGATGTTTTTCCTTCGCTGAGCGACAGGTACAAAATCTGGAGCATTATGGCTCAACTTGGACCTTCTAAAATAAGGTTTACTTCTCGCTTCATCCTCTTCATATTTCATGAAATCATTAAACAAACATTCCTTCACTTTGATGTCCTTAAGGATCTTCAGCATAGATATTCCAGGAACATATGGTATCTGCAATTTAAACATTGAGCAACAAAGATGTGAGATGAAACGAAGACTTCAAAAGAAAGTCATGCTTCAATGCCCAAATTACTAACAAACTACATGACAAACAAAACATTTGTTATAAAACGTTAGAAATGAAATTCACTGGCATTTCATGGATACAAAATAATTTAAGGAAGCATAGTAAGCAAAATGTTACACCTAGAGTTTGTCATGAATGCTTACTTCTTGTGTATCTCTGCTGTGAGTGACAGGCTTGTTTTCATTGTTCTGCAGCAAAATATGCTGCAAGGTATAATTAGGTACATCTTTCACAATGTGCCATCTTACTGGAAAGCTACCGGTCCATTTATCCTGACACCAAAAGTCCATGTCCTTATGAAAATCAACAGGACCAACCATCTCAGCCATTCCACAGAAGTGCCCACTACCATTAACCTGATAAACAAGAATCCCAAATTTAATATTTTAAGCACGGACAACAACATTGAATAAACAGAGGTTGAATACATTAGAGGTACTCACAGAGAAGAACAGAAAAACAGGGCACATGGTAGAATTCCTCTTAGCTATTCTGTCAGCATCCCTGAATGCACTGTCCAGTTTGCTGTTTCCACTAGAAGAACTTGACCATACACCATACTTGATTGATTTGTGCACATCTTCTTCACCAATTGACTTGATAACAAAGAACTTTGCAAAGGGATAGTCCACTCGGAGATCATAACGGTTATATTGGTCAGGTCGTATAATGATAGTCCCTTCAGGATCACCAGCAGAGAGCCTTGATGTGTAGGATTTTCCGATTATGGCAGCAGATTTCTGACTGCTAGGTTTCTGGGCACCACCTAAGCCATACTCATTCGATACATTCATGTTTGGGCTAGCACTATCCATATGGCCATTCAAATTTGAATTAGGCTCAAATTTCTCTGCTGCAGCCCACCTCTGAACGTTAGATCCAACGAAACCAGAGCAATTGTTTACAGACAATTTCTCCTGTGGTGAATACTTGGCAGCAGATATTGGCCTCTCAAGCGAATGCGTAGATGCCTAATCATTAGCAGAAGATTTGTCAGCTCAGAAAGAGAAAAATGAAATTTCATTACAAACACAAGCAGTTAAGCACAGAGAATAACAAAATATGAACTTTTACAACAAGTGTTGAAGGACAAACATCCTTTCATGAGTTTTTTTCCCTTTTAACGAAAATGTAAAGACCAGGTCTTTCATATTGCTACAAAAGCTTGTTCTACACAAAAACATCAAAGAACTCCAGTTATACCCAAAGTTAGTTTGAAAAGGCATCTTAGTGTACGCTATCTTTGCAGTTACAAAATAGTAACAACCATTCTATGCTTTAGTATCAAAATTAATCATCTGCCAAGTGCAGTTATCACCATACCCTCACAACACTGACAACAAAAAATGGACCATGCTTGCCAGCATCATATTGGATATTATCTTTCAGCATGCAAATCTTTGTAGTATTATTCAATGGGTTAACTTCAGAAAAATTATATTAAAAAACCTGATCAATTAGAAATAAGTTTTCTGGTGAAATTTGCATTGATAATACGGTGTATACACTAAATTGAGATAGAAACTATGATTTGGCCACAATATTGCCCCATCACCAACTAGAATAATAAGTACAGATTCAAAGGCACTACTCACATGTTCTTTTTTTTTCATTTCATAAGAGTTTATGCGGCAGGAAGACAATGCTAAATCCTATAATTGTTTTAAATTAACATATAGAAGACATGACTATTAAATACTGCATAACGACTAACAAAAGAGAGGAATGTAGATACCTGTGAAGTATGAGGATATTTAACAGGCATAAAGGAGCCTTTTGCCAGCTCTTTCTTCAGTGGAACTAGACTGTGCAATTGAACCTTGGGTTCACTCACATGATTCATAAATTGCTTTGAGGAGACAATAGTAGATTGTATAGGTGGATTTGCGACAATGTCATTTTTTGTGGCAATAGGAGCAACTGAAGGAAATGCATGATTTGTTGATGTTGCAGTATAGCCTGGCAAACTAGGGTCAAAGGCAACATTAGGGGGGTGAAGAGGTGTGCTTGTGCTTCCCAGAACATTATCAGGTGTGTATGGAAGAATTGTTGGAACATAATAGGATGAGGGAGCTATTTGGCATGTTTGGTCACCAGCATCAGTGACATATTCTTGGGGCAGATATGATCCGTCGACCATGAAAGAAGAATTTATAGGGTAAGGGCTGTAGGAAGGGTGAATAGATCCATTGTCAGGGGATGCATAGTACACACACTGTGTGCCTTCGGTTTGAAAACCCTGCAAAGTAAACAGACTTGGTAAAAACGCCCACTAGGAAAGAGAGTATCGGGGAAATCTGTTATTTTGTACTAACCGGAAAATAAATGTCTTGGCCATCATATCCTAAAGGGCTTTGGTTATTATACCATTCCACAGGTGATCCAACTTCTGCATTCAATGAATGTATTACCATACGATGGCATAAAGAGAAAGAAAGCACCATCAGCAGATAACAGTGCAAAGGAAAGCAAGCTGCTGGTTCATATTTTTTACCTGTATAACCATATGGATAGGGATTTGCAGTTGCAGGAACATACACACTTTGTCCATAGATTTGTTCTGGGGTCATTCCCATCTCCATACAGCTCTGTGTTTGGAGTCACCTTTTTTTACTGCAGTGTTCAGAACATTAGAGATGTTAAAAACAATTTAACTATATGTTTCACAGCTTCACATAATGAAAATTATGAAACTGACAGTCATACTGCACAAAATGCAACAAAATACATTCATGCCTTATAGTGTCCAATTAATTGTTACCTTACAGTTACAAAAATAAATCAGTAAATAAGCATATATTGCAGCAAGTTAACTAACAAACAGACAAACATTGAAAAGGAATATAATAAATCCAACTGCTATTGCTGTAAGAAAAATTAACTAGACAAGGCAGAAATGTATTTGCCTTTTCAAAATAGGTGTACACACTATATGTACCATGGTTATTAAGGCATCGCCTTGGCATCCCTAAGGCGGTAAGGCGCTGCCAAGGTGTAAGGCGTCCACTCCACCTTATGTTGCCTCTGCCTTGAGGGAGAAACTAGAGGAGAAAGGGCAAAAACAAGGGGATAAACCCATCCTGGAGAAGTGGCAGCGGTGGTAGTCCATAGTCACGAGGAGCGGTGGCAGCAGGGCATCGATGGCAAAGCGAAGAGAGCTGACCTGGACATCGCCGTCACCGTCCCCAACCGATGGCAAAGCCAGATCCAATGTGCTCGATGGCCAGCACCGCCCGACAACAAGGAGCGGCGGCGGCAGGGGAAAAGAGAGGAACAGAGGGGATGGAGGGGAGGGAGAAGCAGAGAGGGATGGAGGCAGCAGCCAGGGCAGGGGCTTGCCATCAGCAGCAATGGAGTGAAGGCGAGCAAGTGACGGAGAGATGAGTGCCGGCATGATTGGGGATAGGAATGGATTGATAAATATCTGTCATCATCTTCCATTTTTGTCCTTGGACTATATAAATGTTACGAAAAAGTCCTTCATTTCTTATTTTTCTGACAGTCACCTCGCCTTAGGCGTAAGGCGTAGGGCGTGGTCAGGGTTCCTTAGCTCGCCTTATCGCCTTAATAACCATGGTATGTACAATCGTGATCAGATTTAAAAATAAGATGACATCATCAATGAGAGACTGTACTAAGTTTGGTAGTCAAGTTCAGTGAAGATCTTTGCACGTAGAATATCAAGATGTTATCACAACATAATAGTACGTAGGTTTTCAAGCTCATTTTGGCTTCAACTATCCTAAGGTATACAGATAACATCATCATTTTAACCAAAATCATGATATAAAAGGACAAGAAGCATCATGTATTTATATCACGAAGACCGTCCCCTCAAAGAAAACTCAACAATTTCATAATTTATATATACCAAGTAACTAGTGATGTATGTGACATTCATCACATGGAACATGTGACACAGGGAATATTGTAGTGGTGACCAAAGCATGGTGCAAAGTCAACTGATGATTTCTAAGCAAAGGGCCTAACAGTGTAGCAAGGAAAAACTCAACCATGTAAGAACAGATTAGAAGGGGGTTAGGTCCCTGGTTTAAAGAGTGACATCTCTAGGGAGATTGGTAAAGGAGGGATATCCACCGTCGACTCGGTAACCTAGCAGCTAGAGAAGAGCCGAATTCAGAATACTAATCTAATAGACAATCAATATTTGCATATCCTTAAAAGGAATTAAAAATGGTGAAATGGATTTAGAACTATTGTTTGATATGTAGCAGAGCAGCTGCAAACAGCAATGCTAGCATTTCATGATACACATGTCAGAAGAGAAAATAGTGATCCTGTTATGTTCATACGAGTCTACCATTATATGTTGATCATTTCTCCCGTTAGCCAGCAAGGTGAGATTGGCAGACCTGTTCAAACCCTAAGCTCGGCACAGAGAATGTTGTCCTTTGAACACGGAGCCCTCACTTGGCTCAAAGACAGATAATTGTGCATGTCCTAAACTCAGAGTCAACCAGGTGAAGGAAAATAAAATTGATGTCTGAAGCTACAGCATCACTACTGGAACAAGATAAGTGTTCACCACATTCTATAGACAAGAGTGAACCAAATAAAATAAATTAAGCCCAATGCCTGATAAATTTAACACTCCATATCCACACAACATCTAACAACCTTTCCTAACCTAAAGGGAAATTAATTAACAGTCGTAGGAAACTTCTACATAATAATGATAGTTTGACACGACAAGGAAGAAACTAAAATCCAGAATTCACCCTAACATGGCAAATTGGCAGTTCTTCTACAAATTCCTATAGGAGGTTAATTTGGTTATGCAATTTTAGGCTGCAAAAAATATATAAAACCTAAACACAAACAACCACAATAAATCATAACCGACTAGAACAATGGCCAGAAGAACAAAAGATGGCGTCGAGTTTCCACGAGCATCTACGGTGCGATGCGATAGCCAAAAAAACGCGACACTAACCGTCGAGCGGCGCTGCTGCCGCAGAAATCACGGGGAAATTCGCTGACTGCACGGAGGCGGGGGATGTGGCGGCGCCAACCTTGGGAGGAAGACCACGCAGAGAGGGGGCGGAGGATGCCAACCTGGGAGGCCGGCCGCGTTTGGGGGGGGGGGGGGGCGCTGGGGGCAAGAGGGCCTCGGCGAGCTGGGCCTGCGGAGGAGGAGGAGGCGACGGATGGGGAGGATCACAGAGGAGGGTGGACGCCGGAGAGGTCGGAGACGGAGAGTCGGGGGCAGATCCGAGTTTGGAATCGGGAGAGAAATCGGGAGGTCGCGCATTTTATAGGGCGGCTTGGGTTAAGGCGGTGCTGCTGTCAAACCAGCGGGCCGGGTTGGACCGGGCCGGGCTGGTATCCTTGAATAGAAGGCCGGCTCTGGCCCAGTGTTGACAATTGGAAAGTAGAGCCCTAGATCTAGAACGATCTAGCAGCCTGGATCAGGCTTAAGGTTGCCGGTTCTTTTTTCACGATATGGATGATTATTATATTTAAAATAATAAACAAAATACCTGTTAAAAGAGCTTCAAATCTTGAAGTATCACAAAAGATGCAAGTAGATAGGTGTTATTGTAACGCTTACCAACTTTATCATATATTAGTATTAGTTTTTTTTTTTGGCTTTCTAGTTTTACCCAAGAACACAAAATGCTTCTCTTTTTTTTTCTGGCTTGCCAGTTTTGCTCTTATGTCATAAGGCACTTTGTAAACAATAATGGCAACGCTTGTGGTTCATTGAACCCTTTGCTCTCATCTGCTTGAGTTTACACGAGAATATCATGCAATTTTAATAGGACCATGCTATAGTTACTATAGTTCTAAAATAACCACTATTTCCCTACAGAAAGATCATTTTCCTTTATTTTTAACTAAAAATAATGTATAGAACACATAAAGGTAGGCAACTTATAACCACGTCTGTTTTATTTAACCATTTTATCTAACTCATTGGATGAAGGGTCGGTCCCATAATATGGAAAACTTTGAGTCTAAGTTGGAATCGGTTGATTAGCCTCATGTAAAATGAAAAACATGATTAGTTAAGTGTTAATTATTAAAATTTTAAAAAATAAATTTATTTAATTTTTAAAAGCAACTTTTCATACTAAATACACCATTAATAGTTTAAAAAATATAATAAAAGTGAGGAAGTAACCAAGCTGATCCCCACTTTAGAACAGGCCTAAGCTTACTTACATGCCCCATCCACCACGTGTCCCACATGGGATACAGGGCCAAAAATATGATTTGACTATGATGTTTAAGCTACGGCTAATAAATTATTAAACAATAAACAAAACATTCTTAGGATGAGAGCATAGGCTTCTCGTATTTAACAAGCTCCCTCCAAGTTTTATGGTTTGATCATATATAATGCATATTGTTGTGGTTTGAAATAAAAAAAAAGAAAGTAATGTCTTCCCTGGTCATGACTCACAAAAGCCTTTGTGTTGCACCTCAGTGATAATCTCACTATATTGAGAGGCCACTGATGTGGGGAGACCCATTCAGTAGCATGTTTTTTTTTTATTTGTTAGGTAGTTCTACCAGTACAAAACGTTTGAATTGGGAAGTCTCTAAAAAATGCATAGATTATGGACATGGGCATGTGATAGAAGATATTATTTAAATGGAGGATTCTTACTTGTTAGGCATGAGATGCAGCCTAATAGGTGGAGAACAAGAATTAAGTGCAATTTGTGCACTACAAACACTAGTAATATATACATGGGTTACAATAGATCAAACCTATAAAACTAGACTAGAGATGCGAAAGATAGATTAAAGAAAAAAAAATAAATCATGTGGTAGTTACGTGTAGAGAGAACGGATGTGCATTACGTGGTAGGAAGAGGGAAGAGAAGGAAGATGATTTAAAACAAGAAAATGTGGCGTGGCAAGTGTGTGGAGGATGTTGGCATATCATGCACAAATTGCCTGCGCACCCTTACTCCCAACTAAGACGTTTGACGTACCAATCAGTCCTTGGGAAAGAAGCGCATAAGACTACGAAGGGATCACTTAGAAAGAAGGTTAGCATGAATTAGCATGCAACATGATCCATCCATTTCAGATTATAAATCATTGTTTTAAGTTTATAGAAAAAAATAATAACATTTTAAAAATATATATATACTCTAAAAATATATTCAACTGTATATTTAATAAAACTAATTTTATTTTATGAGTGTTGGTATATTTATCTATAAATTTAATCAATTGACTTTAATTAAAGCCAAAACAACGTATAATCTTAAACGGACGGAGGGAGTACTATTTTAGTAATGTCACATACTTCCAAATATTTATAAATTTACATGGTATAGCCCAAGTTAGGCACCAATAATAAAAAACCCATGTGTTAGTCGATTTGTTTATAGAATAGTTTGTTAAAACAAATGTTTAAGAGAGACTCAAAAGGCATACCACATTATTATTCAATCGTATATTTTCGCATTAGTAGACTTGAGATAGATATATTCATGAGCCGCACAACCCATCAACCTGACTTGATGCTCGGGCTTATGTTTCGCAACATGAAAACTTAAAAAATAAAAAAAAAGCTAGAAAAACACCCAGCCGAACACAAAACGTCAAAGGTTGGTTGGGCTGGGCTTGAGCTTCTCTCTTTTTCTTAGCATTAGGTTCAGCCTACGATTGTTAGCTTGCGCTCTTTGGGGCTCGGCCCGACATTTGGGTAAGTCTACTCGAAATACACCTATCTCACGTCTACTGTATTACTATTCCAGTGCACGATTAAAAGAAAAAAGGAAACACGGACCGCAATAATAAACGGGGGGCTTGCCAGCGTGCGACGCTAGCCACTGCGCCTGCACATGATTTATTATGTATACACAATATGCTACAATTATATTTGATAGTTTTTAGGAATTTTTTTTTATCAAAAGTTGTACAGCTTGTCGTATTATATACAATACAATACATGCGGCATTCAAAGCACCCAAAGGTTATTAATGTTTGCTTTCTACTAGGATAATACCTATAATATATGCTTGCAGATGTTACTATAAATTTGAAACCTCTTACCTCTAAACTTGAAATTTATCTATACGTTATATTGTAAAAACAAACGCTCTAAATATTATCACTTTAATAAAAAAATATACACTTTTAGATCGATCAAATTTTAACTGATAACAATGTATACAAAATATAATCATATAAAAAAAGAAGGAAAGGTCTATCCAATCCTACTTCTAATATTTATTATAAAAAAAATATAATTATATATATAGAAATAAGAGTGAAGAGTAATATATAAAACATAAGCTCGCACAAATTTGCGTGCATAAATCTCCTAGTTGATTATAATAACCATGCTGTATAGGAAATAGTCTTATAAATGCCCAAAGTGTACATTTACTCTACGCACACAGGTAGATAGTAGTAGTCAGTAGTATCAAATGCATGAATTTTGCTGAGAATTTAAAAGGTATAAATTAGTTCCTGTAATAAAACTTTTATAAAATCTCATTTAAAATATAAACTTTCTGTTTTCTAAATGTGCCTGTCGAAGAGATGTCTTCAAAAAAAAATAGGAATACAAAGGAAAATAATCCTTGGCTCCTTGCGGAAAAAAACAAAGTGAAACACTCTATAAATCGTTGAAAGCGTGGTGGAATTTTTTGCCTTATTTGACACAGCTTCACATCCTAAGAGCACAACCAAACAGTCAACTCCACAAATAAAACAGAGCTTATTCTGAAAATTTGTATATCATTGGTGGAGCGGCATTTTACCAGCTCCAACTCCAATCTCATTTAAGAAAACACCCTTAATTTACACAGAAATTATCTGCAAATGCCATCCAACTATCCTTATCCATACCCATAGTGTCCCTCCCATGACACCTCAATTGCCCCTATCTTTTTCACTAGTCATTGACACATTTCTCTGGACAGCATATCTTCTATCGATGACAGTAGTGGCGGGCTGTAGGTTCTGCCTTTGTCTCTTTCCTCTCCTATCTTCGGTGGCTAATGACAGCTATGGTGGTCAGCTTTCCTCACACATGGGAGTAGGTGTTCACATGTTTGACACTCTCATCTCTCTTCTCTCTCGAGCATCCGTCCACCTCCTAGCTCCTCCTCCTCCTTGTCAGTTGACAACTACACACCTTTTTTTTATTGATTCTTTAAATATCTATTTTTTTATCTGATACAATTTCTTGAATTTTTTTTATATGTCCTATTTTTTATTTCTCAATTTATTTTTCTCTTCTTTTATGGTTTGGTTTAATGGTATTAGAATTGGAGGCGATTGGACTGATGGATGGAGAAAATTTGATATTGCTTAAGTAGAAATTTGGTTTCAATTTTATCAATTGTGTTTTAACATTATATAATGCGATGCTAAAATTATGTAGGAAAAATAATAATTATTAATCTACACCAACTAAAAAAATCTATTGTCCATCTCCCCTATCATCACTTTCAGCATTTATAGAATTGATCAAGTTAGTCAAATATTTTCGTAGCCATCTTGTAACTCTCGTAAGAACGAGCTACTCCTAGAGTTGAAGTTTAAAGCTTCTCGACGAAGTGAGTCGTCACCCACCACGTGGCACGCCCATGCCTCGCTGGCAGAGCCTCCCCTCGTCCGCGCCCCATGACTCGACAACCCCTCCCCACCTCCGTGAGAGCAAGGAAATTGAAGGAAAAAAAGCCCACCACTTGTCCTCATACAAGTCACCGACAATTTGGCCCCACATACCCCGAGCTCCGGCTAGGCCCTACGGATCAGTGAGTGTGGCGGGGTAGGCAGCGTGCGGCGGGGGCGCCGACCCGACCACGCTGGAAACTTCCGAACCCCTAGATGACTAGGCCGCGCTCTCCATTATTTTTTTTTTCTCGCCATCAAATTTGCGCCGCTCTCTTCTCTTCTCTCTCCCCGCCCCCGCCGCCGCCACCTCCTCCCTTATTCTCCTTCTCCCCCGCGCGCATATTCGCATCGCATAAATCGCACCAAACGCGCGCCGAGAGAGGGAAGGGAGGGAGGGAGGAAGCCGACCTAGCAGGCTACCAGGCAGGCAGGGGGACGAGCGGGTCGGAACATCCCGTAGTAGCCGCCGGTGGGGGTTTTTCTTGCGCTGCTTCTAGGCCTTTTCCGGCGTCCTTGTGATGGCTGCGGCGGCGGAGACGTCGGAGGCGTCCACGGCCGGCCTCGCGCTCGCGGAGGCCAACATCAACTGGGAGAGGTAACCGCCCCCTGGTCTCTTTCAGCTCGAATAAAATTTTCTTTTTTGTTTTCTTTTTCATGCTACTAGGAGGATGATGCCTGCGGCTTGGCGTGTTGTTAGTTAGTTGCAGGAAGGATAGTGTTAGCTCCTTCCTGAGACCTGAACGCCTTTGGTTGTTCATGATCCAGTCTGCTTTTTGGTTGTTCATGATCCAGTCTTCTTTTTGGTTGTGCGTTTAGTGGGATTGTGGGAGCAGTCACGAGGATCACGTTCCCGATTGTCGCTGTCCGTTTGGATGGTGAACAAAAGTTAGGCGCTTTGCTGTTTGGTTATAGCAAGTCCAACTTGGCTATGGCTTCCACAAGCTTTCAGGTGTAGCTTTCTGATTGGGAATAGTATGTTTCACAAGTTGAAATAGAATTCTCATTCAATAATGCTAGGTAGAATCCCTCAAGTTGAGTGTGTACAGGACTACAGAGAAGACCTTTTGCTGTTAAGACGAATCAATGATTTGTTTTTTATGTGATGTAGTACTACTACTGTTTTCTGTTGTAATATATTTGTAAATTATGATACTGTGAAAGTACTATCTGAGAAAAAATTACACATATGGTTTTCATATGTTTGATCTAAATATTTAAAAAGACATTGATGCTCAAAGTTTTGAATTTCTTGACTTGATGTATCTGATACGACATGTTTTATGTGTCTACAACTTAACTATCAAGCATGTTTTCCGAAGATCTTCACTACATATGCACCTATTTCTGTAGCACTTGGGATGTGTAGCGATTCATTTTGTTCTAATGTTGCACCATGTATTGGGTGTCACAGGGGTGGGGTTGGCTCACTGATTGACATTTGGCATAACGTGCTGTTAACTAAGCTAAGTTTTTAACACAGAATCCATAACCTAGATCATGGTTCAAGAAGGTGCTAGGCACCATTCGGGCAGCTGGGTGGTCCCTAGGTCAGACCAACTAGTCAAATCTAAGAAATTAGCTAGCACATTACATAAAAATTAGACTATATAACACTAAAATAACAACAAAACACCACCCAGGGTAGTTCAGCCACCTAATGTACCATCTAATGCCTAATCATGGTGGCTACCTGACGCCGACTTTTAGAACACTGATTCTAGTGTCTCGACTGTATTTCACATTGTTATGATCATTGATATGATATAATGGACAGAGCTTCTGATTAGTGTGTCAATTTTTCTCTATAATACTTAAACAAGTGGATGTTATATAGAAAAGAATAGCACTTGCCATTCCAATCTGTGCCAAGTATCTATATAAAATCATATGAAGTTCCAGTTTGTGCTAAAATATTCCTGTAACTGAAATAACGACCTATTTGCTTATTTTGTATCACATTATAGGCTGGACAAGACAAGGTTCCATGTCATTGGAGCTATCCTATTTACTGCTCAGCAAGGCACTCTGCACCCAACAGCTGTTGTGAAGACTAGGATGCAGGTTGCTGAAGGAGGGCTTTCGCACATTTCTGGCTTCGCTGTTTTCAGAAGGATATTGAGAAGTGATGGCATCTCTGGTATTTTCAGAGGCTTTGGCACCTCTGCAGTTGGAGCACTGCCTGGCCGAATCTTGGCTCTGACTTCATTAGAGGTATCCAAAGAAATGGCATTCAAATACTCTGAACAACTTGATATGTCAGAGGCGTCGAGGATTGCTGTAGCTAATGGTGTAGCAGGTCTAGTGTCAAGTATCTTCTCAAGCGCATATTTTGTGCCTTTAGATGTGGTGAGTGTTCTTTCCCACTCTTGTGCTATGTTCATAATTCTCCTTTTACACGTAATGCTTTGATGTCCATAATCCAGTGTTACTAACACATCTTCTTAACAATGATGATTCTGGTTCATCAAACATGAAATCATACAACCATTTATGTTGATGAGAACTTGCCTATTAGCAGGTGAATTTTTAGTGCAGATAGACATGTCTTCTGTTGGTTTAAAACCTAGTAACTCTTGAGATTCATTCTTTGACTGCTTTAAGTTTTTTAATCACCAAACTTTTCTTCTGACACATCCTGTTATCACATAATTCCTTTTCATAAGCTCTTCCATCTCTTATCTAGCTCTGACAGGGGCTAATTGTTTTCATGATAATAATCTGAATATACTATTATTATAGTTCCTCTCACATATCAACAAGTTCAAAAGGATTTTGCTAGCAAGCTGACAACATCTATATTATTAGCTGGTTTACATGACACCATTCTGTATTTCTGTGCTTCTAGATTTGCCAAAGACTCATGGTTCAAGGACTACCAGGAATGGCTACTTACAGAGGCCCATTTGATGTGATAAACAAGGTTGTCAGGACTGAGGGGCTCCGGGGCCTTTACCGAGGTTTTGGAATCACCATGTTGACTCAATCTCCAGCCTCTGCCCTTTGGTGGAGTGCATATGGTGGTGCTCAACATGCTATTTGGAGGTGTGTTAGTTTTTATCCAATATTTGTTGTTTATTGAATTCAAATGTTCAAATTTGCAGTTCTTGTTTTATTCATATTCTTGTTATCATTGTAGGAGCTTGGGTTATGGAATTGATTCGCAAAAGAAACCATCTCAGTCAGAACTTGTTGTTGTCCAAGCAACAGCAGGAACAATAGCTGGTGCTTGCTCATCAATAATCACTACACCAATCGATACCATTAAGACACGACTTCAGGTAACTACACATTTGTTCTTCTGAATACGTAGCTGTTTTATTTTTGATTATTTGTTGAATTTATTTTGTTCTCTGTAAATTTGTGTTGATCTTTCTACTTTTCCATGCTTTTTGGTGGAATTGTGGATCAATATTGTTTGACTTATGCTACAGTTACATCTTCATGATAGTACTCTGGGTTGGGAATTGAACTCACCTTTGCAGTGTCAGAAAAGTCAGGGGAATTCCTCTGGCTACAGTTTCCTCATAGCTTCCAGTTGACAGACCCAAAGGGAGCATAGTTATGCTAATAGACATACCGGTAGATAAATAATGCCTTGCTGTTGTGCTGTCCTGGATAAAGTTAAAAGTCATGGCGCCTAGTTGCAAAAAACAGTGTAACAAGGTTCATGTACTTTATAATGGACGATGTGGATATTGTGATAACTTTGATATACAAACTAGGAACCATTATCTCAGTGTTGTAGGGAGAAGTACAAAAGTTCTCGTCAAATAGGTTATAGGTCATTTGTTTAGCTCTGACATGAGTAACACACCTGCGATCTCATTTTATGGTTTTTTGATGTCCAAAGCCATTGCCTCTTCTGTTCACCAACCACCCATGTACATTCATGTGCCAAATTCATTTGAAGGCTATCACTGCAATGTCTTATTTTTTGCCCATCATAGCGGCTGATGTCAGGGCTATTGACATGAGGTATACAGGTTTTCTTCAAGTTTGGTGTTTATAACATTGTGATATATCTGCCTGAAATGTTGTAAGAAAGCTCATAGATTTTGCAACAACTTTCATGTACATTGAAATGCCATTTCCAGGCTGGGACTACAATTTGCTTGTAGCTGGCTGTGGCAGTAGCTGATATCAACATCTGAAACATGTTCATGTGATTCGTGTTAATGTGCTGTTCTTGCCTTCTGAAATGTCTTTGCAATGATGTCACAGTCATAATTTACCTATTACGGGATAGTAGCATAAAACTTATAAGACACTTGCCAGAGTTCCGTTTGCATGTGTTGACAAGTTATGTTATTTCAGGTGATGGATAACTATGGTAGAGGCAGGCCATCTGTCATGAAAACTACCAGAGTGCTGCTTGAGGAAGAAGGCTGGAGAGGTTTGTACAGGGGGTTTGGACCACGGTTTCTTAACATGTCTCTCTGGGGTACATCAATGATTGTAACATATGAGCTGATAAGTAAGCACAGTTGTAGAGATCATCACCCATTGGCCCCTTTGGTCTGCCAGGTTAATTAACCCTTTTTTCTTAATTGCACCTGCAGAGAGGCTCTCTGTCAAGCCAGAGTAATGAGCCTTTTGGCTTCTGTTCCAACTAGACGGTGAAATCTCCAAGACCCACAATCCTTATCTGTGACGGGCTGATGGCTATCTGGCGAGTTCTTCTCAAGATAGGGATTGGCAAGTAGTAACATAATACAGTCAAGAAATTTTGGTGATGCAAACTGTTCTCTACAAAAGCAAAAGGATTACCAAGTTAGAAGCTTAACATGTTTCTATAGACTAAATATTTACTAGGCTTCTGTATGAAGTTCTGAACTCTGAAGGTGCTTCTTCCAGGATGTAATAGCCTGAGGCTTGCCCTTACTACTGGGGCACCATGTACGCGGGTCATTAAAAATTTTGGCAGCGAGCTTTTGTATCTCTTTCCATAAAGGAACAAGTTACCACAATATAACTTGGTTCAATTTGTTATCAATTTTAGCAGATTCTAGCTAGCATGGTCTTGAGATGGATGGTGTATCCAAACCAATCAAATGGAAATTGTAGTCGCTTGATGTAGTACTTGTAGACTCCTTGCTTCACATTATCTGACAAACATCGGTAATTTTTTGCCAATGTAATTCTTCATATCCAGCTGTTGGTTGTTTAGCTTTTTTTTAAGAAAAGCTATTTGGCTGCTAGCCTTTTTTTCAATGTTTTTTTTCTCCCAGTTGTCAGCAGAAAATATTCGTCCCCCCCAAATTAACTTCTCGTGTATGCATTTTGGCATCTGTAAATACTACTGCCTCTGACTACTAGTTTTTCTTCGATTCATATGGTTGATTGTTTAGATGATTTAAAGTTAATTAGTATGATCATTGACAAGAAATCTACAAAATATCATGAATCATTGGAAATAAATCTATGTCAAAAAACAAGCATCTCGTGTATGCTCAACAACTCGCGAGCTGATCTTGCAGGGAATCTGGACGACCTTCCTGCAGGCAGTGCACCGGCGGCTGCGTCGGCGTCTCCGTCAACCCATAAGCGTTCCAGCAGTATGGGTCAGCCAGCGGCGGCCCGGTGGCGGTGCCGCCGGCCGGCAGCAGCTCGACGTCGGTCATGGTGATGCCGGTGCAGGCGACGCTGTCGCTGCACGCGAAGTGGACGGGCGCGCCGCCGCGCGGGTTGTACGTGCCCCGGATGCCCCTGTACGCGACGCCGTCGACGCGCACGGCGGCGGTCTGGTTGGAGCAGCCGCCGCCTCCGTGCGCGTCGCAGTAGTACTGGTCGATGACGATGCATCTCTTGACGTTCACCATCTGGACGGCGTCGAACACTACCGCCGACACCGACCCGGCGCCGCACTGCCGCGTCTTGCTCCGCACGCCGTTGTCGGAGTCCACCACCCGCGCGCTCCGCACCGTCACGTTCGACACGCACGCCCGCGCGAGCCCAGGCCGCCGATTCTGATGCCGTGGCCGTGCAGGCACGTCACGTTCTCGACGCGTACGCCGGAGCAGCCGCCGCCGATGGAGTCGCAGTCGTCCCCGTTGCTGATCCTGGAGTTGATGATCCGGACGGAGGTGGTGTTCTCGACGTGGACGCCGTCGGTGTTGGGGCTGAACGCCGGCGAGCTGACGATGAGGCCGTCGAACTTGAGGTGTAACTGCGGGCTGTTCTCGATCCTCAGGTCCTGGATGGTCACGTCGCTGCTCGCCAAGAACCTGATCAGCTGCACATGCATGCACCCATCCATCCAGCGATCAGGACACCACTAAGTACAATAAATCTCGCTTTATCTAAAGATCAACACTTGATTAATCACCCTAATTGATTACTGCAGCTAATGTGATGTGTAGTGTACTTACTGCAGGACTGTCACATGGCCCGGGCAGTGTCGATCCATTGGGGCCCTGAACATGAACAGACATGAATGTCAGTACAACATAGTTGACCTGAACTCTGACAGCAATTTAAGCGTGTCATGTCACGAGATTAAGGTCGGCTAATTACAAACCGCGTGTCATGTCACGAGGTTAAGGTTCGTTAATTACGCCGGCGTGTGTACGTACCCTGTGAGGCTTGCACGGGAGATTCCACCAGTCCTCCCGGTGCCTTCGATGGTGCCCTTGCCCGTTAGCGTCATGCCGTCGGCCTTGTAGAAGACGATCCACTGCCGCCGGCTGTCCGCCGCTGGCCAGCTCGCCGGCCCGTCCGGCGGCATCAGCACGCCGTCAATCTGTTGCGACGACACGCAACGAGTAAATGGAAACATCGTTGATTTACTTGAAAGGTGAGGCCTGGCTTGCACGGCCCCGCGAAGATGGTGGAGGTGATGGTGAACACGCCGTCCGACGGCACGAGCAACGCGGAACGCGCGCGTGTTGCCGTCGGCGCACGAGCCGTTGCCCGACAGGCCGAACGCCCTCACGTCGAACACGCTGCTGCTGCTGCTGCTGTTGCAGGGTGGAGATGATGACGGTGGTGTCGCCTTTGTCGTGGACGGTGGGAGAGCCGGTGGCGGCGTTGCTGCCACGGGAGGAATCGCAGGATGTGGTGGTGCTGGTATCTCGGCCGGAGCGTGCGCCGGTGGTGGCATTGTCGGGCGAGCCGCGGTGGCTTGGCCGGTGGAAATGACGGTGACTTTGTTGCCGCGGGAGGAATCGCCGGAGGTAGCGTTGTTGGTGGCTTGGCCGGAGCGTGCGCTGGTGGCGTTGCTGGGGAAACCGGCCGCGGTGGCTGCGCCGGAGCGTACGCCGACTCAAAATTGAAAAATTCGAGTAAAATTTCAACTCAAATTTTAAAACAATAAAATCCAAATTTAAAACTTTAAACTCGAGTTAAAAAAAACTCTACCAAAATGTTGAACTATAAACTCAATTGTTTTTATTTTATTGTAGAAAGTAAGTAAGACCGTTAATTACTGCAGCGTTAGCATCGCATTCGTACCCTTGAGCATCACCAATAGTTTTTTTTATTGAGAGTCAATTTTTTATATTTCTTAAATCGATATTCTATTCACATATCAAAATATAACAAGGAATCTTAAAAATGGAATTTTGGAGATAAATTTCTAGGCGTCTGTTGGTATTGGTTTTAGTTGTCTGTTGGAGAGAGAATTCTATTCATGCCCAATAAATCTGACTAGGCATCAAAAAGAGAGTTTTTGCCACGCAAAATATTTGTCAGCACGAAGGTGCATGCAGCTAGATTGAGGAAATAGATATTCCGAGTGGATTCAGTCAGCGTCAACGGCCGATGCGAGAGCGACTGCACATGCTGCGACCGCGCGTATTTAGGCATCCCGCTAGCGTTCGCTCCAATTTGACTCCTCAAATATATATAAGTCGCATCTGATTTATATACTTTAACCGAAAATCTAGATATACTCTAACTGGGTGGTTTTCACTAACTTAAAGTACACATGTCACATTAACATGTTATTTATCTAACATGGTGTGTATATATGCTATCTAACGTGGTATATATAGGTATATACACACACATGTGAGCCCACCACTTGTTTTTCCTCTCTCCTTCTATCTTATGGGACGTTGTGGCGCCTGCATCGGCAACATAGAATTTTTGGAATTAAATTGAAAGTTTTAAATATGAGTTGAAGGTTTCAAAATTTGTGTAGAAATTTTTAAAATTTGAGTTGAAGGTTTCAAATTTTAAATCGAAAGTTTACTTATTTTTTCAAATTTGAGCTGAAACTTTTTGTTGAAAAAGTCTATTAAAAATTTTACTCAAAATATTAAAAAGCATAAAAAATGGCAACAAAATTATATATAATAAATCAATGCCTATCAATATTAAAAGTATAACTTTCAACCAAATTGTATTTTTGCGAGACTTTCAATCAAATTGGTAAAAGCAAAAGCAGAATATTTAGCCCCTATGGCCTATCAGTCTAACTGTCCCCAAGCCCAGCCAGTATATGATCGCATACACGTCTGACGTGCGAAGGCAAAAGGGCAAAACAGAAAGAGAATGAGATGTCAGCGCAAGGAGTAACACCAAAAAGGGAAAACGCTTGAAGCGTTCGCTGGCAACGAGGATTCGCGAAATAGCGTGCACGATGCCGGGGTACGAGATCCCGTCCCCCACGCAGTACTCCCACTAGCAGCGCCACATCTCTCCCTTCTCCGCCACTGTTGTCTCGTGCCATCGAATGCCCCATCCGCTATGCCTCTCGCCTCGCTAGTCTAATGTCTGCGCTTCTCCCGCTTCTGAATCTAGTGCCCAGGGGTGGTCTGGTGGCCAGGAAGAAGAGGAGTCAGCGAGGGCTGGCACGGAAGGATGAGGAAGACGGCGGTGACGACGGTAATGGTGTCTCTTCCCTGTCCACATCCAGTGTGCTCCCTTGTGCTTTTAGAGCTCTCGTCATTCCTCCGGCGTCCGGATCTGGCTATGCAGGGAGGCGCTAGCGCTGGTGTTGTGGCGTTCTCTACGTGTGCGCGGATCGAGGACCTCGCGCTGGGCAAGGAGGTGCACCAGTGCGTTGCGGACAGAAAGATCATCTTCGTCCACGTCGCCGGCTACCGCCGCCGTCCAACAATTACGAAAAGGAGATGGGAGGTGAGGCGGATGAGCTTAGCGACAACGGTGATGAAAGGTGAAGTGACTTAGCAAAAGCAAAAGCGGAGATGATGTTTCTCTAGCACCTACATGGTCTAATCCTAATATCTATAGTTATCAGATCTAATAGTGGATATCATGTGGTACCAAGCAAATTATTTCATTTGAAATAGGATATCATACAGCAGCAGCCTCCTTAATAATATACTCACTGGCCTTGTACTGTATGGAACACAATATTTACTTTTCTATTTTACACTGTTATTAAACTACCATATTTCACTTATACAGATCTAGAAAGTTCTTTTACAACATGACAACCTACTTTAACAAAGAATACTAAATATGCAAAGTCCATTTTAAGCCATTGAAATTTACTCAAAGTCTATATTTTAGCGTGAACAACACAACCGGTTATTTTCACCCAAGCTTTTCCGGACAAAAGACACCTTAGGTATTTTTTGTAGTTTATTTGAAATTTAGTTGATTTTGTTAGTTTGTATCCTTATTATGCGTATTTTATTGATGCAAATATCACTTAAGTTGTCCCGCAACTATAAAACTTACTCCAAGAATACTTCATCTTTCTCTTATCTCATTTATCCCATATCTTTAGAGTAATATATTAGAGAGTTTGTTAAAGTGACATACAAATACATTGGGTTTGCTAAAGTAGAGTACAAAATGCATTAAAATTTGCTGAAATAGGAGACACATACAACAAATTTTGCTAAAGTAAAGTCCTTTTGGAACAGATGTTGTACAACCTAATTGAAGTTAATGCTAGTAAAAAATCACTATCATATCGAATAAAATCTACCTAACTAGTTAGGGCGTTATATGTCTGTTTTTTAAATTTGAGTGTGAAAAATAACTAGTTTTATAGTCCACAGCAAAAAAAAAAAGAACTATGAGAAAAAATTGAGGACTAAAAAAGTACTGCCTAATAAATGATACGTATCCTAAGAACAATATTGACATATCTAGAATAATTGTTAGTCTAGTTTTGTATGTATGGTCCAAATTATAGAGGACAAAGGGTGTAAACCACTGTAGCATCTTCAGTAGGTTAACCAAATTTAATTCTCCAATTGTCCATAAGGCTAACTCCACGTAAGATTCCCTATTCATATTTTATGTGTACTCCAACAACCTTTATTAATCTCTCCAATATAACAGTGGGATTGACATATTAGCCTCATCAACCTCTTTTCCCCTCTACCACCTAAGACCATCACCGCCTAGGAGAAAAAGGTGATGGACAAGGCATGAGAGAGGATAGTGAAAATGGTGCTACAGGCCGCTAGGGAGGGGAGCTCACCTCTAGCGAGGAGCTTGACCTTGGATTGTGCCATAAAGTTCTTGCATGTGAGGCTATTGGTGGTGGAGATTCTAGAGTGGTACTAGAGTCTAGAGAATATATTGGTGGTCGGTATCAAAATTGCATTGTTCACGGAGTTCCCTGTGCTACAGAACCTAATGTGCCCGATGCTATTTGACAACCACATCGCAGGTGAGTTCAACCACCTCCTTGCCACAAGGTTGGGCTCATTGTGCAATCTCAACCTTAACAACAACTGAATCCAGGATGTTGGCCACCTCCTCCCACTCTCGATACCCTACATATATCACCACCTCCAACACCTTCATGAGGCTAGCCTAGGTGGTGTTGCTATCAAGGGCAGCAATGGTGAAAGGGAGCAATGACACTAGGCAGTTGGGGCGGTGGCGCTACCACTCTCCTCCGATTAGGAGATGCTTGGAGAAAGAGTGAGATCGCTACAATAGATCTGACCAGTGAGGATGGACAACCGAAGTGGATTGCCATGTTCGGCTAGTGGACTAGGGGATTTGGCTAGTGGGATGGGATACCCATCCATAACCTATTGGAGTAGTGTTTTCGGCTATGTTGGTTATTTTTTAGCATGAAGATCTACCTACATTTTAGGTTGAGATTGTGTTGGTAGTCTTTAAATCTAATTTGACTGCCAATATTTTAGTAAAGTAATTAAGATATGATATGCCACTGGCCGCTTTTGCTTGAAACTAATGAAGTTCCATGAGTTTAGGTGAATTACATAGTTTTTGTAGGAACACAACAAATTTGGAGGAATATGGACAAAATGGAGCATTGACTAGCTTTGTTGTAGCTTGGCCAACCTTGCTAGAGCCTAGTTGGCTATACTAGCGTTGCCATGGCTCAGCCAACCCTATTAAAGCATGGCCAATCTTGCTGAGACCGATTGGCTATATCCTTGCCTAGGTGGCCACTTATGGACTTGGTAGGCTCAACTGGGCATGTGTTGGCCTGAGTGGCCACTTGGCTAGGCCGTATGGCCAACTATTAGCCTGGCTGACCAAGGCAAGGGATTGACCGACCTTCTCTTGCAATCTATTGGCATGTCAACTACTCGGCAGGCTAGTTGGTCACAATAATGGGCTGGCTGACCCGTTAAGTGACCGATTGACCCTGTCCAAACTATCCACCAAGTCTCATGCATGCAACTACCTTCAGGCTGGTCCAACCAACTTAACTATCAACTTGGAGGAGTGGTCACAACCGTTGATGAAGGCAACGCCATAGTGGGCAGTCGGCTAGCCACCAACCTTCACGCCTACAAGTACCCCCACAATCACTTGGCACTCTAAAAAGGGGTATTCTGCATCATTTAAAGGGTGTATAGCTAAAGATACAAGTCTATATTAGCGCCACGCTGCCAAATAGCAGAGTAGTGTGGATAGTGGGTGGGGAAGAAGTTACAAGAAGGTTCCACGGATTTCAACTCGTCTTCTGACTTCTTCCTTAGAGATGTGACTCTAGGAGTAGTTGTCTCAATCTTCTCCATCGAATAACACGTAGATTCTTTTCTTTTTAGTAATTTATCAAGTTCCATTTACTTATCCTTTGTTTGTAGGTTTCTAGTCCATTTTAGATAAAGTATTTATTATTTTATTTATTCTGGTTGCTTTGCTCATTATGCATGGGGTAAAGTATATAATTCTATGTGTGGGCTAGTGCTCAGGCATTGTTTTTATCGAGTGAGGCTAGTTAGGGAAATAGAGGGCGTAATCGGTCCGATGGTGACAACCAATTAGTCCTTTAAAGTCCGTCATGTTAACTCTAGCATGTTAATGTGTATTAGTAGACCAATGTCACCCCCTTCTCACCTGTTTCTATGGTGATGCTTCTATGGCCGAAGCAAACTAGACTAAGTATTAGAATTTAATAGTTAGCTCGTTTTGAGGTAGTCGCACAAAGCCTAGCTCAGATAACCCTCCCAACTTGATTCTACCTTCTTATCTCATTTCCAAAAGCTTCAACTTGAATGATCATTAAGGAATAAGTATACTTCCCATTCCTTGTGAATTTTGATTCCCTGTATATTTCCAGGTGAAAGTTACAGTGGTTTCCATATGCTTGCAGAATATTTCTGTTGGACATAAGAACTAGGGCTGTTCATGGGTTGAGCTCAACCCCTTCAACCCACCAAACCAAACCGACCTAGCCCGTTTTTGCTTTTCTACACAGGTTGGTTTGAGACCAGGAAAACACGCTGAACCCACCAAACTCTTCATCGCCGCGTCCCCTAGCTGTCACGAATCCCCCCGGCAGCTGGTCGGCCGCGCCCCTGTGTGCGTGAGACACGGCGCCGCCGGAGACGAGACCCTACCACAGCTGCATCCCTGCGCGCGGCCATGACGAGTCCCACGGCAGCTGCGTCCCCGGTGCGCGAGCCCCACAGCGGATTGTAGCTTCATCAGCTAATACTACACAGTTATTTATCTTACGACAAGCACCGAATAGTGTAATACTATGCACTACAATATATCAAATAGTTGCTCACCAGGCTTCAACCACTGAAATGATATAAACAATAAAGTCCCGATGGCTATGTGCAAGCACAATGTATTCTTTCTAGGTTGCTAGCCAGTTTAGAATTATGAGAAAATTGTTTGTCATTATGTCGATAATCTTTTGGAGATTGAATTGGTGTACAGAAAACCTCAACAAGGACATGCATCAGTGGATAATTATGGTGTAGCCTCTTTAGCTTATGTCATTTTTAATGCATGAGATGAGTACATGTTTAGCTATCTTAAAATATAGAACATGCCATTGGGCTGATATCTATGCATTGTTAGCATTTGATCGCCTGTTGATAAAGCATGGAGAGGTATCTTTCTATGCATTTTTAAGCTACGATAATTATGCTTTTGACAACGTTGGTTACTTCGCACTTTTTTAGTAAGCGTTTCAATACGTCATAATTTTTAGTTTGCTTTTCAATACATCATAATTTTCAGTAATCATTTCAATACATCACAAAATTTGGTTTAGAACATAGTTTCCTCAATAAAATCTCTATTTTTATATGCTTATTTATATCGTATGATATATAGTATATATAGCTGAAAACATGCGTTCACATGCACGATTACTAGTTGCTTTGTTGCACTTAGCAAAGAATTGAAGTCCTCCTTTTTATATTAGTATAGATTAGACTGAAACTATGTATCACCATTATATGAAAGGTAAAAGTCTCTTTGTGGTATATTGTTCCGTACATTGAATGCACAGGTAGGAGCAATAGTTAAATATCACTAAGCAAACTATTTTCGTGGAAGCCACCAAGCGGACCAAAATAATACCTCTGTTTTCTTTAAATGACGTTGGTTAGTTAAAAATAAACCAGCCAACGTCATTTATTATTAAACAATGAGGGAGTACTAAAATAAGGTGACAGACAGAAAAACCCTAAATTTTCTGATGAAAGCCTTGTTTCAACTAGGATCCGATGCTGATTCGAACATCAACGCGTGCTTGATACTGGCAGGGTTCAAAGGTCAGTTGTCCAGAAGAGGAGAAAGGTGAGGCAACGAGACTCAAAATCAAAAAACTCACGCCGAGTTTTTTTTTTAAACCACGCCTTGGGTTGAGATCCGGATGGTAGAAGCCATGGACGGCGATTGGTCGGAGCTGCCGGCGGATTTGCTTACCACTATCTTCAGCACGCTGGAGATCCCCGATCTACTCACCTGCGACGCCGTCTGCAAATCTTGGCACGCCCAGTGCTTGTCGTGTCGGGGCGCCGCCTGGGACTGATCTGCTCCAAGAACCAGGGCCCCTGCCTCGTCTCCACCTCGCCGTCCGGCGAGGCCACCCTCCACTGGCAACGGCACACTCTACCGCATCCCGCGCCCGGACGTGCCCCTCTTCCACGACACCATCGAATTCCCCCGCTCCGTCTTCAAGACCTACCACCACCCGGTCCCCGACGGGGCACCCCTGCGCGACAGGTACGTCGTTGGCTCGTCGCCGCCGACGAGCTCTCCGAGCTCCACCTACTCAAACACCATCACCGGCGCGCCTCCCGCCGCTCCGCACCCTTGCGCCGGTGAGGCTCCTCTTCCGGATGGAGGGCCTACACGGCTTCTTCGGCCACGGCATCCTCGACGCCATCATCCCGCAGGCGCCGAAGCCCGATCTTCTTCAATCAAGGATGCGTAAATACGAGGCGGCGGAGACTCGCCGCCACGTCTACCTGAGAGCCGTGCTCTCCGGCGACCCCTCTTCCTCTTCTTCGTCCCAGGGGAGGAGCAAATGCACCGTCGCGCTCATCCACACCCCAAGGAATCAGCTCTCCTTCGCCAGGCTCGGCGACACCACCTGGACATGGCTCAGCTCGCGCTCCAATCGCATGACTTACCATGATTGCTTCTTTGATGACGATAACGATGGTTTGCTCCACGCCATTGATCTCAATGGCCCAGCTGATCCTGTCGTCCATACCATTTGTCCCCCTTTCGGAGAATACTTCTACTGCACCAAATACATTGTTCGAGCGCCATGGGGTGACCTCCTTCACGTGTGGAGCCAACAACAAATCAAGTCACAGTGTACAAGTTCGGTCCTGCAAGGAAGGATCTTGTCCAGATAAAAGACCTGCGTGGCCACGCTTTGTTTGTCAGTTTTGGCAGCTCCTTCTTCGTTTCAGTCGAGGGTTTAATTTCCCGGTGCTAACTCCAAATTGTGTCTACCTTGCTCATGACCACACCAAGTTTAACGCACTGGGGATATGTATTATGAAGGAGGTCACACTGTACAACATACAAGATGATGCTTTTGCTGATCAGTCTACTCAGAGTTCCTCTTGGGATAACTGCCCTCCTCCTGCTGTTTGGGTTCAGCCTTCGTGGTCGCTAGTCAAATAATAAAGGTCAGCACGTATGCCTATTTTCACAAGTTATATATGCTGTACTTCCTCTGTCCAACAACCTCTAAGTTTTTCCCATTGATTTCCCATGTGTCATTCCCATGGGCCTGTGCAGTGTCCTCAAGGTTTTGTAGTTGCTTTATACTAGCTGATTTCGTCCTGAAGATCTACTGGTATTCTAGGTTAACTTTTACAATTTTTTTAGACCGGTGCTCTTGTTTTATACTTTCGTGCACTGGACAGTTCCATTCTTTGCTTCTTACGTTGTATTGTTGTGGAGGTTACAAAACAGGAAAAGTCATTTTTGTCCTCGAGGAGCCATCATCTCTTTGTTTCTTACATATCATCAAAATAGTTATGAATTTTTTTAAAATGATAAGATATATTGACATATAATTTATCATATCACAAATATACAAATTCAAAAATAACAAATATGATTGTAAATATGCATGCACTACTAGTTATAGTTAAATTTTTATTTTTTATTATAATTTATAGAAGTGGAATTTAAACTTATATGTTTATGTAATGATATACTACACATTAATCTATCTTATAAAAAAATTCACAATTTTTTATAATGGCATGCAAAAACCAGCGGACATTTCCCCCTAGTGACCAAAATTCATGTCCCGCAAAATATAAGACAAGAGAACGGAAATGTGGAGCTATACAATAGGTGGCTCAGAAGAAAAAAAATAGAGAGAACGGTGATAGTGATAACCCACTATTACTGGCAGTGTGTTTTCTCAAGAATCAGGATCATCAACATCAGAGCATCCCCGTTTTTTGGGAGCCGCAAAAGCGTAACACAAAGAGAAGCAGAATTCTACATCAGTATACCGAAGATTGATTAATAGGGGAGGGGATCCATGGATGGCGAAATCTCCGGTGAGTGCCGGGACGGCGACTGGTCCTGCTCGGAGCTGCCGATGTGATCAGCACCACGCTGGAGATTCCCAATGTGATCAGCTGCGGCGCCGTCTGCAGGTCGTGGCACGACCACTACTCGTCGGCGCGCCGCCTGGGCCTCTGCTCCTCCAAGAACCAGGGCCCCTGCCTCATCTCCGCATCGTCGCCCGGCGGCGTGGCCACCCTCCACCGCCTCTCCACCGGCGGCACGCTCTACCGCATCCCGCTCCCCGACGTGCCGCCCTTCCACCACCACGACACCATCCCCGAGGGCTCCGTCGACAAGCCATACCGGTACCACCACCCGCTCCCCGACGACGGTGCAGCCCTGCGCGACAGGTACGTCGTCGGCTCGTCGCACGGCTGTCTCGTCGCCGCCGACCAGCGCTCCGAGCCAATCACCGGCGCGCAGATCGGCCTCCCGCCGCTCCGCACCCTGGCGCCGGGGAACCTCCTGTTCCGGAAGAACGACTTCAGCACCTTCTACAGCCGCGGCATCCTTGACATCACCCCGCATCCGCAGGCGCCGCCGCCTTGGCATATTTAGTAAACCTGTTTTTTCCTTTTTCATCTTTTTCGTCGGTTTGTCTGGCTTGGATTTACATGTGCGTCTTGTACTGCGCCCATGACTTAGTGTCGTAGACAGTGCCCAGCGTCCGCACGATGCGCTCCAGTGTGTGGGATGGCACGGACTCCACGGAGCTCGGAGGTGTGGCGCGCATGGTGGGCATGGTGGCCGGGTATAGCCTGTCCACCACTCCTTTTTTTGTTTTGCTTTTTTTAGTAGCTCATTGTGTATAAGTAGGAGCATCTCAACGAGAAAAGCTAAGACAGTTGCTGAGGCACCAAAATCCAGCGTGTGAGTTCTCTGTTCGCGTTCGCGTGAGTTCGTGAGTTTGAGAGCTTGCCGGAGTTCTGCTCCGGCGGTCGGCGAGGAGTCCGGCTAACATCTGGTATTAGAGCCAAGATCGGGAGATGGACCGCCGGTCGGCACCGGTCGGAGATCGGTCGCGCACGCCACACCGCCGCCGTGGGCGCGGTGGGCGACGGTACACGCCATCGCCAGCGCCACGCCGTGGGCGCCGCGAGCTCGTCGTCCAGCGCACCGACAACCCTGCTGCCAGCGTCCAGTGGCCCATGCTCACCCGCACAAACTACCAGGAGTGGTCTATGTTGATGTAGGTGAACTTTGAGGCAACCGGTTGGTGGTACGCCGTCGAGCCGTTTGATGACGACGACATCGAGTACCGCCACGACCGCCTGGCACTCGCCGCTATCCTGCGCTTGGTGCCGGCGGACATGTTGTCCACCCTGCGGGAGAAGAGGGGCTCTATCACGGAGGCATGGGCGGCGATCAAGGCCATCCGGGAGGCCAATGCCCAGCAGCTCCGCCGCGAGTTCAACACGCTGGTGTGGAAGGACTCGGAGACCGCGGAGGACTTTGCGAACCGCATCAAAGGGTTGGCGTCCGACCTACGCATCCTCGGTGACAACGTCACCGACGTCGAGATCGTGAGGAAGATGCTGCAACTCGTGCCCGAACACCTGGCGTAGGTAGCCATCTCTATCGAGACGCTACTCGACATCCGCACCATCTCCGTGGAGGAGGTGACCGGGCGACTGCGCGCCGTCGAACAACGCCGCAAGCCTCAACCCGTCCACGACAACCACGGCCGGCTGCTTCTCTGCGAGGAGGAGTGGCTGGCCAGGCTCAAGATCCGCGAGGCCGGTGGGAAGAGCGGCGGCAATTCCTCTGGCAGCAGCGGCGACAGCTCCAGCGGCTACGCCGGCGGCAAGAAGCGCGGCGACCGTGGACGCGCTAAAGGCAAGGGGAAGGCCGACGGGCCAACCCGCGACGGCGAAAAGCCCAATCCAGCTAAAGATCCATGTGCACACTGCGGCAAGATGGGCCACTGGGCCAGGGAATGCAGGAGCAAACCCAAGGCCGAGGCCACGTCGCGGAGGCAGAAGAGGAAAGGGAGCCCACGCTGTTGATGGCCCATGCCACTTTGCGTCCAGCGCCGTCTCCAACCGCCGCCAAGCCAGTTCAGGCTCCATCGGTGAGCCGTCCCCTCCGCATCGTGGAGGCCAAGGTGTTCGCGTAGCTCGGAGGCGACAACGAGCGCGACGACGCCACCTGGTACTTGGACACCGGGGCGACGAATCACATGACGGGGAACCGCTACGCCTTCATCGACATCGACACGGCGATCCGCGGCACCGTCCACTTCAGCGATGGCTCTGAGGTGGAGATCCAAGGCTCCGGCACTATTCTGTTTGAGGGAAGGACCGGTGAGCACCTCCCGCTCACGGGGGTGTATTACATCCTGCGCCTCGTCTCCAACATCGTGAGTCTCGGACAACTCGATGAAGGGGATTGCGATGTGCACATCAGGAACGGGGTGCTCCGCGTCCGCGACGACAAGGACCGCCTGATCCTACGTGTAAGGCGTTCGGCGAAACGCCTCTACCTCCTGCGAGTAAAGCTGGCCCGGCCGCTCTGCTGGCTGCGTGCGCCATCGAAGGCGCGTGGCTGTGGCATGAGCGGTTCGGACACATAAACTTCGACGCCCAGCACAAGATGGAGAAACGCGGGATGGTGCAGGGGCTTCCTCCTATCGATTGAGTTCATCAGCTCTGCACCGAGTGCGTCACCACCAAGCTCAAGCGGAGGCCATTCCCGTCGCAGGCCAAGCAGCGGGCAGAGGGGTTGCTGGACCTTGTCCACGGCGACCTGTGTGGCCCCATCATGCCAGCGACTCTCGGTGGTAAGAAATTCTTTCTGCTTCTGGTGGATGACAAGAGCAGGTTCATGTGGGTGGCCCTGCTAGCGGCTAAGAGCGACATGCTGGCCGCCATCAAGAAGTTCCAGGCTCGGGTTGAAGTGGAGACCGGGCGGCACCTGCACATTCTCAGGACGGACAACGGCGGCGAGTTCACCTCCGTCGAGTTCGAGACATACTGCGCTGACCGTGGCGTGGAGCGGCAGCACACGGCGCCATACACGCCCCAGCAGAATGGGGTCGTCGAGCGGAGGAACCAGAGCGTCGTCAACATGGCGCGTGCTCTGCTGAAAAGCAGGGGCATGCCGTCTGTCTTCTGGGGAGAAGCCGTCGCCATCGCCGTCTGGATCCTGAACCGCGCGCCCATAAAAGCCCTTGACGGCGTGACGCCTTACGAGGCATGGCATGGCAGGCGGCTCGACATCTCCTACTTTCGCACGTTCGGCTGCACTGCCTTCGTCAAGACGGTGAAGCCCAATCTCAAGAAGCTGGAGGACCGTGGCACGCCTGTCGTGTTCATCGGGTACGAGCCCGGCGCCAAGGTGTGGCGCTTCTATGACTCGGTGGTGCGTCGCGCCGTCGTGTCCCGGGATGCTGTGTTCGATGAAACGACGTCCTAGACCTGGGAGAATGGTGACGGAGTGCACACCGACTCGGAGCTTGTGGTGGAGTACCATGACTTGCAGATCGGCGCCAGGGACCACTACATCGACATCGCCGGGGGTGGGTCTGAGGCGCCCGCTAGCCCGGCCTATGCCAGTCCAGCTCCCGCGCCAAGCCCCGGCGCGCCCATGGTGAGCACCCCTGCAGCGTCGTCGGCGCAACACTCATCTGAACCTGCGGCGGCACCCACCTCACCAGAGTTTGTGTTGCCGCCGCCGAACGCTGAGGAGTACTGGGACGCCGACAACGACGACGTCAAGCCAAGGCACCACACGCTCGACAACGTTCTCAGGAACGCGACGCCTCTTGGTCTTGTTGCTCGACAAGTTGCCACAGAGCTCCATCTGCAGATTGAGGGCGAGCCCGCCTCATTCGCTGAGGCTGAGAAGCTGTAGCCGTGGCGTCAAGCGACGTTGGAGGAGATGGACTCCATCGAGAACAACAGTACCTGGCGTCTTGTACCTCTACCACCTGGGCACCGACCGATCGGCCTCAAGTGGGTTTACAAGACAAAGAAATGCCGCCGGTGACGTCGTGAAGCACAAGGCGAGACTTGTCGCTAAGGGGTACGTCCAGCAGGCTGGGGTGGACTTCGATGAAGTGTTCACCCCTGTCGCTCGGATCGAGTCCGTCCGTTTGCTGCTCGCGCTCGCCGCCCAGGAGGGGTGGCCGGTACACCATATGGACGTAAAGTCCGCCTTCTTGAACGGGGAGCTGAACGAGGAGGTTTACGTGCGGCAACCCCCCGGCTTCGTTGTCGTAGGGCAGGAGAACATGGTGCTGCGGCTTGACAAGGCCCTCTATGGCCTTCGACAAGCACCGAGGGCATGGAACGCCAAGTTGGACCGCACTCTGGGTGAGCTGGGCTTCAGCCACAGCGAGTCGGAGCATGCGGTCTACGCTAGAGGAAGAGGAGCTTCCCGGTTGCTAGTGGGGTCTATGTCGACGACCTCGTCATCACCGGGAACGACGCCGCCGAGATCAACCACTTCAAGGAGCAAATGAAATTCAGGTTTAAAATGAGCGACCTCGGTCTCTTGTGTTTTTATATGGGGATTGAAGTGCGGCAGGGAGACGACGGCATCAAGCTCGCTCAGACGGTGTACGCTCGGAAGATCCTAGACCGAGCGGGGATGGGGACCTGCAATCCCTGTCACACCCCGATGGAGCCTCGGCTGAAGCTGTCCAAGACAAGCAACGCCGAGGCGGTGGACGCCACCGAATACCGAGGCCTGGTCGGCTGTCTCCGGTACCTGGTGCATACCCGGCCTGACATCGCCTTCTCTGTCGGGTATGTTAGTCGCTTTATGGAGCGGCCAACAATGGAGCATCTCAACGCCGTCAAGCGGATCCTACGCTACGTCGCCGGAACCATCGACTACAGGTGCTGCTACAAGCGTGGAGCGCGGGAGCTGAAGCTGCTCGGGTACAGTGATGCCGATATGGGCAGTGACATTGATACAAGGAAGAGCACCACTGGAGTGCTGTTCTTCCTCGGCTCCTGCGCAGTGACATGGCAGTCACAGAAACGGAAGGTGGTCGCCCTCTCGTCCTGCGAAGCTGAGTACATTGTAGGTACGACGGCCGCTTGCCAGGGGATCTGGCTGGCACAGCTTCTTGCAGAACTCGACGGCGAGCGGCGTGCCTTGTTCCTCCTGAAGATGGACAGTCAACCTGCAATTGCCCTCAGTAAAAATCCCGTCTTTCATGATCAAAGCAAACACATTGATATGCGTTATCATTTCATCCGAGATTGTGTTGGAGATGGGAGGATGAGGATTAAGCATGTTCGGACAGAGGAACTGCTCGCTGACATCCTGACAAAGCCGCTAGCGCGTGATCATTTCTGTGAACTCCGTGTTCAGCTTGGTGTCATCAAGGTCGGCCAAGAACAACAGGTTTAGGGGATGAAGTGTTGGCATATTTAGTAAACCTGTGTTTGTTTTTTCTTTTGTTCATCTTTTTCGTGGTTTCTTGTTGAGTCTGGCTTAAATTTACATCCTCCCAGGCGCGTCTTATACTGCGCCCACGACTTGTGTCGTGGGCAGTGCCCAACGTCCGCACGACACGCTCCAGTGCGTGGGATGGCACGGACTCCACGGAGCTCGGAGGTGTGACGCGCATAGTGGGCATGGTGGCCGGGTATAGCCTGTCCACCACTCCTTTTTTATTTTGCTTTTTTTAAGTAGCTCATTGTGTATAAGTAGGAACGAGAAAAGCTAAGGCAGTTGCTGAGGCACCAAAATCCAGCGTGTGAGTTATCTGTGTTCGCTCTGGCGGCCGGCGAGGAGTCCGGCTAACACGCCTAACCCCAGTCTCCGTCGTCGCCGGATGGCCAAATACGTGGCCTCGGGGACTCGCCGCCACGTCTACCGCATCGCCGTGCTCTCCGGCGACCCTTCCTCCTCCCAGGGGAGGAGCAAATGCACCGTCGTGCTCATCCACAGCCCAGGGAATCAGCTCTCCTTCGCCACGCTCGGCAATACCCCATGGACCTGGCTCGCCTCGCGCGCCGACTGCTTCAACAACCATGGCTGCTTCTTCGATGACAACGATGGATTGCTCTACGCCATCCGCGAGAACGGTGAGGTCCACGCCATTGATCTCAATGGCCCAGCTCCTGTCGTCAAGAGTATCTGCCCCCATTTCATCAGAGAACACTACTACTGCACGAATTATATTGTTCGAGCGCCATGGGGTGACCTCGTTCGGGTGTGGAGGCGCTTCGACTTCGACTTCGACGACGATGACCAGGAGCCAAGAACAGATCAGGTCACGGTGTACAAGTTTGATCCTGCAACGAAAAATCATGTCAAGATAAAAGACCTGCGTGGCTACGCGTTTTTTTGTCAGTTTCGGCAGCTCCTTCGTTACAGTCGACGATTTCTGGTGCTAACTCCAAACTGTCTTGCTCATGACCACACCAAGTTCAACGAACTTGGGATACATACTACGAAGGAGGACACTTTAAAATATGTCAAAGATGTGAGTGTTTTGTTGATAATTGTGTGGGTTGTTATAAAATAACTTACGGGTCTCTTCTAAATAACTTAAAAGCACACTGAGAATATCATAAAACATTTTTAAAACTAAAACTATTTGTAAAATAAAACAAAGCCGATAAATCTTACATATCACACTATTTCTATGAGTGTATTTACCCTTGTCTCGTTTTTCCTTCAAAAATATATTAAGATGAAGATACAATCTTTACTGAGTTCCTTAGGAGCAAGCCGTATATAAAGACTTTTATGGTTTCGGTCTAGAACTCAGCTTGTAGGTTAGGTCTAGTTTTTTGCTTTTGCTTCTGCTCCAGTCTTTTATATTGTCTTGTTGCATGCCTAGGTTTTATCCGTACCTACAATCTACATAAGAAATCTATGTCTAATAAATAAAATAGGGTGGACTATGATCCACCGATCTATCCGTACCAACTGATACAGGTGATGCAGGTAAATATGTTTCACACCTATTGTCTTATGCATTAGTTAACAGGAGAGGGGCGTTATAGCGATGGTATTAGAGCTTGGGTTTAGCCCCTAGGAACGAAACACCATGTTTAGAAAGGCTATTAAGGATCATAAGTTCTAAAAACTATTTACAAAAATTTAATTTCTTATTACTCTTCTACCTTATTAGTGTTTCCAAAATGTTTTACTGTATTTTGTTTTTCAACTTGTAGATGGCCGCTAGCAAGGTTCACCACTTTTTTTTGAAGGTCAGGGTGGTCTCGTCAACATGCTCCGAGATCTAGCTCGCTTTCTAGGGTTCGATACCTCGGAGCTCTTAGGTTTCAGCATCCCTATCACTCCTCCCCGTTGTCGCCTTACCCTTCGCCTCCACCTACTCCAGCGTGGACTCATCCATCACTGCTTTGTAGTGGTGAGGCCAATGTTGGAGATGGCCTACTAGGATTTGTCCTTCGTGACTGTCAATGTCTTTGTAACCATTACTACTCCCATCTCTACTGCTATACCTTTCACTTGTTTCCTCATTGTGCTAGTGGTTTCTCTACAAGTACCTATCCATGCACCTGCTGAGAGTTGTACCTTGCTTTGTCTCGTTTTGTGGGCATGATGGCCGTCTTGGACCATCAGTACCATCGACACTTGAAGGCTTACCACCACCTTAGAGACAGTACAAAACTCTCTACGGACGTATTCCCCTAACTCCATAAACACCATCTTCCCTGCGCACTACCGATCCCCATGACTCCAAAGAGGAGCATGTGGATAGCTCCTAGATTTCTTCTCCTCCTCCGTCTCCCTCTCCACCTTGTCACTATCGCCGTTTGATTGCTCGTGATTACCTTGCATAGTTTACCCCTATACGAGTAATCACAACACCTGCTACCACTCCTCCTACAGTTATTGCCTCTACAACCCCTCCTACACTCACCCCACTTGCAATTGCTCCCTTGTCCTTGGCTACACCTATTGTTCCTCTGACCTCTCTCATTCCCATCCTTTTTGATGATGAGGAGAAGCCCTTCAAACGAGAGTTCTATGACAACCAGATGGAGCAGTAGTATAGAGTTAGTAGTTACAGCTAGCAGGAGTTGTAGTTGCCTATGACAACCAGATGGAGCAGTAGTATAGAGTTAGTAGTTACAGCTAGCAGGAGTTGTAGTTGCTAGATGTGTGAGTGGTAGTCTAGTGTTGGCAGGAGTCATTAAACCTTTTGTGTCATCGCCAACTCTTTAGGAGTTGTGGTGAGTAGTGCGTGAGTGTGTTATGTGTTGGTAGTCCGTGTCTTGTAAGGTGTGCATCTAGTCATGCGACTTGGCCACACATATATTTGTACATAAAAAAGGGTCTTTGGTTTGAAAAACTATTTTGTGCTTGTGTGTGCCTTCTCTTCTCTTCTCTTCTCACCTTACTCTATCTTTCCTCTTTCTTCTCCAAATAGATGGCATGATGTTCACAATGTCAAAGACAAGCCCTTGCTCGTTTTGGCTACGAAGAAGACCAAGTACAAAATGCTAACCAAGGTCAAGCTGCTAACCAAAACAATCAACAAAACTAGGAGTGTCTAAGAACTATGTAGTTGTTACCCAGGGCGTAGCTCAAAACCAAGCCCAACTAGAGCTACCTCCACCTCCCCAATTGAACATGGAACCTTAATAGATCTTGGGTATTCAAACTCAGACACAACAAGGAATAGCCCAGAGCATAACCCTCCTACAATAAAACCAACCCTAATAGGCCCAACAAGTTCCACGCAATGGAAGGGCTAAATGAATAGAATTCTTGAAGTCCCATACCCTTGATTTCTCACAGTCTGTCAAGCCTATAGAGGTCGACAATTGGCTCAAGGATGTGAAAAGGAAGTTAAACTTGGTACAATGCACTACCATAGAAATGAGGTTGTTCATAGCGCACCAGTTAAGGGACCTATAGCAGATTGGTGGGATAACTATTGTGTTGCTCATGAAGATGCCGCCAACATTACTTGGATGGAATTCACAAATGCTTTCCGTAGAACCTATGTGCCTGAAAGTATCATCGACATGAAAATGGTTGAATTTGAGTAGCTTAAGCAAGGGCACTAGAGTATTAATGAGTACTTGAGCCACTTTAATATGTTGGCTCGATATGCCATTGAGGAGGTAAATACAAAAAATAAGAAGATAGGGAGATTTCTCAAAGGAATGAATGTAATGATACATATTCAACTTATAAGCCATGATTTCCCCACTTTAAAAATGATGATTGACAAAGTCTTGATGGTAGAAGATATAAGGAAAGAGGCAGAGGATTATTGGGAGCACAAGATCACTTATTCTGGATCTAACCATCGTGGTGGGCCATGTCCAAAGATCAACCAACAACTTCAATATCAATCGGTTGTTCCACAATATAGCTGACCTTCTGGATCAACCTCTTGCCCACCCATGCCTCAACCTACTTGACCAAATGTTTACGGTGAAAGCATTGGGGGAAGTAACTCCACCACTATTACCACCTAGGCAAGGAATCCCACTAACATCACTAGGTTAAGGTGCTATGCTTGCCGTGATTTGGGACACTTTGCAAAGGATTATCCTAAGAACAAGGACACCATAGAACCAACTCGTTCTAACATTAGTTTCGCAGAGCACCTACAACCGTAATAGGAAGAATTACTTCTCAAGCTAGTGGACAAGCCTCTTGGGCGACACCACCATTTGGATGAGGCAGAGTTAATCACATCCAGGCAGAGATAGCTCAAGAAGCACGGGATGTCGTAATGGGTACATTCCTTATCAACTCTGTACTCATCGAGCTTTTGTAAACAAGAATGGTTGGGAAACCCTAGGCTTATGAGTACTGATGATCATACACTCTCTAGGTAGGGGGATAAGGTCAAATGTAATGTGACCGAAAGTAAACCTAGAAATTGAAAGGGTTAGTTTTCTAGCTAGCCCCATTATCCTAGAGTCACAAGAACTAGACCTAATTCTAGGCATGGACTGGTTAGTTGAACATAGAGGTCAGATAAACTATACCAAAAAGACTGTGACCCTACAAGGACCCAATGGTAGAGAAGTAAAAGTTACCCCCTCGAAAACCCATAGAGCTCGACCAACCTTGAACGGCCTTCAAGGTGTTTCCTTGGAAAGTGTGCTAGTCATAAATGAGTACCTAGGTGTGTTTCTGGAGTGTAACACCCCAATTTTTAGCTTAGCCATTAAAAGCTATTTTAATAAAAATAATTTTTTTAAAAACTTTGGTTCTTTGTGTGTATTTTGTGCCAAAGATGCATGCCAAAGATTTGAATTCTAAGGTTTGATTTTTAAATTGACCTCTCCTCTAAAAATTTCTTCTAATCTCTGAGTCTAATAATCGAATTTAAAATCAATTCAGATATCAAATTTACTCCAAAATCCTCTAAAATAAATCTCCTTGAATCTCTCCCACAGTCTCTCTAAGAAAATACTGAGTTCAAATTCCAACTCATTTCAAATTTTCCCTAAAAATTTAATTCTAGAAATCCTTGGAAAAAGTGAAAAATCTCTTATTCATTTGGCCCTTCTCCCTAGCCCATTCTCTCTCTCCCCTCCACCCTAAGTGAGCGGCCTAGCCCCCCGCTACAGCCTAGTCCCGCAATGCTCGCACTACACATGAATCGGCCCATGGCCTGCTCTTCGCGCGTGGCCACAATGGCCCGAGGCCGCTAACGCACTCGCGGCTGGCATGGCCTAGTGGTTTTCGACCCACACCTACGCGAGCGTCGTCATCTTCCTCCTCCGTTTTCCTCCTCGTGCCACACATGCTTGGCAGAATGCCAAGTTGTCCATCGCAAATGTGCATGTGTGTTGTGATCCCACCGCACCACGCCGTGCCAAACTTAGACCCACCATTGAGAATCTCGTTGTCAACAACCCAAATCTGTACAGCATCGTGCGCCTCGTGCATTTGCATCCTATCACTGCTACCTCGTCACGTTGTCATGTCGCCATGTGCCCAACCACTCCATCATATCTCTCACTCGTTGTTTTGCACCACTACACAGACATAAAAACTAGCAACTCCTCTCCTTTTTCTCAATTTCATCGCGCTTCCTGTCTGCTCTTGTGGTGCCACCACGCCCTAAACCCAGCCTAAGCTTAAGCTGGTCATCGCTACAAGCAATAGACTGCCACCGATGAGTCCCCTTTTCATCCCTCTCCTGCCCAAATTCCAAGCACCTGAACATATCTCTCGTCCCTTTAATTCTTCCCGCTGGTGACCACGTACTGCTCATAGCAAGCGATGCCCTTTCCCTGGCCTATCCAAGTTGCTCAATAGCTTCCCTACTTCTCTTGCTACCCATTGGCCAGAGCTGCCACCTCGGATTGCCACTGAACTTTGGAGTCAACTGCCGCTGCCACTAGGTGCCATCAATCGTCGATCTTTCCTTCACTCAACTCTTCCCCAAATGGGCCACAGGCCACCATGGCCATCTCGCATTGGGCTGCCCCCTCTCAGCCCAGGCTGCCTATACCCTCTCCCTAGCCTTTTCTACTCTTGGGCTGAAGGCCATTGATAGGTCGGTCAAGTCGACCCAGCCGAACCAATCCACAACCCTTCTTAATCCCTCTATGGACATGGTCCACCATAGACCCAAGGCTGATGCCCTCTTTCCTTTCACTGACCCTTGGGCCCCACCTGACAGCCAGGAATAATTTCGAAGCATATTCATTTTCCTATTTAATTTAATCCTTTTCTTTATTTTTAGAAATTCAATGAACTTCAAAAATTAATTTCTTTTCAACCCTAACTTTGATGGACTCCGTTTAACTTCTAGAATTTTTTTAAATATAAGATCTTGGTACTATTATTTATTTAGTATTTTATTGTCTTTTTAGGGTTTTATTAAGTTTTTTTTTCTCATTATGCGCGTTGTTTACCGCCGGAAAATTCTTGGATGCCGACTTTGAAGAACTTCTCATCGACCAAGAGTAAGGCACATCACCCTTGATCATATTGCTACTAATTTATAAAATATGATTGTTTGCAATATTGTGTGCTTAGTACACATAATTAAATTGATTGGCCTCGGTTTGTGCACAATCGATGGTCAACCTAGTAGTTGCATTATTTTTCGTAGGTTGTTAAATCGTATCCTTATAACTCCACCATAATAGTGCTTGGAAATTCTCACTCATTGAGCGGGAATATCATTGCCCTATCTTACATTGTTGTTTGTTATTATGAAAAAAAATTGGGTTATGAAACCTTTTGCGAAAATCTGACTTGTGGAGTCGGTGGGTTTGAAAAGAGAAAAGGTTTGCGAAAACCCACGATAGGGAACCTCGCCTGTGTGGCTTGGTTTTGTAATCGTATGTGAGAATTGATTTCTTGAGGAATTGCATCCGAGCATCTTACAATATAACCACATGAGTATTTATAGGATGCTCCTGGTTGAGTAATTAGCTAGCAGATAATCCTGTATGTCTATAGTTTTGGAATGTTGGGATGAGAAGATGGGATTGTGGATCTTTACTGCCCTAGATGGCTGTTCTTTTAGCCTCTTTTAAGGTAATTGGTTTGGTATAGGAGACATGTCTAGTATGTCCTAAGTAGATAAATGTATGAGACTTGTTTAATACTCAATTTTTGAGAGATTTGACCCAATTATGTGACATGGGATGTTTATGGGTTGGCTTGGAAAACGCCTTGTTATGAACTTTTGGCACAATGGATATCCAATGTTAGTTTCGTGACATATGGGTGTCGGTAAAGCATATAAACTTTTAGAGCTTCAACTATTCGAATAGCCATACCCATGGTTAAGGGTGAATGTAAGGTGATTCTCCTAGCGTAGATTTATTTGTTAGTGTTTTATGAAAAATATTTATGGGAAATGAGAATATTTACTAGAGTCGATCTTGGTGACTGATGGATAACCTTGGTGGTCAAGAACGGGTCTATGTGACCAAGGATGCTGTGAGGGTATCATGGAGTAGGTTTCTCAAGAGGAAACATAAACTAAAGCTTAGGCATAGTTCCGAGAAGGAGCCAATGAGAAGAAAGATGTTAGTTTAGCTCTAGACGGAGTGAGGTAAAGGTTATATGCATGGTTTAAAGAACAGTGTTTTGTTGAAGAGATGGAAAATGAAAAGAAATTATTAGTGAAACTAAAACTTTATTCTCATGTTTGGGTTGTTGCAAAGCAAATCACATTGGATCAAGGCGGTAAGTCTCTTTCCAGATGAGTCGTGAAACTCACACTTGGGATTTCTAAAACATTTCCAAACAAAAGATTTGCAAAATAAACCTAGCTTGTCTTTGCATCTTGCACACTCACATTTTCCTTGACTTGCGAGTACAAAAGTACCCACCCTCTCTATTTTGCTATTTTTTTTCTACCTCCTTAGTTCAGGTGGAAGATGTTGAAGAGTTTGGTTTTGTCCCTAGATGCAAGCAGCTACCTGTGAATTGGTGTGTTAACCATGCTAAGTTTCACTGTTATAGTTTTTGTTGGGAGTTACTGCCAAGGGTCTACCCGGTATGGTAATAAGATATAATGTATTTATTTAGTTTTTGTGTTGATTACTATTTTGTTACCGTAGGTGCTAGCTTAGAATCCTAGGATTAGCATCAACAAATGTGGTTTCGCTATGGATAGTTCATCATCTTGAGCGGCATGCCCTATTTGGCATTGGCTTCCCGATGGTGTTAGATTGAGGTGTGACGTGGAGGAACTACCCAGAATGCCACCAGAAAGATAAATCAAGTTCTCAATTGAGTTGGCACCTGGCACATCCCCAATTTTCAAGAGACCTTATAGGATGGCTGCCAATGAGTAGAATGAAGTAAAAAGGAAAATAGAAGAATTAGAAGCCAAGGGTTATGTGAGACCTAGCACATAAAGGATGGAACCCAACAGTTGTGTGTAGATTACAAAGCATTAAATGAGGTGACCATAAAGAACAAGTATCCGTTGCCTCGGATTGATGATTTGTTTGATTGGCTTAAAGGAGCAACTGTGTTCTCCAAGATTAATTTGAGGACTTGATACCATCAATTGAAGATTATTCCCTGGGATATACCCAAAATAGCCTTTTCAACCATATATGACCTATACGAGTATACAACCATGTCTTTTGGCCTAATCAATGCCCCAGTTTTCTTCATGAAGTTGTTGAACAATATCTTTATGGAATACTTTGATAAGTTCATCATGGTATTTATCGATGATATCCTCATCTATTCTAAGATTGAGCAAGAACATGTGGAACATTTGAGATTGGTCTTAGAAAAGCTAAGGGAACACAAGTTATATGCCAAATTCTCAAAATGTGAGTTTTGGCTAGATCAAGTTGCTTTCCTTAGACATGTCATCACTACCGAAGATGTAGAAGTAGATCCAAGTAAAATTGAAACCACGCTTGCATGGAAATCCTCGACCTCGGTCACAGAAATCTAATGATTCCTTGGTTTGACTTGATATTACTAGAGATTCATTGAAGGATTTTCAAAGATGACTATACCCATGATAGAAGTACAAAACAAGGAAAAGAAGTTTGAATGGACAGATGAGAGAAGCTTCCATGAATTGAAGAAAAGACTGATCACCACCTTGGTCCTAACAATAATGAATATAATAAAGGACTTTGAGATATACTATGATGCCTCATGACAAGGACTAGGGTGCATGCTTATGCAAGAAGGAAAAGTAGTGGCATATGCCTCTAGGCAATTAAGACCATATGAGATGAACTACTCAACCCATGATTTGGAACTTGCTACAGTAGTACAAGCTTTAAAGATATGTCGATACTATCTATTTGGGAATCGGTGTGAAGTATACACCGATCATAAGAGCCTAAAGTATATATCACTTAGACTGAGCTCAACCTAAGATAGAAAAGATGGTTGGAATTGATAAAGGATTACGACTTTGAAATGCACTACCATCTTGGAAAAGCGAATGTAGTCGTCGATTGCCCGAGTCAGAAGATCCATTGCAATGTGGGCCTGGTATGGCCAACCCAGCATGACCTATTTAAGGAGCTTAGAAAACTGAGGATTACCTTGGTACCAGAAGGAACACTAGTGACCCTAGTGGTCCAGCTCACTTTGGAAGCCTTGAAATGAGAAGCCCAAAATGATAATGAAGAAGTTAATAAGACGAAGAATGATATTCCTAAGGAAAAGGCTCCTGGATTCTTAATAGATGAATAAGGAACCTTGTGGCATGGAAAACGTATTTGTGTACCCAATAAGAAGGAAATAAGAAACCTTATTTTAAAGGAAGCCCATGAGTCTACCTATTCTATACATCATGGAAGTATGAAGATGTACGAGGACCTTGTGGAACATTACTGGTGGTCCAAAATGGAAATGGATGTTACAGAGTATGTTATCACATGTGATGTTTGCTAGAGGCTAAAAGCAGAACACCAGAAGCTCGTTGGGTTATTACAACTCTTAGAAATTCTAGAATGAAAATTAGAATAAATTGGCATGGATTTTATAACAAGATTGCCAAGAACGCCTAACGGGTATGACTCGATATGGGTAGTTGTGGATAAGTTGCCCATGTTATACCCGTTAAGACTACCTATTCTAGGAAGAAGCTGGCATAGTTATACATGACTTAGATAGTCTATTGACATGGAGTTCCCAAGAAGATTGTGTCAGATTAAGATACTTAGTTCACCTTAAGATTTTGGGAACAACCACATGAGGCATTAGGGACTCATCTCAACTTTAGTATAGCCTATCATCCTCAGATGGATGGACGGACAGAGAGAGTCAATCAAATACTGGAAGACATGTTGAGAGCATGTGCCTTGGATTTTGTAGGGACATGGGATCTCTGTCTTCCCTACATAAAGTTTTCCTATAATAATAGCTATTAGGCAAGCATAAAAATGGCCTCGAATAAAGCACTATACTGATGAAAATGTCATATCCCACTTTGCTAGTCAAATGTGGGAGAAGAGCAAGTATTCGGGTCATATCTTCTAAGAGTTGTAGAGGAGCAAGTAAAAATAATCTGAGAACACTTGAGAGTTGCACAATCATGATAAAAGAACTGTGCCAATAATCGACGTAGAGACTTGGAGTTTGAAATTAGAGACCATATGTACCTAAGGATATCACCTCTGCGTGGCATGAAAAGATTCAGTATGGTTGGAAAGCTAGCACCTTGATTCATAGCACCCTACCCGATCACTGCCGAAAGAGGAGAAGTTACGTACCAACTAGAGCTACCCAATGAACTTGCCAATGTACACAATGCCTTTCACGTCCCCCAACTAAAGAAGTGCTTTCGTGTACCAAAAGAGCAAGTTCCCCTCAATGGAATTGAGTTGAACAAAAACCTCACCTACAAAGAATGACCGATCCATATCCTTGATGAAATGTAAAGACGGGTGCGAAGAAAATTTGCTAAATTTTACAAGGTGCAATGGAGTAACCACTTGGAAGAAGAAGCTACCTAAGAATGAGAAGACCTTCTCTATACAAAGTACCATGAGTTTCTCACCTAGTCTTGGAATCTCAGGTTAAGATTCTTTTAAGGAGGGTAGGCTTGTAACACCCATGTCTTTGCTATGTAGAAAAACTATTTTAATAAAAACCTTTTTGTGAAATTTGGCTCTTATTCAAATTCTCAAAGCTCTTGCCAAGTGTGGATCTCAAAATTTTCTCCAAATCAACCCAAGAACCCTCTTCAAAAATCCCCCATATTTTTCTATTTCCAAATATCCAATTTAAATTCAATTTCAAAATCTTCAAATTCTTTTGGAGCCTTTTCTAGAAAATATCAAGCACTACCGTTCACTTGGGTTGCTTCATCCCTTTCTTTATTTCCAGCAAGCATTATCCGGCGCTAGGCTAGCAGGTCGCCGCTCCCTAGCTTAGCTTGCCTCTCTCCTAAGCATGGGACCCACATTTTAGTCGCTCCCCTCTTGCTCTTTCTCTTCTCTCGAATCCTCCCGCCCTATTTTGTCTCTTTCTTGCTCTCCCTAGTGAGGCACCATATGTGTGCCCATACCGCGCTACTGGCCAACTTGCTCCCTGCTGCCCTCTAAAATGCTCTCCACAGCGATAGCCCAGTGCGAAATCTTCACCACCATCCACCGTGGACTCCATAGTCAAAAAGCCAGTGAGCTCAGGAAATAACTTCCGCCGGTGAGCTCTAAGGTCAAAAGCACACATGTGACTCTCCATCTCATCCCATCATTGTTTTGTCTGCCTCCTCTCTCTTGCTGCTACACAAGGATGATGATAACAATGGCTACATCACCCTGGCACAGTGAGGCGTCACATAAGCCAACATTGCCATACTAGCCACTGGCACAGCCTCCTTAGTTTGGTGTCGTCTAGCGCCGCTTTGCCACTATAAATAGGCAACGAGCCACTTGGCTAGATCCCTACCTAGAGCAACTCTCTCTTTCTAGCCACCGTTGCTCTCCTCTGACCCACACCATTCGACCACCTCTAGTCTCTAATCGACCAAGCCACCGCCGTTGTCACCCTCCTCACCCCCATGCGACCTTATTTCGCTCATTCCCAAGACCAAATCGTCACCACTGTCGCTTTCTCCAAATTGGCTCTGTTGTTGTCCGCCGTTGCCTCTAGCCTTTGAGCTCATCGCCGTTAAAGCTATAGGCTAGCTCCTCTCTCCTTTTCTCATCCTCTCTATTCCTCTCTGCTTGCTACATCTAAAGCTCCCTAACCCAAACTCAACATTGCCTAAATGGTCGACAACCTCTTGTATGCGACTTTCACTGGCAAAGTGTGCCATTGGTTCCCTCCATCTCCGATCCTCCTTTGCCTAATCAAAGTTGTTCATCAAACTTAGTGTGCCTTACTCATGCTTTTGTTGTGCATCTTGTTTCCCATATCATCGCCATTCGCTAAATTGGCTTCGGCTGCTACTGCCCATCGATCCACATCGGGGTAAACTGACCCTGATCCACATTGACGTGGAGCGACCACATGGCTGCTACCTCAGACAAGCGGGCCATCCCCACCACCATGGCATGATCGCCTAGGCTAGGTCACCAACCACTAGGTCGGTCTAGATAGCTTTGTAGCCTACTAAGCCATGTTCCACGACCCTCTTTCCCACTATCTTCATCATGGCCCATCAAACCCAGCAGCCCAACAAGCCTCGACCCAATATCCTCTTTAACAGTCCACACAAAGTGTATTTTATCTCCCTCAACCCGACCCTACTTGTCAGCCTCTATTCAAATTCATTTCTTTTCCAAATTTTTTTTAATACTTTTCTATTATCCCAAAAATATTGTAAGCTTCAAAAATTTATAACTTTTAACCGTAAGTCTGTTTGAGCCCATTCAACTCTAATTTTTTTAAAAAAAGAGATCTACACAATGATGCTATTAGTCAACTAAAATAGGTTATGATTTTTTTGTTGTGTTTGTTTATCTTGTTTTTGCGACACGTAGTAGTTGACACTGAGGAGCAGCTAATCGAGGAATACCCAAGAGAAGTCCAAGAACCAGAGCAAAACAAGTCACCCCTTTGACCAGATTGGTTTTAGTATTTTATAAAAATAATTTTGTTTGCGAAAATGTGTAACTAGGTACACATGTGGCCGTGTTTTGCAAGCTAATCCGATAGGCCTAAACCTATTTGTTGCATTGACCCTCCTTGATTATTGATTACCCTAAACATTTGTTGCCTTGTTGTTGCCTTGGTACTTGTACTCTTCGAGTACAAGTTTCGATGACACTTTTCACATAATAAACCGAATGGAAAATTTTGGTTGTGAAATGATTTAAAAACCTGGCTTTTGTGGCTGTGTTTGTGAAATAAAATAGTTTTAGAAAACTCTTGGTCATGGGCTATTGCCGCCTTTGTGTCTATGACTTCACATGGCTTATAAGGATTGTTTTATTGAGGAATTGCATTGAACATAATATAGTACTACCACAAGGGTGGTATGGAACGCATTTGGCCAAGTAATTAGTGTATTCATGATAGTTTCGGTTGCTAATAGATGTAGAGTCGTCAAGGTGGCAATTGGGCAATATACGAACAATCTTGAGTACAGGAAATGTGTTTTCTTGATGCTTGGTCAAAGAACCCATCTATAGGGCAACATGCTATCCTGAACTTGTTTTGAAAAGGCCTTGTTGTGAACCTCTCATCACTGACCATGGTTGATCAATACGCGTAGGGTGATTGGAGTAAGCTCACGTCATGGTAAGGCATGCAAACTTTGCAAAGGATGAAATTGTTTGAACAGCCGTGCTTATAGTTATGGCCAGATGTGAAGTGATTCTTTTAGCATAGACTTGTTTACAAAATATTTATGAAAATTGTTTGTGGGTGGGAATCGTTATCAGAATTGATCTGGATGACCGATGAAAGACCTATACAGTCTGAAATGGGACCGTGTGACCTAGGTGTCATGTGGCATTATAGCCAGTGTTCTTTGAAACAAGTGTTGAGATGTGGTTGAGTTTAAAAGAGAAAGTGTAATACAACTAAATAGAGGTATTGTCGAGGACAATACGCTCTGAATTGGACTTGTGATAAGTCGTTGCAAAGTGACTTGTAGAATGGATCGAGACGTAAGTCACTTCTGGATAATTATGGTAGGTTATTGTAAATTAACTCACATAATGGATTGAGGTGCGAGCCTCTTTCCATCAACTTAAAGAGCACATTGAGAATTTTAGAAAAATTTTAAAAACCAAAACCATTTGTGAAATAAAACAAAACTATCCTTTGATGTCCACTTTTCCCTTCAGAAATATATGAAGATAAAGATCTAACAATTACTAAGTTACTTCTGAAGGAATACACATATGAAGACTTTTAGGGTTTCGATCTAGGTCTCAAGCCGTGCTTATGGGTTAGATTTGCTTCTGGTATAATATTTTGTATTATTTCATTGCATGTTCGGGTTTTATCTATAATTGTAATCTAGGTAAGAAGTCTTTATCTAATAAATAAAACATATATGGTTATGATCCACCGATATTCTATCCATACCACTTAATTCTTAGGACCGACATAGGTGATGTAGGTAAAGTCGTTCTATTTCTGTTGTTCTTGGTTAACAAGGGAGGGACGTTACACTATAGCATCCGCTTTTCGCAATCCACTACTTAAACACTAATCTGCTATCCGCCATTTATTAGCTTGGCTATGATCTGGAATATTATGGCAGCTGCTGTACGCCATGCGTGTATTGCCCTGTTTAGGAATGATCTCAGCTAAGCTAACTAATAATTCTGCGCCTTGATCTGTTATTATATATAAAAGGATTAGTATTATGTCGGCTATGATCTTTGTTAGATGGAATGATGCATGCCCATATATGGTCTTTATTGAATAGTAAAGTATGTTGGTGGTCATCTAGTTTTTCAAACTCAGATTTTTAAACTTGTTCCGGCTGCTATATAAATCCAAACAGACTTCAAACTATTCCATTCAGCACAACTACTCCATTTGGAAGTGGCATGCAATCGTATATCCCCGTGGACTTTTTCTTCTTAAGTGGCAACTAAGTGCTGCTTATGTGCATTTGCAGTCAGTAAAAAAAAATAAAAAAATATGATAAGACCTACTAACTGTAACATAAAAATTAAATAGAAATTAAAAGAATTTGTCAGACCCATACATCAATCATATGGAGAAAAATAAAAATAAAACACCACCGTATAATACACGTGGCATGTTACATCAGCGAACGGAGCGAATTAGATCATGTTTAGACCGCACCCGTAAAAAGTTTGGTAACCTAGTAACCTAAAAAGACTTAGATAACCAGACAACCAGACAAGTGTATTTAAAAGGTTGAGTTTGTCATAGATACGTTGCTATGAATGCAAAATAGATATTTATCGTGTTAATTCAATTGACTTTCATTCTGCAAATCCTGGGCGTCCACAATAACGGAAACTTTAGCGCCTCCTGATTAATGTTTAATATCCAACTAAAAAGGAATCCCGATGCGATTTCACCCGTGTTTTTCCATGCGCAGCAACCAGACCGACGAGTAGTGATAGGCAAAACAAAAAAATCGAGAATGACCGACTTGCCCTTAAGCGTAAATACACCTAATAGTTTTACTCTAATCAAAGATAAACAACACAATATACCTTGAATGCATGGTATTAAAAAAGAAAACAGTGACATAATCATTCACATAGTACGTACGAGAGAGAACCCACTAAAAAGGATGGTTAGTTACCTAGACAGGAGGAAGCGTAATAATAATGGACTTATGATTGCTACGAACAAACAAGCCCTGGTGTCTCTCATTAGATATGATATACTACAAGTCTAATCATTACCTATGTTAACTTATGTTTAGTATAGCTCATGAACCAGTAATTGTCATGAGCACAACCAGCAAAAACGTTCATCAAACCATGAGCTTACAACCCACAGTTAATCAAGCTTACAACCCACAGTTAATCAAGCTTTAGTTGGCACAATAGTTAACCAAACACAACCATTGTCCTGAGCTTAAATTAATGAATCATTAATAATGAGTGAATCATTAATTATCCCACAAGATGAAACTAGCATTTCTAAACATGGCTAAACATCTCTAGTAAATCTAGCTAGATATTTATACCAGCCCTAGACTAGTTAAATTATCCAAAGTTATCGAGCAATAAGGTAAAAATCAAAGGGGCTATTACAAAGAGATATAGGTTTAACCATCCTAATGACATTCAAAAATAAATATAATAATTGAATGAAAGAGACAATTTAAATATAGATCAACATGCTCAAGGGATTTAGTATCTAGCCTTCTATCAAACGATCATCAATAATCTTTTAGAACTTTTCAGATGAAGTCATGTTCCTCTGAAACATCGGGAACTACATGTTTACATGCAATAAAGGAAAACAAACTGAACAACAAACATACAGATATTGATTTTAGATGAAGTTCACAACTTGAACGACCTTAATTTTAAGTTCATATGAATTAGTTACGTATTTTATGAGATTTAATCCAATTAAAATCTAGATTTATTGCATTATAATTAATTTTTCATCTGAAGGAAAAGATAGAATATGATATCAATCCTAAGGGAGAGGATGGTCGAGCTACTAACAAGTGAGACGCGCATATCATAGAGAGGAGAGGGTTGGTCTACCATGAACCCGGTCCATAGAGAGGGTGCACGGGGATCAACGGTCTAGATTAATCGATTTAGATCAAATTAAGGGTGGTCAACGGCCGAGATCGATCCTGGTCTCAGCCATGTGTGAGAGAGACGGTGAGTTGGTGGTTGAGGTGGATGGAAGTAAGTTGGCTTTTGGCCCATAGAGAGGAATGGATTTTATTTAGCTTTTTTATTTTAAATAATCAATGAAATGATCTTTGTAATTTTAAAATTAATTCTTGAACTATGAAAATTTCAACAAAATTCTAGAGAGTATAATTAAACCTATAGAATTTACTAAAAATACTCCAAGTCAATTTTTATTAGGGAAATTTTTTTGTCTCTTTTAATTCACTTGTTAATTACTCTATGCTTAATATAAGTTTTAGAAATAATCTATTAAATAATTTGTAATTCCATAAAAAAATCAAGTTGTGACATAAAATCAAAGGATAACCCTATCCCCTCACATAGCAACTCCTACCTTCTCACATACGCATGAAATACTACTATAGAAATGGTTTTTAATACCAGTTCCTAACCTTTGTTTAAGTAATCCGGGACTGAAGATGTGTATTTTTAGTTCCGGTTCAATTGACCGATATAAAAAAACTATCTTTAGTACCGATAATAAAGAGATCGCCCCTCACATCATATAGGCGACTATATTTAGTACCAGTTAGTAACATCAACCAGTACTAAAGTGATTTTTTGATGTAATGCTTTTTGCTTTTTACTGTTTATTTTACTATATTGGTTATTTATTGTTTTCTTTATTGATGTACTGCTTATATATATATTATATACACATACATATATGAGTTGTTCTTAAATATCCCTTATGTAATTGGTCGAAAGGAGTTCTTGCTTTGGAGATGACGGTGACATTGGTGGTGGGCAGGCGTGGTGGTGTCGACACTGGAGATGGGGATGACGGTGACGTGAAGAGGCAAAAAAAATGGAATATGGAGACTTATATCAAAATAGATGAGTAAATGGTATAGATATACTAATAAAGGGTTTTTCCGCTTGAATAAAATATTTTTATTCCCAGTTGGTATTAATAATTGGAACTAAAGATACATTCTTTAGTATGAATTGTTCTAAACAACCAGTATTTTTCCGTTCGACAAAAATATTTTTAGTATATTAATAATGAGGAGTAAAGACACAAAAACTCTTTAATACCAGTTCTATATATGTTACACAATTTAGAAAACAAAAAAAGTATGAAAAATAATTTGAAAAAGGGGAAAAAATACAAGATAAATAAATTTAAGAAAAATAGAAAACCAATATAATTAACTTTAAAAATTTTGAGGGTAAAAACCCTCTGTTCTATTTTTCTATTTTTTCTCCATTTTGTATAATTTTCATTTGTTTTCTCTTTTAAACCTTTTTTCCTATGTTAATTGTATTTTTGCTACTATAAAATACTCTTATTATTGCTACATTACCTCAATATTTATAATTAAGACATACTCTTATTTTCTCAAAAATTTTATTCTTTCTTATCTTTTTTATATATTTTTAAGAGTATGAGCTATATATATATATAGAGCTAACCTTATAGAGCTAACCTTTTATAGTTTTTACAGGAGTGAAATCACCAAATAAAACTTATATAAAAAATTTTGGCCACACCTTGTACCTTTTCCTCCAAGTATCTTTATTAATCACTAAAAACATTAACTGATATAAATAACTAGATGATAGTACCGGTTGTTATCTTCAGACGGTGTTAATGTGTTCGATAACATTAGTATCGGTTGTTAATACCAACGATATTAAAAAATCGTATATGACCAATAACAACATTTGACTATTACAACCAATAATAATGGAAAACTACAACCAATAATAATGAAAAACATTAGTACAGGTGTTAACAACCGAATAATGCTATAGTGCCCTAAGTCTTTAAATCCAGTATAAAAAAATCGATATATTTATGTTTTAGTCTGTTGAATAAAAACTAATTTTCTAGTAGTAAAGCCACCGCCGCCTCGTGCTGCAGCCGGCCACATACATTGCCGCCTTGGCTCCTTCGCGCCCGGCACACATGCCACCGGTCTGCCGTCTCTACTCCTCTTCGCCGGCACCGCATGCCACCTGTCTGCCGCCTCAGCTACTTCACCAGCGATGGGCGAAGTGTCCAGATACAGTGGCGGTAGAGGAGGGCGCAGGCTCCTGACAAGTGACGACCGCTAGCCCCGACGCCTCTCTCGCGACCCCCACCGGCCTCAACGACTCTCAGGGTGCTTCTGTGTTTTTTTAATGATTTTCGCGATTATTCATCTCTAAAATTGTGGATGATTCCTGTAATCTTTTGCATATGTGTAATTTCAGTCGCAACCAAGACTTTGACTGAATTTCTCGGTCTTCAATTTTTTTTTTTAGAATCGATCAGTCTTGAATTCCTGATGACCAAAATTTTACAGAACTGATAGTACCAGAATTTTACTGAAATGATCAGACCAAATGCTCACCCTTACCCGTGAGTACTTATTTTGGGCAAAAACAAAACTGCAAATTCTCAATGAATAAAAAGGAGAGGCCAAGACCCGAGACTAGTACTCTTACCATTTTATATTATAAAACATTTTAATTTTTTAAGTTGATCAAATTTATAGAAAAGTGTAGTAACATTTTTAACACATCAAAATATATTCTATATTAAATTTAATAAAAGTGTTCTGAATGTTGTTATATTTTCTTATAACTTTAACCAAATTTAAATAAATTTAACTTAAAAAAAATCAAAACGTAGGTTAGTACCAAACTAGAAACATATATTTAACTAAGTAAGCATACATAAAAAATGGTGTTTTAAAAGAAATTTCTGTATAGAAGATTCTTTTAAAAAATTAAAAGAATAAATCAAAATTTCATGTTTATAATATAGTTTAAAATTTAATTAATGATGTGTTAATCATCTACGGCGTTTTCAGTCCTGCAATAAGCTCAGCCGAAACAGCAAGTCGAACATTACGCCATGGCACGGCACGCACCGCGCTGGACCGCAGCATATGCAGTCGCCAGTGCTAGCTGCAAAATCACCGCTTGCCGGAGCGCTCGGGGCGGACTCCAACACATCAATTCAAATGCACCAGACGTAGTCGGAGCAGCATTGTCTTGCCCGGCGCGGCCATCCTGCGCACCACCGCCGACCGGACTCTCAACATCATCAACCCGTTTTGGAGTGGAGCTGCAGCATTGATCGGACGTGTATCCAGGATGGCTTAGAGGGTATCAGCCATGGACGAGGAGATCTCCGGCGGGTGCCGGGACGGCGACTGGTCGGAGCTGCCGGCGGGCCTGCTCATCACCATCTTCACCGCGCTGGAGATACCCGATCAGCTCTGCTGCGGCGCTGTCTGCAGATCATGGCACGACCACTACTCATCGGCGTGCCGCCTGGGCCTACCTCGTCTCCACCTCGCCGTCCGGCGTGGCCACCCTCCACCAGCAAGCTCTACCGCATCCCGCTCACTGACATGCCCACTCCAGCGGCATCATCTTCGATAAGCCCTACCAGTCTACCACCACCCGCTCCCCGTCTCGGCATCCCTGCGCGACAGGTACGCCGTCGGCTCGTCGCACGGCTGGCCCGTCGCCGTCGACGATCTCTCCGAGCTCCACCTCCTTATCCCCACCACCGGCGCGGAGTTCTCCCTCCCGCCCGCCGCTCCGCACGCTGGCGCCGGTGAGGCTCCTCTTCCGGAAGAACGACCTCACCACCTTCTACGGGCACTCCATCCACGAAATCACCCCAACTGCCGATCCTCAAGTAAGACGCCGTGAAGACTCGCCGGCACTTCTACCTGAGAGCCGTGCTCTCCGGCGACCCCTCTTCCTCCTCCTCCTCTATGGATGATGATCCTTGACATGGCCGCGTGGCGCTCTGACCATGGCGGAAATGGCAGGCGATATTCAGTAAGCATATTCCGCAGGTAATGGGCACAAGGAAGGAGCAGCCACGACGAGTTGAAGGACGTGCGAGTGTGGACGCTAATCACGGCGGAGCACGCGCACACGATGGCGGATCGCAAAGTTTTCTTCTAAAAATTCAATTTCGTGTTTGTAGGATCTGGGATAGTTGTAGGATCTGGGATAGTTGATTGTAATATAGATAGAAGTGTCAAGAACAATTGTAGTAAGAACCTTTCCAGAGTTTTGTCAAATTCCACAAAGAATCACAGAATTTCGCTTCTGAAATCGGAGACTCTGTTTTTCTGCCTGTTGCCGGACGCCCAATAGTGCGAAGATCACTGTTCTTCTTCTCCGCGCGTTTATGTCGGTTCAGGTACAGTACGATCACCAGGTGTTCGACGTGGTCCTCGCCAACATCCTTCTCCCTGAGGAGCAGATGCACCGTCGTGCTCATCCACAACCCATGGAATCTTCTCTCCTTCGCAAGGCTCGGCGACGCCGCCTAGACAGCTAGACCTGGCTCACCGTGCAATCTATTTGAGGACAACGACGTCTTGCTCCAGGCCGTTCGCCGGACTGGTGAGATCCATACCATAGATTTCAGTGGCTCAGCTCCAGTGGTGGACAGCATCTGTTCCCCTTTGAAACAGTCCTTTGACTGTGCCAACCACGTTGTGCGGGCACCATGGGGTGACCTCCAGGTGTGGAGGCACTTTGACCTCGACGACGAGCCAAAAACAGATGAAGTGACGGTGTACATGGTTGATCTTGCTACGCAGGATGCAGTGCAGATCAAGGACCTGCGTGGCCACGCATTGTTCGTCAGCTTTGGCACTTCCTTCTTCGTTTCTGTCAAGTAACTCCCGGTGTTAGCTGCGCGTACCTTGCTCATGATCACACCAGACATGTAGGAGATTCAAACATATTGCAAAGGAGGTGAGAGTGTACAACATTCAAGATGATGCTTTTGCTGACCAGCCAGCTGATCTGATCTCATGGAACAACTGCACTCCTCCTGCTCTTTGGGTTCATCTCTCGTGGTCACTGGACAAAAATAAACAATAAAGGTCAGCGAGCATGCTTTCCATTTCACAGGTAATAATGTTTTCTTGTCGTTTCTTTACTCCTTCCATGCTTGATTTAAGACGGTATATTTATGTTTTTCTCACAATGCCGAGTTGATTTTAGGAATTGCTATCTAGTATTAATTCATTAGCTGGCTTTGCAGTTATCTTGCTGTAATAAAACATAATATTATGTTTTACCTTTTCTTGAGGTTAACACTGCAAGTCCCTTACATTTTTTTACATACAGGAATAGTATATATCCTTGCCTCTATAGAAAGTATCTGGTCATTATTACAAGAATAAAAGCACACATGTTTGTGCAAAAACATCTAGGAGAACAGATTAAAAGCAAATCCTATTACTAAACCGCCACCTGTTGTGCGCGAAGATCTCTATGACTGTAGACTCTAGTACTTGGCAAGCTCCGAATTAGTGTTCTGGTCTTTCTCCTTTTGAAGCAGAGCCCAAAACCTGATCCTGTATGTGGTCCTAAAAATAAAATCTGCAGACATGTTTTTTTTTTCATATTTTATTAAAAATAATATTATTTCTGGTAAGCCAAATAGCCCAACAAACTACAGTCACAGTCGCATCCATTAAAATAAAGTCTTTTGTTTTTTCCTAATCCCTCGTAACCATGTTTCGAACGTATATAACACATTACTAGATTTATAGATTTATATAGGACAAAGGTAGCGTGAATAATTCTCCATCTAGCCACATGACAATCAAAGAAACGATGTTGAATAGTTTTATTGTTATTACAGAAATAACAACTTATTCTTCCCCTCTTACTTAGGTTTTTCTCAGTTAAAATCACGTTGTGGTATAAGTAACTAGAAAAATATCTTAATCTTAAGAAGAATTTTTAATTCTCATAGTGATTGTTATTGGTGTCCCATATGTAATCTTAAGAGGAATTTTTAATTCTCATAGTGATTGTTATCGGCGTCCCTTACATATGAAGCCCCTGTTACAAGTTACAACTAGTGCGCATGGTTACTTCTCTTGTAAACCCTTTTAATGGAGTATGCCACTTTCAGCTTCTCTTTTTCTCCGCGTAGCAATTTTAATTGATATATTAAAGAGTTCTAAGTAGCGACGGAGTTGTTAGCTAAGTCGCTCGTCAACACAAGGTAAGTAATTGCACACATCTAAGGCTATATTGCATACCAGCAGTGTGGACAGGAGATTAGTTCCATGCTCTTGCAACACAGTTGCTGGGTTCAACAGACTTGAAAATTCATTGTAGTTGCACAAACTTGAAGAATTTTCCCTTTACTGCATGCCATTTGTTAATATATTCTTGTTGAATTTTGGCCGTGTATACAGTTACACACTTCCTAGCGTTGCCCTTTGTTTAAGATCAAATGTTTTTTTTACTAGGTTTAGCAATAGATCTTTTTGGCCCTGTTTCAACACAGGGATTTCATGAAATTTCAGGCCAAATAGACCAATTCATATAGTTATCAGGGGCAATTCTCCGGTTGGATTTTAATTTTTATAACATCGAATGGGGTTGCTTGTTATTTTCCCTGTTTCTGTAATTTTAGTTTCATCCTCGACAGCGGCGAAGCCAGCTCCTAGGCTTGGTTGGGCAGCCACCTAGGCTCCACCACCGTCGTTGCCGTTGTACTCCCGTTGGCAAATTGTCAGTCATCAACGAACACTCTTCGTCGCCTGGGTTTGATGATACCGCTGACTCCGCCACTAATCATCAATATTCTGATTTCCGCTTACTATCTTTTTACAGTTCAACAAAAAAAAGAAACAATTGTAGCATCATAACAGGTGAAAGGCATGAAGAGGCTGATCTGATATGTGTCCTGTTACCTCTGGTGGCTTTGATGGTCTAGGCTCTAGCTGGTCATCAAGCTGCAGTTTGTTGATGCCTTCACACATGTCGTATTGTCCCAATCGCTGGCAGCTGGTTGCATATATGAATGCTTGCTTTCGCTGCTTTAATTACCGCGTGATCGTCCACCATTAATTTCTCTACCTATGTGTCAAGTAGTGGCAGCAGGCTTCGTCAGTCCAACACTTGGCTGGAAACGTACTTGCCTCGATGGGTGGGAGTAATATGTGTGCATCTTTTTCGTCGCATCCGTTGTTAATTAGCTGATACATCATCGATCAACTTGATGCTGACTACGGCAGTAATCTACTAGTACAGGAAGAAATGTTTTTTTATCTTTCTTTTGCCACGATTATATTTCAACTATATATATACTAACATCATCCAAAAATATAAATATTTTTAAAGCTATATATGGGAATTATAAAAACATGTAAAATTAAATGATAAAATGTTATGATTGGTTGAGAAGAGCAAGTAAATAGATAAATTAAATAGGGGACATATATTATTAGTTGAGATGAAAGTTTTGAGACAAAGTTTATGCTCTAAGACTAGCTATATTTTAAAATGGAGTAAGAATATAGGATATGCTCGTGTGAGTGGTTGCGTGTAAGATGTGTGTGCCTAGCTATAACCTCACGAAAAAGTATATAAATATTATCTAGCAATACAAGGTCTTGCTAGCCGCCGTCTTGGTTGCTGATCGATTCACAAAGCTAGCCATCTACAGCTCGATGGCACCTTAGGGCATTAAAATAAATTTTAAAAATGATTGTGTAATTTATTGTTAAACATCATAACATTTGAAATCCGGTAATTTAAAAAAACACCACAACCATTATTTAAAAATTTTCGATTTAGAGAGAAATTTTTTTAAAAATGAGAATGTCTCTTACACCATAAGTTTCTAACCTAACGCTAGAGTAAAGATAAAATATGATGTAAGATAGCAATGCAATTAGGTGATCATAGATCGAGAGTTGTATAATATATAATTTAAAAAAAAAATAAAAACAAAAATTTAAAAATTTGAAAAAAAATCATTTTTTAAAAAAGTTACGTGATATACTCATGGTCACCACTCTAAAATTTTGCAGGGGATCAGGAGATAGATATCCGATTTGTTCAAGCCAAATAATATATGCTGGCCAAGCAGTAAATTCGTTATTTTAACATAGTTTCATTGTTTAGTTGGATTAAAAATAATAAAATAATAAATACAATGTTCTCTAAGCAAATTATCAACCTTTAGAAGTGTTTTTTTAGTAAATTATACTTGTAGCAAAATTTTGCTTTAAAAAATACAACATGGTCATCGTTAGTTTCCATATTTTTTGTTTTATTAAAGAAATACTGCTTGCCAATGCTTTCCTCCTGCACCCTCGTCCCCCTCCCTCATCAGCTCCACCCAACCTTTTGTGGCTGCTTCCCAGTGATTCACCCAACTCCATAGCCCTAAGACCTTGCAATATTGTGTCCATTAAAAATATGGCTATTGTAAAAATATGTGTTCACTTTTGAACACATATTTAGCCATTCTTCTAATTAAGCAAACATAATTATCATTATCATTTATTTTGTTGTAATTTATTTTATCATTATAAGTATTTTAAGTATAATTTATATTTTTACATATTTAGATAAATTTTTTAAATAAGACGAATTGTCAAAGCTATATCTAAAAGTTAACATCGTCAGATATTAAAAACTAGAGGGAATGGAGTATATTTATATAAAATCAATAAAATAAGGATAAGATTTAAGGAGTGGTTGAATAACAAAGAAATATATCAGGATAACTTTTTAGGAGGCTCTCTAAATGTAGGTTTTAGGAATCCTCATTGATAGGTGATGCTAACTTGTTAAGTACTCCTAATAATCCAATATTGAGATAAAATACAGATATAGTGAATTTAAGCACTGCTCGCTACACCAAATCTGCTTATCTGTGATGGCTCCAAACCCTTATCTATGATGGGTTTGGCCCTCATCACAGATGAGTGGTCACTAATGACTCCACATCACCTGTGACGGGTTAAGGTCTGTCATGGTTAAGATTATCTGTGGCGTGCTGTAAGAAAAACCTATCACATGTGAGGTAGTATCATAAGCTGATTGTACTTACGATTCATCAGAGATAACATAGCTCTGACAATCGCTTTAATGACCCGTCATAGATGAGATACCCTAGACGTGTAATTGTGCTTATAATCTATCAGAGGTAATCTATCTTTGATGTGTCTGTTTCATAATCCGTTAGAGATGACTTAGTCATCTATGATAGCGCAGATTAATACCCCTTATAGGTAGTCACTTGTGACTAGTCTTGTTTGAAACCCAATATAGATAGTGCTCACCTGTGACGGGTTTTGCTTGAAACCCGACAATGGCATGGTTGTTTCAGAAAATTAAATTTATTTTTTGGCACTCCTTAGGAATGGCTAGCCATGTCATCTGAAATAGATAGTATATATATATATATATATATATTTCTAAACCCTCCTAGTTCTTAGTAGCAATATTGTTATAATTAAGCATCCAAAATTTCACCAAAGTGATATATTAACATTGACATATCAACAAACTCATTCATACACACACATATAGATTCCTCATATATTTACAGTCAAATATTTATCAATATACACGTATGTTAATTTCTAGAAATCATATATAGCTATAATTTTTATTTGAATTCATAAACTTACCCATAGCCATATACGTGACACTCGTGTATTTTCGAATAAGAGCCATGATGACCTATGAGGTTAAAAACTAGAAAAAAGAATTAAATAATATATCATAGATTTTTGTAAGTCACGCGTCTTTTTTTTTAATATTACTTATAGATTTTTTAATAATTTAGTAACCTACTCTAAATTATCAATAAATGACATAATACGAGGTAGTGATGGGCTCAAGGTGTCTAAGTCGGTTAGTATACACACTACTCCAACCAAACCACCTTGGGACCCATAGAACCAAGCAATCTGTGATCATTTGACTCCTACTTCCTTGGTACGATGATTATTTGATAGCTTAGAGTATGTTATCTATGATCACTAGAGTATGTTACATGTGATATATGTTAGGAATTTCTAGTGCTTTTAGATGTCGGGCTGATGGAGTTTAAAACTACTATCTCCTTAGCACGACGATTATTTGATAGATTCAAATTATGGGTTTAGATAGTAACTACATCTCACTCTCAATCTCACTATCAATTACTTACAGCAATTGTGTGCAAACAGAGCAAGTAGAAGTAGCCTAAGTGTAACTACATCAGTATGTCAATTAAGTACAAATACACCTAAAGACATGGCAATGAAATAAATACAAAATCACCTAAAACAACATTAGTTAATTAGCTAAACAATCACAAAAAATAACAAAAGTAATTAAGTAAGCGAACATAAACTTATAGGCATTTAAATAGTTAAGAAATTATTAGTTATTGTAAGTTGAGTGTACAATGCTTACATTCATTTAGTTTTTTTACTGAGGTCACTTATGATCAATATTTTAATAAACTACAAATGCACCTAAATTTGCATTAGTTAATTAACTAAAAATAACATTGGTAATCACCTAATAAATACAAAATCACCTAAAATCATATTAGTTAATTAACTAAAAATCACTAAAAATGGAAGGTAATTAAATAAAAGAAAAACCTAAAATCATTAGTATAGCTAAGAAATTTACTAAAAAAATTATATTAGTTAATGAATTTTAAAAATCATATAGATAGCATACAAAGGTTACAATCTACTTAAAGTGGCAAGAAAATAATGTGAAGCTAAATCACACAGAATGCTATGTGCTAATATTCAATCGTGGCGGTTCTCGGAGACGGTGGTGTAGTGGCAAGCTTAGGGAGCTAAGGGACGATGAGAGGGCACAACGGCGGCAACAACGATGTAGTGGTGGGCTTGGGGATCGAGCTCTGGGATGAGGACATCGGTGGCTTAGATGTACATGTAAGTTACTTTGATTGAATCTAAATACTTAAAAAAAGACATTTGGTTTATCTGTGACGGGCCATACAATAAAATACATCACAGGTAAATTACTTGTGACAGGTCATGCAATAAAACTTGTCACATGTAAGTTACCTGTAACAAGCCGTGCACTAAAATACGTCACAGGTAACTTTCCTTCATGCAGTCCAAATAAGCTTTCTTTCCTTTTACAATTTGCCCTGAAAGTTTTCCAACTATAGAGTAGTCGTTAATGGTGTAAAATAGCAACGCATGAAGATTAAAGTTCTCCCATCCATAAGCATCATGTGTCTTAGATCTTAGAAGTCATAGCATTTCTAAGTCATCCACGAGAGATTCTAATAATACATTGATATCATTGCTAGTTTGTCTTGGCCCTTGCACTAGCATAGAAAACATAGCATACTTTCTCTTAAAACACAATCAAGGCAGTAGGTTGAAGTTCATAAGAACTACTGGACAAGTGCTATGACAACTGCTGATGTCACCGAAGCGATTCATGTCGTCCGTACTCAGACCCAACCTAATGTTTCTCGGATCTTCTGTAAATTTAGAGTGCTTCCTATCGATATTCCTCCACTATATTGAATCGGCCGGATGCCTTAACATACCATCCTCCTTTCTGTCTTTTGCATACCAATGAACTAACTTAGTTTTCTTGGGATTGGTAAATGTTCTCTTCATGCGGTCGGTAATAGGGAGATACCACATAACCTTTTCTAGAATACCTCTCTTTGACTTCTTACCCTCCATACTCACGTATCCAAGTTGATGTATTTTTTTAGTATAAGATACAATCATTTGAACATGCATGAATTTTTCTAACCTCTAGCCCCAGGGGACATAATACTTGTTTTGCTTCATATGCTGTCATTGGCATTTTGTTTCCATCGAGCATCAAGTCTTTTAAAAAATCAAATAGATACATAAAGCTCTTGTCTGATCAACCATTACTTGCCTTAACTTCATTAAATCAAGAACAATAGATAGCTTCGTGTGATTCGGTTTACATCCAGGATATATTAGTGTTTTCGAATCCATCACGAAAGCTGAGAACTTATTATACTCCTCATTGTGTTTAGGCTCCTCAACATCATGAATCATCTGAGAAAGATCATGGTGGATATCAATGATATCACCGCTAAATGGAGAAGGGACATATATGTCATCTCCATCTTCTTGTTTCTCCTGGTGTTCATCGTCCACTTATTCAACAGGAATATTTAGGGCTTCTTGCTCTCTATGTTTGCTTTAACAACTATAACCCTTCATAAAATCTCTACGTATAAGATGAGATTGTTATTACGCTTTATCTATAAACATCTTCTTATTTCTATAGCCTATGTATAGACAGACCACATATTCTTAGCTTCTCCTTCTCTTATTATTCTCCATAGCATTTAGGAATTCAACCACTGCATTTTAAAATTCTTGGCTCAAGCGGTTAGTATTATATATCCAACTACAATCCATCTACGCATATATAATAAAATTAATTTAGATGAACAATCACATATATAATAAAATTAGTTTGGATGGATAAACTATAATACTACTAAATCCAAATTTAACTTATTTTTTATTTAACCTCTTAATATTAGAATAATGATTCACCCCTTACTCTCTTAGCTAAAATATAAATAATGTATAAGGTGGGTTAACTAACAAATGCATCCGTAGAGATATATATAGAAGGTAGCCAATCTCTATCGGTTACCAATACATTAACCGTCAGATATATGGTCAAGACATCTATGACATGTCATAAAGATGAACGCACATCATAGGGTAAGCCTCATCTCTGACGGGTTATACTAGAAAACGTTACAGATAGTAAACCTTCACCCGTAAAGGGTTTAGATTAGATAATCATTATAGGTGAGGGCTTATCTGTGACTATTTGTCTACTGAACCCTTTATAGATGAGAGCTCATCTCCCTCAGTTAGTTTTATATGATAGTCCATTATAGATATGACTTCATCTATAACGGTTTATTATCTTTCAATAGATCTCGATATAACTCGAGACTATTTATGATGAGATTGAGGGCCCGTCACAAATGAATTGTTCGGATGAGAGGTTATGTAGTGTGGCTATAATTACATCATGTGTACGTGTCCTTTCCGTTGCATACATGCTGGTCATTTCGATCATACATTCTACTCCAACATCGTATAATTATGACCTGAGAGTAATATTAGCTAGCTAGATAGGTGCTTGCCGCCAATTTATACGTGGTTCAGTTTGACCCATTCATTCTGTTGTAGGTTACCACGGTATTAAAAGCTGGAAACAGGCATATAAGCTCAACTGCCGGCCGACCTACGGCGAAGGCTTTTCCAACAAATGTAAACATCAGCTATAATAAACAGATGCCATTTTAGAATTTGTCCCTGTTTAAAAGAGGTGGAGATTTTAAGAAGCACTTGGTAAATATTCAGGTGGTGAAAAATCCTGAGAAATTGGACGATCCTAAGTTCTAGCTAGCTAACTTAGTTCATTTAGATTACATATTTCCTCCGTTTTCTGGCTGGACAGAGAGAGTAGCTACTAAGAGCTAGAATCTGAAAATGTACTGTCTGGTAAAACTGAAGATTTTGAGAGTTGTTATAGCTGCCAAAATTAGTCCTAAATATTCAACGTTCATGATAAAATCTTATTAAACATTTAAAACTTAAGACCATCGATAACTCTTAAATAGTTAGTTTAAAAACAAGGAAAAAAGTTTTATGCATAAATTTATCATAAAACATACTATTATAATATAATAATTTGTTATATTTTATAAAGTTATTTAAATATAAAATTGATGGTCAAATTTTAAATGTTTGACTACCGAGGATCATTTTTTATGCTTGTAGTAAGTAACTCCTTACATGCAGTGATATCAAGGTTTGATACATGAAATTGACATTAGTAGATTTTCCATTTATTGATCCCTTCCCTCACTGACCAACTACCCGTCTGTATATAATTAAGCGCGTGCATGCGACACATTGTTTTTCAGGTGCAATACTACATTAGCTACAGTTATCGTCAGTCGTCACACTGCCAGTCTGATCGGCCGCTGCTTTAATATTTCCGCTTTGTTGATCGATCGATCGAGCACTGCACCACGCAGCAGCCATGAAGAAGGTCTTCACCAAGCCTCTCCTCATGTACTTCAACAAGATCGTCAGAAGCCTCAGACCTTTCGTCCATGCGCAGCCGCCGCCGCCGTCTCCGGCGGCCGGCCAGAGGGAAGCAGACAACATCATCAGGTGGTCGTCGGACGTGCTGCCAGTGCTGGACGCGACGGACGGCGGCGTCGTCACCGTGTGCAAGGTGGAGGGCGGCCTTTTGATGTCGCCGTCCACCTTCCCGTACTTTATGCTCGTCGCCCTGGAGGCAGGAGGCCTCCTCCGTGGCCTCCTGCTCCTGCTGCTGTACCCGGCGCTGCGGCTGCTCGGCCATGACCGGGCGATTAAGGTCATGACCATGGTGAGCTTCGTCGGGGTCAGGAAAGACGGGTTCCGGCTTGGCGGCGCGGTGATTCCCAAGACGTTCCTGGAGGACGTGAGCGCCGAGGTGTTCGAGGCGGCGACGTCGGCGGTACCGCGACGCCGGCGCCGGCGGTGCGTGTGCGTGAGCGCCATGCCGAGGGAGATGGTGGAGCCGTTCTTGAAGGATTACCTCGGCGTCGACGCCGTCGTCGCGCCGGAGCTCAGGGCGTTCAAAGGGTACTACCTTGGCCTCACGGAGTCGGAAGGCGAGGTGCTGCAAAGGCTGGACATGCAGGAGGTGATTGGGGGCGGGGCGAAGGAGACGTGTGCCGGCGGCGGCGATGGCCTCGTCGTCATCGGCATCGGCGGACTTGGGACATCGTTCCATCAGCTCTTCCAAACGTATTGCAAGGTTAGCAGTTCACTGTACATGCACCACGTCACTGCATGAGCATGCATATGCATGACGTATTTCTAGCTAGTGTTGGTGAGCTAGAGATATGATGCACGATTTAGTTTAATTTAATTTAAAAAGTAAATTACAAGTTGCATAACTATATATATCGTCAAGTTGCATAACTACATAATTTTTTTCTGACAAATAACACATAACCACAAGTATTACGATATAATATTTTTATAAAGCCATATTATTAACTAATTTAACTTTATACTATAATCAAATGAAAATAATTAATCTTAGATAAATACAACTTAAAAACTTATAAAACCTGGTTTAAAGAATAATTAGTAAAAAAAGTTTTATGATGGGTTACATAGGAAAAAAACATGTGGTTTTATAAAACTTCTTTCATAACACATGTGATTTTATAAAATTTATTCTTAAATTTAATCTGCATGATTATGCACACAACTCAGTGAAAGATAGAGATTTTTCCTTGTAGTTTTGTGTTTACCATTCAGATCGATCACGTAGCTTCAATAGTTGCTATTCTTCTTCTTCCTCTTTTAACATAGCGCTATTGTAATAAATGATTAGAAGTTTCTGCTGCTGTGACCAACACGCACGACCGACAACAGTGACCGGTCGATTACTAGATTTTATTGGAAAAAAGAATTCCAGATCCAAATTTTCAATTTTAAAAAGGTAACAGAGCAACCGATCGCTGGTGACTAACCCAAAAAATTGGGTAAAAATTAGTAAAATAACCTCTCAGACCTTGAAATAATGAAAGCTATGGATAAATCCATTACAAATTACGAACATAATACATATATAGGTCCTAAAAAATGAATTTCGGAATATATCACATATATACATATATGGCCATGGTGTTTATTGCACGTTTGATAGCACGAAGATGATGTATGAGATGAGTGGCTATAATTTTTTTTAAAAGTACATATTGTGACCAGTTTATTCTGGTACCGGTCGCTGGTTCTAGGCTGACGATAACTGCACATAATTCGAACATTAATTGTTTCAGAATAAAATGATAGTAATATTTTAATGCAACTTTTATTCACCTCATGACAAATATTATCTTTTCAGATCCGTAAATATTATCGATGCTATTTTAAAATAGTTTTATAAGATAGATTTAAAATGACCTTGACAGAATATTTATTGACAAAAAATGGATTATGCACTGACGGATCCCCTCATCAATTGAGTCCAAACCTCTGTTTGCAATGAAAAACGTGTTGGCCACGGATGCATGTTCATTTGTAAGAAATCATACCAGTGACGGGTGAACAATATACAAATAGATCCCCATGCAGCCTACCGTAGCTGGTCATCTGGGCCGTGCCTTGCCACCCATAGATACACTACTTACGATGGCCTAGAAAATACCACCTATTACGGATATACGGTTTGTAGTTACCAACTGTCGTGTGACCTATTTCAATAAATAAATAAATCTATTTTATTAGCTGGCCTTAGTTAATTGTTTGCCATATTATCTGTAAATAGCAAAATTCATATAGCATTCACATAATATACGTATATACACATTTCACATCTACATCTACATCTGCATAATTCACATAATATTTATATTTATATAATTCACATCATCCATCATGAAGTTGAATATTCACATCACAAAACATCATGAAGCTTCTTAAAATTTGAAATAGCAAACGATTAGCTCAAGCAATATAATAATAATTAGGATAAATTGAATGAAGTCGCATAATAATTATAAAATCATAATTACACGAACTAGTTTTGTACATGAAATAAATGTTATTGAAAAAATATCGATTGTTTCACCATAAGCAAATGAACTAATTAAAATATAAGAAACATATTTCTAATGAGTTCCGTGAATCAACTTCAGATGGAAATGTCCTTTCTTGTTTGTCACTTTGGCTAGAAGAAAGGTGGCTAGGTCCCTCTAATGCTTGTTAGGTCAATCTGAGTTGGCCTCCAATTATTTTTCTATGACATATGAATATAGTTAATATGATATGGGAATTAATAGATTTGGATTTATAAGATATCTTTTTTTATTGGGTTCTAACCATTGGGTCGAACGTAGTCACCTATGTCATCAAGGTTTTCATGTGAGTACAAACATGAAAACCATGAGTATCGTTGACTTACTATTGGACCGAAAAGTCAAACTTGTGATGAAGAGATGGAGTAGTTGTTCGATGACGAGCACTTTCTTCTACATATGGTCCCCAGTCCCTGTCTATTGTAGCGCCTAGAAGTGTGAAGTTATATTTCTTGGCCGGGTTAGAGTTGAGGTAGTATACCATGCTCCATTTAGTAACTATGACCACGAGGACCCAATGGCAGCTGTAAAAAAGTTAATTTAGTCTTTTGTTGCTTTGCTATTCTATAATGCATGAATTTAATAAAAAAATAAGGTCCCTTACTTTTGATTATGGGCTAACATCAAACAATCCTTATTTCTATGGGAATACAAACACCATCCTATGTACTCAATGATGTTGTCTAGTGCACATTTCAAGTTGGTCTCATTGATCACAGTTAGATCTAGAAAACCAACCGAGTTGCCTATTTTTTGGGCATGGAGCTAGCAAAACCTACAATGATTACATTATTGTTTACAATATGAAGAGTATGTTCTTGATGGTAGTAAAGTATAAATCACTTACGAAGAGTAGGATTTCAACAATCCCATGTCTAATTGTCCAAGCCTCCCATAGGTCGTTGAATCCAATGATAAACATTGATGGAGACGATAGAAATAGCTGTTGGTCATGCTCACTAATGAAGGATTGGTACTTATTGGTCCACTTGGCATTGGTCATCTCCATGTACCATGCATACAACGCTTGGCACGTAGGACCATCATCCTTAGTTCCTTGTCATCGACCAAGCGATTGCTTAGGACGAACTAAGCTAGTGTTGATGGCTTTGCTTTAGCTTTCTCTTTGCTGGCTTTGCTAGCTTTCTACACTTGCTTGGACGACTGTACTGATGAAGTATGTGCCTTCTTACGTATTTTCAATGGAGGCATATCATCAAGGGGAAGGTCAAGCTCCACGTTAGCACCACCAAATGTGGCTCGGTGAATGCTTGATCAACATGAAGTGGAGTGTGCACCGATTAGGCTCCTGGAGGAGGCACTTGCTGCTTCAAGGGTGGACGATTTGATTGAGCTTTCACCCTAAAGACTATATTTGCCTTGGACTATTGAATGTATGTACGTTGTGCAATTGCCAGTGTCATAATCTCATCGTTTAGAGGAATCTCAAGGGGATAGCTTTCCTAGTTATTCCTTACTTAATCTACTTGTACCCTTACATAACCGACCACCAAGTCAGCCCAAGCACCTTGGTTGTAGTGGTCAGTTTGAAGGTCAGTTTGAAGCATAGACCATAGGCAACTTCGAAACTAATGTCCGATGTAACCCTCACCACAAGGATGCACTCGGTGGTATCCTATGGTACAATTTTAGGAATTTATACACAAACGTAATTAAGATCTCATTACATGTCATAGTAACAATGAAAATATTACCTCAGTTATATAGTTGATCATAGATTGTACAGGGTTGGCGGGATGCTAATCAGCCCTTGTTGATGCACAACTGCTTGGTTGAGCCATGGGGCTTGCTTCAACGTGAACGCCTACTTGTGATCTGGGCTGTTGGTGTGCTTGCTCATATTCAGCCCTTATCTTCTTCAAATCACGTTGAAACTTTTCTTCGAAGACATTAGTTAGCTCAGACTCCACCTCCTTTTTGACCTCCACTTTAACGGCTTCCTTTAGGCGGAATTGTTTCTCCCTCCTTGGGACTCTGAGCTTCTTGTACTAGGCATTGTACTTGGCTAAACCAACCTTGTAAGGTATAGTTGAGCCCATTCCTTGAATATGTCTTAGATGTTCTGGGTTTCCAATCACTATTGTCAATATGTCTTTGTGGTGCCCCTCTCTAGTCAACCAATAAGTAGGTCAATAGAAGTGGGATGCTCATACCTGCATTCTAGTATTAGTCCTAGAAATTTAGCTGGTACCAATAGGACATAGATGAATGATCACCAAACCTTTTATTTACATACTTGATAAAGTCTAATACATAAATTACAGCCATGAACAGGCCTTGGGCTTGCAATGCTACACTAAGCAAAAGATGAAAGAAGAAGCAAAGCTAGATCTAAACCCACAAGCACGGCTTAGGACCTAGAACGAAACTCTAAAAGTCTTTGTATGGTGTTTGCTCCTGAAGGAACTTCTCTAATTCATAGTATTGCTTTTCTAGGTAGAGGATAAAGATAGCAAGGGTGAGTGCACGAGATACTTAGCAAATAACGAGAATTAATATGGCATGCAAGGATTGTCAAGAGGGGTTTGGTTTTGTTTTGTGATCAAGGGTATTTTTAAATTTTTTTTTTTTGCAAATTCTAAGTGTGCTCTTGAAGTTATCGGAAAGAGGTTCACACCTCAATCCATTCCGTGAGTTGCTAGGCAACAACTTATCGCATTTACCAGGAAGAGATTCACGTCTCAACACATTCCACAAGTCGCTTTACAACGACTTGTCTCAATTCCGATTCGGAGCATAGGGGCCCAGTTGGTAACTTCAATTTGGTGCTTTCAAATTCCTTTCCTTTCATAATCGCAACTCAACTTTATCTTATCTAACACCAAACTAGTGCTAAGCGACACTCCGGGTCACACAAACCTATTTTAGACCACTCAACTCTTCCACCGGCCATGTAGGCTGGTTCCAGTAATGATTCCCATAGAACAATAATTTTTTCCATAAAACTTTTCCAAATACAAAAGTATGCTAGAGGGATCACTTTTTATCCACCCATAACTGTGGGAACGGCTATTCGAACAGATTATAACATTTGCAAAGGGTGCATGTTTTACCCACATGACGTGAGCTTACCCTAGAGTGCTAGTATGTATTGATCATATATGCATGGTGAGGGTAGGTTCTGTTCGCGCCGAGATCTTGCGCGCCCTGGCGTGAATACGCCGACGCCTGGGAGGTCTACTTAGCACCAGTGCAGGCCGATCGGCTTCTCTCCGTGGCTCGAGGTACGCGCGCCAGGGGCCGTGGGGTTCGATCGGCTCCGGTGCGATGGTACGGGTGTGGGTGTGCCAATCAATTTAACCCTGCAATTGACAAGGAGATGAGACGAACAGGTCTGTCAAACGATGGGCCGACACAGGCGCTCGCTATTGGCTGGCTACCGATAGGATTGGGATGACCATCGGCCATGCCTGGAAGGCCCTTCACTATTGGCTATTTACCGATAGGAATCGGGAAACTCTTCAATCGGCTGGGGAGCTAATGAAGGTATGGACAAGTGTCGACGAGAGATCGGCTGAAGAGCCGATGGAGGAACCGGGGTGTACTTAGAGGATAGCAAAGCACACATGATCCTCCTAGATAGTCGACGGAAGCCGTAACGGTCGTTCATCAGCTGGAAAGCCGATAAAGGCATATCTAGAGTGGCAAGGAAAAGCATATATAGACGTATCGACTGTGAAGTCGATGCTGCTCCAAAGATGGCATCATGATGACCCGTCGCCAGCCGTGACGGTGCCATTAACACCGAACCTCGAAGATCGGACCTAACCGAGACAATACGAGGACGAGGCCAATAGCGACGATACAGAGGATGCCAGATCGGCCATGCTGATGTAATGACAAGAGCGAACCCATCGGCTAGCTGAGCCGATGAGGGGACGCCTCTATGAAGACGGGCGTGCATCGGTTGGAAGACCAATACGCTTGGCGTTACGCGTCAAGGGACACCTCTAAAGGCTAGTGCGTATCGGCTAAGGGGCCAATGCGCTTAGCGTGAAGCTCAGAACATGGATAACTCATCGGCTAACACTCCGATGAGACGCTGTATAGAAAACTATAAGCCTACAGCTCCATTTACCATCGACAGCCCCGTAGGTCGAACCTAACTGATGCAGCACGAAGCTGACGACGGCGGAGGGAGCTTGATAGACCGATAGGCTTTGCACGAACGTGATGCAATACATCTGATCGGCCTAAGAGGTCAAACCTAACTGATGTAGCCTTAGACAGAGCAGAACATATCGAGATAGTGGCGGGACTTACCCCTTCGCCGAAGATCGAACTTAACCGATGTAGCCCCGCATCGAGAGCCAGAACCCACCGGTAAATACCTAGATGAACTAGGGTGGCGATGCGCCGAAGTTGTATATTGATCGAGAGATAGATTACATGTCTCCAGAGGGTCTATATTTATACCCTGGATTTATAGAGTCCGACGTGTTTACAACCATCGGACGTTATTTCCTAACAAAAATAAAGGAAAATATCTCTAAAGAAGTTAACTAACTAACTAAACCTTCTAATTAGATAAGATTACAATTTACAAAGATAAAATATCCTGCCGTGGATTCCACGGCTCCTTCGCAAACTCGGTATTTTCTAGATAGTCTTCCAATATGGAACCAAGTCTTTATTCGCTACAATCCGATCAGCTTCTTCACTGTAGTTATCGGATACCTTTCAGCCGATCGGCTTTAGCACCATCAGCCTGTTCAGATTTTGGCATTAATAGGTTCACAACAAGGCATTTCCAAAGCATTCATGAGAAAGTTGGCTGTCAACTAAATGGGTCCCTGACCCAGTACCAGGCAAGTCTTAGACTTCTTGTCCTTAGAGTCCTATAAGCACATTCTAGATGTTACCTCGATGACTCCATATCTATTGACTTCCACACACATCCTAGGTGCACTAATTACTTGTTTATGGGCATCCTATTCCACCCATGTGGTCGTATTTTAATATGATTAGTGAAACTCCTTAATAGAGCGGTCCTTATGTGCCATGCGGAAGTTAGGCTACACATGCAGTGACTACCCATGACTAAGTTTGATAAAGGCATTTTATTTCACAAAGCTCTCGGCCACGAGTGTCAGTATTTCAAACCATTTTTAAAACTCATTTTATCCCATCTAGTTTTAAGTTATAGGGTGTCGTGGATATTTATGCTTTGCAAAGCAAGAGAACCAGTATGACAATAGGGCAACAAGGGTATAGGATCATCGACAAACAAGGAGAATATGTGCAACAAATGAGGTCAAGGCTTATTAGATCGACTAGTGATTAATAGTTGGTATCATGTACCTAAGCATGCATGGTTTACAAACAAAATAATCTTTAATTTAAAATATGGAGTTAACATGATCAAGTGGTGACTTGCCTTGGTCTTGGTCTTAGTCTTCTACGATGAACTCCTCGAATGACGGCCCTTCGGCATCGACTACTATGCAGCAAAAAATAACAACACGTAAAAAGAAATAAAATCAGAACCTAATATATATAACTAATAGTACCAAAAGAGGTATGTCATTTTTAGAAAAATCTGAGAGAGGAATGGGCTCAAACAGAGCTTATATAAATTTTGGAAGATTAAATAATTTTTTGGATTATAGAAAAGAAATTAAATAATTTCTAGAAAAGAAAACATTTAAATCAGAGGCTAGCAGGTGGGGCCAGGGTCAGGGATGTATAATATACTTTTATTTCTTCGGTAGCTAGGTTAACGGGCTTAGGTGAGTGGTGTTGGGTTGAGAAAAATATGGCCAAGACCTTTCGGCTTCGTATGCTGGCCCAACTAGGCCAAGGCAAGCATGCCACATCAGCACAATGGACCCATGGTTGTACGACGTGGCTACCCCCTGGCGGCCACATGGTTACTCACCGGGGAGGAGAGACTGAAAGGGAAATTGATTACTAGCACAGCTCGACGGCATCCGGCTGAACAACAGTGATTCCCAACAAGCCACAGTCACCAGAGCATCAAGTGGAGGATGGTGAGGAATGTGAATAGTTTGGATTTGGTTTAGGGGGACGAGAGGAGGCTAACGACAAGTGGTAGAGGACTTTGGTAGGAGTGTGTCATTTGGTCGTCACCAGGGAGCAAATGGGTAGTGGAGTGATTTGGTTTTAGGCTCGGTTTGAGGTGGTGAGGAGATAGGAAGAGAGGGGAGAGAACCTAAAGGTTCTACCTTAGGGAACGCAAAAGGATGACAGCAATGGCACCTGGCTGAGATAGGGAAAGAGGTAGGGGAAGTGTTTGTGGTGTGGGAGCTCGGATGGAGTCCGGATGGTGCAAGAAGAGGCGGAGGGCCCCATGGCCTTTTACAGTCACGGGGTTGCGCATGGCAACAACAAAAATAGACGGTGTGACACAATGCTGTGCATGGGCGATGGGTGATTGTGTGGCTTAGCACGAGGTGGCAAAATGTGGCATGACACCATGATGGTGTTGGCCAAAACAAGGAGGAAGAGAGAACGTGGGCGACACGGTAGCGGAGATGAGACAGGATGAAGGGAGTGCGCATGCAAAATGGGGTCTAGATTGAATGAGGTGGTGATGCACTAGAGTTTGGCAGTGAGGAGTGTGGCGTACCGATTCCTATGAAGACAACGGTGCATTGCCAGGGTGCACGGCGTGGGCAAGGGCGACATGTTGGCGGGCATTACCGACGCGGCGAGGAGGCAATATCACACACTGTAGAGACCAGTGTGTTTGACTGAGCCAGTGTGCTAAGGCATAGGCATGTGCTGTGGCAGGGAGCGAGCGGACATTGCGCGTGAGCTGGGAAATGGCAATGGGCTACATAGGGTTGGGCTGAGCAGAGAGGAAAATAGGCCGTGCCGGCCAAAAAAGGAAGAAGGCCACGTGGGGCTGAGAGAGGGAGAAAGGAGGAGAGAGCAGCCCAGGTGAACAGTAGCCTTTCTAAATTTCTAGGAATAGTTTGAAACTAAAAATTTGAATGTTTGAATTTGGATTTGATATCAGGAAATTTTGAGGAATTTTTTGGAGGGTATTCTAGGGTGGGTTTTGAAAGGATTTGAGATCCACACTTTGGCACACTCTTCAAGAAATCAAAAAGATCCAAACATCACAAATAGGTTTTTATTCAAATAGTTTTCCTTAAACGCTAAAAAACAGGCGATACAGTTGTCCTACCGCCATGTTAATTTATCCTCACTTTGCAAGGCCTCTTCCTCTCCAAGATCGAGCGACAATGAGGTAATTAGGTTGTTAGGGAAAATGTTGTACTGCTCTGGAAGGAAATGTTTAAAAAACTATTTGTGTGGAGATACTCACGAGTTGGCGGTGCACTTCGGCGTCAGCAGTGTTCTTGATGACGACCATCCCATCAAGAAGCTCCTTTCCTCGAGCTCAAGCCCAATTGTTGGTTCGTGTCTTTGGAATAGCCTTGAATGGATCAGGGACGTTAGCCACTCTTCTAGCTTCATTCTTCACTACCCATCTTGCCTTCACGGGTATGTACCTGCCTATGCCAAGCCAATGTGGGTGTAGGTTCCTCACTTGAGGAGCCGATATGTCTCACTAATGGCCTAGAACTCCGGCGTGTCATTTTGGGCCATGAATTGTTCCAAGATGGTCTCCGTTATCTATGGCCTATCTTCGAATGGAGTTGGCCTATTCAGGTTGAAGACAAACTTGTTAACAAGCTTCGACTTGAAGTTCTACCATGAATTATCCATCTTTTGGAAAACACAGTCTTTTAGTGCTTCCTCTGTGCTAGTTGGGAAGTCATATGATTCCTTTAATTTGTCCCATGCACATTCTTTCTTAGTGTCGGGGACATTCTCGAAGCTAGGGTGTAGGATCCCTAGGTATTCCTACACGACGACCCCATATGAGTTGCTGAACCTCGGGATGACGCTTTTAGGGGCGACCGATCTTTCGAGGTTGTCGATCTTAGTGATGGTGAGCTTAGTGTTCGACAACCTATTGTGTGGTCCTACGAGATCATCTGGACATCTATGCCATTGTTCCAATCAACGTTGTTGCATAGCTATCAGATATTTCTAGTTATATAGCGAAGTTAGTCATGTATCAGAGTACAAGGTTTTGCTCTCAAATGGTGGGTTAAAGGGGCTTTAACTTTCGATCTCCTCACCACGGGGTGTTGGCTTGATAGAAACATTGTCTCTTACATCTACCACACCAAGCTGACAAGTTATTTCTAAAATTATTGTTAAATAATAGAGCATTTCCATAAGTAATTTCTAAAATTATTTCTAAACTATAGAGCATTTCCATAAGTTATTTTTAAAATTATTTCTAAACAATTGAATATTTCTATGAATTATTTCTAAAATTATTCCTAAACTACATAGCATTTTCACAAGTTATTTCTAAAATTATTTCTAAACAATAGACCATTTCCACAAATTTAAACTATAGAGCATTTCTAAACTAGAGAGAGGGTGAGGGAAAGGTGGCGCACCTGGTCATCGGGTGCTAGGGGAGGTGGCCTTGAGGCTCAGGGAGGATAGTGCCAGGGTTGGGGATGATGGGAAGGGCACCACTAGGTCAAAGAGAGTGGTGCGAGGATTAGGGACAACGAGGAGGGTGCCTTCGGGGCTTAGAGATGGCGGCATCGGATCAGGAAGGTGGCGTCAAGGCTCGGGGAGGGTAGCGTCAGGTCATGGAGGGTGACGCCGAGTCAGAGAGTTAGTGCCAACATTGGGGAGGATGTTACTGGGCAAGAGGAAGGCTATGCCGGGCTTGGGGAAGATGATGACAATGAGGATTAATTGCTAGGAAGGAGAGGACGTGCGCATGGACAAGTGTGGAGTGTGAGATCTAGGAAGATAAGTGTGGTCAACATCTAAGGTTTACTACTATCAGTGACAAGTGGTACTTCCCGGCACCTCGTGGATAACATACCTATGATGGGCAGAAACTCCCTACCCATCATAGATAACTTCCCCATGATGGGCTGGGAGTTACAACACATCACAATCAGCTAATCAGTGATGGTCAATTAAATAGGGCCCATTATAGGTAAGTTACACGTGACGAGCAAGGAGTTTTCGCCTATCACAGGTAACTTGTTGACCGTGACCAACTTGTTGACTATTTGATACTAAGGTGGTTTTTTCCAATTTAATTGCCAAAATATAATTACCTCTTTAATAAAAAAATTACGTAAATATAATACCACATATTGCATTCTTCCAACATAAATGCCATAATTCAAATATAATGCTACATATTGCATTCTTCCAACATATTGCATTCTTCGCTTGCAAGGTAGTGTACTCATTTGATCTTTAAAATACTAGGGTTGTATATGTAATCCTTCATTGTGATCTCCTCGTGCATATACATTGTTGGCTTCCAATTGCTCCTCTTCAAGCAGTATTTGTTGGCCTACATATGCATACTGATTGTAATCATTCTCGTTGACGATGTTTTCTACCCCAATAATTCTTCTTTTGACTTCTCAAACAACATGAAGCTTCTTATTTAATGGATCAGTTAAGTAGAATACTTGAATGACTTGCTGTGCTAGGATGAATGGTTCATCCTGGTAACTGATCTTGCTAAAGTCAGCTAGTGTAAAATTGTCCTTATTGACTTTAACCCTACGAAGTATAACCCATATGCATCGAAACAACGATACATTAAACTTCATATGGTTCTTCTCCTATATCTCCTCTATGTGCTCATAGAATGACCTTCATTCAAGTTGACTCCGATAAACCTCTATGGACAAACCACTATTTTGGACGATGCTTTTATCGTCTTGCTTATTAGTGTAGAATGTGTAGCCATTGATATTATATACTTGCCAAGTTTAGGCATCCCATGAAGGACCATGTGCTAAACATTGGAGTGTAACGGTTGTCTTTTTGGTGTTTTTAGCAATTTGATTTTTGAACCATTCAACGAAACACCTCTTATGCTCTCTCATGTCTAGCTCTCTAGGCAACCAATGTTGTCTTCTTTAATCTTAGCTATGTTCTCTTGAAAGTACGGAGTCACCTCTACATATGTTGTAGCATGGTGAAACTTGCTTGGTCATATCCGGATCGATCTAGCTTGATTGTTCACCTGCCTATGGTGTCAACACCTTCCAGTCTGCCTTCCTAGCGATACTTAGGGAGTTTGATTGAAGAAGTCTCAGCCATGTAGTCAACATAGAAATCAATGACATCTTTGATAGTGTATGATGCTTCAACAATGCTCCCTTTCGGTTTCAACCTATTGCGAACGTAGGACTTCAGAATCCCCATGTACCTCTTGAATGGGTACATTTGTCTGGCAAAGGTAGGAGCACATAGTTTTGTCTGCTTCATGAGATGTATGACGAGATGAACCAAAATATTAAAAAATGAAGGAAGGAAGTACATCTCTAGATGACAGAGTGTTTTCACAACTTGTTGTAGGTCATTTAGATCAGCATGATCAATTGTCTTTTGGTCACTGGCTTTGAAGAAAAAGCAGAGCCTTATGATGGCGTGATGAACTTTTGTGGGCAAAATATTCTTGATAAAAACCGATAAAAGCTCTATAATAAGGACATGATAGTCTTCATACCAACTATTTTGTGGTCATATATCGAAATGAACTTATTGATCCTTGATGAGTATCCAGTTGGAACTTTAGTACCTTATAAGCACTGCAACATATTATTCTTCTCCTCTTTGGATATAATGTGGCAAGCTGGAAGTAGGTATACTCTACCTGTTTCTTCGTTTGTTGACGATGCAAGCTAACTACAAATGTTCATATCTTCTAAATCTCATCAAGCATTGAGACCATCTTTGGTCTTGCTAGGAATATTTAGCCATAGTCCAATAAGACTCTCGCAAATATTTTTCTCTAGATGCAATGAGTCAATGCAATGGCAGACCTTAAGATGTTTCCAGTATGGAAGCCCTCAGAAGATGGATTTCTTTTTCACATTGGTTTCTCTTTGGTCGAAGACATTTTTCTTTTCTTACTAAAAGCATTGTTAATGTATTTCACCTTGTAAAATACCTCTACTCCAGACATATCCCTTAGAGCTAGACCTCGCTTGCTCTTACCATTGACACTTTTGTTCATTCTTTTGTACGAGTATCCATAAGGAAGGAATCTTCTATTACCCGTGTAAACCATCTTGCGGGAGTTCTTTGGCCACTTGCTATGTGTTTCTTCCATGTAGTCCGAGCATACCTTCTTACCTTTTATAGTTTACCTTGATAGGTTACCGAGTACAGGATAGTTGTTAATCATATAGAACAATAACACACGAAGGGTAAAGTTTTATCACCCAAATGCATCTCATGTCTCTACACTTTTTTAAATAGCATCAGAAGATCATCATTCAATAATTTTAGGAATACGTATGTATCATTGTTGGGTTGTGTCAGCCCTTGCACCAGCATTCACAACATGATGTACTTTATCTTGAAGCAAAACTAAGGAGATAGATTGTAGTTCACAAATAGGACTAGCCACACGCTATAATGAATTCATTCCATCAGTACTAAATGTGAGCTGTATGGTTCTTGAGTATTTTGTGAATTGTGGGTATATTCTGTTGATGTTTCTCTATTCCATCGAATTGGCCAGGTGCCTAACAAAACCATCCAATGTCATGTCAACATAATAACTCAACCTCCTTTGTATTCATAAATAGTCGTCTAAAACAGTCTGCAACAGACAGGAACCACACGACTTTTACAGGGTCACCCTTGTTTGACTTTTTACCCTCTACAAAATTGTCCTCTTGTATCGGGAAGCTTAGCACGTAGGGCATAAATCTAAGTTTGCATACTTCTTATAATACAATATGCAATCATTCGGATATGCATGAATCTTTCTAATATCCAACTCCAAAGGACACAACATTTTCTTTGCTTTATATGTCATCCTTGACAAAGTGTTTGGCTCAGGTAATAAGTATTTAAGCAAATCAAGGTCCTCTATGAAACATTTATCTGACCACTGTACTACACTTTGTAAGTTTAAGTAAAATCGATAACTTTATGTACTTTGGATTGCACCCATGAAAGATAGGAGTCTCGAAATCCGCTATCAAGGCTACGAAGTTTTCATAGTCTCTTTCATTATACATTGAAGCCTAGACATCCCACAACATCTGATAAAGGGCATCATCGTCGATGCCAAACATTTCCCTATCCAACAAAAAAATGAACAAATATGTCATCGTCATCATGTTGCTCGTTCGATTCTTCCACCGATGTAGATATCACAGGTTATTCATTACCATGTTTAGACTAGCAAATAAAATCATTCATATCTTCTCATTCTTGGAGTCACGCATGGGCACCATAAATTTTTTGCTCCTTATCATTAACAACATTTAAAAATCAAATAACTTCAACTTTATACTCCTAGCTTAAACGATTGCTAGTGTACATTCAGTTTATGCCTATCTACAATATTACATAAACACTAATTAGAATAATACACATATCCAAAAAAAATGCAACATATATTTTAAAAAATATGTAATACTAATTTTAGAAATTGATTATGAAAATGGTGTAAAGAGCAATAGTTTGTCCCTGCTCTCACACCTCTATCTAGTGTGCAATGTACTGAGAGATAGTTCATTTACACAGATCCAGAACTTTGAACCGACAATGGTTACGGATCTCGATAATCAGTCCATCGTAAATGTGCCCTTTGACATGCCATTTAGGCTAATCTAATTTACCATCCGTTACATACAACGAACTCTGTTAACAGGCCGCTAGGTCTCGTTACAGGTGGACCGTTAACGGATCTGCAGTAGTGATGTCACCTATGTCTCCCGATGTCTTTATATATACTAATCAAATTCTTTCATCAAGCCTCTGTTTCACACTTGGATATTATTACAGCTCTATTTCATTCCGGTGAGTCAAATTAGATTCATCCGGCACCTAGCAATTATTATTTATAGCACTATCTGGATTACGTACGTACACACAAGCTGGGCATGCAATGCTTATGACACTATTGCTTATATGATCTTTAGCATAAATAAAATTTAGAGCTTTGCACCGTGTAAAGTATAACGTATTTCAGCGCTCCAGGTCGTAAATCTTGCATCATACTGCACTGTGTGCCGAAATAAGTTTCATCTTAAATCATGTTGCAACGAAATCAATTGCAAAATCTTGTAAAATATGAGTGAAACTCATTAGATTTATTGAATTTAGACGTATTCCTGTATATGCTTCACAAAGTTTCTTTTATATATATTTAAATAAATAATATGAAATTTCTATTGATTTTTGAGAAAATTTCTTATGAAGGTATGAGATTTCGCTTAATCCTCATGTGACTCTAAATTTTGCCTTATTCTCTATATGCCACAGAGTTTTTATTTTCATCACTTCTATACCCATGCCATTAGTTGATTGTGAGTTAACACTAAAAATAACTATATTACCCTTCTCTTCTTACATTATGCTACATACTTTAAAAACGTAAATCTCAATGTAAAAAAATAGCTTAATCTATAATAAAATAAAATGATAGAATTATTTGACACCAGATTTTAAGAACAAAATTTAATTTTCAAACATTTTTATTTAAAAAATGATGAAATCCATACAAAGGTTTCACTAGGAAATAAAAAACCAAAACTATTTTTTTACTTGCGTTTAAATTTCAACGAAATTTTTGAACAAATTTCATCAAATATGATTTGATTTGAAACTTATTTTAAAAAAATAAATTTTTGTTTTTAAATTTATGATCAATTAATTATGTCATGTTTGTTTTTCATAAATGAGTAAATCTTTACATTGAGGGAGTCAACTAGCACAAGGATAATATAGACATTTTTGGAAAAAAAATCTAACAATCAACTCAGGAAATGGCTATAGAGGTGATAAAAAAAACTCAAGGATATATAGGGGATGAGCCTAAAATCAGAGTCACAAAAGGGATTAGAAAAAAATTTATTAGCACGTGAGGAATTTTCTCTTGGTTTTAAGCTATATATAGTTTGGTGTCAAATGGAACGCTTATTAAAATACACCTGGTAGAAAATGAAATACACATCCATTGTTTAGACTTCAGCTAGCAAAAATTTGAATTTCAAAACTTAATCTTAAGGTTGATTTTGTGGTTTTTTATCGTAGTTTATTTTTCCAATATTTACTTTTAAATCATCAATGATATATATATATATATATAATATAAATTTTTTTTTATCAATAATAAGTAATTACGGCTTATAATCATTATATGTGAGAAAGATGGCATCTGCTAAATCTGCAAAACGACACATGGCGTACTGGTGTAAACAGAATTTACGAATTAATTAAGACTCTGGTCCAAGTATAGTCTACCAATAGATTAAGATACTAGTCAATTAATTATCTACAGATCGATTAAGACACTGGTCAATTAATCTACCAAACAATTACCAATTATCGATCGTTCTCTCACGTCCTTCTCGACCATAAATTCATGAATTGCGCATTCAGAGGAAACTGCAGATGTATGTGCACGTAGAGAATTACAGAATTTATTCCAGATGAACCAAAGGTAATAGTGATCGATATACATCCATATAATTACACCTTGGAATAATCGTTCATCCATAGTTTGCTCTACTTTCTTAGCCTGACTCTAATGAAACGTTATTTAAAAATTTGTAGAATGCTACTATTTTTATCGGGTTTTTTATGCTGAGATGTAAAACATTACTTTAAGAAAAGAAAGTGAAACATTCGACGCAACAAATGCCAAAAAAAGGGCATTGACAAACTGTTAACACAACATAGAAAGAACCTGCCGATGTAGATTCCATTCCTCCAGTCACCAATTCTAGGCTCCATCAACATTTTCAATACCGAATGGTTCAAATAGAGTGAGAGTGAGTGGGGCCAACCAGTGCCACGCTAGTTGGCTAGCATCTAACATATTCCATAGGCATGGTGTTGTGCATAAAATTTTGCGAAGACCGATCGAATCGGGCAAAGACGTGAGCAAGCCGGTGGAGGTCTGATCGGAAAGATGGTGTCTTGGTCACATGAAGACCTAGGAGTTGTGCTTAGCTCTATTACAGGTATTTAGTCTTCGAGGTTCGAGGGTATACCAATTAATTTGATCATGTAATTGACAAGGAGATAGAGGATGTGATCTGTAAGCCAATCGATCCATAGGCCGATATGACTCATCCTATCAGTTGGATACCGATAGAAAGGTAGTACTCGTGCATCTGCTGAAAAATCGATAAAGACGTAGGTAATAAGAAATGAAATAAATTAAAGGATTTATCAGTCGAAAAGCTGATGACGCTCCGAACAAAATAAGTGATAAGAGCAGGGAGCGGGACCTGAATCTCCCCCGAAGGCACTAGAACCAACGACCACCATGACGGCACTGTTAGAGACAACCTCGATATCTGACCAAATAAAGACAGTATGAGGCATAGGCTAATGACATAGAGATGGCGGAGGCTAGATCGGATATAACGATGGAAGGGATGGGGCAAAGCTATTGGCTGCTTATCAGCCAAATGTCTGACGCATACCTATATCTAACCTCATTGGTTATCTGAGCCGATGGGGAATGAAACCTGCTAGATTCTGATGCTAGCCCTATCAGACACAAACTTGATAGACTAGACCTAACTGAGATAGTATCATGTCGGATTCGATGAGACCAGTTCAATCGCTAACAGATCAACGGACAAATCCCTAGACATTATTTTCTAAATATATAAGGAAACTAATTTCTAAGATGTTTACAGAGCTAATTAAACTTTTCTAACTTATATGACATATTCTATATAGATAAAATACCTTGTTGTGATTCCCGTGGCTCTTCCTCAAACTCGGTCCCATCAGGATAACCTTCCATCTTTAACTGGACTGAATTCATCTTAGACCTGTCTGATCGGCTCTCTCATTATATCAATTGGCTTCCTTTCATGAGCCGATCTATCCCTCTTTCATTAGCCAATCCTGTTTATAGGCTAACAAAATTCTAGCATGCCCCTTAATTTCAGAGTTTGTTAGCAAACTTCAAAATTACAAGTCGCTAGAATTCTCCGCAAATGGAGGTGGCACACTACAGCCTTCAAACAGCACCTAATCGGCCTAAATTCCCGCTAGGTCATCATACCTCTAAGGCATTCTGCCCTTTCGTCCTTCTTCATGCCTTCTCATCACTAAAACCCCCAAAATCTCGATGAGCTCTGACAAATGAAGGTAAATCACTAAGAGTTGCTCCACTGTTCACCGATCTTCTTCCATTTCTTCCTTGCATGATGGTGTCAACAACCGTAGTCCTTGAGGTAACCTTCTATTCATTCCTTTGCTCCACAATCTAGATATATTCAATCCATCCCGTCTCTTCACCTATTCTTCATTGGGTTCTTGTCCACTATAGAGCCTAAGGAGTTAGATCGTTATCCCAGTTGCTGATACCCAAGTTTCTTTTATCTTGGCCCCATGGGTAGTAAGGATCCAATAAATTTTATTAACTCTAAAACAGAATGAATCCCCTACAAAATCTCATCCATGTCAATCGGCGACTAGACTAACAACTTTAGATCTTCCCTAGTAAATTTCCTAGATAGAGGAATTGGTTCCTCCAAATATCAGCCTCCAAAGGAACGATCGAGGAGGAGATGAAAATCGGCTATTGCATTAATCTCTCCTTAGATGATATGGAGAAAAATGAGCCTTTGCTTGCATCGGTCTCTTACTTCTTGTCAGATGCCCTCAACGCCTTCATATTCGGACACGGACCGATGACCACAACCTTGATGGATGTCATCATCCTGACTTGCCTTAACACCACAAATTACTTAAACATGTCCATCCTACGATTCAAACCTACCCATAAGCTGAACACCAAGAACATCGAAGCCTAGACTAAATTCATATCCCTGCACAGCAAGACTTCTGGACCAGTCGATGACCGAGAGCACGCTGTGTTTTTGAGTTTGTAGTTGGAGTGGTTCATCTTTGGGGGTGTGACCCTTGGCCCGACGACCAACATTCAGTGCCTAGCAAAGTGTTTGGCCAATCAAGACCAGATCCCCTTGGGGCAGTACCTGCTTGGAGCCACCTACCAATTGCTCCACCAAATGGCGAATAAGCTATCGGTTGGCCAACTAGTTGGTTATATCGGCGGTTCTTGGTGGTTCATACAACTGTGATTGAACATTTATGCCTCCAGAGCCATCCCCAAGTCCCCCTTCTCTTCTCTGACTTTCCCAGCCGATCATACAACGGAAAGTGAAGCTAGCTGACTCTAATGCATCTCGATGGAAGAAGCTGCATCAGCTCTTTTTGGAAGCAAGATGAATCCCCTTAGACTTAGCTAGTGGTTTAAAAGCTTTTACTGTATATTTACCAAGGAAGTTACCCTATGGTTTGCATATGAAGACTCCTCGTCATTTGAGATGCCTTCCATATTTCATCCTTTTAATGCACTAGCCGATGAAGAATCGAAGATCATATTTCTATTGGCTATAACTCCCAATCTTCTACTGACTAGATTCTCATTGGGCCAATCCCAACACTCGTTATATGAATTCTATCATCCATTTGTCAGCGCTCGTCAGTTGGGTTTCGACCAGCTCCCAACCTGCTAATTCTTCATCAAGAAGCTCCAAGTCTGAGGAGATGTGAACAGCGGCTTGGAGTACGATCGGCTAAGGATGATAGCTGAATCCCTGTCCTTGGGTATGATCACCACCTTTGAGCCATGTATATCCAACACCAGACTTTTCACTTGATGATGGTCGGAGTGGAGAAGACATCAATTCAGTTCATTAGCTAAACACTATTGCTCGCGTCTCAATCTTGACTATGTTGAGTCCGATGAAGAGATAATCCTTCTCCATACTCTGTTTTCCTTTGATCGCATTGCTTAGCTTTCGCAATCTTGCAGGCTAGTGATAATGAAGCATCGATAACTAGTGCAAGTGGTCGGCTGATTATGTATCAACCACTATCGGCCGAGCCCCATCTTGGACACGGTGTACCTTCTCCATCGGCTCTACTTCGGGCGCCATGGCCATTAGGGACCAAATGTAAGAAGCTAGCAGCTCGCTCGGTTTGTAAAAAACAAAGACCCTGTAGCAATGTCAAGGTCGCAATGCCGATCTCCCAAGGACCTCCACCCATATCAACATCGGCTCCTTCAACCTTGCTAGTACGTGCCGATTCAATCTTTGTCTTATCTTTTCATATTTCTTTTAACAGTTTTCTTCTTTGCAGCTCGAACCATCAGCTCCCAAAGTTCAATTACCAGAGATCACCATGAACATTGAGCCGATGGTATGTCCAAAAGTTACGATAATCTCAACAGCAGTCAATTCCTAAACAAAAGACACCTAGATAGTCCACATCACCTCCATATCGGACATCGGCCATCTTCCCAAAAAGACTCCTCATCAAGCCAATGCTGATGTTGCTCATCATGCCACTCCTACTCCTTCTCAGGTACATTCATCCCACATTTGCACTTCTGTCTTGAATCATGGTTCTCCTATTTACCGATGTCAATGCACAGTCTTTGACTAATCTATTCTCTTTTGACATCGGCAAATACCTGAAGCCATATGAAGACACAACCACAAGTGTAGTGATCAAACCATCTTTACCAGTTGATCTACACTAACAACTATCGGATATCATGCATCGGCTGAAAATCCCAATTGGCTTACTGGTGAAAGATTGCGGACCGATCAGAGGAAGACTTGCCAAAATTGAACACCTTCTGCCCGAAGAGCTCATCGATGCATTGATGCCTACTGCCTACATGGAATCCCACAAGATCCAACTAATCATGACCAGAAGATGTATAGCTGATTGTGCCAAACAGAGAGACCTAGCTCAAAATGATCGGCTATCTACCTAATCCAAGAAGAAGAAACTTGATGACATGATAGCTAACTCAGAGAACATCCAATCCAAGCTAGATCAATAGAAGAAGTGAGAAGCCGATTTTGATGGCGAAGCTTGATAAGGTGTGCTAAGATATTGAAGTCATAGAATCCCACCTTATCGGCTTACCGCAATCAATCCAAGAGCAAGAGGCAAGGGTAGCAACAACAATGCGTCAAGCAACTCATCATACAAGAATGTGAAGACCATCCTCGAATCCGACGAAGAAGATATCTACAACATCAATGAAATAGATAAAATCCGCCTGCACGCGATTGAAGCAATCAAGAAATTCTTGTAATACTTTAACACTGAAAATATGTGATGTCACTTCTTTGAAACATTAGTGTCTCTAATATAACTCAATCGGCTTTATTGATTTTTGTTTGTTGTCCTAAAGGTGATATCAAATGATATCGGCTATCTGTAGCCGATATAACCATATCGACTCTTGTCTTGAAGAATATTAGAAATCGGTTGCACTTAGCCGATTAAGGTAAACGATACCAACTAATATTGGCTACCATCAGCTGATAGAACACTATCAGCTCTTGTCTTGAAGAGAATTAGAAATTGGCTGCACTTAGCCGATTTAGATATCGATCCAAATGCTAGGACAATACTTCTTGAGATGTTTTCCGTTGAGCACTTTGGCAAATTTTTATCCTTCAAGACTTTCCAATATATAAGCATTACCAAACACATAGTAATTGATCTGATAGGCCCTTTCCAGTTAGATGACCATTTTTCAATCTTATTATCTCTAGACCCGATCCACAAAATCAATTTCCAAACAAGATCTCCTTCAGAAAAAGATTTAATCATTAACTTTTTGTTGTAATGCCAAGCTACCTTGGCTTTGTTCTCCTTTATCTTCTCAAGTACCCTTAGCCAATTCTGAGCTAAATCATCAAGTTTATTTACCATTATGTTATAATAGTCATCGGCTATTAGCCGATATTAATTTTCTATGGCAGAACTGCTTCATGCCATATACCAGCCGATACGGTGGTATTTAAGTAGATCCATAGCATGTCATCTGATAGGCTCACAATGAATTGGCTAATGAAGCATGCCACCTCCACAGCTGTTCATCAATCTTGTGCTTGATCAGCTTGATTAAACTCTCATTGGATGTTTCGGCTTGTCCATTAGCTTGAGCAAAATATGGTGACAAATTTAACAACTTAATCTCCACACTAGCAGCAAACTATTGATACTCATCAAACACAAAATTAGAACCCTGATCAGCGGTAATTGTTTGTAGAATACCAAACAAATAGATAATATTTTCCTTGATGAACTCAATCACATTCTTAGAAATAACTTTCTTCAACGGGATAGCCTCTATCCACTTTGTAAAATAATATGTCGCCGCCAATATGAACTTATGCACCTTACTTGATGAAGGATAAATCTAGTCGATCATGTCGATTCCCAAACCTCTGAACGACCATGGCTTGATCATCGGATTCAAAGCTGACGCTAGTGCTCGCTGCACGTTTCCAAACCTCTAATAGTCTTATCATACTTTGTAATACTTAAAGCAATCTTCCAGCATTGTCGACCAAAAATACACAGCTCTTCTCATCAACCATTTTTTCTTGTGAGCCAATTGATGAGTCTCACAAATACCTTCATGTATTTTGCTTATAATCATTGTAGTTTCTTCTACACCTAGTCACTTTAACAGAACTCCATCAATGGTCCAATAATATAAGTCTTCACCAAGCAACATGTTTTTAGTAGACTTATACCGAAGGTTTTGAGAAGCCAATTATGACAGATTTTGCAAGTATTGGATAATCTCCCGTCTCTAATCATTGGCCTCAATATGATTATCAATCTCGGCTATTTTAGCTTCCATCTTTCTATCTAGCCGATATCCTAAAGCAATCTGAGCAAGACTATTGGTTTCTATGTTTTGCTCCCTAGGAATATGATCCAACGAGGCCATCTTAGAATCCTTCAATAAATATTGACATTCTTCATAATATCATCTCAAAACATTATCTTTGTAGTCATATTCCTCGGATAGTTGTTTGATTACCAATAAAGAATCCCTAATGATCTCTATCGTATCGGCTCTGATTTCCCTCAGCAGTTAAAAATCTTTGAGCACCGCTTCATACTCTGCTTAATTATTGGTCCGATAAGACTTGATTGTAAAAGTGAACTCAAAGCTTGCTCCCCTAAGACGATAAAATAACTAAACCGATATCAGATCTATGCTTACAAACCGATCCATCAAAAAATAAAGTCCATAGAATCAGTTCCACAGAGTCTTCATGGATCTCTCTATGTTGCATGATGATACCGGCCACAGCTTGCCCTTTGACTGTCTTAGGGGATTCATACCTCAAATCAAACTCCATCAAAGAGAATATCCATTTACCCATTTGACATTTTAAGATTGGAGCCGATAGCATATATTTGACCACATCGGCTTTATAGACTACTATATACTTAGCCGATAGGAGATAATTCCTTAACCTTATACGTGAAAAATATAAGCATAGGGATAATTTTTCAACTGCAGGATATCTTCTTTTAGCATCCAGAAGTCGTATGCTTAGATAGAATACCACTCGTTCTTTTCCCTTCAAACTCTTGTATCAGCATCGATCTGATGGACTTCTCATTAGCTGACAAATTAACTTGAATGGTATCCCCTTCTGCGGCAGAATCAATACTAGAGGAGAATTTAGATGATCTTTAATTTGATCAAAAGCTTTCTACTGCTCAACACCACACACGAACTCTTGATCGGCTTGTAACTTCAGTAAAGGAGTAAAGGCCTCAATACTTCTTGATAGATTTGATATAAACCTCCTCATAAAGTTAAGCTTCCCGATCAAATACTGTAGCTATGACTTGTTGACTGGTGGCTCGGTGCTCTGGATAATTTTGATGCTTCACTAGCTAACTTCGATTCATCTTTCATGCACCATAAAAATTAAGAATTGCCTAGCCAATACGCCAAAAGCATATTTGTGAGGATTGATCTTAAGTCCATATTTCTTTGCCCTCTCCAGTGCTTTTCACAAAATGGCTATATGGTCTTCAACACTCTTAAATTTGACTACCACGTCATCAATATATATCTCCACCAGTAGTCCGATGAGATCATGAAATATATAGGGGTAGCCTTGTTCAAATCCCGAAAGTCGATGCATATCCTCAGCTTTCTGTTCTTCTTCTATACCAGGACGATATTGGATATACACTCAGCATATTAGCACGATCTAATGAAATTTACATCATACAACTTCATGATTTCTGCCTTGATTGCATCATGTAAGTCTGGTTTGAATCTTCTCAGAGGCTGCTTGAACGGTCGATATCCTAGTTTAATAAGAAGTCGATGTTCAACAATCGATTAGCTTAAACATGGAATTTCATGGTAATCCTAGGCAAAACATTTCTAAAATGTATTCAATAATTTTATTAACTCTTCTTAGAACTTGGTACATAATTTTTTACTATATGTTGGCCTTGGCCTATCTTCTAGACCTATATCGACTTTTTCCAAATCATTGGCCAATGTAAATCCTTGCCCTAATTTCCCTTCGAAATCTTCGATGGTGCCCATTAGAGCAACAATTTTGAGCCAATTTGTTGGATTGGCTTTATTCCATGGCTGGTGACATTAAGGAAAATCACCTTCCCATATCTTCCCTAATAGACAATCGACTCCATCGGCTTCCCAGATTGGCAGATCAGTCATTGCAATGTTGGTCGATTGATTGGCTATAATCACCTCAATTTGATCTCCTTGCCACCGTATGAGACTCTGATGCATTGTGGAAGCAACATAATAGTTGGCATAAATCCAGTCCCTGCCAATGAATAGGCTATATGATCCCTTGCCATCGATAACGAAGAATGTGGTGGGCAATGTTTTGCTTCTCACTGTTAACTCCACGTTCATCATGCCCTTCATTTCCAATGGATTCTTATCGAAGTCTTTCGATACTATATTTGTTTTGATGAGATATTCGGTAGTCTTCCCCAGCTTGCAATATGTGGCATGCGGCATAAGATTGACGGCTACGCCCCCATCAATCATCTTTGTCACCGACTTTCCATCTACATACCCTTTGATATATAATGGATTCAGATGCCGATACTTGGATTCTTCAGGTTTGTCAAATATGGCTTGATCAAGCTACAACATCAACTGAGCGAAAACTTCTTCCTGATCTTCCTCATCGGATGAAAAGAATTTGTACTCTAGAGCCAAGAAGAACACCATGTTAGTCAGAGTCGATGTGTCAATACCATCGTCTTTATGCTTGATGCACTAGACATGTTTAGTCTTTTGGCCCCGATCAATTTCCTCATAGTCCCTCCATAGCTTATTTACTTCTCTTTATGCCGCAATCGTTGTGCCCTCGTCTTCTAATTCCTTGTGAAAATTCTGGATGGGCACTACTAGGATTGGAATTGTGTTGTTCTTCATACAACTCCTTGTCATCATTTACTTATTAATTGCAGTCTTCATTAATTGGCACCAATTGGCTATGTACCGATGCTCACCCTATGAACGGCCAATTATGTGAAGACCTCTCATATTTAGCACGTTGCGACCTTAGTTTATTGCATTTAGGACAATCTTCAATCGATGGCAACCTCATATTTTGATCCTAGTAGTATTGAAAGAACGGATAGCTCCAATGTAGATTATATTTCTCCTTATGCACCATGGCCCATCGTTCTTCGTCTTAATGTCAGGACTACTTCTCAACCAGGTTTAACAAAGTGACTTTTGATTTTCCTCAACGTCTCCCCTCACGGCCCGATCTCTTAAAGATCCGGCGAACACCATGCTCATAGGAAAAGTATGGCCATCAATCTTCATTAGCTTTTTGTCTTTAAACTTGATTCTCCCTTGTTCGATAGCCGATTGCAACTGTTGCCGAAAAACCTTGGACTCATTGGTATAATGTGAAATTGAGTTGTGAATTTTTATTTTTCCAATTCTTTAGCAGATGGAATTATGTAGTTTGGCAGCAATTGAATTTGCTTCTCTTGAAATAGCATATCGAAGATCTTATTGGCTTTATTGATGTTAAAGTCATATATTTCCTCCTTGCCAATACTCTTCACCCAGGAATATGATATGGATTTCCTGTTCCTAGTCCACTCTGTAAAACCAACTTCCACATTGGATTTCTCATTATCTGAGTCCGATACATAAACTTATAGCTGAGTAGCCTTCTGATGGAAGCTCTCTTTCTTGGCTTTAATGAATTGTCATTCGTCAGCTGATACCTTCTGTAACAGATGTGCTAGGCTCTCAAACTCTTGGGATGAAAAGTGTTCTCTGATCGGAGTCAGCAAACCTTGGAAGGCTAACTCAGCCAGCTGTCCATTACTCAAGATTAGACTGTAACATCAACTTCTGATGTCTCGAAATCATTGGATGTATTTTAGAATTGACTCATCAAGTCTCTGTCTAACCAATGTCAGATCTGTTAGCCTCATCTCATGAATTGCAGCAAAGAAATATTTATGGAATTGCTTCTCCAAATCGGCCCATTCCTGAATTGAGTTCAGTGGTAATGAGGAAAACTATGTGAAGGCCAAACCACATAAGAACAACGAAAAGAAATGAACTCTCAGGGCTTTCTTAGCCGATGGCTCCCCACACTAAGCTAAGAATTGACTGATGTGCTCCACCGTATATATGTTGTCTGGCCCTATGAATTTGGAGAAATCTGAGAATTTAGAGAAATCTGATATCTTGTATCGGTGCGGTAGCGAAACTCTATTGAACCACTCTGAATAAGGGTGCCGATATATAAGAGTTTGCTCCTTTGGCTTGATACCAAACTGCTCCCTGACCACCTCTGTAACCCTAGCTGATCCATCTACCATCTTCTTGATCAGATTATGTAAAGTGTTCACCAACACTTCCGACTGGTTAATGAGTATGTAGTGAGCTGCTTTATTGATCATCTCGTGTAACGGCTTGGGAGGACTCACAGGTGGTGATTGCCTCAATTCTCCCATCAAAATAGGCTTCGGCTACTAGGACTTCTGAATCAGCCCTTTTCTAGTCATATGAAAGGCTCTAAATAAAGCATATGAAAGGTAGCCATGTTTTGCTCTATGTGATGCCTTTGTTCGTAAGTCAAATCCCCTATTGTCATTGGAATTATATTATCCGTACTAATCTCTTTTTCTGCCATTGTGCTGAAGTTGAAAGTCCCACTAGGCATGCCAAAGACCGTGTCGTGCACCAAATTTAACGGGGTCCAATCAAACCAGAGAAGATGGCACCTTGGTCACGCGAAGGCCTAGGAGTTCGGCTTAGCTCCAATGCAACTCCTTAGTCTTCGAGGTTTGAGAGTGTGCCAATTAATTTGACCCTATAATTGATAAAGAGATAGAGAGGATGAGATCCACGAGTCAATTGACCGATGGGCCGATATGGCTCACCCTATCAGCTGGGTGTCAATAGGAAGGTAGCGTTTGTGCATCGGCTAAAAAGTCGATGAAGGCGTAGGTAATAAGGTGTGGAATAAATTATAGAATTTATCATCCAAATAGCCAATGACGCTTCGAATAGTGTAAATGATAAAATTAGGGAGCGAGACCCAAATCCCCCAAAGACACGAGAACCAGTGACCACCGTGATGGTACCGTTAGAACTAGTCTTGATAGATCAGACCAAATTGAGACAGTATGAGACCGAGGCTTACGAAACAGAAACGGTGAAGGCTAGATCGGACATAATGACAAAAGGTACGGGGCAAGGCCATCGGTTGCTTATCGGCCAAATGTCTGACGCAAGGCTATATTTAACCTCATCGGCTATCTAAACCGGTGGGAAATAAAACCCGCTAGATCCTGACGTCAATCCTATCGGACATGAACCTGATAGATCAGACTTAACCGAGACAGTATCAGATCGGATCTGACGGGATCAAATCGATCGCTAGCAGATTAATTGTCGAGCAAATAAGATAGATATATATGTGTATTGGCTGAACAGCCGATACGCTAGGTGTGAAATGTAAAATAAGGATAACTCATGGCGAGGCACCTTCGTGAGCTCCAGATTTCAATATCAATAGCTGCACTAGCGGCTTGCAACAAGTCTGGTGGTGATGCTAGTGTCATGGCAAATCACTGAGTGGAGAGACTTACATGAGCTTGGTCTGTCATGCCTCCAACCATCAATCATCAACCACCATTGACCGCCCAGTGTTAGCCTACGAGAGAGAAGAAGATGAGGAAAATTTTATGTTGAAAACTTATATATGGATCCCATAATTTCTTTTTTCTAATTGTATTGCCACTTAGCCATAACATTGGATAAGCGTCATGTTCAATAAAACCGTAGTCGAATCCAGAATCGAAGGAAAATAAATACATTGGTATTAATAGCTGAGAATATGTTTTATCTATTTTATAATTGAGGGATGAAAATCAAAATGAGGCGACGCAATGTGGACTTTTCCAAGGAAAAAAGGTAGACCAGCGGATGGGCCCCTCGTGGGCCTCCTTCTCCTCTTCCTACTCAGCCTGCTTTCCGCTTTTTCCCTCTTCCTAGTCGCTTCCTTCTACGACCAGGGGACCGAGTCCGGTGCGGCGAGGCGGGCGCGGTGGCGGGAGGCGGACGGTGGCCTGGGCGGTAGCTTAGGGAAGGGGTCACCTAAGAGTCGGCGATCGGCTGCGGATTGAAGGTAGCTCGGGCGCCGGACGAATCGACTTGGCGCGGCGGTGGTCTCCTTCGGGATGGAGGGGTAAGGTGGCGAGCGGATGGTGGAGTTACGGCGGCGGGAAGTGCAGCATGTTGTGGGCTCGTCTGGGGAAGGTGGTGGTGGTTCTGGCGGCGAGCTGGTTGACCAGGATGGGGGCATGATGGATGAAATCGATTGGGGGAGATCGTCGGTGATGGTGGTGCGGGGCGGAGGAGACAAGGGCGACGTCTGTCTTTTATTGCGGCTGCGGCAGGGGAGCCGGGGCGGCGACAGGCTTCGAGCAAGCGGGGAAAGGGGCAGCGCGTCGTGCGTCGGCAGGCGAGGGGCAGGTGGGAGGTGATCGGGCGAGGACGGCGGCTACGTCACCGGCGTCGTGGCAGCACGATTCTCGGAGATGGGAAAAAGCCGTGCGGCGTGGCGTGCGGTCCTTCGGCCAGGATGGGGCGCGGCACGCGCGCGAGCAGACGGAGCAGTCGGACGCGATGGGGCGACGGAAGTCGTCGCTGACGCCAGGCGAGGACGGTGGCGGGATCCGCGGCTGGCGTCACCGGCGTGGGCGCCGGGCGTGGCCGGCGCAGGGGGGGTGGACACGTCGGGGCGGCGATGGCGTCGGCGCGGCGTGGAGGGTGGTTGGAGGCGATGGAGCAAGGCCGGGCCTTCGTCTGGCTGACACGGGCGGCGTAGGGTACTGTGGCCACCTCTCCGGCGGGATTCGCGGCGGCGAGGCGGGGCATGGTCGCGGCGAGGCATTAGAGCGAGCACCTGGCGTGCGTGTGTGTGTGGCTGGGAATGGGGTGGCCTGCAAGGAGAGAAGGATTGGTCCGGCCGACTTGGGCTGCGGCCTGCGGGAGAAAGAATGGGAGGAAGATGGTCCAGAGGGATGGATGGCAGGTCTTTTGGAGGGAGGAGGCGATGGCCCGGCCAGGGAAGTAGAAAGAGGAGGTTAGGTAAAGGAGGAGGTGGGAAAAAAGGCAAATGCGCTGCTGGGGGAGGACGATTGGTGGCCTGGATAAATAGTTTCGTTTCTCAATTTCCAGGGAATTTCATGATTCAAAAATGAAAGGTCTTAGATGTAGTTTGAATTCAGATTTGAGTTTGGAGGGTTTGTAACTTTAGAGGTGAATTTATGGATGGATGGATTGAGATCCTTACGGCATAATCAAACTACATCTAATTTAGTTCCCAGATGTTTCTCAGGAAGTTGAATTGGATTCCAGAAAGTGTCTCACTTTAACTCTATCTTTCCTCGGTCAATGGATGATATGGTGGCAACGAGGAAGACTTGAGAAATGTTCTGATTTAGTCCCCAGTTACCTTTTGTTATCATTCACGCATTTCATATATGTCTCGCTTTCTTTACCTTAATCCGTGACATTATTTCTAAAAATAAAAACATATAAAATTTCATAGTGTAGTACCCTCTGTTCAAATATATAGAAAGTCATTCTAATATTGCTGCATAACATAGTTACGCTCACATAAGAGTCAGTAAAATGTCCTCGTCACCTCCTATAAACAATCTGATTTCGTGCAATGCATGCAGGAGGTGTACGTGTCAACCAAGTCGTCGCGGCGGCGATGGCGCCCTCTCCATCCCCGGCGCTACGCGAAGCCCCTTATCTTCCACGACGGCCGCACCGCCTTCCGGCCGACGGCCTCCGCCACACTCGCCATGTTCTTGTGGCTGCCACTGGGTGCACCCCTCGCCATCATCCGCACAACCGTCTTCCTCCTTCTCCCCTTCTCCCTCTCCGTCCCGCTCCTCGCCGGACTCGGCATGCACAACCGCCGCATCATCGGCTCCTCCTCGTCGTCGTTGTCGGTGGCGGCGGCTCACAACCTTTTCGTCTGCAACCATCGCTCCCTGGTTGACCCGGTCTACGTCTCCGCCGCCACCGGACGCGCCGACCTCGCAGCCGCAACCTACAGTATCAGCCGCCTCTCCGAGATCCTGGCGCCCATACGCACCTTCCGGCTCACCCGCGACCGTGCCACCGACCACGCCGCCATGAAGGCTCACCTGTGCTGCCCCGGCCTACGCGGCGGAGGCGGCGGGCTGGTGGTGTGCCCCGAGGGCACGACCTGCCGGGAGCCGTTTCTGCTACGGTTCAGCCCGCTGTTCACCGAGCTCGGCGCCGACGTGCAGCCCGTGGCGATGCACTCGGCGATGTCCATGTTCCACGGCACGACGGCGGGTGGCTGGAAGCTGCTCGATCCGCTCTACCTGCTCATGAACCCCACGCCGGCATACGTTGTGCAGCTCCTGGACCACGTGGCTGTCGAAAGCGGCGGAGGCGGCGGCGGCCCGGAGTTGGCGAACGAGGTGCAGCGGCGGATCGCAGAGGCGCTGGGGTACACGTGCACGGCGCTGACGAGGAGGGACAAGTACCTTGCCCTCACCGGCAACGATGGTGACGATCGGCGCCGTCGTCTCCGCCACCAACAGTATGAATTAATTGTTAATTAATCATCAATAGAATTGATGGACGATGGATGCTTGCATGGTGGTGTACCGCGGGTAAGTACAGTACGTTTTGTGCCTGGCTTGTAGTAATTAGGATTCTTAATTACGCAGTTAACCAAGGTGTGTAAAAGACACACCCGGTTGTACTAGCTAGTAATAACATGTAAAACATGTAGTCACATGTGTTAATATATATACCAACAAGATCCAGCAAAATAATAATATAATAATTCTTTTTATTCAATTAAATACATATATATACACAAAGTACACTTATGGTAAAACATATTCTAGCATATGTCAAGACTGAAATAATTTAGCTCGCACCAGCATATTTGAGGGTGCATCTATAATACTTACCCACACTATTAAAAAAATATTTTTTTAACATCATATCTTTGTGAGCATATTAAAAGAAAATCCATCTGTAAAAGTACATTGAGTGTTCTCTTATTTTAATCCATCTAAGTAGATTTTTATATATGGTAGAGACTGTCTATAAAAATAAACTTATTTTTATAAAAGATCATAGCATATAAAAATTAATTTTTTTAGACTGAATATAGATAACCGCCTGTACAAATTGTGAGCTAGGTGCTGGTACAACCTACCTCACATCAAAACCCCTCACGGGCCAGTATCTCTTTTCCCTCACTTAACTCTCTCGCACATCTCTCACTCACTTCTCCCTCCACTCACTATTGGATCCAGCGACTCGATCCCTCTCTTTGTCTCCTTCCCCAGTGGCTCGACTCCTCCCTCCCTCTCCCTCCATAATGGAGTGCCTCGCGGCGTGGGGTGGACCTGACAGCCAAGGGCGTTGGGTTGGTGGATCTGGCGGCAGGGGTTTAGGAGTGGTGGATCCTGCAGCCACTGGTGCAAGAGATCTATGGCCGAGGGCCCGAGAGCTATGGATCCAGCGACCGTGGGTCCCAACGACAGTGGATCCAATGGCGATGGGCACGAGAAGCGACAGAGCGACTGCAGGGGCTTGAGGAGCGGTGGATCTGGTGGCTATTGGGTCAGGAATAGTGAATCTGGCAACCTTGGGCCCTAGGGTGGTGGATCCAACGACAGGGTTCACAAGAAGTGGTGGATCGATGGCGAAGGCCCTAAGGAGTAGTGGATCCGACAGCCTCTAGGCCTGGGAGCAGTGGATCCGGTGGCCTCAGTCCCCAAAGTAGTGGATCGATTGAGAAGGATCGAGGAGCGGCGGATTCAGTGGCCGTTAGCCCCTAGAGCAATGGATTCGATGAGCTCGAGACCAGGATGGTGGATCGATGGCTAGGGCCCCAATTGTGGCAGAGCGATGGTGGAGGCCCTAGAGCTATAGATCGACAATAATGCCCTTGGAGTAGCAGATCGATGGTGGTGGCGGCAGTGGATCTGGCCTCTCCTCAGCAACAATAGTGAGCACAAGGATGTGCGATGACAACAAGCACAAAACATAGTGATGGCGAGGGTTTTTTTGTGATTTTTTATATTTGTCATGTGGATTTGTGATTGTGATTTGTGACCAATGAAATTATATTTGTTGATTGGGGAATTTGGGGAATTTTTGCAAATGAGATAAATCCATGTGGTTCGTGTGCTGTATTTCGATTTAAATTGCTATCATATGCAGTCAGCTTAATATTGTCACCTGTGAAGATATTTTTTACAGGTGATCAAGTCTGGCTGCATATGAATAAAGATATTTTTTAGTCAGTTGGTCGTTCATAAAAATACACAGGATTTTTTGGTTATAGGCGGGATGGCTATCCGCCTGAAAAAATCATCTTGGCCTCTGTAAACATTTTTTTCTTGTAGTGCCACTCATGCGCCCCGTAATCATAATCCCACACACATGGGTGCCTAGCTTGTAGACCCACGTACATTCCATACTAGCCACACTCATGTATGCCACAACACATCGGGTTCAAGTCTACGTGTGCATGTGTGTTTCCCCTTTCGAAGCCCATCGGTCTTCCGCCCTTGGTCCATTAGTGCATGTGCAGTCCATTTATAAGCAGTTAGAAACTCCATACATATAAATTTTATCATAATAAACTCTACACATAAATATTTATATAGAAACTTTATACACAGCAATAATCGAATAAAAAAAGGAAAACACAAACGGACGAACCCACGAAAATTCTAGTCGGTCCGCTTAATGTGTTCATGTGTTAAAAAAAATGGAAAACGGTCGAGCCCACGAAAACCTCCATCTCTGCCCCGTGAAAAAAACACGTGCTTATGGTAAAAAAACACGTGCTAGGAAAGGAGACCGCCCAACGCGTTTCAGGTGGGCCGAAAATGGCAAATCAGATCAGATCGCCCGTTTTCTCCTCTTTTTGCTCCGGATGCTGTACCCGGCGCTGCACCTGCTCGCGCCCATGACCGGGCGATCAAGGTCATGGTCATGGTGAGCCTCATCGTCGCGGTCAGGAAGACGACCTTCCGGCTAGGCAATGCTCTGATACCTAAGCTGTTTCTCGAGGACGTGATCACCTAGCAAATTCTTTAATCATGTCCCTGTTTCATATCAATATTTTCATTATGCAAACTAGGATGAAAGCCCACATACAGACATGGACATCTTATTTAATAATTTATAAATTTTATTATCATAAAAGATATTAATATTTAAGTTTGGGTGATTTTAAACAATGATCTTTCTCTTAAAAAAATATTTGGAATTGCTTTTAACGTTTGTCTTAAAAAAATATTTGGAATTGCTTTTAACGTTTGTCTTAAAAAAATATTTGGAATTGCTTTTAACGTTTGTTATGACTTTGTTGAAAAATACACTCGAAACACATGAATTTACAACTTAAATTACTTGAAACTATTTAATCTTGAGCTTTTGAAAAAAAAGGTTTTTGTTGCAGCATGCAACAATCAGTTGCTTCCTAAGTTAATCTTTGTTAATAAAATATGTATTTGTTCTTTTTAATATAATGTATTTGATGCATAGACTATTTTTTTTCCAGGATTCCTTGGCACACACCACCCGTGCTAGGTGAGGCTAGCCGTGCTCACTACAACTCATCATGATGCTCGACGATGATGCTACATTCAATTAGTTGGTGAAAGTTTATAATGAATTAAATGAATGGTTTACAGTGAATTAAAGAATAGATAGATGACTGAAAATATTGGAAATAAACTATTTTTCTTTTCATTTTGTCTCTGATGCTTCCCTTTTCTATTGCCCAAGAGTTGTTCCATCGAACCGTGTAGCAAGAGCTAAGAAATATAATACTCTAATGTTCTTTTATGCTGCGTTCAACCCCTAATTTTTCAATTTAGTTTTGTTGGGAAGAGTTAAGATAAGGGAAAATCTGTTCATCCTGGGGAGGAGTCCTATAGGTAGATACACTACTTGAAAAATAGTATTTTGTCCAGCGGACTAAAATACCAATATATCGTTGATAAAAGATTCGTTACTAAATATCGGTCTAAAGGATTGCGGTCATCTGGTTGTTAATATCAGTAGTATGAATATTCTTTTTAATACTAATGAGCAGACTTCTTTATACGATTTTTAGTATCAATTAGTAACACCAACCAATACCAATAATATTAGCACTAACTGAAAATATTAAACAATACTATTTCTTATCTTATTTATTATTACCGGTTGATGTTTTTAACCGTTATTAAAGATAATTAGAAGGAGAAAATATAAGGAATGTGCTACCAAATTTTTTTATAGAAGTTTTATTTAATAATTTCACATAGCTCAAAAGGTTAGCAACTCCATCCACCATTATCATATTATTAAGATATTTTATTTCTAGTTATATATGTATATATCATCCTCCAAAAAAATATATAAAAATATATGAGAAAGAATAAAATTTTTGAGAAAAGAAGAGTATAAATAGAGATAATTTAGCAATAATAAGAATATTTTGTAATAGTAAAAATATAAGAAACATAAGAAAAATGGTTAAAAAAGTGGAAACAAAAGAATAGAAAAATAGAGAAAAAGAATATAAAATTAGAACTAGAAGGTTTTACCTTAAAGTTTTTAAAATTAATTATCATAGTTTTTTTTCTTAAATTTATTTATCCTGCAATTTTTTTGTTTTTCAAATTATTTTTCACGCTTTTCTCGTTTCTAAATTTTGTAATATATTTTAACTACTTAAAAATCTTTTATACCCGTTGTATAAAACAATCGGTATAGTTTGGCCGAGCAAGAAAATTCATTAATACAGTTTATTAAGAACATGGTTCCAATTATTACTACCAAACGGAAGTGGAAAAACTCTTTATTAGTGAGTATTCTATATCTAAATAGTAATAACAAGCAAATGTTATATATATATATATATATATATCATTTCCTTGTCTTCTCTAATCTAAAAACCTATATGCCTTTTCATGCCGCCGTCCTCCACACCGATAGCATCGATGCCGTCCTCTATACTATCGCCGTCCCTATCTTCATTGCTGACATAGCTATGCATTTGCCCACGCCGTCGCTGTCTCTAAAGTAAAAACTACTTCTAACGAATTAAAGATAGTATAGAAAAAATATTTTAATATCGATTAATAACACCCATCAGTCGCCCTAATATCACGTGGGCAACTATGTTTAGTAGTAGTGTAACCAATCGCTACTCAAGTGAATCGAAAGTAAAAAAGAATTATTATACAATCTAGACTACAAGTGAGAACCAATACTAAAGATTATTTATCTTATAGTCATATACACGTGCCCGGGAGGGTGGTTAGGAGGTGGAACTTGTTTTTAAGATTGGGTGTGGTTTGTTTTTTAAATGATAGATTAAAAATTATGATCACTGTACTATTGTTTTTATATTAAGTTATTAGTTAAAAAATAGAAAATAAGGGAACTGAATGGGAGACGAGAGGGGACAGTCAGACTAGAGGGAGATACGTGCGTACGTACGCACATTACGTACAACAGAAGAAGGGGGTGAACTCGTGTTTTCTTTGGAATATATCTGGTGGTTTCATCGGTTTAATTTATTTAGAAATAAGACAGATTTAATGATTAAAATAATTGGCCTATCGAAATGGTTGGTCTGATATTTTTCTTTTTTTCTTAAATTTTTTAGGATTTTTTTTCTAATTTATTAGAGTGACTTACAAGGGATACTGAAAGATATTTAATAGATGTTTAGTATATAATAGATATTTGTGCACACAGTGGTCAGATGGTGTGAAATTTCCTTCATGTTTTATTAAGTTCTGTGAAAATTCTATGGATTTTATTATATATATCATGTCAAGTGAAACATCTTTGAATACTTACATGTGCAAAACGAGAATAGGTGCTAAATCTGGTGCAATAAAAAAAATCTAGGTGTGTGTTTCACACGAGTAAACAGAATCTGCCAGATCGGGTACTCTCTTTGACCAGTGAAAAACAGGTTCCTAGCATATCAAGACAAGCTTAGTTGCGAGAGGAAAATACCAAAATGACTCTTCTTAATATCATATTTTGTTCGGTTTTTTATATTTAGGACTAGTCATTATATTTTTTAATATGTAAAATATAAGTCATATTTAAAGTTTCTTTATAATAAAACAAATCAAAGTAAATAATAATTATGTAATTTTTTAATAAAATGAATAATTAAGTATAGATTTAAAATCCAACGGTTTCAAATATTAAAAAATCAGAGAAGTGAATAGGTAAGATATTAAAGAGATAATATTTTTTTATTCGTAGAGAAAGTAGGAATGAATTTATTTTAGATAAAGCTTAAATTATACAACTTGATATATTTTAGTACGGATGCATTACCAGTTAAGACATTGTTCAATTAGTCGTGGACACTAATCAATTAATATAGGACAGATCAATTAAGACACTGGTCAATTAATCTACTGAGCAACTACCTATTGTCGATATCGTACTTTACTACATGTCCTTCTCGACCATAGATTCATGGATTGAGCATATTCAGAGGATTGAAGCTGCACATGCACAATTCCAAGATTTTGACTATACGTAACATACAATCCCACCTTGAAATAATCGTTGGTCTAACAAGCTTATTCTACTTACATACTTTCTTAGCCTACTGGTGCAATTAACACGAGCCTTCGACCTAATATACTTGTTTCATTCTCAACAATTATGCTCTTCAGTCTTCACAGTGATCCATCCATTTCTTGTTAACTACAACCTTCGATTCCCCAACAAAATAAACATTGGATTACACGGTTGGCGGCTAATGCATCAAGGGCCGAATGGCGCTTAAACCTACATGGACAAGGTATTTAACGCATATGCACTTATGTGAATCTAGTTATAAAAAGAACTTCACTTTAAAATTCGTACGTACCACAATATGACATAGCAATGTTTGTTATAAGTTATAACCAAAGCTTTCATAATTTTACACTTAAATAACTATTTTTAAATTTATACAAAAGAATTAAATTACCGAAGTTATGTTTTTGTTGACCATGAAAAGTCTAAAAATGGCATTCGTTTAAGCCTAGAAGGAGCAACATACTACCGCACTAAACAAGGATCATTTTTGATGGTTCGTACAATTTTTCCAACCAGTCCCACAAACAACCACTACTTAAAAAATAGTTTTTTCAGCGACCATTTTTCAGACGGCTGGCCATACCGTCTGGCCTATGACGACGGCTGTCTGTGAAAGAATCTTCATAGCAGCAGGATTAGATTGACCACCTATGAGTTTTTGGAAAAAATGAAATACAAAAAAAGTACAGTACACCCGTTTGCTTGCATTGCCCCCGTTCCATAACACATATTGAAATCAAACACATTGATGTACCATTTACAGCATCAAGCGCATGCACACAGATGACATTTACACAGGTCAAAGTGCATTCACATATCAAGCATTGACAGATTAAAAGAGGAAGAACAAAGACTAATAGAAGAACACATATCCATTTACATGAGCGGGTCCCTTCCCAAATCCAGAAGAGACGCCAGAACCAGAAGACGTGCATGCGGGCATTCACCTCATACTGTAAGTGTAGCATAGACGAGGGTGTTGCATAGGATGTCGAGGGTGGCATGGACGATAGAACTAGTGCTCTTGAGCATCGCCACCACCAGATCGGCCACTCACGACCACCGTCGCTCTTAGAGCACTATTGCTACTAGATCTGTCACTCTAGCCACTACTATAACTAGATGATCCATCTCCTCCACGGTCATGGACTGTCTCCTTCACAACAACCGAGCCCTAACGCACACCTCCTCAATAGCCGTCACCCCTCTTCTTTGTGATGGCCGAGCCCCTAGCTCCTGTCACTGCCACATAGTCACTAAGTCACTTTCGCCCATCGTAGGGACTAGACAAGGGTTGAAGGGCGGTGGCGACGAGCACTGGCGGTGGGAAGCTAAGCTCTTTGGCAGAAAGGAGTGGGAGGATGGACAAAGCTCTTGGGCCGATGAGGTTTGAGGACAAAGTGAAGGTCGATCATTGTATGTCTAGTTGATTCCTTTTAATATTGCTATAAATTTTTTTATATATTATACTCTTTATAGGCCATCTGTGAAAATCACAGATAATGACTTAAGAGAGCCACCTATAAAAATATTTTATAGGCTTGATAGTCATATATAAAAATTAATTTTTATAGACGAGTTTAGACCACATGTGGATTTTACTATGGTCCAAAAAAATAAACAAAAATAATGAGACATAATTTTATTGTTGGTTTTCATCCTCACAAAAGATCCCATTTTTTACCAACGCACCTTAAATTGTTGGGAAAATATGACAAATTAGGTATTTATGGAGGTGGGAAGAAAAACCTCAAGACCGAAAACCGAGCCAAAAACCCGAGACCGAGATGGAAGAAATTGGCAACCCGGTCTTTGGTCTGTTGTTCAGTCCGAGCCAATAGAAAACATTTTTCTTCGGTATATATCTCAGATAAAATAAAACAGTGTTGGCGCTTCGAACCGGATTCTTTGTGTGCTCGGGCGATGCGAGGTCGTTATTTTCCTAATGGTAATTTCTGGATAGCTAGTTGTCCGCGCTCCGTGTCATATACTTGGAGGAGCATCCTACATGGTAGAGCTTCTTTGGAAAGGTGTGCTATGGAGAATAGGTGATGGCAAAAGTGTCTCTCTAAAACAAATGCTATGGAGAATAGATTGGATGGGTTGGCAAATATGTTGTCATGAGATTATATTATGAAGAATAGCAAAATTTATTGAAAGATTTTAGGAAAATATCGTTGGATCATAGTCCTAAGGAGCAGAATTTAAAAACTAATGATTTTGCTTAGATTGCTTCGAGATATCGACTGGATAGAAGGATAGAAGTTGAAATAGCTAATATTAATATATATGTTGAAGTCGATGACTGGAGATAAGAAATTATCAAATATTTACAAAATCCATCATAATCAGTTTCTAGAAAACTTCTATATAAATCTATCAAGTATGTATTGCTTGATAAGGAATTGTGTTATCGGACCATCGATAGAGTTCTATTAAGATACCTAGGTTAGAAGAAGCCATAATGATTATGTGCGAAGTACATGAAGATGTTTGTGGGGCTCATCAATCGATTTACAAGATAAAATAGTTATTAAGAAGAGCTGGATATTTTTGGCCAACAATGTTGAAAGATTACTTCAAATATTATAAGAGATGTTAAGAGTGATAGAAATGTAGAAACGTAAAGCGAGCACCAGCATCGACTATGAATACAATTATTAAGGCATGGCCATTTAAAGGTTGGGGAATTAGTATGATCAGCCAGATTTATCCTTCATCAAGTAAAGTGCATAAATTCACATTGGTGGCAACATATTATTTTACAAAGTGGGTAAAAGATATTCTTTTGAAGAAAGTTATATCTAAGGACACGATTGAATTTGTTAAAGAACATATTATCTATCGGTTTAGAACTCCTCAGATAATAACTACCAATCAAGGATCTATTTTTGTGTCCGATGAGATTCAATGGTTTACTGCCGATATGAGGATTAAATTATTAAATTCATCACCTTATTATTTTCAATCCAATGGACAAGCCAGAGTTTTAAATAAAAGTTTAATCAAGTTGATCAAACGTAAGATTAACGAATAGCCACGGAGATGGCATGCTACATTAGTCGATTCATTATAGGCCTATTGGATGACATGCCATAGGTATACTCGAGTACTGCCCTATCAGTTAGTGTATGGGCATAAAGTGGTTTTGCGATGAAAAATTAACATCGGCTCTAGGAGAATATCTTTGTAAAATCAGCTCACAATCGATGATTATTATAACTTAATGACAGATAAACTTGATGATTTGGCTCAGAATCGGCTAAGAGTGCTTGAGAGGATTAAAGAAAATAAAGCTAGAGTAGCTAGACATTATTAAAAAAGGTGATGACTAAATCGTTTTCTGAAGGAGATCTTGTTTGGAAGTTGATTTTGCTGATTAGGTCTAGGGATAATAATTTTAGAAAATGATTACCTAATTGTATAGGGCTTTATCGGATCAATCGTTGTGTGGTTGATAATGCTTATATATTAAAGAATATTGAAGGAAAAGAATTTGCTAAAGCGCTCAATGGGAAATATCTAAAGAAGTATTGTTCTAGCGTTTGGATTGATGCCTAAATCGGCTTACTGTAGCCGATTACTAATACAATTCAAGACTAGAGCTGATATTGTTATATTGCCTGAAGATAGCCGATATTAGTTGATATTGCTGGCCTAAATTGGCTAAGTGCAGCCAATTTCTAATACAATTCAAGACAAGAGCCGATATTGTTATATCACCTAAAGATAGCCGATAGCGGTTGATATCGTCTTTAGAATAAAACAAACGAAAACAACATGGATCAAGTGAGACCGATCGAGTTATATTGCAGATAGCAAGTGTTTTGGAAAAATGACATAATAGTTTCAGCGTAAATATTGCAAGAATTTTTTAATCACTTCAATCACGTGCAAGTGATTTTTTTCAATCTCATTGATAGCATGAATGTCTTCTTCATCGGAGCCGAGAATGGTCTTTAAGGTCTTGCGCTGATGAACAACTTGACACACTGTTGCTGCAACTCTGGCATTATGATCTTATATCACTTGCGGTAGGTCAATAAGATGAGATTTTGTAGCTTCAATGTTTTTTGTGTATCTTATTGAGCTCTGCCATCAGATCAACTTCATGTTTCCTCAGTTGGTCCAATTTGGATTGGGTTTCCTATGAGGTAGCTATCATATCGTCAAGCCTTTTCTTCTTAGATTGGGCATACAACTAATCATTTTGAGCCAAATCTTTCTGTTTAGTGTGATCGGCTATTCACTGCCTAGTCATGATGAGCTAGAAACTATGTGATTCTAAATAGGTGGCAGGGCTCAGTGTGTCAATGAGTACCTCGGGCAAATGATGTTAAATTTTAGTGAGTCTTGCCTGGATTGCTCCACAATCTTCCACCAGTGCACTAATTGGGATTTATAGCTGACAGTTGATGTACAATAGTTGTTTGCGTACGTCGACTGGTAAAGACGGTTTGATCACTACAATGGTAGTTGTATTTTCATCCATCTCTAGATATTTTCTGATGTTAATGGAGAATAAATTGGTTAAAGACTACATATCAACATCGGTAAATGGAAGAATAATGGGTTAAGGAGAAAGTGCAGATATAAGTCACCTAGGATAGGACATCGGTAGCAGCATGATGAGCAATGTCAGCATTGGCTTGGTGAGTAATCTCTTTAGTGAGATGGCTAATGTTCAATACATAAGTGATAGGGACAATCTCGGTGTCTCTAACTTAGGGATCGATAGCCAAAGATAGTGGGATTACTAATGGGACCATCATCTCAATGCTCACAAGAACATTGGATATTGGTTGAACTTCGAGGGCCGATAGTTTGAGCTAAAAAAGGAGATGAGATTGTTGATGTAAGAGAAGATATGAAAAGCAAACCAGAATAAGAGTTGGCATGCACTAGTGAGAGTGAAGAAGCTGATGTTGCTTTGATGGGAGGTGTTTGGATGCTTGGCACTGCGGCCATGACATCAGCACTGGACCTTTGTTTCTTTGAAGTAGGGTAAGATACCAGCTTTTTGTGTTTTGGTCCTGTTGGCTGTGGCACCCGGAGGAGAGCTGATGGATAAGGAGCACCATGACCTAAATGGGGTTCGGCCGATGGTGGTTTATACATGATCGACCACCCACTAACACTAGTTGTTGGCGCTTCTTTGTTGCTAACCTGGAAGATGGTGGGAATCTAAGTAGTGTGATTAAATATAATAGAACATAAAACAGTATTACCTATTCATCGGACTCGATGTAATTAGGGCTGAGGCACAAGCAAAATTGTTCAACCGATGAACTAAATAAGTGTCTTCTCTATTCCGACCACCATTGGGCAAAAAGAATTGTGTTGGCAGTGCATGGCTTAAAGGTGATGATATCACTCAGGGATAGGGACTCCGTTAGTATCCTCAACCGATCATATTTCAATGCACTATTTATATTGCCCTGGACTTAGAGTTTGTCGATAAAGAACAAGTCGATAGGAAGTTGGCCAAAACCCAACTGGTGAGAGCCAAATGACGAGTGGTAAAATTCATATGATGGCTGCTGTGATTGGCCCAACGAGAAGCCAGTTGGCAGAAGACTAGAAATGATGATCGATAGAAGTATAGTCTTGGATTCCTCATCGGTTAGAGCATTAAGAGGATTGAATTTGAAGGGCATCTCGAATGATGCTATTATCTTCATATGCAAATCAGAGGGTGGCTTTCTTGGTGAAACTGTAAGAGAAACTCTTAAACCACTGGCCTAATCCGATGGGAGTCATTTTGCTGCCAAAAAGGGCCAATGCAGCTTCACCCATTTAAATACATCAGCGTCGGCTGATTTCATCTTCCTCTGAGTAATCGGTTGGAAATGTCAAGTTGATGAATGAGGTCCCAGTGATGGCTTTGAAAGTATAGATGTTGAACCAAAATTACATGAACCACTAGGGATCACCAATATGATTAACTGGTTGGCTAGACGATTGTTTGTTTGCTACTTGATGAAGCAGTTGGTAAGTGGTTCCGAGCAGATATTGCTCCAAAGGAATCTGTCGATGATTGGCCAAGCATTCTGCTAAGCACTGTATGTTGGTCGTTAGGCCGAGGGTTGCACCACCAAAGATGAATTGTTCTAGCCACAGATTTAGAAACGTCCTATGTTCCCAATCATCAACTGGTCCAAAAATCTTGTTGTGAAGAGCTATGAATTTAGTCCAACTACTGATATTTTTGGTGTTTAACCGATGTGTGGGTTTGAATAAGAGGTTGGATGGATTGATGTAATTTGTGGTGTTAAAACTGGTGAGCATGACTATATCCTTCAGAGTTGAGTCATCGGCCCGTGTCCAAACAAGAAGACGTTAAGGATGTCCGACCAGAAGTAAGAAGCTAATGCGAGTAAAGATTCATTTTTCTCCATCTCGGCTAAGGAGAGATTGATGAAATGGTTAATTTCTATCTCATCCCAAATTGTTCTCTTGGTGGTCGATACTCTGAGATACCAGTTTCTATATCTAGGGAGTTTGCTAGGCTAAGATCTAAAACTATTGGTCTAGTCGTTGATTAGCATGGACGAGTTCTTGAAGGGGGCACGTTCTGTTTTAGCATCGATAAAATCTATTGGATCTTCGCTATCCATGGGATCGAGATAAAAGAAATCTAGATGGTCAGCAACTGGGATGAAGATTTGGCTTCTAAGGCTCTACAATAAACAAGAAACGACGAAGAACAGGTGAAAAATATGGCAGATTGAATCTATCTAGATTGTGAAACAGGGAGATGAATGGATAAAAGGTTACCTCAAGAATTATGGTTGTCGACGCCATTTTGCGAGAAGAAGATGAAGGAAGATCAGCTATCAATGGAGAGGTCCACAACAGTTCATCTGAGTTCGCCAGATCTCGTCGAGGTTTTCAAGGCTCTGGTGATGTGAAAGCATAAAGAAAGGGTTTTGGAAGGCTAAATGATTTATAGGGGAATGATGACCAGATGGGAATCGAGGCCTATTGGTACTATTTGTAGGCTGTAATGGGCCGACTTAGTTTAAGAAGAATTCTAAATGCTCAGAATTTCGAAGTCTGATAACAAACTCCAAAATTAGAGGACATGTCTTAATGCCAAAATTTGGTAAACCCACAAAGATTTAGTTATAGATGGAGAGTTGATCGGGAAGAGGCCGATTGACAGATGGAAAAGGCCAATCGGACCGAAAATGGATTCGGTTCAATTGATAGGTGGAGAATTATCCAGATGAGACCAAATCTACGAAGAAATCATGAAAACCATGGTAGAGTGGTTTGTATATGTAAGATGTCTCTTATAATTAGACAGGAGTAGTTAATTTTGTTAATTTCTTAGAGATTGTTTACTTTTCTGTTTAGGAAATAATGTTCAGAGGTTGTTTCTAACCATCTCGAACTCATGTAATCCCGAGATATAAATACAAATCCATAGGGACCTTGTAATCTATCTCTAAAGATCAATGCAATTTCAGCGCATAGCCACCTTAGTTTATTTATGTTTTTTTTCAGCAAATTCTGGCTCTTAACGTGGGGCTACATCGGTTAGGTCCGATATTTAGTAAAGGGGTAAGTCCTGCCATTATCTTAGTATATCTGCTCTGTCTAAAACTACATTGGTTAGGTCTAACCTATTAGTCTGATCGAATATATCACATCTCGTTTGCATGGGATCTATCGGTTTATCGAGCTCTTTTTATCGTCATTAATCTCGTGCTGCATCGGTTAGATCTGACCTTTTAGATTGCTGATAGTAAATTGAGTATTAAGTCAGTGGGTATTAACGCGATGTGTTATCAGAGTAGCCAGTCGATGAGTTATCTTTATACTGAACTTCACGCTTAACATATTGGCATATCAGCCAATATACATATATCGCCAACAATTCATCTGCTAACAATCGATCTAGTTTTATTAAATCCAACCTTATACTGTCTTGGTTAGATTCGATATATCAAGATTGTGTTTAATAAACCTAGTATTATGATCTAATAGATTTTGTTCCACCAATCGGCTTAGCTAACTGATAAGTTTACCTATTTACATCGTAGCTAGCCGATGAATTTATTTGTTACTTCTATTAACACAACCAATCTAGTTTCTACCGATTCGATACTATTAGCTTAAGCCTTATACTATATCGGTAAGTTCCAATATATTAAGACTGATTATAACAGTACGGTTATCGGTGGTTACTAAGTCTCGTCTTTTTGGAAGATCAGGTTTCACTCTTTATTATCTATCGTCTATTTTATTTAAATCGTCATCGGCTCTATAGCCGTTATGTCTGTGATTTTATTCCACGTTATTTGCTTATACTATTATTGACTTTTTAGCCGATATATAAGTAGTATCCTTATTGATAACCAGCCGATAGCAAAAGTCAATCGGCTAATTGGGTCATCGATCTTATTCTTTTTATCTTCTTGTTAATTACAGAATCAAGATCTACTAGCCTTTCATGTATATAGATGTCTTCATCAACGAACATGCCCTGGCGCCTCTTTTGTCACAACCGATTCCGATTCCTGCGCAGATACATGGCATCAAAATACTGCCTTACCAAAATTTTAGTGTTACTCACAAGTTCTAGTAGTGCCATACCAAAACGATCCATAGTAACCATTTGGCCAATCAAGTTTAGCCAATAGAGAATATGTGGTATTATCATGCTTCAGAATTTTGTTGTCGTCGGATTTACGGTGCACACAAAAATAACTTGTGAAAGAATATATGCTGACCTTTATTATCTGTTTAACGACAGTGAGGGCCGAGCCCAAACAGCAACAGAAGTATCATCTGTGTTGAATGATGCAGCCTCCTTTATAATTTGGTTCTCCATTTCGTTAAATCTTGGCGTTGTCATGAGCGACTTAAACACAGAAAAGCAGTTACTAATGAGGTAACAAAAATAATTTTAAGATAAGACCTGTACACTTCTATATTTTTAATGGTTTTAAAACCAAAGCTAAAAAATAGTAAATAATAAAAGAATCATATAGCAGTATTTCGTGGGAAAGACATTTTATCCTCTAATAAGATGCCCTGTGTTTCTATATGTCATTCAATCAATTATGAATTTTTTAAAGGTAGATAAATATGTAATATATTACTTTATAAATATATAAATTTAAATTCGAATGTTTCTGTAGTATATTGATTATATTTGTCCCCCTTGTTTCAACTTATATACATTAAATTTAACTTGTATTTTTAGAGAGTAAATATTATATATTATTAATTTTTTTCACTAATTTTATAAATATTTCGATGCATGCAAAAATAAGAGAATATTCCCTTAAGGCCTGCTTTTAAAATAGAGTAAGAATTTAACTGAAATTTTATATAAAATGTACTATTTCACAGTCAAACGGCGGCCACTTTTTCAAGAAAAAAAAACGGCGCCCACTTGTCCGAGCTCCTCCGACTCCGATCCTCACCAACCTCGATGTCCTTGCCTCCTCCTCGCCGGCGATGAGGAAGTGCACCGGTGTGCTGCTTATCCTAGCCCTCACCGCCTTCCTCCTCCTCTTCTCCCCGTCACCCTCCACCGCTCCTCCGCCCGCCACCGCCGCAGGCCCAGTGGCCCACCTCCTCCCTTCCCTCCCGGGCCTCTCCCGCCTCTACCCGCCCCCCGCCAACTCCACCGCTCACCACTCCTGGCGTCTCCTCCGCCCCCTTCTCGTCCGCTCCGACGCGCTCCCCGGCACCGCAGCGGGCGTCCTCGAGGCCGCCGACGCCTGGCGCAACCTCACCCTCGCTGCCGCCGCGGCATCGGCGGCTGAGGCTGGCGGCGGTGGGAGGGACGGGCGCCACGGAGCCCTCGATGCGAGCTGCAAGGCGTCCGTTGAAGGGGATCTGCGTGCCCGGGGCGTCAAGATCCCGTGCGGGCTCGCGGAGGGCTCCGCGGTGACGGTGGTCGGGGTGCCCAAGGAGGGGGCGACCTGGTTCCGGGTGGAGATGATGGGAGGCGGCGGCGAGGTGGTGGTGTCCGTCAATGTGAGCTTGGGAGCTGCCGAGATGGTGGTGGAGCAGAGCTCTTGGACCCCCACGGAGGGGTGGGGGGAGTGGGAGCGCTGTCCACCGGTTGGTGATACCGGCCGCAATAGCAGTTCACAGCTAAGGTAAACTTCTTGCAAACTTTGGATGATGTTTTCTTGGGATTTAGGACTCCTAAAGTTTTGAGCTCAGGTTTTTGTTCATGTTTCTGGTTAATTAATCTTGTGCATGGAAACTGGCAATCAAGAATTTCTTGATGATATCATCCTACAGTGTACATGCTCCACTTTAGAAATTTAGATATGACCGCGGTGTGTAGATAACCATAACATACAAAATACATAGACAAAGGTAGCAAAGACTGACCAACATCAGGGGGTGCTTCGCATATGAGGTCAACTACAAGCCATGTTGTGGCCATATACAGATAATTATGATCAACTTATAATAGCAGCTAGCTGGCTGGTGATTGGTCAGGCGGTCATGGTATTCTACCGCACTGCTACAAAAATCCTACAAAACTCAGTGATAACTGTAAATTTGAATACTATGATTTGATTTAGCAATTATATAGTTGATAACATTGAAGATTAATAGTCTTATGTGGTTTATACTTCAAATTTCAATAGAAAACGATATCATGTTACTTGTTAGGGTTTAAACCATTGATGGTGGATTGGTGGCTGTTCAGTATTTCTTTGCAAGAATTACTTTAAAAAGAACATTGAGTTTTGCTTGAGTGCACCCCTTTTAGAGAAGTATCTTAAAGAAATGCAGTTATCACTGGGCAGCGTAGACTCGTATCATACCAATAGAATAGTGATTGGCTTGATTTTCTGCTTTCCTATTTCTGAAGCCCAGTGTCATCTTTGTATCTATGAAATTGAATGTAAACAAATTTCATTACAAATTTATAAAAGTTAATCATCATCTTCACTGAATTCATATAGCAAACCATATCGATTGATTTCATAGAAAAGATGGCTCATGAAAACTTTAGTTAGTGATCTGATATTTTGGGACAATGTAATTGTGCTCTGCATCATTAAGAATATATATCTCACATTTTTGCTGGGCATAAGCGTGTTGGAGCTGCAGCTATGTCTGGTCCATCTGGAGCCAGGAGAGAAAAGGCATTAAGGCACTATCCAGTCCAGATTGGTCTATTGGTTGAGACCAATTATTTGCTGCAAACTACCATCTACTAACTCTACTTTTAATTTTTCCATCCCATGCCTGTTTATTGCACTTATAGTATTACGAATTTACTCTCAACTTAAACCAACTACGTGCTTTTAGAATCAGAAACTCTTCTAAACAATGGAGTACTTTAACATTTTTTTTGCCAGCCTTTAACATTTTTTTTGGTATTTTAATTATGGAATATTTTTTTCCTTTATAGCTTATTTTGGTAATGACAAAAGAATATTCATTTTGCTGTGAGTTCGATCAGTCTAGTCGATGGGCTTGTTCGTTGCAATCAGCAAATGGGTGTCAGTGTACTTCAGGGGAGGGACAATACTATGGTGAATGCTACTGCAAACAAGCATGACGATGAGAATAGACCAAAAGGGCGTGCAAATTTTGGTGGCAGTATTGCTATTATTGAAGGAGAGCCTTTTACAGCAACATTATGGGCTGGTGTAGAGGGTTTCCATATGACAGTAAATGGAAAGCATGAGACATCATTTGCATACAGAGAGGTGAGGTTGTCTAAAATAATAAAACTGCATTTTGTATGTGTTGACATGATTGTGAAAGCTGTTAAGTTTTGATAGAGGCTGGAGCCATGGTCTGTAGCAGAAGTCAAGGTTTCTGGTGATTTGGAGCTCCTGTCGGTCTTGGCTAATGTATTGCCAGTTTCAGAAGAGGTAGATATGGCTAGCATTGAGCTTATGAAGGCCCCACATCTTTCAAAGAAGCGAATTTTTCTGCTGATTGGCATTTTCTCGACTGGAAACAACTTCAAGCGTCGGATGGCTTTGAGGCGAACATGGATGCAATATGAGGCTGTCCGTTCAGGAGAAGTAGCAGTACGGTTTTTTGCTGGTCTTGTAAGTTTGCTTTATTCACCATGTGTATAATTACAATATTCCTACTTTCTTTTGCACCATTTTCTGTTCAGTTGATTGCTTAATTGATTGAAAATGATGCACCTTCTTCTTAAGGAATAGTTAGTTACTACAGTCATTGGTAGTAGTGTAGTAGGGTTGTAACTTAATTCCTTAGTAAGAACTGATTACTAATTTACTATTAGTAGAAAAAGATTAATGGAAGGCTCGAGGATGAGAGGGATAGGATATATTGTGCGATTCATATTCTGTTGTTTGCTGCCTGTTATATCTTGAATAGGCTATATAGCCTTTACATTTCCAATGGCAACTTGGTCAGCTGTTACAAAGAAAATTCAAAAAGCCTAAAGAGAACTGGACATGCAATGCTGTGTCCGAGCATTTATGGCTACTCTTTTTTCCTTGGTTCATCCTTGATTGATGACAGTTACAAAGCTTTAATTTGTACAGATGTCATATGTCATTCCTATAATGAATAGCCTATCTTTTATAAATTTGAGGAACAGTTCCCTTGAGCTTCATTTTCATCCATCAGTAACATGCTTCCTTCTGATTTTATACTCTAGTATGCAAATCCTTTTGTTTGCATTACAAATGCTCATTACATAGTTGGAGAACTCTCTTTTATTTGTATACCAGATAATTGGTATTATCCTTATACAGTAACATTCTTGTATAAGTTTGGACATGCAGTAGTTGATTCAACCATACTAGATTGGATGATTATAGTGATTCAACCATACTAGATTGGATGATTATAGCCAGTGCATTACTGCCCCTTAAATAAGACTCTTCTTTCCTACATACAATCTGACCTTTTTATCTAATGTGTTTTCCATATGCATTTGTTTAGATGTGAATTACTGTTTCATTCTGTCACATCATAACATTTTATCCCAACATGCAGCATAAGAATGAGCAAGTCAATTTGGAAATATTGAAAGAAGCTCAGATGTATGGTGATATCCAATTTATGCCGTTTGTTGACTACTATACCTTGATAACTCTGAAGACCATTGCCATTTGCATGTTTGGGGTAGGTATCCTCTTTCAGGTTTTCAGCTTATAAGTACTTATTCTGCCTCTCTACTTTGTAGACCATCATAACTAGACAGCCATAATTTTGTTGATAAAAAGCATTTGATGGTATGTATCTTGAAAGCATGTGCTAGGCTACATATTCCTTTTCTTGTTTAGATGATTAAAAAACAATGCTTGGTCCTTTGTTTGTCACTCTGAGAAATGCAACACCACATGTATATAGATGCCCATGCACAATGTTATCCATCTAAAATGCTCCGAGATTTGCCCTAGAGAATTATTAGTTGATGTGTGTCTATCATTTGCTTTGGAAGTTTGACTCGAGGAAGAGTCAGATAAACAGAAGTTGATATATTACTTCTTTTGGTAAATTGTGTTAAAAACTTTAGAGCCTTGATCTGAGTGGAGAAATGCAATATTACTATGTCATATCTCTGCTATATAAGATGAAGGAATTAGCTGTTAAAACATTGTTTTCTGTGTGCAACTGCAGATTTACTTGTTATACTTTGTGATAATCTGATTGTACCCAATGTTCATTGTCTTCATACTAATTCGTTTCATTGATTCCTTGGATCATCAAGATACATTGTTTTTTTAAGCCCATTTAACAAGCAAAATTACCTAGCATGGTTGCATGTCCAAATAATGCAATCTGGAAAGGCAGCACAGTACTGTGCACTGGATTAAATTACCCAACCCAGTTGGATGCTTGTTTTCTCCTGGAAGATATTGATCCTTTGAAACTGTGGACTGTGTTGTTTTGATATCGACAAATAAGAAAAAAGATGGCTAGGTTTTAGATTTTTGCAAACTAGGCAATTTCTACTTTCTAGTATACGAATATCGTGGCATAACTATGTAGCTTTTAGCATTATTAGAAGGAATAGTCAAACTGTATTTTTGTTGTCAGCGCGTCTCTTGACAGAACATCAAAACGAAGTTGTTGACGCACAAGGCATTTCTGCATTGCTACTTTGTTGGGACAAGATAGAACTTCGCCATGATTTGCTTGTCACACATGATTGCTTACATTAAGTAATACTTAAAAACCTTTGTGAATGTAGCGCCTTCACAAATCCCTAATATGCACTATTCCGTATAATAAATGTATGCACATCCTATAAACTTTTATTTGCCCTTTTGCCAATCTGCAGACCAAAGTTGTTCCTGCAAAGTACATCATGAAAACAGATGATGATGCTTTTGTTAGGATTGATGAAGTCATCTCAAGCCTGAAGAAGAATGACAACCATGGACTTTTGTATGGTCTTATTTCTTTCCAGTCTTCACCACACAGAAACAAGGACAGCAAATGGTTCATCAGCCCAAAGGTACTCTCAATTGCAATTATGCTGCACCGAGATTTTATTTATTTAGGCAGTTTTTCTAATGTATCACGTATGAGAAATGCAGGAATGGCCTGTTGAAGCTTATCCACCATGGGCTCATGGCCCTGGATATATAGTCTCAAGGGACATTGCAAAGTTTGTTGTACATGGCCATCAAGAACGAACTCTTCAGGTAGTAACAGTAAACAATACATTGGGACTTCTGTTTGTTACATTGTCAGGCATGAAGTTCTTAATATGTTGTTTCATGTTGTTAACTTCATCAGTTATTCAAACTCGAAGATGTGGCAATGGGTATTTGGATCCAACAGTACAAAAACAGTGGTCAGAAAGTAAACTATGTGAATGATGATCGCTTCTACAGCGAAGGATGCGACTCTGATTATGTGCTTGCCCACTATCAGAGCCCGAGGCTTATGATGTGCCTGTGGGAGAAGCTTCGGAAGGAGTATCAACCGGTATGCTGTGAATAGTTTCTGCATCAGCCCGAGCAATTACAACAGGTGGTGAATTCTTAAGTTGTGATAGGCTAGTCTTCTTGTTGTACAATATATTGCCCATGATTGTTGTGTTTGATGGCAAGTTTGTTGGGGGCTCAGGTGTAACACTAGTAGCACTGGTGCCTTCTCTCATCATTCTTTTACCATGGATCAATAGGTTCGGTTTTGTAGAGGAAAATATTGATCCATGGATCAATAGGTTCGGTTTTACAGAATCACGAGCTGTAAGACAAAAACTCTTGGAATGGATCTCCATCTGTTCTTGGTGATGCAATTCTGGAGTTAATGGTCAATCTGACATGCAAAAAATGTGCACTAGACTTTCTTTTTGCATTATTTTGTGGATTGATTGATGTGAAGTTAAATGGAGATTGGGCTTATTGAGAACTTCAGCATGACAAAGTTTTGAAACCCAAGCCCAAGAAAAGCTGATGTTGGAATGTGACAGAATGAGAAGGCTACTGTGGTCTTGGATAGTTGTGAAAGAAGGGTAGAGATCACAATTGACCTGTGAGGGCAGTCTCTCCACATGGTCTCAGTGGTCTACATGGACCAACATCATATCCTCTACTGGATTGGGTATGAACTGTGAGCCAGCAACTTCACTCTCCTCTTTCTCAACTGCAGAAATAGTTAATGCACTAGGGTACACTCCTGCAATGTCCAATAGAAAAAAAATAAAGAGCATGATTCCAACTTCCCTATAACACAATCTAGCAAATGGGAATTTCACTAAAAAAAGGAGAGAAATAGATTAAACATTAACAAGCATATTGATGATTTATCTGCATTTTTCTAGTAAAAAACTCAACAAAACGACCTTGTGATACACTCCCAACAAAAAAAAAACCTGTGATAGCCAGGTCGACCTTAGCGGCTAACATTTTTTTCTTCTCAAAGGGCCAAATTTTCTGTTGTTTCATTAACTAATAAACAACAGTTAAGCCACTTAGCCACCAGCTCTTGAAATGCTGATTTGGCTAGCAAAAAGTCACAATTATCGGAGAGATCATTCGAGATTTCTTTAATACGAGCTGGAATAACTATTTTATTTTTGGTTGGTGAGCGATTGAGCGAGCACATCTTTTCCTTGTGCATCGTACGGCCACGATCGCTCGAGTGGAAACCCTATCTGCTTGGGCCCCACCCCGCAGCCGCTTCCCATTTCACTTCCCCTTCTTCCACCTCTCCTCGGCAAGAGGAGAGGTAAAAAAAAAAACAAGAAGAGCACCAAGGAGCCCGAAGCGGAGAGGAGGAGGGAGAGAGATGGCGCTCGCGATCCTAGCGAGGAGGCGGGCGGCGGAGGCGGTTCTGAGGCGGCAGCAGGCTCTGGGAGTGGGCCTGTCGGAGCTGAGGGCGTCCTACGCGTCCGCCGCGGCAGCGGCGGGGGAGGAGAGCGACGTCGTGGTGGTGGGCGGCGGGCCCGGAGGGTACGTGGCGGCGATCAAGGCCGCGCAGCTGGGGCTCAAGACCACCTGCATCGAGAAGAGGGGCACCCTCGGCGGGACCTGCCTCAACGTGGGCTGCATCCCATCCAAGGTAACGATGCTGATGACCCGCCCCTTCCCGATCTCTTCTTTTCTCTTGCGGTTTTGGTTGAGGTGGAGGCGTCACTTTAGATCTGCGTGTTCCTCTTGGTTTTGGTTGAGGTGGCGGCGTCACTTTAGTTCTGCGTGTTCCTCTTGGTTTTGGTTGAGGTGGAGGCGTCACTTTAGTTCTGCGTGTTCTGTTGGTTGGGCGAGTTGATGCGATGCGCGTTGAAACTCTTGTCTTGCAGATGATACGCTTATTTCGTGGAGCACTTCGCGCTGTGCAGCTAGGTTCAAGTTTCGTAGTTAATATTTTGCATCAAGAGCAGTCTGCGAATGTGCGCTACTGATATAATTTGGTGATTCAAATTTACTGTCAAGCATTAGAATTACAGCAGAATAATGCATTTGTTCAATACGCTGAATTATTGGAGTTTTTGGGGTGTTAATCTTGTACCCGTCGTCCATTTGAAAATTCATGGAAGACAACTGTGCGAGTGTTTTTAAAATTCTGCCAACTCGGTAGTTGGATGGTTACCGTCTATCTGATGGACAAAACAATCTTATATTGGTGGCCATTTATCATTTCAATCATCATTTGTTTATATTTGCTTTGTTCCATTAATTGATGTGAATAAATAGGATTAACACAAATTATGTGATATGGTTGAATAAATTGATACCTATCAACAAATGATGTGATATTTCAGTTTCATGTGGTGACACTTGTTGTTACTGTGCTTTTTCTTGAGATATGTTTCTTGACTGCTCTTTGTGATTTGTGACACTACCCCATTCGCACCTATTGTGCTGTACTACTTCTAACTTCTATTCTTTTCACAGTTACACGTCCTTGACCTTTTTGACCATATATGTATCAGATTTTGCACTTAGTTAAATTTCTATTCACTTAGGTGGGTGGTTTTTCATTTGTTTGTTTGCAATGAGTCCAAGTGGATCTAAGTTTACCTGTCTTACAATATAGTGCATCATAAATAGTGAGATCAGATAAGCGATTTGTGTAATTCTTTTGTTACCGGAATATTGTTCCAGTGCTAAAAATTGTCGATATCCAACTTTTTGCGAGACCAGGAACTAAGCTACTTACAGGTCTATCCTTCATATAACTCCAGTATATGGTTCAGGTTCTTTCAATGATTTTTTTGGTTCATTGTGAAAGTAAATGCATGTTTTATTTTTATACATACATGAGGTGCATCTTCATGTGGAACTAAACATCTTGTGTCCTACAGCTCCAATATAAGAGTTATGCTGTAGGATTCCCTTGGAACATCACCAAATAGTGAAATATTTTCTTTGTCTGGATATAAGATGGTCACCTTTATCACAGAACTAAACTTCTAGCTATAATTCTTTTTTGTGCTTTACTGCAGATTCATAGTTATTCACATTGGTGACAAGTCTCCACAAATATGCTTTACTGTGAACACTTCTAAGCTCTAATTTTCATCCATGATTCTAATTCTCCAGGCTCTGTTACACTCGTCTCACATGTACCATGAAGCAAAGAGTTCTTTTGCACACCATGGAGTGAAAATTTCCAATCTGGAGGTGGACCTCCCAGCTATGATGGCGCAGAAAGACAAGGCTGTGGCAGGCCTGACTAAAGGGATTGAAGGTCTCTTTAAGAAGAACAAAGTGACCTATGTCAAAGGCTTTGGGAAGCTTGCTTCCCCCTCAGAGGTGTCTGTTGATCTGAATGATGGTGGTAGCACAGTTGTCAAAGGGAAAAACATTGTCATTGCTACAGGATCTGATGTGAAATCACTCCCTGGAGTTACAATTGATGAGAAGAAAATCGTCTCATCTACTGGGGCCTTGTGCTTGTCAGAGATTCCGAAGAAATTGGTGGTTATTGGAGCAGGCTACATTGGCCTGGAGATGGGTTCGGTCTGGAACCGCCTTGGTTCAGATGTCACTGTTGTTGAATTTGCCCCAGATATTGTTCCATCAATGGATGGTGAAGTCAGGAAGCAGTTCCAGCGCATGTTGGAGAAGCAGAAGATGAAGTTCATGCTCAAGACAAAGGTAGTCGGGGTTGACACTTCTGGAGATGGTGTAAAGCTAACACTTGAACCTGCAGCTGGAGGTGAGCAGAGTGTCATTGAAGCTGATATTGTACTGGTGTCTGCTGGCAGAGTCCCATATACTTTTGGCATTGGATTGGAAAGTGTTGGTGTTGAGACAGACAAAGCTGGCAGGATCCTTGTGGATAAGCGCTTCATGACTAATGTCAAAGGAGTTTATGCAATTGGGGATGCCATCCCTGGGCCCATGCTTGCCCACAAAGCCGAAGAGGATGGTGTTGCCTGTGTTGAGTTCATTGCCGGCAAGGAGGGACATGTAGACTATGACACAGTGCCCGGTGTGGTCTATACACATCCAGAGGTCGCGTCTGTTGGAAAGACTGAGGAGCAGGTGAAAGCTTTGGGAATTCCTTATCGTGTTGGCAAATTTCCGCTGTTGGCAAACAGCCGTGCGAAGGCCATTGATGATGCTGAGGGCTTGGTGAAGGTGGTGGCTGAGAAGGAAACTGACAAGATTCTGGGCGTGCATATCATGGCTCCTGGTGCTGGAGAAATAATTCACGAAGCTGTCCTTGCTTTGCAGTATGGAGCATCAAGTGAAGACGTAGCTCGTACATGCCATGCTCATCCCACCGTGAGTGAAGCCTTGAAGGAGGCTTGCCTGCAAACCTTCACAAAGGCGATTCACATTTAAGTTCTATTTTGTTTTTAACATTCAAACTGCTTGGCTTCACAAGTTCCAAAATTTTGTAATAATTTTGGATATATGGGATCGACAAGCCACTGCCTGTCATTTCGCTCTTGTTCAAGATGCTGTGAATTAACACTTGCTGCCACAGCCAATAGTATATGCTATTGAACTCCTGTCTGTTAGCTGCTACACATCCTCTTAAGATATAAGGCTGATTCTGTCATTTGTGTGTCTCCCCCAAAAGGAGAAAACATGCTGGATGAATCTCTTGCGCTTTTATGGAGTGATGTATACACTGATTCATCGTCTGCTTTCTTTGACAGATTGTTACCAACCATTATATGTGCCTGTCTTTCTTTTCCTCCATTGCAACATTTGATTCTGCGTTCTTGTGCGTGGATTTGATTGATTTTCTTGTGCATGTCCATGTCCGCTATCATGGTTATATTTTGGATTGCTATGTAACGAATTGAATTCCAGTTTATACTAGAAATATTGGCGGCAGGTTAGCTAAAAACAAAAATAGCAGAGATGCTACGGCTATTGCCTGAACCGACAGTAGACAGCAATACAGCATGACAAGATGGAAAACAACCACAAGTGTCAGCATGACAAGCAGGAAAACAACCGCTACAGACCACACTGTAAAGAGGATACATAAGACCACTAAACCAAGAAACTGAAATTCGATGGAAGATAAGCTATGCAATTTCTTTGGATGAAATCCGTAGATTTTGTCCCTTCCAAATGTACCTGCAGCAACTGTTAAGCAGTAACTCCACAATTATTTTCCTTTCTTTATTCTGTCATTTTCTCCCACAATTTAGCCACCTTGCAGATATCAAGATGATGTTGTAACCTGCCTACACGAAGCTGAAATTTTATACCAGACTATCCTGCAAACAAGCATTTGCACTGCAAAGAGGACAGAGCTCAATATGTGTCAATCATCCATTATTCCATTTGTTTTCCAAGGCATGAACTATTTGCCTTTCTGGATTGACATACTACTAACCAGGGTTACACTTCATGTTCAATGCTGGTGCATTTCAACAATTATAAGTACCAAACAGAACCATCAATGACATGACAATGAGTTACTCTCCTGCCCAACAACCCCCCCCCCTCCCACGCCGGGGCAGCATATCTAGAGTGCCATTTGGTGATCTTTACATCAATTGTGGCCTTTGTGAGAGGCTTTGAAACCGGTATCCTTATAAAACGGAACCGTAATGCAAATGATGGGTGCTTGTCAAGGTTGAGGGATCTTGCTATATCGCTCCTTTCCATATGTCGCAAAGCGTTCTAAACCGTTCAGAAGCAATCCTTCCAGAAATGGCTTCAGCGCCTGTTGAATGGTAGCTAGATTGATCAAATCAAAGCATTTGCAACAATGAACTCGTAAATATAGCAATGTTGAAAGAATAAAATGTGTGAATATGGCCCTTACTGATGCAATAGGGGCCAAAATTTCGGGAACTTCATAAGCCACAGTCAGCTGCACAGTGACAAAAGGTCATGTTATGAAGAAATAAAATCTTAAATTAACATGGGCTGTCAGATTCTTAGGGATGGATGCTTACTTGCACTCTGCAAGAGGATGAGCTTTTAGGAAAGAATCGAACAGCGCCCTTGCAACAAGCAAAATTGGTTACCTTTACATTCAAGAGAAGCCAAAACATATGTAATAATCGGGATTTATGTAATAACTACCTGTTAGGAAGACCCTCAAGAGATCTCCAATGGATCTTTTGGTTTTTAGTAGGCTGGTACCAAGAAGAAAGTGATTACTGAATATTCCAAACCAGATTTTACTGCAGCTTTGTTATAGCTGGTACTTACTGTCATGTTTCGAGCTAGCCACGAAAATTCTACATCTTGGCCAAGCACCTCATACTTTAAAGACCAACGTGATAGATCTGGTTTATCTTCAAGGACCTAATAATTATCATTTGCAAACATGAACGTTAAAAGTTCAAACAGAAAGACAACATGTTAACTTCATCTAAGCAATATCAAGTTAATGAAATTGAAACAGTAAACAATAACCATATTAGCATATAAGATCCTACGATTTTAGCTGCAGCAAATGTTTCTGTTAGTGAATGATACTTTGCCCTACAAATTATAAGATATCCTGTTTATTTTAGTTTTGTGAAATAATGCTTATGCCACTATGTGTCTATGCCTTTTCTGTTTACATACCTATGACTCAAAAAAGCACAATATATATTAAAAAAATCCCTAGCAATGTAATGTGTAAAATGTTTGCTCTTATGCAAGTATACGGAGTTCAGAGAGCAAGCAAGACGTGATATTATAGTAAGATATGTTGATCAAAGCATAACAGGCACCTTGACAGATGAGATAAATGGCATCCATTGAGGAATTGTCTCACGCTCTGAATAACACTGGTAAGCCACTGAACAGGGCACATCGACTTCAATCTCGGTACTTTTTCAACGAAAACAAATGATCATAAGTTCATAGTGCAAACAATGTTAAGATGAACAAATTTACGTGGAACATATATTTAAATTAAACAGGTCAGCTCCCTATGCTGGTCATTTTAGAACAATTTCCCACTTAACGCCCACTGTTCAAATGCCTGAAAGAAAACAACATGGTTTCACTTATTCAGTAGGAACCCAACAGACACATATAAACGAGCTACAAAATTCTGTGTTTCTATTGTGATCAGACTTGACACGGTTAAATGTCATTGGAACCTTGCCTAGTAAAAGTACTACATATTAACATTTATTACATTCAACTTAATCTACATAGTGCAATTCGTCCCACAACAAATAGCCTATGCGTCATGATGTAACATATCTTTGGCATGCATGATAAGGCCATGCTTACAAGCTGGGGCCAACAAAATAGCCCTATCCAATATCCAATTCCAATGCAAACCAGCATCCCTTGAGAGTGTCTAGGAATGAGAGATGCCCATTTGATGATTCAAGAAAAGAACTCGTTGCCGTTTGCATGGACACCCCTTATCTCTTTTTTAGCCCTACATTTCACTGAAATCTTAGCACAGCTTGAGAAGACTCATTCAACAGTGAACTTCAGAGAAACACATCCCTCTAAAATTATACATGACTTCTCATGACACCAATCAGAAGCTCAATAACCTTATACAATTGCATAATCAGCAAACAGAGTAGATAAATCAGCTCAAGAAAATAAAGGAAGCAAACAAGTACAGAAAGTTCGTCTCAAAGTCAACCAGTAGCAGAGACATGGGGAATGGGATGCAAGAAATGAGCCAAAATCAAGAAGAGATAATGCTCCATAGCACAGACCTGCACTCCTGCCACTCCATGGCGACAGGGTAGAGCACGGCACGCCTCGCCATGGACCTCGCCCTCACCCTGCTGCTGATGCTCACCCTCCCTTCCCCTCTCCTCTTCCTCATCCACCACCGGCTGCTGCTGCTGATAAAGAAGTCCTTGCTCTGCGACGGCCTCAGGCCCAACGACGGTGATGACGGGGTGAAGGCGTCAACGTTTGCCCTTCCCGCGGCAGGGCGGTAGGCAGCTCCTGCGGCCATGGCTGCTGCTGCTAGCTCTCTCTCTCTCTCTCTCTCTCTCTCTCTCTCTCACACACACACACACACACACACACACACACACAGCTTAGCTTAGCTGATGTGTGTGTGTGTCTGGCAGTCTGGGTGTATGGATCATGGAGACCAGACGAATATACAAGTACGTAGCGTGCTGGTCTGCTGGTGTGGGTGGGTTGCCCAGGCTGAGCTTTCAGGCAGCACACTGCGACGACAGCAAGCAGGGAGTCCAGACTCAAAACAAATGAAACCCTGTAGTTCGATCATCTGTAATCTGCTCAGTATACTAATTGTTGCACTACGCAATTATATGCGTAAGTTTTTTTCAGAATAACCTGCTAGTTGGTTTACCAGCCGCAGCCAACTTTTTTTTTTAATTTTGGAGGTTAATTGATTTTAAGGGCTTTCTTTCCATCGTAGTCTACTTTCTAACAGCCTTTTAAACCACTAATAATGAAGTTTTACTAATAAATTATTTTTTCTTCCATATGGCTTGGGCTTGTCAAGTTCTGTAGCTAATCTGATCAGTTTTGCTCCAAAACATCAGTAGAGTCTGGCTCTGTTGCAATTTCAAGGTTTCAGAAATGTCACCAATCCTATAGCTTCTTCTCCAAAAATGGCTGCCCAGGCTGGCATCATACATACATGAATACAGCCAATACCAATGTGCACCGCATCTACTTCTTCTTCATTCACATTAATCAACAGATTGAAACAGAAGAGAAGGCATAGACAAAATGATGTCTGCATCATTATCCCAAAAGAATGTCTACAAGAAAAGGAGGACAGGGAGCTGCTACAATTTTTTTTCAGGCCTACACATCATCCTCCCGCATATCGGACTTCCGCTTAGACATCATGGACAGCCGCGCATCCCTCTCACGCTCAAACTCTCTGTAGTCGGCCCTCTGCAAGAACGAAACCTTGTCCAGGTATTTGTTTGAGCTCTTCTTGTATTGATCCAGCTCCTCCTCCATGCCTTTGTTCTCTTCCTTGAACTCTCCCCAGTCTTTCTTTGTCTTGTCCAGAACGCTTAGCTTCTGTTTCTTCTTTATCTGCTCAAGTATGTTGTCGAGAGCAGATGGGGCAACGTCAGCGGCCTTGGCCTTCTCTATCGCTTCTTTTGAATCAGTGTCTACCAGTTTCCTGATCTCAATATCCTTGCCAGCGAAGTCCCTAACCTCCATAATCTGTTCGAGCATGTAAAAATACTAGGTTAGCAGTTTTCAGAAATACATGTAATGTAATGGTAGAGCATAAGGTTGTGGACACTGAGGTCAAGGGTATGTGTTCCTCTACTAATCTCATTTTCATATTGTTAAACGTTTGCCTCTACATAAAACCTTGTGGGTTGTGACTCGCCAGGGGAGATCAAACAGTAGCAACTCTGCTACAATTTTATGGGTGTACCTGTGTGGTTACTAGCATTTTAAGCTAGTCTCAAAATGACAATAATAAAATGTATGAAGTGTGATTTCTAACCTTCTTAGATAGTTAGACTCAAAGGACAACGATAATATGAATCGGATGTACAAAAGCATGCAGCAAACGCAAAAGATACTAAATCCACACAAAAGACTAATATGCTATTAGATTTTCTTGAAAGAAATTCGTATCGAAACATTATCCTATAAAACAATAAGACATGAGAGTCAGATGTTTGCATCAGGTTTACCTCCACTTTCCCTCTTACAGCTGCAGCAGAAGCAGCATCTCTGACAGCTACAAGAGCACTCGCTGCAAGTTTTTTGGCTTCCTCACTTGTTTCTTTTTGTGCCTGTTTTTGGCCGTTTTTGGAGCCTTGATCATTTGTGGAAGCCTTACTTGGTGAAAGGCCCAGAACACTCATCCAATTCTACAAATATTTATTCAAAATATTAGTCATAAAGCCAGAAAAATTAAATTTATATATCACATGTGAAAATCAACTTGCTGCTAAGATTGATAGCATATAACTCACATTTCCCGCCTTACTTTTCTTTTCTTTAGCAGGCGTGTTAAGCTTATTCATTACAGGTTTGGGCATCTTAGCTGGCAATCCACTGTTCATTTTCTTCCAGATATCCTCAACACGTGATTTTGTGTCTGACAAAAAAAAAGAAGCCTCAGGCATTGAACTAAAGCAGTGATTAAAGTGACAGGAATTACCAATTACTTCAAACAGGCGCATGTGTGAAATATATGACATTTTATACTAGATGATGTAAAAAACAAACACATACAATCTATATCACAAAGATCATCAACATATGACATATTCAAAACACCAGCTTCTGACTTCTGAGTTACTCATGAACCTGGCCCTACTCTAACACATCTAAACAGAACACCAAGATTAATTCAAAAATAAATTCACTGTTTATTTATCTTCCAGTTATCCTCAATCAGTCAACCTGCCCTTTTCAAAATCCATAACAATAGTCAATTACAGAACAAATCCCCAGCTACAAATTATTCATCAACAAATATGGGATTTGTTCTGTAATTGACTAGGGATTTGTTCTGTAATTGACTAGAAAAAGTGACAGAAATCACACAGTCGCAGAGTCTACATGATTTTGCATGAGTTACCAAACATGCAGAAAAACTACAACATGCAGCTTGACTCTCTTATAAATAACAATTTAATGTTCTTGACACAAATATCTAAAACTTAACTTCTGATTTGAAACATAGAGAAGGACCAGTAAAAACATGGGGCTGACGGAACTGTATACATACCAACATCAGTTGGCTTCTGTTGCGAACTTTCAGCATTTCCTGAAGCTGGCAGTGCTTCATCTGGAGTCACATCTTTGGTGCCTACCATTGGCACATAAAGGATAAGACATAAATTCAGAAAATAATGCTTATTAAATAGCCACAATGCATGAAAAAACTGGATTTTAATTAGGGCCTGAGTTCATGCCTTTTTTTTGCCAGAATAGTGACCAAGAAACTCAAATAATGAAACAAAAAAGATTACTATAAAACCCATCCAAACCATCATTGTAATCAAAATGCTAACTTAAATGATAAATAAATTACAGTACCCAAAAGGTTGCTAACTTGCTATATCCAAGTAATTTTATTAAGATCCTATTAGATAAAAGAAAACTAAGCCACAGAACTAGGATTATGGTGGGCTCTTTTTAGTCATTAGTGTAGAAAATAAAAACAGATTCCACCTCTACATTGAAACGACCAACAGTTGAGGAAATGCATGTTTAAAAAAAAGTAGCTTTAAGGGTACATGCTATTTGCATGAATGATATATACGACCAGACACCATAACTACGAGTGAACTGGGTTCCAAAGCAAGGACTGAAAGATTCAAAACTTCCTAACATTCAAACTGCCACATATTCCTAACATTCCAACATCCAAACGAGTTATCGAATCCGACTAAGTAAAACTGAAACCTATCCTACGAATGTTCCTCTATCTTTACCCGAGTTCATTTATCAAATGCAAGGCAACTAATAGAAGATTGCCGAATTGGGAATGGAATGTATTACTTCAGAATTCAGGACCCAGCATGCATGCTTAAGCAACAGTTTCTTCCATCAACGGCTAAATCTTCCTTGCAAAGTCTTACGCGCAGCTTATCCAATGCCCCGATCAAACCAAAGGAAAGAGGGAAAAAATCAAGCACGGTATCCTTATCAAGAACCACCACAACACAGCGCGCAGGCGCATCATTCGAGCCGCACGAAACCGATCATACGCGGTAACCTCATCAAGATCTCCACAAGAGCAGCGGAACCGGACGCTCAAATCTCCCAACGAACACGCCTTACCCCATCATTGACACTAACCCCCATGTATGTAACCAAGTAAACCATCCAAGATTTGGGGTCGCTCCATACCTGAGATGCCCATGTCGCCGGAGGAGCTTCCCGATGCCATCGTCCACGCGCTTCAATACTCTGTCGCCGGCGGCAGTTGGTGCGGCGGCTGCGGCGGAAGCGGACGGAGGCGTCGCGTCGGCGTAAGAAGACAGAGAAAGAGAGTTGGGGGAGAAGAACTCGCGAGGCCCAACCAAAAAAGAGCCCACAAGGCCCATTTCCCACTAGGGGAATAATATCCACCGTCCAATCAAAACGCTCGCAGATCCAACGGAGTAGAACGCTCCGCATCAGCTATATAAGTATCACCTCTCTCGTTTCATCTAAACCCTAGCAACCCCCCCCCCCCCCACCACCACACCCCGCCGCCGCGGGAGAAGCACCTCCTCCGTCTAAGGTAAGTGTAAGGGGCGCCGCTGCTGCGGCCGCCGGAGGGAAGCGGCTGACAAGATGCAGATCTTCGTGAAGACCCTGACGGGGAAGACCATCACTTTGGAGGTGGAGTCCTCGGACACCATCGACAACGTGAAGGCCAAGATCCAGGACAAGGAGGGGATCCCGCCGGACCAGCAGCGGCTCATCTTCGCCGGGAAGCAGCTCGAGGACGGGCGCACCCTCGCTGACTACAACATCCAGAAGGAGTCGACTCTGCACCTGGTGCTCCGCCTCCGCGGCGGCGCCAAGAAGCGCAAGAAGAAGACCTACACCAAGCCCAAGAAGCAAAAGCACAAGCACAAGAAGGTGAAGCTCGCCGTGCTCCAGTTCTACAAGGTTGACGACGCCACCGGCAAGGTAACCCGCCTCCGCAAGGAGTGCCCCAACGCCGAGTGCGGCGCCGGCACCTTCATGGCCAACCACTTCGACCGCCACTACTGCGGTAAGTGCGGCCTCACCTACGTCTACAACCAGCAGGCGTAGGCGTAGGCGTAGCCTTCTGATCTCGGTGAAAGAGGAGGAAAGTGAATGTTTCTCTCATTAGATGATAATCCTTTTTGTTCTGTCGAATTAAAGTAGCCGCCTTGGAACTGAACACCTACCTACAACACATCTGTGATGGTGATGCGTAATTTTGGTTTTAATATCATTTGGATCATATTATGTACTGTTGAATTCAAGTTATGTTTGGGTTAATCATCTTTACTGATGGCATGGTCTTGGTTATCTACTATATTAGTTGATTGCTTGTTGCAGAGGAGTGGAGTAATTGTTATCTGGTGGTTATTCCTTTTCTGGAGGAATTTTGTTTGAAATGCTGATATGCGTGCATGTTAGTTTTATTTTCTAATCATAGTTTGTGTTACTGTCTAAGGTATGGCTGTTACTGTCATAATCCTTACCATAATAATATAGTGCAATGATATCTGCCTTATTTTTGTTACTGTCATAATCCTTAGCATAAATCGTAAGAACTGTTTGTTCATGCATTCATGCTACTGTAACAACGCAAGTAGCTGAAAATAAAGGTTGTCAGTAAATGTTCAGGCTTGCATTCACCAATTAAAGTTAAGGTGCTATCGTTCCTTTTTTTTCTCTTATTTATTGACTTGCATGAATGTTTGTGTAAGGCTGCATGCACCAAAGAGTTGTCTTATTCTTGCAGTAGTTTTTTCATAAACTTTGATGGATGTGGTGTGATAAATCTGCAATTTGAAAATAAAAATGGGCTGATAAGGTATTGGTATGCTGTGATAATAAAAATGGGCGTCTTGATTTCTGCCAACTGATATGCATACTCTATAGTAGTTGAGTGATTTTATTCTGATCGCCCCTGTGGTACTACTCTTACTCTATAGCATACTGCTTGTCTTGATATCTTTGTTGCATTACTTGCAAATGCAATCAAAGCTGATATCTTTGTTGCATTACTTGCGAATGCTTGGAAACCTGTGATATGTATCAGGTTGATATCTTGCAACATTTGTGTGGTGTTAATTAGGTCGTTTGTCATCTCTGTTGAATGTGCCGTAGGTTGGCTTACTGTTTCCGTTTCAACGAGGATTGATGCTGGTGTGTGTGATTACAGATTAGTGCGTTAGCTATGCATGTCTCCTGTCGCCTCCCACCAGCCGGTGAGCTGCCTGTATTGATCTTTGAATTAGCACGACGTTGCGTAATTAAGCCCCGTGCTACGGTGATGTATCGTCATCTTTATCAATCGGAGCTGCAAATGAACGCATCTCATCTAACCAACGGTTCTTTATCCTCAACAAGCTAAAGAAAAGTTTGGTTACTATAAGGAGATTCGGTCGAAAAATAGATGATTATCTAGATGATATATTTAGTTACTTGATATTTTTTTTATCTTTGTTAGGAGATAACGTCCTTATAAACGCGTCGGACTTTGTTTCTTTAGGTTTTTATTGGTGGGGTCTAACTCTCGACACGGGGCTACATCGGCTAAGCTCGATCTCCGACGAAGAGATAAGTCTCATTACTATCCCGATATGTCTCTCTCTGTCTAAGATCGTATCGGTTAGGTTTAACCTCTTAGGTCGATCGAATGTATCGCATCACGTCCGTACAGGGTCTATCGGTCTATCAAGTTCTCTCCGCCGTTGTCGGTCTCGTGCTGAATTGATTAGGTTTGACCTACGAGGTTGTCAACGGTAGATTGAGCTTTAGGCATATAGGTCTCTGTACGGCGTTTCATCGGAGTATTAGCTGATGAGTTATCTATACGTTGAGCAACACGCCTAGCGTATCGGCTCTTTGACTGATATGCACCAGTCTTCCATGACTCTCTTCGAGCGCCACTCCAAGCGCACTAGCCTTTCAACAGATGCGCGTCTATCTTCAAAAAGATGTCCTCTTATCGGCTTAGCTATCCAATGGGCTTGTTTCGCCTTGTCATATTCGGAGTGGTATCGGATTTATAGTCGATATGTCTTTGATACGATTCCTTGTCACTTCACAAATGTCTTTATTGGCTTTCTAGCCAATAAACGAGCACTACAACTTTCGTCGACTATCAGGAGGGATTCTGCGCCTTTTACTTTAAATACCATTTGGTGTATTCATTGGCTCTACGGTCAATGGATCAGGATCTCGCTTTCACCACACCCGAAGTCATCATATCCTTCGTCGATATCTGTCTACGTCTTTATCGGCTCTCTAGCCGATAGCCACCTAGACATGACCGATTGACCAGCTTGATCCTATCGGCAATCAGCCGTTAGCAAGAGCTTGTAATTGGTTTATCGTCCGATTGACTCGTTTCTCTCACCTTCTTATCAATTACAGTGTCAAATTGGCTGGCACGTTCACATCCGCACCGTTGCGCCGGAGCCAAGCGGACCTCACGGGTCCTAACGCGCGTATCTTGAGCCACAGAAAGAAGTTGACGGTCTACAATAGAATTAAGCAGATCTCTCCTGTGATCGTCCGGCGCTAGCAGTACCTGCTCTGTCCACGTAAGGGACTCTTGAGGAAGAATTTGGACGAATGGATTAAGACAGTTTTCACCGAACATTTCCTGTCATAAGTGACTGACCTACATGGCTACATCAGACACCATGCGTTTTGTAGGCAAAATAAGGCATTTAACTATTTGTCAATCTATACCAAACAAGATTAATCTCTCTCGTAACATCTCTCACAAAGTAGTTCTTCGAATGGCGAAAAAGTCAAATATTCGACAAAACAACGGGGGTGTTGGCAGTATACTGGGCAGACTGCTTGGTCGCCATTGGACGGTCTGATCCATGCAGACATTAGTGCCGATCTGGACCAACGCATGGTCCGGCCAGGCAACAGGGAGTCGATGCCCCGGTCACCACCACCACAACAATTCGGTCTCTTGAGCTTTTGGAACAAATTGCTAATTTCAATCTAAACCTTGTAATCCTAGCTCTTCCCCTAAAATTCTTAAAACTATAGCGTCCACTTGAAGCTATAACAATCTGTGTGCATCACACCTATAGCTTCTCAGTTCTATTCTCGTTAAGCCAGTTTTACCTCCTCCTAAAAAAGTACGTAAAAAGAAATAGTAAAAAAGTACGGTAAAAAATAAAATACACGGACGGGTCTTAACCATAAACTTAAAAATTTATTTTCAAACCCTATACTTACTAAATGTATCATTAAGTCATTTGTTTTACCACCTCTAAAAAATTACGGTAAAAAAGAAATGAAGGACGGTACTATTTTCACGCCATCTTCAACTTACTATACTCTATACGTGGTAAACTGGTCACATAGTTCCTTGATCTCAGTTTGTAGAACAGCGCGCTATCTCTCTTTGGATGAATTTGTATAGCACATGCAATCATTAATAACCTAGCTCATTCAAACTACACATTCGGATCAGACTAAAGCATATATAAACTCAAGGTCATGTTTGGCTTGGCGCCACTCTTGTTGGATTCTGGTAGAAAATAGAGTTTGTTATAAATAAAATAAAGTCATATAATAATCTAATTTTAACCTAAAGTGTGAGCAAGATGTCTCACAATGGCAAGCTTAACCTCTAACTCTATGAATTTCTGTTGCTAGGAAAACCTGGCTAAAAATTTGGAGTTAAAGTAGTGTCCAGCATGGTCTCAATTATGTAATCATTTTGCTACCACAGTCCAACAATCATCAACTTATTTTATTTTCCACGGTTAAACTACTGAGCCACTGATTTTTGGGGGACCTTACAATCTGTTCATCCAAGCTTTGCAAAAGCCAGAATGCCAAACATCCTCTCAGCTTTTTCAGAATCACACAATCTCTAGCTGCTGCTTCACCATAAGGAAAATGACATTTTTACCTCCTCAACTATTGCTTTGGTCTAATTCGTATCTATTAACCATAAATCCAGATATAAATGCTCTCTCATTTATTAAAACTGGATCAATTTACTTTCCTCGGTGGTTTAGAGGACGGTTTCATCCCACATAACGGTACACGACAACATAGTCAGCAAAAAAATTAAAAGATATCATGAGACCAACATATAGGTTTCTTTTTCCTTCCTCCACCTCTCCTCTCTTCTCTTTGTAAAGATCTAAATATAAGAAACAAAACTATTAGAGAGATGAATGTTACGTAACGTTAGCGGAAGTCAAATAATCAAATTTGAATAGATCAAAACTCATCCCAACCTCAAAAGCTAAAAGAACATACTTCTGGCGATTTAACCGGAGCTCTACCAATGGTCTAAATAGGCCTGGGGCCGGTTCCCACAATACAATTTTTATCTGATCGTCAGCTGAAAAACAATCTTATAGCATCTATGTAAAAAAAATCGATTTCTTTAAAATCATCCAACCGTTGGATTAAGCTTTATAATAAAATATATAAACTAAGTAACTCCATCAAAAGGATTTGCAAACTAACCAGAGAAAACACTCTTAAAAATCAACTGTCATAGAAATTTCAGTAAATCTAAACAAAATACAATTTCAAATCTATCTAAAACCAATTAATGAAACTTCCTAGAGATTTAATCTATAAAGTATTGGAAATGTTTTATATGAATTAACTTGAATAAAATCACAACTAACGAAGAATCATAAGTTAATGTCAAAATTAAACTAAAATGTAAAACTTATGAAACCGGAAGAGATCGTCGATGTATTGATGATGCATATGATCTTTATTACTAAAATATTATTCACAAGGTACAACCACATCACACCCTCATAAGTTTCTCACAAAACACTAATACAAATATCTCTCAACCCTTAAATCTCTCAATCGCGGCGTATTTGGCATACCCTTAGGGCCTAGCATCCCTCACTATTTATACTGTATTCAACTCATCCATACCAAATACGAACTCCGATCTTTTTAAATTTGGAATCCGTTTAAATTTGACTTTACTTTTCACATACACACAATCCCTCCTGTATGACATATGGAAACTTTACATTCTCGTGTATTGTTATCTAGCCTTTACTATCCTATATGATCTCCTTGACTGTCTAGACCTCAACTTCTTTCATGCATAGTCCCAATCCATTATCGGTAGTACTCTTGAAGCCTAAAGCAACACCTACATATAAACAACCAAAGAAATCTAAAGAAATCATATCCGAACACAAGTTCTCAACTAATTTGACTCATATTAGCACACAACATAATATGTCACATATAAAAAGCATCTAGAGTCATAAACCTGAAGCAAATATAGTAAACCAAGAAATCAACCTGAAAACGACTCTTTTCTAGATTCCATTGGTCTGACCATGAGGCTTTCCAATTTGACCACTCTCATATGGTCGGACCAGAATTATTCACTAGTCTGATCGTCACTGTTTAATTGATTAATACTATTTACCAATTTTACAAATTTAATTCAAACATAATATTTTCAATTTTATTTTAATAAAAACACAACATAACAAGTGTTCATCGTATAATCTAAATTATCACTATAATTTCACACTCTCTTCAATCTCTGTTGGGCGACCCAAGGGGAAGGAATAAGGCTAGGAGGGGTCCATACAGGGCTCCCGTCGAGCTTGAGCTAACAACGGAGGTGGTGAGAAGTGACACCTGTCTATCTTGAGCTCACATAACGACAACGGCAAAGGAGCTCGACCACCCGAATCCCTACTGGAGGTGTTGGCAAATGGAGCTTAACATCAGGGGAAGTTGCACCTGGAAGGATGATGACCACGTGATGGAGGTCAACCTATGCCTACATAGCCAGAGGTGGCTAGTAAGGGCAATGGCGAGGAGGCAAATAGAGAAGGGGATAAACTAGCGAAGTGGAATGACTATCTCTACAAGACTCTCTACAAGCACAAGTTGTGTGAGAACAACAGCTATTGAGAGATATGGGAAGAAATACCAATGGGGGATTTTTTTTACTTTTGTTTTTTAAAAATATTTGTTACTGTAATACCATGTAAACGCTATTTAGACACCATATAAAATGAAGACTAGGTCAACGTACCATAGACGCCATAGATGAAACCATTGTCTAAATTATGGAGGGAGTTAAATTGACACAGTTCTCGAGGAGCATCATATATGGTTTTACGATTAAGATATGTGAATCAGACTAATTCAATGGTTAAGGGAGGCAAAAAATGGACATTTTCTTCACCATAATAAGGCGTAAAACTAGCCTTTGGGCCCAAACAAATATGGGCCTGTGTGTGTGCTAATGCAACAAGACGAAATTTCGATCCGTTAGAAATCTCTGCAAACCAGGATGGCCCGTTAAAATCCGTATTAATCGGCTCAGATCTCTGCCTAGGTCGTTCCGCCTCTATAAAATATATCCCCTCCTCAGCCTTCTTCCACACACTTCTTCTCATCAAAAACCCCCAAACCTCGACGAGCTCCACAGGCATCCGCAAATTTCTACGAATCTCGACGGGCTCAGAAGACTGAAGGCGAGCTCTCGCAGATTTCTTCATCGGCTGCTACTCCTTCATTTGCGCAATGGCTTCCACACATGTAATTCCTGAGCTAACCATTATCTGCTCTTTCATCCTATGTTTTACACGATTTTTCCCCATCCTGATTTCTCATCAGTAGTCGGGTTCTGGTTTCTGTAGGATCTTAAGAACCAGATCGCTATTCCAATCTCCGACCGTCCCGGTCACTTCTTTCTTGGCCCTATGAGTAGCGAGGATCCGACTGATTTCATCAACTCCGAAACAGAAAGGATCCCGTTCAAGAACTCATCCATGGCCATCACCGATTGGGCTCACAGCTTCAAATCCTAACCTAGCAAACTCCCTGAATGGAGGAACTGGTACCTTAGGGTTTCTGCCTCCAAAAAGACTTTATAGGAGGATCTGGAAAATAGACCATTGTATTAACCTTTTCTTAGCCAATATGGAAAGGAACGAACATCTGCTTGTATCGGCTTCTTACTTCTGGTCGAACATCTTAAATGTCTTCATGTTCGGGCATAGGCCGATGACCCCCACCTTGATGGATGTTACTATGTTAATCTGTCTCAACACCACCCACTACATAAACCTTTTCAGCCGCAGATTTAAACCTAAGCATCGACTAAACACCAAGAATATCGAAGGTTAGACTAAATACATTTCCTTGCATAATAAATCCTCCGGCCCAGTCGATGGACGTGAACATGTAGCGTTCTTGAATCACTGGGTGGAACGATTCTTCTTTGGTGGTTCGACTCTCGGTCCAACAACGAACATGCAATGTCTGGTAGAGCTCCTGGCCGATCACCGCCAAATTCCCCTAGGGCATTATCTTCTCGGAGCAACTTATCATCTACTCCATCAAGTTGCGACCAAGCTGTCAACAAGTCATCCAATCGGACATATCGGCGGACCCTGGTGGTTTATACAACTTTGGCTGAACGTCTATACCTCCAAAGTCATTGCCAGGCCCCTTTTCTCTTCCATGACATTTCCGACTGATTACCCAGAAGAAAACAAGACCAGCCGACGCCGATGCATTTCGCTGGGTAAAGCTTCATTGGCTCTTCCTAGAAGCAAAATGACCCCTCTCGGACTCAGCCGATGGTTTAAGTGTTTGTACTACGGCTTTACCAAAGAGATCACCATCTGGTTCGCGTACGAGGATGACTCGTCCTTTGAAATGCCTTCTAGATTTCATCCGATGAATGCCTTAGCCGATGAAGAATCGAAGATCATCTTTTTATCATCCATAACTCCTTGTCTTCTGTCGATCGGATTTTCAATGGGCCGATCCCAACATCCATCATACGAGTTCTACCATCCTTCGGTTAGTGCTTATCAGTTGGGCTTCGGCCAACTCCCCATCGGCTTGTTCTTCATCGATAAGCTCCGAGCTCGTGGAGAAGTGAAAAGCGGCTTGGAGTATGACCAACTTAGTTTGATGACATCGAACTTGTTCTTAGGGACTATCTCCACCTTCGAGCCCTTCATATCCAATACCAAAATCTTCGCTCGATGGTGATCAGAATGGGGAAGGCACTTATATAGTCTATCGGCTGAACATTATTGTCTTCGCCTCAATCCCAACTACGTGGAATCCGATGAAGAGGTAATCCTTTTCCTTTCACTATCATGTCTTCATCGTATTGAATTTCAACTGTGTTTTGATTCCCACGATTCCACAGGCTGGCAACAAAGATGCACCTTTGACCAGCATAAGTGGTCGGCCGATTATCTATCAACCTCCATTGGTCAGATCCCTCCTTGGGCAAAGCGGTCCACCTCCATCGGCTCTCCTCCAAATGTCGCAAGTGTCAGGGCCAAAGCGCAAGAAACCGGCTACTCGGACTTCTAAGAAACGGAAAACCGATGCCGATGTTGTCATCGTTGCATCGACTTCGTGAAGCCCTTCTCCTGCGGCAATTTTAACTCCTTCCGTATCTCCGCTGGTAGGTATCAGCGTCAATTCTCTGTTGCCTTTGTTTTATCCTGACACCTTCGCTTTGCAGCCTGAACCATCGACTCCTGAGGTCCAAACGTCGGACCCTGTTACTGGGACTGAGCCGATGGTATCCTCCGAAGTTTTGGTATCCACTCAAATTGCCCCACATTAAGCTGATACCCGCATAAGAACTGCTCTCATTGTCTCTCAGGTATGTCCATCATACATGTCATTTTTCTTGACTTATGATCTCCATGTTTACTAATGTTGTTATGCAGTCATTAGCCGATCTATTCTCATTCGACATCGGCAAATACCTGGAAGCAGAGGAAGACTCAGCCACCAGCACAGGGATCGAACCATTTTTGCCAGCCGATGCTTGTAAGCAGTTGTCAGATATTATGCATCGGCTGGAGGTTCCGATTGACTCGCTGGTGGAAGATTGCGGGTCGATCTAGGGAAGACTTGCCGAAATTCAACACCTCCTGCCTGCGGAACTATCGGACGCACTTACGCCTGCTGCTTACTTGGAATTCCAAAGGACCCAGCTGACTGCATCAAGATGGCGCATAGCCGATCGCGCTGAGCAAAGCCACCTGGCTCACAACGATCGGCTGACTGCCCTTGATGAAAAGAAGAAACTTGATGAAATGTCAGCTGACCTCCAACATGCCAACACCAAGCTTGGCCTCTTGAAAAAACGAGAAGCCGATTTGATGGCGGAACTCGGCTTCTGATGTCCTGGAAACGTTGGATGTATTCCAGAACTGACTCATTGGGCCTCTGTTTAACCGATGTCAAATCTGACAGTCTCGTTTCTTGAATCCCAGTACAGAAATGTCCATGGAACCATTGTTCCAGATTGGCCCATCCTTCAATCGAGTTCGATGGTAACGAAGAAAACCATGCGAATGCCGATCCAGAGAGGGATAAAGGAAAGAAACGGACTCTGAAAGCTTCCTCAGCTGATGCTTCTCTACATTGTATTAAGCATCGACTGATGTGTTCCAATGTAGATATGCTGTCTTGTCCTGAAAATATTGAGAAATATGGTATCGTGTATCGGCGAGGTAGTGGAACTCTGTTAAACCATTATGGATATGGGTGTTGATACATTACTGTTTGATCTTTAGGTTTGATACCAAATTTCTCTTCCACCGTGTCCACAATCCTGGTTAACCAATTCTTCTCTCTTAAAGTATCTTCCTGATTCTGTGGAGGTGGATATGATACCCGATTCTGCTTGTGATATTTTCTATAATGATTTTTCTAAAAAAATTCTAGAGGTTCCTCCTGCCGTTGCCCCCCGAGTCGATCTTGTATTGGTGGATACGTATTTACCGATAGATCCTTATTTTCCTCCGTCTCTATCGGCAAAGGCACATGATCCTGATCGGTCTCTTGAGCCGATGACTCTTGTATCGCCTTCTCGATCAGAATCTGTAGTATATCCATCCATACTCCTGATGGATTACTGAATGCTTGATAAAATGATTTGTTGAATATTTCTTGCAACGGCTTGGAAGAATTCACAGGTGCTGAATGGCCTTATTCTTTCATCAAAACATATTTTGGTAATTCTGTTTTTTGAATCGGCTCTTGTTTAGTCATACTGAAGGATTCCAAATAGAGCTTCTGAAAGTTGTCCATATTTTGCTCTATATGCCGCCTCTGGTCTTCATTCAAATCCTCCATGGTAACTGAAATTATTGTCTCCTCATCGGTTTCATCTTCAGATGAATATGTCTTGGATTCCACCTTTTCTTTAGACATATTGACAACAAGATGTCCCTCGGGTTGATGAGAAAAATCTGACTTCTAATCAGGCACTTGTAGAGTCCCGCTGGTTGATGAATGGAATTATATCACCAGCCGATGAAGGATCTTCAGCCGATAAACGGTCTTCAGGTTTCTCCAGCCGATGAATTCAGTCCAATCGGCTAATGAATGAAGATTTCTACCCGATCGGCCGATGAATAAAGTATAGTTCTTATCGGTCGATGAATGAAACCTTCGGTCCCACCGGGTATGCCAAGAAGCGTGCTCGCCGCCAAAAAATTCCGCGACCGGGGAGGGACAGCGGCTCGGTCACGCGAAGGCTTGAGAGGTCTGCTTATCTTTAGTGTAGGTTCTTAAGCATCGAGGTTCGCGGGCGTGCTAATCAATTTGACCCTGCAATTGACAAGGAAGTGAGACGAGCGGGTCCGATACAGACGCTCGCTATCGGCTGGATGCCGATAGGTTCGGGATGATGTTCGATCGGCTAGGGAGCCGATGTGGACAGGTGTCGACGAGGGGTTGACCGCATAGCCGATAGAGGAACCAGTGTATGATCAAAGGATATCGAGGCGCACGGGATCCCTCTGGACAGCCGAACAGTGATTTATCAGCTGAAAAAACCGATGAAGGCGCATACGGCCTAGGCAAGTAGTAGAATAAGGAGGCACGGGTTGCAAAGCCGATGCCGCTCTGGATATGACAGCACAAGACCCATCGCCCGCCGTAGTAGCGCCATCAACACCGAACCTCGAAGATCGGACCTCACCGAGACAGTACGAGGCCGGGGCCAGCGGCGATGATACGGAGGACGCCGAATCGGCTATGTCATAGCAAGGATAGAAACGAACCCATCGGCTAGCTGAGCCGATGAGGGGACACCTCTCTGAAGGCGGGTGCGTATTGGCTGGGGGACCGATACGTTTGGCGTTACGTGTCGTGGGACGCCTCTAAAGGCTGATGCGTATCAGCCGAGGGGCCGATGCGCTAGGCATGAAGCTCAGAGCATGGATAACTCATCGGCTAGCACTCCGATGATACACCGTGCAGAAGCCTATAGGCTTGACGCTCAATCTACCGCCGGTAGCCCCGTGGGTCGGACCTAACCGATGTAGTGCGAAACTAACGACGGCAGAGGGAGCTTAACGGGCTGATAGGTCCAGCATGGACGTGATGCGATACATCCGATCGGCCTAAGAGGTCGGACCTAACCGATGCAGCCTCAGACAGAGCAGGACATATCGGGATGGTGGTGGGACTTACCCCTTTGCCGGAGATCGGACTTAACCGATGCAGCCCCACGTCGAGAGTCAGAACCTGCCGATAAAACCTAGATGAAGTAGGGTGACGATGCGCCGAATTTGTATATGATCGAGAGATATCTTACATGTTTCTAGGAGGTCTATATTTATACCCTGGATTTACAAACAGAGTCCGACGCATCTATGACCATCGGACATTATTTCCTAGTAGGACAAAGGAAAATATTTCTAAAGAAGTTAACTAACCAGCTAAACCTCCCTAATTGAGTAAGATTATAATTTACAAAAATAAGCACCCTGCCGTGGAGTCCACAGCTTTTCCGCAAACCTAGTTTCATCTGAATAATCTTCAATTTGTAACGGAGTCTTCCTTTGCTGCAACCTGATCGGCTTCTCCACTGTAACTATCGAATCTTCTTTTAGTCAAGCCGATCCTTCTCCTTTCTTCCCTCGGGCTTCTCGGACCTGATCCCGATTGGACAATCCCCTGTCTTCAAGCCGATCCAATCTTCTACTAATCTGATCGGCTTTTCTACAATTCTCCATCGGCTTTGTCTCAGTATCTCCATCGGACGATGACTGCATTAAACCCTTCATCAGACCTCTCAGCCGATCGGCTTTAGTCCCATCGGATCTCCCAGCTGATCGGTTTTAGCACCAGATTTTGGCGTTAATACAAGACAAATAGGGTAGTAGTGAACTATAGATGGGCAAATGAGCTGTCCCTGAGACCCACTACTGTTGGCCTAGCTTAGATATAGCACTTACTAGATGGCCTAGGCTGGCTTAGGCGACTGTATCGGGCTATGCCTAGGCCGGTAGTGTGGCCTGCCAAACCAACCCAGCCCATTTAGTAATTTTATAAGATTTTTAATAAATTTTCTCACTTATTTTATATTTTTCTATATTTTTATTAATTATATATAATTTTCCATTTTAAAAAAATTCACATATATATTTTTTATTTTTTCACGTAGCTATAAAATCTTGAATTTTTTAATTGAAATCATATTCCACTTGGATGCAATTTTTCATCATTCTAAAATGGAAGTAAATTTTCATAGCTTCAACTGTTAAAAATAACTCTAAAAGTAGAGTTACAGAGCGGCTTAAATCCTATTTTACCTCTCTAGTTTATTTTTTTAAAAATCACCTTAATCCGCATGACTCTCTTTTTAGGTTTGATTGGCTTAAGGAAGTTGCCGCCTCGTTTGGATCTCTCAAAATGGGCTTTGGTAGTGAAGAGTTGAATTGGGCCTAGTTCGATTCATCTGTTGGGCTCCCCAATTCGGGCATTAACCCTCTGAATTGGATCGACTCCTCCTGTTCCACCAACGACGCCGACGGCCGACCCTCGCCGAAGCTCCCGCCGAGGCGGCGCCGCCTTCCGGCGACCACCGCTAGTCGCCCGTTGCTGCCTCGGTTCGATTCCATACCACTAGGGTTCCACGGCTCAGTGCCTCGGTAGTCCAAATTGCATACTCTTCTGGCCCTTTGCATCATCGTTCGATCCAGGCCTCGGCGGCGATGGTCTGCTCGCCGGAGAAGGCAGGGGCGGCGTGCCCGGATTGCCTGGAGCGTCGAATCCTTTCAGACTTCTCCGGCTCCTGCTTCTCCTTCGTGCACGGCCTCTCCGAGTCCCCGCTCCCCTTCGCCTCCTCCGCCGTCGTCCAGGTCTTTTTCTCCAACTCTATTTCTTTGTTTCTATGTGCTCATGATGGTGCCTAGTCTTAAAGTGTTACGGTGTTGCTCGGCTTTGGAGCTTCATACTCTTGCGAGGATGATTTTTAGTTGGTTTCCATTGCATTCCCATTGTTAGAAGACCCTCTGTTGTTTTACTGGTTCTGGAGGTTTTGGTTCTGGTTCTGACATGATTACATTTTTATCTCCTTGCAGGTAGCCTCTGATGCGGCCGAGGAATGTAATGGGAGGTAGGACTAGGCATTCTTTGTTTACTTCCGTATGTACTCGTTTGGTGGACATTTGGATAAAATTACTTTGCATATTATCTGAACCATTTACGTTTTGTGTTGATCATTTTTTTGGCAAGATGGAAATTTAGCTGTATATATGCCTTACAACATCACAGCGTTATACTTCAGTTAGATCGTTGATTGTGTAAGTAATGGAAACAATTGAGTAAATCACTAACTGAACTCTAGCTGTTTTTAGCAGTGTTACATTCAGTGCTGCTGCGAAATTCCTTGTTTTCATTTGGAATATCATTAAAGCATATGCTGAGACTTGGGAAGTTTGATGTTGTTAGCAAGCACATCAATTCTTGAAACAAGAGACATGGGAAATAGTAACCATCTGCAAAACAACATGAAAATCATTAGTACATCTATGCAGTTCTATGCTAGCTCACTGATCTATGTCCTTAATTTTCTTAACTAACTGGATTTCCCTCTTCCTTTTTTTTGTTCAACACTTAAGTGATGTTGTATATGTTGCAGCCAGCAGACCTCTGGTTATTTTGTATTGGTGGGACTACATGGTGGCAAGACATTTTTGGACACTCGAGAATGGTAAAGTTTGTTTAAGTACCATATTTTATACCCAAAAGGCTCCCAAGTTGATGATCAACATTTAATACTATCTGCATTTTACTCCCCAGCAGTGAGAGTAATTCCTTGGAGAATGGAGGTCAGATATATCTGCAGAGAAAGGAAAGCATAGATGCTGATGACAGCCAATATATTGCACAGGCATATCCCCCTTCTTGTAAAGAATGCATTGAAGATAATGAAAATTCCTCCATTCCCCACAAGAAGCAATCAATCATAAACACAATTACCAAGTTAACTCCTACTCACTATCTTGCCAGAGCCTCTACTTCTGAAATTAGAGAGCTTATCTCATGTTACCTGAATTTTTCAACAGAAGAGAATGTGATGAATTCATTAAATCTGTTGTCGGAAAACAAGATTGATGGTTCAGGAGGTTTAGATTTTCTCAAAATTATTGGATTTTCAGCATCCAATGATATACATCCTTCTGGCCGTGTCAGACATCCCAACATCTTACCTGTTTTAGGTGTTGTTGAAACATCTGATTGTTGCTACATGTTGCATCCCAAGTCTCCATATACCTTGGAAAACATCATGCATTACAGTCCAGAGGCATTGTGCTCAGATTGGCATATTAGATTTTTCATCTACCAGATAATATCTGCTTTGGTGTATCTTCATGATTTTGGAGTTCATCATGGTAATCTGAAACCCTCAACCATCTTGATGTCAGATTCTTTATGGTCTTACCTGAGCATAAGTGATATATGTCCTGTGAAACAGAATTGTGGTTTTGCTGAGTCTAAGTGTCCAGCTTTTAATATGTGCTGTTTTGAGGAGGATTGTTCTTCAAGAGCCATTTATACTGGTTTCAATCTGACATTATCCTTAGATTGGCAGTCTAACTTCAAGCGATGGTGGAAGGGTGAATTGAGCAACTATGAATATATTCTTTTCTTAAACAAGTTGGCTGGTAGAAGGTGGGGTGATCCAACTTTTCACACTGTAATGCCATGGGTAATAGATTTCACAGAGAGGCCTGATGAAAATTCTGATGTTGGTTGGAGGGACCTCTCCAAAAGTAAATGGCGATTGGCAAAAGGTGATGAACAACTTGATTTTACTTATTCATCATCTGAGGTTCCACATCATGTTTCTGATGAGTGTCTCTCAGAGCTAGCAGTTTGCAGTTATAAAGCAAGGAGGCTACCAAAGAACATCTTGAGGTCTGCTGTGCGCTCTGTCTATGAGCCCAACGAATACCCATCTAACATGCAAAGGCTATACCAATGGACTCCTGATGAGTGCATTCCAGAATTCTATAGCGATCCTCGGATATTTGTCTCTCTTCATTCTGAAATGAGCAATTTGGCTTTGCCTTCCTGGGTGACTTCTGCTGAGGAATTTATTTGTCTGCACAGGAATGCTTTAGAGAGTGACCGAGTCTCGCGACAACTGCATCATTGGATTGACATAACCTTTGGCTATAAACTTTCTGGGGAGGCATCTGTTGAGGCCAAGAATGTAATGTTGCCTCCTAGTGATCCCGCAAAGCCTAAATCAACTGGGCGACGCCAACTTTTCATGAAACCACATCCTAAGCGACTTGTTAGCACACCTCACTCTACCTATCATAATAAAATGGAATCTTGTGGTAGATACCAAGGAGGATCAAATTGCATGACTTCTACTCTACTATTAAATGGCCACATCCCTCCAACTATATCATCACAAATTGACTATCTGGAGGAGTTTGAGCAAGCAAACTTATTTGTGGAGCTTGAACATCATTTGTGTCCAATATACAATTATGCTGACAATTCTTCTTCTTGTTGCTCATCAGTCAAATATCGTAAGAGCCCTTGTTCAAATCAGGAGATCATGCTTCCTGTGAGTGTGTTATCAGTGGCACCTGATTTTGATTTTTGCTCCTTTCTTGAATGCTTTGAATCTGATGATAGTTCTCCAATGGGTTATCAAGAGCTGTTGCGTTGGAAGCAAAAGTCTTGTTCAGTTATTGAGCACCATGCAAATGATATATTTTCTATTGGGTGTATTTTGGCAGAAATCTATCTGCACAGGCCACTTTTTGATGCTGATTTGCTATCTGCATATAAAGAAACCGGCGTACTGCCAGGAGCAATTCGAGAATTGCCTGTCCATATTGCTGTTCTGGTTGAGTCATGCATACAGAGGGAATGGAAAAGGTATCAAAATGTTGTCTGTTGTTTATAATTTATAGTTTTGTATGCCATCACGGTATTTGTTCTTAATTTTTTAAAAGGAAACTATTAAACCTTTTTTATGAACTTGTGATATTTTTGCAGGAGGCCACTGGCAAAGCACCTTTTGGAATCACAATACTTTCCTCCATCAGTTCGATCTGCATACATGTTTCTTGCTCCACTTCAACTTACATGTACATCTAGGGATCGCCTTAAGTATGTTGCTAAGCTTGCAAGTGAAGGGACACTTAAAGCTATGGGAGAATTTGCTGCTGAAATGTGTGCACCCTACTGCCTACCTCTTGTTTCACCATCTTTATCAGATGTTGACACCGAATTTGCCTTGGCTCTGCTTAAAGAATTTGTGAAGTGCTTGAGTATCCAAGCTACTAAGGATCTTATATTGCACATCATTCAGAAAATCTTACAGGCCGGTTAAAATATCACCAGTAAATATTCAATTGTAGCTTTCTTCCATTTCTGAGACTTGATGTGTGCGATATAGTTTTTCTTTATTCCAACAAGTCTTTTCTACTTGTTATAGGCACCAGAATATTCACATCTGAAGGTTTCCTTGCTTCAAGATTCATTCGTGCGAGACTTGTGGAAGAAATTGGGAAAACAAACTTATATTGAAAAGGTGCATCCTTTGGTAATCATGAACTTATACAATTCACCTAATAAGATTACTGCCTCTGCTGCGTCAGTTGTTTTAATTGGTTCAAGTGAGGAACTAGGAATACCAATAACTGTTAATCAGGCAAGTCTTGTTAGAAACCTTTGTGTTTGTGTACCGCCCTGATCCTATGCATTACTGATTTATTCTTCATTTTATCCAGACAGTTTTACCTCTAATCCAATGTTTTGGCAAAGGTTTATGTCCTGATGGAATTGATACATTGGTCAGGATAGGTAACCCAATTAAGCGCTTTCTACTTGCGATGAAGCTGTTAGTTCTTTGAACAGTACTTGATCTTAACCATTCCAGGTGGACTTCTTGGAGAAAGTTTTATTGTCAAGCAAATTCTTCCCTTGCTCAGGAATGTTATACTCTCATGCATCGATTCCTCAAAGATCAGTAAGCCTGAGCCGCAACATAGTTGGAACTCTTTTGCCCTGATGGATGGTTTATCTGCATTGGAAGGCCATGTATCAGTTCTTCCAGTCAAAACAATTCTCAGAGAGCTTCTTCAGGTATTTTGGTGGCAGAAACTAATTGAATTAATGATGATAAGGGGGAGAAAATGGATTTATTTTGGATTCTCTTGAATCACTACTAACTGAAAGCAGATAATATCATGCTCGGTTATCACTTGCTTGAGAACTATTCAATGATTAGGAGATACCAATTCTATAGTTTAAAACTTTTTATAAGGGAATAAGGTATAATCGAAGTCTATGTTTCAATGCCCAAATGCAAAACCAGATATTAGACAACTCTCACTATCCATTCCTTGCACTTTACCCTCCTTGATATCATTCCACTGTGGTCTTCAACTCATGTGCCTCATATGCGGCTGTTGTTTTGACACATGGTCTGCATTTTGATTGAGATGGTAGCGTAGTCACCTATTTTTGGGAAAAATGACAGGGGCCTTCCTGCCAGCATCCATTCCTCTTCTTCTTTCCTCACCTTATCTTTGCCTGAAGATCTGGAGCCACAGGAGGAGCAGCACATTGCTATAGGTCACTAGCCCTGTCCAGGTTGGTGAAAGTTTGTCATGTTTTCATGCTTGTCACACCGCACCTCGCCATGGTTTACCATGCAAACTGCCACAAGCGGTAATTGATGCTCCACTACAAAATCATGTTGAAGCCCAGCCCCTGAGCTCTCATCCTCTGCATGTGCTTTGCTTGTAGAAAGATTAATCTAGGCATCATTGGGGACTTTGGGTGGACAAGGCATGGTCATTAATCCATGCCAGCAATGTAACTCAAGGATGACTGTAACACATTCTCAGTACATGCTTCAACTTATCTAGCCATCTCTTATGTGGACCAAGAAAACAAAATCAACCTAGTCATGCACTTGGTGGTGGAGCTCAAGTATGAGGTGACAAATGAAATCTTGCCGTTGCGATTGGGGTAGGAGGTTGTGCTGCACTTGCATAACGGTAGTGGTAGTCAGGATGGTGGAGAAAGCAAGATGAGGAGAGGAGTAAGGATGGGGATGTTGATGTAGAGTCCAAACCAGCTACAGTTATCTGTGCAGATGCCAAATCAGTTTGAAATAGTTTCAGGGGGTAAATTACACATTATTAGCACACTATCTGGTTCCATCATTTAGAGTTGAAATACAGACTGAAATTGGAGTTGAATGGATTGCTTGTTAATTAAGTGCATTACAAAATTCAAATGAATACACTCTACGATATTCCATCATGAATGCATTGTATTGTATGCTAGTTCTGTATCTGATTATATTCTTAGTTTTGAGGGTGGATGCAGATGTCAATTATCATTTATTGAATTTTGGCAGTGATCTGAACAGAAATTAGAAAACGTTACTTGGCTGAAAAATTCTTACTCTACTAAATTTGGAATATACATCCAATGGTATCATATCCTTGCCAACTCTAAACATACTAAGTTATCCTTCTTTTTGCCCACATTTGCAGGACCAAGTCTGTCTTCATATAAAGGTTCTTATGCAGGTTCATTTGAATCTTTGTGTGCTTCAGGCAATTACTTGTCACAGACATAATTTATTCTTACTAGTTAGTAGTTACTCCCTCTGTTCCAAAATATAGACATCTCTGGCTATGTACCTAGATGGAGAGATGTCTAGATATGTAGCCAGAAATGCTTATATTTTAGAATGGAGTGAGTATATCTCCCATCAGAACAATATCAAATCATTGATGTCAAATAAATTGAGTTAATTTCTTTGTGTTCTATTAATTAGGTGGCTGCTAGTGCACTTGTTGATCTTTGTCAACAAATTGGACCAGAGAATACGGCTACACGTGTGCTTCCACATCTAAAAGAGCTTTTTGCTGAATTAGCATTCTCTCATGAGTCTTGTGGTCTTAGCGTTCCTACAAAAAGGTCAAAATTGTTTGATCAAAACAAAACAGAGTCAACTAAAATGGAATCTAGGATTGATCTCGTGTAAGTAGAGTTTTTATGTGTTCTGATATAATTAGTTTTACATGCTTCATGACATTTACTTGTTGAGGTAAACTTTTGTAGGTTTCTCTTGTACCCTTTCTTGGCAGCACATGTTGGAATAGAGAAGCTCCGTGAATGTTGCTCCACATGGTTTCTATTAGAGCAAGCTCTTCAAAGATTGTATGGCTGGAAGGTACAGAAGGTTGCATTAGCTTCTGCGGTGTTGATTATTATTATTTGTGTGTGTGCACACAGCCATACACATGATACCAATCCTAGGGATTGAACCTAGGTGACTGGGAGTCCCCTTATTCCCACCACGAGGCCACCTGGTCGTCCTTCCTGTTAGTGCTCATATGTTATAAGTTTTCTTCACATTTTGACTGTCATCGCTTTCTTTCAGTGGGAGCCTTCCACTGACCGTTCTGCTAGTACTGAAGACATGAAAGGTCAAAGGTTTCAATCTGGGAACTATACCTCATCTGAGCCTGCTCCTACAAAGCTTGTTCCAGAGATTGCTAAAAATGGTTGGAATATGGCAGCCTCCAATCAAGGATCTAGGCTTGAGCATGGTTCATCTAGTGAAAATTTGTGTGCCTCAACTTCTGGAACTCAACCATGGTTTTGGTTCCCAAGTCCTGATCATAATTGCTGGGCACCTGATTTTCTTGGACGTAGTGCTGCCATGAAGGATGAGCTACCATGGAAGATCAAAGCTTCAGTCCTTTACTCAGCCCGTGTCCATCCTGGGGCTTTGCGGTCATTAGCTGTCCATGATGATGAGTGCACAATTTTTACTGGTGGAGTTGGTCCTGGTTTTAAGGGAAGTATCCAGAAGTGGGAGTTGCCAAACATGAACTGCACTTCTGGATATTATGGTCATGAAGAGGTCAGTGTGTTCTATTTCCTTTGTATGGCATTTTTCTTATTTTTACTCTGCTATATGATAGGATGCTTGTCTTTTCTGAGCTAACTACATACACCTTGTAATAAGATCTGAGGAATGTAGTATGCAATGATGGTGTTTCAAAGGGTTTGTGACAGGGGCGAACCCAGAGGCCACCTGGGCCATGGCCCGAGTCTAGGATTGGAGGCCCATTACCATGGAGATTTTTTCCACCATGTAATTCCCATTCAAGGTCCAACTCACCATGGACTGGCCCAGCCTTGGGCCAATCCTGGTTCTGCCCCTGATTGATGATAGTATGTCCGGATAAAAGCAGGATTCACAAGGATGTAACATACGTACTCTCCAGCATGTTCCGCACAAGAAATTAAGAACCATGATTTGCATGATACCATGATTATGATCAGATCATGTGGTTCTGTGCTTAAGTTTTAATTCTCAGTTCTCAATAACAAAAAGAAAATGCAATAAAATTGTGTAATTTAATATAGGTACTAAAGTACACCGGTGTTGATGCCACAAGAAGAAATGCAACAGTAGACACAACGTATCTAGTGACAAGTAACAACCCCATAGAAATCTAGTTATTAACTCAAACTCTTATCTTAACCACAGATGGTAAAGTTAATGTTTGAGAAAAATATTTGGTAAACTATTATTGTGCTAAATATTAAGTGATAATATATTAAATTGCTTGCTCTCACATCCATTTAGTATGTCTGACTCATTGATGCAGTCAATAAATTTAATCCATACCTTAGATATGAGGCCTTTACTTTATGTGCAAACATTTTCCTGTCTAATTATTCTGATCAGATCTTCAATTTGCTTAGGTTGTCAATTCTATCTGCATCTTGTCAATTACTGGAAAAGTAGCATCTTGTGATGGCACAATTCATATATGGAATGCACAGACAGGAAAACTCATAGCAGTTCATACTGAGTCATCTATTGGCTTTCCTCGGCAAACTGCATCTATTGAGCAGGCAAACATGCTTAATCAGGATGCACTCTCAGGTGGAATATTGTCAAACGCATTTCGTGGTAGTTTATATACGACTATGCATTACATGGAATCTAAAGATAAACTTGTTGCTGGTATGGGAAATGGTTCAATCAGGTATCACACTTTTTTCTCCATTTTTTGGAATTAGTGCCTTTGACTGAGTGGAATGTATGCGTGGACAAAGTGCCAGATTGCTTATGTGCACAATTCTAATGATGTTTGATAGACACTGCCATAGCAAAATATAGAAAGAAAAAAAACTACTACACTTAACCAGGTCAATATTATGTAACATAAGTTTTACTCATTGTTTTTTTTTTGTTTTTTAGAGGATTGGTAGTGCAAACCTGAGAATATGTTATCTTTCTCACTACCCTAGAAATGCTTCTAATTATTGTATTTCACATCGATTGCGTTCATGCAGATTTATTGATATTTGTCGAGATCAGAAGCTGCATTTATGGAAGAGTGACTCAGATGAAATATCTTTCTCATCGCTTGTATCGGCTATTTGTTCATGTGCCTCAGACAAGCTGAAGAAAGGCAGCCCTGCAGCTTCGTCATCCTGGATAGCAGCAGGTTTGAGCTCTGGTTATTGTCGATTGCTTGATGAACGTAGTGGAAATATTGTTGCAGTTTGGCGAGCGCATGATGGTCACATTACAAAGGTATGCCAATTTTCCTAGCTGTCTACTACCAAATGTCAAATTATAACCATGAAAACATGAGGTGACTCCTATTCTGTTATCTGATTTATTTTTTTCACATACAGCTAGCAGCACCAGAGGATCACTTGATTGTGTCAAGCTCCCTTGACAAGACTCTTCGAGTTTGGGACCTTAGAGGGTATTTCTCAGTTAATCCAATAATTCATTGATTCAATTTATAGTCAATTTACCTAGTCTGATGTCCTTATTTCCTGATTAAATTTATGTGATAATGTAAGTAATATATCTGACCATAAGACATAAGAGGTGCACATATGTTTTTTCGCTTACTAGTTTTTTTTTTTTTGGAAATTTCATGCTAGGGTATTAGCCATGACACTTGTTACGCTCACAGCAGAGGCAGTATACGCTTCGACTTTGGATTATGGAATACTTATATACGTCATGGCTTATAAGCTATCTTCACTTTTAACTTTCATGGTTTCCTAAAGATGTTTGTGGGAAATGTGACAGGAATCTATCAGCCCAGTCAAACGTTTTCAGAAGTCATTCAGATGGTATCATTAACTTTTCTGTGTGGGGTCAGGATGTTGTATCGGTTTCAAGAAACAAAATTTCACTTGCTTCCCTTTCGAGGCCAACAAGTGAGGTATGTAATTTCTACTATTCATTCCTGCAAGTACTTGATCATGGAAACTTTGCTATTTGGCACAGTAACTTAGGCCCCTTTAGCAAGTTTTGGATATGCTGTGTTGGAATTGGATTGGTTCCCACAGAAGTAACCGTCGACGTATTGTCAATTTATCATGCAGATCGGACACCAGCAGCTCATACCTCAGAACCTCTATTCGTGTGACCGAGGAGTGAAATACAAAAACCTGTCTGTTCTTTCAACTATTGCTGTGCTTCCTTTGTCAAGATTGTTTGTTGTTGGAACAGAAGATGGTTTTCTCAAAGTCTGCCACTAGTTGCTTCTAATAGTGGTAATCGTCTCTCCGTCAAATTTAGTTATTTTTTAGTAGTGCTTCTCTCCCTTGTATTGAGTTAACCATCTTTATGGTGTTACCTTTGCTCATATACCCCACCCCAATATCATCGGCTGTCACTAGAATACTGACAAAGCAATGTAACGTCATGTGAGTAAAAGCTTCAATTTTGTCCAAACTTCAATCTTGCAATAGCTCAGTGTTGTATAGTGTATACTACTTTCTTTTCAGTTCTAATGAAGCTGAAGCTTCTTTCCTCTACCCCACTCAAAAAGAAAAAAAAAGGACATAGCAAATTGCTATTGGAAATGTCATGTACATTTTTCATCGAAATTTTGCATCTCTTGTTGGATTTGGTCAGTTGTCTTACAAGTTAGCAACGAAGTATTTTATCAGGAGAGTGCTCCAGTGCAGTAGTTTATGTGATATGTTCTTTTTGTAGAGACAGATCGCAAGTATGCCAAAATGCCAATTGTTTGTAGTGCTGATTTAAAGTTGGTCTGCATGACTCGGAACAGAGACCAAAATTGTGATAAAATGCTATCCTAACTAGCAATGTGCTACTTTGCAATCTGTAGACACTTTCTTTTGCTAAGACTATCTAAATGATCTCCTTGGGACAGTAAATCTTGTCAATCTCACAATCTGTTCTGAAAACTTGTGTACTTTGTAGGATTATGCTGTCTCATTTTGCTCCTCCACTGAGCAAGTGAGCAAACTTCGCTGTCGTTTTCGTGTTGGCTTGTTCTTCTACAGAGCTCCCTGATTTTTTTTTTCTGCAAGGCTGACATGAATCATGCCAGCTGTAAATGTGGGTAGTTGGGTAGCTCTGGAGTTGTAGTAAATTGGAGCTTACTGTCTGTTACTGCCCTGCCATGAATGCCCGTTTACTGCGCCCTGCAAGTCTGCAGCCCTCGTTTCCTCTCATTTCTACAGACCTCCGTACCTGCCCCAATTTTACTCCCTACTAATCCTGCATAAGCTAAGACCATGCAAATGACCTTACTTAAAATGATTATCCATGTAGGGATTAGTAGAGAGTAAAGTTGGTGCAGATATGGATTAAGCCTGAGCTGCACAACAAGGCCAAGGAATACACTATCATCGAGCTCCAAGTCCATGGCCACATCCTTGCAATTTGGTTTGCATGTTACTGTGATTTATACGATGATATAAGTATTTTTAGAGTGGTATTATAAAATTACATGTAATTAAATGGGTGAAAGTTGTGATGGGTTAAAAAAAGTAAAATATGTTGAAAAATTGATAGTAAGGTAGCTGTCATTAGAATAGAAATTGGGTCGACTATTGGTGAAATTAAATTGAATGCTAAAAAGGCTACATTTTCGGATGGAGGGATGGAGGGAGTAGTATTTTTTTTAAGATTGTCATTAATCACTGACAGGTGGCTGCTGAAAATGTGCATTCCTGCATGGGGCCCACTTTCAGTGTCAGTCATAAGTGCACTACTGTCTTCTGCTTCTGCTGCTTATAAGTGAGCGTCCTCTCTATTGAGGACAACACAACCCAGCCAAGCCCAAGCAGCAGAGTATTGCCGCTAGCAATGGCGGGGATCAGCAGCAGCGGCAGCGTCGCCGTCCTCCGCGCGGGCCTCGTCGTCGGCCTCCTCCTGCTCGCCGCCGGCGCCGTCGCGTGCCACGGTGCGAGGGCCGTCCCCAGCGAGCCGAAGCCGGAGCCGGCGACGTACCGTCCGCAGAACGTGTTCGGGTTCGGCGGCTTCTACCCGGGCCCGTCCATCAACTGGGTGTTCCCCGGCCCGAACGGCGTCACGCCGCAGGTCGGCTTCGGCGGGATGCCGGGCTCCTCCTCCTCCGGCTCCATCTTCCCCGGCGCCGGTGGCTCACCGCTTACGCCAGGCGGCGGCATCATCGGCATCCACGGCGGCACGAAGAAGCCGTGATCATAGGGCAGCGCTCAGGCGGCCGCCATCCAGCCCCTCAAGTATAATCAAGAACGGAGGCGTGCTTAGCTAGTATCTAGGTTCCTGTCATGAAGTAGTGCTAGGTGTTTAACTTTGCTGCCCTGTATCCTGTATACGTGCCTAAGTGTGCTGCGTGTCTATGTGAAACTAGGCTGGGTTGAGTCCTGGCTGTTCTTATTCTCATCCGCGTTTCCACTTCTTCAAGGTTAATCTAGTACCGGAATGGTGGGTTATTTCTATGTTTCATACTCCTTATCCTTAATGCAAACAAGTTCATATCTCAGAGCCCACATGTCAGTAAGACATCAGTGACACATTGTGGCCATTACATTAAAAAGCTAGATAAAACATTATGGTAAAGAAGACATCGGTGTTCTACTTTTCTCCTAGGTGGTTTTGCAGATTGAAGATGCCCTGTAGATGGAAACCGGCCCGGGATAGCTACTTGGGCTGGGCGCTGTTCTTTTGGTAGGCTGGAGTGCTTGGCAAATCTTGGCCGAGTAACTATGAGCATGCAATCTTGTTTGCATTTGTGGATACTGTTCTCTTTAATTCACTAGCGAAGTTAGAAGAGACAACATGCATGGATGCACGTATTTGCCTGCCCTCTGTTCTTCAGTTCTACAAGTTGCTTTATTGTCGCCAAGCACCAAATATTAAGTACTACTAACACATTGCTGAAAACGATTGCTATGCAATTGGTAATTACGTTTAATGTAGTCGTCTATAAAGAAACACCACCCAAGAATATTGGAACAAAGATGTTACTACAAGGCAGGGACGGATCTAAGGCTTAGGCTTCATCAGGCTCTAGTCTACCCTCCAATGTTTTTAATTTTTTTTTGAAGTATATATGATATCTGAGAAGAACAAGGATGGAAGAGGAAGAACAGGCGTTGGTGCTATCCGGAGCTTAGGGAAGACGAAGAACAGAACGCCTGGTGTTGGGGCGATAGCGATCGGGGATTGGAGCGGTATGCATTAAGGCCCATTTGGCCAGTTCGTCACTTCAGGCCACAGTCCACTTGGCCTATCTACTGATTAGCTTATTTGGGGTTTGGGAGTTGGGTGATTTAGGGTTGGAGACTTGGAGTTGGACTCGGCGGTCAGGCGGCGTGTGTTTGCGGCGGCGGCAGCCAACCAGGAGTCGGCAACGTGAGGCTGCACAGCGGCAGGCAACTTCTCCGGTTTACTTCTTTCTCCCTGCTCGCTGGCTTGACTGCTTCCTAGTTCTCATAGACCAACACTCCAACAGTAGGTGTGACATGCTTTCCAAATAGTTTACACAACATTGCGAGAGATGAATGTGATTATTTCGAGAATCAACGATCATGCGTTTCTAATAAATTTCATACTTAGTCTAAGGAGTATCGATGAGAAGCGATTCCAAGACTTCAAAACCCACAGAATATCCTTGCCTCGTGATCGAATTGCATCGACTTAGCGATATGTTGTTTATTTTTTTACCATTTATTTCTTACTAATTTTACTAATCTATTATCTACATACGGGCAGTGATCACGTGCCTCTTTGCTAAGTCATAAGAGAATCCACCTTGTACTGACAAGGTCCTCTATATTTTTTCATGTATTTTTCTATTCCATCATATATATATATATATTATATTTGGCTTGCGTGAGATTATACGCTTCATTTTATTTACCAACTTATACTTTAACTTTGAGCCCACCCTCTGTTTTTATCATGAATTCGCCGCTGCTACAAGGAACATAATAGTTCATTCCCACATCTCTTAAATGTCAAACAAATTATTCTTCCGGAGCACAACATTTCGTCAGCAAATTGTCAAATTCATTTATTGATTTATGACAGATTCACACCAAGCACTCACCCAAACACTCAAGCCAAAATATAATAAAAAAAGAAGAAGAAAAACTTCCTTTCCAACAACTTTTATTCTTGTGAAAAGCAGCAGCAACACCGATCACAAACTTATTGCTGAACCACTGAAGAACACAACGCATCAGCTACTACCTAGCTTGCTTCCCCTTCAGCTCCAGCCATGGCAGTGAGCTCAAGCTCGGTGGCAGCAGCAGCAGCACTGCTGCTCCTCCTGTTGGCGACCCTGCAGTTGAGCCTGACCTCACACTTGCGTCCCCGTGAGCACCTCGATGCCGCCCATCTTCACCATGGCCTTCACGAACTTGCTATTCCACCTCTTCTCGCTCTTCCCGAACTCGTCCACCGACGCCTTGAGCGTCGCGTTGGTCAGCAGCGCCTGGTCGGAGGTGAAGAGCCCCAGGTTGTTGGTGAGCCCGACGTAGTACTTGTTGTCCAGCGCCGCCGGGGTGATCACGTTCATGTCCACCGTCGTGTTGGGGAAGAACTGGCTGCTGTTGGAGGGTCTGACGTTCCGGAGGAGGAACGCGTAGGCAGAGCTCATGGTCGGGTCGACGTCGCTGGCAGCGCTGAAGCCGTAGAGGCGGTTGGTAAAGGAGGAGCAGTGGGAGACGCCGATGGTGTGTGCGCCGGAGAGGACGACCATGTCCTCGGCGGTGAGGTTCTTGCGGCTGAAGTTGCCTACCCGCTTGGCGGCGTTGGAGAACGGGGCCGGGAGGTTGGCGAGCGCGTCGCTCTAGAGGGAGACGTTGCCGTCGGGGCGGCCGGCGGGGACCCTGTAGGTGACGTTGCCGGAGAGCGCGACGCTGTCGCGGGCGGCGAAGGCGAGGACGTCGGCGCAGGAGAATGTGCGCGGGCACGCGGCCTCGACGGCGTCCTTGGCAGCGTCGATCACCTCGAAGCCGCGGAGGCTGGGGTTGTCTGGGATGGCCTGTTTCTCCACGCGCAAGCTGCTGTTCTCCACCGGGTCGATCAGAACTGAGCCGTCGCAGCCCTGCAGGCAATAGGCGTTGATGAGAATTGCGGAAATTCTCTACTTTTTTGAAAAGTTGTGGAAATGGTTTACATCACCATCGAAAATTTAAAATTCTATTGCACTTCATATATGTCTCTCGTTCCACAAAATTGAATAGTCCGTAAAAGATATCTAGAGATATTCATCGTCTAAACTCTCTATATGTGAAAAAGAAAATATATTGGTTACTAATAAAAAAAATTATCCTTATCATAAATAAATATCTCATTATTAATAATAATACTTATGACGAATCATAAATATGATGCATCACAGATAAGATCCCCACAGCTCACCATAGCTAACCATATTACATGTGATGGGTTGTGTTTTGCCATCCATCATGGATACAATACCTACTACGGTGGAGAGGAAAATACGATCCATCACATACACTACCTATGATGGGTTTAGTTATCACTCATCATGAATGACCTATTTCAATTAAAAAAATAAACAAGTAGACTTAGGTAATTGCTATCCACACTTTGAAAAATAGCAGAATTCTCACAACATTCACAATAGCAGGCATATATACACATTTTATATCCACTTCCATATCCGTATAATTCACATAGCATTTATATTTATATAATTCATATCATCCATCATAAGTTGAACATTTACATCACAAAACACCAGTAAAGTTTTTTAAAATCTGAAATAGAGCTAGTTATATACATGAACTAAATATTTTTGAAAAAAAAAATTAATTGTTTTAGCACAAGTGAATGAACTAATTAAAATAGGAAATGCATGAGCTTCGTGACCTAACTTTAAATGAAAATGTCCTTTCTTGTTTATCACTTGCTAAAAGAAAGGTTGCTAGTTCCTCTCTAACACTTGCTAGGTCAATCTAACTTGGCCTCCAATTATTTTTCTATGAGTTACTACGATATGGTAACCAATGATCTAGATTTATAAGACATCTTTTTCGATTGGGTTCTAACCTTCGAGACAAACGTAGTAACCTATGTCATCAAGATTTTCATGTGATGATAAATTTGAAAACTACAAGTATCACTGACTTGCTGTTGAACCGAAAAGTCATACTTATAGTGAAGAGATCGCATAGTTGTTCGATGGCAACCACCGTTTTCTACATATGGTCCCTACGCCCTGTCTATTATAGCACCCAGAGTTATGAAGTTGTATTTCTTGGCCAGGTTAAAGTTGAGGTAATATACCATGCTACATTTGGTAACTATGACCACGAGAACCCAATAGTGGCTACAAAAGAATTAATTTAGTCATTTGTCACTTTGCTATTCTATAATACATGATTTTAGTAAGAAAATAAGGTATCTTACTTTTGATTATGGGCTAACATTAGACAATTCTTGTCTTAGTGGGATACAAACAATGTCATATATATTCAACAACGTTATCCGGTGTGTATTTCAAGATTATAGTTGGATTTAGAAAACCAACCAGGTTGCTTATTTTTCGGACATAAAGCTAGCAAAGACTGCAATGATTGTATTATAGTTTAGAATATGAACAATATGTTCTTGATGGTATTAAAGTGTAAATCACTTACCAAGACTAAGATTTCAACAATCTCATGTTCAACTATCTAAGCCTGAATAAGTCTCATAAGTCATTGAATCAGATGATAAACAATGATGGAGACGATAGAAATAGTTGTTGGTCATGCTGACCAATGAAGGATTGGTCCTAATTAGTTCTCTTGGTATTGAACATCTCCATGTACTACGTGTGCAACACTTGGCACGCATAACCCATCGCTCTTAGTTCATTATTGTCGACCAGAGGCTTGCTTAGCACGAACTTAGCTGGTGTTGATGGCTTTGCTTTAGCCTTCCCTTTGCTAGCTTTGCTAACCTTTTGTACTTGCTTGGATAGCTATATTGATAAAGTATGTGCCTTCTTACCTATTTTTGATGAAGGTAGATCATCAAGGGGTAGATCGAGCTCCACGTCAGCACCACTAAAATGTGACTTGGCAAATACCTGCTCTACTTAAGGTGGAGTGTGTACCGACTGAGCTCCTAGAGGAGATGACTGCTGCTTCGAGGGTGGATGATTTGATTGAGCTTTCACCTTGAAGACTATATCTGCCTTGAGCCATTGAATTTATGTACTCTGTGTAGCCGTTAGTATCATAATCTTATTGTTTGGAGAGATCTCAAGGGGATAGCTCGCCCAATTGTCCCTCACTTGATCTACTTGCACCCTCACATAATCGACCACCAAGTCAATCCTATACACATTGGTTTTAGTGTCAGCTTGAAGCATAGGTCATGGGTGGCTTCAAAACTGAAGTCCGATGTAACCCTCACCATGAGGATGCACTCGGCGGTATCCTGTGGCACAATTTTAGGAATTCAAATACAAACATAATTAAGATCTTGTTACATATTGTAGTAATACTGTAAATAGTACCTCAATCATATGGCTGACCATAGATGGTACAAGATTGGTGAGTTGCTGATCAACGCCTATTGATGCACAACTGCTTGGTCAAGCCGTGAGACTTGCTTCAATGTGAGCACCCACTTGAGATCTAGGCTGTTGGTGTCCTTACTCATATTTAGCCCTTATCCTCTCTAACTCACATTTAAACTTTTTTTTGAAAACCTTAGTTAGCTCAGACTTTACCTCCTCTTTGACGACTTCCTTTAGGCTAGATTGTTTCTCCATCCTTGGGACTTTGTGCTTCCTATACTAGACATTGTGCTTGGCTAAACCAACCTTCCAAGATACGATTAAGCTCATTCCCTAAGTATGGTCTGCATGTTTAGGGTTTCCAAGCACTTTTGTCAATATATCGTCCTCCCTCTGTGTTGATTCGACCTCACTTTGCGAGGCTTGTTCCTTGCCCAAAGCGAGCTACAATGAGGTAATTAGGTTGTGAGAGAATATATCATATTGCTTTAGAAGGAAATGTTTACAAAACTATTCATATGGAGAGATACTCACGAGTTGGCGGTGTACTTTGGCGTTAGCAGGGTTCTTGAAGATGACAATCCCATCAAGAAGCACCCTTCCTTGAGCTTGAGCCTAATTCCTAGCTCATGTCTTTGGGATATCCTCGAATGGAGCAGGAATGTTAGCCGCTCTTATAGCTTCATCCTCCGCTGCCCATATTGCCTCCATGGATAGGTACCTACCTATGCTGAGCCTATGTGGGTGTAGGTTCCTCAGTTGGAGGAGCAGATATACCTTACTAATAGCCTAGAACTCCAGCGTATCTTTCTGGGCCATAAATTCTTCCTAGACTATCTCTGTTTTCTATAGCCAATCTTCGAATGTATTTTGCCTATTTAGGTTGAAGATAAACTTGTTGACAAGCTTAGACTTGAAGTTTTTCCATTAATTATCCATCTTCTCAAAATCACAGTGTTTAGTGCCTCCTCCATGCCGACTAGTAAGTTGTACGATTCCTTCAACTTGTCCTATGCACGTTCTTTCTCACTTTCGAAGACATTCTCAAAGTTAGGGTATAGGATCCCTAGGTATTCTCACGCAACGATCTTACATGAGTTGTTGAACCTCGAGACGACACTTTTAGGGGCGATTGGTCTTCCGAGGTTATCGATCTTGGTGATGGTGAGCCTAGTGTCCAGCAACCTCTTGCATGTCCTACGGGATTGTCTCGACATCAGTGCCATCATTCCAGCCGATGTTGCTGCATGGTTGTCAAACATTTCTAGTTATATAACGAAGTTAGTCATGTGTTAAAGGACAAGATTTTGCTCTCAAGTGGCGGGTTGAAGGGGTTTTAACCTCTGACCTCCTCTCCATGAGGTGTGATGTTGATGAAAACATTGTCTCTTACATCCACCACATAGGCCAACAAGTTATTTCTAAAATTATTCCTAAATAATAAAACATTTCCATAAATTATTTCTAAAATTTATAAACTGTCGGTTTTTAAACTGGAATACTACAGGTAAATGAATCACTACCAGTTCATGTGTTAAGCCAGCAGTACTCACTAGGTATCACTGCACTGAAAAAGAACGATATGGACCTACCTAATCTAACATGTAAGGAAGGAGGAAAAACAACAAAATAAAAAGGGTGAGTGCTTTCGTACTCATAAGTCATGGGAAACATGAGTAGGCAAGCTGCAAAGAAAGGTTATATTTATTTTGTAAATCACAACCTCTAAGTGTGAGTTTCACAATTCATTTGGAAATAGACTTATCGTCTTGATTCGATTAGAGTTGCTTTACAACAATCCAAACATAAGAGCAAATTTTTAGTAATAGTTTCTTTTCATTTTCTATCACCTAAATAAACCTCATTTCTTAAGACATGGATACAACTTTTATCTTGGCTCTATCAAAGCTAAACCAACATCTTTCCATTCATCGGCTCATTCTCGGAGCCACCCAAGCTTTAGTTTCCGTTTCCACTCAGAAGGCCTACTCTATGATGCCCTCAAGTCATCCCAGTCACACAAACCTACTTTCGACCACTAAAGTCATCCGTCAGTCACCAAAACTGACCTTGGTGACGGTTCTCATTCTCTCAAATATTTGTTGTAAAACACTAGTAAACAAAACTATGCTAGGAAAATCACCTTACATTCGCTCTTAACCGTGGACACGGCTATTCAAATAGTTTAAGCTCTGTAAAGTTTATACATTTTACCCACATGACACAAAACTGACATTGGATACCCATCAGCACCAAAAGTTCGTGATAAGTCATTTCTAAAGCTCATCTATGAATATCCCATATCACATAGTTAGTCCAAATCTCTCAAAACTAAGTATTAGACAATTATCATGCCTTTATCTGCTCAGGACATACTAGGGATGTCTCCTAGTCCTAACCATGTCATCCTCAGCATTTCATAACTATTAATATATAAGATTTTCATATGATAGCTAATTACTTAGCTATGAGCATCACATAAATACTCATGTGATCATACTGTGAGATGTTCAAATGTAATTCTTTAAAGAATTAGTCCTTATATGTGATTGAAAATCAAGCCACAGAGGTGAGATTCTACACCATGAGTTTTCGCATACATTTTCTCTTTTCCAACCCACCCCACCGACTTCACAAGTCGGGTTTTCTCAAAAATTTCACAACCTAATTTTTTCATACCGACAAACAACAATGTTATATAGGGCAGTGGTATTATTGCTCAAAGAGCGAGAATTTCAATGCCTCATTATGATGGTGTTACAAAGATAGGATATAACACCAACCTATAGAAGATAATGCAACTATTAGGTTAATACATCGGTTGTGCACAAACCAAGGCCGATCAATTTAACTATGCGCGCTAAATATGCAACTTTGTAAATAATCACATTTTATAAATTAAGAGTAATATGATCAAGGTTGACTTGCCTTTTCTCTTAGTCGATGAGAAATTCTTCAGAATCAGTGTCCGAGAATTTTCCTGCGACGAACTACGCATGAAATGAGAGAGATCCCAATAAAACCCTAAAAAGACAATAAAATACTAAAATTTGGACAGAGTACGATTGAAAATGTATGAATTTTGGAAGATTATTTGAAATTCTAAAATTTTTGGAAAAGAAATAATCATTGAAAAATTAGGAGAAATATTCTCCTAGAATATTATATGGAGTGGATCCGACATATCTGAGATTATTTAGAAGAGATAAAATGGACCTTAGGAAGTTAGTGAACCAGAATAGGCCTCGACCTATGTGGCTCGGCCATTGGCCTAATCTATGGTTAGAGAAGTAGGGCCTACATGTCGGTTGGAGGAAGAGAGGGATGTGACTAGTCCACATGTCAAGGGGAAGGTAGGAGGGGCATATGGCCTTACCTTATTGGTTGAGGTAGGCCTACATGTTAGTCACACCGAGGTTGTTCTTCCTTCTCTCTAGTTCTCTTCCTCCTCTTTGTACTCCCCTCTCTAGCGTGGGACAGAGGGTAGTGATAGGTCCTGGCTATGGGTGGTGGCACTAGCGATGAGGAAGGTGGCTCCCGGCGGTGGGGCAGAGGCTAGTGGCTATGCCTTCGATGGAGTAGAGCGACGGCTAGGCAGTAGAGAAAAAGGCACAGGTAGCGGTATGGAGGAGGCGTCGCCCTATTAAGGAAGAGGCAGCGTAGGGTGGTGAAGATGTGCCTAGTGGCGAGGGGTTTTGCATGGTAGCTAAAAAAGACATGCCGGCTTATATAGCCACGGCCGTTAGGTGGCGACAAAGCGACGAGGCGTGAGGATCATCGGCGGGGTCCACAGTGATGCGAAACACAAGCACTTGGCGGCGATAGCAAAATGATGCACACCATAGTGCACCACTATGCAGCAACGCTATATAGAGTAGTGACATGTAGAAGGGTGTCGCGGCTTGTCACGACGCGACATGGCTCGGTGCGTAGTGCAGCCGGCTCGGTGTAGCTTAGGGTGTGGGAGGTAGGGCCAAAGGATGGGATGGAGCGGCAGGGACAGGGATAGGCCAGCAATTGGTGGGATTCATGCTCAAAGTAGTGGAGGTAGGCGCAATTTACGATGATAGGGTCCGCATTTGGCACAACGTGACAAGGTGGGGTCGTGGCACATGTGCGCAGAGGCAATGACCGGCTTGGCACCCTATTGAGCATGTGATGTGCGTGTGGGCATGGGAACGGGGTTTGCAGCACACGAAACTGGAGCGAGGGTGTATGGAGATAGGCGTCGGCGCGTTGGCTAGCGGTTCAAAATTTTGCCGAGTAGCTTACATGCACGCTGGAGTGATGCAGGGAGGGGACGTGCACATGGGTGTGGGCGGAGCTGGCACGCGTGATAAAGAGACAGTGGCTGACAAGCGGACCTAAGCGAGGAGTTGGGTGGCGAGTGAATGCTAGGGCACGACCACGTGGGCGGCTACATGCAAGGAAGGATGGGCCAATAGACGTGGCCCAAGAGTGGGGAAAAGAATAAGAGAAGCGAGAGAGAAGCTAGGCCGGCAAGACAATTGAGCCACGTGGAGGAGTTAAGGCTGAGGGAGAGAAGAAAGAGAGGTATAGGGAGAATGGGCTGAGAGGAAGGCGGCCCAAATGAATAAGAGAAGCTTTATTTTCTTTAAGGATTTCTAGAACTGATTGTTTGGAAAAATTTTGAGATGAGTTTAAATTTAAACTTGGTATTTTCTTAAAGAGTTTGTAAGAGGGATTTAATGAGATTTATTTGAGAGGATTCTGAAGTGGAGTTAATATCCGGATCAGATTCAAATCCGATGACCGGAAGGAATTTTAAGAGAAGACGTTGATTTAAAAGTCGAATATCAGAATTTAAATTTTAGATTGACATATTTAGCATATAATACACAGAAGAACTAAAGTTTTGAAACTATAATATTAAAATAAATTGTTGATTGGGCAAATAAATAAAATAAAATAATTAGGATTAATGTACTGTAGAGATGATATATTATGCATGTTATCTATTATATAATGAATAGTTTATATGAATAAAATTAGAGATGTCAACTATCTCTTTTATAATACTTGTTGTAAGTGATGGAGCCAGCTCCGCCGCATTCTTTACTTAAATATTTATTTTAAGAAAATGGCAACAAGAAAACCTTTTCGCCATCCTGCCGCAATTATCCATAGAAATTTTCTCGGCGGATAGCACATCAATATGCTTAACTTGTCGGCACGTTCTAGTCAATTTTGCGGATCTAAGAAGTAAGAACAATGTGCACGCGATGATTATTTGTATGCAGATTGCAGTTAACTAAAAGTGATGGTATATTGATTGCCGGCCCTTTTCAATATGTAATTGTCCTACCTTTACTGAAAGAGACATTACAAATAAGTTCTTGATGTTTCAAACTATAAGCTCTACTCGCTCGGTGGGGACAGCCATTGCAGCGGGCCGGCTAAGTATTATCTCCGTTCTTTTTTTATTTAAATACATATTATCAACTTTTTAAAAATGATTATTTATATAAATTGTTTGTTACAAATACTTTCATAGTGTTATTATATTTTGATGCATGTAAATTAATTACAAAAAATGATCGAAAGCGTATTTCGAAGAGTACAAAAGTCAAAAGGTCAAGTAATAAAGCATGGGGACTGTACTATCTCTGGTAAATAAAGTCATCTGTGACTTTTCTAAGTCAACAAAAATGCTACGTACTGTCGCACTGAATTTTAATTACTGTCATGATCCAAAAAATGTTATAAAATTGTAATAGTACGGATTTTTTAAAACAAATTTATTCATGCCATCTCCACAATTCAAACCGTGTATTTTTTGATAATCTGTTTGGGCCAAATTAATATATCTTTTTTTGAGGACCCAAATTAATTGCTATATTTTTTTGCAAGGAAAAAATTAACTACTATAGTTTGACTGCATATGTTATAGAGCAACATGCGTGTTTTTGCGAACCAATGCAAGGTGGTCTGATGTTATAGCCGTGGTATGCCGATTTTTTACAATATTTAGTCATAAATATATCTTAGCTAACTCCCTCCCAAGTTTATAATCTGAAAAATTGGCACCTTTTCTTTTATCTCTGCAGTTTGTGTCATTTTTGTATGAAAGGAAAAAACATCTACGAAGGCATTTCGATCTTGCCCACAAACAGTACGTGCAGGTATTAGCAAAAATTAGATCGTGATGAGATGCACACGTACTTTGACGAAGCAGTCGTGGAAGTGCAGCCGGATGAGGCCGGCGGCGACGCCGCTGTTGTTTTTGAAGGCGGCGGCCACCACCCGCTGCACCAGGGCCTCCGCCGACGGGCACGTCTTGTTGTAGAACCCGACCTTCAGTCCGGCGCCGACAGCGGCACCGGGGAAGAAGACGACGATGAGGAAGGCGACTGCTGAGGCGAAGAGGAGCTTCATTGCCAAGAAGCTCATGTCAGCTGGCTACTCAGCCTAATTGGGTCAGGCCTGCTGGTTCTTTTGCTGCAAAGCCTTGCTAGGTATTATGAGGTGTTCATATAGCATAATGGAGTGGTTCCACACTAGAAATGGAAGGACAAGCTTTTCAAAGATCAGGCAGTGGCAGAGCCAGAAATTGGCCAGGTACATGACTGAGCAAATTAATGTATTTTGGGTAGCCATCTTGTATTTTTATTTTTTAATATTTTTTATATATAGTCTAGTGTTTAAAATAAATTATTTTTTGGATTACTGTCATACACATGATAAATTAAATATTTTAATAAATATATTAACTTAACAAATTCCTTAGAATAGGTGGTCGAGAAAAGTTTTTTTAGAAAACATCTTTTTAAAGAATGGATCAAATAATCAACAACAATAATCAAGTTGAAAAGAAGGATTAACAAGATAAACCTATAGCTCAAGCACTAAGCCACTAATTATCCTAGTCTTATGCCCATCCCCAAGAGTAGTTGTAATTAAAAGCTGCATGACACACAGCACAAATGGTGCCGTTTTGCTTGCTTTTCTTCTTCGTGAGCTACATGCTCCCTGTCAAGCTGCAAAGAAGCCAGGCCCCTTGGTGAGTATTTTGAGCTACTACCACATATTGGTCCCCATGGAAGAAAATAGTTGGTTTTAGTACCAAGCTGATGAGAGAATCGTTGCAGCTACATCCTTGGAATCTCAGCTGAATATTGGTCCTAGTACAGTAGCACTTGCAGGGTACAGCTGAATATTACAGTATTAGATCTCATGAACGGATGCTGGTTTATTTATTTTTTTCAAACAAGAGTAAGTAAGTGAGTACATCTTGATTTGAATGTCTGTCGGTGTCGATCTTCTCCGGAGTCCTGAAAAAGATATGATGAGATTTAGTCAAGGAACCGAGTGAGGAATCCTGTTCCTCTCGATCGGGG